>CM060981.1:252489567-253822900 GCA_030765065.1 Deroplatys truncata | reverse complement strand
AACTTAGGTGCTAGGTTTGGTGTTACTCCGACTTTTTATTTTTGAGTTACGGCATAGACACACATGCATACTGTATTCTAAGACGCTATTCTTGTTTGTATTTAGCGAGTCTCAAAACATGTACCTACTTCCGATTGAATTTCGGTATCGAAGCTTTGTTTGTAAGAGAATACTTCCTCTACCTATTTACGTACGTGGTAGTGAATAAAAAAGTCTGATGTGATACATCCACATGATTATCTATACCCTCTGTATACAAACTGTTCTTCTTAAAGCTTATTTTTCTATCTACTTCATTTTAATCCAAATAAACCATTGTAGAAATAAGTACATTACACGTTGCATTATAGTTACAATAGGGCAAGCGATAGTCAAATGTTTAAGAACTGCACGCTAGTAGTAATAGTCCCGGATGAGCCAATTGTTTTAACGATAATCCTGCCGCTAGGGGCGCTAGTGTCGCTAGTGTCGCTGCGTGCGACGGCGGCGGCGGTAAGTTTGAAAAGCGCCCTGAGCGTTAGGATTATCGTTAAATCGGTTGGCTCATCCGGGACGAGTTGAAAGAATTGAGGAAGTGACGTGGAGTGTTTTGATTGGTTCGTTAATTTGGGGTGGGAGATGGAGGAAGGAAGATGGAGGAGTATGGAGGTCGCGTGATGGAGAGGAATTGGGTGGCGAGGTGTTGTCTGTGCGGAGGTCGGTACTGAAAGAGGGGTAAAGATGGGTAGCGAGGGATAAAAAGTGTAACAGAAAGTGACGTGTGAAGTTGTGATTGGTGGGAATAAGAAGTGATTTTATTGGTGGAAAGGAGCAAATGAAGGTTGTTGATTGGTAAGAATAAGAGGGATTATGATTGGTGGAAAAGAAAAAGTTGTGGGAGTGGGGTATGTTGGAGGTGATGGGAAAGGTGAGTTTTGCTAGCAGCAAGATTTGCAAAAGCCTGTCTTGAACTGATCAGCAATTTTTGAACGTCGGATGGTAGTTTTCTTGAGTGGATAGAGAGATGGGGGCGATATGAGATGCGGTGGCGAAAATGGGAACTAGACAAGGTTGTTGAGACAAGAGGTTTAAGGACGAGGAAATTTGGAGGTTAGTGGTGAACACGGCGGTCGCAAGAGGTGGGGGTAAGGAGACGCAGTGGTGAGAATGGGAACTAAAAGAAGATGGGGGTAGCAAGAGTTTTAGAAGAGTAGATTTTGAGGTTAAAATAGTGGGAACTAAAAATGGCGGAGGGTCTGCGACAAGGAGATGCGGTGAGAACTAAACAAGATGGCGGTCGCAAGAGGAGGGTAAGGAGATTTGAGGTTACAGTACGAAAACACGAAAGGATATATTCCTACGCCAAGCAGGTGCGAAAAATAATTATGCGTGTGGTACTTACCTGTTACCGGTGTGGATGTGTCACCAAAAGCGCGGCACGCGAGGCGGAAAAATAAAAGCAAACTGTTTTTGAAAATGCTTAACCAGCTTTAAGATCAACCAACATCACTACGCACTGATATACCTAGGTTTTTAAAGCGGTACAGACACCCTTTGCAGAGGCGTAATTTAACTATACCAAAAACCTGGTACTGGACCATCGTGATGGTCGCTAGCGTACGTAGGAGCAGGGTTCTCATAGCCGGTCGAAAGCGGTCAAAAACGTGTACGACGTAGGTGTTGACAGTAGCTGCTGTCGAGTCAACGGTCGAGGTGTGAATAAACAAGATCTGTTCTCGCCGGCAATTTGGTTCGGAGATGTGAGCAGCGGCGAGGTGTTGTCTGTGCGGAGGTCGGGACTGAAAGAGGGAAAAGATGGGGAGCGAGGGATAAAAAGTGTAACAGAAAGTGACGTGTGAAGTTGTGATTGGTGGGAATAAGAAGTGATTTTATTGGTGGAAAGGAGCAAATGAAAGTTGTTGATTGGTAAGAATAAGAGAGGTTATGATTGGTGGAAAGAAAAAGGAGTGGGGTATGTTGGAGGTGATGGGAAAGGTAAGTTTTGCTAGCAACAAGATTTGCAAAAGCCTGTCGTGAACTGATCAGCAATTTTTTGAACGTTGGATGGTAGTTTTCTTGAGTGGATAGAGAGATGGGGCGATATGAGATGCGGTGGCGAAAATGGGAACTAAACAAGGTGGTTGAGACAAGAGGTTTAAGGACGAGGAAATTTGGAGGTTAGTGGTGAACATGGCGGTCGCAAGAGGTGGGGGTAAGGAGACGCGGTGGTGAGAATGGGAACTAAAAGAAGATGGCGGTAGCAAGAGGTTAGAAGAGTAGATTTTGAGGTTAAAATAGCGGGAACTAAAAATGGCGGAGGGTCTGCGACAAGGAGATGCGGTGAGAACTAAACAAGATGGCGGACGCAAGAGGTGGGTAAGGAGGTTTGAGGTTACAGTACCAAAACACGAAAGGATATATTCCTACGCCAAGCAGGTCCGAAAAATAATTATGCGTGTGTTACTTACCTGTTACCGGTGTGGATGCGTCACCAAAAGCGCGGCACGCGAGACGGAAAAATAAAAGCAAACTGTTTTTGAAAATGCTTAACCAGCTTTAAGATCAACCAACATCACTACGCACTGATATACCTAGGTTTTTAAAGCGGTACAGACACCCTTTGCAGAGGCGTAATTTAACTATACCAAAAACCTGGTACTGGACCATCGTGATGGTCGCTAGCGTACGTAGGAGCAGGGTTCTCATAGCCGGTCGAAAGCGGTCAAAAACGTGTACGACGTAGGTGTTGGCAGTAGCTGCTGCCGAGGCAACCGTCGAGGTGCGAATGAACGAGATCTGTTCTTGCAGGCAATCTGGTTGAGAGATGAGAGGCGCGGTGGTAAAAATGTGAACTAAATAAGATGGCGGAGGCACGAAGTTGAGGTTAAGGAGCGGCGAGGTGTTGACTGTGCGGCGGTTGGGGTCTGAGAGAGGGGGAAAGATGGCGAACGAGGGATAAAAAGTATAACAGAAAGTGACGTGTGAAGTTGTCATTGGTGGGAATAAGAAGTGATGTTATTGGTGGAAAGGAACAAATGAAAGTTGCTGATTGGCGAGAATAAGAGAGATTATGATTGGTGGAAAGAAAAAAAGGTGTGGGAGTGGGGTATGTTGGAGGTGATGGAAAAGGCAAGTTTTGCTACCAACAACATTTGCAAAAGCCTATCCAGAACTCATCAGCAATTTTAAATAACTAGTGTTTCGGGGGTTTTCTCTGGTTGGTAGACGAATGCAAGCTGTTTCTACCATACTTATATTATTCGTCTTTTTCCTTTTTTTTTTTTAAAATGACTAGTTTTTTTTTTTTTTTTGGGAGTTTTCTGCGGATGGTAAACAAATGCAAGCTCTTTCTGCTTTTTCATAGGTTTTCCCTGGTTGGTAGGCGTTTTCTGTACTGGTTGACGAAGGCGTTTCTAATTTTGGAGGTTTTCTCAGGTTTTTAGCGGTTGTCCCTGCCCGGTAGGCAAATGATGAAGTTTTACCTTGTCGGCGCACGGATACTAGGCACGTACTGGCGCGCACACACACACACACACACAGAGAGACAGACAGACACACAGACAGGCACACACACACGGACATGTTTCCAAAAATGCTTTTTTTTTTTTTTTTTTTTTTTTTGATTCAGGAGGTCTCAAAACGTGTATTTCCGGTGAAATCTCGGTATCGAATTTTTGGGCGGAATGCAATACTTCCCCTACTTACTATACGTAGTAGAGAAAGTAAAAAAGTATTGAAAAATTTAAGGAAATAACAAGCAATATCTCAAAAGTGTACTATCTTGTTTTCAAGGGTTTTCCAGATCGGTAAGCGTTAGAATACTCTTAGAGCTTTTTTCAGGTTTTTTAGCGGTTGTCCCTGGCCGGTAGGCAATTGATAAAGTTTTTCTATAACGTCGTCGTTTTGGCTTGTGGCGCACGGTTCCTAGGCACGTACTCGCGCGCGCGCACACACACACACACACACACACACACACACACACACTAAAATAGTAGCGTATAAAAAAACTGATTTGTTACACTCACATGACTTTCTCTACTCTTGTACAATCTAATTGGTAGCTTTTAAGCGATAGTCAAATATTTTAACGCTGGTTGCTATGTGGCGAATTCCATTCTGTTTGCATGTTCAGGACATAAAAAAAATGAATAAACGAATTTGAGAAAAAGTATAAGTATTGGAAAATTTAAGGAAATAACAAGCAATATCTCGAAAACGGTTCACTCAACAAAAGAAACGTATATGACATAAGTTGTGTATTTTAACGCGATCTACATTTTTTGTGTAGTAAAATTTTGTCTATCTCTTATGGTTTACCAGTTATGCAAAAAAGTCGTTCACAATGAAGAATATTTTTGGAGACATTCCCAGAAAATTCGAGATATACATTTTATTTGACATGACAATATCTTAAACATGTGATGTTTTAATCAAAATCGTTAGAGCCGTTTTTGAGAAAATTAAAATTTTCGAAAAATGTTCCATGTAAAGGGTAGTCTGGGGTGGGGGGATTTTCTTGAAAACCTTCGTGTCGCATCTCTGGAAGATACTGAACCTAAATACCAAGTTTGGTGTTTATCCGACTGTTCGTTTTTGAGTTATGCTGTTCACAGACACACAGACACACAGACACACAGACAGACACACACACGGACATGTTTCCAAAAATGCTTTTTTTTTTTGGATTCAGAGATTCTCAAAACATGTATTTCCAGTGAAATCTCGGTAACGAATTTTTGGGTGGAATGCAATACTTCCCCTACTTACTATACGTAGTAGAGAAAGTAAAAATGAATAACGCATTTGAGAAAAAGTATAAGTATTGGAAAATTTAAGGAAATAACAAGCAATATCTCGAAAATGGTTCACTCAACTAAAAAAAAATGTATATGACATAAATTGTGTATTTTAACGCGATCTACATTTTTTGTGTAGTAAAATTTTGGCTATCTCTTATGGTTTACCAGTTATGCATACTGAACCTAAATACCAAGTTTGGTGTTTATCCGACTGTTCGTTTTTGAGTTATGCTGTTCACAGACACACAGACGCACAGACAGACAGACGCACAGACACACAGACACACAGACAGACACACACACGGACATGTTTCCAAAAATGCTTTTTTTTTTCTGGATTCAGTGATTCTCAAAACATGTATTTCCAGTGAAATCTCGGTATCGAATTTTTGGGTGGAATGCAATACTTCCCCTACTTACTATACGTAGTAGAGAAAGTAAAAATGAATAACGCATTTGAGAAAAAGTATAAGTATTGGAAAATTTAAAGGAAATAACAAGCAATATCTCGAAAAACGGTTCACTCAACAAAATAAATGTATATGGCATAAGTTGTGTATTTTAACGCGATCTACATTTTTTGTGTAGCAAACTTTTGTCTATCTCTTACGGTTTATCAGTTATGAAAAAGTCGTTCACAATGAAGAATTCTTTTGGAGACATTCCCAGAAAATTCGAGATATACATTTCATTTCTCTCGACATTATCTTAAATATATGATATTTTCATCAAAATCGTTAGAGCCATTTTTTAATACAAAGAGAACGGGATTTCACAAGTGAAACAGTACTGTGATAACGATACCACTGAAACAAAAAAAAAAAATCTGATGTGTAACACTCACATGACTTTCTCAACTCTTGTACAAAGTATTTTTACAAACGCTTATTCCCCATCTAGTTCATGTTAATCGAGATAAACATTTGCAAAATCTATTTTATTGCTAATTTTCTTGTATAAAAAAAAAATCTGATGTGTAACACTCACATGACGTTCTCTACTCTTGTACAAAGTATTTTTACAAACGCTTATGCTCCATCTAGTTCATGTTAATCGAGATAAACATTTGCAAACTCTATTTTATTGCTAATTTTCTTGTAGATGTAGGGGAAAATATATTTACAAGGGGAATATAGAAAAACAGTAGCCTTTAAGCACATACATATCTCTTAATAGCTGGTTGCTATGTGCAACACCATTCTTTTTGCCACAGATTAATACTGTTTGCATATCAAAGACAAAAAAAAATGAATAACGAAGTCCCATTTGAGAAAATAAATATTGGAAAATTAACAAACAATATCTCGAAAACGGTTCACTCAACAACAAAAATGTATATTACATAAGATGTGTATTTTAACGCGATCTACATTTTTTGTGTAGTAAAATTTTGTCTATCTCTTACGGTTTTTCAGTTATGAAAAAGACGTTCACAATGAAGAATACTTTTGGAGACATTCCCAGAAAATTCGAGATATACATTTCATTTCTCACGACATTATATTAAACATACGATATTTTTCATCAAAATCGTTAGAGCCATTTTTTTTAATACAAAGAGAACGGGATTTCACAAGTGAAACAGTACTGTGATAACGATACCAACAAAACTAATTATTATTCACCCACTGAAACACATAAAAAAAATCTGATGTGTGACACTCACATGACTTTTCTCATCTCTTGTACAAAGTATTTTTACAAACGCTTATTCCCCATCTAGTTCATGTTAATCGAGATAAACATTTGCAAACTCTGTTTTATTGCTAATTTTGTTGTAGATGTAGGGAAAATATATTTACAAGGGGAATATAGAAAAACAGTAGCCTTTAAGCACATACATATCTCTTAATAGCTGGTTGCTATGTGCAGTACCATTCTTTTTGCCACAGATTAATACTCTTTGCATATCAAAGACAAAAAAAAAAATGAATAACGAATTCCCATTTGAGAAAATAACTATTGGAAAATTTAAGTAAATAACAAGCAATATCTCGAAAACGGTTCACTCAACAATAAAGATGTATATGACATAAGTTGTGTATTTTAACGCGATCTACATACTTTCGTACTCACCTATAAGATATAGAGGGTAGAGGTCGTACGAACGTAGCACTTTGAGAATCTATATTCAACAGTTGGTGTTACTCCTTAGAAAGGAAGTATCTGCTGATTTTTATTTAATTCTTTACATTTTACATAACACGTATGCACTGGCACAACACAAAAGCACTACACACGATACTCAGTTTTAATATTTGCACTAATAACATCAGGAATAACTGAAGTCTGCAAACAGTCATTTCCCATGTGCAGCCTTACGTACAGAGAACGTGTGTGGCTGATCTATGTGTAAAAAGAGCCTGAGAGCGGATGTACGTCAGCGGTAAAATCTTTTAAATGCATTTTTATTGGCGATGGTAGAAATCGTGCAGTGGTGGATCGTGAAAATTCATATAAATGGATGTATCACCTCATAATAAGCCTCTATATACCAAGAATATTGAGTTTTTAAAAAGTCAGCAACTGTACCTGTGTTTCTATACGTGAACGTCAGATGGCAGCTTCGATACGTGTCCACGGAGACCTTAGTGCTAGGCAACTGTACCTCTGTTTCTATACGTGAACGGCAGATTGCAGCTTCGATACGTGTCCACGGAGACCTTAGTGCTAGGCAACTGTACCTCTGTTTCTATACGTGAACGGCAGATTGCAGCTTCGATCGGTGTCCACGGAGACCTTAGTGCTAGGCAACTGCACCTCTGTTTCTATACGTGAACGGCAGATTGCAGCTTCGATACGTGTCCACGGAGACCTTAGCGCTAGGCAACAGCACCTCTGTTTCTATACGTGAACGGCAGATTGCAGCTTCGATACGTGTCCACGGAGACCTTAGTGCTAGGCAACTGTACCTCTGTTTCTATACGTGAACGGCAGATTGCAGCTTCGATACGTGTCCACGGAGACCTTAGTGCTAGGCAACTGTACCTCTGTTTCTATACGTGAACGGCAGATTGCAGCTTCGATACGTGTCCACGGAGACCTTAGTGCTAGGCAACTGCACCTCTGTTTCTATACGTGAACGGCAGATTGCAGCTTCGATACGTATCCACGGAGACCTTAGTGCTAGGCAACTGCACCTCTGTTTCTATACGTGAACGGCAGATTGCAGCTTCAATACGTGTCCACGGAGACCTTAGTGCTAGGCAACTGTACCTCTGTTTCTATACGTGAACGGGAGATTGCAGCTTCGATACGTGTCCACGGAGACCTTAGTGCTAGGCAACTGCACCTCTGTTTCTATACGTGAACGTCAGATTGCAGCTTCGATACGTGTCCACGGAGACCTTAGTGCTAGGCAACTGCACCTCTGTTTCTATACGTGAACGGCAGATTGCAGCTTCGATACGTATCCACGGGGACCTTAGTGCTAGGGAACTGCACCTCTGTTTCTATACGTGAACGGCAGATTGCAGCTTCAATACGTGTCCACGGAGACCTTAGTGCTAGGCAGCTGTACCTCTGTTTCTATACGTGAACGGCAGATTGCAGCTTCGATACGTGTCCACGGAGATCTTAGTGCTAGGCAGCTATACCTGTTTCTATACGTCAACGGCAGATTGCAGCTTCGATACGTGTTCACGGAGACCTTAGTGCTAGGCAACTGTACCTGTGTTTCTATACGTGTCCACGGAGACCTGAGTGCTAGACAACTGTACCTCTGTTTCTATACGTGAACGGCAGATTGCAGCTTCAATACGTGTCCACGGAGACCTTAGTGCTAGTGCTAGGCAACTATACCTCTGTTTCTATACGTGAACGGCAGATTGCAGGTTCGATACGTGTCCACGGAGATCTTAGTGCTAGGCAACTATACCTGTTTCTATACGTGAACGGCAGATTGCAGCTTCGATACGTGTCCACGGAGACCTTAGTGCTAGGCAACTGTACCTGTGTTTCTATACGTGAACGTCAGATGGCAGCTTCGATACGTGTCCACGGAGACCTTAGTGTTAGGCAACTGTACCTCTGTTTCTATACGTGAACGGCAGATTGCAGCTTCGATACGTGTCCACGGAGACCTTTCGCTTCAGGTGACAAAATAACACTAGGCACTTGTGTGCCGTGGTGTAAGCCGCAATCACGGTATTGGTAGCGTGGATCTCCTTGGGGCTCTCCTCGGAGTTACCTCAACACCACGTACATGACCTGGTTCGTCACGGGTACGCAGGTCTGCACTACCACTTCCTCGGCGTTGAGCAGGCCCAGGAGGCGATCGTACCGGTACACCAGCTAGCACGTGGACATGTTATCGCGCTGTGGTGTTGCGTGTGCGAGGTATGGAAACTCAAGGACGCAAAACATGCACGACCGAGGGTTAAAAAGCAGAACAAGTAGTGACGTGGAGCGTTGTGATTGGTGTAAATAAGACGATCTCTGATAGGTGGACAAATTGAAATAACGTGATGTGATAGGCGAAAATAAAATCAAAGGTGATTGGATGAAAAATGACGAGAAGGAATTAGCGGTGAATTTGTGAACTAAGATGGCGAAGATTTTTTTTTTTAAAAAAAAGGATAATATAAGTACGGCAACTGTAACGGTTTACGGCAAACGCGCGTCGCGCAATGCGTCACGCCGGGCATCTTGCTCAATATGATTTTTGTTTTATTGCCCGGGCGTGACGCATTGCGCGGCGCGCGTTTGCCGTAAACCGTTACAGTTGCCGTACTTATATTATCCTTTTTTTTAAAAAAAAAAAAAATCTTCGCCATCTTAGTTCACAAATTCACCGCTAATTCGTTCTCGTCATTTTTCATCCAATCACCTTTGATTTTATTTTCGCCTATCACATCACGTTATTTCAATTTGTCCACCTATCAGAGATCGTCTTATTTACACCAATCACAACGCTCCACGTCACTACTTGTTCTGCTTTTTAACCCTCGGTCGTGCATGTTTTGCGTCCTTGAGTTTCCATACCTCGCACACGCAACACCACAGCGCGATAACATGTCCACGTGCTAGCTGGTGTACCGGTACGATCGCCTCCTGGGCCTGCTCAACGCCGAGGAAGTGGTAGTGCAGACCTGCGTACCCGTGACGAACCAGGTCATGTACGTGGTGTTGAGGTAACTCCGAGGAGAGCCCCAAGGAGATCCACGCTACCAATACCGTGATTGCGGCTTACACCACGGCACACAAGTGCCTAGTGTTATTTTGTCACCTGAAGCGAAAGGTCTCCGTGGACACGTATCGAAGCTGCAATCTGCCGTTCACATATAGAAACAGAGGTACAGTTGCCTAACACTAAGGTCTCCGTGGACACGTATCGAAGCTGCCATCTGACGTTCACGTATAGAAACACAGGTACAGTTGCCTAGCACTAAGGTCTCCGTGGACACGTATCGAAGCTGCAATCTGCCGTTCACGTATAGAAACAGGTATAGTTGCCTAGCACTAAGATCTCCGTGGACACGTATCGAACCTGCAATCTGCCGTTCACGTATAGAAACAGAGGTATAGTTGCCTAGCACTAGCACTAAGGTCTCCGTGGACACGTATTGAAGCTGCAATCTGCCGTTCACGTATAGAAACAGAGGTACAGTTGTCTAGCACTAAGGTCTCCGTGGACACGTATAGAAACACAGGTACAGTTGCCTAGCACTAAGGTCTCCGTGAACACGTATCGAAGCTGCAATCTGCCGTTGACGTATAGAAACAGGTATAGCTGCCTAGCACTAAGATCTCCGTGGACACGTATCGAAGCTGCAATCTGCCGTTCACGTATAGAAACAGAGGTACAGCTGCCTAGCACTAAGGTCTCCGTGGACACGTATTGAAGCTGCAATCTGCCGTTCACGTATAGAAACAGAGGTGCAGTTCCCTAGCACTAAGGTCCCCGTGGATACGTATCGAAGCTGCAATCTGCCGTTCACGTATAGAAACAGAGGTGCAGTTGCCTAGCACTAAGGTCTCCGTGGACACGTATCGAAGCTGCAATCTGACGTTCACGTATAGAAACAGAGGTGCAGTTGCCTAGCACTAAGGTCTCCGTGGACACGTATCGAAGCTGCAATCTCCCGTTCACGTATAGAAACAGAGGTACAGTTGCCTAGCACTAAGGTCTCCGTGGACACGTATTGAAGCTGCAATCTGCCGTTCACGTATAGAAACAGAGGTGCAGTTGCCTAGCACTAAGGTCTCCGTGGATACGTATCGAAGCTGCAATCTGCCGTTCACGTATAGAAACAGAGGTGCAGTTGCCTAGCACTAAGGTCTCCGTGGACACGTATCGAAGCTGCAATCTGCCGTTCACGTATAGAAACAGAGGTACAGTTGCCTAGCACTAAGGTCTCCGTGGACACGTATCGAAGCTGCAATCTAGCACTAAGGTCTCCGTGGACACGTATCGAAGCTGCAATCTGCCGTTCACGTATAGAAACAGAGGTGCAGTTGCCTAGCGCTAAGGTCTCCGTGGACACGTATCGAAGCTGCAATCTGCCGTTCACGTATAGAAACAGAGGTGCAGTTGCCTAGCACTAAGGTCTCCGTGGACACGTATCGAAGCTGCAATCTGCCGTTCACGTATAGAAACAGAGGTACAGTTGCCTAGCACTAAGGTCTCCGTGGACACGTATCGAAGCTGCAATCTGCCGTTCACGTATAGAAACAGAGGTACAGTTGCCTAGCACTAAGGTCTCCGTGGACACGTATCGAAGCTGCCATCTGACGTTCACGTATAGAAACACAGGTACAGTTGCTGACTTTTTAAAAACTCAATATTCTTGGTATATAGAGGCTTATTATGAGGTGATACATCCATTTATATGAATTTTCACGATCCACCACTGCACGATTTCTACCATCGCCAATAAAAATGCATTTAAAAGATTTTACCGCTGACGTACATCCGCTCTCAGGCTCTTTTTACACATAGATCAGCCACACACGTTCTCTGTACGTAAGGCTGCACATGGGAAATGACTGTTTGCAGACTTCAGTTATTCCTGATGTTATTAGTGCAAATATTAAAACTGAGTATCGTGTGTAGTGCTTTTGTGTTGTGCCAGTGCATACGTGTTATGTAAAATGTAAAGAATTAAATAAAAATCAGCAGATACTTCCTTTCTAAGGAGTAACACCAACTGTTGAATATAGATTCTCAAAGTGCTACGTTCGTACGACCTCTACCCTCTATATCTTATAGGTGAGTACGAAAGTATGTAGATCGCGTTAAAATACACAACTTATGTCATATACATCTTTATTGTTGAGTGAACCGTTTTCGAGATATTGCTTGTTATTTACTTAAATTTTCCAATAGTTATTTTCTCAAATGGGAATTCGTTATTCATTTTTTTTTTTGTCTTTGATATGCAAAGAGTATTAATCTGTGGCAAAAAGAATGGTACTGCACATAGCAACCAGCTATTAAGAGATATGTATGTGCTTAAAGGCTACTGTTTTTCTATATTCCCCTTGTAAATATATGTTCCCTACATCTACAACAAAATTAGCAATAAAACAGAGTTTGCAAATGTTTATCTCGATTAACATGAACTAGATGGGGAATAAGCGTTTGTAAAAATACTTTGTACAAGAGATGAGAAAAGTCATGTGAGTGTTACACATCAGATTTTTTTTATGTGTTTCAGTGGGTGAATAATAATTAGTTTTGTTGGTATCGTTATCACAGTACTGTTTCACTTGTGAAATCCCGTTCTCTTTGTATTAAAAAAAATGGCTCTAACGATTTTGATGAAAAATATCGTATGTTTAATATAATGTCGTGAGAAATGAAATGTATATCTCGAATTTTCTGGGAATGTCTCCAAAAGTATTCTTCATTGTGAACGTCTTTTTCATAACTGAAAAACCGTAAGAGATAGACAAAATTTTACTACACAAAAAATGTAGATCGCGTTAAAATACACATCTTATGTAATATACATTTTTGTTGTTGAGTGAACCGTTTTCGAGATATTGTTTGTTAATTTTCCAATATTTATTTTCTCAAATGGGACTTCGTTATTCATTTTTTTTTGTCTTTGATATGCAAACAGTATTAATCTGTGGCAAAAAGAATGGTGTTGCACATAGCAACCAGCTATTAAGAGATATGTATGTGCTTAAAGGCTACTGTTTTTCTATATTCCCCTTGTAAATATATTTTCCCCTACATCTACAAGAAAATTAGCAATAAAATAGAGTTTGCAAATGTTTATCTCGATTAACATGAACTAGATGGAGCATAAGCGTTTGTAAAAATACTTTGTACAAGAGTAGAGAACGTCATGTGAGTGTTACACATCAGATTTTTTTTTTTATACAAGAAAATTAGCAATAAAATAGATTTTGCAAATGTTTATCTCGATTAACATGAACTAGATGGGTAATAAGCGTTTGTAAAAATACTTTGTACAAGAGTTGAGAAAGTCATGTGAGTGTTACACATCAGATTTTTTTTTTTGTTTCAGTGGTATCGTTATCACAGTACTGTTTCACTTGTGAAATCCCGTTCTCTTTGTATTAAAAAATGGCTCTAACGATTTTGATGAAAATATCATATATTTAAGATAATGTCGAGAGAAATGAAATGTATATCTCGAATTTTCTGGGAATGTCTCCAAAAGAATTCTTCATTGTGAACGACTTTTTCATAACTGATAAACCGTAAGAGATAGACAAAAGTTTGCTACACAAAAAATGTAGATCGCGTTAAAATACACAACTTATGCCATATACATTTATTTTGTTGAGTGAACCGTTTTTCGAGATATTGCTTGTTATTTCCTTTAAATTTTCCAATACTTATACTTTTTCTCAAATGCGTTATTCATTTTTACTTTCTCTACTACGTATAGTAAGTAGGGGAAGTATTGCATTCCACCCAAAAATTCGATACCGAGATTTCACTGGAAATACATGTTTTGAGAATCACTGAATCCAGAAAAAAAAAAGCATTTTTGGAAACATGTCCGTGTGTGTGTCTGTCTGTGTGTCTGTGTGTCTGTGTGTCTGTCTGTCTGTGCGTCTGTGTGTCTGTGAACAGCATAACTCAAAAACGAACAGTCGGATAAACACCAAACTTGGTATTTAGGTTCAGTATGCATAACTGGTAAACCATAAGAGATAGCCAAAATTTTACTACACAAAAAATGTAGATCGCGTTAAAATACACAATTTATGTCATATACATTTTTTTTTAGTTGAGTGAACCATTTTCGAGATATTGCTTGTTATTTCCTTAAATTTTCCAATACTTATACTTTTTCTCAAATGCGTTATTCATTTTTACTTTCTCTACTACGTATAGTAAGTAGGGGAAGTATTGCATTCCACCCAAAAATTCGTTACCGAGATTTCACTGGAAATACATGTTTTGAGAATCTCTGAATCCAAAAAAAAAAGCATTTTTGGAAACATGTCCGTGTGTGTGTCTGTCTGTGTGTCTGTGTGTCTGTGTGTCTGTGAACAGCATAACTCAAAAACGAACAGTCGGATAAACACCAAACTTGGTATTTAGGTTCAGTATCTTCCAGAGATGCGACACTAAGGTTTTCAAGAAAATCCCCCCACCCCAGACTACCCTTTACATGGAACATTTTTCGAAAATTTTAATTTTCTCAAAAACGGCTCTAACGATTTTGATTAAAACATCATATGTTTAAGATATTGTCATGTCAAATAAAATGTATATCTCGAATTTTCTGGGAATGTCTCCAAAAATATTCTTCATTGTGAACGACTTTTTTGCATAACTGGTAAACCATAAGAGATAGACAAAATTTTACTACACAAAAAATGTAGATCGCGTTAAAATACACAACTTATGTCATATACGTTTCTTTTGTTGAGTGAACCGTTTTCGAGATATTGCTTGTTATTTCCTTAAATTTTCCAATACTTATACTTTTTCTCAAATTCGTTTATTCATTTTTTTTATGTCCTGAACCTGCAAACAGAATGGAATTCGCCACATAGCAACCAGCGTTAAAATATTTGACTATCGCTTAAAAGCTACCAATTAGATTGTACAAGAGTAGAGAAAGTCATGTGAGTGTAACAAATCAGTTTTTTTTATACGCTACTATTTTAGTGTGTGTGTGTGTGTGTGTGTGTGTGTGTGCGCGCGCGCGAGTACGTGCCTAGGAACCGTGCGCCACAAGCCAAAACGACGACGTTATAGAAAAACTTTATCAATTGCCTACCGGCCAGGGACAACCGCTAAAAAACCTGAAAAAAGCTCTAAGAGTATTCTAACGCTTACCGATCTGGAAAACCCTTGAAAACAAGATAGTACACTTTTGAGATATTGCTTGTTATTTCCTTAAATTTTTCAATACTTTTTTACTTTCTCTACTACGTATAGTAAGTAGGGGAAGTATTGCATTCCGCCCAAAAATTCGATACCGAGATTTCACCGGAAATACACGTTTTGAGACCTCCTGAATCAAAAAAAAAAAAAAAAAAGCATTTTTGGAAACATGTCCGTGTGTGTGTGCCTGTCTGTGTGTCTGTCTGTCTCTCTGTGTGTGTGTGTGTGTGTGTGCGCGCCAGTACGTGCCTAGTATCCGTGCGCCGACAAGGTAAAACTTCATCATTTGCCTACCGGGCAGGGACAACCGCTAAAAACCTGAGAAAACCTCCAAAATTAGAAACGCCTTCGTCAACCAGTACAGAAAACGCCTACCAACCAGGGAAAACCTATGAAAAAGCAGAAAGAGCTTGCATTTGTTTACCATCCGCAGAAAACTCCCAAAAAAAAAAAAAAAAAAAAACTAGTCATTTTAAAAAAAAAAGGAAAAAGACGAATAATATAAGTATGGTAGAAACAGCTTGCATTCGTCTACCAACCAGAGAAAACCCCCGAAACACTAGTTATTTAAAATTGCTGATGAGTTCTGGATAGGCTTTTGCAAATGTTGTTGGTAGCAAAACTTGCCTTTTCCATCACCTCCAACATACCCCACTCCCACACCTTTTTTTCTTTCCACCAATCATAATCTCTCTTATTCTCGCCAATCAGCAACTTTCATTTGTTCCTTTCCACCAATAACATCACTTCTTATTCCCACCAATGACAAGTTCACACGTCACTTTCTGTTATACTTTTTATCCCTCGTTCGCCATCTTTCCCCCTCTTTCAGACCCCAACCGCCGCACAGTCAACACCTCGCCGCTCCTTAACCTCAACTTCGTGCCTCCGCCATCTTATTTAGTTCACATTTTTACCACCGCGCCTCTCATCTCTCAACCAGATTGCCTGCAAGAACAGATCTCGTTCATTCGCACCTCGACGGTTGCCTCGGCAGCAGCTACTGCCAACACCTACGTCGTACACGTTTTTGACCGCTTTCGACCGGCTATGAGAACCCTGCTCCTACGTACGCTAGCGACCATCACGATGGTCCAGTACCAGGTTTTTGGTATAGTTAAATTACGCCTCTGCAAAGGGTGTCTGTACCGCTTTAAAAACCTAGGTATATCAGTGCGTAGTGATGTTGGTTGATCTTAAAGCTGGTTAAGCATTTTCAAAAACAGTTTGCTTTTATTTTTCCGTCTCGCGTGCCGCGCTTTTGGTGACGCATCCACACCGGTAACAGGTAAGTAACACACGCATAATTATTTTTCGGACCTGCTTGGCGTAGGAATATATCCTTTCGTGTTTTGGTACTGTAACCTCAAACCTCCTTACCCACCTCTTGCGTCCGCCATCTTGTTTAGTTCTCACCGCATCTCCTTGTCGCAGACCCTCCGCCATTTTTAGTTCCCGCTATTTTAACCTCAAAATCTACTCTTCTAACCTCTTGCTACCGCCATCTTCTTTTAGTTCCCATTCTCACCACCGCGTCTCCTTACCCCCACCTCTTGCGACCGCCATGTTCACCACTAACCTCCAAATTTCCTCGTCCTTAAACCTCTTGTCTCAACCACCTTGTTTAGTTCCCATTTTCGCCACCGCATCTCATATCGCCCCATCTCTCTATCCACTCAAGAAAACTACCATCCAACGTTCAAAAAATTGCTGATCAGTTCACGACAGGCTTTTGCAAATCTTGTTGCTAGCAAAACTTACCTTTCCCATCACCTCCAACATACCCCACTCCTTTTTCTTTCCACCAATCATAACCTCTCTTATTCTTACCAATCAACAACTTTCATTTGCTCCTTTCCACCAATAAAATCACTTCTTATTCCCACCAATCACAACTTCACACGTCACTTTCTGTTACACTTTTTATCCCTCGCTCCCCATCTTTTCCCTCTTTCAGTCCCGACCTCCGCACAGACAACACCTCGCCGCTGCTCACATCTCCGAACCAAATTGCCGGCGAGAACAGATCTTGTTTATTCACACCTCGACCGTTGACTCGACAGCAGCTACTGTCAACACCTACGTCGTACACGTTTTTGACCGCTTTCGACCGGCTATGAGAACCCTGCTCCTACGTACGCTAGCGACCATCACGATGGTCCAGTACCAGGTTTTTGGTATAGTTAAATTACGCCTCTGCAAAGGGTGTCTCTACCGCTTTAAAAACCTAGGTATATCAGTGCGTAGTGATGTTGGTTGATCTTAAAGCTGGTTAAGCATTTTCAAAAACAGTTTGCTTTTATTTTTCCGCCTCGCGTGCCGCGCTTTTGGTGACGCATCCACACCGGTAACAGGTAAGTACCACACGCATAATTATTTTTCGCACCTGCTTGGCGTAGGAATATATCCTTTCGTGTTTTCGTACTGTAACCTCAAATCTCCTTACCCTCCTCTTGCGACCGCCATCTTGTTTAGTTCTCACCGCATCTCCTTGTCGCAGACCCTCCGCCATTTTTAGTTCCCACTATTTTAACCTCAAAATCTACTCTTCTAAAACTCTTGCTACCCCCATCTTCTTTTAGTTCCCATTCTCACCACTGCGTCTCCTTACCCCCACCTCTTGCGACCGCCGTGTTCACCACTAACCTCCAAATTTCCTCGTCCTTAAACCTCTTGTCTCAACAACCTTGTCTAGTTCCCATTTTCGCCACCGCATCTCATATCGCCCCCATCTCTCTATCCACTCAAGAAAACTACCATCCGACGTTCAAAAATTGCTGATCAGTTCAAGACAGGCTTTTGCAAATCTTGCTGCTAGCAAAACTCACCTTTCCCATCACCTCCAACATACCCCACTCCCACAACTTTTTCTTTTCCACCAATCATAATCCCTCTTATTCTTACCAATCAACAACCTTCATTTGCTCCTTTCCACCAATAAAATCACTTCTTATTCCCACCAATCACAACTTCACACGTCACTTTCTGTTACACTTTTTATCCCTCGCTCCCCATCTTTACCCCTCTTTCAGTACCGACCTCCGCACAGACAACACCTCGCCACCCAGCTCCTCTCCATCACGCGACCTCCATACTCCTCCATCTCCCTTCCTCCATCTCCCACCCCAAATTAACGAACCAATCAAAAACACTCCACGTCACTTCCTCAATTCTTTCAACTCGTCCCGGATGAGCCAACCGATTTAACGATAATCCTAACGCTCAGGGCGCTTTTCAAACTTACCGCCGCCGCCGTCGCACGCACCGACACTAGCGACACCAGCGCCCCTAGCGGCAGGATTATCGTTAAAACAATTGGCTCATCCGGGACTATTACTACTCACGCTATACGCTGGCTTTAAAATCCCATACTGTTTCCATGACATGGTGAGAAACAGCTGAATGTTGACAGGACTTTAATAGAGTGACCAAGTAATAAACAATTCGAACCATTAATAACGGCTTCTTGGAAATAGCTGATGCCACAAAAAAGGCTATTTGCAGTAAATTCTGTGTTTTAAAGACATCCACAGTTTTTTGTGCAGTGCGTTTTGGTCTATCGCTTAAAGTTTACCAGTTGCACAAAATTATAAAATATTCCTTCCTAATGAAGTGGACTTTACAGGCTATTCCCTAAAATTCAAGATATACATTTTTTCTATAAATGTCTTTAGTGTTTTGATCAAAATGTTAGAGCCGTGATTTAGAAAATCAAAGTTTTCAAAAAATGTTACATTTAAAGGGTAGTATTCGTGTCACACCTTTGGAAGACTAATCTTAAATACCAGGTTTGGTATTTACCCAAATTTTCATTTTAAACATGCTGTTCACAGACAACACACACGGACGTTTACTAAAAGGGAGTTTTTTGGGTCCAGGTGGCCTCAAAAATATATTTCCGGTGAAACGTCGATATCGAAGTATTGGGTGGAATACATTTCCCCTACTTACCTATTATACATAGTAGAGAAAGTAAAAGTAGCAAGAAAGTAGAAATTACTATGAAAAAGTATAATACTGAGCTGTGAGCCTGATAGATTTAGCCCATATTGGTATCGTGCATAGATGCATTTACGTTCGTTTCATGTTTGTCGAATAATGGTGCAGTCGAAATTTGCTTCGCGAAAGTGAGCCGAAGGAGTTCCACTCACCTGTTCATATGCTGTCAGTCACCAGAAGTTCTCCTCCTTCCCTTCTGCCACCCTTGTTGTTTTACCTTAAGCCTGAAGTTCACTGCATAGTGACTGCAGAATGCATTCATCTGCTACTTTGACTTTCTAGCAGCTAAGTTAACGAGAAAAAATTATGATTTGTAATGTTTTAGAAAGAATAAACTATAGTTTTGTTGCCTTTGAAATAAATCCTTAATCTTATAATTACCAGTATTGGTTTTAATCCGATGGAGGGGAAAAACCAGTTTCAAGTCATGAATAGTTAACGATTTTGTTACAGTTTCTGCTATTGGCCTCGATTTTTACTCTTTAACACAATTATTTCTCCTTCATTAAATAAAGGATTAAAATCTATAAAACAAAATGCTGTATAGACGCATGTAAATTAATTTCGTAAATACCACATATGAAAATTATAGAAAATTTTGTTACAGATGGGGTCATTTGCCTCGGAGCGACTTCTCTTTGAAAATCCCCTTTCATATAAATGTCAGTAATCGTCAAAGATATCCGATTCCACGCCCAACGTCCGTGCGCTGTTGGTGGCATATGTGGAAGGCGCACTTGTCGCTATCTGGGATTTCACTCTCCTTTCAAGCGTTTCAGCAGGTTATAAAATGAGTAGCACAAGACGAGGAAGAAAAGGATGAATATGATGATAACGAGAAAGGAGTAGAGTAGAGAGAAACGAAGAGTTTTTCAATCTAGAAAATACACCCCGTCCTACAGACGTATATTTTCCCGCTTAGTGCTTAAGTTATTTTAATGCTAGGCAGATATGTATTATAAAATTAATGAGGTGCAAGATCGTACTGTAGGTATTTGTTGCTGACGGAGTTGAAGGGCATAATAGTTTACCGTGTTACAATTCTGATTTTTATTCGGTGGATGAAGAGCTTCCGCCTTACAGAATGTCTTACCTCACTTCTATAATTTGCACTGTAAGCTTCATGCAACACACGGAAAGTTTGGCGTATAGATCTTCCATTTTGATAACAAATTTTCACAATTTCTACGCGTTGCTGAATGCTGTAACGTTCCGTGACTATTTGTCAATAACAACTGTAACCACGTGAAAAAAATGACTGCTGAAAGACCCTTTAGATCGATGTATTTTACATCCGGGTATTTTTAAAAAAAATCTGATGTGTTTAACTCATATGACTTTCTCTATTCTTGCACAAAACATTTTTAGAAACGCTTATTCTCCATCTACTTCATTTTAATGGAGATAAACGTTTTCAGAACCTCTTATTGCCAATTTTCTTATAGGTACATGGGGAATATAGTTGGCTTTAAGAGCTGGCTGCTATGTGGAGCATTCCATTCTGTTTGCATGTCCAGGACATAAGACCAACGAATAACCAATTCCCATTTGAGAAAAAGTATAATTATTGGAAAATTCAAACAAATAACAAGGAATATCTCAGAAATGATTCACTCGACAAAAAATATATATAGCATAAATTATGTGTTTTAACGAGATCTACAATTTTTTGCAGTAAAAGTTTGTCTATCTCTTACGGTTTACCATTTATGCAAAAGTCATTCAGAATGAAGGGGAATTTTGGGGACATTCACAGAAAATTCAGGGTCTACATTTTATTTGCCATGAAAGTATCTTAAACATATGATATATTAATTAAAACCGTTAGAGCCGTTTTTGAAAGAATAACAATTTTCTAAACATGTTCCATGTAAAGGGTAGTATGGGATAGGGGTATTTTCTTGAAAGTTCTTGTGTCGCATTCTTGGAAGCTGTTAAACTCAAATACCAAGTTTTCAATTTGAGATATACACGGACATGTTTCCAAAAATGCTTTATTTGGATTCATGGCACCTCAAAACACGTATTTTCGGTGAAATCACATTATCGAATTTTTGGGCGGAATACAATACTTTCCCTCCTTACTATACGTAGTAGAGAAAGTAAAAATTCAGTACGTAACTGCTGCATACCGAAGAAAGAAGAGAGAGAGAGAGAGAAAAACAGCATAATTGTATCTGAACCAAGGATTCCAGCGACAACGAATGGTGAAAAACCATCCAGCGTGATTATTCAAGCGAGTTAGGTACGTTTTTTACTTTTCGCGCAAAGATTAATCCAATTATTCGCATGCTATGATGTACGTTTATCCCTAAATGGGTTTTGGTGCTGAAGAAGTCGCAAACACCTTGTTTTATAGGCGTATTTTAACATTCCAGTGAAATAAAATAAAATGAAGAAAACACATCAGATGTGAAAAGCATGATTTCTCAGCGGACGACATGCTAAGCAAGGTGAACGTAATGCCTCTCGAACGCTAGAGAAAATTCATCTCAAAATCAAGGTCCTGATTAAACTGTGGATTTGCTTCTTTAAAAGTCCAGGCAGTTTCTTGGTTCACCGGTCTCAAAATGGAAAAACGTAAACGTATTCCATTAAATTATGTATCCTCAGATGAATAACTGCGCATTCATGAGTACAAACCACGAGAAAAATCTCATACAATAAACTTGCATTAAGCATCACATTGTTTTCCACAATAATGAACTCTTTATTCCTTGAGGAGTTCCCACATATTTATTTAGAACCTTAGCATGTCTATGTTTCAAGGCACAACATTTGCTCTTATTCTAGTAAATTTCCACTTCATACGGAGTTAAAGAAAAGTACAAACGCAGTCGTGAATATGAACTATTAACGTGGATCCGTCAGTAGATATTTCGTCAACTAACAGTTCTGCCTTTTTGCTTTCTTTACTACGTATAGTAAGTAGGGGAAGTATTGTATTCCACCCAAAAATTCGATACCAAGATTTCACCGGAAATACATGTTTTGAGACCCCCCGAATCCCAAAAAAAGCATTTTTGGAAACATGTCGTGTGTGTGTCTGTCTGTCTGTCTTTGAACAGCATAACTCAGAAACGAACAGTCGGATAAACATCAAACTTGGTATTTAGATTCAGTATCTTCCAGAAATGCGACACGAAGGTTTTCAAGAAAATCCCCTACCCCAGACTACCCTTTACATGGAACATTTTTCGTAAATTTTAATTTTCTCAAAAATGGCTCTAACGATCTTGATTAAAATATCATATGTTTAAGATATTTTCATGAGTAATGAAATGTATATCTCGAATTTTCTGGGAATGTCTCCAAAAGTGTTCTTCATTGTGAACGACTTTTGCATAACTGGTAAACCATAATAGATAGACAAACTTTTACTGCACAGAAAATGTAGATCACGTTAAAATACATAATATATGTCGTATACATTTTTTTTGTAGAGTGAACCATTTTTGAGATATTGCTTGTTTTTCCCTTAAATTTTCCAATACTTATACTTTTTCTCAAATTCGTTATTCGCTTTTTTATGTCCTGGACAGGCAAAGAGATTGGAATGCGCCACATAGCAACCAACGCTTAAAAAGATTTGACTATCGCTTATAACCTACCATATTCCCCTTGCATCTACAAGAAAATAAGCAATAAGATTGCCATCTGGATATCTCGATTAACATGAAGCATATGGAGAATAAACGTTTGTAAAAATAGTTTTTTACAAGAGTAGAGAAAGTCATATGAGTGTAGCACATCAGATTCTTTATATTCTTCATGATGTGTTTCAAACTGAAAAACTCAACAATTGGAATATCGACAATACATTTCAGTTTGTTAAATCTGTAAATACTATGGGCATTCCAATTGAAAAAATGACGAGAAAGAATAGACATAATGTGTAAAACACAAATTTCATTTGTACCATATCTTTCCGGTCATTTTTCTAATCCATCATTCCTGAACTGAAGCATGTATGTTTCGGAATAGCAATTGGTCCTAAAGCACTTTTACAAAATCTTCATGCACCTAATGTTGATATGTATTGTTTATTTCAGTAATGGAACAATGGAGCAGCCGGGAATTGTTTGAAAACAATACTTGCTAGGGTTGAGAACATTAGGGGAGCTTCTATTGGTAGAGATAGCAGTATGGGGAAATGCGGTGTTATGATGCGTAATAATAATTATAATAAAATTTCATTCACACACACACACACTAACTAAGCCCATAGTTTCGGCAGGTTTGCTAAGGCCTGACGGCCTCCGCTTGTCTCCAATAAGTTTTTTTGTATTACTTTATCTAACGCGCCTGGCAGCGTAGGTCTTGTAGCGACATGTATTTACATTGTTACAGTATTTCAAACATACAGTAATTCAAACCTATAAACAGGTACTGGTTTTTGCAAGCACGTGTAGCTTAGAGTTCACATCCAGTATTATCGTATGTGTGGATACTGATGATACATAAAATGAAGTGAAAATTGGGAAAGGAAATTTGGGAAGGAAACCTACAGGCCTCAGTTTAGGCTAAGTCCCCGGCATTTTTCAGTTGTGAAGACTGAGGAAAGTGCAGTTTTCTGTGCAAGCCGTCACCAATTTCTCCTCAGTGGGTACGAGCCGCTTTACCATTAACTTTTTATCGAGAACTGAACCATTTCCTAAACTGAATTTTAAGTTTTCACATTGCTTATCTATCTTTAAATGTTTATCCCTTTTTTATTTCATTCAGTCATATTTTACAATATTTCTATACGTTGAGGGAACAATCTATCAAATTTAATAAAATGTGCTAATTCATGCGTTTACTTTAAAGTTCTTATATGTGTATGTGTACAGAAATGCTAACATTGCATTTTTAATAGATAACGGTCTAAGTGCACCAAAAGATTCGAAAATTGAGGTTGCACATATTCTAAAAAAGCATAAGCATTTTCCGTTTACTCACCGTAAAATTCTCCTAGACTATTCTAAGTTTATGGCATTTGAATTTTCAAAATAATTGCGATTATTTAAATACCAGAAGCAGATAGATCATTAGAATCCATGGATAAATAAAACAAAAGTTAAAATTTTTAAGGATTTCTGAAGATATTTAAGATCACATTGACCATTTATGTACCTTTGAATTTTCAATGGAGCGAAAATATGGATAATGAACCTGCGCAAAGGGAAAACAGGGTTCGAACTCCAATTAACTCCAACTCCAACTGGACTTATGCTAGGAATTTTAGAACAGACTGCATTCAGACTCGTGAAATCTTTGGAAACGGCTACCCGTTTCAAAACTGTGCCTCAAAGGCAAAGAGACACGGCATTCTGATCACATGCCACATCCACTACTGAGATATTCATTATAGTCAGATAGCGAATATGCAGTCGTACGCTTATCTTAGCTGTGACGCCTGGAATATTCGGAGACTATATGATACAGCGGTAAACAATTTTAGGACGAATTTGATCTGTAAACACCCTATATAGTCAATCTTTGTTATAGATATGTTACAGGTGTTAAAATCTAAGAGCTCATTTACGTTGACATCATCTATGCTAAGCTGAACGTTAGTTAATCGTTTGTTTAAAATATTCCGATTTCATATTGAATACCACCCTTTTAAGGAGAAAGTTGCATCTGAAGTTTTAATTTATTTAGAGATGACCTCTTTGTTTTATTAGGACTGTATAGGTTTCGCCCACATAAAGGTGGTAACGGTGCACCGCACCATACGATCCAAATTTCCGTGAGAGCTAAGTAGATTAAATTATATGATTTCAGCCCTCAAACAATGTAGATATTTGAATGTAAATGTATTAAAACGTGTTTGTAAAGTTAGCTGATTGTGAGATGTCATATTCTTGGAAAATATAGAATTCCACTACAATCTATGTGGGACTACAGCTGGGATTCCCTAAATGCATGGATTAGTTATCGAAACAAACCGATGCGTAATATTACTAGGGGTGGTTGTGGTCATAATTATGATAGTGGGGTTGAGGAGGTTAAATGTATTTAATCACAAAGTAATTAGGTTTATTATTTTCCTTAGTAAACCAGACAAAGCTTATGGTTGCTTTGCGCAGTTAGATTTCCAGAGAAATTTATTAGGCTATACAATGCTTCACAACATTACGCGCACTGAAAGTGTTATTGTATAAACTAGGAAGTCCCAACTAGCGAGATTCTGCTGTAGGTTCAATGGGTACATTGCTGACATAATAATGGTCATCAATAGAGCATAAATTTTAATTCACTGCAAACAAAATCCATACGAAACGTTTCATGGTGTCATCAGACTACCACAGCAAAACAGATTGCGAAGGAATACTACTAAGAAATTAAAACTCAGATGGTGTAGTCCACAACTATTGGCTGCAAAGTTCATCAGCACTTAGGATTCATTCTATGAGTGGAAAGGTTGCTCCGATTTGCCGACGTACACTACATCATAGAACATGTGAAAGCTTACATTTAGGGTTACACAGCGCAGACTTATATAATTTTATGCAGACCATTAAATAATTACGTAGTGTAGCAGTAAATGTATACTATTAAGCATGCTGCGTAGAAACATAGTAGCTACAATGCGGTAGCTACCAAGCGGTTACTTCTGGGCCCGCATTGGGAACATCGTGGGTGCTATTCCCGCCCTGACCTTCTTGACACATGTCTTAGTCTCTTTCAGGGTTGCAAGTGTTGGCGGAGGTCTCGGCGTGTGCATGTCAAGAGAAAAAGGATTCTCTACGGAAACCTTAGTCCTCCGTACTGCGAGCGGTCTCTGGATCCGTACCCCCAGGGGATGTGTAAGCCTAAGCGGTGAGGGGGTGGGGGGCTACTGCACCAGCCAGAAATTGGGGAGTTCAGATCTGTGAATGGTAAGGACCCTGTCCTCTGCTTATCGTGCCTCCTGGTCCGGCCATCCAGGAAGCGGGGTATAGACACAAACGATCTACGTACGTCGCGGTGCTAGGTCCTCATCCATACCTAGCCTTATCCTATCCTATGCGGTAGCTGTTCTTTTTCTCCAACTTGTGCCAATTGAGGAAATGAAACACTGTGCTACTCATGTACAAGTTGGCCGTAAGTTCGGTTTCCACGCCACGGCAACATCACTATCTTGGCCTATGTTTGCTCGTTCCACAGATTACCGAAGTTTGTGCTGAGTTTGAAAGTGATTCAATAAGTCACGCATTACAAATTGTTGTGATTTTGTGTTATAATTATCTAAGAAATAAGTACACATTACAGCAAAGTATTTTTATCATAATTTATAGAGAAGTTAGTAGGCGTTATGTAACAGAATTCCCAGTTGTGCGTACCCTAAGCAGAGAAGTCGTCACAAAACCTAAAAAGCAATTTAGGATAATGCTCATTTCTCCATAAAAAGCTAAGGGTAACGCCCATTTTTATCTCCTGAACAACACCCCGGAGAAATAACGCCTAAAACGCATGAAATGAATATGAACAACACCGGCTGCATCACATTAAACGTAATTGTAAAAAGCTAATCCATTCTGATGTTTTTTCACTGCATTGTGAAAAACTGAAGAACCCTCATGATATAGAAGACATGTGTATTGTAAGTAATTAGAAAAAACATTTTTGTGTGTTTTAAGATCATTTTTAACATTCTACGCAGACAAATATTGGAATAAATACTAGATATGTTTAATTCATTAGACCATATATATCCAAATAATGGAAATAATGGAAGTCCATGGAAAATACTCTCTTACTAGAGAACCATGTTCAGCGAAAACTGAGCTGTTATCATATGGCAGTACCGAAACTCTAGTATTCATATCTCACATTCGATCGTGATTAGCTTTATATTCATTGCTTAAAATAGTGAAAAGATAAACAAAGTAGCTTCCGAAATGAAGGAAATGAATGTTTTTAAATAATTCATGAGCCACGAAGAAGAATAAACGTTATTTGAATTTATTTTCAGGTGTTTAATACCACCGCAGGGACAATAGAAGACGATTGAATCTGACGGAATAACTTTTAATCTAGACCAGAGCCTAAATACATAATAAAATATTTGACATTCATCTGTTATGGCCATTAAAGCTTTGAAAAAGCGTGAAACTTTTCGAGATAAGCATTAATATGCCTAAGTGAAGTTTCCATCTGGCTTCCTTCACTAGGATAGCATGTCAAGTTGATTTAGGCCTTTAGCCTTATATATTTATATGCAAAAGCTCTATGATGAATCGCAAATGTTGTTTTCTCCTCGTAACTGAATCCTTTCCTTAGAGTAAATTCAGTCCTAATCATATCTCTTGTCCCGTAGCTGCCATTGTTACGGTGCTACTATAATGCTGGTGTACTCTGGAAGCTGTTCCTTGTAAACACTTTTCACTTTGTTGTTGAGAATTCTCTTTCTTTTCAGTTAAGGCGTACAAGAGAATCGATTTTTGATTGATGACACTATATTCCATTTTCTCCGCTATGCATAACCTCTGCGCAGAATACGGCAGATTTTTCCCACCCATTTTTTTCAGAGCTTGCTGCCAAGAATAGGAAAGAAAAATCATGGTAAATGTGAGGCAGGCACCTGCGTGTTGGAGATAATGGATCTTACATGACTACCTATAAATTTCACTATATCGTCTGTAGTTATGAGAAGGATGTCGAAAATGCCTGCACTAGTTTATTTTTCATTCTGCTTAAGCCTATTGAAGTATGTACCTACAGTAACGGCAGCAGGAAAGTTTCCTCTATAAACAATAAATAGAAAATGGCAGTTTATTTTACACGTAAAACACATATAGTGGAAAATTGGCATAACGATTGGCCACTAAACCGTAGTGATCTTAAATTTGTATTAAAAAATACATGGTGTATGTGTATGTGTATATGTGTGTGATATTCTGAGAGTGTAGAATAACAAACTTTATTTCATATAACGTAGTTAAAAGATGTAATATTAAAGGTATTCCCTATATTAAGAATTCATAAATCAAACGAGCAAGGTTGATAATCGAGCTTCGCCCTAGACAGCGTCAACCCCAGAAGGTAAGACTACCGAAGACTTCGGTGGGGGCGAGAGTGTTTAGCCACCGTCTACCAGCTCTGTAGGTTGGTGTCGGAGGATACTGAGGCATTTTACAACCCCCCCTAGGCTTTGTTCAGACGTACCCAATTATCATCGATATTGGGAATCACTGAACAGCCGAGTCCAACCCACTCCGAAGAGCTCCCTTGTGGGAGGAGCACAGGTGTTCGGCCCAGTGTACTTCGGTAACGTCAGAATTACCACGAGTTCTATGGGCCCGCAGCACCCACACCACGGCAGCTGAAGGAGTGGGAAGCCCTCCCCTATGGGGTATATTAAGATTAGATGGCAAAGAACAGGTGTAACTCAATTGAAACTATTCTATTTCGGATAAAAATTGAGATTTAAAGGTATGTGCGGTGAAGCAGGTGGCCATTCTTAATCAGTACAAAGAGTGCAATTGGAAGTGGGAGATGCTACCATCTTGAGGGGGAGTGACAGACGGAATCCAAATGTAATCGCAAAATAACTTTTCCCATCCCTTCTTGCTTTTTTTGTCTTGTCTTCCATTCGACCTTTACTGTTGTTTTGCTCTTCAAGAATACAATGAAACGTAGGTATTTTGCTCAACTACCCTATACTGTATTTTCAGCTGATGAACGCTAACCTTTCACACAATTTTCTTCCCTTCTAACTGATATCGGCCAGAGGAGTGGTAGCGTAGCAAGGATTGATATAAATGGAAAATTCAGGATGTTTGACCTTCATTGAACGTAACAATACTTCACTGTTTAATGATGACGATGGTCATGATGATGGTAGTGGTGATGTCGGTGGCGTTTTTCTGTAGTGTTTAACGTTCACTCTTACTACATACAGCACCACAGGTGGCAAACAATGGTGATACAAGCAATGAAGTGATAATGCGGGAAAGGAAGCTTGCAAAGGAAACATTACGTTCTAAGTTTGAGCACGACATTTGCCAATTATGAGCCGTTGAAGAATCTCAATCCGGAAGGTCCTAGCGATCTTTGAACCGCGAACCTGCCGTTCATGAATTCGTGCCTTAGTGACACCGGCTAACCGTGTTGGATGTGATTGTGGTAGTGGCCGTGATGATGGTGGTAGTGATGGCAGTGGTTGTGGCGGTGTTGGTCGTAGTGGTGGTGGTAATGCTCCTTATAGGCCAAGTTTTATTCAATCAAATTACAATATATCTCGTAAGCATCAATCGAAATATACAATTTATAGGTAAGGCAAGAGATAGAGTTATAATTATATGACTTCTTCTAGTGAAGATATATGGAAATAGCACTATAAAATTATTATATAGAATAATTGAAAATGTTGAAATAAAAATAAATGTTGATTTTTTATTGATTTTTTTTCAATTAGTAATGCAAATTATGGGTTTTCTTTGAAACAAAAACAAGTAGATCAAAGACAAGAATTTAAAGTAAGACACACACAGATACACATATATACACAACTTTACTAATTTTAATAGTAATAACATTAATAATGTAAATGAAATTGAATTATTTGTGCATAAATATGTGACTCCATGAATTATATAGATTGTTTCCTAACATAGTCACACATCCCCTGGGAGTGGCTTAGGCCACATCGGTAATAACTGATGGAGAGAGCTGAAGGCTTGGGAATGAATTCTTCATGAAAACTGGGCTTTATCCTCAACTGTTCTGTCTTAGTACAATGTGCCAAAATATGAATCCAAGTTTCTTCCTCTCTACGCCAGGGAAAGCCGGTAGACAGCATGCTAGATTGCTGTCGGCCCTACCGAGATTTTGGTAGTCGGCCGTGTTGGGATGACGCGCAAGTGACGCATCCACTTCCATCCTCGCGCATGCAAGGGGGCCTTTTTTAATTGTCAGGTATTGGCCTTATTGGAAAACCCCACGATTTGGAGAGCCACCCGGAGGGCACCGACCCTGGGCCTTCGGATGGGCTAGTATGTCGACAGTAAATACTTTTACACGTGTCTTAGCAAGGGACACATTTACTATGAAAGTGACTAATAGCAAACCCGGAAGAAATTTGCGTGGCTGGTATAACCGCCGGCGTAGGGAGGTCAACAAGAAATCAGAAAATGCACTTAAAGTATAAAAATATATGGGAGGAGGGAGGAATAACGTAGCAACTTTATTGAAAAACGCAAGAAATACAAAGAGATAATTAAAAAAAAGGCGGATTGACAAGTTGAAAGGACGACCAACATTTGAATGTTGTGGGTACAGCGAATGCTACCGAAATATGGAAAGCAGTTAAAAACTTAAGAGCAAAGAAAGCCTCCGAGAATCTGAGCAAACTACCTCAAAGGGATATTTGGGGAGGAGCCAGGCAGATGAGATGGTACACCGAGATTGGGACAAGGGATTTTACGGTACAATTATCGGTTGCGGAGATTTCGGCAGAGGAGGTCGTACTGCCATTAACAGTCTCAAAAACGGAAAGGCTCCGGGATATGATGGATTAATGAGGTAAATGCTTAAAGCAGCATGCAATGTTGCTGAGTTTCGGACAATGATCCAGATGTTCAATTGTCTTTTTAAGAGGAATCTATCCAGACGACTAGAGAGTCGGAAGTATTCTCCCATTTATAAAACAAAGCGAGCGACGGGATCATCAGACAATTATAGGGGAGTAACTTTGCTTCCGATTATGGGGAAAATCCAGGATAGAATACGTTATGAAGGGATAGAAAACAAATTTGGGGCAGTTTAATACTATTTCAAAATTTCAGGCAGGATTTATGAAGGGGTATTGTACTGTAGATAATGTGTTTATTTTGGATACATTAAGGGAAATACAGATGGCTAAAACGCCGGGAGATTACACTGCACCTTTGTTTATTTTAAGAAAGGCTTTTACTCAATAAATCGCAAAGCATTGTAGTATAAATTAGAAGCTAAGGTGTTGTATAATGTGAAGAGCGTTTCAGAGAGCTTCGGGTGTTATAAAGTTATTAGGTAAGGCTACATTTTATTGCCCCTTGTCTTTAATCACTTTGTGGATGACGTAGTGGACATAATGCTAGGAGAAAATGTGAAGGCGTCTGAGATGGGTATCCTTCGGATCCCAGTACTTTCATATGCACACGATATGACACTGTTCTCTAATACTGTGGTAGGATTGCAAAACGGACTAGACAGACTTCCTACTTATTGTGACGAATGGCTATTGACCGTTAATGCAAATAAAAGGAAAACAATTAGGTTTAAAAACAGCTCGATTACAGCCGAACAGAGACTTGGACTTACGCAGGGGAGAAACTGGATAATGTAAAGACTTTTGTACTTGTTTGACTGTTACAATGAAAGGAAGGATTAAACACATTGAGGTTATGGAACTCAAGGCAGGAATGAAAGCTGCGGAAACCTGGCGCACTCGGAGCAGAATCCCGTTATTACTGTAAAATTGCTAGACGCAATATATGGGGCAATTGTTAGATCCACAATGACGTATGGGGCAAGGATCTGGTGGTGAGAACACACGCAAAGGTTATACCAAGTAAGAACTGGTCTTCTAAAGGTATCTTAAGTTAAGAAGAGGTACGGTAAACTGCCGGTTTTTTAGAGAATATGACGCATACAGTGAAGAAAAGGAATGTAAGGTACGGACAATCAATCATTGGGTTAGAATTATGAGAGAGGGGATCAATCACTTAGAGAGAGGTATGCTATAAGGAACAGCTTAGAATGGGAGGGGACAAGACGTGGGCAGCGGAAATCAAGAAAACGCTGGAGAGAATATGGATAATAATATTTAGTTTGAAGGATCTGGAAATAGAGCGAATGTGTGGAGAAAGGTACAGAAGCGACTGAAATATATAGATCGACAACAGACGCTGTCGCAATGTAATGAGAAAGTATCATTAAGCTTACAGTCAAAACTAAAAGCAGAACGGGCTATAGAACAAAATATTGTCCAGAATGGGCTCATGGCGAGCAATCAAATTCATTAATGAAGAAGGCATATGAATTTGTCCCTGGTGTAGAGAGGAAGCAACTTACATTCATATTCTGGCGCATTGTACTAAGACAGAATAGCTGAGGAGAAAGTATCTGCCAGGCTCCTTTGTTAACTCAAGGAGAGGATTACAGACTTGTTGGACCTTGCTGGTTGGAAGGGGGAAGCAATTGATAAATTTTTACAAAAGGTTATGCAGCTCAGATCGCAGGTAGGGAAGAGGGTTAAGGGTGGGAGGGGGAGGGTTGGTGGCTTAGGGACGGTTATTTGTTTTGTAAACAACGGCGTGTGCTTGTGAACAAGTTTTTTTCTATTATATTCTTCTGTTTGTTTGTGTGATTTTTGTTGTTTGTTTATTTACTCGTTTCTTTTCTTTTTATTTATTGTAGGTATCATTAACTATAAAGTTCATTGTGATGAATATAGTCTGAAAAATATGAACTACAATGTATTCATATAAGAACGTACTGTCCATCTGATCCGTGTGATGTATGTGTTTGAACGTCTTAAATGTTTAAGCCAATAAATACACCACTTTATTTGATAAGATTGTATATTCTTAGGGTTCTTCTTTTTGAAAACTGAGATATAAAAAGGCAGGAATCATTTTATACAGACAATTGAACTATAATAATGGCATGAAATGTGACATAATGGGTTCCTGAGTCTGCGTGAATGGCTTTTTTTCAGAGGCACTCATTTATCATCATTTGAAATGATTCCTAATATTTGAATTAGTTCTTGACTTGAAACTTTATACCCAGTTTTACAGAAGTGCAAGACCATGGTCTAGGGTGCCTTTAGTTCTTGAGGTCGCAGATTCAAACCTGGCGGAGGGCAATGGATTTTTTCGGGCGTAAGAATCCCTAGCTTAGCTTCCATAGGAAGGGAAGTAAAGCCGCTTTTACCCTTGTCGTAGATTTACGGCACGTAAAGTAACCTAAAGGTGGATAAGGAGGCTTATGAGCAAAATTTCCGTTTTTAATGCCCAGTATAGATTGGCACGCTGAGGACCATGGTAGTTAAAGAGCGCCCATAAATAAAAATCCCTTTAATTTTACTACACCGGGTAGTTTTCTACACTAAAACTTCCTGGCTAATTACTCATATGCAATAGTAGCATGCACTATAATGAGTACTAATCTTTTTATACCAAGTTTTCAAAGTTGTATCCAACGGCATTGAGACATTCCTGCATTCCTCGTTGTCAAGAGGTTGTAATACATCAACGATAGTCATTCTTCATGATCTGAAATTTAAACATTTAGCAGTTGTCTCGATAGAGGATTTTGAAACACTCTGGATGAGCCATTTTCATCAATATATCCTTCGTTAAAACTGAATTTTTCTCTTCTTAGGTTTAGAGTTTAACAATCCCGTTTTCTAAACGTAATAACCAGACATCTAACGGTATAACTCTTGGGAAATTGAATACTCGGAAAGGTCTCCTGAGATTATCTACACATCTGTCTACGTTATTAACTTTTTACGTATATATTGTACATAAAAACTGTTCAAGCGTGAATTTTTCGGTAAGCATTTCAGTGGAATAAAAGCAGTACAAGAACAAGAACAGTAACAATAATAAGAATACTTTAAAATAATTCATGCACAATTCAGATATTTTAATAACTTTCACTTTTGAGATGCACAATGAACCAAGTCTAGTCTTTACAATAGGGAACGAAGGTAGCACTTGGCAGTTGACATTCGCAGTGGATAAAGCGTAGCCTTGTGCGCATTATTCACCACCTGAGGACACCGCAGCGCAAGCGAATCGCGCATTCTATGTGATCCTGACCGGGCTACATAACAGAAACTTTTCTCTCAAGTACCGAAAGCGCATTTTACTACAAGTATATTTTATAGGAATTGTATTTTGTTTTCTCTTAGCAAATCCTAAGCCACAAGCCAATAAATTCCCTGGTCTACCACTGTACAACGCTGGAATAAGTTTCATGTCTTATAAACGTGGTTGAAGTTTGAGAAATTCGAATACATCAATATTTAGTTATAAAATTAAACCAGAATAAAAGAAGAAATATCAAAGGTGTCGATATGAAGCTATTTGTAAATGCTGGGATATAAATTAAGTAAATAAAGAAATGCAAAATTAAAGTTACAAATGAAAATGAAATAAAGTAAATTAATTAGGTTTATATCCGCAAATATATGAAACGTATTTTATATATGCCCGCTGAAAGCTAAATTTGGTGAAACGCACTCGGCCCTTAAGTCGGAACTGTGTGGTGAGGTTTTCAATGTTTGAAAGTAATATTTACCTGGTGGCATTGTGTTTATTAAATGGCGGTACAATTTTACAAGTTGATTTTTACTATAGTTATTAAAAAACAGGTTAGGTGTTGAAGTTATTAATAGCTCAACAAGCAGAAGAAAATAAAGGACACATAAAATATTAGGTTCTGTATTCGGGTTTGAATATTTTAAGTCAGTACGGTTTACTTTCAACAAGTGAATATCTATCTTTAAACGTTTTATTTTTTTATTTAGTTTTAAACGTTTTCTTTTAAGGGTTTAAGAAGTTAAACGTTAATACGGGAATTAAACACTTTTACTTATGTCCCTTTAAGGTTTTCTTTTTATTATCTAGCATACATAGCAAGTGTTTCTGAATAAATGTTATTTTTAATTTAAATGTCATTTATGGGTTATATTATTAGATTAATATTATGCTGAGAGTTCGTTTATTTATTTAATTTTTAAAATTTCGTTTCAAAGTGATTTGTTGATTCGATGCTAAACATTTCCTTGGAATGTTTCCTGTCTTAATTTTCCAAATTTTAAAGTGACACTTTCATAATTATTCGGTGTAGAGTTTATACCCTTATTTGATTAATATCGGACCTCCCTTATTTTACTGCCTTAATTTTCAATTAAGGTTAATTTATATAACATAATTCAGTTCCAGATATATGGAAAGTAATATATATTTTTAAATTGTTTCTTAGAAATTTAAATATAATAAACAAAGTATAAGCCATGCAGTAAAAACTGGATGTGTACATGTGTTATATTTACCAAACCTGATTTCTTTCTATAGTTGCAATAAAGCTTTGGTTCTAAAGAGAACAAAAACCTCATTTTTCTCTTTAAACAACGTCCTTGCTTTTTCGTATCCTTTTTCATCACGGGAAATGGCTATCGTAAATGTACTTGCGGTGGAAAAGGTTCCAGTGATTTTATTTCCTTTTGATCGTTATTCTGTAAACTGAAGGGAAGAGCAGTTTTGCGGTTGGGTTTACAGACATAACATTATTATTGGCTTTAGGGCTTTCATAAAATATAGCTTACGTTGCTTCTTAGTGTCAGGCACATTCTCCGCACTACTTGAAATCTGTTTGCTGAAGTATTTCGCCCTAAAATAAATAAAACCATATGATATAGTTTAACTTTACTACAATCCAATACAAACATCCTGCGCTCGAGAAAGATTGCGATAAAATTTAAGAAACGATTCTGAAAAGGAATTTACGCTTGTATAGTTTATAGCAATACCTCATTTTAGCAGCGAAGAGAGAGAACGATTGGTGTGGATAAGCACAGGTAGTACGGTAGGTTTAAGGCTTAAGAAATGTGTCCATTAAATGGACACAAAAAAGATACAGAGTATGTGATATACGAGTGTCTTCGAACAAAGTATAAATTTACTAAGAGAAAGATGTGCATACATTTCAGCAAACTGGAGCAATATCTCTAGAACGTAAGAGGTAATTTAATGTTGTCAATTAATAGAAAATGTGAAGAGTAACTTAATCCTTTATATAAATTATGGGTTATATAGAATTAAAATTATGTGAATCTTTGGAAATAAACCTAAATAGTGTAAAGTAGATTATTAACTAAATAATTCATTCATTCATTATTGTTTACCCTCCTCTTATGTAGGACTCACACCCCCCAAGACTTACAAGCCGATGCCTGGGGTCAGAGGCCCGTCGAGGAGCAGACACTCATGGATCAGACAGAACATCCAGGATGGTGATCAGCCCGATACCTGGTATCAGATGAAGGAAGTAGATGAAACGAAATGTTGGTGAAATGGATGTAGGGTGATGATGGAGCAGTTGGTGGAATGAATGGCGGGGGAAACCGGAGAACCCGGAGAAAACCCACCCAGACGGCGCTTCATCCACCATAAATCCCACATGCAGTCCCTGGGATTGAACCCGGGCCGCCTCGGCGGGAGGCGAGCGGTCTAACCACTCGGCCACGGCGCCGCCTATTAACTAAATAAGATTAATGTTATTAACCCATACGGTAGCCAGGTCGTTCAAACACGACTCGTGAACAGGAGGTTTGCTACTCAAATCCTGTCAGGACCGTCCTCCCTGATAGAGTATTTTCCAGGTTTTCCTCTCTCCTAATTGGTAAATGCCGGGAAAATGCCTAAGCCTAGGCCTGAAACGTTTCCTTCCAAATTTTCTTTTCCAGATGTTCGTTTCAGTTCATGTAACACCAGTGTTTACTGCTTGTGGTGACGTATACAGTAAGAACGGGCGGAAACACTACCAAAAGACACTACACTTATGTACTACACTTCAATAGATCGTTTACAACATTTTTAATGTGGAATACACGAATGAAGTACTTCTTAGGCTACCAGTCAAAAATTGCCTCCAAATACTACTTATCCTAAATTTTATTTTCTATTTTCACTTGGAATTTGTAACCAGGAATTTTTAGCTTTCTAGTGAAATACTTGAGTAGTTTTCAAAACCATCTTGTGTATAATACTAATAGATAAAACATTAAAGACAACTTAATTATGTTAGGGTGCAGTATCATCCAGTAATAATAATTTTATGCACAAGTATAGCTTACTGTAAACCATTCCTTAAAATGATTACCAATTTAATAACTAGCTGCTTTAAGGCATGAAATTATAACAACTTAAACATAAAATTATAAGAGTTCACAATTGATAAGAAAACACAGGATAATAGCTCTAAAATACGTGGTAACTAAAGACCAAGCATATTTGGAACGCTACCATAACCAACACCACCACCACTACCACTGCCACCACCATCATATGGGCTAGGCTCTCTACGCTCAGTGCCTGGTACTCTCATTGCCTGGTGAAGATGAGGTATATATAATGCTTGTAAATAATTCAGTTCTTCGATACGTTTGCATATTTCTAACCTTCTAATTTTAGCGGATATATCATTATTGGCTTTACGTTACTGTCTAGCACGTATCATCAAAGTATTGCGAAATCATCATTCTTGGCTTTTGCCCATAACTGCGTACTCGTAGATGAATCATTGTAACACTTCATCGGACCCTTATCGTGTAACCTAAAGCGATTGAAGTTAACTGATACACCATACTTCCTTGTTTCTAACTGGCTTTGTAAGTAACTAGCTATCAGCCTTTGCATATTTGATTTACTCCGGTAACCAAAATCAGTGAATGCAGCAGAAACTAATCAATATTCACACTGGAGATAATTCAGCGTTTGGAGATATTTGGTTTTATTTCATTCTGTTAGTTTATGGCTATGCAATGATATTCACCGTACTTTTAAACACCTATATACAGTACGGTCGTTTTATGGTGAGGCTGCAGACCGGCTATATGCGTAGCACGCTGTACTGAAGTGATCTCGGTACTTTTCCGACTCGCAACTGGCGACGCATGGCGCGTTCAAGGATAACTTCATCAGTTGTGCTTAAGTGGCTGTTTAGTGTTGGTACTGTAAAGAGAGTTGTGCATCTCAAAGGTGAAAGTTTATTCAAGACATCTGTGTTGTGTGTGATTTGCTTAAGAGTATTAAGTTTCTTGTTATTAGTCCACTACTATCTAAAGAACGAACTTTCATGTACGATACATACGTAAAAACCGAATCATGTAGACAGGTGTGTAGACAAGTTCATGAAGAATTTCCTGGTTTTCCAATTCCGGGTAGGGAAACTGTTAGACGTTTGGTTAATAGTTTAGGAGAATGGGATCACAAACCCTAAACCTAAGAAGCGAAGACGAGGTGTTTTAAAGGAGGAAAAAATGGACGAATTTAGTGCAGCTATTTGTGGGGAACCCTATAAAATAAAACATATAGGAAGAATTTTCCACCATAGACGAACTTAAGGACAAATAAAACATATATTATGGAATTTTCGCAAGAAAGCTTATGCGTTTGAATGGAAACCTCATCTGAAGATACCAGGAATGTGTTCACGCAAATGGCTTCCACTTACAACACCACTTATAGCAGGGTTACTACTCACTATAGCGTATGTTACTATCACACGTAAGCATTGCTGGAGTTACAGAACGAATAACCCACAGTGTAATATGTGCGATCCGTGGCCTCGCCATAAAACGACCGCACTGCACAACGTAGTCCACATTGTGTATTAGCCGACCAGTTTGTTAAGTACTTTGTTCCATTCATTCTTTATATTATGCACAGCAGTACTACTAAATAAGATACGAGTGCATTGTGTAACATTTTGAAGTGAGTGTATCTAATAATAGCAAAGTGGTAGACAAATCACATATGTTGAAAGACTTTTCATTTTTCGTGGTGTTAAGCCACATAGTAGACAAAATATTAAAAGCCAGTTACATCCTAGTGAAGATAACAGAACCTCCATTAAGATCTAAGATTTCCCCGTCAGAATCTTATGTCACGACCTCTGAAAATAAGAGCAGTGTACGTATAAGCAGTTCTGTAGCTTAAGCATATGTGAAATATTGAAAGCTGTTCAGATTCACATAAGAATATAATAATATAAGATGGAAAACATTGATTATTTTTACTATTATTATTGTTTTATCATCATTAAAATTGTGTATATATGTATATATATATATATATTATACACATTCCTCCCAACTAAAACATGATAAGTTCTCTTGAAGATTTTTAAAGTTCTTCCGCAATGGAATGTGGACAGAAATAACATTTACACATTATGACATGCTGTAAGCATTAAGGCATTAACATGTATTACACAAAAAATTAGATGAACTGAGCAGCATTAGTGGTAAATTGCTGTAGAACTGTTTTCAGCTACTTTCTGTTACTGTGATATGTGTAAAGGTAATTATCCTCCTAGGTGGTCCTTGAGCAAAAGTGTTGGTTATGTCACGCCATAGCGTCCTGCTTCTCTCTCGTGGCGCTATCAACGTACCGTAGGCTAAACTGCAGCCACCATGCGCGCCTAGTGGCAAAATCAATGATGATATCAGTTCATCTGATTACAGAAAGAACGGTTAGAGTGCGCTAATGTCGTTACAATATAAGAAAGGGTTGTGTTTGGCTCGTCTAACACACAAGCTATTGTTTTAATTATAATATATTACGTCATATAAAGTATTCAAGTTAGAATAAAACAGCATTATTATAGTAAGGATAAACACAATAATATACTTTCAACCCAGAGTAACCCGATTGGATTTACGGCTGAGCCGGAGGAATATTTATTTAGTTAGATTCTTTCCCTATCCTCCACAGCGTCTGGAAGTATGCATTTTAATGCAAAATGTCCAGAAATTAAGCATCGACTTTGTGAAATAATGATTATATTCTTATTGCTATAGTGGCAAATGTTCATCACACGTTACGTTCAACTTGAGCACCATTCACATCGCGACAAAACTCCCATTTGCCGACTGTGGCACGAAATACTTTCCGGAGCATTTTTTGGTGTTATAGCTGCAACAACTTGTCTAATTTGATCTCGGAGCTCCATCAATGAGTTAATACCTGTTCGTGAAAAACACATACCTTAAGGAATCCTCATCCATGGGTGTGAGTTTGGGAGATCGCGCCGCCCACGTCTGGGTCCTGCTTGCTCAACCCATCTTCCTGGAAACACATCATTCAAAAACGTAGCAACAACTATGACATAATGGAATGGTGTTTCGAAATAAACAGTGTTCACACGTTCAACCTGCACAAGCCGTGGTAACAGAACATCTCCAGGTACATTTTCCCATTGATTATGTTTTCGGCGAAGAAGAAAGGGCCGTAAATTTTGTCAGTGGTTACTCCCATGCACACAATAGATTTGGGAGAATCTCACTAGAATTCCAGGTGCTCCACTGCTGGTGTGTCAGCCCAGATGATGCAATTATATCGGTGCAGAAGGTTTCCTTGTCGCTAAATGAGATGTGCTCGAGGATGTTGCAATGTTCATTTGCTTCCATCAAATCCAGGCACATGGTCATAGACCCTGCCAAATCCTCGTCATGTAATTCATGCCGAACTTCAGTTGGTAGGCTTTCTTTTTCGGTATGTATGGCAACACTTTATGTACCGTCGATCGTAGAATATCAGTTCCATGACAATCTCCGCACGGATTTTGGATCCAGTTAAATGGATGCTCTAATGGTTTCAATTTTTTCAGCAGAGATTGTTGGACGGCCTTGTCTGGGCTCGCTCTTAACGGTACCATTGCGCCTAAACTTGTTCACTAAATGTTTAACAATTGTCTTAGTCAGTAGGTCCAGGTTTATGAAATTGGTGATCTCACGTACGCCAATCATTGCAACCTCCACATTACAATGGCTATCCCCTCATTCACATTTAATATCATGTGAGGCGGTATTTTTAACACTTAAATGATTTTAGTCAAATTATATAATAAAAAAATATAATAACAGCCACCTTAAAGCAATATGTATATGTAACAATGTATAAAAAGTGTATATCACAGTGATTGTATATGTTTATATTATTGTATACATATAATAATGTTATCTGAATGTATTACGTAATTTAATTATGTAGGAGCTGTGAGAATACTAGTTTAAAAGTTGATAACAATGAGGTAACCTTGAGGCAATAAAGAGTAAGAAAGTGTAATAATGCTACTAGTCATTCTTGGAGCAACAATAATGTAATTTTTGTGAAAATTTATAAAATAGCTATACAACAACCATAAAAAGTTAAAGTTAAATAAAAGTATTATATTGGATTAGGAATAGTCAATCAGAGACTTGAAATACATAAATTTACAAATTTAGGCGGTAGAAATCAAGTCAGTTGCTTGTAGACAGCGCTCATAACTGGACGCGTTGGTTGTAGACAGTGTTTCTAACCGGACTCGAGATGTGTCCTCGAGAAACTTAATGTGTATTTTGTGTGAGAAAATAGTTTACGTGTTAAAAAGTGCAAGTAATTAATAAAAAAATTCACAACTCTCTCTCTATATCAGTGAAGTGTTATTTAAATAGTGTCAATAATTAATAAAAGGAGTGAAGTAAAAATTATAATCTCTGTAAGCCTACATTCTTCAGTCGCACCACCTCCCTGCTAAGACATTCATGTCTCTAAAAAAAATAAATACTGACGCAGCCAAGGCAAACATAAATATATAATATTTAAAGAAACAGTCAAAATTACAAAGTTAATATTTCTTTTAAACATTTTTTGGGGGGCCAAGGCCACCGGAAACTACATTTGGGGCGAAGGCTACCGGAAACGTTTTACCATACGTGAGGTTGCTACTACTTCAAGTTCGGCTCCCCAACATAAGAACTACAATACAACTCCTACAACAAAATATCAACTGCACATGCATGTTCAGTTATCTGTAACAACGCAACACATGTTTAGCTGTGAAATCAAGTCAATGCCTCGTCTCCAGCAACAAATACATTTACATCTACAATGCACCAGCAATGCTCTAGCATATACACACTACCCCTAAACTCCCTATTTCTACAAAATCTAGACATCATGTGTGCTCAAATTATAAATTATTAACAAAATCCAAATTACGGACCCACAGAAAACGAGTTGTTTACCAACAATACGACTATTAGAAGTTAAAGCGTATTAAATATAATAATAACTATAATAATAGTGATAAACTTTCAAGGGTCAGAATGAGCAAGTGTTTGCAGAATCGGTGTAGCAGTGAACCATGCTTCAGCCAATGAAGGATATCATATTTGCTGAAGCAGAGTTTGTTGCTACTCTGAGTACTTTCAGTAGAAATCCATTCATATGCAACTTTAGTCAATCAAAGCCATCGGATTATCTTCCCCACGTAGAGTAAATCACGTGGTAGCAGTTGTTTCCGCTTCACCGCTGTGAACAGCTTAGGTGCAATACCAGTCAAATTATAAAATTGACTATAATGTTGTAACCAGCAAGTCTGCTGACTTACTTGTTCAGTCGACTTACCCTCCTCGTACGTAGGGTATACAACCCCTAGGACATACCACTGTGCCTACGGTCAGATGCCTGTAGAGGAGCAGACGAACATTGTCAGAGAATGAATACCCTGGAACGGGGGATCGGCCCGTAGTCAGGTATGAGAGTAAGGGAAGAGGATGTTACGAAATGAAGGCGAAATTAATGAAAGGAAATGTGATTATGGAGCAATCGGTGGAATGAACAGCGGGAGAAAGGGGACAACCCGGTGAAAACTCGCTCTGACGCTACTTCGTTCACATAAATCCCACATATGTATCCCTGGGTTCGAACGCCAGTGGTGGTAGGCGATCGGTCTAACCACTTCGCAATGCCATCACCGCTACTGAGTTCCGAAATAAAATAAATATGCCTCACTGGGCAATTAGAAATTCTTGGCACTCACAGTAGTGTCTGAGATCTTGGTGCACTTTGCTGTATCTCAGCGACTCCGTTCCCAATGACATCTTGACTGATACTCGTTGCTGTACACGCCAAGCTCAAAAAATTGCCTTCGAATTTAAACGCGATTTTGCTATGTTATAAAAGTGGTAAAATGTTTATTAATTATTATTACTATTATTTTTATTATTCGAAAGCGGTACAAATTAATATAAAGACAAATACCGTTATCAGGGTAAGTCAGAATATAAAAATCTATTTTTCATTAATGGCTACTGTTGACCGTGCGACTTGCTATCATGCAGCAGAGCAACTCAGACGATGCAGTAAAATAAACTGTACAGAAACGTCTGACATCCTCTCATAACTCCTACAAGAACAGCAAGTTCCATTTTCCATTGTGTCGGAATACAGTATCATTAAAACAGCACTGTACTGGACTACAATGTTACGTTCGGTTCTAAGGCATTGGTATGGAGTATTTAAAACAAAACGATAGCGACATTTTACGATTTTCCTCTGCAGTATACATCGGGTTATTATTGCCAGTATATTGTGTTTAGGCATTGAATTCTAACCACCGGAATATCATAACTTATACTGCCTGGAAGGGAAGTAAACTCCCCGATTACACCGCTCCCACCGACGCATATATTGTCTGCAAATTCCGCTCCTATACACCACCTGACAATGGACCTACAGAGAGAGAGAGAGGGAAAAAATACTGTGGTACTATCAGAATGGCTAATTTGTTGTATAGCAAGCGAAAGTAAAATAACATACACGAAAGCAATGCCAATAATTTCTTACAGCGTTTCTGTTAATTGTTTTCGATATATCGTTTTAAAGGCTGTACCATAACGCTCTAAATAGTTAAATAAAGAATATGAAAACCTTAATAGATATTAAAGCTTCCCAAAACTCTACCACAAGTGCTTGTGAAGCTAAGTATTATAAAACAAAAAGAATTTCGCAATAGCCATAAGGTCCATTTTTGCAGTTATTTCGCCAATTACTGAACCTTCCAAGATGAAATTGTCCCTAGGCGGCTGGTGTACTAATGGCTGAGGTTCGCTGATATACAGTTTACAGGAACACTATTGAACTTATAGTACAAAAAATAAGTTTCCAAAAGCCTTCTTAAACAAGTGTACACGTGAAACTAGCCCCTTGCTGTATTTTATCTTCGGTAAAATATAACGGGATCTGCAGTTCTTGACCCTTGGACACTTCCTCCTAAAATAAGAAAGACAAGTTAAATAGATAATCAATACATAGACACAAATCTATTAAGTTTTATTTTATGCCATAATATAAACGGTATTAAAACTATCTTGCTTTCTATTTTTGTGCAGTTTATCAATGTAATTGCCTGTTTTATCGTACAGGATATACGATGAAGGGGGGGGGGGAGTTCGGGAAATAAATCTATTGTGGCTACCACTCCTAGGGGAAAGAGATAAAGGAAAGGAACCACAGGAGGCTACAGGCCGCAGGCAGAAAGGCAACAGAGACGCGCGAAGGTTCCTAACATCTCCATGCTCGAAGACACGCCGCACTCCTGGAGTTTCCTAGAGAGGGCGATGAACGACCGTCGGCTGAGCAGCCCACCATGTTCTTTGAGCAAGTGTCTGCACAATTTGTACGGCACCGCCATACGCCACGAAACCTAAGAACACTCCTGAAAGAGAATGAAACGGAATAAAAGGAAAAGAGGGAAAGGAAATCGCATTCTCCTGCTAACCAAGGAAACCCACGAAAAACCCAAGGACCAAACCTTCCGAATGCAAGTCTCACACGTTACCTTGGAGCCATCTCGCTTGGTAATTGCCTACATTACATTAAATATATGCAAGTCTTCCTCGAGAAGTTGGTTATGTAATATCTCCACATTGCAATTATTCTGATTCCATGTCACTGTGAATTGTTTATATTGTTCATACGATTAATTTACAAGACTTCCGTGGTTCATCACTTTTCTTCTTACGGAAGTGAACGCTATTATCAAAAGTAGGCGACACAGAGGAAATAAATGTTCTAGGAATAGAATGTCTAAGAAATTATTAACAGCAGCATAACTGTGTCAGAAGATCGTTTAAAGCACTTAAGCATAATACAGAAGGTAAGCGTAAACACGACAGTGGTTTTAGTGCAACGTCTTTGTTTGATACACCATGTTTGAGTGAATGGTATTAAAGGGTAGTTCTGTTGACTTGCGTAATGTTACGAGGTCCTTTACGATTTTCAAATGTGATAGAGGAGGTAAGGTGGCGCCGTGGCCGAGTGGTTAGACCGCTCGCCTCCCACCGTGGCGACCCGGGTTCAATCCCAGGGATTGCATGTGGGATTTGTGGTGGACGAAGCGGCGTCTGGGCGGGTTTTCTCCGGGTTCTCCGGTTTCCCCCGCCATTCATTCCACCAACTGCTCCATCATCACCTTTCCTTTCATCCATTTCACCAACATTTCGTTTCATCTACTTCCTTCATCCCATACCAGGCATCGGGCTGATCAATCCTGGATGCTCTGTCTGATCCATGAGTGTCTGCTCCTCGACGGGCCTCTGACCCCAGGCACCCGCTTGTAAGTCCTGGGGGGTGTAAGTCCTACATAAGAGGAGGGTAACAGATAATGATAGAGGAGGTAAAAAAACGTTGCTTCGTGCTCATAAGTGTTGTTACGAATTGATTTTTCTGGCTCAGGTTACTTAAAAGCAACCAAAAGGAACCAATGTCACTTAGAGATGTTACTCAAACTGCTTTCTATGTAGCTGAGTGCACACTTTTGCTGAGTACAGAATCTGTAGAGTTTATATAACTTTTTTGAGCTTTGTCAAAGAGTTAAAATACGCAGGAATTAACTGTAATAATCAATGTCTTGTCGCTTCGTCTATTACTATATATCGTATATCTAATTTAGATTTTAGAAAGGTAGTACGGACTTCTAACTCCTGGTTAAAGTCAGTAAGCAAAGTTGATTATATTTATAGCGAAGAAGCTACTAAGGAACTATACCTACTTAACCCTCTAGTGCACGAACTATTGCTATATTATATCGCTGTCACAGGTAAATGGAAGGGCGGTTATCTTTAAACGATATAAAATGTACTGACCATACAATAAAACCTGAAAGTCGCGATTCCGAAACCCAGCCACTGCAGCCAAGTCTGCCTCTGGTAAAGGATTGGTAGGGCACACATAAAATAAACGGCGAGTGGCACGCCTGGATGACGATGATGGGGTTGCATATAATTGCAGTTGAAAATATTTTGCTTCTTGTTATAAAAAATCTGATGTGTTACACTCACATGACTTTCTCTACTCTTGTACAAACTATTTTTACAAACGTTTATTCTCCATATGCTTCATGTTAATCGAGATACAGCGATGTCAATCTTATTGCTAATTTTCTTGTAGATGCAAGGGGAATATGGTAGGTTTTAAGCGATAGTCAAATCTTTTAAGCGCTGGTTGCTATGTGGCGCATTCCATACTCTTTGCATATCCAGGACATAAAAAATGAATAACGAATTTGAGAAAAACTATAAGTATTGAAAATTTAAGGGAATAACAAGCAATACCTCGAAAATGGTTAACTCAACAAAAAATATGTATGACATAAATTGTGTATTTTAACGTGATCTACATTTTTGGTGTAGTAAAATTCTGTGTATCTCTTATGGTTAACCAGTTATGCAAAGGTCGTTCACAGTGAAGAATATTTTTGGAGACATTCCCAGAAAATTCGAGATATACATTTCATTTGTCATGAAAATATCTTAAACATATGATATTTTAATCACATTCGTTAGAGCCATTTTTGAGGAAATTAAAATTTTCGAAAAATGTTCTATGTAAAGGGTAATCTGGGGAGGGGGTATTTTCTTGAAAACCTTTGTGTCGCATCTCTGGAAGATACTGAACCTTAATACCAAGTTGGGTGTTTATCCGACTGTTCGTTTCTGAGTTATGCTGTTCACAGACACACACAGACAGACACACAGACACACACACGGACATGTTTCCAAAAATTATTATTTTGGATTCAGGGGATCTCAAAACATATATTTCCGGTGAAATCTCGGTACCGAATTTTTGGGTGGAATACAACACTTCCCCTACTTACTATACGTAGTAGAGAAAGTAATAACTACTATAGTATTGATTAATGTTACGTAATATTATATTATAAGATATTAAATTAATATTTTTACAGTATAAAGTATCTACAAATCTTGAATTTTACTGCTAAATGCTAATATAATATGAAAATACAAAACGCAGTATTATAATTTTCTAAAACTGCTTTGTTGCCAAATGGTAACACTATGCATTCGAGGGTTAAAGGTTGGAATAACTGAATGATTAAAGGAGTCAGGACAGAAACTGAGAGTCGCGGTCGTGGAGACGGCCGAAGTTGAGAATGTTTGTCGCGAAGCGACAGCAGGAGCAGGAATTCCTTACACCTCGGAGAGAGAACGTTTTTGAGCTCTTTTATATCAATTACAAAATGAATACTTTGTATTATTATTATCTTGATTATTTGAACCCTAACAGATAACTTCATAGCTAATCAATAATGACCTCTTGGAAAGCTCATATATAAACAAATACTTTGTACTTCCTAAGGTTTACCCCCTTCCACTTCACTATTATTTCCCACATTTACCAACCGATGACAGTGCTAATAAAACAGCCTTGATTCACCTAGTAGTGTCTAGCAAACATTACCCGGAGTGATCAGTATTATAGTTATGAAGTGTATGAGTCATAGCGTGTAGAATTAAGTATAAAGAACATTGCCCTGATTACATCTTCGTCCTTTAAAAAAGGATTTTAATCCCTGAGTTGAAACTTTTAGTATAAAATCGTCTTCTGTGTTGTTTTAGTTGCTACTGCGTATAAATCTGTTAATGAGATGGTTTCAATACTACGTAATGGAGAAGATACAGATATAAGCCCATCTGTAACAACTAAATCGTGTGTCTGGTCTTGACCTTGTCAATAATTTACAGAGGAAATCAAATAGTTATTATTAATGTTATTATTTTCTTTCATGGCGAAAATAACCCGTGTCTGCAGTATTTGAAAGAACAATACGAACAATATATATATATATATATATATATATATATATATATCATTCTTCTTTCAAAACCTACAGTTCTCTGGCTAAAAGTTTTAAATTAATTTCTCTCAGTTAAAAAAGAAACTTCCTGTAGCTTTAACTTACGTTCTCATGATTCCGCAGCTATTAGAATATAATGTGTCAGATTTCCGTACGAATTAAAACAGGCTGAAGTATTATTAATCATTTTTTGAAACCTAGTATATGAGGATTTCAATCCGAACGGCATTCCTTTATATTCAAATTGGCGCTGTGAAGTGAGAAAAGCTGATTATATATGTATATTATTAATGTTGTGTATATAATTCGTATATAATGGTATAACGTTAATAAAGAAAATATAATTAGGGTTATTGATGTAAAAACTATTGAATTGTGAATTAAAACTGAATTGTAATCATTTTGGAAAAAAAACCTAGAAAAGGTGGTAATCCTCCTAATGATAATAGAGAAATAAATAAAGTGAATATTTAACACGACAAATTCTTACCATTTTATATTTTCTTTATTATATTGTAAATAATTTATTTATTAAAATATGAGATAATATTCTTTATTTTAAAAAATAAATAAGTTATAAACAGCTTTTCTCATATCTTCCTCGTTGATGTATATATGCAGTGGCGCAATCTAGTATAATGGAAATCTGGCCTGTCCTAAATTATCTAAAATATCTTGAATATTATCCAAGAGATAATTATTCTCTACAGTAACTTTGTTTAGCTTCTTTAAATCTATGCAGATTGCATTTTATTTTTACCGACGCATCTATTGTCTTAGAGACCACCAGCAAAGGAAAATTCCACTCGCTTTTATTATATGTTATTAAACAGGGTGGACCATTTAAGTTGAGACTGTGCAATATCTCCCAAACTAAGCGTTGTAGAAAGAAATGTCTTAAGTAAGAGTTGCTTGATATTACGGGGGAAAGTAAATGCCGTTAGTCGTGTTTTGTTTGGAGGATATAAAATCTCCTATAATTCATTCTGAGCATATACATAAACAGCACTCTTAGCAAAATAAAGGAACATCGAATCTGTGTATAACGGTATCATATGTGACGCGTATGCCAAAATCTTCTAGTAACCCTTATACAAGAAAGAGTAGGACTAGATCATCTAGCGTCAGGCATCTGAAACATCACAACTGAATAAGGCTGATTGAAGTCCGAATATCGCAACAATATTCATTTGTTACTGGTGTTTGTGAAAGTAAACTATAAAGATTGCATAGCAAAACGCAGGAATTCTTTTCTTAAATTATAAGATCAAAATTTGAGGCAGTATTTATAACACTTAACTAATTTCAGTCTAATTATATAATATGTAAATTTAATAACAGCCCGCCTTAAATCAATATGTGTATATAACAAGATATAAAAAGTGTACATTACAGTCATTGTATATGTTTATATTATTGTATACATGTAATAATGTTATGTGAATGTATTAACTAATTTAATAATGTAGGAGCTGTGAGAATAATAGGTTAAAAGTTGCTAATAATGAGGTAAAAATTAGGTAATCATGAGTAAGATAGTTTAATAATGCTATTAGTCGTTATTGGAGCAACAATAATGTAAATTTTGAGACAGTTTAAACATAGCCAATCAACAACCAGAAAAAAAGCTTTAGCTAAATGAAGGTATTCTATTGGAATAGGATTAACCAAACAGAAACTGAAATATAGCAAAATTTACAAATCTAGAAGTCAGTTGTTTGTAGACAGTGCTCATAACTGGACGCGTTGGTTGAAGACAGTGTTCCTGACGCGAGATGTGTCCTCGAGAAATTTAATATGTATTTTGTACGAGACAAAAGTAGTTTACGTGTTAAAAATTGCAAATAATAAACAAAAGAATCTCACACCTCCCTATATCAGTGAAGTGTTACTTAAATCGTATCAAGCATTAATAAAAGAAGTGAAGTAAAGTTATAATCTGTGTAAGCCTAGATTCTTCAGTCGCACCACAACCCTGCAAAGAGAAACATGTCTCTAACAATAATACTGACGCATGCCGAGACAAACATAAATAAATAATATTTAAAGAATCAGTCAAAATTAAAAGGTTTTTATATTTATTAAACATTTGGGGCAAAGACCACCGGAAACTACATTTGGGGCAAAGGCTACCGGAAAGCGGGTACTATACGTGCGGTTGCAATGAACTTCAAGTTCAGCTCCCCAACAGTCGAAATATAATACAACTTCTTCAATACAACCTACTTCAAATTGACGCCCAAAGCGTGGTGCTAAAAATAACGTAATAAAAATATATTCTGCTTCAAATTTGAATGAAGCTCTTATTACAGCTAAATCAAATTATTTTGTCCGTGTTATTGTATAGAGAGGAATAGGGTATTTGTATGCTAGCGTGTTAAATAATGTTTCGCATTTCACCGGTTAGTGTTTTCAGCACTAATTGCCGTGTTAAAACGACGAGAAACTTTACATCTCGCTCTTAACTCTGTTTAGTTAGGCATCTACGATTCCTGGTAGACATGTTTCATATATTAAAACACATTCGTGCAACGCCGGGTAAGACGCAAATGTATACATGTGCAAACAGCATAACTTTCTTCAGTGTTATTGGAATTAGTACAGCTGGGCAAATTCACAACTTAAATAAACACTTAGTTTTAACAGTTGTATGTCTAAGAAACATTATTATTCTGAACACTGCATATAATTAGTTCACCACCATTGTGCTGAAAACAATAAGAATTATAATAACAGTAAATTTTCAGTGGCGATGTACACAGGACAAGTGGTCATTGCGATTCTCAGTACACAAAACAAATTCATGCCAATCGGTAAATGGCATCAAGGGGATAGAGGTTAACAAATACAGCTACTCGTTGATTTACGATAGAGATAATGGACTATGAGCATCATCCTAGATTTTCCTGGGAATGACTGGAAACACTTTAACTAATACTTTATATATCTGCTGATAATGCTTTTCACGCTGCAAAATGAAGCTTTAAAGGAGTCTGTTTAAGGGTTCCCCAATAAAGAACCGCGGTACAACTTTGGCACTGGAAAACTGCTGGTAAGTGCAAAAATTGCATAAGCAGTAATGCAGAAGAAAAGGCTGTACAGAATTATTCCCAGAATAATTTTCACTGTATATAAGTTGTCAACTATTCCCAACAGGACGACATAATTGCTGAAAATATCATAGTTATACTATAGTATACCTGTCTCGTTATATAGAATGTGCAATCAGATAACACATGTTCTAATCTGAACTAGAGTATAGGGTTAACCATGTCGGTTAACCCCTAAATGTTATCAGCTATTACAAACTCCATTCAGTGAATAGGATTTCCTTAAACAAAAATCTGATTTGGTACATTCACATGACTTTTTCTACCCTCTATCGCTTATTAGTGGGTATACAAACTATTCTTACTCAAGCTTACTTTCATGTGTACTACATATTAATCCAAATAAGCCTTTAAAAAAATAGCTGCATTATACATTTCGTTGTGCTCACAAAAGGAAAGCGTTAGTCAAACGTTGAAGAACTGGACGGTATAACCTGGCCTCAAAATTCCATACTGTTTCCAGAGAGAAACCACTGAATGCTGACTTAAAAGAATGTCCAGGAAATGAACAATTCCATCCTTTAATAACGGATATCGCAGAAATGGCTTATGGCGCAAAAAAGCTGATTTTAAATAAATTGTGTGTTTTAAAGATATATACATATATATATATATATATATATATTTGTATCGGTACATTTTCGTGTCACTTAATGTTTACCAATTATAAAAAATTATACAGCATTTCTTCCAAATGAAGCTGACTTCACAGACTATTCCCAGAAAATTAAAGATATATGTTTTATTTGTCATGTAAACATATTTAATATATGGTATTTTTAGAAAATCAAAAATTTCGATAAACCTTCCACGAGAATGATAATCTGGGTTGCGACATTTGTTAGTTTGGTATTTATCCTCAAAATGTGTGTTTCATGTGAAATCTCATTATCGAATTTTTGAGTGCAATGCAATACTTCCCATACTTACTATACTTAGCAGAGAAAGCAAACATTGTGTTGTTTACAGTGATCTAGGAACACCATTAATGGAAATGTCAGATGGTATCCAGAGCTATTGAAGTGGAAATCTATTCCAGTTTTCTTGAAGACCGAATGCCTTATTTTGAATATTTAAAGGAGATTACAGTTCTCAGAATGAGGTCTTGGTGTATTCTTCTGAATCTGTTAGACAACCATAAGGGCAGTTTACTTGGAGTGACGGAGGAATGGCATTCTCGCGCCTAGTGTGACGCAAGGACATAATTATGTTATTAATGTTAACAATTGAGTGGCTCAATGTATTATTCTCATCATAATCATCATACAAACAGGGATTAGTTCTCTGATGATTTGTTCTGACTCCAAACTAAAGCTGTCCCATCCATCTTCTAGCAGGACTTCCTGAACTTAGTTGTGCTCTTGGTTTATAATTTAGTGTTCTTTGTCGAATCCTATCATATTCTACTCTGCAGACATCGTTGTACCAAGTTTTCCTGTATTCTGTTATTTTGTCCGTTATTTTAAATATTCTCAGTTGTTCTCTAATATTTTCAGTTCTCTGTTTGTCCATTAGAGTATAATCTGCTAGGAGCCTTAAGAATTTCATTTCCGCAACTTCATCTCAAAGAATCTTTATTTAGAGTCCAACATTTATACTCACATAATAGTACAGGAACTGCTAAAACCTTATAAAATTGTAGAGTTTATTTGCGGTCTTTCGTTGATGAACTACTTTTGATTGATCCACATATATATTGGAATAAATTTAGGTTTCTACGTCTTTTTTTCTATCCTTGGCAATGAAATCTCCTCTAAAGTTTCATGTAGGAAGTCGAAATCTTTCAGCAATCCAAAATCGTGTCTTTAATCACAGGCAAGGTCAGTTTATTACTTTCTCTACTACGTATAGTAAGTAGGGGAAGTATTGTATTCCACCCAAAAATTCGATACCGAGATTTCACCGGAAATATATGTTTTGAGACCCCCTGAATACAAAAAAACATTTTTGGAAACATGTCCGTGTGTATGTCTGTGTGTGTATGTGTGTGTGTGTGTCTGTGTCTGTCTGTTAACAGCATAACTCAGAAACGAACAGTCGGATAAATACCAAACTTAGTATTTAGGTTTAGTATCTTCCAGAGATGCGACACGAATGTTTTCAAGAAAATCCCCCACCCCAGATTATCCTTTACATGGAACATTTTTCGAAAATTTTGATTTTCTCAAAAATGTCTCTAATGATTTTGATTAAAATATCATATCTTTAAGATATTTTCATGAAAAATAAAATGTATATGTTATATTTCCTTGGAATGGCTCCAAAAGTATTCTTCATTGTGAACGGCTTTTGCATAACTGGTAAACCATAATGGATAGACAAAATTTTACTACAAAAAATGTAGATCGCGTTAAAATACACAATTTATGTCATATAAATTATTTTGTTGAGTGAACCATTTTCGAGATATTGCTTGTTATTGCCTTAAATTTTTCATTACTTATTTTCTCAAATGGGAATTCGTTGTTCATTTTTTTGTCTTGTATATGCAAAGAGTATTAATCTGTGGCAATGAGAACGGTGCTGTACCTAGCAACCAGCTATTAACAGTAAGGTCTATCCTTAAAGGATACTGTATTTCTATATTGCCCTTACAAATATATATTCCCCTTACATCCACAAGACACTTAGCAGTAAGATAGAGTCTGCAAATGTTTATCTCGATTAACATGAAGCATATGGAGAATAAGCGTTTATAAAAGTAGTTTTTACCAGAGTAGAGAAAGTCATGTGAGTGTAACACATCAGATTTTTTTAGTTGGACCTATCCGGCTATTAATTTGGAATTTATGAGTAATTATTCTCATTAAGCTTGTAATGTAATAACGGCGAGCTGGCAGTACCTCCCTATAGCTAAATACTGTTCTATATGAAATGTATTCAATCTCAAAGAAGTAATAAAAGTAACCATAAGATATCCTCAGTATCTACGTAACCCTTTCCTTCCTTTTGCAACATTTTGGGTTATGTTCAACATGTTATGTTCGTTGTATTTAATAGTGCAACAAAAACACACATAATACCAGAAAGGTTTCTGACAATGAAGTTGTCATCATACAGGAAAATCTGGTGGCCATTTTTACTCAATGTATTTTACTCACGCTTACCACACGATAGCTACATGTATCATAATTGTAGCTGTAAAACATTAACAAATGTTTTTACAAGTGTTCTCCATCTTCAGTGCAGGAATTTTCTTTTTGTTAAACGACATAGGTAAAATTTACGTATAAAACCACCACGTTTTCACTTCTTTCTGGGATACATATAGCATTATCTCATATTTAACATTTGACATGTACATTTTTACAGCTTAATATCTTGTAGCTTTGTGATCCTTCTGTCATTGTTTGAACAGCTCTGGCGCCAACTGAAGCCTCAAAGCCTTTGGCACTTAACTGACAATCGTTATTGCTGACATTTGATAACAACAACAAAGCGTATGAAAAGGTGAAATCAGCCGTGACCTATGAGCATGGCAGGGTATGTGTGTGTGTGTGTGTGTGTGTGCGTGTGTGTGTGTGACCGCGACTCCCGCTGACCCGAGTGACTGACGGAGTATGTTGTCACATTAGCACTATATTAACTATGTTCAGAGAGCGGAGGGGATATCGCTTTGTCGGGAACCGGGTTTATAGGGCCATGAGTTACTAGACAGAGCACAAAGGCGACGTTGTGGTGGCAATGTATGTGCGTAATGCAAGATTATCATCTGCAGAGCTTTTACACCGCTGCACCCATCTCTGACAGCAATACTAATGTCTGCGGGCGATTCCCTGGCAGGGTACACAGGCCATTTAACATCACAATCACCCTCGCATGTGTGTGTGGTCCGGGGCTCATTCATCAAACCTAACATCACCACCGCCGTGCCCTACTTCCAAAATGCACACCACAATGTTCAATGTTTTAAAACATTAGAGGCATTTTGTAGGATTCTCTGCTCAACTTCTGAATTACGGACGTTTATTGTCCGAGCGTAGCGCCGTTCATAATTTTCAGCCCACCGAAGTATGATTTGCTGACGGGAACAAAAGTCTTATCCTCTTTGCCACTAAGCTGTAATCACGCGTTATGTATATTCATAAATTAGATTTAGTAGATGTTATGGGCGAATGCTCCGGGGTAAAAAAGGAATGCTCTGTATGCTGGTACAGGCATTAACGATAGTGTCAAGTTTTTCTAACAAAGTGCTTTAAGTAATAACCTGAGATTAAAATAACGTTACTATATTACTAAATCATTTCGTTTTCAAACCGCAAGGTTGAAGAGATATGTTATTTTCTTTTATTACGCAACAATGTAGTTTATCTCAACAAATAATTTGTGTGAAGTGGTAGGCTTCTTAACTAATTTGTAATAACACAACTTAGCACGTCTTGGAACATTTTAGTAATAGAATGTAAATTGTATTGCTAGCATTAGAGCAGAGCCATATTTAGCTGAATGGGAGACTAAAAGCAAAAATGGCCTAAAAAGTAAAAATGGCAAAAAAGGACATTTCTGTTTTCAGTTTAATCTTGTAAATTGAATATCTTCTTTAATTTTATATAGATGCTATGCTTATAGGCGCGATATCATATTTTAAATACCTATATCTTTAAAAATGCCACTGTTCTGCCAATTTGTAGTGTGAATTCTTTAACAATTCATAGCAAAAGTTATGACTCTTACACACTTTGCATTAGAGAGGTAGATTTTAGCCCATTGTTTAGGTGAGTTCTTGCATTACGAATTAGTCTAGTGGCAGCTTGTGTGTTCTCAAGCCATACAGTTTTATTCTTTTTGAAAGTGAATGCGAATTCGTTTTTCAATTTTTACTTCGAAGACCTTTTTCTACGAATATAGTTCCTGGCATAAATGCCTCGTTTACTCAGAAACTAATCAAGATAACTAAATTAATTTTTAGGATGATAAACACAACCTATAATTGTTCTTGAGCATGTACTTTGGTGGTAACAAAATAGTTGGTTATCTTTAATAAAATAATTATGGATAGAATTTTAATCTAAAGATGTTATAATTGAGAATAATCAAGGTCATTGGGTAAAAGTACTTCATTGAAGTTAGAAATTATGCTTTTACATCCTGTAAAACTTTATCCTGATGTGAAGTAATTTATGTTATAATTGTTCATGGATTTAAAACGTTTAACATTGGCAGGATATGCCTTTTAATCTCCCGTTAAGCTCAGCGACACGTCTGTCCGCGTCAAGGCGTCATCTTAATTTGAGTGTTATCAGAAGCGCGATGGTAAAGTGAGTTCAAGTATTGTATTTCAGCATTTCTTATTCCTTTTTACTTTCTCTACTACGTATAGTAAGTAGGGGAAGTATTGTATTCCACCCAAAAATTCGATACCAAGATTTCACCGGAAATACATGTTTTGACACCCCCTGAATCCAAAAAAAGTATTTTTGGAAACATGTCCGTGTGTGTTTCTGTGTGTCTGTGAACAGCATAACTCATAAACGAACAGTCGGATAAACACCAAACTTGGTATTTAGGCTCAGTATCTTCCAGAGATGCGACACGAAGGTTTTCAAGAAAATCCCCCCACTCCAGACTACCCGTTACGGGATTATTTTTCAAAAATTTTAATTTTCTCAAAAATGGCTCTAACGATTTTGATTAAAATATCATATGTTTAAGATATTGCAATGAGAAATGAAATGTATATCTCGAATTTTCTGGGAATATCTCCAAAAGTATTCTTCATTGTGAACGACTTTTGCATAACTGGTAAGAGATAGACAAAATGTTGCTACAACAAAAAATGTATATCGTGTTAAAATACACAATATATGTCATATACATTTTTTTTGAGTGAACCGTTTTCGAGATATTGCTTGTTTTTCCCTTAAATTTACCAATACTTATACTTTTTCGCAAATTCGTTATTCATTTTTTATGTCCTTGACATGCAAAGAGAATGGAAAGCGCCACATAGCAACCAGCGCTTAAAATATTTGACTATCGCTTAAAACGTACCATATTCCCCTTGCACCTACAAGAAAATTAGCAATAAGATTGACATCTCGATATCTCGATTAACATGAAGCATATGGAGAATAAGCGTTTGTAAAAATAGTTTCTACAAGAGTAAAGAAAGTCATGTGAGTGTAACATATCAGATTTTTGTTATGATATTGACTACTCAGAACATTGTATAATGAGTAAAGTTCTAATATATTGACAGTTTTCTCTAATCTCCATCCAATTTTGGTAGATGTAGTTTGTAAACGACGAAGAGCAAAGAGCTCTCCTGCATCCGTCGAATTTATAAAAGCTGGTACAAATAAAACGAACAGTTTGTAGAACCTTCATTTTATAATACGTTGAATTATGGGTTTTATGTCAATGAGAATACTTTACAAACTATATTGCTTTTCCAGCATACTCTCACATATACAGGCGTTGTGTCACTGTATAGCTGAACGTACCTTATATCCAGTGTGGAAATATTTGCATTCCAGTTTGAATAAAAGCTTTGTGATTTAAAAAAATTCTGATGTGTTACACTCACATGACTTTCTCTACTCTTGTACAACCTATTTTTACAAACGCTTATTCTCCATATGCTTCATGTTAATCGAGATATCGAGATGTTAATCTTATTGCTAATTTTCTTGTAGATGCAAGGGGAATATGGTAGGTTTTAAGCGATGGTCAAATATTTTAACGCTGGTTGCTATGTGGCGCATTCCATTCTCTTTGCATGTCCAGGACATAAAGCAAATGAATAACGATTTTGAGAAAAAGTATAAGTACTGGAAAATTTAAGGAAATAACAAGCAATATCTCGAAAACGGTTCACTCAACAAAAGAAATGTACATGACATAAACTGTGTATTTTAACGCGATCTACGCGATTTTGTCTATCTCTTATGGTTTACGAGTTATGCAAAAGTTGTTCACAATAAAGAATACTTTTGGGAGACATTCCCAGGAAATTCAAGATATACATTTTATTTGTCATAAAAATATCTTAAACATGTGATATTTTAATCAAAATCGTTAGAGCCATTTTTGAGAAAATTAAAATTTTCGAAAAATCTTCCATGCAAAGGGTACTCTGGGGTGGGGGATTTTCTTGAAAATCTTCGTGTCGCATCCTTGGAAGATACTGAACCTAAATACCAAGTTTGGTATTTATCCGACTGTTCATTTCTGAGTTATGCTGTTCACAGACACACATACAGACAGACACACAGACACACACACGGACATGTTTTCAAAAATGCTTTTTTTGGATTAAGGGAGTCACAAAACATGTATTTCCGGTGAAATCTCGGTATCGAATTTTTGGGTGGAATACAATACTTCCCCTACTTACTATACGTAGTAGAGAAAGTAATAAATTAACAAGAAAATTGTTCGGATTTCACAAGTAGCTAGGAGATGCTATACTTCTCAAACCTAATATAGTTTTGGCCCAAAATGGTGCTTAGGATCACTTTCGAGCATTAAAGCATTGCGGGTAGAATGAACGTAGGGACAGAAATAGCCGGCAAAGTTACGGATATAACGTCTCTCTAAATAAGCGTTTCCGACTAAGGTGCTATAGGATCCGGGTTCGATTCTTGGGACCAGCATGGCAATTTGTTTTCTTTTTGAGAGTTCTGAAACGCGACGTACTCACCCTCATTAGGACCTTGAAGCTCAAATCAGGAGCTATTTAATGGGAAGGACCGGCTAGGATACTGCACCAAAGCGACCTGGCAGAAGTAGCAGGCTAACCACTTGCCACTCCATCCGTTACTGCACTCTACAAAAGATATGCTCTGTGGACGTGTCAGAAAATGCAGCGGTAGTGCAGTAGACTTGGCTAACTAGAATAGTCATGCCAGGACTATAATGAATCTAGGGTGATTGCAATATAAAGTGGCTTAAGGACAGAGATCAGAACACAGCAAGACAAAAAGCGTTACCTCTCTCTCTCTCTCTCTCTCTCTCTCTTGATCACTCTTTCTTTCTCTGTCTCTCGGTGTGGTATATGTATGCGTGTGCGTTCTTGTTTGTGCTCATAAAGTGATCATCCTATATCCATCCACAGCTTATTTCCTAATAACTATTTTACTTACGTGTAACTCAAGTAAAATAATATATGTAAGCGGAGCTAACACCTTTTAAATGAATTATATTATTAAAATAAATGCCATTGAAGGCAGGGACATACTTAAAGCAATATGTAACTGAAAGCAGAGATATACTTAAAGTCATAACTTATTGAAAGGAGAGATACACTTAAAGTAATATGTCATTGAAAGGAAAGATACACTTAAAGTAATATTCATTGAAGGCAGAGACATACTTAAAGTAATATTCATTGAAGGCAGAGGCATACCTAAAGTCATATGTCATTGAAAGTAGAGATATACTTAAATTAATATGTCATTGAAAGCAGAAACGTACTTAAAGTTATATGCCAATGAAGGCAGAGAAGTAGTTAAAGTTAAATGTCATTGGAAACAGAGACATAGTTAAAATTATATGTCTTTGAAAGCAGGAAAAAAACTTAAAATTATATGTTATTGAAGCCAGAGGCATAGTTAAAGGTATTATATTTCTGTGTCCCCTCTGTTTCGCATTAAACTGAGCAAAAAGTACATAACGAGTTACATAAGGTTTACAATATCAAAATGAGGTAACCTCTAAAAAGAAATTTATGTGAGATCGCCACTTAAAATTTCAACAAAGTTCTCAGAATACCCGAAAAATTACATCAGACTTTCAGATATTGTCTAAGTTTCACAAACCATTTTTATCATCTGATTAATACCCTCGTCTGTCAGTGAGGGTTTTATATTCTTTATTAAAGGATATAGGCATAATAAAGTGGTATTAAAACGATGGAGTACTAAAAATAGCAATTAAACCTATAGTAAATGACGAAATACTGTGTCGAAGCATACAAGAGAGAAACATTGAAAACACTAAAATGCTGAAATTTTGGGGAAGAAATGTAGTGCACTTTTTATGCCAGATGATTATAATTGCGTGGCATACTTAGCGTGATATAATTTTTATATACGTAGTTCAATGAAAAAGGAAGAAAAAGGAATTGAAGAGAAGAAAGGTTATACTATCCAAACATAAAAGCCTTATATGATGTAACATTTAAAACGGTAATTTGAATTCTACATAATTTCATAACAACTAAATATAATATAGGGAATAAATACTTTAAGGAAGACAGGTAGATATATAATACACTGAAATGTGAGATTCAAGTTTAGAGGTTATTCTTGCATATGAAACTAAAGTATACTTTCTAGCTTTATTACCGCCAAGGTGACTGGATGTATTCAAATGTGAGTATAGGAAAGAAGGAAGTGGTGAAGATGTTTATAAAGAATCGACCATAGAAGGAGAGTGGGTGAAACTGATTCAGAAGTGGGAATATAATAATAATAATAATAATAATAATATAAAATATTTGATTACTATTATTATTGTGAATCTGCCTTCTAGGAGATGCAAGAATAGAAAATAGGTAAAGAATTTGGTTCAGAGAAGATTCCAGATTATAATCAATTAATATAAATGGTTCGTATGCGAAGAAGAAAGGCGAATAAGAGATTGGAATGAATTCGTAACAGTTTAGGACCTGCTCTATAAATGACTATGCAGTGCTGAGATGTTTTTATTAAAATTAATATAATAATAATTTCCCACAAGTACGGTTATTTTTCCAAAAACCAATAGAATTTAAACGCACAAAGAGGAATGCATTTTGAATATTAATACACTGCATTTAACTAGACGAAGTCTTCACAGTATTAAGTATATAATATCCTTTATACACATAAATTGTATGTTACACATAGCCTAAGAATACTATTAATATGTGGTTGTGAAGTCATCTTCAGGTCCTTCTCATTTCAGCGATTTGTGTTCTAGACACTTTTGAATACTGCGCTCTTTCTTCAAAATTATACCCAGGCTGGGACAACACTAGCTATCGCTTGCAAGATTAGCTGCGAATCATGTCCACTGCATGCTCGCAAAGATGTTCTCGTTCATTAAGCATCGCCATAAGGAAATTATAATTTGGTGGAATGTTCTACATAAGATTACTTTTAATTCAGTTTCTCGAAAAATACCCTTCTTTCGGAACTGTATTAACTATACCCCGTGTAACCAAGGTTTGTTGGTTAATTAACGGCACGTAAGGTAATCGCTGATGAAAAAAATCTGATGTGTTACACTCACATGACCTTCTCTATTCTTATAAAAACTATTTTTACAAACGCTTATTCTCCATCTACTTCATGTTAATCGAGATAAACATTTGCAGACTCTACCTTATTGCTAATTTTCTTGTAGATGTAAGGGGAATATATATTTACAAGGACAATATAGAAATACAGTAGCCTTTAAGCACATACATGTCTCTTGATAGCTGGTTGCTAGGTGCAACACCATTCCCTTTGCCACAGATTAATACTCTTTGCATATCAAAGACAAAAAAAATGAATAACGAATTCCCATTTAATAAAATAATTATTGAAAAATTTAAGAGAATAACAAGCAATATCTCGAAAATGGTTCACTCAACAAAAACATGTATATCACATGAATTGTGTATTTTAACGCGATCTACATTTTTTGTGTAGTAAAATTTTCTCTATCTCTTATGGTTTACCGGTTATGCAAAAGTCGTTCACAATGAAGAACACTTTTGGAGACATTCCCAGAAAATTCAAGATATACGTTTTATTTGTCATGAAAATATCTTAAACATATGATATTTTAATCAAAATCGTTAGAGCCGTTTTTGAGAAAATTAAAATGTTCGAAAAATCTTCCATGTAAAGGGTATCCTGGGGTGGGGGGATTTTGTTGAAAACCTTCGTGTCGCATCCCTGGAAGATATTGAACCTAAATAACAAGTTTGGTGTTTATCCGACTGTTCATTTCTGAGTTATGCTGTTTACAGACAGACAGATACACACACACACACACACACTCACAGACAGACACACAGACACACACGGACATGTTTCCAAAAATGCTTTTTTGGATTCAGCGGGTCTCAAAATATATATTTCCGGTGAAATCTCGGTATCGAATTTTTGGGTGGAATACAATACTTCCCCTGCTTGCTATATGTAGTAGAGAAAGTAAAAATCACAAAACTGTAAAGAGTTATAGTATTCCTTGTCTTAAAATGAAAATTGTCCATTACTGTTTCAGAAACCTTACTCTGCCCTCAGAGAGGAAGAGGTAATGGCAACAAGAAAGTGTTCGATGTCCCTGGAGGATGGCAGAGAGGAAATAGTGTGGTGGAAGGCGGAACGGAGAATATAAATCATGAACAGACTTGGTGACCAGCTTTTCTAGTAGCTGCAATTCCATTTTAGTCCTGCGCGGATCAGTTACATCGTGAGTGGATGTCCTGGTATCCAAATACTGCATTCTTAGACTATTTTTACAAACTGGATTACGAAATAAATAAATGCATATACCAAGTGGAAGCGCTATAGACATTATCCACGTAGGAATGGTTATATGCACAGAAACAAATAAAAAATTACAAACTCACCAGAAAAATATGTTATACGTGCATTTCGTGACAATATGGAATGACTAGCGAAAAGGCTTCAAGGACTACAAGCTCATCAGATTATACTATAATTTACAGCTTATCCTTAGTTATGCGTCACGTTTTGTCACGATTTCGCATACTTGTTTTATATTAGTCTCTGCAGTAAAGGAAACAGTACTCCCGCAGACTGTGGCATCATACGCTATGAACGGGTTTATCATGGTTCGACGTAATGTAACTTACTTTTTTAAACATTTAAAGAAAATGAGTTAGGCAAATTGGTAGATATTAAATTAAATGTTTGAATAAAAGCATTTTTACTGCAGTTCCTCAAATTCTCAAAGAAAATGTTTATCATGCACTTGCTTTTTCAATTAACGCATAAGAACCTTCTTGTACGTGATAATTAAACACAATTAGACTCTCTATTGGTGAGTAAGTTTAAAGTAAATCATTTAGGTTCTTTCATTCATTCATTCATTCATTCATTCATTTAAAATTAAAAGCAACCTGTTTCATTTTATTTACTTTCATTAAACATTACAAACTTCGCCGAAGATAAGCTGTAAATTCTGTATAATTTAAGAAAATGAAATATCATCTCCGTAAAGCACTAACCTTTGTGATAGGCTTTGGATACTCGACGTAAAATCTCTGCTGGAATTTATCCATTCGCGCGATTTACTTCACCAATCAGCAATGGAAAGCAATATACCTTTTGTGGCATCACGCTCTTTTAAGGGATGACATCCTTCCCCCTTTACCTGAAAGAGCTAAATACAGTTTCCAAACTACATTACGTGACCAAAGGTATCCGGACACCTGGCTGAAAATGACGTACAAGTTCGTGGCGCCTCCATCGGTAATGTTGGAAGTCAATATGTTGTTGGCCCACCCTTAGCCTTGCTGATAGCGTTCACTCTTGCAGGCATACTTTCAATCAGGTGCTGGAAGGTTTCTTGGGGAATGGCAGCCCATTCTTCACGGAGTGCGGAACTGAGGAGAGGTATCGATGTAGGTCGGTGAGGCCTGGCACGAAGTCGGCGTTCCAAAACATCCCAAATGTGTTCAATAGGATTCAAGTCAGGACTCTGTGCAGGCCAGGCCATTACAGGGATGTTATTGTCGTGTAACCACTCCACCATAGCCCGTGCAATATGAAAAGGTGTTCGATCGTGTTGAAAGATGCAATCGCCATGCCCGAATTGCTCTGCAACAGTGGGAAGCAAGATGGTGCTTAAAATATCAATGTAGGTCTGCGCTGTGATCGATCCACGCAAAACAACAAGGGATGCAAGCCCCCTTCAGGAAAAGCACGACCACACCATAACACCACTACCTTTGAATTTTACTGTTGGCACTACACACGCTGGCAAATGACGTTCACCGGGCATTCGCCATACCCACACCCTGCCATCGGATCGCCACATTGTGTACCGTGATTCGTCACTCCACATAGCGTTTTGCCACAGTTCAATCGTGTAATGTTGACGCTCCTTACACCAAGCGAGGCGTCGCTTGGCATTTTCCTGCGTGATGTGTGGCTTATGAGCAGCCGCTCGACCATGTAATCCAAGATTTGTCACCTCACGTCTAACATTTATAGTACTTGGAGTGGATCCTGATGTAGTTTGGAATTCCTGTGTGATGGTCTGGATAAATGTCTGCCTATGACTCTTTTACGACCCTCTTCAAATGTCGGCGGTGTCTGTCAGTCAACAGATGAGGTCGGCCTGTACGCTTTTGTGCTGCACATGTCACTTCACGTTTCCAGTTCACTATCACATCAGAAACAGTGGACCTAAGGATGTTTAGGAGTGTGGAAATCTCGCGTACATACTTCTGACACAAGTGACACCCAATCACCTGACCACGTTCGAAGTCCGTGATTTCCACGGAGCGTCCCATTCTGCTGTTTCACGATGTCCAATGACTACTGAGGTCGCGGATAATGAGTACCAGGCAGTAGGTGGCAGCACAATGTACCTAAGATGAAAAACGTATGTTTGTGGGGTATCCGGATACTTTTGATCACATAGTATATGTGACGACCAATACACTCTGACACTTAAACATTTGCCGACCCTCGTAGCCGTGGTTGTTCGAGCGTATAGTTTCGGCGCTCTTCCAAGCTGAGGGTGGCGGGTTCAAATTCCCGTCATGGGCATGGGTGATTGTGTGTGTGTGTCCTTATGTGTAATTGTGGTAATAAGCCGTTATGTAAACAGCAAACACAGCAATCTTAAACTGGGTAAACAAGGGAACAAAAAAATTGAAACAATTAAAGATAGCTAAACTCGAAAAGGTTGCAGGACTTTTATGAAGCGCCTAAATTAAAAAGGCACAAATATAAACAACAAATACAAATTTCCAATTCATGGATAGCTCAGGCATAGTTTACCTGATTCGATCTTAAAGTTCAAATCATATTATAATGGACGCCCGTCCTCTCTGATTTCTTTTAAATTATAGTTGTAAGGAAGCCTCAGTGAGTTATTTTATTCCACTATTACAGCACGGTCTTTCCAAACCTTTGGCGGACCACACTATAATACACTAGTACATGTGACATAAATGAACTGTTATGGCATTCATAATACTTCAGCGACTCATTATGATCTTACTTGGCTGCGCGCGCACCTATCCCGTACCTTTTAATACCTTACAAACAGCACTCCACTGGGATCCATCCCCTAGATAAACAATGAAAAAATGCGTATTTAAAATAAAATAAATTCTGTTAATTGTAATTTTAACATTATAATAATTTTCTTCTTCATCTTACAATTAAAACTAATTATCCACGGGGGAAAACAATTATATTAATGTAATTATTACCATTTAATTGTATTTCATATGATATATTGCCTTTCCTATTTCCAAGTAATTAATTTTATTTGCAAATATACCTAACCAAACTGGGAAAAGTCTGCAGCCTGGAGGTTGGTTAGTGTTCCTTCAGTTAATTCATAATCCAGATCTAATGCAACGGGAATTGGTGCCTCGTGAATGCTACGATAGTGTAAAGGCCTAGCAGAAACCTTGAAAACTTGGGGTACGTCAAGGTAACGCCTACTTGTAAAATATAAATGTCTCACAAGACTCAGTTAAAGAATAGCCAGAATTCTAAAAAGAACATAAAAAAATCACTATTTCGTAATCTTTTATAAAGCAGCGTCTCCAGTATTAAGACTGTAACGGATGTAGACTCCTTCATACAATACAGCTTTGCATACAAAACGAATTAATCACTACTCGAAAGCATTTGTCCTATAAAATATAAAGAATTATTGGCGTAAACATCAAAAATAAGTGGCAAGTAACTTGTGCAGTTGAGTACCGTACACGAATTTTACTATGGCAATGCCACTCTATTTATCGATCTCTGTGTACTACTACTTATTTCTCATCACAGAAATAAATAGGGACATACAGTTAAATAATTATGGATAAGAAATTTAAGTTAGTTTAAGAAAGTATAGTAATATTATGAGAATGGGTTATAACCATGCTTGTGACTTCAAAACCGATATAGTGACATGCAACGCTTTCAGATTAACTGTCTCGCAGTCGAAATATGTATTATGTCACGATGTGTGGATTATATTTAATAATTTTTTAGCATTGTGCTTGCGTTCAGCACCCAAACAATTAAAAAGGCTGAATCGCGGGATGTATTTCCAAGCACTCGTTCGTTCACACACGTTGCGTTATTCTTGCTGATTCAGGTTGGAGCATTCACCCAAGAGTGAAGGACTGCTGAGGTTGCAGTAATGCACCTTCAAAAAGCATTGTTTTTGGGACATGGAGGGTTCCAGGGGTACTGCTATATTAACTAGTATGACTGCAATTTCTGAAAGATGATTATAAGGTTAAAATACCTAACGACGAGATCACCACCACGCATCGGGCAGCATCAGCAGTTCACGTAAGCATGCCATCATAGGACTAACTCCTTGTAATACCTTTAAGTGGTCTATAGCCATGTTTTAATGAATCAATATTTTATAGACTCGTTGGGTCACTATGTAAATGTTTAGGACCGTGCTGGTCATACTGATACCTTCCCCTTTTTACCTGCATGTTAGATGCTAGGCAACCTTAAGAACCTCATTCCGGGACTTCCTTCTTGTGCGAGTCGCTTTACCCAGTGGTCGGAGAAGCGCGAGTCTTCTGCCACCTGTGAATAAGTCACCTCTTTCAGATTCCTCTGAGCTACCCTCCTTTATCCATGACATGTGGCGGAGTCGCCTGTGTCTTGAGCGCCAAACCGCTCCTTCAACCCCATCCTTCATTTCTCTATTTTGCCGAAATAATACATGTAGCCGATTAGGCAGCAGCATACCCGTTTATACTCTTTACTATAGTCAACTTATGTTACTGTTCCCAAGGTTACAGAACTATTTGTATAACTATTTGTAACCCTAGTATTATATTAGCTGCGTTAATGTTGCTGCTGGTATAAACATAGCGTAGATACGGAGGGGGTACCTCGCACAGCTCGACTTACAGAGATCTTTTTTGGATACCACCTTGCTGCCATCGACCTCTGGATTTATTCGGGTTGGATGGTGCAGTTGGAAAACGCAATAAAGTCATTATGCACTTGGAAAAGTTACTGACCAATGACTCCCGTAGAAAGATGACTGTGAAGGACTGCAGATTATGGAACGCATTGCTTGCATACAAATTAAAGCACTCAATTAGAAAACTCGTGTATAAACACATTCAAGTTTTAAAATGAATAAATGATATAAACTATAATCTGGTTAAGCAATTTCTAAACTTGAAGGTACAGTGGCAGCAATCGCCCAAATACAATGACGTAAAGTTATGCTGCAAAATATGTTAGTAATTAATTTCATTATGGAAGAAATTATGACAGCAACACACGTCCAAACATAGTGTCCTTTATGACTCTGCTAATTCTTGAAGCGGTGCTCATCTAACACTCAGTAATTGCATAATTATCAAATAAATAAACTCTATGGCACATCATTAAATATTACACATTTCGGCATCTAGTATGACCATTGCGCGCACAAGAGTTGTTCCACAAAATGGTTGTGTTGTACTTTCTAGAAATTTATAAGTATCTATACAAAAAGTACATAAGATACTATTCATTCCCTAATAGATTCAGCCAGTACAAAGTTATATTAGCAATGTGCTCCATGCACTCTTTTTACATGACTTTCAGTCGCGAGAGAGTGTGTGTGCAAAGATTATTTAAATATTATTAAATTTAGGAAGAGATTCGGATATCACAAACCCTAATTATAGGCTTGCCTCCAGTACCCGAATTCTAAGTGTGATTTACAACCAAAATGAATTTCACAGTGGTGTTCAGCTCCAGACTTCTTCTTCAAACCAGCTGGTGACCAAGCACAGGCATTTCAAAGATAGGGAGGAATAAAGAGACAATCACGCACGCACAAGTGCTGCGATCATGCCAAGCGGCTGTTCAGAGAGCTTCTTGCTCTAGTCCCTTGCCGCCAACATAGCTTAAGTATAACCAGTAATATGAAGTTCTAATTGCTGATGCTCTGTTACACTCTGCTGCAAACCAAATGGCTGGACAGAGAACTACTTGCTCTGATTAAATTGCTGCCAATATACTTTAAGTACGATTAGTGACGTATAACCGTCACAACCTCCAGGATGAAGCGATAAAGTGAAGGAACTACAGGAGGCAACAGGACGTAAGCAGATAGACTACAGAGACGCGCGGAAGTCACTAACAATTCCTAGCTCGAAGACCCGGCACCCAGAGGGGAACTGCTCAGAGAAGGCCATGAGAAACCCTTAAACCATGTCCATGGGGAGTAATCTTTCCTTGAAGCAAGAAACTACGACGTCTGTCCGTTAGCGGCTCGCGCTGCCACCTGGAAGTACACCTGAAATATGGTAAGGAAACAGAGTCAAAAGAAAATGAGGGAAAGGAAATCGTGGTAGAAGAGAATTCGAGTATTCGCCTTACCAACCAGGGACAACTACGAATAATTAAAAGAAGAGTATTCAACCCGAAAGAATTATGTGCTGAATGTATACTTCACGCTACATAATCATTTCTATAGAATATATCAGAAGTTTCGAGTGAAAGGATGAGATGCATACCACAGTAGATTTTAAAATGCGTTATTAACCATGGATTCACCAATGAATTATTAACGCGATAATCCCGAATAATTAGCCTTAACCCACCACCTAGCGAGAAGGCTACGCGGTAAAGTGTGAACTTGCATTCGGGAGGTCTCGAGTTCGACGACGTAATTCCTGAATCCCGTATTTCCCTTTATTCAGTTTCCTCCTCATGTTTCAGTGTGCTTCTAGTTTTGTGGTGTGTGGTGGTGTTGGACAGATGGCGCGAATTCTTTCTCCAAAGAAATAGTACTCCGCGTGAACGCTAAAGGGCTCCCTAGTTGCACGGGTTGTTTATCACCATCTCTATTCGTTTCAGTAGTTGGTCGGGTCATCGAGCCAAAAACTCTTAAGGACTTTTCCTTTAGACTCCTACCCTTCATCCCTTCCTCCTGAGAGATGGTAGTCACAGTAGATTTCAATACATTGTCATGCATAAAAAGTGGTCCATTCTTCTAGATCGCCATTGGATTCTTTTAACCTTGAAGAAAGCAACTTTTGACCCCGCCCGGCTAGTATCAACTTTCTATGTGACTGGCCTGAAAAACAATTCAGGGCGTAAAAATAACCAATGAGCAATGCTTGTAATCTGTGTGAGATGGATGTATGGTTTGAGTACCCTATATTAAGAGGTTTCGCTAGGATTGGCACACAAGTAAAGGTTTAACTAATTACAAACAACTCGTCCTTCTACGGGAAGCGATAAAAAATCATTTGAATGTCGGGTTAAACTGAGCGACAGCTACGACAATTACATATATGAGAGCTTTCATTAGCGACATGGAGACGAAGGTTAAAGTTTTGCTGCTACTAAATGGAAATAAGAAAACGGTAGTGTAGCCTGAAAATGATGGTTGAGTTGTAATGTCGCAGTTAAGCCGAAGTTGGGGAGTTAATGTATCCTGTCAATCTAGTGGCTAGAATTATCCTCGGAAACGCTGGTAGAGGGTATGGCTAGATTTTGCCAATACCAACATAAGCAGTTGAAGTGGGATATTTTTTAGGTAGTTGGAAGATGCTTCATGTTTATCTGCACCACGTATGGGAACCAATTTGTCGCGGTAACTTCGTGTTATCTTTTTGCTGGGAGGCTGTTATTGTATTACTATTTTTAAATTTGGGTTCATTGTCCTCCGGCTAGCTATTATTTCTCGGTCGAGCACATCTCTTGAACAGGGTGTGTAAACGGAAAGGAGTTGTTACTCAAAGGTAACACTGATAAAAGAATTTGTTTTTACACTTTTATTGCCGTCACACTTCTTTAATTTCACATATTGACTCTTGATAAACGCCCGACTGAAACTGTTATATTTTCTGTTACTATAATAACTTATTTACTGCACATTATTAATTCACGTACTTCAACTTTACGACACGAGAGATTTTGTAGAACTGTGCGACGTGTAACCCGCGAACGATTCTGATGAACTGGACAATACTTGTCTCTGGCTTTAGCTTTTTATACTCCCTCACCCTAATATGCCTAAACATTATAATCGAGCTACTATTGGTTAATAAAACGCGCCAACATTAGATTCTATTTTTTTATCCAATCAAAATTACGAACACATATGCTCTAGGGAAGAAATTCCGGCCATTTCTACAGAAAAGCGCGCCAATCTGACGTCATTTGCTTGTCTCTAATAATTGATAAACTCACCCCCTCGGACATTGTTACCCGCTCTTATTGTCAGTTTCAGTGAGGCCGTGTAAACTTATTTCCTAACAATGCTTATAATTAACAAACACATCAAATCAATGTCATACAATAATGCTTATTTACACTACAATCACTCTGGCATTTACATTATTGTGATATAAATTACTGCCACACAGTTTAGTTCCATTGTTATGCATTTTATGTGCACGAGTATGCGTCGCAGTGCGCAAGATGTCCCTCTTCGTTGTATATCCTGTACCCTAACCCGCCAGTGTCTTCACAGATTTTACACAAGGACGAATGATATAATTTTATGCTTTGCACTAATCACCGTGCTCCTACCAGGTAACAAATAACTGGAACAAAACGTATATACTTTGCTAGAAGTATCTTTCATTACCCATAGGGTATTGCTTTTCTACATGCTGCGATTTTAATAGGAAAGGTGCTGAATGTTACAATATCGTACACTCGATAATTTAAAGGAGAGACTCAAAATTTCGTGCTGGCATCTGTATACAGCGTTGTACTTTGAGTTTTTTCGAATACAATGCATTTTGGCAAGCACAGGGAATGAGTTGCTGCAGATGTTAAAATGTATTATCAGGAGTACTTCGTTACAAGACTCTGGAAAGGATGGAGAGAAAAAGACAAGACACCCTGCGACCTATACTTCGGGTTAGATGTTTTCTCATAAATGCAGAAGCATGTGCTGTAGAAGCATCCTGCAAATAAGGCATATCGTAGGATATGTACAACCAACCAAGTCAGTTGTATATCGTGACCACCATAGTCGTACATTTGTAATTAACTCGTTAAGGTTCATTAGCGAACTCGTATTTCGTACGAGATTTCTATATCGTGATCTTCGATTTACGAAACAGTTTGTAGGCGGTTACTCACTATATTGCGTATTTATTGCATGAATTTTGAGGGAGTATTTTTAATACTTAAATGATTTCAGTCTAATTATATAATATAACAAAATAACAGCCCGCCTTAAAGCAATATGTGTACAATATATCATATATAGTGTATGTAACAGTCATTGTATTATGTTTATATTATTGTGTACATATTATTGTGTTATGTGAATGTATTACGTAATTTAATAATGTAGGAGCTGTGAGAGTAGTAGCTGAAAGCAGCTAACAATGACGTAGCCTTGAGACAACAATAAATTAGAAAGTTTAATAATGCTATTAGTAATTCTTGGAACAATAATGTAATATTTAAAACAGTTTATAAATAGCCAATCAAAAACTAGTAAAAACTGAAGTTAAATAAAAGTATTCTACTGGAGTAAAATTATCCAATCAAAGACCTGAAAATAGTAAATTTACGAATTTAAGCAGTAGAAGTCAGACACTACTTGACAGCGTGCCTGAGCACTTCAATACATGTTAAGTGTGAGACATAAGACTTCATTACAATAAGAATAAGAATAAAGTTTACGTATTAAAATGTGCAATTAATAATGAATCTCTCAGTTTTTGAGATGATATATCAGTGAAGTGTTATTTAATCGTGTGAAAGATTAATAAAATTCGTGAAGTAAAAATAAAAATTTGTGTAAGTGTTCATTCTTCAGCCACACCACTCCTGCTAAGAGGTACATGTTTCTACAAATTAATACTGACGCAGCGGAGGTATACAAATGTAATATTTAAATAAACGTTCGAATTACAAAGTTGATTTTTAAAAGTTGGGGCGAAGACAAACGGAAAAGTGAACGTTGGGGAGAGGGCCACCGGAAACGTTGTACCGTACGCGGGGCCAACACTGTAATAAACAACTTCAAGTTTGACTTTCCAACAGTGAGGCATTAATCCCACTTCAATTTTGTGACAAGCAATTTCACGTTCATAATTTGTATATTTCAAGAAGTGTAAACATTAACACCAAAAGCGGACGAACTTAGTGTTTAGCAACGAGCGGCCAATCACGGGACCGCAGAGACAAAGTGTGCTCTTTCATTCATTACCTGACTTTGCTTAAAGCCTTGGCTATTTGAATTATTGACCAACCTATGCAAATTTCAGGCGTTGTTAATGTCTATTACAGACCTATGAAAATAAACAACAAGATGGGTGTTTGCAATCCAAAGTAAGTAAATAGGTATATCTTACTGGTTACTATCACTTTTTCTTTTCCTTACCTTTATCTGCATATCTAGTGTTATCGAATTTAATTTAAATTGTATGTTGGAATATAAATGCATTTAAAAGATGTATAGCTTCAAACACATACACATACAAAGTATCCAATATTAATTTATGGTTAGAACATGTGATATTATATTTACACCTGTAAATATAATAGAACCCACCATTCCAATTGTTTCCCATTCGTATTGTAATAAAGTTAGGAAATGGCGAAGCCTGGAATTCGCTTAGTAGAATATTGATTCAGTTTTCACTGACGTGTTGTCCCTCGAGTATTTGTACGTACGTCGTACCGTCTCCTTCTGCCTTTCCTAAGTGAAATGTAAGGTAGTAGTACCAGTTCCTTACAGCAAAGTGCGAGGTTGTAAGCAGCTCGCAAAACTAAGAAATTAAAATCCTTTATTTACGACATTGAGGAGTGCAAGTTTAACATAAAATCAGGGATCTGAAAAAATAGTAACCTATTCCACTTTGTTCTTGCATGAAAGAGCGATCTCAGATAATTGTTTCTTTAAGCTTCTTGTATGAATTTGAATTTTATTTGTATATATTATTTTATATAAATGTATTACAGATCTTCCTATTTATCAACTTAACCTATGCACAAATAGTCTGAATATCTATGGATCATATGTACTACAAAAATGGGCAGCCTAAGCTTGTTTTGAGCTACCCGAGATTACTGGCAGGTTAGCTGTTCAGTCAAATAGAAACCTTGGTGAAATTCTCAAATAAGAAAATATATATTTTCAATATAAGTGCCACAATCGAACTTCAAGCAAAGTTCAAAACTTTGACTCATCTTAAGGAAGTCTCAAGAAATAAAACCTAAGAATAAACGAAAACAGCAGGATTAAGAAAAACTACAAAAGGCTTACTGCTTTAGAATATGAATAAACTGAATATCATTTGGTGTATTTTAAAGTACCGGGTCTTGGCCATTTAGAGATGGAGTCGAAAAATTGTTACTTCTTCTTCCTAATCAAGTTTTGGGAAATTAATGGGCGTTCCGATCTCAGAACTGATCCTCCCATCTTGCTCTCGGTCTGCCTTGATCTCTTCTGCCATGGGATGTGTAACTGAATAATATTTTTAGTAAGATACTCTGGCCCATCCTTTCCACCTGTATTCTCCATTTACTCTGGTATTCCTTAACTTACTCAAATATACATACTTCACTCTTATTCTCACTGCTATCAGTTGATGAACCAAATTTCATATTCGCCATTTCCAGTCTATTCTTGTCTTCCTTTTAGGGTACATACTTAACCGAATTTTAAAACTGGTTTTTAGTAATGTTATGTATTCTTTTCTTTGCTTAGCTGTTCATTTCATTTAACTTTCTTTTAATTACTCCATTTATCTCATTAAAGTTTGAAATATTTTCCTCCATTTCTACATTTATTCCTTTGGATACATAAATTTGACGTTTGATCTATTATTTTATTATTTATGATAGTGATATGTTTCTCTAGTATTTACTTTGTATCTCTGTTGACTTTGAATTTTGAACTGATTTCCATATAATATACAAAAACATGTTAGCTTTACTTCAATAAATGAAAAGGTAGAATGTGGACGTATGTTAACACCGGGATTGTCAGTCACCTTTTGGCATTTCAATATTCCCTGAAACTGCCGCGCTTATTTAATACGAGGTTCTTTGTACATAACTGTACTGGAGAGAATGAAGTCAAGCAAAAGTGTATGTTAGAACGCACAAAATATCCACATACTATCCGTTTTATTTCCTTGACACAAGTTAGATTCAGCAACCCAAAGAATATTTTCGTTGCGTAACAATAACAACGCAGTCGATGCGGAAAGGCTGCCAGCTGCTTTTGTGGCAGTATTCTACTTTCCAGAGAAGGCAAGTCAGAGATTTAGGATTTCCAGATACCTCCTTTTTTCTCAATAATTTTATGAGAGTAGATTATTGGAAAACTGTTTATGATAATAATCCACATTCTACTTCCGACCTATTCACGGCGGTGGTCTTTCCTTGTGTTTTGTTGCTATGGGGCCCTACGTCACCCATTTGTCTGGTTACCCAACAAAGACATGATTCAACTTCTTTAAAAATCCTGCGAGATATAAATACATATTTATCCGCAACTGCCATATAAAATATCGTTAGTTTCGTCGTTCCGAGCAACATAAATACCAGTTTTAATCACAGTAGTCTTTTCTTATCTTTTTCAATACAGATTTTTGTCACTGCTCCGTACACACTTCACCCTTGGGCTTATTGTACTGACTGTGTCGCTTTAAAACAAATTCATTATAACTCCCCCCTTTATCAAGGAATACAGTCTTAAAGCAGATATGGTTTCAAATGCTTCTGGTTCTAAAAACTTTATCCAAAAAGCAATATATCTCCTGTGCCAAGGCCTCACAGGAGTATATAATATGCCGGGGTATTTGAGCTTCTTTCTAACACAATCTACATAAGTTACCCTGAAACATTCCCATCGTGTTAAGATGCTTCTTTTTAGGAGCATGTCCTGTGCGAAATGCAATATTTGTTCTCAGCTAAAGTCGGATACATTTAGGTAAACTTTCAGTTCCTTTCTTACATACTTTTCTGATAAATAGTTTACCATTTTGTTTCCTGGAGCTTTAAGCCAGATTAAATGATGTACTTTGGACCAGTTCTTAATAACCTCTGTTGATAAACATCGAGAGGTTCCTAGAGCGGCTGTGGCCCAATAAATTGTGAAGCTGCTCCTTGTCTTGCAAGTTTTTCAGCTTTTTAATTTCCCTCTATGCCACTATGACCCGGCACCCAAATGAGTTGAACTTTATTTTGTTCTGCCAAGCTTGTGAGCATGTTTGGGCAGTTTAAAACCAGTCCTGTTATTACCTTATAATAGTTAGACGCTTATGTTCAACCTGGCTATCTGAGAAAATAAAGATGTATTTACCATTGTAAACTCTCCTTGTGTTTTCATGTATGCATTGAATAATAGCATAAATTTCTGTTTCATAAGCCTTACCATATTCACCCTTAGTTTTATGCTAAATCACAATAGGGAATTTAAGAGTTTTGATCCATTGCTACAATGTCTTTTATTTCATTTTGGAAACCAGACCTCTGATCATCCAATATCCACATTTCCATTTACTCATCTTCTTTAACATAGAATAATATGACTACAATGGTGATGGTTTCTATTTACTTATCTTTTCTGAAAGATCTGCTAACACAGCATCTTCATTAACCCTCTTCACGTTCCTTCGTTTTCTCCATTCACAACCTGACTTGTGCTCTTTATCATCTATAAAACCAAATACTTTAGCGCCCAATGTATTCCCTGCAGTCTGAGAATCCATTTGAAGGTTTTCAGGAATAAATATTTCTTCCTTTTCCGTACACATTTCAATTTATATTTATACTATATGTCATTAATTTCAGTTTATTTATACTTTATCTCCAAGAAAACTAGCTTTGGTGCTACCATGTTCCCATCAAGCAATGATAAAGCCACACATTTAATTCAAATAATCACTGTGATTTAGTTTTGGTAAGGAGCACATTATTGTATGACAGTTGAAATTAAAATATATTTAATGTTTCGTGAACATTATTGCACTTTTTACTCCATGTTAAAATATTAGTTTAATCTATTATACCATATGTCACTATTAGTCACTTTTATAAATAACCTTTTGCTCTACCAAATGGGTCCTCCTAAACGCCGAATTTGGGTTTGTCTAGCTTCAACAGGGTACTCAGGGTTTTTAATTAGGAAATACCGGTAGCCACTTGCCAGGCATGACATATCATGTTTGATCCCGCTTCAAACGAAATATAAGACATATAAAATGTGTCTGTAATCCAAGATGTCGCCTAATGACTTGTATATGTATGAATAGAAACATAAAATAAGCATTTATAGTTAGAGTGAATGACTCTCACAATAGAAAAGCAGACCGACATGAATGAGGTTGTTATGTCATGGGCTAGTTAATGGGAAGCCATCGGTTGAAATCCCGCGAAGAAACGTTCTCTCTGACCGAGGATTTGTTTCTCCGACTTCGTAAGCGACAAATGTCGTGGAGTGAAGAAACTAAGTGACAAAGCTTGTGGCAGTAATTTGTATCACAATAATGTAAATGCCAGAGTGATTGTAGTGTAAATAAGCATTATTGTATGACATTGATTTGAGATGTTTGTTAATTATATGCATTGTTAGGAAATAAGTTTTCACGACCTCACTGAAACTGACGATAAGAGCGGATAACAATGAGCGAGGGGGTGAGTTGAATATTAATTAGAAGAGACAAACAAATGACGTCAGATTGGCGCGCTTTTCTTAGAAATAGCGGGAATATTTTCCCTAGAGCATTTGTGTTCGTAGTTTTGATTGGATATAAAAATAGACGCTAATGTTGGCGCGTTTTATTAACCAATAGCAGCTCGGTTATAATCTTTAGGCATATCGGGGTGTGGGAGTATAAAAAGCTAAAGTCACAGGCAGATTTCGTCAGTCCAACAGAAGCATTCGCGTGTAAAACGTCGATCAGTTCAACATAAGTATTCGTGAGTTATACGTCGCGTAGTTCAACGGAAGCATACATAAAGTACACGTTACGCAATTCTACAGAATCTCTCGCGTCTTAAAGTTTGTTATAAATGTGAAACACGCGAATTAATAATGTGAAGTAAATAAGTGATTATAGTGATATTAGAAAATATAACAGTTTCAGTCTGGCGTGTATCACGAGTCAATATGTGAATTTAATTAATTATGACGGTAATAAAAGTGTAAAAACAAATTCTTTTATCAGTGTTATCTTTGAGTAACAAATCCTTTCCCTTTACACACCCTGTTTAAGAGATTTGCTCGACCGAGAAATAATAGCTAGCCGGAGGACAATGAACCCAACATTCAAAGTAGTAATACAATAACAGGCGCCCAGAAAAAGATAACACGAAGTGACCGCGACAAATTGGCTTCCATACGTGGTGCAAATAAACATGAATCATCTTCCAACTACCAACCAATAACAAATATCACACTTCAAGCTTAGATCTGGAACGTTTCCTTATAAATTTATTTTCCCAACTGTAGTTTCATTTCAAGTATTACTAATGTCCCGCCTGTGGAGCTGTATGAAGTAAGATATACTTTTAAAATTAAAATATTGCACTTTGTGTTCTATGCAGTGGTAACATTGTAAGCTGATATACGCGTGTTCATTGCTAGAGACTCTAGATATTACTGAAGTTGAGACAGATAAACCTGGCTTAATCGAGACAAAGAAAAGAAGATTCCTTTACTGCAATTATGTTCCGTCTTATAGTTGTCTTGTGGCATACCAGCAATATTTACAATGTTGTGCTGTTATAGATACAAAAACAACCATGACGATAAAAAGTATTTTGTTAAAAACAAATAATAAATACGTGATACTTATTTTTATTTGTTTGATCAATTTTTTTTCGTGTTTGGGCATATTGGCCTGCTCCACACGGAAGCACAGGGTGTTATTCATCGCACCATCGTATGTTCCTGTTTCTTCTAACTTACAGGTTTAAATCTTATTAGCTGTTATAGCGTTTTTGCTACGTCGTCAGTGTGTGGTTGTGTGTTGAGAGTCTAATTCTGGAGGTGAGCTCTTGACTTCCTCGTAGTGCTGGATATGGTAGCCTTGATCTCAGGGTCTTACCTCTTCGTCGAATTTTATCTTGGCTGTGAATGGAGAAGCGTGGGAGGAATTTGGGATCACAGAAATTGTCGGTACACTTGAGGAAATAATACCTACTATCCGGTTCTAACACCGATTCCTGCACTTTGTCATTGCATGGGTTACTTTCGTAGTTTCGTCTTCTGCGTCATCACTTAACGCTTTATTCCTATCAGGCACACGTCTTGAGTGTAAGCTGATCACTAGATATTCACTGCTCTCAGCCGGCCCTACTATTTATTTGGCTGGCGCTAATTATCTTCCAGCCGCATGTTCGTTCTTTAGATGCGCAAATTTAATTAGTGTAATTTCTGTGATTTAGTTCCTTGAGAATATTATTGATCGTCGCTTATCTACACTCACTAATGCCGCACTAAGCTCTTATCAATAAGAAACAGATAACTGAAACTTGTCTTTTGTTATTTCGCATTAATTTTGGCGAATTACTAGTAACCTAGCATTACAGGCGTCTTCAAGCAGTAAAATTACGAAAGTGACTCCCGAATCTCGCTAAATACCACCTTATATATCGTACGGTGACAGCCTTCGTGATGATTTGCTAGGAATCACAGCTTCCTACAGTCTAACTGCCTACTTTGCTGTACGCTAGACCTCATCTTTTTTTTTGTTGGCTGTGTTAAAACTTCGAACATTAACAGTTACTCGCTTCGTGCGTTGCAAGACACTAACTGGTTCTTATACTTGGGGGAATATCCGTGCACATAAAATAATGACAAGTTTGCCTGCTCACGGGTTTGAACCTGAACAATGCAATCACAACGGAAAATTTCCCTTGTTTTTGACGGAAATATTGCATAAATCAAATGGCGATAGGGGTGCTGTTTGTTTGCTAATCTTTATAAGAATTAAAATACTTATAATATTCAAAGGGTTTTCCACTGATATAACTCATGATAATCTGAGGCTGAAACTACGGAAATTGATTAAACTTAACATGAATAAATTGACGATAAATCTTAAAAAATAATACTTAATTGTTACCTTTCATGCTTCAGGAAATAATGGTTGACTATTTAGGACTACCGTCTAACATTCCGAATACATTATTTTTCCAATATCTTCTGTACTTGTCTTCTTGTTAAGGCATATGCATCAGTTCGTCTTCTCATGGTATCGATATAAAAATTACAGCCAAAAGGTTTATAAGAAAGAATTCCGAAATCAAAGTTTGATGTTTTGCTCTTGGGGTGATAGCCCAACCAACTGAAAAAAATATTTTTCAGTAATCTCATACACAAATATATAACTTTTTAAACAAGGTTGTGTACAACAAGTTGGAAGGTAGAATCACATTTGAAAAATTCAACGCCACGGCCGGGTCGAACGACGGCTCTTCAGCTCTACATTCCGATATTTCTACTGCGTGACTACAAAACGCTGATCTCTTATTGTGGCATTTCTAATCCGATTCGTTAAAATTCTTCCAGAGGCCTTAGAAATCTCACTGCAGTAGTTTAATTCTTCTAATAATTTTTCTTGTAGACAAATTTCGGTCTTAAACTCCAGACCACCAGTGACATTATTTTTGAAATTTAAGAGGAGATAGCCCATGCTAAATTCATAACAATTTATCTTAAAATTACTTAAGATACCAGATTGAAATGTTTGCAGTCTGTAGATGCATGTCTTCTAACTGATATAATTTTATCTAATAACCTGAAACAAAAATAAAAATAAATCAGCGAGAACCAATAGGGATGAATAGAGGGGTACGACAAAGTTTTTCATAGCCAACCGAACTTTTTAATATTTATATAGACATTATGATAAGTTTATAGAAAGGAGAAACAAAAGAAGGAATATGCCCTGGAACACTGTAGTACGAACACTGGTCTGTGTAGATGATCAATCTTATTAGCAAAAAATGTCAGAAGAACTACAAAAGATGACATTTAAATTAAACATTTAAGAATAGAATACAATATGAAATCTCAACCACGCAAACTGAAGTCATCGCCTTTAAGGGTAACAATCTAGTTAGGTCTAAAATAACCCTAGAAAACAAACCAATAGAATAAGTATATGCAGCTTCCTTCAATGCAAGAACAATTATCAGTGAAACGGATATCAGCAACAAAATAAATAAATAAATTTAATTATATAGCCGTAACAATCAAACAAAGACTAAAAGTAAACCTGGAAAGGTACTAATAATGAAGCTATATAAAGCAATGGCAGAACCTTTTATTACTTATACCTCAGAAATATGGACTATGAACACCAACCATAAAGCTAAAATACGATAAGCAGAAATGAAATTCCTCAGAACAATACGAGAATGGACAGAAAACGAAATAATGAAATGAGAGAGCAGCTAAATGTTGAAGAAACTGGAAACATCACGTAGAAAGAATGCCAACCAGCAAAATACCTAGAGATACATTGCATTATCGACCTCAAGGAAGACGAAACCTAGGAAGATCAAAGAAGAGATGGTTAGAACAAGAATTTGGAGCCAGAACCGGTTGAGATAACCTAACTGTACGGTAGAAGAAGAGGAAGAAGAAGAAAATAACGAGTTATTAAGGAAGACCGGATTGTTTCCTTAAGTATACCAAGTTTGATTAATATTTTGCATGACCTTTTGTTTTATTTAAATAACCAACCATGTTATTAAGCCAAAGAAGACCCAAACATCAGTTTTTGGCCGTTTTTATCGTACTAAACTTTAATTTAGCTATGTTCAAGAGTTTCAGAGAGAAAACGGTGCATATATACCAGAAAATGTCATTCAAATAAAAAATTGTTCAAAGAAAAAGTGCAGTAAAAAAACTCACTAATATATTTTTAAAGAAAGAAACTGCGTGGCTTAAGCACACAGAAGCTGCCATTTTTAACAGTAGTGCCAATTTAGAGCAAAATTTCCCCTAAAATATGGCTAAAATTTACCTCTGTATTCCAAAGTGTGTAGGAGGAGTTGTTTCTGTGAAATGGTAGAGAACTTAACACTACAAAATGGCAGATGAAGTACATTTAAAAGCATATTTAAAATATAAGTATCATGCTTACAGTGTTAAAGCAAACGTGAAATTAAACAGAAAATTCCAAATAGTAAAACTGTACAAAATATCAAAAGTGTCATTTGTTGGTAATTTTCACCATTTAGGCTCCCTTTAATTTCAGTATCTCAGCATCAGCAGGGGGCATTTATCAGTGACGATTTTGTTTAAAGAATTCACGTTTAATTTTTAAATGTTCTCATTTTCGTGTTATTAATACAGCAACATTTCCCAATAATTTCGCGACAAAGCTATAAGTAAAATATATGTCTGGTTTGTATAAAACTGACTTTGAAATTAATTTGGATAGAAAATATTAAGTTAGCTTGTACGATACCGAGTTAATCCCTTAACTGTAAAATTTAATTATGAATATCAGCAACAGGTTATGTCAGGTTTAACAGAGATTCAAGTTATTTTAAAAATGTATTAATGTTTGATAGAAAGTATTCAATTAAATACTATTTAGCCCAACAGTTTATCCTATGACACAAAATTGTAACACACAAGTTACAATGTTTTCAAAACATTGTAGATCCCTTCAGTTACTATTAAATTGTAGTCCGAAAAATATCTTTCATTTCCTGTATTTGATGGTAGTCGTAAGGCTTAAACAAGTAACTCACAAAATCTATGAAACTGGTTACCTTTAGCTTTAAATGTCTACACAACATGTAATACATGAATTTCATTACTATCATGATACAAATTTCTGACATAGTTGCTGAATTAGGTACAACATAAAAGTATGTATTTTTTAATATAGGGTTAACTGAAAAATTCAGTGCCACAACCGGATTTCAACACGGTTCTCCCGCTCTCCCGGTGGCTTTTTAATATTTCCTTTATATTTATACACATATATATAAAGTTAATTAATAAATTAGTAATCAAAATTAATTAATAAATTAATAATAAAGTTAATAAAACAAAATTCCAACTAAGTATACATAATATTTAAATTAATTAATAAATTAATAGTTTTAATTAATTAATTAATTAAAATGATAGATAACAATTAAACGTTAATTAATTAGTAAATACATAATTCAAATGTATTTCAATTAATTATACATATACATTAATCTAAAAGAAAATCTTAGAAAACACAAAAGTGCCCAGTATTAAAATACTTGTGATGGCAAGTACTTTAACCTCTAGTGTGATGCCTTGGTGGTCTATCTGGGGAAACAACTTGAGTCAATTGTGAAGTTCAATGTCCCACTGGTTCTTGTCACAGCAGCTCAATTGTTAGAGCAACCGCACGGCGGGTGGGGGAACCGTGTTCTAATCGAGGTTGTAAGATTCAAGTTTTCAGTTGACTCTATATTAAAAACTTGCCGAGGGCAGACTAAGGTCTCAAATAAGTGTAGTTAATTTAAATTAATTATACATAATTAAATGGTACATAAATTTTCATATTATTTTCACTCAGGTTGTTGCTTAAACATTAATCCATACCAAATGGAGATTGATATCAGAATTTTACAATTAATATTGATGACCGAAAAAGAAAATCAGATGCTTTTGTTACCATTATGTTGTCAATCTGTAGGTTTTGTAATTAATTTTTAAAATGTACAAGTTTTGTGTCTATTGCTCAAATAAATATTTTTGCGAGAGAAAGGGAAGTTAGTAAAAATTCGCGATTAAGTTACAGTTAAAATTATGTACATTTATTGTGAAACATATAGGCACCTCTATTCAAAGTTATAAAATATTTTTTGCGTTTAACGTTAATAAAAAACAACACGGCTCTGCTCAACATGTTTTATTCTTTAATGCTGTTCCGGTAGTTATACATATGCTACGGGAGTTGCTTATTTGTCATCTACAGCCTTCACATGGAGACAGAAGATATTAAACTCGCGGAAATAAAATTTGATATTTCATTTAGAATTTAATTTTAAGGAATATAAGTGTTAGCTGTATAGTAGTAGTTCCTTATTAAAGCTATTACTTTATATTTTATATCTGTATGATTTAAGTAAGAGGTGGCAAAAACGTGACTCGCGAATTATTTTGACTCGCAGGCGCCGTTCCCTCTCTCCAACTGTCCGTTTGTTTTTCACATGCTGCTGAGTGATGCAGTGCGTGTTGCATATTTGGTGACTCACGGAAGAAGTCGTTTTCGCATCCTTGATTTAAGTTAAAATATTTAATATATCCCTTGAGTGTAGACCACATACTTTTCCCTTTTTCAGACTATGTTCATTACGTTTTATGTAAATCGCTACAACTGTCCCTTATTTTTAATTCTTCTGGTGTCTCATAATTCGTTTATAAATTTGTATTTCCTTATTTAAATACTAATTTTATGTCTTAAAAGGGACTTTATTTCTTAAATGATAAAATGGATTTTATATAAGTTGTTTCTTGTCAAATAAATGTATTTCTATTAAGCGATTTCGTGCTGAATTTAATTTTATTTTATAACGTATCTATAATTAATTTGCTGTCGAATACATTTATTTCCTGATGCCCTTTTAATTATTATAATTTATCTAATTAGTTATTAATTTAAATCACTTTTTAGCTCAATGTCTGTGTTTTGGCCTTGGACAACACCAACCAAAAACTTAAAACCTTTCTCTAGTTAATGTTTCAAATTGTCAAGCACAGTGCGGACATTCTTTCAAACTATTAGCTTTTGATTACGATTGCATGCACTTTAAATAGACTAATTTCTTTTATTTATTTAAATTATATATTTCTTCTGGACCTTACTCCATTCTTTGATCTCTTTCTCCTACTGTTTCTTTTGCTGCGTGCTACATTGTTGCTTTCTCTACAACTCCGCTATAGTAACTCGTTCCACTTAGATTTCAACAGAAATACACATTTTGAGACTCCCTAAATCAAAAAATGTATTTTTAAAAGAGAAGGTCCGTATGTGTGTGCCTATGAGCAGCATAATTCAGAAACAAAAAGTTGGTTAAATACCAAACTTAATGCTTACCATACCAAAGCAGTACTAAGATTTTCACGATAATCTCCACATCCGTAACTAATATGTACCAGAACAAATTTTCATTATTTGTGATTTTCTCAAAAACAGCTTTAAAAATTTTGATTAAAACGCTTTGTGTTTGAGATAATCACATATCTTAATTTTCTAGGAATAACCTATAAAGTCCTCTTCATTCTGAATTACATTTGTATAACTAGTTAGCCGTAAGGACGAACAAAAAATATATGCTACTCCTTCTGCGGATTATCCTCCTCATGATAGCACTTAAAGGACTTACAAGTCAATGCCTTGGGTTAGTAGCCTCTCAAGGAGCAAGCAATCTCTGGATCATAGCATATCCAGGATGGGTGATCAGTCCAATGCCTGGTATGGCGGTGAAGATGGGAAATGAAATGTAGTATCAAAGATACGATAGGGAAATTCCCGGATCAAGTTATCCAACGGAGAAAAACCGCTAAAAGACCTTTGGTCAGATTGGTCGGTCTCGAGGGTTTGAACACCGGACCTCCCGAATGCGGGTCACGTTACCGCCTGAGCCATCTCGATCAGAATTATTATACAGAAGATACAATTATCGTTAAATAACACAATATATGTCAGTTCCTTTTTCTTTCTTCTTCTCTCGCGGCCATGCAAAGGGCATGCAATTTCACAGCCGCATCATAGCGATCCGCATTTTAAAAATCTTACTATTGATTTTTTCTTCTTACACCTACAACTTGAAATTGTAAATGTGTAATGAAAGTTTATCTGTATTAGCAAGAAGTAGATAGAAAAATGAGCTTTTGTAAGAAGATTTTGTATAAGAGTTAGTAGAGAAAGTTATGTGAAAGCAAAGCATCAGATTTCTCCTTATTATATTTTCCAGTTCATCCGTATTCAAGTTTGTGGGTTGATCTAGTAATTTGTTTGTATGTACAAACTTATGCTTTCTTATTGTAGGATTATACTATTATTAAGTCTATTCCGGCTTATTTTAAGTTAAATAATGGTCGATCCATCTATTGCTAAGTCGGCCAGGAATTCTTTTATCTTTTGGCTCGTAATTTAAAATATTCAGAGACATAGGTACATGATTTTTCCATTCTTAATGCATGTTCATACAATTTTTTGATATTCTTTAATCCTGTTTGTTATGCTAAACATTTAATATATTTCGAATTTCTTAAGTTTTCTTTTTATTCAGTAAAGTATACCATGCTATTCATTCATTCATTATCTGTTTACCCTCCTCTTATGTAGGACTTACACCCCCCAGGACTTACAGGCGGGTGCCTGGGGTCAGAGGCCCGTCGAGGAGCAGACACTCATGGATCAGACAGAACATCCAGGATGGGTGATCAGCCCGATGCCTGGTATGGGATGAAGGAAGTAGATGAAGCGAAATGTTGGTGAAATGGATGAAAGGAAAGGTGATGATGGAGCAGTTGGTGGAATGAACGGCGGGGGAAACCGGAGATCCCGGAGAAAACCCGCCCAGACGCCGCTTCATCCACCACAAATCCCACATGCAGGTCCCTGGGATTGAACCCGGTCCGCCTCGGTGGGAGGCGAGCGGTCTAACCACTCGGCCACGGCGCCGCCTTATACCCTGCTACATATCTTAAAAATCTTATTTCAACAACCACCCCCACTATTTTGAATAGCTCTTTTTATTGTCCAGCATTCCGACCATATAACAGGATTGGTACCGCTATACTTTGTAACATTTCAAAGAGTTTCTTTTCTTACTTTTCTTATTAATTACCTTTTAATTGTCGCACATATCTGTCGAAGTAAACTAATTTTTTTAATAATTTAATTTGTTGTATTAGGCCAACCGATACTCCCAAATAATTAAAATACATTACTTGCTCCACTGTTTTATCATTTATAGTTATCTTAAACCTCATTGTTTCTTTACCATAGAAAGCCATTATTTTATTTTTACTTTCTGATATTTCTAAATTACATTTCATCGAAATTTGATTTAAACTATCTACCTTCTTTGTAGACTATTTTCATCTGCTGCTATTACTATTTGGTTATCCGCAATGAGAAGCTTCGTCAAATCCAGCGTGTCACATTTTAAAACTTTATTTAAAATATTCTGTTATTATCTAATGGCATTGTCCATATATAATACATAAAAAAGAATGGGTGAAAGAATACATCCTTGTTTTAAGCCTCGATTTATATTCATTCCTACTTTTGATGTTTTATTTCTAATTTTATTCTAGTTTTTGTTTCAACGTAACAAACTTTGTGTTGCTTTCACTAAATGACTAGGAAAGCCTTTCTCGATCAAAATATTCCATAATGCATCTGTTTTTACTTTATCGAAGACTTTTACATAATCAATAAGGGCTATACAAATAAGCAAATTAAATTCCCTTCCTTTTCCAAGCAGCTGTGCTGTAAAAATACAGTTGGAGCACGATTTCCCTTTTCTAAATCCATGGAGGATCTGATGTAATAAGGTTTCAGGTATTGCTCACTCTATCTTCTAAAATCTTTGTGTAAATTTTATAACAAACGTTAAGCAAACTTTGTCTAAGTAATTTTCACATTACTCATAGAACCTTTCTTGAATATTGGTATAATAATGATTTCTCTCCAATCTTCTGGGATAATACCAGTTCTCCAGCATTGGTTATGTAAGTTTAATATTCTTTTATGTAGAGACTGAGGACTAAATTTTATTAGTTCCGCAATAGTTCCCTGTTTTATTAGGTTTATCCCTTCTATAACCGGTGTTTCTTATTCCTAAAAAGTGGCTAGTGCTTTGTGATATTCTATAATAGTTATTGGAACAACATTTTTATCATTTTCAGTAAGTTGTGCTCCGTGGTGTAGTGGTTACCATACTAACATCTAGTTCCTGAGGTTCCGGGTTCAAATCCCGCGGAGAGCGTTGGATTTTTTCGGTAGTAAAAATCCTTGGTATGTTTCCTTCGGAAGGGAAGTAAAGCCGGTGGTCCCGTGTCGTAGATTTACGGCGCCTAAACGAATCTGATGCCTGATAAAGAGGCCTCTGAGCAAACTTGCCGGTCTTTTACGCTGAATATAGAATGGTACGCTAAGGACCACAGTAGTTAAAGAGTCCATAAATAAAACTAAATTTAATTTTTTATTTTCAGCAAGCCATATTTCTTCTTTTGTTTCGGTTGTCCGTAATTCTTGTAGTATCTTTCTCATTGTTTTACACTGATTGGGTTAAGCATTACCTTATTTTTTCAATCTTATTTAGAATGGTTTGTGTTGTCTACCATGACATCGTGTTCTAAGTCTGAGATATATTTGTCTTACTGTTGCCTACTGGATTTTATTATTGATTTCTTTACTATTGTTCTTTTTCTGTTGTACTCGTTCTATTTTCTGAACTTTGTTTTTCTAGAGCACGTAGGTAAATCTCTTTTTTCTTTTGTAACTTGTTCCAAATCTTCATTCCATGTCTTGAAATTGTTTTTATTCTTTACTTCAATTGCAATTTTTGGAACAATCTCTACTATACCCATTGCCTCATTCAATATTTTTATTATCATTGATTGTTATACCTCCTATCTCATTCTCCATTTTTGTTAATATGAATATTTAATGCTCTATTCTTTCAACACATTAACCTTATATCTAGTTTTTACAGCTTATTTTTATTTGATAGTTTCTTTCACTTTGAATACATAATAGCTTTTGCTATAACTAGAAAATAATAGAGATAATGTCACTGCCTCTATATACTCTTACGTCTTGTATCATATTACACATCTTTTCGTTTGTTATTATATAATCCATCAGTGATCTCAATCCTCCTCCTTCCCTTGTACATTTTTAATATTCTTTCTTGTGTTTATAAAATCTGATGTGTTGCACTCACATGACTTTGTCTACTCTTCTACAAACTTTATTTATAAACGCCTATCCTCCTTCTACTTCATGTTAATCGAGATAAACATTTGCATAAGGTTATTGCTAATTTCTTGTTGGTGCAAGGGGAATATGGTAGGCTTTAAGCGATAGTCAAATCTTTTAAGAGCTGGTTGCTAACTGATTTGCATTATAATTTTTTGTTTTTTCTTAATATGTTCGTGTTAAATTTTGGATTAGTACATTTCCTACCTTTTCATTGAAACCTCCTGCTAATACTGTGTACTCATTTTTATTTACATCTTCCATTGCTTGCTGTAAAGTTTCATAAAAGTGTTTCATTTCTTCTTTCCTTCCATATTCTGGTGTATAGATAGCAAAAACTGTCATATAGCCTTTATTGACTTTAAAACGTATTCTTGAAGTCCTTTCATTACAACAGTAATAACTTCTTTATAAGTAAAGTCACTCCAGCAAATGCACTTTTTTCTTGTTGAACTCCATAGTAACACATTACATATATATCTAATACATTGGTCCTAGTAATTTTTTATTTTGGTCTCTTAAATTGCTGCTATGTCTTCCTTTCTTTCTTCTAACTCTTTTTATAATATTGTTTCTTTATGACAAAAGCTTCTAATATTCCAGGTAGCAATATTAAACTTTTCTATTATACCTTTATCCTTCTCCGTAGTGATGGTCGTTTCTCCAGTTAAAGCCGTCCTGTTATATCCAAATTGGAGCTTATCATTTTTGTATTTTTTACATGTACGCATAACCAGTCCATCGCATAACCTCCGCTCTGGTGGACCGGGTTTGATTTTGGGATTCCTTCCCCTAGAAAAGTTGACTTTTGTACGGTTAATCCTTTCCTGACCTCCTCGTAGCCCTGTGTAACCTTATAATTAGCTATAATATAACGAATAATAATATAACTATATTAACTACATATAGCCTGAGTGTGATTTATTTATTAGTTTATTTCTTACAACGATATTATTAATGTATTTCCATTTTCATTTAAATACATGTTTAATATCTGTGTAATATTCTACAACTTTGATGGTAACGTATATAGAAACTCTTCATTGTGGTAAAAGAGTATAAATCTTTTAAGGGATTGAAGCAATTATTAAAATATCACCTTTTTGTCTTTGTTTACTTCCAAGGAATTATACCTGTTATAGAGTATATAAATATAAGTGTGCTCTAGATAAGTTAAACTAATATGAATCTGTGGCTAGTCAATGTATCTTTAAAATGTTTTGCTAAATAAACTGCATCTCCTAGGGTAACCTTTTGTTTATTTATTCCTTTGCTTCCCTTCAGTGCTCGTTTAGTACCGATGACGAAAGTAATATCAAATGTTAGTCTCTATTCTTTTTAGTTCTTTCTCTAATAGAGTTTCCTCATCGGAAGACCCTTCACATTCCAAATTACTGTATCTAAAAGTTTAGTTGGTTTTAATCGGTTATCCTGCGTTGCTTGCTGGTTATCAAAAGGTGTATCGGACATCCTCCGTTTTAAGATTTTGAACAAAAGAATAATTATTGGGAATTTTGTCCATGTTGTAAAAACTAATATTATACTGCTTTGTAGAGTGCTTATAAAATAGAGTAAAGTAACACGAAAACTTACATTATTTATAAAATAAGGGAATTAGTTCTTCCTAGACCTATGTAGTAAATTATTACCAAAGATCAGCATAACGATCTCACGATGTACATGAAGACAGCTCAACACTTGTACTTAAATGTTTCTTCCACTAGGGGTTATGGATGCGACAATACTTATTTAACTACTAGAGAAAAATGAGATACTAAAGCAATACTTGATTGTACTGGAGAAAATGGGGCAAAAAGGAACTTGAATGCAGAAATACAGACAGCACTGGAAGAAATAGGAATGCGGGAATCATTGGCAAAAAGAAAAAATTAAAGTAAGCGTTTTTGGAAAGAAATTAGAACTAGAGTGGAGGATATTGAAAAGCAAGAACTTATAAGTATTTTCAACGACACAATGTCATTAAAGGACTATAAACATTTTAAAACGAAATGGGAAAAGCAAAATACATCGAAGTATGCCACAATGATGCCAGAATGGGATATACATGGGCGAGGACAGGTGTAATGAATTTAAGTGGCCTAACAGGGAGAAGAAGGGGGAGAGAAGTACTAGATGTAATTGATTACATGACATTTGGCATAATATTCTGGAATGCGACGACACAGATAACGGAAGAGAGAATTTAATCCTGGAGAAATGGAAAAAATTACAATTGGAGCTAAAAGTTAGGACGATTTTTAATACAAGACCAAAAGAATATATGAAGAAAGCAGGAAAATGTTTAGAAACAATTAGGTTAAAGTGGTTAAAACAGACGTAAAGCAAATTGGAGAATATAGTTAAAAGGGTAAAAAGCCAAAAAAGTAAACAGTGTAAATTATACTTCCCCATTATATATACAACAGAATGTTAAATTTAAGGCGAAGAGAAATAATATGCAACTCCGTTGTATTATAAACATTGCATAATTTGCGTGTAAGTTCAAAGTAGACAATAAATCATTCATTCATACATACCTGTTTAAGCTTTCTGTAAATTCTTCCAATTTCAGCAAAGACTAAAATAGCTATTCTAGAAAATATTATATTAATTCAGATGACTGCCGTTTTCAACGTTTTGGAGGCGGGGCATTAATGTGCTGCTGGAAAGATCACCAAAAGCCTTACCTAGTAACATTATAATTTATTTTTATATTCTCTCTTTTTTCCTCCTCAAACAACAACAGGAGATTTCCAAGGTTCTGTTGCCTATTTCATTACTGTTCCCATTAATAAGTTGTCTAAATGACTGATAGTAAGTTAGGCGAATGCAGGCAGCGACGTACAAATGGGAATTTGTTCCCGTTTGTTCGGCTATGCAAACACACCGCAATATTCATTTGCATTTTCTCGTGTTACCGTTTAGAGTTTAAAGAATAGTTCAGCACTAATCAAGAGAGTATTTTAGGAGAGAAAATCTACGCTCCGTTGGTGATGTATCCATGATATTATAGGGCTTTACCGTGTACATCAAATCCGCTCTTGGAAACGGGGCATTCATTTGATGCGGGTATAAAGATTCCAGATCAAAGTGAAATCACAGGCGGTAAAAGATCAAAGCCAAAATAAAGCAAAACGAAAAATCTAAAAGCAACTACTGCGAACTGAGGTGTGTGATTGCAGACTCTGATAACCGTCCTCATGGATATAGTGACGTCACACAGTGTATTCCAAACATATGTGCAGTCTGGTAAGGTGTAATGCCTAATACATCAAGGTGAAGTCATGCGCTGTAAATCTTTACACAGGTCGTTGTTCGAGTGAACCCAGGCTACAAATTTAAGCATCACGTTACTAGGTTTGGGCATATGCTACTTTTCATCTGTGAAACGCTTGAATTCTATGAGCTATAAGCTTTACATGAAACTTCTGGAAAATAATTAAACTAAAGACGGTGACATAAATGACATTACTGATTTATTTATTGTGAAGGTACATTAGTAATTTCTAATATGCGAATCTGTCAACATAATCCACGAACCATTAATTATTTCCCGAGAAATAAAAGCTATCGTAAAATGCTCTTATTTTATGCGCACGTTCCAACTAGGTAATGTAACGGTTACTCTTTTGTTACTTTATTATAAGCATTACAAATGCAATCGGGGCAGAAATTATTTACTCACTAATTTGCTACAAATACGGAGAGTTGGAATTTTCCCCTGGTATTATTGGTAATTGGAATTATGTAGCCAAACACTCTTGCTTAGCATTGCGCTGCTCCTCAATACAACGTGGCACAACAGTTCTGCTATAACGTCTAATGAAAGAAATATTAACTTCTTGGCGTTGACTACGACAATGAGAAGATAAGGCAGAGGGATATCTCGCTCATCTCGACCCAAGGCGGATGTTTTGTAGCCACTTCCCAGGAGGAACGGATGAAGTGAAGGAATCCCAGGAGCCTAGAGGTCATAGGGACGCGCAGAGGCCCCTAATGATTCCTAGTTTTAAGACCCAATCACACCGTCGGGCTACTCAAGAGATCTTCTCTACTCACTCTTCTACAAACTATTCTTACAAAAGCCTATTCTTCTATCTACTTGATGTTAATACAAAAAAACCTTCATTACTAATTTACTCATTTAATTGTAGCTATAAGAACACAATAAGCTAAAACAATAGTAAAATATTTTCAAAGCTGGTCGCTATGTGATGGGCTTGAAATTCTTTTGTCCTCGTAGGAACACGCACACACATACAAAACAACAAATAAAAAAGAAAGAAAAGAGAATAGCAATTTGCAGCTGAGAAAAGTATAAAATATTTGAAAATTCAAACCAATAACAAAGAGTACCTTGGAAGTTGTTAATGACACAAAAATTTTATTTTAGATAAATTTTGTGTTTTGACAAGTTCTACATTTTTTGTGCACAAATATTTTTCTGTCTCTTACAGTTTACCACTTAAACAAAACTGGCATAGAATAAAGAGGACTTCAAAAGTCATTCCCAGAAAATTCAAGATATATGTTTTAACACGAAAACAGTTTACACTTACGTATTTTAACTATAATCATCAGAGCCATTTTTGAAATGATGAAAAATAACAACTTCCTCTACTTACCTACTGTAAGTATGTAGTGGAGAAGGTACAAATTTGGTCCAATGAGTACGACACCAACTGACACTGCACAGCTCAAAACCCATCTGAGAGGTGAAAGGGAAAACGAAATGAGAGGGGAAAAGGGTGAAAGGAAATTCATACTAGAAGAGGAATTACCATCCCGGGAAATTTGGATAAAAATCCAAGATCAGAGTGGCCGGCCCGACGGAAATCGAACCTGGGATCTTTCAGATGAGAGCTTGACATGTTACCGTAGAACCATCTCACTCGGCTTCTTGTCATCATGAAACGATGTAGCATATGATTACAGTGCATATTTTATGAGGCTGGGCAAACTTATATTCCTTTAGTTTCACTTTAACTGTTTTTCTTCTAGCACTCTACTCTTTTAAAATACTAAAAGATCGCTTTGGGAAGATTTAGGCTCTGTAATCATTTATCGTTAGTTTCTGTCATGTTGCATTGGCAACCCTGCTGTGTTTTCTTTCCAATCTCTGGCTGTTATAGAACTGAAATGTTAGAATCGATTGTATCTCAACTTCCGCGCGACTTTCAATACAACTTATTAATCTGGTGTTATTTCTAAAATTATAAAGAAAAATAATAACAATTATTACTTGTAGGGTTATTAATTCATAGCACATAAAATGGCACTGGCATGGAACGTAAATATGTTCGTAAAACACTATGCGAGCAAATAATTATGAAAAAGATATTAAATAACATTTTTGTTTGGTTCCATTGTTGTAATTTTAAATACGAAATAATTAGGATAATATATTTTGCGACATTATCCTCCGAATGTTACAGATTAACAGATATTTCCCCATAAACACACAATTATGTGTAACAGACTAGGGTATTAAAAGTTGCTTATAACTCTTATAGGGACATGTAATGCTAATTAACCGACAGCTTTGATGCTATATGAAAATAACAATTTACTACACACCTAATACCCAACCTCAAGTGTTACAGACCGTAGTTTATACGAATGTGATGACTGTATATTTTACAACCAACATTTTCAAAATTACTGATGAACATTTTCGAAAACGAGGTTTGCTTTGCCAAAACCTACAACTGTATGTTACAGACAGCCGTAGAAAAAGGAATTTACTTTACTACATCCTGAAGAACAACCGTTAGCATTTATATGGGGTTGTGTTCTTGCAATCTTTTGAACGGTTATTTGCTATTATTCGAGATGCTGGGGATTTCAGGAGAAAATTCCAACAGGAATCCGAATCCTCGTACCTTGTATGGTATGACGAGAGTATCTTCAAAATGTTAACATTCATCACTGAATTTGACAAGCTAGAGTTCGAGGTCACTGTAGTCTCAAAAAGCATGTCAACGAGGACTACATATTCAATAGCTGATGAGATTTCAAGGTTTCCTGTTGAAGAAGCGATATCAATAAGCTTATCCAGTGATGCGTCAATAGCACTAGCGATGTACCACAGATTTCACCACTACAGACGAGTGAAATAACATCTTGAACATACCTATCCCGGAAGATGGACAGGTTGCAACTTATCTACCTGTAGTCATCTCGATAACGACCTTTGATCTTTATATTTCTTTCCTAAATGAAAGGATCCCTTGTGTTACATTCTCATAACTTTCTCCACTCAGCATTTTTCAAATTATCCTCACAAAATGTTATTATTCTATTTTAGCCCACATAAACCTTTAACGCACAATTACACATTTCGTTATTGTTAACTACAAAAAAATTAAAATAAATAAAATAAAATAATCTGCAAAATACCCTCCTGCTACCTCGTTCTTACACTAGAACGTATATTTAAAATTTATAATTTATTTAAATATTTCTTTAAATTTAAGCGTTATTGTTGTACAGATTTTGCTTATATTCTAGTGAATAAAAATAGAAAATAAAAAAATAAAATAGATACAATAAGTAAGCTAAAAATAATCATTACCTAAATAAAAACTGTAATCATTACAGTTAAAATTCAAATTGTATATTCAAACTACTGTTACTGGTAGCCCGCAGCATAAAATAACTGGTATCCAGCTACTCCTAATTTCTAAACTAAACAAAATAGTGATAACAAGTCTCTACTGTAAATTAAACTATATTCTAACCACTGCTATCCAGTGGTTAAGGTACTGGTAACCAGTACCCACACTACACTTAATATAAACAGTAACTTTCAACTAATGATACCAATTAACAATTTGTTTTAATATCATACCAAGCGCTAAGTGTTATATATAAAATTATTTATTATATTTATCCCTACTAATTATTTTAACAAAATTCTAACAGTTGTTTGTTTTTCTTTTTAAAAATTACTACTTTCAGAACATTTTTCTCAAAATACATACTTTAACCTTTCAGTTTTCTTAATATACTTCAAATGTTTTACAGTACTCACTCTGAATTAAACTTATCTTTCATTTTTACTTCACTTAGCACAATGATCACTATATTTATTACTTTGCTATAAAATCATTAATTCAGTTTCTCTTAAAGAATCATATTTCGCTTCACTTAACACTACATTCACTTTATCTCTATTTACCACCATTCATTCCACTTTCCCTCACCGTCATCTTCATCTTCCTCTCCCTCAAAACCATAACTGTTCCATCCACCACCTCCCGCTCCAAACTTCTATTCCTATTTACTATTGGCTCCTCCCCCTCATCATCGTCCTCCTCGCCCATTTCCTCTTCTCTACTAAAAGCCGCATCTCTTCCACCTCCTCCTTCTCGCTTCTTCTTTCTTCTTCCCCAATTCTCCTTTATTTCAACCATTTCCACCTTTACTCTCCTAATTTTCTTCATAGAATTGTCCCAAACTATTTCCTTTAGTCAGTTTAAATTATTTTCTCTTTTTCATTACTTTATGCTTCTATTTCTTAAATACAATTATCAATGTCAGAAATTGGTATCAATCTCTAATCCGCACATAATACTTGATTTTTTTGGTATCAACATGCCCACCTTTAGCGCTTCAGATTTCTGAGTTCTTTCATACAGTAGTTTCATACTTTCATTCATCACTTTATATGACTCTCTGGTTAAATAAACGAAAATTTACAAGGAATACATTCATGTTGAATAACACTTCACGTTTGTTCAGGCGTTTGGTTAAGGAACATTAATTTGACAAAAAAGGAAAGATAAACAAATAAGAAGAAATAAGGGAAGAGATTTTATATAAGGTGCATGAATTTTTATTTAATACAATAAAAAGTGTGGGGTAATGTTCACTTTCGGAAAGTAGACTCATAGCCAAAGTTTATATATCTCTTGCACGGTAAATAAATTATCCAGTGTAGTTTCATATACGTTTTGTTTTACTTTACTGATCATTACATGTTAATGATGTTAAAATTTGAAAGATTATTATGATTTTTTAAATACGTTGCAAAAACTGAGAAAACAGTATTAAGGGGAGACAGAAAAGGAGCAAACAAAAAAAATCTGATGTGTTACACTCACATGACTTTCTCTGCTCTTGTACAAACTATTTTTACCAAAGCTTATTCTCCATATGCTTCATGTTAATCGAGATATAGAGATGTTAATCTTATTGCTAAGTTTCTTATAGATGCAAGGGAAATTGGTAGGCTTTAAGCGATAGTGAAATATTTTAAGATATGGTTGCTATGTGCAGTATTCCATCCTCTTTGCATTACTAGGGCAAAAAAATGAATAACGAATTCCCATTTGAGAAAAAGTATAAGTATTGGAAAATTTAAGGGAATAACAAGCAATATCTCGAAAATGGTTCACCCAACAAAAAAATGTATATGATCTACATTTTTTGTTTAGTAAAAGTTTGCCTATCTCTTAGGGTTTTCCAGTTATGCAAACGTTGTTCACAATGAAGAATACTTTTGGAGTTATTACCAGAAAATTCGAGATATACATTTCATTTGTTATAAAAATATCTTAAACATATGATATTTTAATCAAAATCGTTAGAGCCATTTTTGAGAAAATTAAAATTTTTGAAAAATGTTCCATGTAAAGGGACATCTGGGTTGGGGGGATTTTCTTGAAAACCTGTGTGTCGCATCTCTGGAAGATACTGAACCTAAATACCAAGTTTGGTGTTTATCTGAGTATTCGTTTCTTAGTTATGCTGTTTAGACACACGGACATGTTTCCAAAAATGTTTTTTTTTTGGATTCAGAGGGCCTCAAAACATATATTTCCGGTGAAATCTCGGTATCGAATTTTTGGGTGGAATACAATACTCCCCTACTTTCTACACGTAGTAGAGAAAGTAAAAAGAGAAACATCAGTAGAGGAGGAAATGTTTTAGTATAATTGCTATGAGAATAATAAGGTGAGAAAGATATTAATAAAATACGGCTCCATGTAGCATACGAAATTGGGATTAAGACATACTTACTTGCTTTTCAATCATCTCATGATTCAGACGTGTTTGAAATGCAGCTGAGGAAGTCAATAGTGTATTATGGCAAGTTAAACCTTAAAGAAGGTGAATATATTCAAGATTTAATTATACGTATATTGTGCTTTATACAGTATTAATCAGAAAAACAGCTTAAATAAAATGCCCGAACAGAGGAAATGCCAAATCTGAAACAGACTTTTAGTGGTTGTAGCAGTCGAGACAACATAACTACCCAATATACCCGAACATGAAATCCTTTAGTAAGTACACTGTGGATTTTTCACGTAAAAGCAGCCACAGCCCTGGCTCCCATAAAGGCAGTTTAATGTAAACACTTTCGCTGTGAGCGCTTTTACCCACAGCGTTATTAATGAACCTAGGACCTAAATGGTGCGAAAACTGTAAAGTACTAGCGGTGTTATAATATCATTACAGGAGTAAACATCAGGTGGTGTGTTTATAGCCGCATGAGACTAACAAGTAAGGAGGTAATGGAGGAGCGTGCTGAAAATACGGTAGCAATTTAGATGTAATCGTGGTCATTGTGGCTAAATCACAGCTGTTTGTACAGCTTGCTCTCCCACTAGAGCGTGCGAATCTATAAGCCCACTATGCAAACACGCACGAATTTCATTCAGTTTTCCTGCACTATTATTATGCACACACTACCGCGCAACAGTAGCACGGCATTAGTTGCGTGAAACTGCACTTACCAAACCTTATTTTGCTGCTGTTGTCATTTCTTTTGACAGGAATTAGGACTTGCAAGTGTCTGGTCCTCATTCTTCTTGACTGGTGATTTATACTTTAAGTGTATACTACATAAAGTGCAGGATAATTGAAGTCCCTTGATAAATATCTAAGTAGACCATAAATTGCTATACACAAGTGTAAAAGGCTTTGGTTAACCCATTTAACTATGTGTATTCTAATTTTGCAAGCGTAGCGTGTATGGATTTTGTGGCTGCGTTGTGAGATGAGGTGCTTTGTGAATCTGTAATATTTCTTTATTTACCTCTAACGATAACAATGCATTATAATCAGGATTCCTGATTACTGGGTATATTCTCATTTGATCGCAATGAAGAAAATCGGATGTGCTACACTCACATGAGTTTCTCTACTCTTGTACAAACTATTTTCACAAACACTTATTCTCCATCTACATCATGTTGATCGATATAAATATCTGCAGAAACTACGGAGTGATTTAAAAGAACTAACACATTTATTTGTGTAATTGTTTCAGAACGAATTATGCTAGCAACAACTTATTATACCTGAAATGCAGAGGAATTTTGTAAGATTATTTACCTCTACAGCAAATGTTGAAAATGCCCTCCATCCTATATAAGGCACAACTCAACACGTCGTTTCATGTTACTGGCCACTCGTTGGAGGAATCTGTTGTCAATATCTTGAATCTTCTGTGTAATGTTGTGCTTCAGATCGTCCAATGCCTGGGGACGTGTGGCACAAACCTGTCTTTTAAGTAATCCAATAGAAAGAAGTCCGGCGATGTCAAATCCGGAGATCTAGGTAGCCACAGGACAAAGAAATTTGCAATTAGTGCCATAGATTCATTTGGTGTATAGCATATAGCGCCGTCCTGCTGAAAATATCCTTGACTCAGCTCTACATCGTCCAGTTGTACAGAAAACTCCATGAAAATCAGTCGGTTCTCTGCAGTATTCACATTGTTTTAAAAACAAATTGTTCCTACTATTCTCTGTGCGGATATTGCACAACAAACACCGATTTTTACCGGGTGCATAGGTATTTCATGAATAACATTTGGATTTTCGCTGGCCCAACAGCGTGTATTATTTGAGTTCACACAGCCGGTTAAATGGAACAGGTGATGGATAAGATAGATTTTGCACAATGAATGCCTGAACCAATGACAATAATTCAGTCGTTTATCCTTATCTGGTTCCTGTAAATGACGGACAACACATTCAGTAACTGTACCCTGTATCCAGCTACAAACGTCTTAATGATTTTTTGGATGACTGATCCAGTCGTGATTATACGTCAACAACCGTGGAAAGCCTAGATGAACGAGTGTTGCATTTTTCACTCATCAGAGATCCAGTTGTTTCCAATTTGTTTACCAGTCCCAGTATTGTAATTATTTGGGGAGGCTTCCAAACACAAAATCCTCTCTGTTATGCCCTTTCAGTAGCTGTAATGGAATTTGTAATCCAGTATTGCTTTACAAGGAAGAGTCGTTCGTTTAATGTGTACTCTATTTTCGCGATGACTAGAAAAAAATCTCAAAAACGGTTGCCGACAATAAAACTAACAATTACGAATAAAATATGAACATCTGCGCATCTACTGACAGGCAATCTAAACTTCAGAATATTCTGCTTAATTTGGTGCTAACATTAGGGCATTGAGTGAATTTCGAACAGAATACTTTAAAAACGAAGTGTGTCAGTTCTTTATAAATCATCCTGTATCTTATCGATAATTCTCTTGTAGGGGCAAGGGGAATATGGCAGGCTTTAAGCGATAGTCAAATCTTTTAAAAGCTGGTTACCATGTGTGGCATTCCGTTCTCTTTGCATGTCCAAGACATAAGAAAAGAAACAAATAACAAATTCCATTTGAGAATAAGCATAAGTATTGGAAAATTCAAACACATAACAATGAATATCTCGAAATGGTTCATGGGACAAAAAGAACTGTGTACGACATATGTTGTACTACATTTTTTTGTAATAACATTTTGTCTATTTCTTACGATTTACCAGTTATGTAAAATTCATTCAGAATGAAGACGACTTTTGGGGACATTCCCAGAAAATTAAAGATATACATTTCATTTGGCATGAAAGTAGCTTAAGCATATTGCATTTCAATCAAAATCGTTGGAAAATTTTTCGAAAATTTTATTTTTCAAAAATTGTTCTAGTATAGGGAAGTTTGAATTGGGGGAAATTTATTGAAAAATCTTCGTGCCGCATCTTTGAAAGATACTGAACCTAAATTCCAAGTTTGGTACTTATCCGACTTTTCGTTTTTGAGCTTTGCTGTTCACGCGCGCGCGCGCACACACACGCACACGCACACTTTTTCGAAGATTTATTTTTTGATTCCGAGCGCCTCAAAAATGTATTTCCGCTGAAATCTCGATATCGAATTTTTGGGTGGAATGCAATACTTCCCCTACTTACTATACGAAGTAGATAAAGTAAAAACTTCATCATCTTCATGGTTTGGTTTTAATTGGCACCAACCGCCTCCAAACTAATTATCAAACTGGTTGCCCCATTGTTTTTGGTCGTTATCTACTCATTTTTCCTCTTCTTAGATGGTAATGGAATAGGATATGGCAACCAAGTTCCATTCGTTTTGAAAATACGAATAATGCATCATTTTATTTCTTCGAGATCCCTTCATTTACTCGTGGATTAAACATGTTAAGTTCTAGCTGTATGACTTCATTAGGGATTTTGTTTACGAGTGTTTTTACCTGCAACTGAACGTAAACATTTCATTTCGGATTATTTCTTATAGTTTTATTGTTAAAGTAAAAACCTTGAGCGTTGCAATGTTTTGCAGCCAATATTTTAAAGAATTTTTGTACAAATATAAAACAGATAGGCTAATAATTATGGCCTTCGAAAAATAGCAGATTAATGCGAATACCTTTAATACTAAGGAAGAAAATAAACTTCAAGTGTGGCACTGAACCTCAGTCAAAAACACGGCAGTCGTCTATCTTAACCATTACACCATGGAAGTCGTCAACGATTATGACCTATAAAGATGTTAGTGGCGTTACAACTACTGCTCAGGATTGCATTATGGCTATATTTCACCCCTAATCATAATACATATTAAATAAAATTTTCGATTTATCCTCTCTTCCAATCGAGTTGCAGTCCGTTTCATATACAGAATGTATCATGATTAATAGCTCAAACTGAAATTGTTGAAGGTATATGATAATAGAAGCAAAGACTCCAGTAAACATGGGTCCACAAATCAGCCACATAATTGCAAATGTGTGATTAGAAGTCGCTACTGACCTTATTAAGCAACATCATCCTACTTAGTACAAATGAATTTGAAAAGTAGCCTTCTCGTTTGATAATTTGCAATCTAATTTGCCTCAAAATTCACTCATAGCTTAACTTAACAGGGAACACAATTCAACTTTAGTATATTACATGTTATTAATACTGTATACCTTTTCTTTAAAGGAGGTGCTCAAAGTGTCGTCGTTGCATCTGGATGCAATTCTGCACTCGTCTCTGCAGCGAATTTCGAATTATTCCTAACACTCCCGGATCATCTCGGAGTTCCTGACAAGCACGTACAATTCTCTGCTCCAGTACTCAACGGTTTCAACGGAGTGTTGTACACTACGCTTTTGAGGTGATCCCATATAGAAAAATCAAAAGGATTGAGATCAGATGATCGTGGAGGCCAAGGTACAGGCAGTCCTCGACCTATCCATCTTGGACCATCTCTCCACGTTGGATGTTTTCTAAAGTAGCAGCAAAATCTGCCGGCGCTCCATCATGCATGTACCACATATTCCGACATTGCTGAAGCGGAACACCCTCAAGCAATTCACTTCAGTGGAGGCTCATGGCCCCACATTCGCAATAATAGTTCTCTTACATGGGTTGTTTACGGACCCATGTTGTAGGAGATGGTTGTAGCCCCACGTATGGAAAGCCAAACTTAAGATTCATTATTTTTACATTATTATCACCACGCTTTGGACGCCAATCTTGAAGTAGTTGAATTGTGGTTGCGGTTGCACCACGTATTGCGGGAAATATGTTTCTTGGAGTGTTCGCCCCAAGTACGATACAAACTTTCCGGTGGCCTTCGCCCCACGTTTACTTTTCCGGTTGCCTTCACCCCACGTTCACTTTCTGGTGGCCTTCGCCCCACGTGTAAAGATCAGTTTTGTATTTTAGTGTTTATTTAAATATTATATGTATGCCTCGGCTGCGTCAGTAGTAATTTGCAGAAACACGTATCTCTTAGCAGGGCTGGTATGGCTAAACAAGGCTTACACAAATTATAGTTGTATTGTATTTTATTTATTAATCATTCACACGATTAAATGAGACTTCATTGATATATTTTGCTGTAGAGCTGTGAGATTATTGTTAATTGTACTTTTTAACACATAAACCTTATATTGTTCACGCCGTAACGTGTTTATGTCTCACACTGAATACGTACTGAGCGAACTGCTCGGGAACGCTGCCTTCTAGCGTCTGGAGTTTACCGCCTAAATTCGTACATTTATTCTATTTCAAGTCTCTGATTGGCTAATCCTACTGCAATACAATACTTTTATTTAACTTAAAGCTTTTTGTTTTAGTTTTTGATTAGCCATTTTTAAACTGTTTTAAATATTACATTATTGTTCCAAGAATTATTAGTAGCATTATTAAACGTTCTAATTATTGTCGTCTCAAGGTTACCTGATTGTTACCAAATTGTTAGCAACTTTCGGCTTCTATTCTCACAGCTCTTACATTGTTAAAACTACGTAATACATTCACATAACATTATTGTACATGTACATAATAATATAAACATAATACAATGACTGCTATATATACTTTTTGTATATTATAGTATACATGTTGCTTTAAGGCGGGCTGTTATTATATTTTATATTATATAATTAGACTGATATCATTTAAGTGTTAAAAATACTGCCTCAATGTTTACTGGAATGTTTTGCTTCTATTATCGTATAGTTTCAACCGTTTCAGTTTGCGCTATTAATTATGATACATCCTGATAATTGATGCTACCGTATTTTACTTTTAGTTAACACACATTCCAAGCGTTTCAGAGATATTCCACTGTTTCACTACGAAATTCCTAGCTACTGATACGTAATTACGGAAGTTCGACTTTAATAGCTAAAATGAGTAACTTACAGCTTTGTATTTTTGGACAATCTACAACAGAAGCACTTCTGGGGAAGTCAAAATCATTTTGTATATTTTAGTAAACGCTGTAACTGAGGGTCTTATGGATCTCCGTTTGAAGTATTGTAGTATTCTTGCAACGCCGATTTAAATATAAACAATGCGTAGAATACCACAAATTTTTAATAAAAAAGTTAACCAAAAGGTAAAATGTCGGGACCATACTAAAAACGCATTCACATAAAGCATTCCCCCAGAGTAATAATCTTTGTACTACAAATAAAGTTAAAGGAAAATGAAGTAAGGATTTAATACAACTCTAAACGAAACTAATAATGCTTGCAGCCCCCAAAGCACTGAATAAATTCATATTAAATCTAGAAAAATTAATAAACTACAATTGACATACATAGGCGTTTTTCTTTGTCCTTCTCACACAAATATTTGCCATTTTAAATAGAATTTAGCATGTGGTGATATTCCAATATGAACTCGCTTCGATAAGATTTAAGTGCCGCTCCACACATTAGAAGGAATTTAGAAGTTTACTTACGCCAAAAAATATGTTAATAAATTTAGAAAAGGCCGAAATGTGTGAAGACCGCCGCTCCCAGGTACAAAGCTAAAGAAAGTTGTTCTTCACTGGTCCTCGAGAACTCTGTCCTTTCTCGGAGCGTATCGCATTGGGAAGGTCAGGTGATGATGACGTCGACACTGTATAAGCGATATCTATGCTGGCGGAGAGGGCGCAACTTGGTGAACGCTGTTGGTATCTGGTGCAGCCGATTACTGACTGTTAATCGGGCTGCCGGCGTAGTTATGTGCAGGGGCCGAAAATTGTAGTTCATCATTCCAGAGGCGTTAAGCAACTGCGGTCAACTCTGCTAAAACAGCTACTCCTTGAAAGAAGAGCGATAATTGTTTCAGTATACAGGGCCAGATAAGTATTTTAAATTTTCAAAAGCGCGTTTTTAATGTAAGTACCGTTTTAACATTTTGGCGCTGTAGTCGTGATTTTGAGCAAGCCTGATCTCTTACTCCATTTATTAGGAAGCCAGACGCAGCTGTGAGTGATCCTCACTTTGTATTTTTCTGTCTTTAGAGCGTTTCGAAGTGTTCAAAACAATCGAAGGACCCACCGACTGCGAAGCCAGATTAGTGATTCGCTTTTTAAATGCGAGAAATGTTAAGCTAGCCACTATTCATTACCAAATTTTGAAGTTTATGGTGAAACAGTAATGAGTATAAATGCCCGGTCACACACAGCAAACTCAAGATGTGATCCCATCATCTGGTTGGAAATTATTAGACCATCCTTCCTACAATCCGCATTTGGAGCCAACCGATTTTCACTTAATACTTCATCCGAAAAAATTCCTTGATGGCAAACATTTCAACGACGATGATGTTGTGAACCAAGAAGTGCAGGCTTGACTTTCATCACAGGCGGCATCACTCTTTGACGAAGGCATACAAAAACCGGTTTCCCCTTTACGATAAAAGCCTGAATAACGGCAATGAGTATGTGTAGGAGTAGTGTAAAGCGTACGGTAATGAATGATAATAAAATATTCGGAAAATAATTATATGATATTTCAAAAAAAATATAGATACTTGCTATAAAAACACCTCCTGAGATAATAGGGATGGAAGTAGAGGTTGTAATAGGCTGTTAGGTAATTCTTACACTTCAAGAGACTAAACACCACAGATATAGAGCTACTAAAGGGAGAAACAATTTAATGCTAGTTCCCAAGAGTTCAAAATACCTGACATTACTCGAATCTTACTCTTGGAATTAATGTCAGCTATTCTGAACTCTTAGGAGGAAACATACAATAATAAATTTCAAATAATTTTTCCATTAGGCATATACAAGATATATATTGTTATTCTTTTGAATGTTTCAATACTTGTCATTTTTAACTGTTGTCGCTAATCAGATGTTTCTCTATGGGTCATGGAAAGAGTATGGAATTTCCAGACCAGCATATAGCGACCTTATTTTTAAACCTCTTACTATCGACTTGTTTCGTATATCTCCCTTGTAAGCAAAACGAAGTTATAGTGAAGTGCATTGAAAAATGTATATTTGTAATAATTGTTTATAGAAATTATAGCAAAATAGACGATGGATACAGAAAGTAATGTGAATGTAACGCGTGCCATTTTTAAACATAACATTTTACATTCCAATTAATCAGTGAAATGTAACCGCATGCTCACATATATTACTGAACTTTCAAAAATATTTGAATTCCCTCCTCAACTAGAAACAAAAAGGATCCAAACATCATGTTTCATAAAAAATCTGTACTGTATTTAATGCAAAAAACGTGCAGTAAAGTACAGTTAGAACGTACAGAACACCTATATAGTACTAAAATAAAGACAAAACAAAAAACGCATACGTAGAATACAATAACGTCTAAACAATGAGGGCTTTTGCAAGTTCAATGTCTTAGGTAAATGCAAGATAATGCCAATGTCGCCAACATAACAGCTCCGATTAACACCAACGACGTCAATTTTGATTATGAATTTCTTGGCGTGTGTTGTAAAATCCTACTTCCTCTGTGAATAACACAGTTGTCAAAACGTTCGGATCTTGTTCGATTTGTCATCTAGCCACATCCCCCTCTTCATATCCCCACTGCCACAGCTCGTGGTGTAGTGGCGCATGGTGAACTTGGAAGTTTCTATTATATAGTTCCTCACGCGCCAGACTGACTGACATTCAAAAGCCTGTAGCTGACCCTCGTGCTGCAATGAGAATGATAAATAGCACAGTCAATTACACGCTCCATCATTGCCTGGTCATATACAAGGTGATCTCTTTTGAGGCATTCCCAACTCCAGAAGAAGATTAGCGAACCACAGAAATGTATAACTCGTAGTAATTCCTCACTGAGAAATTTGTGTTGTTACAGACCACGCGCCAAATGTATTCTATTATCTTTCCATATAATAACAGATTTTCCAGACACACTCTTACCGATGGGATAGCTTAAGCACTAGCAATAGGTTCGATCTGGGAAATTCCTGATTTCAGATATTTTTTGTGGATCTCCAGGTCGATAGGCGAATGCTGGGGTGGACTATTATATTCATTTAATCACTTCCTATATGTAAATTAAAAATGCTCCACCTGCCAAGCAGTTTATCATATTATGTTTCCAAAAGTTATGCTTTTCCAATAACAAATCCAACCCACATTAGAGTTTTTTTGAAACTTTGATGAAGCTAGCGAGAAGAAAGATTTTGGATTTTATGAGCATCAAGCTATGGAAATGTATAATAAAACGTTTAAGCTCTTTGGATCCTTTAGTAAGAAAACCTGAAGTTTCACTAAAACCCCTGTCTTCATTACTAAAAATTTATGAGGCATGGAGCAAGTAAGGAAAAATGGTAAGAGAAACTTTTTGGAAATAAAATGAAATGTGAATTAGAATAGTTTGATCAGGAGTATTTAATGGCTTAACAACAACACTTATTATTTCTGAACTAAGTAAGCCTATAGGCGTCAAGTCAGAATATAAAGCGTAAATATAATAAGCAGCAAAAGTCAAAATGTTCTATTTTTGCAATTTTTGAAGAAGTTATTGTCTTTACGTTGGAGTTGCTTATTTTATTTTTTTTTTTTTTGCTTCACATATGGACGTCAATTTGGAGTAGTGTTACTGTTGTAGAAGGGGTTTGCACCACGCTTTGGGCGTCAATTTGAAGTAGAATGTTTGTTTCCTGTTTATTTATTAGCCTCACACTTGGGAAACCAATTTGAAGTTGTTGTTTACGTAATATGCTACTAGGTATGAAAAGCCGATTTGAAGATGTATTTTTGTTGTTACACTCCAAGTTTAAAAGAAATGTTTAACTCTGCTATTAAAGTGCTTCTATAGATATTATTTATATTTGTTTTTGCCTCGGCTGCGTCACTATTGTTTTAGAGACACGTTTCTCTTAGATAGGGTGTGGTGCGACAAGAATGTAGGCTTACACAGATTTTAAGTTTAAATTCACTTGTTTTTATTAATCCTTGACACAAATTAAATACCACTACACTGATATCAAGGGCTGTGAGATTTTTTTATTTAATACTTGCACTTTATTAACGCGTATACATAATTTTCGTTTCACACGAATACGTAATATTTCTCTAGAGAACACATCTTCCATCCGGTCACCACCAAGATCTGCAGGCAACTGAACATATTTCAACCGTCCAAAGCCGTAAACTTCTGTATTTCAAGTCTCTGATTGGCTAATCCTAGTCCAATAGAATACCTGCATTTTATTAAAGCTTTTTCAGGCTGTTGATTGGCTATTTTTAAACTGTCACAAAATTTACATTATTGCTGCCCTAATCATGACTAGTAGTATTCAAACTCTCAAACTAGTTATTGCCTCAATGTTACCTCATTGTTAGCAACGTTAAGCTTATTATTCTCACAGCTCTTACATTATTAAATTACATAATGATTCATATAACACTAATGAACATGTTTATAATAATATAAGCATTTGAAATGACTGTTACATACATTTTATAAATTATTACATACATATTGCTTCAAGGCCTGTTATTGAATTTACATATTATATAATTTAAATGAAATTATTCAAGTGTTAAAAGTACTGCCTCACTTTTCACCCAATTTCGCTCATATGTTGGCTTAAGGAGAGAACAGTTTACTCCCTGACATGAGAGTTTTCTCCCGAACCTCTCTGTTTACACAGGAAGAGCATTGAAGTCGCTCAACCTGAATACGTTAGGGATCCCGCTACGTTGCGCCTGCTTTCAATCACATTTGGCCACCTTTTGTCATTTCTTGCTTCATCCCTTCGTCACGAAGGATTACTAGGCAGCATAGATCTAGCCTTCGCCGGGGGTTGAAATCCCTCTCCGTTTCTAAACCTAACCCTAAGGTTAAGAATTACTTTATGTGCAACGGTATGAATTTTTACATAAATAGATATGTAAATAATTGTACATTGCCTGCATGATTATTGATAGTCTTAATTCAGCCATATTGTGGCTTGATCCAGTTTTCATTGTCACTGCACTGATATGATTTACTTAAATTTTCACCGTTATTTACGTTTCCTCCTGACGTAGTGGCGTGACGAAATACGCGAAACCGGCTTTTCTTCCTTCAACTTCTCTCCTTGGAAGTCGAACACAAGACCTCTCTAATATCTATTAGTAGCGACACTTACTGTATGTCACAATTTGGGAAGAGGAATTAAAGCTTTGGAATAAGAGGTTAAAGAACTATTGTGCATATACAGGATGAACGATTTAAGTTGAGACTGTACAGTATCTCCAAAACTGAGCCTGTATAACAAACGCTGCTTGAAATATGGGCTAAAGTAAATGCCAGTAGTCGTGTTTGGTTTGGAGGATGTTGTGATGGTCATTTTAGGGTCAGTTTAATTTTTTTAAATGGGAACCTACATTTTAGATGTTATTTTCTCATTAGAAAATGGTTTATAAAAAATGTTTATTTTGTGATGAATGGAAAATAAAAAAGTGTTGTTCCCAATTACAAAACCCAACTGACCCTCAAATAAACACCCGTCGATGGTCCAACCATTCTTTACGTTCTTCGTACACAATCATTCAGAATTTTCGTTGCTTTTACGTTGGTTTGAGAACAATTGCAAAGTGATTTATGCAAATGTTGCTTAGTTTTTTATAAGGAGTGAGAAAGCAACATAAGAAAGTAGGTTGCAATTTAAAAAAATTAAAATGACCATTCTAACGTCCTCCAGATAAAACACGGCTAATGGCATTTACTTTACCCAATAATATCAAGCAATTTTTATTAAAGACATTTCTTTCTACAACACTTAGTTTGGAGATATTGTAGTCTTAAATGGTCCACCCTATATAGTTGGAACTAATAGAATGAAATAACGACGCATTCTTAAAGTAATTAAAGGAGTTAATTTATATAATGGATTTTATGAATTATATATTTGAGAGAAGGCTGAAGGGAAACTAATGAGAGTAAATAAATGGGGCTAGATTATTTTAATTATAATTCACTATAATGAATAGTTAGAATTGAAAAAACACACATAAAATAAATCTGTGCTAGCTACCAGAGCAAATTCTGCTGCATACCAGTAGTGTGGGTTATTAGTTTTTGTTAATTTTAGAAATAGTTATATAGGTTAATAACTGGTTACCAGTTGTTGAATATTTTCCTTTTTTATTTCACTTAATTTATTATTTATATATTATTCTTCACCCACTTTAGCTAATAGTATATATGGTTTATCTGTAAAATAAGCAGTATGATAAAAATTATATGTTTTAAATAAATTATAAAGTTTGCAATACACGTACTGGTATAGGGAACTAGATGCCAGGACGGCGTATTACACATTTTATTTTATTGTTTTGTATATCATACCTATTGTCGCAACCTCACTCGGAGACCGCACTGAATATCCAGCACTTTATTTCGTATCAAGAACAAGTCACTATTTCACTTACTGACTTACTCACTGGCTCGCGAGCGCGTTCGCTCGTACATAGCCGCTGGAGTTTTTGGGAGAGTTTAAGAATTTTCGCGGGAGGCGGGGAGCAAGAAGCTTCATGAAGAATCTGTTATCTCTCGATAGCCTTATCTCTCCTGTTATTCGGCACTATCCTCCCAATAAGGTCGGGCCACAGCCACTACGTCACAATATTTATATGTTAAAATACGCCATTAGATAACGAAGTTAAGTGGAACAGAATGGGAACATTACAGAAATGTTTAACACCAACGATAAGCATGTATATGACTATTGCCTGACTTGTGAATACTCAACTATCTGTCTGACGGAAGAGTGCAGTTTTCAGGCGAGGTGGCTGGTGTGCCATGTCTAGGCTTAGACAGGAAAGAGAACGCCAGAAAGCAGTACAGTACATATACCAGGTGAGTCTGCTCCCTCTAGGTATTCATCTATGCAACCCGCAGTTTATAGTCTAATCTAAAAAAATTGACCTTTTAGCAAACAATTTGTTAGTGTAGCTCTGCCCTTCTATTTGGTACTATACACAACCAACATTAATGATTGAAGGCCTGAATGAGAACCAAGGAGCTGCAAAACGTTTAAAAAAGGGCAGCTCTTCATGAATATAATGCTTGCAAGGAGGTAGAGGAATGTTCTCCCAAAGCATGGGGGAAAGTGACTTAGCCGAGTGGGTTAACTGTCGCGATGTCATGAAGCAAACATTAGCCTCCTAGGTTCGAATCTAATACAAGCATGAATTTTTTTTTGTTCTTTCTCCTTGTGTTTATTTTCTGTATTTTAATATACTAATTTATTTATTTTTGTTATTTGATCTCCTGTGAGCCAAAGACAAAACAGTTACAAACAGATAAATGTGTATCATGTTTACCATAATAATCTGTACCGCATCTGTGTTGTAAACCACTTACGTAGTTAGTTTTCATTCTTTTTGGCGGATATCGACGTTATTAAATCTAACAGTTTTTGTTTCATGTTTAAAGCTTTTGTTTCATTTCTACTGACAAAGAAGTTGTAAAGATGCTTAGTTAATGGGTAAACAGAATAATAATTTGTAAAGTGCGTGGATTTCACCAACGAAGTAAATGTTCAATATGACGATACCCTTCATCAATGCACATTTGTGTATGTTGCCGAAGTGGTCTTCTTGCATGCTGTAACATGCGCGGTGTAATCTTCCTGCATTCTTCACGTATGAGTGTCCGTAGATGATTTGGGCTTTGCGGTGGAAAACATGGCAATTATTCTATTTCGTAGACACAGATGTTATCAAAAATGTTATTTGTATCATAATATCGAATTATAAGCCAAAAGAGATAAAATAAAAGATAATAAGAGGTTTAAACTTAAGCTGAACTAAATGGAACAGTGATAAAGCAACCATGATAATACCATTCGGCTAATACTAACCTGCGAGTTTAGGTTCCTATACGAATTAGTAATCGCAGAACTTGATCCCACCTCGAATCTTTACACGCTTTTTGCAGCTTCATACAATGTTTTGAGCTCGGTTTGATAGTTTTAACTCAAATAAAGAAACTGCATCAGTCATTACAGTTACTGTATGAACTGAATTATGCTATAGTTTGTGACAGAAGAGAAATGATCTACCTAATACTTAGCATTTTTTGACAAGGCTGTACAACATTGACTAACGGCTTAAATTCTATTGGTTGCACTGCGTAGATCAGCCATTTCAAATGATTTTGTCAACCGCTGCATGTGATAGGCTGTTCCTTCAGGGGCGTTTTCAAAGGTGTGTATGAATGCATGCTAAAGAATAAAAGTTTGTAAAATTGGCTAAAAATACTAATTGCAGCTCCCAGTGTATGGGTGAGATGTTTTTTTTACATCCACATACATAGTGATTGCATTCTGTCCCGTAAAACGCTTATGCACTGAGTTATCTATCCCTCCTCTATAAAGTGTTACGCAAATCAGTAATTAGAAGGCATTCAAGAAAGGCGTAAGTCACATATGTCGCTTAGCGCGTTGCACAAATTCAAAAATAAATAGGCGCATCTGTCTCACCTGGTATACTACAGCTGGTACATGGCCTGTCTATTATGTTTCTGCGCGAGTTTCCTCTGGTTCCGCCTGCGCTTATCCCTCAGACGGTAATAGAGTAGACATTGTTTGTTAAAAGGAGCTTCTAACACTCTCTTACTTACATATTCTCTCTACCATACAAGATTTAGTATTTATGTATCGTGTATGTCAGTCTCTGTGTTTGTACTGAAGTTCTTTTTGGGTTTCTGTTGAGCCAAAACACACGCGCGCACGTGTTTAAAATAAAGAAAACTAATTGTAAGATGAAAAAGCTTTCAAACGCGGTCATTGAGAGAATACCAGATGACATCTGTCAGGCGATCGTTATTCTCCAAACGAAGTATTTGAGCCATTATTTCCACGTAACGTGTAACATATATTAAAAATCCAATGTGATACATTCACGTGACTTTCTTTACCCTCTATCCTTATTAGTGGGTATAGCTCTCTTAACAAGCTGTTTTTTTCTATCTATTACGTTTTAATTTAAATAACACTTGCAGAAGTATCTACATTCTAAATTTCGTTATAGATACAAAGAGAGCATTGATAGTCAAATGTTTTAGAACTGGATAATGTGCCTTAAAATTCCATACTTGTTACACGCAATCGCGAGAAACAGCTGAATGTTGACGGGACTTTAAGACAATGTCCAATAAATGAGTTATTGAAACTATTAATAACGGATATCTCAGAAATGACTTATGCCATAAAAAGCTTATTTGAAATAAATTGTATGTGTTAATGAGATTTACTTTTTTGTGTGGTACGTTTTCGTCTATCGCTAAAAGTTTACCAGTTATACAAGATTATCAAAGATTTCTTTCAAATGAGGGGGCTTTACATGCTATTCCCAGGAAATTCAAGATATATATTTCATTTGTGATATAAATATCTTTAATATATTGCATTTTAACCAAAATTGCCTTGGATATTAAGACATTAATTACCTTTAAGATATTGTACTTCAGTAGCTTTCTTCTCCCAAGAGGTTGCTTGTGTCATTTATTCCATTTTATCAAGCAGAACACCTACAGAAGACACAAATATATCAAAGTTTTCGTCAGCTCTGTTACTTTCATCAGTACTATTGTCACTCCTCCCACTTTCAGTTTTACTGTTACTTACCAATAGCATCATCTATATTTGAAGCAGCATATCTTCCTTACTTAAAATAAATTCATCCTTTGACTGTTCTGCACTTAAATCTATAGCTTTATCCTTTATGAAGCCGCACAAGACAAAACCTTTATAATCTTGCGTCTCTTCATAGTTAAACTTCTGTATTCCGATTTAGAGAGTTCTGGAATATCATCCAGGGCCATTACAGCTGTGGTTCACTGCAGAAAAGCCTGCACTACAATGATCAATTCATAAATCTCGTGCATTTAGTGGCAAACACGTTCTCTTAACGTTTTATAAGGGCCCGAAGGTTAGTATGACATTTATGTAACAAATTCATTAAGTTAACCGTGGACATAAGGATAGATGCATCATTATAAATCTTAATTGTCTTTGAATACCTCAAACAGATTTTAGTTAAAATCCGTGAAGTATTTTAAGAAAAAGTTGCTGAAATTCTGTATACAATCCCGGTGTATAATATATCCTCTAGGTAAATTGTAAAATATCAGAGAGGATTACTGAAGTAGGCCATCTAAAACCAAAACTACAGCTTGTAAAACTTGCCTGAATGTTGCTAGTTACTAGGCATTTGTGCTAAGCTTGTTGTGCAGTGTTTCAATCTCTTCAAGCCGCTTGTTTCATGCCCATGCAGTTTAGAATCAATAACACAATGGAAAATTTTGTATCTTCGACCAACTATATCTCAGTTCCGAAGTCTCATAGCGGAGGTAGCTCAAACCGTATATTACGCAGCAGTTTCCAGGATCAATGATTATAACGGAGTTAGTTAGGTGAAGAAGACGTAGTAGGTTTGAACACCAGTTATTGTTACTGCTTTTTGATGACGAAGCGAAAGGGATATGAAAAAAGAGTAAATTTGCGACCATGCCTTCACCCCGTCCATCTATCTCCGGGTTCATCAGTGTGCTCTCAAGATAGTGGGTCATATCTGATAGATAGATAGATAGATAGATAGATAGATAGATAGATAGATAGATAGATAGATAGATAGATAGATAGATAGATAGATAGATAGATAGATAGATAGATAGATAGATAGATAGATAGATAAGGTATGTTTATTAGTTTCAAATTATTAAAGTTACTTCACAAGAATTTAGGGATTGGGTCATTGACCGTACATGCATATTTAAGATACAATAGGGTGACAAAATAAACAACAGAGAAAGAAAACACAACAAAAAGGAACAAGAAAAAGGGAAATAGAGATAAATTACCGTTGTCTAACTGAACAAATTTGACCTAGCTTCGTGCACTTTAGCAAAAAACTTGCTTATGTTTTGCAGTTCCTCTGGTCAGCCAGTAGACCGCAACATGCCAATCTCTTTCTTGAGGGACTTAAGAATTTTTCTTTCACTTTAATCGTTCGCTGGTTCTCCCACTGTGCACATTCCGCCAAAATATGTACCTAGTCCTCATCCAAATCACAGAATGGACAGATTCTCCTGCCAGAATCGTCAGTCATTTTCTGTGTCCTCCAGCCCCCAGTCTAAACCATGCCATTCCTGGTATTTCCTTCTTCCTAAATTAAGTATATATGCCTCTTTACCCCAGTTCAATTTTATTTCATTTGCTAGACTTAGAGAAGGTTTAATTTTACAATCCGATTCTATTTCCTATACGAGATCAATGTAAAAACAGTGATATTAATTCTGGGCATAATCCCTCACAGTTGGCAAGAATAATCACAATGTGTTGTCTATATTAAAAAATCTTAAAGGCTACTATCAACTAAGGCGCTGTAACATAAATGCAATAATCTTAAGACGAAAGAATACGAATATTTAAAACTGTGTGTTTCATAACACTTTACAGATTTATAAAACCCTCACGACGAAATCACAGCTCTGTATAGTAACTTTTATTTTTGATGAAGTATTTTTTCTGACAGGTAAGAAGTGTATCAGTTTTGTTAAATCTTGGAATGTTTTATGAAAGAAATATAATACACCATCAATTGTTAACACACATAAAGCCAGTTAGTGATTCGTGTATCTACATCGGAAATGTGATATATGTGTAACCTGGAAGGCTATAGAAGTACAATTTGTAAATTTCATATTGTGAATGTAATTGTAATTTAGTTAAACTTTTAATTCAATTGTAATAAATACTGTACTAGTAGCTGTAGCATGAATGATTTAACCCCGCCATCTGTAGTGATGCGAAGTAATTTTTACGTCATACAAGCATAGTGTTTATGCAATAAAATTTTAAGTCTGGCAGTTTTTAATACTATGTCTATTGAATATGAAAACTGTATCAACAATTACGAAACATAGAATTTTTATGAAAGATTGTCAGATCTTTCGGATTTCGTGTATATGTGCATTTGTCCTGTTATATGAAACAGATGCGTAACAACTTAACTCGTCGTTGTCCACGAGTTGTTTCCATTGTGGTGATGCATTTTACAACCCCCTAGCTCTTGTAAACATTAACCGAGATTAAAATAGTGTACTATCGTGAATGGATACCACAGAACAGGCATTTCGCTGGTAGCTTAGTTCTGAGCGCCGTATTCACGACCATGTTGCGATTTTGACAAGGTAAATTGCAATGAAAATTGTGATAATAACTTGATTATGTTCTTGAGGCAGTATTTTTAACATTTAAATGATTTCAGTCAAATTATATAAAATATAAATTTGAATAACAGCCTACCTTAAACAATATGTGTATGTAACAATATCTAAAAGGTGTATCTTACAGTCATTGTATATGTTTATATTATCATATACATGTTCAATAAAGTTATATGAATGTATTACTAATTTAATAACGTAGGAGCTGTGAGAATAATAAGTTAAACGTTGCTAACAATGAGGTAACAATGAGGTAGACTTGAGGCAATAATCAGTTTGAGAATTTAAATGTTATTTGCGATTCTTGGAAGCATTAATGTAATTTTAGTGACAGTCTATAGAAATAGCCAATCAACAACCTGAAAAAGATTTAGTTAAATGCAGGTATTCTATTGTAGTAGGATTAGCCAATCAGAGACTTGAAATAAAGAAATTTACAAGTTTAGACGGTTGAAATCTAGTTAGTTGCCTGCAGATAGTGATAGTAACCGGTTGCAAGATGCGTCCTCGAGAGATTTAATATATATTCGTGTGAGACGAAAAATATCTTTATGTGGCAAAAAGTGCAATTAATTAATAAAAAAAGAATCTCACAGCTCTCTATATCAGTGAAGTGTTATTTGATTTGTGACAAGGATTAATAAAAAGGAGTGAATTAAAACTTAAAATCTATGTAAGCCTACATTCTTGTCGCATCACGCCCTGCCAATACTTCCATGTCTCTAACAATAATACTGACGCAGCCGAGACAAACATAAATATATTACATCTAAAGAAACAGTCAAATAACAAAGCTATTATTTTTAAACTTGGGGCAAAGGCCACCTGAAAGTACATTTGAGGCGAAGGCTACCGGAAACTGTTTACTATACGTGCGGTTGCAGTATAGTTCGGTTCCCCAGCAGTTGAATTATAATACAACTCCTTCAATACGTAGCAGCAACTAACTACTTCAAATTGACGCCCAAAGCGTGGTGCAAACTCTTATAACAAACCACTTCTTCAAATTGGCGTCCATACGTGGAGCCAAATAAATAAACAACTCCAACAAAGCACCTACTTCTTTAATATTGTTTTTGTATGTAATATCTTGAGAAGGTTATTGCCCCACTGTTGTAGAGCCAAACTTGGAGTTGTTTATTTCTGCTGTTTGCACCACGTATTGCGGGAGATATGTTTCTTGGTGTGTTCACCCCATGTACGATACAAAGTTTCCGATTACCTTCGCCCCACGTTTAGAAATAACTTTGTACTTTAATGCTTATTTAAATATTACATATGTATGCCTCCGCTGCGTCAGTAGTATTTTGCGGAAACACATATCTCTTAGCAAGGCTGGTATGGCTAAAGAACAAGCCTTACACAAATTATAATTGTATTGTATTTTGTTTATTAATCCTTCACAGGATTAAATAACACTTCACTTATATATCCTACTGTAGAGCTGCGAGATTATTGTTTAGTTGCACTTTTTAACAGGTAAACTTTATATTATTCGCAGTGCAAAATGAATTTTTGTATCTCATATTGAACACTTATCGTACCGATTGGGTACGCAATCTTGTAGCGTCTGCCTGGTACACTGTCTTGTAGCGTCTGAATTTGTACAATTTCTCTATTTCAAGACTCTGATTGGCTAAGCCTACTCCAATACAATACTTTTATTTAATATTTACTAAACTATCTAATTTATTATTCTGTCAAGGTAACCTCATTGTTAGCAACTTTCGGCTTCTGCATTGTAATTCTGTTTGCTACAAAAGGTATTTTGCTTCTATTCTCACACCTCCTACATTGTTAAAATTACGTAATAGATTCACATAACATTATTACACCTACATGTACATAATAATATAAACATAATACAATGACTGCTAATACATGTTATATATCATTACAACACATATTGCTTTAAGGCAGGCTGTTACTATATTATATAATTAGACTAATATCATTTAAGTGTTAAAAATACTGCCTCAACATTTAATATGTTATAATTAACAATAAATAATAGAATTCAATTAGCATACAGTGTATAATATATAATCGGGGTAGCGCTCCTTACAGTGGTGGGCTGACAAATAAACGTACGTGTGAGACTGCTATGAAAAATAATATTTTTTATTTTAAGGTTACATGTTACAAAATGGTCCGAAATGGTTGCCTTAAAACATTACTTATTATTATTATGATTATTATTATTATTATTATTAACAAAATAAGAAGCCTGTTTATTTCGACTTTGAAAACAAAATTCATATTTATTGCAACTTTTTGCGGAGTAACGTTTGTGACAATAAATTAACAAGGTTACTGAAACTAAAATCATGATAAATACAGCTTATTGCCGTAGCTTAACAATAGGTTTACCTGCATTTTAATGCAATATTTTCATATGCGGTCCTTGAAAGTAAGAATCATTATAGTTTTGTATACTACAAGGATGCATAACAAAGTAGACCGTAATTTTTATTTGATTTAATATTAGATACAATACTTATCAGTCATATGTCTTACAAAAGAATGGACTAAAATAATAATTCTTTTTTTGTTCGTTTAATTTTGTCAGAAACTTTTTTATGTTCACTACTTTAAAAGAAGTCCGTATTTCGTTCGAATCTAAGCAATAAAAATGAAAACCCAGAGCTATTAGTATTAAGATTGCATTGTAATACTTAAAACTAATATTTTTGCATTCTTTTGATTGAAATAAATAATACTGTACTGCATCGATTCCAATAACCATTTATTTCGATGTCCAGTACAACGCTACCGTTGTTCCGTCATTCTACCTTATCCTCTTCTGTTTCATTGACACGTCTGAGCAAGCGAGTGCCCCTTGGTTGTTGAGTTGATGATCCATGTTCTAGACTAAATTACACATATTCCAAAATGAAACACGTGGGATTCTGCATGGCAGAGAGTATAAGGGATACGGAAATCACTTGAACGATCATACTGGTTTCAGCTATTATTCCCGCCCTTTCTCATAACACTCCTGCACAATGACTGCATCTGGGTAGACTGTTGCACTATGCAGCTCTAGTCTCAAGCATTTCTCCTATGATATTTGTTGCTGTTACAGCTGGTCCAATTTGTCTTGTACATTTCTGTGGCTATATCTCCACATTTATCACATTTATACTCTAAACTCTCAATATGAGTTTACAATATGAGCAATACTATTCTCAGAATTTACTCTTCTCATTTTGAATAGATACGTTCAGGTGACCATGTCCAGATACGCTGCGTAACGTAATATGCAACTTCTCCGTGTTTTCTTGTTAAGCATGATTCTATTCTAGTATGAATTCCTATTCATCCTGCTATTTTGACCGTGTTTCCCTTGTCTTTCACCTTTAAGCTTGTTTTATTTTTATATGTGCCTTCTTTTATCAATAAATGTATGAGTATGGTTCCCGATTTCATATGTACTGCCCTGGAGGAAATCGTTCTGTAGGCTCAAGCTATTTTTATTGCAATCTTTCTTTGTACCCTCTCATTTATTCTCCAGTATGTTGTTTTTTCTAGCGAGTTTTGTAGGCGGGCGTACCATATAAAATTATTGAATTGGCTACGCTGCTAGGTCCTCCAAAGTTTGGCATTATTCGTCTCAATGTTCCTATAGTTTTTTCCGCTTTCCTAGCCCGTACTTTCCTCATTTATTGTGGGAGAGACATAACAGGAGTAAAGAACTATACCATTAATTTCCAACCATACATATCCTTTATCACTCCCAGTTTTCCATGTTTTATGCCGTTTTATAGTATATAAGCAACGGCGTCAATTCTTTGATCGGTTTTCCATAACTGGCTATTTTGTGATATTTATATTCGCCTCTGCTATTATTTCTAAGTCACACAATTACTACACATTTATTTATAAAGAGATCAATAGCCGGTTTGTTCCTATCGAAATTTCTTTGTATTACTTTCGTGGTTGGCTTGTAAAAATGAGTATTTTCTCCCATTCCTGAGCATGGACAGGTCTCCAGTATATGGGACATCGCATGGTCTCTGCTTTGTGCAGCGAGCGGGAAGGCTCATGCGGTTACGTCTGTGACCAGCATTCGGGAGGTCCCGGGATCGATCCCGGTGACTGCCTACATAGGTTTCCCATGGTTTCCCTTGGTCGCCAGGCGAATTCTGTAGTGGTTCTTCTTCTACCACGTTCTCTCTTTCCTCTCATTTTCTATGCCCATCATTCCTTGTCATCTGTTTTAGAGTTTTAGGACCAGACGACGGTGTTCGGCGGGTTGCGGCTGGGCGGTGGCTTGCGCTCTGAAAAGCTTTCTTCCCTGGCGTCGCTGCGGTACGGCTCAGCTAGGTCTCTCCTAAGTGTAGGGCTTGGAGGTTGGTGGCTTGTGGGCAGGGACCGTGCGGCGTCGAATTCGTTCTATCTGGAAACAAGGGACCCGGTTCGCGCTTGCGACCGTCGGCATCCGGATCTGGTCGCCCTTGGATCTCTCCTCTCATACTTCCCTCTCAAGGTTTACTTTGGAAGCACAATGGGCCGACCGACTGCGTACGGTGCTCTGCCGGTTCCAGAGCTCCCTACGTGATACGTACCTTTACCTTTGCTTTGTGCTCATTTGATTGACAGGTAACACTTGGTCTTATTTCTGCACTCTCTTATTTTATGGTCTATTTCGCCACAAATTACAGCACATTTGTTGTGCTTGTTTAGTCGAGCAGTCACTTGACTTGTGTCCCAACCTGTAGCATTTATAGCATATTCTTATTTGCTCTACTACGTATAGTAAGAAGGGGAAGTACAGCATTGCACCCAAAAATTCGATACCAACATTTCACCGGGAATACCTATTTTGAGGCCCCATGAATCTAAATAAAGTATCCTTGCAATCATGTCATTGTGGGCGATTGTGAACACCAACTCAAAAACGAAAAGTCTGATAAATGACAAACTTTGCATTTAGATTCAATATCTTCTAAGGATGCTACACAAAGATTTTCAATAAAATCTCCCTACCCAAACTACCCTTTACATGGAACATTTTTCGAAAAATTTGATTTTCTAAAAAATAACTAACGATTTTGATTCAATTCCATGTATAAAACATGCTTACATCTTTAAATGTATATATATTGAATTTTCGAGGAATAACCTTTGAAGTCCTATTCTTTCGGAAAGAATTTTGTATAATCTTGTGTAACTGGTAAACGTTAAGCGATAGACGTAAACGTAATAAAAAACAATTCTTTCAGATACGCTTTTTGTGGCATAAGCCGTTTCTGAGATATCCATTATTAAAGGTTAAATTCCTCATTTCTTGGTCATTGTCTAAAGTCCTTTCATCGTTCAGCGGTTTCTGACGAAGACATGGAAGCAGTATGGAATTTTAGGGCCAGCATATTTTAAGGCCGTGTTCTTAAATATTTGACTGTCGCTGCTCCCTATGTATCTATAAAGAAATGTGTAATGCAACTATTTCTGCAAAGGTTTGTTTGGATTAAACTGTAGTAGATGGAAAAATAAGCTTAAGTAACAATAATTCATATATGCACCAATGAACGTTAGAAGGTAGAGAAAATCATGTAAATGTATCACATCAGACTTTTAAAATAACGGATGCTTTTACTCTCAATTATCTCAACATTTCCTATTTTTCTCTTATTATCGGTGTGTTTGCGGCTTTAATATTTGTAGTTTACAAAGCCATATTTTATTGCTTATATATATATATATATATATATATATATATGCTTTTTCCGCCACTTTTAATTGTAGATTTTCTTTAATTGCTTTTAATTCTTGTTTTATTATTTTCTTTGTATCTCCCTATTGTGTAGTCTCATATATGTCTAGAACCATTACTTTTTGGTTTGCTTTCTTCGTTTGGTCTTCCACAATTCTTTCTAGTTTTGTAGTTAATAACTGCTTAAAAGCATGTCTTTCCTTTACATAATTTTCTTTTATTTTCAGTTGCACACCTACGTCACTATTTTTACTCTTTAATAATAATTACTTCTTTATTATGTACACTTGGTTTACATTTTTTATGCCTGCATATGTCCTTTCCCTTAAGGGATTTATGATTATTGTATTCTTATTTTGTACTTTCGTTTCGTAACTTCATTTCGTTTCCCTCAGTTATTTAATAGTTTGTCTTGCTTTATTTATATACACTGGTGTTTGAGTATCACTTCTCATACAGCAATAATCCAGTACTTTCCTTGCACTTCCATCATCTGCTTTTTCTGTAGTTATACAAGAGGGTTTGGTACTTCCATTTTTCTTAGCTGTATTCAACATAATTTTCAAGTTTATCATTAGATGGTCTTATCTTTGATGGATTTTATCTTTGATTTTCCTCACTCTTCTGCAACAATGTAGTAAATATATCTCTTATTTTTTGTGGTCTCGAATACTTCGCTCATTGTTTCATTTGATGCTGTGATATGGGTATTTAGGCTCACTCTGCGTATTCAGTTGAATAAACTAAATTTTACCAAATTATCTAACTTGTAGGTGATGTTTGTCAGGTCTCCTATGCAACATCGCTTGTGTTATAGGAACTTCAGGATGGGTCCGGCATGAAGGGTTTGATAGTTCCCTTATGAGATCGCTACCTATCGCAGTTATCTATCTGCACCAAATGGTGTGCTCTAAACTGAGCCCATATTCTGACAATGCCAGAATGGCGGCACAGCACTCATAATATAAGCTGATGCAAAAATATAAAATACAATTTTTCTATCCGTATGTAGGGCAGTTAAGTAAAATATCCAGTAACAACTCTTCAGTTATTGAATACACATTTTCACTCGAATTTCACACTCTCACGCGAAAACATCGTGATCTGTCGTCACCACGTGAAGGGATCTCGAGATAGAAGCAACATTAGATTTGTACAAAAACTGACAGCAAGCATTTGCAGAATTAAAAATAAGAATAAGTGCGAAAACAGGTATTTCTTCTAAGCAACTCTTTCTTCCCTTATATACACAGAGCGCCCAAACTAATTTTTTCAGAGGATGCTAATATATCCACAATCACCAACACTACTGCAGGTACAACAAAAATGAACTTAAAAAATAAAACTGCTAGCATATTCAAGGAATGCAATACTGCATTTAATTTTATTACAACTGTGATCTACCCTAATACAATAATCTTTTCAATAACCAAACATGTCATACCTTTCCCATTTTTAAAAATCTCCTAACACTTTTGGTGGTATCAGAAAATGAATGAAAACCCAGCGAGATGGTTCCACGTAGCATATGGGGCTCGCATTCGGGAGTTTCGTGGTTCAAATCTCGCCAGAACCTCCCTCTCTGACTGAGATTTTTTTCTGAGGTGTCATAACTGGCAAATGCTACCAGGATACTTCCTTTCCCGAGTAGCATTTCATTTCATCATCAGTGTCAACTACCAGTGGAGCTAATGTAGTAAGAACGGGCGTTTAACACTGCTAAAAATATGAAACATATGAACAGATGAACTCATGATTAAATGAGCTGTGGGTCTTAAACTAATAAACTAAAATATATTACCCAGAAGGCTGAGCAAACGCTGAGAAATACCTAAGCCAAACAGCCTAACACAACTGAGATTCTATTCTTATCCACACTCTAGGAGGCCAGAACATCAATCTAAATCACCATGGTCAAGTCGACCTATTTGTATGGCAGTAAGATGGGATACAGTGCTGACAATACTTTTAATCAATAAAGCTCTATTCAGAGTGAACATGCTGCATTGAGATAACGATGTAAAACTTGGAAATAAAATTGACAGATAGGAAGTTAAAAATTTAAGCAATTAGGCAAGTGAAGGTATTGGCGAGTTAGGACAGTCTGAAGAGTTTACTGCAGAAAGTACCACGTTGAGATGTTAAAAGCATCGAAAAGAAAGTTTCTATCTGATTGCTTGGCTTCCTCACTTTAAAGCAGATGTCCAAGTAAAACATTGAATTAAGTTTGCGTGTATTTTGTTTCTTCATGCGATGTGTTCATCAGTTCACCGCATTACTTACTACAAAGCGTGCATGATTTCACTAAAAATGGGTCTAATTTTCTTTGTGAGTAGATCTTATTAAATGAAATCCTGAGTGAACAAACAAATGAAGTGTTAAAAAATGTAATAAAGCAACTAATGTCTTACGATCAACGATAGTATATACCAGATAGCCCAAACAAACTGTCCTTTGGAGTTTTATGTTTCCCATATACATAGGTGCAAAAGAAGTTCCTGCATCATTGCTGATCAAAAGAGCAGTGCCGGTACAAAGCGAAAGGCCACTGAGATGGTGCTGGTGTTTACAGGTAAATACCTGTAGACTGATAAGCGTCGCATGGTCGCTTGAATCATGTTAAAGCCAAGTCATGAGATAAAAAGGTGACGTTCACCAATGACGAACACACAGATATGGTTACGATTTGTACTGAGGCGCACCAAAATGCAGCTGAGACTCGAAGACTGTGTTTGGAACATTTTCAGACGCGGTATTTGTTTTCTACACACGCTTCTTTTTTCTTTTGTTTTTTCCTACATGCAGAAGTAATATCAAGAAATAATGGATCATATCAGGTAGAACGTGGGCCTGAGAGACCCTTGCATCAATTCGTCTACGAAGGCGGACATGGTTTTGCACATGCTTATTTTGAATTATGCATTAATAGAAACTGATTTAATTCCAACGCACCTTTAAGGGCATCAATTAATAAAAATAGAATTTTATTTAATTTTGTTAACTTTGCGGAGTCACTTGGTGTGATACTGTTGGACTGATTGTATATTAATATCATGGAATGAAATGCCTAACACGTGTTCGCAGCTTTGCGTCAAGCGGCAGTCCTAAATCATTTTTAATAAGCGAATTGCTTATTAACTAACGATAACATGCCCCCTCACATACATAAGTACTCTCACAATCAAACACCAGACTCTGGGTATACCATGAAATGTTTTTGTATAAAAAGACAAATTTCTGAGCCCAGCAGAGAATCGAGCCCAGAACACCTGTATAGCAGGCAGTTTTTCTATCGAATGAACTCTGGGACCAGTAATAGCAGTTAAAGTGTTCGTCTTCAAACATTGGTCTTTCATTTAGCGGTCTCCTCTTGGTAAGTGACGGTACGGAGTCTCCTTTGCAGTTCTGCTTAGGCAAACCTTTTGACATTCGCGCTATCCGGTAAACACTAACTTGAACTAAGCATGGCTTGTGTGTGCCACCTGGTGTGTATATGTGTGTGTATGCATATATAGGTAAAAAATAAAAGCTTGTTTATATGGTGAGCCTCCTAGATAAGGATTAGATGTCGAAAATCTAACTGTATATAAGAGTAATGAAGATTTTTCACATTTTATGAAAATATCAACATGAAGAACAGACCTGTTCCGTCTCTATGGGTCATCCTATAGTAGCTGCTCACGGTCGGCTTCTCCAGGCAGCGAATGATGAGTCTATTATGGACTAGATCGAATATATTGAATATTCAGTATACTCGTATATACAGGAGGGACCATTTAAGTTGACATTGTAGAATATCTACAAAATAAAGCGTTGTAGAAAGAAATGTGTTGAATGAATGTTGCTTAATATTTTAGGGTGAATTTAATTTTTTAAATGGGAACGTACGATTAGGTTGAAATTACCATCACAACGTCCTCCAAATAAAATACGTCTAATGGCACTTAAGATTCCCCATAATATCGAGCAACTTTTATTCAAGACAACGCTTAGTTTTGGAGATATTGTGCAGTCTAAACTTAAATGGTTCACCCTATGTATAAACATACTCAATAAGAAATCATGTATATTTTATGTTAACAGTTCTCTATAGGTTTAGGACTTGGGAACGGGAAGTCTGCGGTTCAAATCCCGCCAGGGCCTTCCTTGTTGAATAAGATTTTTTTTTCAGGTTTTTCATAGTACTCATAAATGGTGAAGGCCCAGGAGCTACGCTACTTAGGCCTGGAACGTTTCCTTCCCGAGCTTGGTTTCCCACTTATCATAATTTTTATTTCATGTGTCATCACGATTAGTGCCCTATGTAGTAAGAATGGACGTTAAAGGCTACACTATAGGTTTATGACTTTCACGATTATTTTTCATATCTTTAATATAATTAGCTAACGCTGAAATATTATTCCCACTACAGAAGAAACGCAATTTAAAATTAGTTCCCAGAGTATATTGCTTAGCTTTCATTAAATGCTCTTCTGTTGTTTTCACAAACTTAAGTACCTGACTCATCCTATGAACGTTAATATGATGATAAGCTTATTGCAAAGTTCGCTCTCGCAATGCAGTCCGATATATCCTTAGCGTTGCGTGGCGCAGGGTCTTGGATTCAAATCCCGTTCCGGGCATGTGTAAACGCGTGTGTGTGCGTGTATGTATGTGTAAGGGAAAAGAATCAGAAAATAAACTTTGAAACACCCTACCACTCTTCAGGTCTAATTTTAAAGTAAGGTAACATACAGTGTAATATTTTGGTTTATTGGGAACATTTAAAAACAGGTAACACGGGATGAAAAATTATCATATTTAGTCGAATATAACATTTATTCCAAAATACGGCCACAGATTGCAGGAGATTGTTAGAATCTTGAAACACTGCCGCGTTCACAACACAATGCAGGATAACACTAAATTACATTTAATCCCGTGGTCCTGCAGGACTTCCAAATATGGCCGTTGAAAAAATAGAAACAAGATATGAGACAATATCAATGAATTTAGTACAAAAGAAAAAAAGGAATTCTGTAAATTTGAACCGATTAAATAATTGTACTAAAAACATTTGTTTCCAGTAATACGGTATAGCGCGGGAATTTGTACAGTAGCACCAAAAGTTTTTAGATAGATAGATAAATAAGGTATCTTTATTGGTTTTAAATTATTGAAGTTATTTCACAAGTATTTAGTGCATAGGTCATTGACCGTACATGCATATTTAAGATACAATAGGGTGAGAAAATAAACAGAGAAAGAAAACATAACAAAAAGGAACAAGAAAAAGGGAAATAGAGCTAAATTACCTTTATCTAACTGAACAAATTTGACCTAGCTTCGCGCACTTTAACCAAAAAATTGCCTATGTTTTGCCAGTTCCTCTGATCAGCCAGTAGATCCCAACATGCCAATCTCTTTCTTGAGGGACTTAAGAATTTTTCTTTCAGTTTAATCGTTCGTTGGTCCTCCCACTGTGAACATTCCGCCAAAATATGTACCCAGTCCTCATCCAAAACACAGAATAGGCAGATTTTCCTGCCAGAATCGTCAGTCATTTTCTGTGCCTTCCAGCCCCCCAGTCTAAACCATGCTATTCCTGATCTTTCCTTTCTTCCTAAATTAAGTATATTCCTTCGTTTATTTATTTGTTTATTTTGTAGCTTGTATAAGTTGTTCTTGCAACACATATTTATTTATCTATTTAATGGAAATCGAGAGAAACGTTTGCAAAAATGGTTTCATTACACATCTCGTTGTAGTTTCAAGGGAGAAGGGATAATTAAATACTCAAAACAACAGGTCACTATATGCTGGCTTTGAACTTCCACTCTTTGTATGACATTACGAGAAAAAAAAGAATATCGGATTCAAAGCATATACAATATGGGACCTGCTAACCGAACCACCGACCTCACGCCTACTTACAAACGGCATATATGGGCGATCATCCACCGATACAAGGAGGTGGTGTGACCAGCAAAACACATCTCCTAGCCAGAATGTTGGCCTACGTGGTCGGGATCGCTGTCTACCGCAGCTCTCCACGATGCTGACTTAAAATCCGCACTTTCGTGGGGAGATCGAATCCTAGCGCATTCCGTTGCTGGAAACCACACCTCCACGCCCTAGCCCATACCTCTACGGTGCAGGACCGGAAATGCTGAATGACACAACCACAATTAGTTTATATCAACTCTGTGCTTTAACCAGATCTGCATTTTCCGTTAAGTAACTTTGGTCTGTATGCTATAATTTACTAGTTATGCAAAATTATAGCTATAAAATCAGCCCATAATGAAGGGAGCAACAGAAAATTCAAAACATAAACTTTAATAACCATAAAACTGATTTAAATATAATGTGATATGTTAAACAAAGTCATTAGAGCTTGTGATAATGAACAGGAGATATATGCTTGAGCGATCGAGCGGTGATAGTGTACGTCTAGGGGTATCATGCTAGCGTCTAGTTCCCGAGGTCACGGGTTCAACCCCGGCGGAAGGCGATAGATTTTTTGGGCACAAAACCCATGTAGGGATTCCTTAGGAAGCGAAGTAAAGTCGATGGTCCCACGTCACAGATTTACGGCATGTAAAAGAACCTCAAGCCTTAAAAAGAGGCGAACCCTGAGCAAACTTTCCGATATAGAAGGGGACGCTAGTACTTAAAGAGCGTCCATAAATAATAATGTCTATGTGATTTACGGATTCGATTTTCGAACATTAGAAATACAGTGAGGGTAGCTCAACTACACAGATAACGAAACCATTCCCTCTTTGCCTCTTCGTTAATATCGAAGTCAAAAATTAAAAACTAAATAAATGAGCATTGAAAATTTCCGCTGAATTCATATATTCTAGGTCCATATTCAATACTAGATATATAAGAATGCACTGTTTCACTAGGAATATCTTTTTGAACACTCAAAATAAATGCAATATATATATATATATATATATATATATATATATATTTTCCACACTGTTGGTCTTAGGATAAACAGTGTTGATGAAGTGCCCTGCTGTTTAAGAATAACGGCTTAATACTTCTCTTCACACACAGACACACACACACACACATATATATATATATATATATATATATATATATATATATATATATATAAAATTTTGTTGGTTAACGACGAAGTCAATTTCCAGAGTCGAATTTCGTTCCGCAGGAGTACTTTTATATGCTAGTAAATCTACTGACATGGAGCTGTCGCTTTTAAACACACTTAAAATCATCGGTCCGCGCCAGATTTGAACCCGCGACCTTGGGAGTAGAAAGTCAGAGCCTACCGAGTCACCCAGACTAACACTTCTTCTCACGTGGTGCGCGTTCCGACGAATATGTAACATTTCAGTCCATTGTCAAACTGAATTCCTCCTCTTGCTTTGAAATCTGTTTTTTTCTGGGTTTTTTTCTGAAGTCTTAAATCGTCTATTACATTTGTTTTAAGGTTTTGGCAAATTTAGCTCGTGATTATATTCCAAGTTTATTTCGGCAAATCGGCGTCATCGTCTGATTCTCTATAAGCATAGATGTCATTGAAAAAGGTTTTCTTTCCACGGCAGCCTCTGCACTGACCACTTTTATCTTAATGCTTTAGTCGGAGTTTATAGCCGTCAATAATGATGACTTATTTCAGCAGTTACCATTTTCATGTCTGAGTCAACTGCATAGTTTTGACTATGGAAAGTACTGCATTATTTTACTGAGCAGGATGTCTCAGACGGCAAAGTCGATATCCGCAACCGCCCACTCTATCCGATGGGTTTTTCGTGGTTTTCCCGGGTGAGCGGCAAATGCTGAGATGATTCATCTTCTAACACTACTCTCCTCCCTATCATTTCCTGTTCTCATCATCTTTCTTGTCATGTCTTCAGGAATTAGGACCAGACGACAGTGTTTGGCGGGTTGCGGCTGAGCAGTGCTGAGCGTCCTGTAAAAGTTGCTTCCCTGGCGTTGATGTGGGGACTACTCAGTTAGGTCTCTGCCCCGAGCGGACTGCGGAGGTTTGGGAGATTGTGGGCAGGGCTGGACTGCGTCGGATGTGTTCAATCTGAAAACACTAAGGACGAATCTGGTCACCTTTCGGGTCTCTCCGTCACATCGCCATCCCCTCACTTGCAGAAGAAGGGCCGACTGGTCTTAGTGCGTGCGGTGCCCCCCTTTCCTTTGGAGGCCCTCTCCGTTCGTACTGCATTCTTTTTTTTGCCAACCAAAAGCAAATAAGAATAATGTATACAGTACAAACAAAGGGAGAGCTTCTTACTATAACTGTTATATACTTATTACCTAGAAGTTTTATCATACTCGTCTAGTCGTATACCTGAAAACTCTCCATAGTGAACTTTACAAAGTTTCTTGCCACAGTTTGCACATCTAAATTTCTTGATGACCGTGATGGAGGTTGCATGCACCAATTGCTTAACATGAAGACATTTATCACGAATGAAGTAATGTAGCAAAATAACTTTAGAAATGTGTTAAAATATAGGAAAACAGGTCATGGGTGGAAAAGCTCAGTTTAGTGTGGTGCAAAATAATTTTCCTGAGTAGGAGTAGACACAGGCTTCTACCTAATCTGGTAAGATATGATAGAAACAACCGCTTCTGTTATGTACAGTTACCATATATATATTAGTAATTAACACTTTCTGTATTAATTTATTTATTAGTATTCTATAGAAAATGGTGCGTATTGTGCATTATGATTGATTTACAGTCAACACAGCCTTTGCTGCATTATGATGAAGTATACACAAACCCAACGTAAAGATGAATAATATTTGTGTAAGATGACCGGAAATCGAGGTGGGCGTACCCTAAGGATCGGGTTTACCCATATATAACAAACAACAAAGAAAATAAAGAGGCGAGTTCAGCAAGAATGAGACTCTCAAAGGTTGTTTTGTGTCATAATATCAACTCTGAGTAAACGAAAGGCTTTTCTTCTGCACAATATCCTCGAAAATCTTCTGGGAAAACATCACGGTACAGTTAGGTACAAAAGTGCTGTAATCACATTTTTACTACACAGATTTAAATCTATTCTTATCATCAACGTGTGAATTAAAAAAAATATTTTTCATGGAGAGCATGTTTAAATGCATTTCTATAGAGCTCAGTAGAACACAGAGAAGTCTTAAACTTCGTAAACTACCATTTTTGTAAGGCAATTTTTGACGAGGTTACACTCAAGCTAATGTTTTACTAATGATATCAATGATGTGGGTAGTTAGAAGCTTCTATGAATGAGAACTAATCAGGTTTTAATTCATAAACTATTTGAAAACAAAGGATTTGACTAGTCATACTCTCAAGATAGTAATTAGACAGACAAATCTACAAAAAACGTCTCTAAAATGCGTCAGTTGGTTAGCCTAGAATAATCCCACAGCATATCTGGGCTTGCTCATCGTCAATAATAATTTCGTTGTTTGGCTTTCTCTTTTACTTACTTAAGCCAGAGAAACTGTTCTACTTAACTTGTTATCGAAGTTTTACTGAAAATACACTTTCTGATGTCCTTGAATATATCATTCCAATACAAACGTTATTACATTTGTTATCCTTTTAAGGTGATACTTGAAGGTTTGTATGGAATTCTAATATACAGAACTACTTGTCATTTATAGGTAGTATTTTCTCAAAATTAATAGTGAAATTCTTGTTTATAAGATAATGGATATTGAGAAAATTAGTTTCTTCATGCTCAAAGAATGAACAAGGAAGCAGTACTTCAAATTCATTTAGAATACAAATCCAAATGTAAATAAAAACAGTTAGATTAAAGGAAGGACCTTTAGTATGAAATAACCTGTATGTTTATTGTTGACGACTGCGATCACGATGATGATTTTGATGATGATAATTATATAAGATTTTAATTCAAATATATCCATCGGAAGACTGTTATGAGGAATAAAAGAAAATCTTGAAGTTTTCATTCACCATTGACTTTATCGTATTAAGAAGGCCATAAAATGTATAAAATGTCTTAATGCAGCAAATAGGTATGTAATTCTTGCAAAAACTTATATGTAACGGATATTCTTTCATAATGCATAGAGTAGTGGAGAAAACAAAGGTATATCTCGCACTAGTTAGTAATTTTTATAAACAAATCAACTAAAGGAATGCCAATCCCACGTTTATTTTGTAGAACCAAGGTGCTATAGTTTTTCTTTAGATTCTCAAATACTTACCTCATGGGACTTGTCTTCTTGCGCCTGCCTGCTTTCGAATCAGGCTTTTCCACGACAAGGTTTTCAGTGACACCAACAGGGAGCAGCAATCAACTGAGTGGTGTTCTCCAAGCAAATAAGAACAGGGGCAATTTCTTTTATGTTATTCGATCATTGCCAGCGAATAAAAAATTATGAACATGGACTTCTTATAAAAAATACCTCAATAAATAAATACTCATTTTACATATGCTCAAATTAAAAGCCTACACGAGAAATGCTTATTTGAACATGGATATAATTGTATTTAATTACTGAAAGCACGAAAACAGAGGTGTGGTATTAGGCGTACTGTTTTCCGAAACACGTACTTCGGAATTTCCTATTTCTATCCTGTGCAGGGGATTACTTGCTCATTTAGAATTTTTTTGTCCACTACAGTATCAGTATAGCATGAAAATTAGCACGCTCTGGAGATTAGTAATCATATTACTAACAAGTTTAGAACAGAAAACAATATAATCGAAAAAATTAAAAAAACTAACCATTGCTTCTATATCATAGAATTGAATATAAAATGATACAACAAAATACGCGTATTCTATTATTTTTCGTCTTCTGTGTATAACATCTTCATTTGTACAGCTCGTTAAATTGTACGATTGTATTGCGTCCGTTCATTGAGAAGCGGGTGAGAGTGTATAATTTATAACTTTGATGGTCATATCGGAAGCTTTGGCTTCAGAAACAACTAGTTGACTGTAGATTCTTTTAACATTGTATTTAAATTATCTTTAAATTGAACACAATAACATTCATTACCAGAAGCATAATTTTATGTTCTACAAGGGTAGGAAAGATTATAACTAAAGAAACATTCCCTTGCCCCAGAGGGAGTCGAATCCGAGAGAAACCTGAGAACCAGAACGCTGACCACAGAGGCAGTTTACTGAGGATATTGTTGCTGGCTGAACTGTAAGTATTTTTATTACTTTGGTTTTATTCATCGTTATCGTGAAAAACATACATTGACTCTGCATTCACACTTCAAAACTTTGTGGAGAGTAGTGGACTATTCTACTAGAAGAAATTCACCGGCCCAAACGGGAATCTAATCAGGGTACGATTTAATACAGTAGTTGTTTCATTTTTAAGCGCCATATCCGAGAATGGGTTACCTAGCTGCAAGGTGGAACGAGTGCAATGTGGTGTTTCTGCGCATTGGTACACAACAGAGTTTCAGCAACAACTCATTTTGATAGAGCTATGAGGGTTAAGTTGTTGTTGAAGCTGTTTCTTCTTGTTCTGGGATGCTCCAGCTCTGGAGGTTTAACCCATGCCCCTGTTTTGTTTCCAAGGAACCGTCAGCACTGGGTCGCCGTGAAGTCCGACCATCTCCAGCACACATAGTTAATGGGATAATGAAGAAGAATGACATCGGTTGTCACAAAATTAAGTGCCCCCACTACCCACTATTGACGCCTATCTAAGGTTGTTGATCATGAGGCATTTTATTTAGTCTCAGACTCCATTTGAGTTTCCAAAATAACACAGAATTATATACATACTTCTATATTTTTTCTTCTCTTTATATTTGACTTGCTTATTCACAGTGTTTCTTTTTACCCGTTACAGGAGGGGGACTCAGCACTGCTCCAGTGAGGATATAGTACCTATGAACCACAAGGGGGGCGCCCCGGAGGGAGGAGGAAGTGAGAAGGGACCCTGAGCGGCCGTACCAGGAGTGACGGCACTGCAACGACAGTATCCTAGTTTCCCCAACTGAGACGCCCCGACTGTCTGATAGGCAGACCGGGTACCCCCGCCCCATACAGAGGGTCCAACACCCCGCTCCAAAGAGGCAACCGGGTTTTCCTCGGCAAACAGTCAAAACCGCGGAACGGGAAAGTTCCACAGAAAGTATCCTTTTCGCTTACCACGACGCACACCTGATGACCCGGGAAGATCCCGAAGAAGAACCATGGGTCAGGGTAGGCGGTCGCTGAAAATTGAACCATTGACCTCCCGAGTGCGAGCCCACGCAATACCGCTCGCCGAAGCATTACTACGAAGTTTTTTGTCCTCACGTAATACTACGAGTTCGTAGCTTCTCTTCTTCTCCAGTAGCTATTTAATTCTATAAAGAACCCAGGATACTTGGCTGACTTCCCTGCTACAGCTTCTTCCACTTCCGAGTTTCTATCACTCGTAAATTAGACGGCTGGCACAGAAACTAGTGCTTTTAGCAGGACCCACTCAAATTAGATATTGACGATTATAGTATTCAGTAGAATACATTTTTCATAAAACTCCGTTGTTACCAGCATTGTTTCTTGCGATGAAAATTATATGTATCATAAGCGAAGGCTTTGTACTTATTAATGCAAAGCCGGATTATCTAATGACTCGGAAATGGATTCGGCAGATCCCAAAAAATGTTGTTCATAGTGTAGAAATTAGCGTTGGAATTGTTACCACAAGAAGTCATGGAAACAGAACAACATTCCATACCACATTATTTATTCAATAATACTGATTGTGTAAGTGATGCCGTTTTCAGCATTGCTGCTATGAAAGCCAAACAACAGAAGTATAGAGCTCATAAATTTCAGCTGGATGTTTTATAATTTAATATTCAAGGCTCCCTAAAAATAGTATACATCACATATTTGAAGTGATTTTATTTGGCCCGTAGAATTCCTATACTGGGCTTTCAGCCTCGTTCCGCAAACATTCCTACTCGCAAAATAATATTCCACCTTTATATATTGTATTATAAATAACTACTTAAATTCTGCATGAATACGGTCACGTATTACATAGTACCAAAAATATGAACGAGAATAATTACTAACTTAGCATTCAATTTTCGCGTGGTATTTGCAACACAGCAAGATTATGAAAATTCATTTTTACTTTCTCTACTACGTATAGTAAGTAGGGGAAGTATTGTATTACACCCAAAAATCCGATACCGAGATTTCGCCGGAAATACATGTTTTGAGACGCCCTGAATCCAAAAAAAAGCATTTTTAGAAACATGTCCGTGTGTCTGTCTGTCTGTATGTGTGTGTGAACAGCATAACTCAGAAACGAACAGTCGGATAAACACCAAACTTGGTATTTAGGTTTAGTATCTTCCAGAGATGCGACACGAAGGTTTTCAAGAAAATCGCTCCCCACCCCAGGTGACCCTTTACATGGAACATTTTTCGAAAATTTTAATTTACTCAAAAATGGCTTTAACGATTTTTATTAAAATATCATATGATTAAGATATTTTCATGACAACTGAAATCTATATCTAGAATTTTCTGGGAATGTCTCCAAAAGTATTCTTCATTGTAAACGACTTTTGCATAACTAGTAAACCATAAGAGATAGACAAAATTTTAATATACAAAAAATGTAGATTGCGTTAAAATACACAATTTATGTCATATACATTTTTTTGTTGAGTGAACCGTTTTCGAGATATTGCTTGTTATTCCCTTAAATTTACCAATACTTATACTTTTTCTCAAATTCGTTATTCATTTTTTTATGTCCTAGACATGCAAAGAGAATGGAAAGCGCCACATAGCAACCAGCGCTTAAAATATTTTGACTATCGCTTAAAACCTACCATATTCGCCTTGCACCTACAAGAAAATTAGCAATAAGATTGACACCCGATATCTCGATTAACATGATGCATTTGGAGAATAAGCGTTTGTAAAAATGGTTTGTACAGGAGTATAGAAAGTCATGTGAGTGTAACACATCAGATTTTTCTTTTTGTGCCATTGTATTCCAAGTAAAATTTGATTCGACATTTCATCGGAAATCATGTTTAGAGGTCTCTTCAGGAAATGATCCCTGTGGGTAGGTAGGTGGGTGGGTGGGTAGGTAGGTGGGTCGGTGGGTCGGTGGGTGGGCGGGTGGGTCGGTGGAGCGGTGGGTGGGTGGGTGGGTGGGCGGGTGGGCGGGCGGTTGGGCGGGGGGCGGGGGGGCGGGCGGGCAGGCGGGCAGGCGGGCAGGCGGGCAGGCAGGCAGGCAGGCAGGTAGGCGGGTAGGTATGTATGTATGTATGTATGTATGTATGTATGTATGTATGTATGTATGTATGTATGTATGTATGTATGTATGTATGTATGTGTGTGTGTTAGTGAACACCATAATTCAAAAACGAAATGCCGGATAAATACCAAACATTTACTATATTCCAAGGATACGATGCGAAAATTTTTAAAAAAAACTACCTTTTATATGGACTTTTTTTCAAATATTTGGTTTTCTCTAAAAAAGGGTCCAGCGATTTTGATTACAAGCCATGACAAAATGGCATTTGACATAAATGACAAAAACTATATGTTGCATTTTCTGGCAATAAACTGTGGAGTACTCTTCATTTGCAAGGATCAGATATAGACAAAATGTTACTCCGTAGAAATTTTAGGTGTCTTTAAGACAATTAACTTATATCAAATAACTTTCTATGTGACTCATTGATATCCGAGATATCTACTAGTATTGGTTTAAATGTTTAAATTTTTGTCATTTTGATAGTCCTGTCGTTATTCAATTGTTTCTGGCGATGTCACAGAAAGAGTATGAAATTTTAAGGCTAGCATACAGCGACATCTGACTAGATTGTCTTCTTTGTCCTTCTTGTACTTACACCTACATATCTAATGCAACTTTTTCAGCAAAGGTTTATTTGGATTAGCATCAAGTAGATAGAAAAATAATCCTTCGTGGGAATAGTTAGCATCTCTATAGGTATAAAAATAAATGATAATGTGTAAAGGTAGTCATGTGAACATAAACAGATAAGCTTTATTTCATAGAATCTCGCATAACTTTCCTATAGGTTAGTGCATGGAGCTTACTCGGAAGATAAAATTCACTAGGGGAATGCTGGACGCAATGCTAGAACACAGTGACAACAAAATCCCAACAGCAAATTATTTGCTGCTGTTATCCTTATTTTACTTTTGTAAATAAAGAGGCGGGAGAAAATGAGAAGCACACGTGAAATATGGTGTTTTTTTGCTTTCTTCCTTTCAGCATCGCTTAACCACTTCCGCTGCCACCACCAGTGTAGTTGTTATTCTTGTTGTTGCTGCTATTGTTGTTACATTCACATTCCTATTTTATTCATTGAAATAAGCTGTTTTTCAGTTTTTTATACGGAGAGTGTGGCTTAAACCTAGAGGTTTTATCTTTTTACTGATTAAATGACACTTATGATATTGCGTGTTAAATTGTGACTTCAACTGGGTTATATATTATCATTCATACTGAAACCATGTAACTGTTGGCTAATTTTTATATCCTACCTAATCCCTTTCCTGAAAGCTCCGAACCAATTGGGTTTTAAGTGCAAGGTCCCAGTGATCGTATCGGCATCATTATAAAATCCTTTTCTGAGCATTCTATTGCGTTTAATTTCATAAGTCGCTAAAATACTAACTTTTAAGGTTTCCTAAACATGTAGGGTTAATTTAAACGCAGACTTAAAAATTCGTCTTCATGACCGGGAGTTGAACCACTGCTTGTTTTGACCGACTACTGTCGCCAGCGTGATGAGTTACGCGAATGCTACTTAAGTCCTGTAATCTGAGCGAACTAAAGTGTTCAAGATACAATATCAAGTTACAATGCTGAAACAACTGTTAATTTTGAGCATCTAGCTTTTACATTAACGTGCTTTCATATTAGCTATTTAGATTGAAATACTAAAATTGATTTTGAATATTTCAATGCGCAAACAGTGACTCGAAACATGGACTTGGGTTTTCCGTCCCGACTACTACCACAGTGATATAGTGTCAAGAGTTTTTTCTGTTATATTTCATCAGCTTTCACACGGTTGATGTGAAGAAAACGAAAAAGATCTTACTCCCCATATCCAGTAAAGGAAGCTAGTATGAAGGTGTAACAATAAGGTACGGCCATACTTTTAGGACACATTTCTCACATTTTAAAAATAAAGTATGTTATATGCACATGGCTGAGGAAACCCTGTATTTGCATTTTAGAACTCATTTGCCACAGCTCTTCACAGTACATACATAATTATAAACACACACGAAAATGAATACAGCAATATACCACATGAAATGTTCATTACGGCCTCAATTAGCATTGATATATGGATCATGCCGCCGCCGAACCGAATGCCGGATGCGCTGATGTATCCCTGGAGAATTGCGTATTGCTTCGGAGCCTTTTACAATACGGTACGAAGACTCTCTGCACCCTGTATCTGAATTCGACACAGAAGAGACTTCAAATGCCCTCACAAATAAAAGTCTAGTGGCTTTACGTCTGGAGAGAGTGGAGGCCAGGGAATTGGTTCACCTCTACCTATATTTCTGTCACGTAATTTGTTATTTAGAAATCAACGGACATTGAAACTGAAATGAGGCATAGCTCCATTGTGGATGAAGTACATGCTTCATCGCATTTGTAAAGGCACACCTTCTAGCAGAACAGGTAGAGTATGAAAGCATGGTAAGTTTGTCCATTGAACCTGAATGGAAGAACAATAGACCCTAACAAACAGTCATAAAAATGGCGGCCCAAAAAGGAACATAAAACCTTTGTTGATGCCGTGATTCAACAGTTGCGTGAGGATTCATGTCAGCTATTTGTGTTGATTGTGAAACTGTACAATCTAAAAATGACATCTCATTGTGAAGAGCACAGTTGCAATAAAATCAGGGTTGACACGTTGAATAAACCATTCGCAAAATATACCCGTACAGGAAAATCAGTGCTTATAATGCCTGCACGCGCTTAAATGGTATGAATACAAGAGGTTCTCATATAGTAGGTACTCTCGAGTCAGTCATGTGGTTAACATTACTTTTTACGGCAAATTGTCTTATGCTGTGACTACGGTTGTTGTCAATTACATGAAGAATTTATTGCTTCCCCCATTTGAGGTATCCTCCTCCATGTAGGCTTCCATCAGTCACGATTCCGGGCTTAAACGTCCCATGCTCCTTAAGGCGACGATCAATTGCTTCAAACGCCTTCCTGTCGGAGCACCTTCACTCTGGGAATCTCTTCTGGTACACACGAGCGGCACGGCCATATCCGTATGCTAATCCATACATAAAATGAGCATCTGCTTACACCTCTATTGCAGTGTATCGAAACAAAGTCCATGATTAACACTAATAAACTGTTACATGTTAAATGTACTGGACACTAAACATCTGTTGATTCTACGTATAACAAGGCAATGACGTGATTCGCATATCAACATTACCTGCGTTCGAATGGAACACAAACCATTGGCAGTGAACTTAATAATTGCATCTTCGGAATTAACCAAGAGGGCATTTGTAATATTGCATATTAGAAAGCGTTTCATGTGGTACGTTCTGTTCTTTATGCTTTCAATGATTAATATAGTATGAAGAAGAGTTGAAGAAAAATGAGTTCTAACGTGGAAATAAACGTTTCCGGATCCATGTCCATATAAACATTTCTCCTACTAATGTGAGGAATAAAATTTGGTCGTATCTTATCGTTACATTCTGTATCAGCGAACAATATCACTAGTTGCTCACGGAATATGGATAGACAGGGGTTTCTATATATTTACCCTTTTGTTGAAGTTTTCTGTTTTGGGCAGCTTTCAGTATCACAAGTGGAACTGATTCCATGAGTCCGCTGAAAAGTAATGATTTATATAACGGTAAATTTTCCTAAAATGTCTTATTTATAACAGAAATTTTACATGTGTCAAGAAGGGACAATATCGGGTATTAAGGTACTAGTGGAAATATTGGTGAAAAAAGAACTAAATTTCTAATCTTTTCCAAGCTTCCTAGCACATCAGCAATAACAACCATTTAATCCCCATCCATCTACAAATAGGAAATCCCAAGTGTTTCTATGTCGAATATTTTATTAGAAAGAAAGTTATATTATTTCACTTAAAATTTGACTAAAATATAATAATAATAATAATAATAACAATAATAATAATACCATATGCGTCATAACCAGAGCTAGGACAAATATCCTTTGGCATACAATGTGTGCTTGCAGCGAGTTTGTATTGACAGTGCGACGAAGGGAAGAGTGTGCAAACAGTAACCTGGAACTGTAAACAGAAGCGTCAGGGGTAGAACAGAACCTAAGCACAGAAAGTAATTTTACCATACCAGTAACGCAAGCAAACTCCTGTCGACTGTGCAGCTCTGGGTCTGTGTACTAGTACGACGTCACGCGTACAAATTAGGGTGGTGTTACGTTGATTCCTCGCTCAATGGATATTTGTACTAGCTCTAGTTTTAACATATGAATATATAACTTTTTGTGTGCAGTATTTTCTGTAAATAGGGAGGAAACCAAGCTTTGTCAACCTTTAAAGAGCCCCATATTTTTACAAGTCTTCATGTTGTTCAAATATATAAAACTTTGCCACTGAAAAATTGACTTAGAGGATGCCACTCAGGTGGAAAAGTGTCAAACCTTATTTTGTTTTATAACTTCGTAAAGATACGTTAGTGCAATACCGAGCGGGATGGCACAGGTGGCAACGTCTACGTCCCATATTAGAGAAGTCCCGGGTTTGATTCTCGGTGACCGCCCACTCTGACCATGGGGTTCTTCATGGTTTCCCCTTGTTCGCCTAGGTGAATGCTGTGGTGGTGTATTCCACCACGATTTCTGCTTTCCCCTCATTTTCTTTCATTGTGTTCCTCTCTTTCACGTTTTAGGTGTGTTTTCAGGCTCTGCGGTGCTGGCGGTATCGGAAAAATGGTGTGGAGGCTTGCACGTTTTCCCCATGAACGCCAGAGTGCGTTGTTCCGTCCGTTAGGGTCACTTCTTCGCCCTCTCTCGGGATTCATCGTCTCTACTAGCACGCGGATGTTCAATTCAGAAATATTAGGAACCTCTGCGCGTCTCTGTAGGCCTGCTTGCCTGCGAACCTGAAACCTCCTAAGGCTCCTATTCTTCACCCCTGCCTACAGGGGGGTATAGCCATAATAGATCAAGCTGGTTGCAGTGCGCAAGGTGTCCCCACCGATAAATACGTCCTACATCCTACGTTAGAGTAATATAAAGAAGATATGCACGAAATCATTCATTTATTTTCATTATCAGCAACACTTCACAACTTCAAAGCTCTCTTGACATAAAAGTCACGTACATAATTATTTGCGAATTGGAAAGCAGCATTAAATATATTTGCCAATAGCTTTACGTGATTTGATGTTTCTTCGTCTTAATGAGTACTAGCCTTGTTATAGGTTGTGTTGAAACTGGTTTCCATCTATATTAAGAGTTCCTGGTAAATTTGCATTTACCATTTTTCATCGTCAAGAGGTTGTAATTCATGAACTATAGTCACTCCTTAGTGTTTCAGTTTTAAAAACCTAACAACTCTATGAACAGAGTCTTTTGAATCACCAGTTACTGTGCGACACGTCTTAGACACATTTTTTGAAGAGCGTTCGAATGATGCGAAAATTTCGCAATATTTACTTCCGTTAGAACATTTCTTTTTCGGTTTAGCGTTTAGCAATCCCGATGTCCTAAACTTATTTACCAGGCATTTAAGGGTTTCTCTATCTGGAAATGGAACACCTGGAAATTTCTTCTGAAATTGTCTACCCACTTGTCTACATGATTCGGTTTTTACTTATGTAACACACAAAATCGTTTTTGTTCAAGCGCGAATTTTTCGGTAGGCATTTCTGGACTAATAAGAATAATCTAATGTTCTACATTCATACACAATGCAGGTGTCTAGAATAAACTTTTACTTTTCTATTCTTTACAGCTCGAACTGAATACAGCAGCTGAAACAGTATAACGCATTTGGAGAATGGCCTTGAGTAGTGCTCTAGCGGAAAAATACCGAGGTCCCTGCAGTGAAAGAGAACAACATCGATTTGTGGCCCTGTTATAAATCGAAACGCATGGTATGTGACCAGTGTTATCCCCACTTACCCTACATTTTGAATGCAAGTACTTCAATATTAAGCTAAGACCTGTTCCTATTGCTATTCAGGATCTAATTCAGTAACTTAGGACAATCCAAATTGTCCACCAATGATCGAGGAAACGAGAAGAATCCTACCACCTGCAGCAGTCTGCGATATTGTGTTTATTTATACAATCCACCATCAATGACGATGTCTATACATATATAAATATCGGAAGAGACTGTAGCACCCTTGAAAGGAAAGACGAACTGCCTGAGGTCATGCTATATCTAAGACTACATCGGTCTTTATATCCTCTCCACAAATATTTCCTCCTTGTGTCTCTACGGAAAAGAAAACAAACCGTCTTCCTTCCTTTTGTAAGCTTTGACAAAACGCTTAGCGTTTTCGTTATTATGTGGGAAGGAGGCTTTTATAAACAGACATGCAAGATCAATAGAAGAATTTTGCGTTGAAAAAACATTCATGATGGTGTCAATGCTGTTAATGAACTTATGATATTTTAGAACAAAAACACGTCTCCCTTTATTACGTGTGAAAACCAGAGAACAATGTGTGCTTTGGCCATCAGAAACTAAGTTGCATAAAGTAACGAGGGTGAATTATTTTGCTTATTAATCCAAGGTAGGAGAAGATGTAGACAATCATTCCGTTTTCAAAGTTTCAATGAATTCCCTGAAGTTAATTTAATAAAAGAGACGAGAAGACTTCATACTTCCGGGTATGAATCACAGGTTCATACAGCTGAACATAGAACTTTCTGTAACTATATGCCAACAACACTATTGCAAAGTAGTTTTATGGAATACAGGAAAGGTATGAAAAGATAATGTCGAGTCTTTGTGAAATTCTATGGACGTTTCACAACTGCATTTCTCACTAGTCTTTAGACGATCGTAAAAATTAGAAGTTGTATGAAGGGTAATTACATCATTTCTTCAAAATGTTTCAAGTGCCAACCTAAACGTTTCGTATACACTAATAATTAAATTAATATATATTCATGTCATTAATGGCATTTAGAAGTGTTCTTAAATTATATTGATACACATTGCATAAATTCAAAAGTTATTGTCGAAACAAATAATTTAAACATAAGCAGAAGAAAGTAGATGATTGTCGTCCTTTCTAAAGCTCCCTATATGACCTTATGGCCTTCGGGTATACCTCATTCTACCAAGCAATAACTGGACCCATTTCTGAGGTGGAAGTACCCAGTGGGCGAAATTCATTACTCCGATGATAGGGTAATGATGAGGATGGCGGTTGGATGAGAGGATCTACAGCTTTTAACGTGGACTCCGAACCACGTTGGGCTTGGGAGATATTTCACATCAGCAAGTCAGAGGTGAATGCGTGGAAATGACCAGCTTAAAATCGTCACCCCAGAGCCGGGAATCGAACTCCGGATCCCAGTACGATAGCCAGAAATAAAACCACAAACTGCCCCGGCGGCCGAAGTAGATGATTGTAAAATGGATAGTTTTTGTTAGCTTGTCAGGCGAAATCAATCATGTTTTATAATAATTAGTAGATGACGATAAGTGGAAATCTCAACTTCTCAAATAAAACTAATGTAATCGTAATAATCGAAGGTAAAGAAATAAAACACAGATTTAATTTAAAAGTATTTACATTTTTTATTCAGTTCCGAATTGAAACGAGTACCATTAATTTAGAATTAGCCATATCAGCGAGGATATATTTTTTACCAACCAGTTTCTCTAAGCTGGCGACAAAGCTGGTATCGTTAAAGATATATTTAACTACCATTCACTTCTCGGTTATATAATAGCTGACTAAAGTAATGAACAACACTGCTCATAATATTAATAATAAGGTGAGGTAAGTTCGAATCCTCAATAGCACATCTGCGGTGCTAGTGGAATGAAAATGTTAATTTAATCTATGAACCGGATGAGCCCGACTGACAGAACAACAGACAGACTGATGAATCGAAATCAGACTGACAGATAGAGGTGCCTTTATTGTTGTTAAGTTCTTATAAAAGAGACAGTGTATATGTCATTGACCGTACGTACATAAGTAAAGGCAGAGGGCACGTATAAATTACACATTTAAAGGACACATTCCCGAAAAATTCTGAAATTTTAATGCGCACTGAATACTAAGGATTAGGGCTCATGTGCTGTCAATGACACTTTTTTTAAACTTATTTAAAACATGTTAATTGAAATTACTAAAGTTTTAGGAAAATGTAATTCACAACAAGTAATGCATTAGCTGCAATAAAATTAATAATCAATGTGTTAGGCTTCAGTTTCGGACACTCATTCGGCCTTCAAGTACCCAATAAGTAAGACTGAGTTATAATTAGCAAAAACGTTTCCTTGCTTTACTTTGTCGTATTTTATCTGCTTTGTTTCTCACAACCTTAAATTAAGCATTCCGTATAATCTGAAAAATTAAATTTATTAGGGAGTTCTAGTTGAACTAATAAAGTTCCATAATTTGGTATATATTATGACTTATTACCATAAATACATAGTACTACGGTGATTAAGTAATAAATAAGGATGTGCGGAGAATGTTCCTAAGTTCACCGCGAAAATTTTGACCAAAGATTTTTTTAAATGAATAAATGACCGTCACAGCTAAACAAAACAAAGAGCTCTATTGAATATTAGAATTACAAATCCCTCACTCTAACGCAGACTTAATAATAGTCTTACAGTAAATCCGAAATACTATTTTAAAATGCAGGTTGTTTCAATTTATTCACCAAAATTTGTAATTGGATATCCTGTTTTGTACTTGTAAAATAATACATGATATGTTGTAAGTCTAGCACTAGCGAATGGCATTAAAGGCGTGAAAAATCAGTAAAAATATCAAAAAGAAATGTGTAGATGTATCTTGATATTATGGCGAAATTCAAAATATTATACTTATCAGGATATGCTGAGGTTTTTAGCTCAAAAAGTGAACTATTAATTGTTTATAGTATTCATGGCTCATATTGGAATATATACTTGTATCTATAATTTATCATAGACAATAGATTAATTAAGTCCATCAATTTCTTTTTGTAAATGGTATGTATTTAAAGTTCATTTTTTTAACAACTGAGGATATTGGAAGCGGTGAATGGGTGGAGCGATATCCAAAATAGGGTAGGCTCTACTGTGCTGAGTACTACTCCACCTTCTTTTCAAGTAGATAAACCCAGAAAAAGCCTCATTCAGGTAATTCATGCTAATCAAAATTCAAAACGAGGTGAGCTGTTTTGATAGTAAAATGTTCTCTTCATGTATTATTATTATTACTATTATTATTATTATTATTATTATTATTATTAGTAGTAGTAGTAGTAGTAGTAGTAGTAGTAGTAGTAGTAGTTGTAGTGCTAGCAGTAGTAGTATGATTAGGGGCGGCACCGTAGTCGAATGGTTAGACCGCTCGCCTCCCTCTCGGGTTCAATCCACTTACATGGTATGTATTTGGGCCCACATGTAGGATTTGTGGACGAAGCGTAGTCTGGGTGGGGTTTTCTCCGGATTCTCCGGGTTCTCCGGTTTCCCCCGCCATTCACTCACCAATTGTTCCATCATCACCTTTCCTTTCATTCATTTCGCCTTCATTTCATATCACCTTCCTCACTCTCACATCTGGATACGGGCCGTTCCGCATTCTTCTTTCTCTCTGATTTAGTTTCCGTCTGCTCCCTGACAGACCTTTGACCCTAGGCGCGGTTGTAAGTCCTAGGGGGTGTAAGCCATACACACGAGGAGGGTAAATCGACTAAACAAGTAAGTGTTATTTTTAGGGATGGTGATTTTTTGCAAATTTTGTGCGAAATGCACATGAAGGCTTGTAATCTTATGTTATAACCTTTCACGACCTATAAACCGCTGTTTAATGTGTTTTGAAATGCGATAAAATCCTAAATGGGTTCAAAATGCGTCAGTTATACCAAAATGCAACATAAATGTTAATTGTGTTACAATTCATGGACTCTTTTTCAAATGAAAATATGTTTATGGAATGTTTGCATAAATGGAACGGAAGGTTAAGCAGCTACACAGAAGAAAATGCGAACTTATTTTTTTTCTCCTAAGAGGTTGGTAAACTTTATAATCCTGGCCGAGTATTGTCAGTAGTTTTGAGGGATTTAAGTGAAAGTAAAACAAATATCCAGTTTTCTCGAGTTATTAGTAAGGATAACTTTGTTTTAGCTATATGAATTAATTCCAATTGGTAAAATAAACTATGTCAAAAATAAACATGTAGACTGTCTGCAATGTATTTGGATGTCTACCTTAGCAAAGATGCTGAAAAAGAGTAACTGAATCATAATAATATGTTAAGAGGAATGACAGAACAAAATGTTGAAGTATGTTCTATTATTCTATATACCGTGTTACTGATTTATGAACTTGTATGACCTGAGTTAATTATGTTTATTTTCTTTTTATTAATCTGGTTTTTCATTATAATTCGTCTTTTCTGTGTGTTATGGTTTAACTTGTATCAATTATATTTTATATGTATTGCTTTAAGCTATGTTAACATTAAAAAATGCAAAATTTACTTTATGTATGTATATTTTCCTATTATAGTTTTACAAATGTGATTTTCATTTCAGATTAAGGTTATGTCAAAAGACATTACCGATTTAGCAGTTATAAATATTTTTCTTCAAAATGCTATAAAATGCTAAATTTCAAATTATAAAACACTATAGGTACGAATCAAAACGCTAAGTTTGTGATCTGAAAGTAATAACTGCCGCTTATTATTATTATTATTATTTTTATTTTTATTACTATTATTATTTCTTCTAATAAGAAAACACAGGTATATAAACTGAGACACAGAATAGCTAAGAGGTTTAAGAGTTACCTAAGTCAGTCTAGTTGCTGAAATGCCAGTATTCTGTCCTCAACTGCTCATAGGCGTATGCCCACGCTCATATGTCGAGTTATATATGGTAATCAAACAATGATAGAATCAGTTTCGGGCAATATTCAGAGTGCTTTATGCGATGAGGCGCCTCTAGGCATTAAGCAGAATATAATTTTACAACTGTAATGGCCACTGTGGGCAATGAACTTGGATGAACCATTCCTCCACATTATTTCTTTGTATCTACAATTAGATTAGAACCATAGAGAATTTGTGTGAAATGTAATAATTTTTGTTGGCACTTATATGCTAAATTGTTTTAACTCGCAAATCGTAATTCGGGGCCACTAACTTGAGAAGTAATTCCACCGCTCTGTTTACTTCATCCATGTTTTCCCTGCTAAACATACTCGAAGTTAGGTGTGAGTGGTGGTAACGGATACCCTCAGCCAAACGGGTAAAATCGTAAAACTTAAATGTTCTATATTAATACTTACGAATGTTTTGCCTAATACTCGCATTTCATAACCAGCTCTAAGAGAGGGGATAGTGGAAGGGGAAAATATGTTATCTTTCTTCCTCAAGGCGAGTGTTTCTTTGGGTTGCTATGCTTTTACAGCGATATCTCAGGTGATTCACAAAATTAGTATCGATCTCAGGTGTAGTTGTGTTTCTTAGCTTGGTAAAAACTAATTGCAATAGTAGGTGTTCTTCCGAGCGGTCGTGAAGAGAAACCTTACTGTCCTAATTTCTTCCCTTTTTACACCGTTTACATCCGACGTAACCAAACTTGTATTCTGTTCGTTATGGTACAACACGTGAAATTTTCACTAATACGGAAGTTAATGTTATTGTTTGTGTTATGGTTAACTTAGAAAGTTTTCCTCAACTTGTAAGTTTTATAATCCAGAAGTATCTGCAATTCACTGCGGCTTTAAGTAATAACTAACTTTATGGGTATTAAGTGAAATGGCATCTGTCTACAATAAAATTAACTTTTGTAAGTAATTAAATAAACACATTTGCATATATTTGCTTTCTCTGTTTTCATTTAATGTAATAAAGCCCTTAAACTGCATTTCCTATAAGACGCACTATTTCGGAACTACTCTGTGAGTTTATTCAATCCTCTCTCTCTCTCCCTCCCTCTCTATCCATCTCCACCCTCACTGCTTCGGCTCGACTGGGTCCCAAAGTGTTTACTTTATAATTGTTTTAGTTTTGACTGCCACCATGCCATATACTCGAGAAGTATTTATATTTTCTTTCGTGAAGGTCAGTAATAAAAACGTCGTACTCAACTGGAAGCTATTCCAGCCGCAGCTGGATACCTACCGCTCCCTGACGCAAAACTGGCGTAAGTGCACGTGCAGTTGGCTTCATTTTTTCCGCTTCTATCTTTTTGTTCGAGTACTGAACGTTTTCGGGGATAACTTAAAAGTTCCTTTTTCGATTTCAGTTTTATTTATGGTGCTACTGGTGTAACAAATAAATACCTGAGAATACACTAAATTCAAATATAGGTCATACTGTTATTGGCATTACAAAAGTAATAAAACGTTCCATAAAATTAACAACTTCTTAATCGAGCAGCACATGTAAATATTGCGTAACAGTGCTTCTCATAGGGTTATAGAATACTCTTTCGAAATGGCAGATAGTTCCTAAGTATTATAATGCACAGCAGCAAAGCTATGGTTTCATCTAGCGAAGTAAAGTGTAGGTTGCGAATGCTCCCATACAGGGAACCTTAATGACAAGTGCTGGAAAGCACAGTTTTTGGGAGGGGAAGAGAGTGAATTTGATCTCTAAACATCGCGGGTGATCCCACTGGTGGTAATGAAAGCGGACGCTATGATCATCCAGGTCGATACTCTCGTTTTCAGGTTGTTAGGAGAAGACACAGAACACGTGTGGAGTATCGCTGATGAACATTTTCAGACGATACGTGCCGACAGCCCCGGCTAGCTAGTTAGTTGTACTGGAGTGAGTTCTTGCTTGGAGAATCTCGTCCTTCTGGGAATTGATGGAGTTTCTGACAGTAATACATCGTTTAGTAGATATTAATCTACGCGTACTTTTAATATCCTTAACAATGACCCTGATACTGCAATTAAAATATTAATACTAATTAATAATAAAACCGTAGAAAATATATATCCATTCCATTATTGGTTGTGGTCTATCTTACGAAGAAGATACAAATTTAATGCCCGCCATCGGAAACGCAACATAGTGCGCAGAACACTACGAAATGGAACAAAGAAACCAACAAAATCAAATCTCTCTACTAGTGTGCAGAGCTGAGGAACAGACAGGATGACGATTATTATTATTATTATTATTATTACTATTATTATTATTATTATTATTATTATTATTATTATTATAAACTTCATAAACTGAAGTTATAAGACCAATTAAAAAAATTAAAAAAGCTTAAAATACGAAACGAGGATATAATGCAATTACTGAGGAAGCAATCTATCATAGAAAATAGATTAAATAAAAATTGTAGGGATGGTAACAGCATAATAACATAACACTTTCTGCAGTACCTATAAATAATACTAGCAACTGTCATTAAAAGGGATCAAACATACTGAGTGCAGTTGGCTAAAAGTTATAAATTTGCATTTTGTGAAATTACCTCCGTAATTTATTAGAGAGAGAAAAAGACAGTTTTATATTTACTTAACCATGTCTGACAAATTTTGATTACGAAGAACATATTTTGAGGTATTATTACAAATAAAGTGTGCGTGTTTTATTGAACCTGAAAACCTTTCCATTCTTGCAGAATACTATATAAGCTGAAGAAAGACAAAAGTACCTTACGGAGTCTCGTCACACTTATACAGCGGTAGAGTATCCGAAGGGAATGCCGAATATTTATGGTACTAGTTCCGGTAGTGACAATGAATTTTTCAAACGCGATTAAATTTCTCAACTTTACTGGTAGTAATGTTATTTAAGCAATAAAACCATTGAGCATGAACGATTACTGCTTAACGTCATCTAAATATTCATAAAACAACTCCAATCTAAACACCCGTGATCCTATTCTGTTACACATTATTCCTAAACTTACTACTGTATGTACATTTGATCCTGTATTATTTATTCGTTTATAACACTTATTACATTTTTGTCGTGTTTCATGTACATCTGTATCTTCCTTTTGTTTTTTGTTTTTCTGGAGGTGGTGTAAAATAGAAGATCTTATCCTTAATTCCACCATGTAGTATAAATAAACAGGTAAATAAAAAAATGTATACATCATACACCCGTAGCTATAAACGATTGATTTTATTTCTACATTTTAATTTTTCATTTGGACACTAATACAACTTAAATCTATGGGTATACATTTCATACCATTATTATTTACTGGCACATATAAATAATTAAATAAAGAAATAACAGCAATATAGAGAAACAATTGCAATAAATAAGTTCCATATATTAAAGCAATGTATAATGTAATAGGCTTTAGTTAAAAAACTTATCCAAGAAGAAGGTAATTAGGAAGTCAGGTTAACGATAGCCATTAGTATCAGTCGAGGAGAGAACCCATTAGCTTAAAGATTCTGTGAACTGAGTTGTGAGCACATTTCCAATCACCTAGGGCCAATTCTGTAATTCGGAGAGGCAAAGTCAGTTCTGAGAAAAGTGATAGGCTGTGTAGTAACAGTCACGGACCAAATGAAGAGTTTGATGTTGGTCCAGGCAGGATGATGATTACTTTTGTCTAAGGGCGCTCAAATTTTAGATCATTAACACCCCTGTAAAACAAACCATGGCAAAGGCCAGAGATAAAATTCAGTACAAACAATCATGGCAAAGGCCAGAAATAAAGATGAATGTAAAATCCTAGCAAAAGCCGGAGGTAAAGATCAATATAAAGTCATAGCAAAAAGTAGAAATAAATATGAATATATAACATAAACCGAAGGGTACGAAATACCTGACGTCAATAAGACTAAATCTGCACTTAAAAATTTACCCCTAACACAAACCTAAAAACCCTCTCAACCGCTTGCTTATTGTCCGTTAAGAGCTCTGCAAAACTGGCTGGCAGTTGCGAGAGTCCCGAATATGTGCTAGAGAAATACACTCTTGCAACACATGACGGACCGACAGAGTTTTGCTATAAACTGTACAAAGAGGAGTATGGACCCCCTTACAAAGGTTTCGTGTGTAAAATTGCAATGGCCAGTAGGAACCGATCCAAAATTATCTCTTCACGACGGGATACACGAAAGGAAGTTACCCAGTTTATCGGGATGTCATTCACTACTCTAAGCTTATTTCCGCGGAGAGTTAACTATTTCTCGCGCCAGGACGATAACACCGCTCTCCGCACAACAAGCCTAAAGCCTTCGACGTTACCCGAGATATTGCAACAACGGGGTTCTGTGGTCGCCGCCTTCCTGCCAAATCCACCACTTCTTTCCTCGGCAAGTCAACGTGACCAGGTACCTAAGCACACTCCACATTAACGCCAAAATCGCATAAAACATGGAGGGCATCCTGGATGCGCTGTGCAATAGCAAATATATGTTTTTACTTCACGCGTATTTGCGAGAGAACTTGCTTTACGTAATGTCTTTTTGTTGTCGAGCCCCACGTTGTGGAGCCAATTATGCGACGGAAATGTTGCTTACGTAATATTTATAGCGTAAGTTATTAGAAATTGTAGATCATATGTTGTGCTGCTTTACTTCACGCGTTGCCATCTTGTGACGTCATTCTTTGTTTGGTTCGTAGCTCCCTCTGGCGTTAGCAATTTGCATGAATTAGTGTTCGAAAGAATTTAAATTTAGTATATTGTCCTCCAGCTAGCTATCATCTTATCTTGGTAGAACTTGTATCTCTTGCAGGTTGTGAATCAGAAAGGAATCTTTTATCCAGAAATTATACTTAATGAAGAAATTGGTTTTATAACTTTTATTGCCGAACACGTTCACAAACACTTTTACATATGGATCTGGATACTCGCCAAACTGAAACTGTTTGTAATAACTTCTTATTTATCACTTTTAACTCGCATACTTTAACTTTATGTAATTTTTTAAATGTATAATACTTTATAATAATTCTCGTAATTCTGCTGCGTGTAACTTGGCGAACTGAAGGACTGGCTGACGATGTGTAGTGTATACGAAATTTTGATGAACTGAACGGCAAGCTACCTCGGGCCTGGCTTATTTATACGCTTGCCTCAAGATACGCCTAAAGATTATAAATGAACTGCTATTGGCTAATAAAACGCGCCAACATTAGCGTATATTTTAATATCCAATGAAAACCACTAATACATATTGCTTTAGGAAACATTCTAGAAGCTTCTACCGAAAAGGCGCGAAATATTACGTAACTTCCTGGTTCCCGGTAATGATAAACAACTCACCCCATCGCTGCATTATTGCGTTATTGTTGACAGTTTCAGTAAAGCCGTATATTATTATTTACCAATAATAATTACAATTAATAAACCTCTGAAATCAATGTCACATAAAAATACATATTCATATTACAATCCTTATTTACATTTAGGTAATTTATGATACAAATTACCGTATCAGCTGAACATTGGGATGGTAGTTGTACAGCTCACTAAGGCTCCAAAGTACACTGAGGGAATCGCTAAAAATGAGACTGTCTCCCAGTTTTTGACGCCGCACATATAAAATGCCTCGGTATATGGCATACAGCTCTGCACTATAAATGGAAGTACTATCATGAAAACCAATCGTACTGGGTTCCGTTCCATGAACATAAGCACACCCAACACCGTTGGTGCATTAGATCCGTCGGTATAGATCAAATTTCAGTCATTGTAATCTGACAAAAATTCTATAAAAAACAAGTGCGGATACTAAACTCAGGTATTGTAGACTTCCGGTATGCCTCACCTCAACACCTACGTGAGCATCGAACGTAACGAAGGGGGGAACACCCTCTTCCCCTTAAGAAACATGCTAGACATTTCAATATCGTTTCTAAGAAGCTCCCGGAAACGAACACCTACAGTCCTTGAAATAATGGAGCTGTTCCTATAACGTTTGTCCAAACAAAAAAAATAGCGAACGTTGGATGTGTTGACATACATTTAAGCGCACACGCATAATTTCCCAATATGACATCACCCGATATCTGAAAGACGATTCTGCCGATTCGGCGTATAGACTCGTAACTGGGCTACTTGGAAAAGCACCGACAGTCACTCGAGTGCCCTGACTGTGGACTGTGTCTAGGCTTTTCAGCACAGAGGAATAAATGATGCACCCATAGTCTATCTTGGATCCGAGCAGTGTGCGATATAGTCGCAGCATAACTGATCAATCCACTCCCCAAAATTTGCCATTTAATGGCTGCAAAATATTCAGAGAAAGGTCACATCACACTTTCAACTGTGCTAGATACAATGACCAGCTAAGTTTCCTATCAAACGTCAACCCCAGGGAACTCGTCTCATCTGCGAATGGCAGTAAATCTGGACTGAGTAGGAGTGAACATGGTAATCGTTTCCTTTGGCGCCAGAAGTTAAAGCATATTAGCTTTTCAGTTGAAAAATGAAATTCGTTTTTAGAACTCCAATTCTTAAAGTTGTATAAACACTGCTGCGTTCCAAAAAACTGCGCAAGCTGAGAAGTACAATAGACGGCAAACTCGTCTACGAATAAACATGACAATACCCCTGGAGAAACACATTTCGAGATAGAATTAATTAGTGTAGCAAACAGTACAACGCTTAGTACCGATCCCTGAGGATCTCCGTTCTCCTAAACAAAAAGGTTCGAAAACACCGAGCCTAACCTTAATCGGAAAATGCGGTTCTCCATAAAGTCCCGCAATTAATAGTGGTAAGGGTCTATTATGTTCCAGGTGTGTAGGGAACGTAGTATCCCTTCTCGCCAACACGTATCATAAGCCTTCTCAATGTCAAAACACATCGCAACGGTTTGACAATTCTTCATGAATCCGTTCATGATCTGCATCGATAATAACACAAGTTAAACTACGTCGTTGAAAACCGCACTGGGTGTTGGACAGGAGGTTGTAAGGGTCCATCTACCATACAAACCTTCCATTGATTATGCGTTCCATCATCTTGCAAAGGAACTGGTGTGGGAAATAAGATGGTAGCTGAACGGAAGATAACGGTACTTTCTAGCTTTTAAAATGGATACTTATCTTTTCTGGAAAAGTATCAGACCTTGAGCAGGAAAGTCTTACTTTAAGGAGAGCGCTGCTGCAACATTTGTACGTGAATACAATCTTATCCTGGAGCTGATAGTCGCGAAGATGAAACAGCGTGTTATAACTCCGCCATGGTGAAAGGGCGATTGCAATCTATAAGCTTTCGAGAAGGAAACAGAATTTCCACCTGAGTCTTAACAGGCAGGAATTCGGGCAAATGGTTATCTGAGTAGACACTTGAGCCAAAGCACGGCCAAATGCGTTAGCTACGTCAAATGCATCAGTAACAGCTCCTGTAGCTGCTTTAGGACCGGCGATTGGCATGTGGGTCGATTTTTACCACTCGCGTAATTTATCTCATACGACAGAGGAAGATATATGATAAATGAAGCTAAAAACTTGTTCCATGATGTCTTTTTGAGATTGGAAGGAGGAATAACATGTAGAGGGAGCTATTTTCTGTTCAGAGTCTTTAGAACCAGTGGAAGGGTGAGATAAGGAACTAGCGTGAACGCACAGTAGCTAGAGAACAGCCACACGAAGCCGAATTGGCCGCCTGCCAGCTGTTGTTACCTTTCCCTTTCCACTGGCTTAATAGACTCTGAACATACAATAAACGTAATAAAGGCGTGCAATTTTAGATCACAGAGTTACTCTCTCTGGTACCGGCACTGGTACTTGCATTCGTTGTGCACACCTTCGTGGATACACTTGTGCATGCATTCATTACTCCGGTACCGTCTTCGGCACGTACTGCTAGTGTTATATTTTAAGTGCCTAGTGACGTGCTTGTGTGAGTAAGATTTCGTGACTATTGCAAGAGATCAAATCTATAAGTAATTTAGTAGTATACGGTAATTACGCTTCTAGCTTCTTTGATTGCGGAAACAGTTATTTCCAACCATAACATGATATACCAGAGTTAGCAGGTATAATAATGCACTTCTCACAATTTCGAATGCTACAATTCAGAGCCAGTCTATTTCTGCATCTTAAACGGTCGACAACTCACTTCAGTAACTCAAATATTCGTTCACAATAAATTTCTCATTCAAATTAAATTGGATTTATCCTTTAACAATACGCCCATGCATACCTTGAGGGAAAGTACTCATAGTTCTACCACTGGAGTTGCCGGCAGCAGAATCAACAGCAGATACTGGAGACTACGAGAAAAGGTGGTAACTACATACGGTAACACATTTCAAGACATAATTGAAAGAAACTCAGCCATTCCCGGAAGAGTAAATAAAGGAAAAAAGAATTTCAAAACTTGAGAGTTATTGCTATCACAGAGTACTGAAATAAAATTAATTGGGGTTTACATATATGAGTTCCTTTTTTTAGAGTAGCATAAAAACATTACACAACAAAATGTGGAGTTTTACTCATAAGTATTTTTCTACTCCTAGGTCAAATAAAAATATTAAACCTAAGACATGCTATATTTTTTCAGGAATAACAGTATTGAAATTCGTGTCCGTTTCCAATGTATACCTGATAATTAAATTGAATACTGAATAAATCGTTTTTATAACTAGACAGGAAGAATTATTTAATAGAAAAGCTAGTGGAGGGGTTCCACTCGAACCAAAACAAAAAGTATCACATTGTAATTAAAAAATATATTAATAATATATCGACATATATTGTATAGTGCCTTACAATAGAGGAGTATTACTCGAATTTTCAAACTGTTAGCTGTACATAGTTGGACAAATACTCAAACGAAAGCATAATAGTTAGCAAGTTAAGAGTTTCAATAGCAGGAAAGTTTAATGACATATATCTGCTATTTATTATACAAATACTGTAAAATACTAAAACAAAGATGAATGTAAAACGCATGACATAATCTTGGGAGGATCAAGAAGACATGATCCCCGTCTATGTTCGTATACTTACACGAAGTATACTTGGGAGCAGAAAAAGTGTCCCGTATAGGGACGAGTGAAACAATTTGGTACTACTGTGGCATGACCATCCCTTCTTGGCTAATTTCAGAGATTTGATTGGAAAGGAACTTATTTGATAACAAAGGATGTACGGAGTGTAGTACTACTAATGAGCTGTCTATTTTCTTTGGAAATTCAGTATTCCCGGATTAATAATAATAATAATAATAATAATAATAATAATAATAATAATAATATGAATAATTAATAAGGCTGACAATAATAATCTTTTGGAACGACAGAATCAGACTGAAAACTTCAATACCGTAGACAGAATTTGCGGCTCGGCCAACACGCCCGTACAACACTACTGTCCATTCCAAACCAGAGTGCCTTACACTGAAAACAAACTCTTTGTATTATCCGCGCGAAAGTAGTGCGCAATCCCCGCCCATAATGGCTGCTTGTTCCCCTCCCACTGGTTGTTGAACACTATTTATTCTATAAAAAGGCGCCCTGCGTGACAATCATAGTTCAAAATGCAACCTGAGGTAACAATCGATTTTATAAGTATGCGGCATTGAACATTTTACTTACGTTAATCACAATCCTCGAGCAAAAGTGCAACACCCAAATCCGAATCCTGCGGAAATGACTCAGCTGCCATATCAGAATCGGAACTACTCTCCAAAATAATGACAAGCTTATCCACAATTCCACAGCACTGTCGCACTTAAAACAAGTTCCTACATTCCCTGCTTTCTTTCGTTACACTTCTCACTGAAACGCCTGTAAACTCCGATATTAGCTTCCTAATATGGAATAATGCAAGTGTCGGGTATTTTTGTAATAGTGAGTTGAATATGTGAAGTATTGTTTGTTTTTAGCCACTTTTTAACTGTTTCCCGCTTGTGTGTTTGAACAGTTTCTTCGCACTACACACACCTTCCTCTGCCATGTGAGCTCAAATACCAACTGACTAAATCACAAGCTTTGACCTGAGCTGAGCATATGTGTGTTAGTGTATTATGAATGACTGTTCGCTTATCATATATCCTGTGTTACGCAAAGTGTTTATTCGGTACTCATATAGCACCTCTGGGAATTCATTGCTGCATTTCTTGTATATGTAAGAGAGTGACAGTCAACATACGGTTGGTATTAACTAGCAAGATGCCCTCGGCGTTAGCGCAAAAGCAGGCGAAAATCATATTTTGTAATCTCTTAACAGCTAGTATATATCCCTTACCTTTAACGATGAGTTCTTATGAAAACAGCAATAAAATGTGCAGTTCTATACCTTTGCTGCTCTAATATTTCATAATACAATACATGTATTAAGGAACTATTTACGTTAGCGTAACAGTATATTCCTGGGTTCATAACAAGCCTAAGCACGTACTTCTGTTTACATCAGAGGGAACTCTGGTTTGGAATGGACAGTAGATTCCCCAGCCAATTCCCATTTATCCTGGTAAACCAAAAGGCATTATGAAATTAATTTTGGGGTAACACCTCAATGGCGACTTATAATCTCGAAATACTTTATGTTTAATAATATTCCACTATTTTAGTACTAGTGCAGATTATTATAACGTAATTATTATTATTAATTATTTATTGCAAATGAGCCCAGATAGGACTACACAACATAGCAGTTAGAGACGTTTCTTTGTCTTCCTTTGAAATCCACGGTTTTCTCATTCCTTGGTTTTCTTTCTCTCGTCCGCCCATGTTGTTCAAGTTTTTTCTTCAGCTGGTCCTTATGGTCACATTACCACCTATACATTATTATTTAAACTGTATCTCTGTTTAGGATATATTCCTACGTAATTCCTGCCTATTTTAGGTCACTTTTTACTTCACCAATCCACTTGTACCATCTACTTTGCTTTACTTCTATTTTCGTAGAATTCCATTATTTCTTTGAGAGCCTGTTTGAGTTCATTCATTTAACTGTCCATAAAATTTTAACCTTCGTTTTCTAACGTCATTATGAACGTCTGTACACATTTTATTTGAGTTTTACCTCTGAGTGTGTACTGTTAACCTATGACTCCTGGATATACTGTTTTTCTTATAATTTTGGAATCTTCCTTTTTCAACAGTACTTTCGATATCTGCTTTTCTGCTCAAAATTAAAGTTTCAGCCTTTTAGAGGCACTCTGGTTTAATTACGGTGTGATAATTCTTAATTCTGTATGCTTAGAGAAGCACTTTTTACTACAGATGTTTTGAGTAATGTGTTTGTTATTATTATTATTATTATTATTATTATTATTATTATTATTATTATTATTATTATTATTATTATTATTATTATATCCGTATCAAAGTGTTTACACATCAAGTTAATTAATGAAGTTGACAAATATATCGGATTACTGTTTCTTCGTAGGAAAGACTTTATATATTTTGGCGTAAATATTATGGCTGTTGTACATTTCAGCGCTACAGGTGATTCGTTCACCTCTCCCTGTAAAATATTGACTCACTAATCGTTTTACATTGGGCTCACCGTTTTACCATTCAGAGTAGAGTTCATTAAGACAGATTATTTGTGATCCCTTCTTGATTCACATCAGGTATAACATCGCTCATTGGCTTATTCTTACTGGGATTTGTTTGAAGCCATTCGTGGCGGGATAAGGTCTAGTCAGAATCTAGTGCTGGTACATAACTTTGGAAACCTTAATTAAGAAAAAAACATTGAAACTATCTAGTGGTAGGGGTCGCCTTTTCTGACCAATTATGCTTGTTTCCTCATACACTTGGAGTAAAATATTACATTAGAAATAAGTTCACGTCCTTCAGAATGATGAAACAAACACAAAAATATTCCTTTAATTATGTATTTTGAAACGTAAAAAGCCGCCGTGTTTTTATATTAAAGCTTGCAGAGTTTTACTTCAAAACATCAGAGAATTTCTGAACCTTGGTTAGCACTGGGGAACGGTGGAGGGAATTAACTTTTTTGGGGGGGATGGAATAAAACATGTTATAACGGCTAAGTACCTTAAGGGATTTTATAGCTTGAAATCTACTGCTACTGGGCAGATGAGTCAAAACCCTTGAAGTGGGGATAGTAAAGAATAATACTGAGGGGAAATTGTTTCATATTTTTGACATGAGAGATCTCCAAAGGTAATATGAATGTGAATTTAACACTGATAAACACAAATGTGTTTGTTTATCCTTTAATGCTATGAAGTACAAATTCTCAACAAGAGCATGTTACGTATCTTTTTACTTTCTCTACTACGTATAGTAAGTAGGGGAAGTATTGTATTCCACCCAAAAATTCGATACAGAGATTTCACCGTAAATAAATGTTTTGAGACCTCCTGAATCCAAAAAAGCATTTTTTTAAACATGTCCGTGTGTGTGTCTGTGTGTGTGCCTGTGTGTGAACAGCATAACTCAGAAACGAACAGTCAGATAAACACCAAACTTGGTATTTAGGTTCAGTATCTTCCAGAGATGCGACTCAAAGGTTTTCAAGAAAATCCCCCCATTCCAGATTACCCTTTACATGGAACATTTTTCGAAAATTTTAATTTTCTCAAAAATGGCTAAGGATTTTGATAAAAATATCATATGTTTGTTATTTTCATGACAAATAAAATGTATATCTTGAATTTTCTGGGAATGTCTCCAAAAGTATTCTTCATTGTGAACGACTTTTGCATAACTGGTAAACCATAAGAGATAGTCACAATTTTACTACACAAAAATGTAGATCGCGTTAAAATACACAATTTATGTCATATACATTTTTTTGTTGAGTGAACCATTTTCGAGATATTCCTTGTTATTCCCTTAAATTTTTCAATACTGATTTTCTCAAATGGGAATTCGTTATTCATTTTTTTTTGTCTTGGATATGCAAAGAGTATTAATCTGTGGGAAAGGAAATGGTGCTGCACCTAGCAACCAGCTATTATGAGATATGTATGTGCATAAAGGCTACTGTATTTCTATATTGCCCTTGTAAATATATATTCCCTTGCCCTTGTAAATATATATTCCCCTTACAACTACAAGAAAATTAGCAATAAGATAGATTTTGCAAATGTTTATCTCGTTTAACATGAAGTAGTTGAAGAATAAACGTTTGTAAAAATTGTTTGTACAAGAGTAGAGAAAGTCATGTGAGTGTAACACATCAGATTTTTTGTGATATTGATATGCAGAAAAAAACATAACATAATGTTCTTTAAACAACCCAAGTAAAACATTTCTTTGGGATTAAATCCTGTATAACTGCAAAATTATGATAAAACGTAGATTTCAATAAAATACCTAATTTGTATAAATTATTTTTTTTGTATTTAGCAGTTTTGTAAATCCTTCAAACTGTGTATTTGTGTTTTCAATACATTAAAGTAATGTATTTTAAAGTTTGTGTCTTTTTTCATTTTTCCTTAGTAAGAGCTCATTACTATGGTTTCTATAATTGTACCTCCATGCTTCAGAAATAAATATTTGAATGTTGCTTCTGTTGGTTGTGTGTAACTAAGGATACGTCACTTTATTTGAAAGCATTCCAATGTATAATATATTATGATGAAGTAGCGTAATTAACATCACTATTTATGAATTCTATAAGAGATATTGGGCATCTGTTAATTTAAATAGGCAGAGAAAGTTATGTAAGTGAACTACACTATATTTTTTCATTATCTTTACCAAATAATAGCAAATTTATTGAGACTACTTTAAGTCTTAAATGAAAAATTAAATTAAGGAACATATTGAGTTTTCTTTTAACATGTGATACAATTATATGTAACTAAAAAAAATGCTCAATTGTGCGAGGACAAACTGTTGGGCTCAAAGTGCACGACCGTTGAAATCCCCGCGTCCACACACCCAAAATATCATGTAGGGGACATTAATACGTGTGGCATCTCGGCAGGACCCGAATTACCACGCAGTTCCCTAAAACATGAGCTACTGCTTGTGAGTACCTCCTTAATGTTCTCCAAGTAAGTCATAAGATTAAGTACATTGTACCAGAACAGTGACATTCTATATCAAAATAGGGCATATCCTGTTATATATTTTAAGTTTTTCGTTGAAGCATTACGTCATGCACTGAAACTGAACAATGTTTTTCACTTATCTCGCAGGAGCTCGTAATAAGAAAACGTCTGTTTGAGATAACATTCTGTGTATTGTCTTCAAATTCTTTATGTAACAATTACACAAACTGCCCAGTTTTAAACCCTTGTGAAGCAGGCACATGGATAAAAGAATGAGACGTTTGTACAAATTACTACCAAAATCATTAATTTTGTGGACTCGTGGCATGACATGGCTATGGTGTAATAAAGCGAAAAGAGGATTCCACGGTATAGTGCTATATCCTCTAGAAAACTGTTTCAGATTATTAATGAAGTTTATGGTGACAAAGCCTTGGTCCGTAGTGTTTAAGTGCTACCAACTTTTTTCATAGGGGTGGGGTGTTTGGGTGATAATGAGCAAACTGGTCGGCAAAAACCGTTCCAAACTGAACGCAAGATTAACGAAATTGCAATTGTGTGCCAACCCTACCAATCGGTAGACGATCTTGCAGCAGCAATAACAGCATTAGGGATAATCTAGGTACATGCCTAAAAATTCTGTTTGATTACCTGAAAATATCGCGTCATCCGGGAATGCCAGGCATGATGATCGCACCGCAATTTGCGCATGATAACGCTCTGTGCTTGACCAGGAGGAAGGCAACGGTCATGGTTCTGCCATTCCCTCAGTATGACCGCACAGTGTGATTTCTCTATGTAAGCTGTAGGGGGCGGAGCACTGGATAGAAAAGTATTTACCGCTATCCATTGCCTCCTACAAAAGCGTTAGGGACACTGGCAGGCACGAAAGACGTGAAGTGTATAGGTTGTTTTCTACCTAAGGTAAGATAGTTGAGATCTTTAAGCCTGATAGTATGGAAGAGGGATAAGTAGAGCTAAACGTAACTGGCTGAACGCTTTTATGATGTTAAATAACATACATCTTATGTTATCTTTCATTTATTGTTAGTGTGTTGTGTTTATTTATGTTTCGAAACCTCTCTTGGTTAACATGATGTATCATAATGCGGTTTACGGCTGTTTTTTTTTACTTTCTCTACTACGTATAGTAAGTAGGGGAAGTATTGTATTCCATCCAAAAATTCGATACCGAGATTTCCAAAAAAAAAAGGATTTTTGGAAACATGTCCCTGTGTGTGTCTGAACAGATAACTCAGGAACGAACAGTCGGTTAAACACCAAACTTAGTATTTAGGTTCAGTATCTTCCACAGATGCGACCCGAAGATTTTCAAGAAAATCCTCTCACCCCAGATTACCCTTTACGTAGAACATTTTTCGAAAATTTTAATTTTCTCAAAAATGGCTATAACGATTTTGATTAAATTGCCATATGTTTAAGATATTTTCGTGACAAATGAAATGTATATCTTGAATTTTCTGGGACTGTCTCCAAAAGTATTCTTCATTGTGAACGACTTTTGCATAACAGGTAAACCATAAGAGATAGACAAAATTTTACTACACAGAAAAATGTAGATTACGTTAAAATACACAATTTATGTCATATAAATTTTTTTTGTTGAGTGAACTATTTTGAAGATATTGCTTGTTATTGCCTTATATTTTCCAGTACTTATACTTTTACTCAAATTTCTTATTCATTTTTACTTTCCCTACTACGTATAGTAAGTAGGTGAAGTATTGTATTCCACCCAAAAATTCGATACCGAGATTTCACCGGAAATACATGTTTTGAGACCCCCTGAATCCAAAAAAAAGCATTTTTGGAAACATGTCCAAGTGTGTGTCTGTGTGTGTGTCTGTGTGTGTGCGTGTGTATCTGTGAACAGCATAGCTCAGAAACGAACAGTCGGATAAACACCAAACTTGGTATTTAGGTTCAGTATCTTCCAGAGATGCGACACGAAGGTTTTCAAGAAAATCCCCCACCCCAGCTTACCCTTTACATGGAAGATTTTTCGAAAATTTTAATTTTCTCAAAAATGGCTCTAACGATTTTGATTAAAATATTATATGTTTAAGATATTTTCATAACAAATGAAATGTATGTCTCGAATTTTCTGGGAATGTCTCCAAAAGTACTCTTCATTGTGAACGACTTTTACATAACTGGTAAACCATATGAGATACTACACAAAAAAGTAGATCGCGTTAAAATACACAATTTATGTCATATAAATTTTTTTTAGTGAACCATTTTTGAGATATTGCTTGTTATTCCCTTAAATTTTCCAATACTTATACTTTATCTCAAATTCGTTATTCATTTTTTTGTCCTGGTAATGCAAAGAGAATGGAATACTCCACACAGCAACTAGCTCTTAAAATATTTGACTATCGCTTATAGCCTAGCAATTCCTCTTGCATCTACAAGAAAATTAGCAGTAAGATTAACATATCGATATCTCGATTAACATGAAGCATATGGAGAATAAGGGTTTGTAAAAATAGTTTGTACAAGACCAGAGAAAGTCATGTGAGTGTAACACATCAGATTTTTTAAATTTAAGATGCACTCATCCTTGGCCGCTTGAAAGAAAATCTCCATGGGCGTAGGTTTCATTCCGTGGACATAATGACTATCACAGGATAAGCTGTACGGGATATTCTTTCCAATATCTTTTAACGATGCTGCCAATAGCAAATACACCGACATAGCATATCCGCTAACGGCGACTATTTTGAGGGACGGTGTGGATGTGTCTAAATGAATACCGTATTATGCGGCAACTGGTATGACATCCGAGTTCTGCTTTCCACCTGCAATCCAGGCGCTCGCCCATGAACTTGATCACTCTACTATGTACTATTTAATTTTGTCCAGGTTTTAACTGTCGCTTCACTAATATGATCTAGTTAAATTTTCCTATGATTTCACTCTTACATTGTTACTTCACTAACGTGATACAGTTTAATTTTCCTTGTCACTTCAATTTTCTTCGCGAGTAGCCGCTTAATAAAATACGTGCAAAGCTGCCTCTCTTTGGAAGATACACTCGCTAGGGAATCGAACAAAGGCTCTCTAATATCTCACAAAAGCAGCACTCACTGTATGTCACAAACTCACTTGTAGTATCGCGTTTAATGTCGTATCAGAAACGCACTTGTGATACCGCTTCTGAGTTTTACGCACTACTTCATCTACGGGTGCTTATCCTGCGTGTGTCTAGCATTATTAAGAAACTTCTTTCATGCCGCTAGTATCTCCTAATATCATATATGCCGGTGAGGAAGAGCTTTATGCCAAAAGATTTCTTATAAGTAGCATCAAATTCAACATTTAAGGCTTCGTTATTGCAAGAGATAGGTCACACCATAGTTCTGTGCAGATAAAACCAGCGCTCGGCTTATTTTGTCACCCCGGCGATTTGAGGATAATGAGGGTGATGCATTTCGATTCATCTGTTAGCCTACATTTTTAAGTCTGGATTGCTACTGAATATTAGCATAAGCTACTATTGACTCTGTGAATGCAGAGCGGGACAAACTGCCCATGCACCACTCACGATATCTAAGGGGTTGTATGAATTTGCAACCTCCTTCAATGAAACTGATAATGCTTAGCTCTGTTGTCGTCAAATACTAAAACAAAGAAACGTTTCTTAAAACAGAGATTTGGCTCTTGTATATCATTTTTAAGAAGAAAAGTACTCGCTGCTTTCTGTGACTTCCGAAAATGTACAACCTGGAATTAACTTCATTTCAGAAACCATACTATGAAAGATGTATGAAAAAGTACAGTATCTAAAAATACAATTAATATATTTATTTGTTGACACCGAATAGACCAAGCGGAATGGTTCAGGCGGTTTCGGGTTCAAACCCCCGGGGCCAGCCAACCAGACTAAAGGCTTTCTAGGGGTTTTTCTCGGTCACCAGGAAAATTCTGGGTTGGATAATTTGATTTGCAAATGTTACTATCATCCCATGAATCATTATATTTATTTTCTTCTCCTTCACCGCCATACTAATCATTGGGCTGGTCACCCTATTGGTTATGCTGTTATATAAGTTTGTTTGCTCCTCGACAGGCTACTGACCCAAGGCATTAGCTTGTAAGCCCTTGGAGGTATAAGTCTTACAGAAATGAGGGTAACACCTTAAAGAAGGCACCGAATAGAATATGTAATGTGCAAACCTTTAAGTTCGGACGCTTAATATTGGCAAGATAAGAGAGATAGGGTATATGCTTTTATTCCATGTGGTGCATCACATACTCCGTTTAATGTGGCCTGTTTTACGTTCTAGCAATTGTCCTGGCCAGACCTGAATCTTGCCATCCCCCTCTTCGTCTGGGTGAATTCCTCATCCTACTATTGGCCAAGTGATGCTTGGACACCTAAACGAATACGACGGGGCTAGATTCCTTTTCTGTGATTTGTGAGTATCCATATTGAATCGGTTATAAGCTATTTAGTTAATTGCGGCCTCTTCTTTACACATTTTACTTCAGCTGTTTGAATACTATTATTTTCTCTAGATACGGCCTCAGTAACTTAAAAACTTCAAGTCCCAAACAGCAATTAGGACTTTTGAACGGTGAACACAATGCAGGTATTACTCTGTTCCGCAGTTCATAACCTATGTTGCAACCTGTGGATAAATAGAATGTGGTTAAGAAAATTAAAATGCGAAGACGGGATAACGTAAACATCAAACCTGAAACTTGGTTTAGTAGGGGGTACGCTGAAGGTGGTGGAGAAGAGTGGGAGAGACCTCGAATGTCTTTCGCTGAACTGTGCTTAAATCCTACAGTACCAATTCCAGATGGGGAAGTAACTGACGGGAAAATTGTTCGGGCAATAAGAAGCTTAAAAAATCACAAGGCACCTGAAATAGAAGGAATTCCGAGTGAATTTGTTAAATGCTCCTTAGAAGTTTTTTGAAATATTACACCTTCTGCGAGAGCCCTTTAACAAATTGTTTAATGGAGAGAAGTATCCTGAAGCGTGGACAACAGCAATTATTCAGTGAATATTCATGGGTAAGGGTGACACTCAGCAAACAGAAAATTATAAAGGAATTACACTGCTATCTATTCTAGGTAAGGTATATTCCAGAATTATCTATGACCGGTTAAGGGGTTGGGTAAACGAGTTCGATATAATTTCAGGGAAGGGTTCTCTACTGTAGACAATATTTTCGTATTACAAACATTAATTGATTCGAATTTGAATAGAAAGAGGTGGAAACTTAGTTGTGCTTTTGCCGATTTCAAAATGGCATTTGATAACATGCAGAGGAACGCCCTTTGGGCGAAGCTTAACCACAAAGGCTCTCTCTGATAAAATGATGAAAGCTCTGATGCAAATTTACAGCCGTGTGAATTTCAGCATCAAAATAGACCAAAATACAATAACAAAATCTAAATCGGCCAGTAGAGGAGTTCGTCAAGGATGTATTTTATCGTCCCTGTTGTTCAATTCATTCATAGACGATATAGCAGACGTGTTAATAGCAGAGGAAATGAATGGCCCAAAAGTAGACGATGTCTGTATTCCTGTACTTTTATACGCGGATGACATGACAATTTTATCATTGACGATAGAAGGCTTACAGAAAGATATTAACAGGTTGGAAGAATATTGTAAACAGTGGGATTTGGTGGTAAACATTAATAAAACAAAAACAATAACTTTTAAAAATGGCTATGTGTATGGCAGAGATGAAGAATGTTATTAAAAGGGGCTAGAACTACAAAACGTAAACATTTCTATTTAGGAGTAATGTTTAATATGGGAGGAAAATGGAACAAACATCTATCAGTAACTAATTTTAAAGCACGAGGACAGTTAAATGAATTATTACGTACCGTCTCGCGGATACCGGATGTACCTGTAGATACATTAGAAAAGATGTATAACTCTATGTTAAGGCCGATCCATCCACCCACCCACCCACCCACTTTCACTCGGCTTTCAATTTTGAAAGTCTTGTATTTGTTCATTGTGTATCCATTAGTGTTTTTCACTTAATATATCTAAATATCCTTATCCCATTTTTATTTGTATTCCATGATTCATGTAAAGTATACTTGTTACCCCCTTGAGAGTATTTGCTACGAAATTTGTAGCAAATAGAATTTCATTTATTGCCTTCTTACTCCATGCAGAAACAATAAAGTTATATTGTAGTATAATTGTTGTCATGCTATACTTGGATTTTCGTTTTTGAGCTAGGAAAACAATGACAACAATGAATTTATAACAGTTGTTTTATGTTATTTTGATCTGTGGTATTCCTAGCTTGTATTTCGTAGCGTAAATATGGACTAGTGTTACGGTCTGCAGGAGTTTGAAAGTATTACAGACATTGATAATCCAAACGGTCTGTGTGACGAAGATCGTGTTCGGTATACTTTGTGGTATGGTGAAAATGAAAACGATAATGTTGAAGTAGTGGAAGAAGTTGATGATGCATTAGAAAACTTAAATATGCATGTCCGTCAATGACCAATACACTAAGTATTTGTTTAATAACTTCAATTATTTGAAACCAATAATACTTTATCTATCTAACTTTTCAGTAATTCAGCAGTGAGTATGCAATGAATATAAACTTGGGATGGCAGTAATATTTTCTTTCTATTTTGGGTTGTTGCTTTTCAAGTTTACTAGCACCATTTTTGTTACACGATTTCAATTCTTAACTTTAATCCGGCTTCGTGCTCAATTTCGTTTTAAATTATCATGAGGTTAGCTCATATTATTATAAACTTCCTTCCTGTGACATGATGTGCCCGCCAATTCCAGAATAATTGTGTACCCTGTAGTTCTTAGGCCAGTGTATTCGTACTGCGCCGATGGTCAGCTTCCATTATGGACTGGCTAACTGGAAGGAGCTGTCAATAGAGGGAGTTTAGGGAAGAACTATCCGGTTAGACAATTGAGGCCCTAGGTGAAAGGAAGGAAAGGATTAAACAAATCTTCACAAAATAGCAGTATAACCATATATTTGAGTTAAGCAATAATTTAATGCGTTATACACATAACCTTATGCATTTCAACACATAAAAGTTCATAAAAAGGAAAATATATTCAGTTTCCATTTTAGCTAACATTAAAACTTATTTTTAGGGATAGCTTTGTGTGAAATAATTTGTTATCCCAACGAATCTGAACGAGCTTACTAGAAAGGAATTTGCATAATTCTCAATATCTTACTCCTCCTCTTCTGTCCCACATTTGCTTGAACATTGTTGCAAAGTTTCCTGATTGCATGTTGTAGTGTTTATTCAAAGAGGTATTTATTACAAAAAGGGTTCTCAGAAATGATATTTTTAGACATTTTTCAGGAACTTAAAATGCTCCATACAATGCAGCTTATAAGTGAGACATTTTTGGTTCTTACAACCTACCTATTGATTTTATCTCCGTTATACAATTTGTTAAAGGCCACTCGCAGAAGGTCTTGTCAAATGTACCGATATTAGAATGGCAAATAAAACGTAGGTATGTCCTGAATTCATCTTTACTATCAGTGAATTTTGTGTAACCTGAAAACCATAAGGAACAGACAAAAGCTTACTATATAAAAATGTAGACCTAACAAACTAATTTAAAATACTTGCCTTTTCTTAAGGCTTTAGAAATAGTTGACGACGTATGTTTACATTTTCCTGTGTGAAAATATGTCTGAACATGTCCTCTATAGGTAGCCTTTCTTCCCCCTTTTTCCTCCCGTATAACCTCATAAAAACAGAAACATATAATGTACACTCACATGACTTTCTCTTTTATTGCAAAGTCACAGGTACTTACTACTCATATGAAACCGATTCTTTCATTTCGTTACGTTCTTCATGATGGTAAAATGTTAGGCTAGAAATGATTTGAATTTTAGTGAAATTAGTAATTTATCCATCTACAAGCAAGCAGCGGTTTTGTTTGCCCTGAGATCATGGATTTAAAAAAATAAACAGTCGCAAACTATCAAACTGTTTCTGCAAATATACCTGGCTTGGCAAAATATAAATGTATTATGGTATGAAATGTTTAGAAAACGGTTGACGCTAGGATAAAAGCTATTTTGGGGAAGATGTGTATTTTAATGACCTCGAAGTTTGTCCTGAAATATGATTTTGTCTATCTGGCGTGGTTTCCCATTCTACTACAGTTATGTAAACTCACTAAAGGTAAAGAAGGCTTCACAGCCTATTCGAGAAAATGCAACTCATACAGTTTGTCATACTAATACCACAAAAATATGATGTTATTACGTTAGTTAATATGATATTAGTTAATGAAGCATGGTTAGATCCGTTTTAAAACATAAAAAATAACAAAAATTCTTCTACATAAATAGTAGTTTGAGGAGGAAAAACATTTTGTGTAAGTTTTCGTAACATCCTTGGAAAATTCAAAACTTATATATAAAATTCGTTGCTTTTTGATTATGCTGTTCATGCACACAAAGAGACCTTTTTAGAAAATTCTTCGGGGACCTCAAAACGTGTATTTGTAATGAAAATTCGCTTTCGATATTTTGTGTAATGTGGTATCTACTTCCTCTTTATACCACAGGTAGCTATAGAGAAACTAAAAATCAATCAGCTGAAACAGCTGACTGTCTTACATAAGTGTAAGCCTGGAACAATTGATATAGTAAAGTCAAGTAGTTTCACTTGAAATAATTTCTAGCCAGACAGGGCAGGATATGAAGCATAACTTTGATACGAAGCAATAGAGCTTTAGTTGGAGTACACAGTATGTAACATGGATCATTTTACGTAATATAAAATACTGATAGTAAAAGTGTTTTAAATAATTTAACGTGCATTGCAGTACTATACAGGGGAGTATTTAAACATAGGCATAAATCTCTAATTGTTGCCGAAATTAATCAACACACCAAGCTAAATTAAAATTTGGGGTATAACTCATACTTTCAAGATTTTAAAAATTAATTCTTAACTTTTTCTAATGTTTTTCACCAATTTTTGTAGGCACATTAGCTTACAAATGAACGTTCTCTCTTAGGCTTGGGTCTAGCAGCTCTGTTTGCTGACGATTTAAAGGTTAATTTGCAGGAAAAAGTGTTCGTCAATGCCTTATATCCATAATTTTCAATAGCTCGCAGCTCTTGGTTCCGTTTCCTGTACATGGGATACACATTGACTAGTAAACGCACTGATAGAAATCACACGAAGTCTGAGAAGGAATTATTCATCGGCGCAATACCAGTACCTGTTAAGAGGCCGGCGCGCTGATAAGCTGAGGATCGCGGGTTCGAGTTCCGCCATGGGCATGGGTGTTTGTGTGTGTCTGTGTGTTGTGTAATTGCGGTAATAAGCGGTAACGAAAACAGTAAAATCCAGTAATCATAAACTGGGTAAAACAAGGGAACTTAAAAAAGAAATGTAATTATTAGCAACCCGTCGTGCATCTCAAGGATGTACCGAGCGGGATGGCTCAGGCGGTTACGTATGTCGCCCGCATTCGGGACCGCCAACATGCGTTTTTCGTGGTTTCCCCGGGACGCCAGACGAATGCTGGGGTGGTTCATCTTCTACCACGACTCTCCTTCCTGTCATTTCCTGTACCTATCATCTTCCTTGTCATATGTTTCAGATTTGTAGGACGGTGTTCGGCGAGTTGCGGCTGGGCGGTGGCTTACGCTCTGTAGAAACTTCTTCCTGGCGTTGCTACACCGCTCTCTCCTAAGCGTGGGGCTCTGCTCCGGGTGACCCTCGAAGTTGGTGGGTTGTGTGCAAGTTCCGTGCGGTCTCGGATGCGTTCTATCTGGAAAACTTAGGACCCCGGTCGGCATACGGATATGGTCGCCCTTCGGGTCTCTCCCCTCATCCCTTCCTCCCAGGTGTCACGTTGGAAGCACAATGGGTCGACTGACCTGCGTGCGGTGCTCTACCCCGGTTCTGGGGGCCCGTCCATACTATTTACCTTTACCTTTTATCTCCAAGGTGTAATGACTTTCATGGAAAAGGGTCGGGGGACAAACTGATCATCCGCGCAACACGATATTACCCTCGTAGGCACACTAAACTCTTAAACAATCTTCACAATTAGTATAATCTAACTTAATTCGTGAACATATAACAATTCATTACTAATTTAATTCTTATGTCCATTATTTTATCATATGCAAAGGCAGACTCACCAATTCACAAACTCATTAGAATGCGGGTTTTATTTCTTGAGCTGAAATGTTTATTCCGGTGGGATAACATTTTAACACAACAAAAGATGTTTGCGTTGGTTGAAATGGTGTGGGCGGAGGAGCAATAAGGGCGTATCAGGGTTCACAATGTTTTTGTTTTTTTTGCGATAAATGCACTTTAAGTTATTAAACGATAACATTTCCTGCAATGTTATAATCCAAAAATAATACCAGTAATAGTAATAATAAAAATAATAAAAAGCATTTAGTTTGCAAAGCAATCACAACTACTTATCCTCGAATTCATTGGGTTATCAAAAACTTTGTGCCATTTTAGTCAAACAGTTTAAATAACATTAAGAAGTCGTCACCTCTTCAACTTGGGCACCAACTGCAACAACGAATCTATTAGAACTTCCCGCTTGTAACCAGATTAAAGAGCCACTTCATTTGGAGGGGAAATAGTTCGGCGGAGCGCCGCATCAGGGGAAAGAAAGTGCTATTGCCGCGTTCATCCCCTCTCTCCGGTGCCAGGAGTTTACCTTGGATCTAAGGACGACCAGGCGAGTCGACAAGCTTTGCCTTTGGAGGAAAACCTGCAGCAGCTATTAGGAGCGAATGCCTGATGTACGTCTAAATTTTCAGACTTGGTAAAATTTGTTTGACCTTAATTTTTGGCAACTATCTTCTCTAAAATTTTAATCACTAACGTGCACACGCAGCGGTTAAAATTTGTATATATTGTAAAATTTTGGGCTTTAAAGTTGTTCCAGTATATGAACATTTTTTTTCTTGTTGCGAGAAGGTTGAATTTTGAAGGGAACGAGTGGTGAATTGTAAATTCAATGTATAGAAAGTTGTGAAACAAAGGAAACCTTATGTACAATTGTTAGCGGAATTGGTAACTACGTTTCAATGAAAGTTTTATGTTCCGAATTTGCTATTTTCCTAAATCCTGGCTTTAAGTTGCCATTAATTTTTATACAAGAATCCTTCTTACTTACTATTGTTTTGTGGCCTTAATAACCCTTCTCATTGTATGCCTTTAAGGGAACATTTTATCTGGCGTATACGATCTACTCTTGGTGGGCGATGTTGTGATCGGGGAAATGAGAAGTAGTTCACACCACCAACCAATACCAAGCCATAGTTTCGTTAACTATCAAATTACGCTTTCACTAATATTCGCTAAGAAAGCTAACGAGAATGGTGGTAGTAGCGTGAAGACATATTCAATGTTAAGTAAAACCAGCAACGTGTAACTGTTGTTGCAAGTAACACGTTACAACTTGAACCATAATTAGAACGCTTCTTCACAGTTTATCGACATAGATGTACCACATTTCTTTTTAGATAAAATTTCCTTTGACAAAAACTAACCTCTGTTGAGCTCTGTTGAGCATCTATTCAGTTGACAGTATAGCAGAACGTCACTGTTTTCCGTGATTACTTCCTGTCATTCTTCTGCATATACGAGTAATGTTTCACAGGCAGTTATTTAGGGTGTAAATTGCCTGTGTATAGCAGGGTCATGGGGTCATGGACTATAGTATAAACGGCCAGAAAATAAAACGAATTTCAGCTGGCACTAGAATACAGCATGAAGTGATAAGCAAGGACTTAAAGTATTAATGAGAATAGGAAACACGATTAGTTCATTTTATTTGATTGCATATTGCTCTTGCACTCTTGTCCCCGCACGCTAGCACATAAACCCCATAGGGCCCAAGAGACCTAGCAAGCTTTTGTTTATGTGTTCTCGGAGTGTGTAAACCAGCTTCTGATTAAAACACCAGGTCTTTGTGCTCTGTGTTTTCAACTTCGAAATTAGCCTCTTTGCTAGTCCATGTTTAAAACAAAAGTGGTAGAAACACATTCCACTCTTCCTTATCTCTTTGCACGCCACAAGTTGTCGCATTCCTCTTTGGAGTGCGGACATCTTGCAAGCGCTTCATCTTGCTACTTAAAATCCCTTTCTCCCTGCAGAAAGCACATATACGAGCATGTTCTTTATGTATTCCAAATCACCACCAAAATTACTGCACCTATATGTGTATCTTAGAAATGCTTTAACATAATTCAAGAGTTAAGAAAATAAAATAAAGAGGAGTATTAATGAAGTAATAAAATATTTCAAGAACAAATAGCCTCACTGATCATGCAAGTCTTATTAACGCATAACAACTAAACTACAAACTATGTTTTTATATCCGTGGTTCGTTTCATTTATTGATAAATTCCACAGAAATAGATTACTGTAATCTCAATTCTAGTCTTCAAGACGTGTTAAAGTAAACCATACATAACCATTATAGAGGCAATATTCCCACGAAAAGTGCAAAATAATACATGCAAAATTAGTTGCAGCTACAGTCTGAAAGAAGAGCTATTGATGAGTAAATGAAAGTTTGAAACGCCTTTCATATATTATACAGTAAAATGAAAGAATATAATATCTAAACATACAGTCTGTAGTGGATGTAAAAGGCGTTAAATACACATATCCATACATATGGAAATAAATTTGACGTTTTACACACACATGACTTTCTCTATTCTTGAACAAACTATTTTTACAAACGCTTACTCTGCATCTACTTGATGTTAATCGATATATCGATATGTTAATTTTATTGCTAATTTTCTTGTAGGTACAAGGGGAATATGGTAGGCTTTAAGCGATAGTCAAATCCTTTAAGACTTAGTTGCTACGTGGAGCATTCTATTGTCTTTGCATGTACATGACATAAAAGGACGAATAAGAATTCCTATTTGAGAAAAAAAATATAAGTATTGGAAAATTCAAACAAAAAACAAGGAATATCTCGGAAACGGTTCACTCCAAAAAAACATGTGTATGACATAAGTTGTGTGTTTTAACGAGATTTAGATTTAATGTGTAGAAAATGTTTGTCTATCTCTTACGGTTTGCGAGTTATGGAAAATCCATTCAGAAAGGAGAGGACTTTTGCGAACATTCCCAGAAAATGCAAGATATGCACTTTATTTGTCATGAAAATATCTCAAGTATATGATATTTTAATCACAATTTTAGAGCCATTTTTGATAAAATCAAAATTTTACAAAACTTTTCCATTTAAAGGATCGTCTGGGATGAGGAGATTATCTTGAAGATCTTTGTGTTGTATATTTGAGAGATACTGAACATAAATACCAAGTTTGGTATTTATCCGACTTTTCGTATTTGAGTTCTGCTGTTCACAGGCACACAGGCACACATCTACAGAGACACACACACAATACCTTTTTTTCTAAAAATGCTTTTTTTTTGGATTCAGGGAGCCTCAAAACATGTATTTCTGGTGAAACCTCAATATGAAATTTTTGGGTGAAATGCAATACTTCCCCTACGTACTATATGTTGTAGAGAAAGTAAAAGCACTTGCAAAGAAGAATTTCCTCTTAATTAGAGCTATACATATCCTAAATAAAAATAGAAGTACATATGCAATGACCTAGGAAATAAAAATGTTCATATTTATGACAGTCTTAGATATAGATGCCCTCTGTCACTCATAATTTATAACATTTCATTTAACATAGAGACTTTACTAAAATGCTTAAATTGAAATGGAATTATCATGAAATTTCTCCTTTTTGCAAATGCCAGATCTGTGTATGCAAAAATACAGCCCATATACTAAGACAAATAACAAAATTATATTATCCAAATTATAACATACTAGACCTATAGAAATTACTTTTATAGGTGTCCAATAAAAACTAAGTAAAATTATGCGTAAATTTTAAAGCTAAGAAACAAGTATTTACTCCAACTATATTCGAGCAAATATCCTCGGAAAAATAATTTATATTGGAGAAAATATTCCCAAATATTGTAATGGCCAGGGAAATTCCGGGTGCTACCCGGGGGATGTAAATTAGAGCACTCGCCTTGGAGGAAGGGAGCACTCGGGAAGGGGGTGCGAGCCTCGATAACAATAACTTCAGCTAAAGTTATTGCCCATGTCATGAGTCCTTCATCCTATTCAAAAGGCCTGTGGTCCAGGTTAATACATGCCTGATGGCGGTGGTATTACCTCTAATTTACAAGTTATAAAAGTTATCGCTGTGACCCAAGTAGTTCTGTATCTAGTGTCGTGGTGGTGTGATCCTATTATAATAATTTATTCGGCTTAAAATATTACTGTGAGGCGTCAGCGTTCCGTTAATCTGGATACAAAACCTACACTAATTACAACACTTTCCCGAGTGTTGGCTCACTCCAACTCCTGGGGTTTGTTGTTATAGCCTTTAAGGTTTTACAAAAATTAAAGGGTATATGGGATAATCAGCAATTTGTATATTGCAAAATATACAAAGAAACCGAGCTAAAGCTTCATAAACGGTTTTTTCTGTGTCATCTTATGGACCAGAGATATAGTAACAAAAAGACAAACCAGCCTAGAAAATCATGTAAGTATAAATACTAGAAAGCAACTCATAATGCAGATCGTAAATCCGAGAACAAGCACTTATCATATCAAATCAATAGAGAAATGTTGTATTCAAAAGAATGCCTCCAGTAAGCTTCATGGGAAGGGAGTGTTGGGCATTAATATGTTTTTTGGGAGTAACTGTTCAAAGCAGAGGAATGGGTTATAGGTAAAAATCATAAATGTGTTGTTGATGAAAGATTAATGTACACAGAATAGTTTATCCTACAAAGCAGCCGGCTTTCCCTTTTTTTTCCTTCTTTGTCTTGTTATTGGCCTATCCTAAGGAAATGGAGAGGTGAGCAACTTACCGGAATGGGGACTTCTCCCTTTCCCTACCACAGCTGTTACTTCAGACTTTCGCGTTAATGAAACAGATTCCTTACATTCATCTCTGAGAGAACCTTCATTCTAGATGTCATTCATGGACAACATGACTGTAGGAATATAGGCATTCTTCCTTATAGTGCGCCTTCATTGCAGATTCTTGACTTTATGTAAAATCTAGCTCTACGGGAGTCGCAACATTCAGTTTTATTTCTAAAAATATTTTCTGCATGTCTCATTTATTCCAGGAACCCTTACGGTTATATTTTAAATCAACTGTAATCATACCATTCCTAAAGTCTAAGTGTGGCTGTTTGCTTACTAGATAATCTGATTTTGGAGTTAGAAACAAAACCAGTAAAATGTGAAGCCATTTTACTCAAATAAGTTTTTTTCAAATTTTTTGTACGTCAATAGAGGATTAACCATCAGAACGCTATACGATTTCAAATCTATTCAGCTGTAGTTGTTTATTTGTGTTTACGAGTAGTAGCAGTAGTAGCAGTAGCAGTAGTAGCAGTAGTAGTAGTAGTAGTAGTAGCAGTAGTAGCAGTAGTAATAGTAGTAGTAGTAGCGATATTTGAATTTTTAGTTACGCTATTCACAGAACACACAGAAACAGAAATTTTTAAAAACATGCGGTTTTTTTATTTATTCAGAGAGACTCAAAATATGTATTTCCGGTGAAATCTCGATATCAAAATTTTGAGTGAAATACAGTACTTGCTATATATAGACTCAGAAGTCAGGAGCTGATTTTACTATTCAGGTGTCTTGGGTCTCAGACTTCATAAATATTGCATCAGAAAGGTCACGCATATGTATATATTATTGCCTTAAAATGTTACTCCAAAGAGAGAAAATAGTTTTCATTTATTTTTCCCTATTTAGGGTTCTCAATTTCCTTTTAATCAGTAATCACATGTTACTACTTTCAGATAACGCAGCTTTATTACATTTTTCTTATTTTTGCAATCATTATAGTTATCATAATTGTAACTATCGTCATAACTACAAGAAAAAGAGGAGAGTGGCTGAAATGAAGCAAATAAACTCCCATCTACCCATCAGGGTCTAAGATTATACACATCCGGCCTTTTCGGATAAGACACAACTTCAAGGAAAAGATGCCTGGTAATTTGTCTAAGCAAGCTAAGATAAATGTCCTGGGATGTCCTAGGATGCTTCTAATCCACAAACTATTACGAAATACCGTTGTGCAACATGAACACACTATTGTTAATACACAGTGCCAACGTTGCATTCATTATGTGCAGTCATCTAGTTGGGGAGAGAGAGAGAGAGAGAGAGAGAGAGAGAGAGAGAGAGAGAGAGAGAGAGAAGAGACGAGTGACTACAGAGATGAGATCTAGAAGGCTGACCGTCCGCCACACGTCGATCTAAGAGTTATCCACTAACAGTTCCGTCGTGATGTGACCTTGTAGTAAAAGCGAAGTAAAATAAATAGAGCAACAATAATAGTAATAACAATCATAATAGAGATTGTCACAGTTCCCATCACAACGCATACATTTGGTGTTTGCAACCCCAAGGCATTTAAAAACCGAAAGAACGAAATCGAACCCGAATCTTCGGCTTAGGGCACCGAAGACCTGCTATTTCACAATTAACCCATTAAAACCCGAAATTAAAGTTAACATTGTTTTAAAAACTTTCACTATAAACCAACTCAGAAACACGAATTGGGCATTAATAATGAACACACAAACAGCAAAACATTCTGAATAGTATTTACAGACCGTCAATATGTAGTCCCTTGCTTTCCTTATTGTACATTTTAAATTTATACATCCATTGATTGGATTTTCTTATACTTGTGATAAGGCTGGAAGCACAAAGCCCAGAGTCCCTGTAGCACTTTACACAAAAATTGGTCGGCTTTCCTTTAATGCAACATGCACGTCGTCGTTGCTTTCTTGTCGAGTTATTGGCAATGAAATGTCCTATACTGTCAAAGCTGGGACTCGTGAGACATTTTCGTTTTGATGCGGTACAGTTCTTGGTATTGGTGTGGCATGGCTCTTCAGCACAGAAAACCCCATAAGCACAGTGCACTATTGGCTTAGCATCCCTCAATTCCATTGCTTCATATGGTATCGAAGAACCCTGAGCTTAGCAAGCCACAATATTTTATGTTATATGTTGCTATAGCATAGCACATGTAATAAAATGTAATATATAGGTAAACTGTATTTTTATATTTTTGGTATGACTTGATACAGTCTGGAATTGAAACATTTGTCCTTGACAGTTTTTTCGAGTTGTACTTCAGTTTTTCAGTCCAGAGATTCGAACTTGGTAACGACCATTACTACTTTATTATCATTACATATTACAATTACAATTCAATTGTTTGTGCCAAAACATTAAATTTATCGATTGTTTCTCTGTCTTTCTTCTTCATGCTTGATGACAGCTCAAGTGACGTCTGGCAACTCGGTTTTCTGGAACTGTCCCTGTCATAAAAATCCTTTGTTTTTTCACACATGCAGCTAGACTATAAGATGTAAGAATAGTTATCCAATACAGTGCTGCTAAATTGTTTTATCATTACTGATGTCAAGAGTTTCTACAACTATTGTTGATACAGAATCATTGTTCTTAACTTTCCTCCCCTGGTATGATAAATTCTGAAACGGATATCCATTATGTCTAAACATCATTCAAATCTCACTGTTATCCCTTTCATGTATATTTTCAAAAAATGTCTTCCAAAATAAATTGCCTTCGTTTTACGCCAAGGCCCCAACCACCGTATATGCGTATCGAAAGAGACGGCACTGACCTCGGTATTACGCCACAGCAAAGAAGCGGCGGAGGACCTGCCAAGGGTACCTTTATCAGCTGTTTTTGCTTTGTCTTCGTGTTGTGAAGTGTTTCGACAACATGTGTGTTGTGTGCGATTTCCCTAGGAATATTATTCTCTTATTAGTCCACGGAAATACCTGCCAACAGATTTACGCTCAAATAGTATATTTTTATGTACGATACATATGTGAAAAGTGAATCAAGTAAACAGGTGTGTAGACAATTTCGGAAGCAATTTCCTGGATATCAGTTCCGGATAGAGACACTGAGATGTTTGGTCAATAAATTTAGAACAACGGGATCGCTAAACGCTAAAGAATAAAGTTTATAGGAACAATCCCCACACCATAGTTGAACTTAAGGACAATATAACAGCAGAAATTATGAACATTACGCAAGAATAACTTTTGCGTGTGAATGGTATTTCATCTGACGATGTCAAGAATGTCTTCGCACAGATGGTCACCACTTTCAACAACACTTATAACAAGGTTAGTACTTATTACATATATGTTACTAACTTCGTTAGTATTGCGCAGCTACAAAACGGTAAACTCCGCAATGCAGTAGACTGCGCGGCCTTGGCATAAAACGAAGGCACCGTATTTCACCATTCTTTCTTCTACTGTTAATTTTTCACTGAAAACACCAAGTTTTATAAGTAACTTATTTGGGAAATCATATAATGGCCTCACTCTAAGTATTTGTCTTCCATATGAATGTTATTATCATTGAAATACAGAACCTTTTTTATTTCTTGGAATCTATTCTTGGACATAGAATTAGCAACAATTACAACATTGCAGTCATGGGCACTATCCCAATACATTCTTTTTCTAGTAGTGTGTGGTACCCACTGATTAGCAATTTGTGAATAAATTTTCTGAGATCTTCTTTAATAACTAAAACATATGATGGCTTTGTGTTGACTGTACGGCAATAATTGTTCTAATACCTTGTCAAAAATATCATCTGTCACTGATAGAATATGTCAGTAACAGATTTTTCCTCAAGAAACAGCTTTATTTTATCGTGCAAAATAGCGTATGGTATATTAGAATATTCAGGGGATTGACATTTTATCTTTTCCCGTTTTGGAGGTGGAAAAGACATTATTGCTACATACTGATCATCTTTCCTTTGTAACATGATTTCTGCAGCACCTGCAGTATCAATTTGATTTTTCGTAGATTCGGCAATTTGATTTCGTCAGCATCAACATCCTCTTGTCTTCTGCAGTTTCTGGGTAGCATGCTAAACTCTAGTTCTCGAGGTCACGGGTTCAAACGGCGGAGGGCGATGAATTTTATTCGGGCGTAAAAATCCTTAGCAAGTCTTTCTTCGGAAGAGAAGCACAGCCCTGGCCCGGTGTCGTAGATTTACGGCGTTAAAAGAATCTCAAACCTAAAAAGAGAAACATTTCCGGTCTTTCTAGCCCAATATAGAATGGGGCGCTAAGAACCATACTAGTTAAAAAAAAAAACGTCCATATATAAATAAATAAAAATCAACAACTCAGAGTCAATGGCTGCAACTGGTGGTGGTGGTGGAATAATGGCAAGTGAAAGATCATTCTCATTACCTATAAATATATCTGAATCGTCTTATTCAGCTAAAATTTATTCTAAGCAATATAAAGCCTCCTCTGGTGTCAGAAAGTATCGACAGCTTGGAGAAAAATCTCCAGATGTACCCAAGGCTCCATATATAGAGAACGCAATATAAATGACTGTTTCTCAATAGTAGAATGAAATTTGAACAATCTATACATCTGAAACACAAGGTAGGATTTCATAATAAACATTCGTATAAAAATTACAGCTTACCGATTATGAAACAAATAAAATAACGTTCAATGTACTTAGGTGCAGACATAATGCTCTTCACGATACAAACTCTTCAACACTGGTCTACAACTAAAAGTTACGATAATGTATGTGGCAGCTTTCTGTAACAACGTGTTCACAAAGACTCAAAGAGACTATCAAATTCATTACAAGTTATAAAGACAGAAACATTAGATATAAGTAATCATATTATTGAAAATGGTGGTAGTATTCTATACAGTTTACAATGGGTATAAATGGGTAAATTATCATTGACTTGATAGTGTTTAACTTTGAAGCTCTGGACTTGAATTACTTATGAGATTGTAAGTTTTCATTAGGGTATGTTATCCTAAAACGAATTTGAAAAAGGTTTATGGTTCATCAGGAAAAAATATGGGTAATTTGGGGGATTTTTGTGTGCTACCGACATGCTGCCATCTTAGCTCAGATGAATTTTCGGTTTACCAGCCGTGCTCCGCATTTTCGCTATGGGATTGAACTTTACAGTGTGATTCTACCTTTATAGCTTTAGTCTGCACACAGCATGGGAGTGAGAGAGTTCTCATAGTCGGCCTATTGTGCTTCCAATGTAACCCCTGGGAGGGAAGGATGAGGGAAGAGACCCGAAGGGCTATCAGATCCGAATGCCGATAAGCGCAAGCTTGGACGGGGTCCCTAACGTTTCCAGATAGAACGCATCTGACGCCGCAGGTCCCTGCCCATAAGCCACCAACCTCCAGGGTCTCCCGCAGCGGAGCCCCACGCTGATGAGGGACCTAACTGAGTGGTACTGCAATGACGCCAGGGAAGAAACCTTTACAGAGCGCAAGTTACCGCCCAGCCGCAACCCACCGAACACCGTCGCCTGGTTCTACAACCCTGAAATGTATGACAAGGAAGATGATGGGTAGAGGGAATGAGAGGAAGGAGAGTCGTGGTAGAAGATGAAACACCACAACATTGCCTGACGACACGGGGAAACCACGAAAAACCCATGGGCCAAGGTAGGCGGTCACCGGGGATCGATCCCGGGACCTCACAAATGTGGGCCACAGGCGTAACCGCCGTTCATAATTACTGTGTAGCTTTGTTTAGTTCTGAATTACAAGGTATTCTGGAATAAAGTATATCTATATCGTTGTAGGTATTCGATGGGTGACATTCAATTTTATAAAATGGTGCTTCGTAGTCTAGCCTGATGTTGGGCTGATTTGACGGCGGTTGTGAAGGCAGCAGAAAGCATGTTTACTTATATTGAGCATTCTCTGTGAAATGCAAACCTACATTTGCCTTACCACAGTCTTTAAAGACATACAGTAAAATAAGTGTTTTATGCTTCCAATTTATGACTTTGTGTGAACACGTGCAGTTTAATATTCCCACACATCCCAGCATAAATGTTGTTAGGATCATAAGATGTTTACTCCTTTAGAAAACGACAGCGCACCTACGCTAGTTTCAACAAGCATTGCTCAGAACGCTTCCTGCCCATGCTCGGGTAAGCGTTAGGCGTGTAATGAATGTTAAAAGTTTCGGCTGCAGGTTTTGCGGTCTCTGGACACTGCTGACCAGCGCATTGGAACAGAGACCTAGCCTGAGACTTTCCAAGGAATATGAGTCTCGTAGGAATTATCACGTTTATTTATCACACAAACTGATGTCCTTATAGGAAGAATTGGTATTAAAGGTAAAGAAAACTAAGGGTACGGACGAACAGAGGGTCCCCCGAAACGGGGCAGAGCACCACACGCAGGTCAGCTGACTCTTTGTGCTTCTACCTCGATTCCCGGGAGGGAGGGATAAGGGCAGAGTGCAGAAGTGTAACCAGATCCAGATGACGACGGGCGCAAACACAGACGGGTCACTTTTCCGGTTTCCAGAGTGAAAGCCTCCAACGCCGCTCGAGCCCAGTCTATTGGGCCCCGAATTTCCGGGGTTCCCCAAAGGAACTCCTGTCCGAAAGCACCCAGAAGCTGGTTCCAGCGGAACAATCCCTGGACGATGAAACTTTCACAGAGCACAGCCACCGCCCAAGCGCAAACCGCCGAACACAGAGACCTGGTCCTACAACCCCGAAACAGATGACAAGGAAAATAGTGAGTACACAAATTTGGGGCCAGGAGAGTCTGGAAGAAGATGAACTACTCATCATTTGCCTGCCGTTACCCGAAACCGCGAAAAGCTCAGTGGTCAGAGTGGGGGTCGCCGGTGATCGAACCCGAGACCTCCCTAATGCGAGTGGAACACTTTACTGCGGCGTCAACTCACCCCGTAAAAATCGATATAACACACGCAGTATGAATTTAATATATAACTAATATCTCAAATAATAGTTCAGCTGCCTTGATATACGAGTATGCTCGAGATATGGCAAATTTATCGCCAATTTCTTGCTATCCCTTCTGTCAGAAATAATGTCATTCTAGTATTATTCACTGTTCTCATACGCGGAATGTTAATTTAAGGGAGAAATTTGCCAGAAATTAACGCATAAGCAGTAAAAATACTCAGTTGCTTCAGAATTTTAGAAATACTATTGCGCAAATTTTGAAAAATTAATCTTAAACCATAGGAAATTTATAGCTAATTCTTTTAGCAATTTTTTCAGTAATTTACACCCTATTTTACCTACATTACAATGCAGGTTCTTGCCAGGCCTTAGCTAGTGATTCCATTCAATCATGTCTCTACTATCTCGATACCTCAAAACAAGTACGAATTCGGAAAATATTACGTTAAAAATACCACCAAAGAAAAAAAAATTTAATGCGTTACACTCACATGACTTTCTCTACTCTTGTACAAATTATTTTTACAAACGCTTATTCTCAATATGCTCCATGTTAATTGAGATATCGAGATGTTAACCTCATTGCTAATTTTCTTGTACTTGCAAGGGGAATTGGCAGGCTTTAAGCGATAGTCAAATATTCTAAGCGCTGGTGGCTATGTGGAGGATTCCATTCTCTTTGCATTACCAGGACAAAAACAAAAAAATGAAACGATCTTACGAAATTGGTAAAAATCAACATCCCTTTGAAGCAAAAGCCGTTAGAAGATTCACAAAATAATAGCAGTACGTTTATTTCTCAGTTAAAAAATATTTGACTATCGTTTAAGGCCTACTATGTTACCCTTGTTTTGTATTTGCAAGGGCAATATAGAAATACAGTTGCTTTTAAGCATAGACACATCTCTTAATAGCTGGTTGCTATGTGTAGCACCATTTTCTTTGCCACAGATTAATACTCTTTGCATATCCAAGACAACAAAAATAAATAACGAATTCCTATTTGAGAAAAAGTATTGGAAAATTTAAGGGAATAACAAGCAATTACTCGAAAATGGTTCATTCAAAAAAAAATGTATATGACATAAATTGTGTATTTAACGCGATCTGCATTTCATGTGTAGTAAAATTTTGTCTATCTCTTATGGTTTACCAGTAATACAAAAGTCATTCAGAATGAACAATACTTTTTGAAACATTCCCAGAAAATTAGAGATATACAATTCATTTGCCATAAAAATGTCTTAAACTTACGGTGTTTTATTCAAAATTCTTTGACGCATTTTTGAGGAAATTGACATTTTCGAAAAATCTTCCATGTAAAGGGAATCTGGGGGGATTTTCTTGAAAACCTTCGTGTCGTATCTCTGGAAGATACTGAAGCTAAATACCAGGTTTGGTGTTTATCCGAATGTTCGTTTCTGAGTTATGCTGTTCACGGACACACAGACACACACATGCACACGGACATGTTTCCAAAAATGCTTTATATGCATTCATTGCACCTCAAAACATGTATTTCCGTAAAATCTCAGTATCGAATTTTTGGGTGGAATGCAATACTTCCCCGTAGTAGAGAAAGTGATAAGAAAACGGTGTGTTAACGGAGGGTGGCAAAATAACTAAATACATCAGAGACGCAGGTTGCTTTTATGGGACAATCTGCCCAATACATATCTGAAATGCTACTGCCTTTCGGTCCTAAACTGAACAATTAGATTGTTCATAATAATGAAGCATTCTTAAGCGTATTTACTTTTATTTTTATCAGTTATAGACCAACTTTATGTAGCGGAAAATACATCAGATAAACAAATTCCATTTATAATCTGTAACGCTTAAAATATTTACCCTTTAACAAAGTTACTATTAAGTAGCATTTCAGTGATTCCCTTGAAATGTTTTATTTCATTAAGATACAATAATATTTTTTGTGTATGTATAACACTAACAAAAGTTCAAACTGTTTGGGAAAATGTTCAAAGGAAAAAACGCAGTCTACACCTGATGTATCTTTTAGTATACTGCTGTATGCTATTATAAATAAGAAATCATATATAATTTACTGATTATAGCAAGTGAAAACGCGTTACTTTGATTTATTAAAGTTTTGAAGTACAATTGAGAGATCCAAAATCTTATTCCTTTCGAAATCACTCAGAAAACAAAAGCACCTCTCAGGGCAAAAGACGTCGTCAGGAAAAAATAAACTAAATCAATCCACATATGATCAATGCGTCACCAGGCCATACTCTCTCACTTACTTATTATAATGGAGAGAAATATCAGGGTGCGTAAAACAATGACATTTATGTTAACGCGTTTAACATACGCAAAACGGTTTACACAAATATCGTTGATTTATAAAATATGAATCTGTGTTGTTTCTCTTGATGTCAAAGTTAGAAAGTTTATTTATTGCCTGTCATATTAGTACACTTGCACTTTGGATCAAGGAGTTTGGAGCAATGTGCCTGGATTTCTTTATTCATCAAATATTTGTCCGGTAAACAAGCTAAAGTTGTATAACTATATCCTAGTTAGGTATAACACCTTTGCGGCCTAATTTAACTATTTTATATATTAGTACAAATGTCATTTACTCTCCGCATATCACGATTAAAACATTCCTGGGAAGGAAAATAATGTACTGAAATAGAAGAGGTAAAAATATCTCCAGTAAAGCGAGCTTAGAATTCGGTGAAATGGGCAGAAATAATAGCCAAATGATTATTACATGATCGTAATGCCCAAAACAAATCAAAATACAAAATCTGATGTGTTACACTCACAAGACTTTCTCTACTCTTGTACAAAGTATTTTTACAAACTCTTATTGTCCATCTATTTCATATTAATCGAGATAAACATTTGCAGAAACGATCTTTTGACATGCAAAGAGAATTACATTTTACACATAGCGACCAGTTCTAAAAATATTTGACATTCGCTTAAGGCGTACTATGTTACCCTTGTTTTGTATTTGAAAGGGCAATATAGAACTACAGTAGATATATCTCTTAATAGCGGGTTACTAGGTACAGCACCATTCTCTTTCACACAGATTAATGTTTTTGCATATGCAAGACAAAAAAAAAATGAACAACCAATTCCCATTTCAGAACATAAGTACAGAAAGTGGGATAAACACCAAGCTTGGTAGTTAGGTTCAGTATCTTCCAGAGATGCGACACCAAGGTCTTCAAGAAATTCTCCCCACCCCAGATTATCCTTTGCATGGAACATTTTTCGAAAATTTTAATTTTCTCAAAAATGGCTCTAACGATTTTGATTAAAATATCATATGTTTAAGGTATTTTAATGACAAATAAAATGTATATCTAGAATTTTGTGGGAATATCTCCGAAAGTATTCTTCATTGTGAACAACTTTTGCATAACTGGTAAACCACACTAAATAGGCAAAATTTTACCGAAACAAAATGTAGATCGCGATAAAATACACAATTTATGTTATATACATTTTTTGTTGTTGAGTTAACCATTTTCGAGATATTGCTTGTTATTCCCTTAAATTTTCAATACTTATTTTCTCAAATGGGAATTCGTAATTCATTTTTTGTCTTGCTTATGCAAAGAGCATTAATCTGTGGCAAAGAGAATGGTGCTGCACCTAGCAACCAGATATTAAGACATATGTCTATGCTTAAAGGCTGCTGTATTTCTATATTACCCTTGCAAATACAAAACAAGGGGAACATAGTACGCCTTAAGCGAAAGTCGGATATTTTTAGAACTGGTCGCTATGTGTAAAATGTAATTCTCTTTCTATGTCAAAAGATCGTTTCTGCAAATGTTTATCTCGATTAATATGAAATGGATGGAGAATAAGAGCTTGTACAAGAGTAGAGAAGGTCATGTGAGTGTAACACATCAGATTTTTTCAAATGTTTTGGCTGTATTCTGCTACCGCTAAAGTTAAATTGACGTGTTTTCAGGATTTCATTAAAATCAATACTGCTTTTCTAGGCTCTAAATCTAGTACACAATGTCATACTCTTACCTCTAGATCTCACACTCACAAAGCAATGTAAAGCATCGTATTTATTATTAATATTCATGGAGCCAAAGCCAAATTCAGCTACTGCTCCTACAGCCAATCTACATAATCTCAAACGCTTTGCCCTTTATCGATTCAGCAGAACGAAAGGAGAAAGAAAGGCATACTTTGAACTTTCCACTTTGAAGGTACTTGTGAAACTCTAATCTTCTAGAAGCTATCTCCGCAGAAGCACATAAACATCAACCTTTACTACAAGTGCATCAATGTTCAGAAAACCTTCATTGACATACATCTTCGTTCTGAAGTTTGGGAACTCGACGACATAGAGAAAATGGAAGACAAGATATACGCTACACTGTGGGATTATGTTACAACCGCTTGTGCAGGTTGTGGTCCAGTGTGCACACTGAAAATTCGTGGTTCTTCATGAAAGCTCTGAGCACAGAGAACAACTTCATATGCTCCTAAAAAGTATACGAAGTTACAGAAGATAAAATGAAACCTTAAAGTTTCCCTCAGAGCTCGTATAACCTCACAACTGATGTCAAACCAGCCAGCGGCATCACTAGAATTTTTTTCTTCTTTGGGTTTGATACCGTACCGGAAATATATAAATAATTAAATAAGGTATCATAGTAAGTTAACGAAATAATTTAAATTAAAAATTTCCTATATTAAACCAATGTATAATATAATAAGTTTGAGTTGAAAGATTTGTCCGAAGAAAAAGGTAATTAGCGAGTGATGTTGAACAAAGTCATTAGTAACAGCACGAGGATCCAAAGAATTATTTAAAGATTCTTAGAATGCAGTTAGGTTATAAGTTAAGTACGTTTGAACAGTCACGTAGGCAGAAATTCTAAAATAGAGAAAGATAATGAAATTCTGAGAGACGGAGATGTACCGTCTAGTAACAGTGTCATATACGCATACGTAGGAATTTTGAGATATGAGCGCATATGAAGGAATGTTGGTAGGGGAGTAAAATATAGGCTGATCTTGAGTTAATACAGGTGCATGCAATCTAAATCAGAGACATTCTTTCGTGCATACATTCATGACACTCTTTCTTGAGAATTAGTCACAGAATCTGGTGATTACTCGTGTGTTATTTTAAGCACTCAGTGACGCGCTTGTATGAGTAAGATTTAGCGGCCATCGCGAGGGGTTTTGTCGGTGAGCTTTTAGCGACTCACGGCTAGTTACGCTGGTAGTTTCTTTTATTGCGGAAACATTATGCTGAAGAAGTTAGGAGTAAAATAGGTCAATTGTTATATTTTCGAGTACTACAAATCATAATCAGTTTCATTCTTTATTTTAAACAGCAGCTCGCTTCAATAACTCAAATATTAGATCACATAAAATTTCTCCGTCAATTTTAACTGGTGTTATCCTTTAACCACCGCCTATGTATATTCTGACAGAAGGATCTAATAGACAACCATTGTAGCAGCCGGCAGCAGATATTGAAGCAAAGGGTACGGCTTCAAAGGTGGCAACCATCGCGGGGATGGAATATGTTTAAAAAATTGACACCTCATCATGTTGCAATCCGGCTTCAGTTTTATATATTTCGCTTCTTAAATGCAACCATAACACTCTATCAGTGTCTCAGTAGCAACTTTTCCTTCTATCACTTAAATCAGAATTATTTGCATTTATCAGTGATGATTGACGATTAAATCATTATTTCTAAAACCGTCTAGTGTCTGGACAATTGCCTAGCTGTTTAATCAGAGCGTGGTGTTGCTTTAATTAACTTTAATTAGCAAGCTTTTAAGGATAACCCTACATGAAATTTCCAAACCTCAGAATTTTGCGCAATATTTGTTTTGGAATATTTTTCCTAATTGGTCTACCACAACTATAATAATCGTTATTAAAGCTTTACAATATTTTAAAATATATATTTAGAGAGTATTAGAGAAATTTCAGTGTGTTAATTTATCGAAAGCGCTGCAGGGTGTAAAAATTATGACTTTGAATATACAAATCTTTTTTAGTAGTATAGGAGTTTCAGAAAAAAATAAAGATTTAAAAGTCTGGTTTTGCGCTACTTCTCAATTTTATGGATTTATTTGAAAAAAAATGTTATAAAACTTACCCATTTTCTATCCCGTAACATCCCGAATTATAACAATGACTAAAAGAGGTTCGTGATTACTCTGAATGCCAAACTTTTGTAGATTATAATATGGAAAATATGTTCCATCACCAATTACTGAGATGTTTACAATCAAATATAAGATCCTATGAAGTTTATAAGCATGAACCGCTCGTGCTGTGTTCAGAAAACCTATTTAATCTCACGACATTTTATATAGAAACTTCAGCAACCAAAATTTTTAAGTCGGTACTCAAAGATGTACAATGCCAAATCTCAGTGTAAATGGATGATGTTTGTGGTTTGCGCATTTATAATTTGCGGGCAATTTATTTGAAAGAAGACGTCTTTCAAAATAAAATGTAAGTTACTCTTAATTCTTGTGGTTTTATGAAACTCCTACTCCATATTTGATAAAATAATACAGCACAATGTACCTGTATAATTTCGTTTACCTACTTTAATCACAAGTATAATGTGATTTTTTACTTTCTCTGCTACGTATATTAAGTAGCTGAAGTATTGTATTCCACCCAAAAATTCGATACCGAGATTTCACCGGAAATACATGTTTTGAGGCCCTCTGAATCCAAAAAAAGCATTTTTGGAAACATGTCCGTGTGTGTGTGTGTCTGTGTGTGTATGTGTCTGTGTGTTTTTGAACAGCATAACTCAGAAACTAACAGTCGGATAAACAACTAACTTGGTATTTAGGTTCAGTATCTTCCAGAGATGCGACACGAAGGTTTTCAAGAAAATCTCCCACCCCAGATTACCGTTTACATGAACATTTTTCGAAAATTTTAATTTTCTCAAAAATGGCTCTAACGATTTTGATTAAAATAGCATATGTTTAAGATATTTTCATGACAAATGAAATGTATATCTAGAAGTTTCTGGGAATGTCTTCAAAAGTATTCTTCATTGTGAAGGACTTTTGCATAACTGGTAAACCATAAGAGATAAGACACAATTTTACTACACAAAAAATGTAGATCGCGTTAAAATACATAATTTATGTCATACATTTTTTTGTTGGGTGAACCATTTTCGAGATATTGCTTGTTATTCCCTTAAATTTTCCAATACTTTTTCTCAAATTCGTTATTCAGTTTTTTTTTGTCCTGGTAATGCAAAGAGAATGGAATATTCCACATAGCAACTAGCTCTTAAAATATTTGACTATCGTTTAAAGCCTACCAATTTCCCTTGAATCTACAAGAAAATTAGCAATAAGATTAATATCTCGATATCTCGATTAACATGAAGCATATGGAAAATAAGCGTTTGTAAAAATAGTTTGTACAAGAGTAGAGAAAGTCATGTGAGTGTAACATATCAGATTTGTTTAAGTAACTTATTGACTTTTTAACGTCTTCAGAGTTTTTGACTGCAGAGTAGTGTACAAATTCATGGATTTCTTAACATATATATGCAGCACATTTGAGCAGATATGGCGGATGAAGTTTTAACACATAAATCAGGAATATATCCCATGTAGGAGAAACGAAATACGTATGGAATTTCTAGAAAGCTACAGATAAGACACGTGTTTAAATAATATAATGAAAACTTGAATACTTTTAATTATATTGAAGCATATCCTTTTATCATCAAAATCTGAACACGAAATGAAATGTGACAAAAATCAAGATTGAATCATACGATGAAATAATAAACAATAGATGGAATTTATTTTAATAAACAAACTACAGTCCGATAAAGTGATTAAGGTACCAGTGTTAACATTTAGGCCTGAGAAGTTGCCTTTTAAAACGCTTAGAAATTAAAATTGAAAGAAAATAATTCTGCTTTCAGAGCGGTTTGGGTGGATACGGTTTAAAGCATTTTAAAGAAAAAATACTGCAATAAGTGTGTGATAAATGTATATAAACAGGGAAAGACATGTGAATACAAAGAGATTTATTCTAATTATAAGTAGGATGAATATAGCTAAACGGATGATAATGGCGACGATGACTATACTAATAATAAGTATGCAAGTTCTAATTTCAAAATTTAAGAGAGAATAAAAGTAACCCAAGTACATTCAATAAGAACATTCTTCCGTAAAAACATGGTAGTGCCTTTCGGTTGGAAGCACAGATTATGCTTTTGTATAATACTTTTAATGAAAGTGCTTAAATTTCTGAATAAAATTACAGTTTAAATGATCATACACTTTCATTGAAAATTTAAAAACTATTTCACTGCATTATTACGCATCTCGCATTTTTTAAGGAAGTTTGATTATATACATTAATTCTTACATTCAAAGTTTGCAATTTACCTTCTTATTATGATTTTCAGTTCTATCAATATATGTAGTTATTCCGGTGCATAATATTTTGTAATTTTCGCAATAAAGCTTTATAATACAAACAATTGAATCATCAATTACTGCAGTAAAATAATTCATACTTATCCATTTTTCACGAGCCACATAACGGTATGCTGCAATCTGCACTACTCTTACTAATTTAACGTGAACTTTTTAAATTCAGTTACAACTTTATTATCCTTACATACAAAGAGTAACAATTCATTTGGAGGATATAATTTAAATATTTTTTACCTCTTAAGTTTCAGGAAATTAAACAACCTTTGCTTGTTTATTTTTCCTTGGGTTTAGGATAATATATGTATAAAAATGTAAAGGTTTTCAACACTCCCATGTTACGACTCAGAAACGTTTAGTAATGACAACAATAATTAAAAATAGAATTCATTCAAGCAGTTCAAAATTTAATCATGTCTTTTCAGCAGTGCATATTCAAGGATTATTTTAATATATTGAATCCTCATCTTGAAAACAGTATTTCACTATTTGGGCCATTTGTTATTTAAAAACATCTCAGTAGTACAGGTGGCCATGAAGATCCAGAATACATAGAAACTACGCACTAATCGTGGAATTATGACATCACATTTCTGTTTCTTCTAACTGAAAGGTGGCTTCGTATGTACGAAGGACTTGAATGTAGTGTATTTCTTTTATCCTGCTGGGAGGTAGAAAGCTACCTTACTGCGCTATTTTGTCATTGAACCATATAAGACGGCGCTTTTTTCTGAAATATATTGGTCGTAAAACATTAAAACCTACTACTTCCTGTCCATTAATTAATTTCACGCTCACTTACTTACTGTTTCCTATCATAACATATTTATAATGTGTGTAAATGTGGTAATGGTTTATATTCCACTTTGTATGTTCCAAAGGCGTGGTCACATTAATGAACTCATTTTTAAAACTTCCTCCTTTCTTATGAAAATATTTACACTAGATTAGACATTTTACGGTGTGGGCACTGTTATTTATGAGTGTTATTCATTAAAGAGGCGAAATCTGATGGGTGTGTTAAAGTATAAGGTATGAAAACACTAATGTGTGTATATACATATAAATATATATAAACAATAGCTGGCTCGTCCTCTGTGGTGTAGTGGTTACCATGCTAGTCTCTAATTTCCGAGGTCGCGGGTTTAAACCAGGCGGAGGGCAATGGATTTACTTAGAATGGCTTCCTTCGGAAGTGAAGTAAATCCGGGGTCACGTGTCGTAGATTTACGGCACGTAAAAGAACTTCAAGCCTGATAATGAGTTCTCTGAGCAAAATTACCGGTCTTTCACGCCCAATATAAAATGGGACGCTAAGGACCAGTAGTAAAAAGCGTCCTTAAATAACACTCAATTTTGTGTTAAAAACAGCTGGAAAATACTCTCAGAAAACATAAATCTGGTGTTCGATAAGAGCGTAGCTTTACATGATGCATTTATTATTTACGCCCTAACGATAGCATTAGTTCATGAAAACGCCAACTAATACGAATTATCTAAGGTATGATTTTAAGTGGAAAGAATACATGAAAACCCTTATATTCTCAGATGATCAAATTTTCATCTGCAATAATGCAAAAAGCCTACTTAAAGCAACTTATGGATTTAACAACACTGTATAAGGTATGCAGCAAAATCCTAGGGGAGAGCAGAGCAAAAGAAATTATATGTGCAAAAGAAATCGCTAAGCAAGTTGAATACAACCATTCTGCAAGAATGGCAGCACTAGTGTTACCTGAGAGAGTTACGCGTGCATGGAAGTCGAAGTGAGCGCGAGCAGTAATTTGTATCTGAGATACCTTCTTTTTCGTATTTGCTCACTCCGGATAGTTAAAATTGAATAATGTAAAACAGGAATTATTTTTCAAATTCTAACCAGGTATTACCACAATTGCATTAATTGTTACGAAACTAGTATTTGCTAACTTTCTATTAAGAATGAGAATGTGTGTGTGTAAGTCGCTAAAATGTTATCATTGCTACCAATATTGTTCAGAGGTGAAAACTTCGGGCAACTGCAACACGAATTGTAACTTCTTTTACCCAAAAATTGCAATGAGATTTAGATTATCTTCCTAACATTATTTTTAGCCCAGTTAAGCAAACTCGCAAGTCGACTATAAGGTAAAAACCTGTAAGAATTAGAAATAAAAACAATGAGACCAAGCTCAGCTTTTTCAATACAAAAGGAATTTAAGGACCGCATTGAAGGAGCAAAAATGAAATGCTCCAGAAATGTGTTGCACCATGTTTTTAATATATAATCAATCTAACCTAGCAGAAACATATAGCATAGACATTGTATTTGTCATACACGAGGCGTGTTTTTAAGGTTTTACGAATCCTTTTGTCTTACACCCTTATTCTTTTTGTCCATGACATTATGGGCAAAAGGAATCATTGATGTTTTTTGGAATGTTCTGCATTCCCTCATTGAAACCACTAATAGGACTTTAGAAACATTTAATTGATGCTAGAAGTTTAAAGAAGGATTTAAAAAAGCTTTCTGTGAAATATTATTATAGGTTAAACACAAAGGATCTCCAATATAAAGTGATTCCTCTTGCCCTGCCTTCTCCTAATGATTGCTTTTAAATTAAACTGACATTACCTATAGAATATAAAATAAATACATACAACAAATTATTGTGTATAAATTTCAGGAGTGTCATATTTTGCAGAAGTACATACAGAATGTAAGCTCCAGAAATTTAATCAAATGAATGAAATAATAAAACACTATGAAAAAATCTGATGTGCTACACTCACATGACTTTCTCTATTCTGGTAAAACTATTTTTAAAAACGCTTATTCTCCATATGCTTCATGTTAATCGAGATATCGAGATGTCAATCTTATTGCTAATTTTCTTGTAGACGCAAGGGGAATATGGTAGGTTATAAGCGATAGTCAAATCTTTTAACCGCTGGTTGCTATGAAGCCCATTCCAATCTCTTTGCATGTCCAGGACATAAAAAAATCTGATGTGTTACACTCACATGACTTTCTCTACTCTTGTACAATCTAATTTTACAAACGCCTATTCTCCATATGCTTCATGTTAATCGAGATATCGAGATGTCAATCTTATTGGTAATTTTCTTGTAGATGCAAGGGGAATATGGTAGCTTTTAAGCGATAGTCAAATATTTTAACGCTGGTTGCTATGTGGCGCATTTCATTCTCTTTGCATGTCCAGGACATAAAAAAAATGAATAACGAATTTGAGAAAAAGTATAAGTATTGAAAAATTTAAGGAAATCACAAGCAATATCTCGAAAACGGTTCACTCAACAAAAAAAAATGTATATGAAATAAGTTGTGTATTTTAACGCGATCTACATTTTTTGTGTAGTGAAATTCTGTCTATCTCTTACGGTTTACCAGTTATGCAAAAGTCGTTCACAATAAAGAATACTTTTGGAGACATTCCCAGAAAATTCGAGATATACATTTCATTTCTCATGACATTATCTTAAACATATAATATTTTCATCAAAATCGTTAGAGCCATTTTTGAGAAAATTAAAATTTTCGAAAAATGTTCCATGTAAAGGGTAGTCTGGGGTGGGGGGATTTTCTTGAAAACCTTCGTGTCGCATCTCTGGAAGATACTGAACCTAAATACCAAGTTTGGTGTTTATCCGACTGTTCGTTTTTGAGTTATGCTGTTCACAGACACACAGACACACACACACACACAGACACACACAGACACACACACACACACAGACACACACACGGACATGTTTCCAAAAATGCTTTTTTTGGATTCAGTGGGTCTCAAAACATGTATTTCCAGTGAAATCTCGGTATCGAATTTTTGGGTGGAATGCAATACTTCCCCTACTTACTATACGTAGTAGAGAAAGTAAAAATGAATAATGAATTTGCGAAAAAGTATAAGTATTGGAAAATTTAAGGGAATAAGAAGCAATATCTGGTACACTCTGCAAAAATGTACACGACATAAATTGTGTACTTTAACGCGATCTACATTCTTTTGCAGTAAAACTTTGTCTATCTCTTATGGTTTTCCAGTTATGCAAAGGTCGTTCACAATGAAGAACACTTTTGGAGACATTCCCAGAAAATTCGAGATATACATTTCATTTGTCATGAAAATATCTTAAACATATGACATTTTAATCAAAATCGTTAGAGGCATTTTTGAAAAATTAAAATTTTCGAAAAATGTTCCATGTAAAGGGTAGTCTGGGTTGAGGGGTTTTCTTGAAAACCTTAGTGTCGCATCTCTGGAAGATACTGAACCTAAATACCAAGTTTGGTGTTTATCCGACTGTTCGTTTCTGAGTTATGCTGTTCACAGACAGCCACAAACACAAAAACACACGGACATGTTTCCAAAAATGCTTTTTTTGGATTTAGGGGGTCTCAAAACATGTATTTCCGGTGAAATCTCGGTATCGAATTTTTGGGTGGAGTACAATACTTTCCCTACTTATTATACGTAGTAGAGAAAGTAAAAATAAAAAAGACTCAAATTAAATTGTATAGAGTAGCGTCTGTGAGGTTAAACCATGATTTTAAATGTAAACGATGAGCAGAGAATTCAAATCCAACATATGAAATTACTAAGAGTTGTGAAAAGAGTAACTCGAAAATATAAAATAATAATGTACTCAGTAACATAGTAACTAAAAAGAAGGTCTAAATGATGAAATAAGGTTAAATTGGATAACCTTGAGGAGGTTTTTCAATTTAAAGAATAAAGAACAGAGGACTCGTTAGGGAAATCCTGTATTTATGTTTAGGTTTTTGAACCAAGAAAGTACAATTCTGTCAGAGTTAAAAGCAAAAGGAAAAAGCCGCCATATTAAGGCATAAAGTGGTTGATTTTATTAGTATTTTTGTTAGTAAGTCACTAAGTATGCGCATAAGCACTGACTAAAAAGTCCATTAGAGGGAGAAGAAATTCTCTTGCACTTTTATTTGGATTAAATATGCTACTTCGTTTGCATATTTATTTCCTAATCCCTGACAATCCCTGCCATAAATATATGGCAGTATATTTATTTCTCAAACCATGATTAACACATTGAAATATCTCTGAGATTGGTGTATGTGGAGGCGGTAAAATATGTATAAAGTAAAAAATATTGCTCTCACGGTGTAATGAAATAGTGCTTTTTACTTGACATCCGAAGTGAGGTGTAAAATTCAGAAATTTAGTGCTTAAGAAAGCTGTATTCCGCTCTGACAATAGGCTTAGAGTTATTGTTTAATTTGGGCTTTTTATACATAACCTCAAGCTATTTATAACATACTGAATTAATTATAGTTATCTCAGAAACAATTACTACAGACATACTCAGTTTTGCAACCTAAGTATTTTCCACTAAACACAACTATGCATGAGATGCAGAACTAGTTCAGATATGAAATATTTTGTTTCTTTTACGAGTAATATAGGTGATGAGGCAGGTACTCTAATGAAAAGTAATTAATACTGCCACAAAAAAAAGAAAGAAAAAAGAATACATCTACCAGTTATTGCAATTCTTCCGTCCCCCGGAATGGTGGCGGTCATCGAGTCTGGATCCCCTTAGGGAATGTGCAAGCCCGCAGGAGAGGTTACACCGGCATCCATCAGGGGAGTTTCAAACTGTAAAAGACAGGGCCCCTGCCCTCTGCCCTGTCGGAATCCTTGTCCGGCTGCCCTCTGTCAGCGCTCACCTCACTCCTCTTCCCAGGGGCATTCCGTCAGGGACTTCAGGCACAAAACATCTTCTAGGTCGAGCTACTATGTCCCTTCCCCCGCAGTTAGTTCGAGACTTAGTCCTAGTCCTACTGCAATTATAGCACACACGCGGTTCTCACGCGTATACGGGAATATTATCCTGCTGAAGCGAAATAAGTCGGTGACATATAGCGCAAAAGGACTTGCACATTTCAACCATTTGCATGAACCTGTCTTGTTTAATTTCAGCAACAAATGTTCGCCTATCGACTTAAACGTAATATTCAGTAAAATACGTAAATTAAAAAATTGGACCTATTTGGTGTCTAAACTGACGATTCAATTATCTGACTGCTTTAGGCACTGAAAATCAGAGAAATCGGTTACAGGTAAATGCCTCTCGGCTTTCAGGTCGCGCTTCATGATGATCGTATAACTCGAAGTATTATGTATATAAATGTTTCTTCTAAAAATTATATAACAATTTTACCGCCAACTACGTATGGATACTTCTAGGTAAGTTTATGTTATTCACATGAAATCAAAGTTCCAGTAAATCATAAAGTATATGGTAACTAATTGCAGTTTCTGTAATTAATAATTTGAAATCCATTTGCTAAGCGAGGGACATCCGCAGTCCCATATCTGATGTTATTGAAGGCCTATATAAGCACATTAAGCTGAAAGCAAACCTGAAACTCTAAAAGCTCTTATTATTAAAGTTCAAAATATGAGAGGCGTACAAGTTGCTTAATATATTAGGGTTGGCCCAAGGGTACAAGAGGGCTCGTTGGAAACGAAATAGGCATTTGGAGAGGCCCCGCTTCTCCCTTCTCTTGAAATACGGCAAGACGGAGCACAGACAAACTTTTAATGTTAAATATCCGGGAGATGTTTCTTCTTCATTTACAATCTGCTTCGTATAATGTATACGCTTGTATTTCCTTGCATCTTGAGGAGTACAAGCTGGCGGTGATCTTCTGCGCAAGGGAGAGCCGCTCCGCAGGGACAGAAATTTCCTAAGTTTTACTGAGGCTACTAGTTTATTTTAAAGTGCGTTAGCTGCGTTTGCCAAAGGAAGTTCAGCCGCTTAATTTACGTGTTCATTACAGCGGAGATCAACTCTCGAGTTTGACGAAATTTAGTCAAGGTAACCTAAACATTGTGACACTATACATAATCTGCTTTATGCGCTTAAGTTCCTCTCCTGGGAAAGTTCCAATCTTAAAGAGTCTATAACCAATCGCTGTTGCTTGTAACACACTGTATATCTAAAGTTTGCATTTTTGAGTCAATCTAATTGTAATAAATAAAACGCGTTTAAAACTGTATTGCATGCCAGTGGATATTAACAAGTTATATTTCTAGTGTTGTGTTCTCTATGTTTAAGACATATACTGACCTAAACACTTACCGTTACTACGTTCTTTGTGGCAACTGAGCTATAAAGTGAAAACAATTTTAAAACCTCAAACAACAGCTATACTACCGCTCGAATTATTTTAAAATGATTCTGGAGAGTATCTTAATTATTGTCTTTACTCAATATACATTCTTTTTAACTAAAAGTATCAGGTTCGTACATGAAAACTACTTTATATTCACGTATTCCTGTCATTCAACTGTTAATTATTTCATTGCTTTCTTAATTTTTGACTGCCTAAAGAGAAGCCTTATTGAGGAGGAGTTATTTCGTTAATGGTACAATTGAGCTAAACGCCTAAAATGATAAAGGTGATATAAAAATATACACAACGGAGTGTTTTGAGACCTAGCTATTGATAAAGGTATAGAATTGAAAATCGTAACGTAGAAAAACCAAAGAACTGAATTGAAGTGGGAGTTCTGCGTTAGATATAGAAGTTAGAACACGTCAAGTGTGTCAACGTGCTTTTAGGATTTACAGCGTCTTTCGAGGTTCCGAGTTTAATACATGTTTTAGAAATTTAATATTGTGACTTAGTCCAATTTTCACCGTCACTTCACTAATGTGATGTAGCTTAACTTTCACTATACTTCACTTAATTCACTTCACACTGATACTTCACTAACCATGCAGTTCGACTTTCCCTATCACTTCACTTTCCTTCGCGACGTAACAGCGTAATGCAAAACAGGCGAAGCAGCTTCTTCTTCCGATAGTGTTCAGGGAGTCGAACACAGGACCTCTCTTATCTCTTACCGTTGCAGCGTTCACTGTAAGTCACAACAATCGTCACGTCACTCCTAGAACAGCTCCTATTGCATTAGAAACTGTTACGGTATAATGTTATTTATATTTAACATTATTGTAGCCCCACGTTCTGGTAGCTAATTTGTAACGGTATTACTTACAAATGTTTGTGCTTGTGATGTTTGTATGTGTGTTTACTTCATGTGAAACCATCTTGTGACGTCATTCTTTGTTAGGTTCGTAGCTCCATCTGGTGTTAGCAATTTGCGGTAGTATTAGTGTTTGAAAGAATTTTAAGTTTTGTTTACTGTCCTCCGGCTAGCTATTATCTCTCGGTCGAACATGTCTCTTGATCAGAGTGTGTAAACGGAAAGGAATCTTTTATCCAAATATAACACTGATGAAGAAATTTCTTTTACACATTTATTGTCAAACACGTTAACTATCACATTTACACATTGATCTTGACACTCGCCAAACTGAAACTGTTATAATAACTTCATTACTAATCACTCTTAATTCACGTACTTCAACTTTGTGTATAATTAACTTTATAATACTTTAGATTTTCGTAACTTGTGAATCTATAGCCGACGTATCTCATACAAATATTTTGACGAACTGACGAACTGAAGACGACGTGTAGTGCACAAAGAATTTTGATAAACTGAGCAACTGAAGGCGACGTGTAGTGTATTGAGATGTTCGATGAACTGAGCGATCTACCTCTGACTTACCCTATTTATACTCCTGCATCCAGATACGCCTAAAGATTATAACTGAACTACTATTGGCTAATAAAACGCGCCAACATTAGCGTCTATTTTAATATCCAATGAAAATTATGAATACATATGCTTTAGGGAGAAAATATTCCAGAAGTTTCTACCGAAAAACGCGCCAACATTATGTAACTTCCTCGTTTCCAATAATGATAAACAGCTCACCCCCCTCTCTGCATTATTGCGCGCTATTATTGACAGTTTCAGTAAGGCATTATAAATTTACTTCCCAACAATATTTACAATCAATAAATCAATGTCACATAAAAATGCATATTCATATTACAATCATTATTTACATTTAAGTAATTTGTGATACAAATTACTGCATCAAAACGCACTCACTATCTCAGTAACTCATTGTTTGAACCCGCTGGCTTTTATAGCAGTTTAAAGTTCCCACGAAACATACCAGAATATTCTGGAGGCGGGGAAAGAGAGCCTTCAAGAAGATTTTGGTTATCTGTCGATAGTGCTTTGGTGTTTTCGCTGGGAAACAGTGCTACCATGTCTATTTTTCTCTAATTATCTCTGCAACTGCCCTACGACAACGTCCAGATTCTTATACATTAGTCATTGCATCACAATATGCAAATGTACAGTAATCAAAGCTTTTCTTCAACAATTTCGATTTGTTGTAACCTCGTAGCTGCTATACACACAGTTAGTTTTTTTGGGGATATCAATAATTAAATTGAGTTCTATTTATGGACGTTCTTTAACTGCTGCGGTCCTTAGCGTGCCATTCTATATTGGGCGTGAAATTCCGAAAAGTTTGCTCAGGGACTCCTTTATCAGACTTTAAGTTAATTTACGTGCTATAAATCTACAACACGGAACCACCGGCATTACTTCCGAAGGAAGCCATCTAAGCTTTTTTACCCACGAAAAAACATCCATCACCCTCAGCCGGGTTTGAACCCTCGAACTCGGGAACTAGAGGCCAGCAAAGTACTTCTAAACCACGGAGGACGACTTTTTGAAAATTGGATATCTCGTAACGGCTACCAAACCCTTGATCGAACTCTACCTGAGGTACCTAAGCTATGTGAGGTAATAAGACTATTAACAAAAATATTGGCTGAGTAGGAAGGTAAGAAAATCAATGACAGGACCCTGCAACAGTAAAGGAGTGTGCGATACAGGGGAAAACTAAAGAGGTATTGCCACTTTATTCACTCTTTCCTCTCTTCCCATGATGACCAAGAAGGGTAACTCATTTTTGTCAATTATTACAAACATTTTTGTGCTTTAGATAACTATGTTTTAGTGCTACATTCCGAAGGTGTGGAGTAAAAATTGGCAGCTAATTACATAAGTGCGAATTTCTTGTAAAAAAAAAACCGTCCATTAACCCAAATGTCAATGCAGATTACAGCATGCATATTATTGTAATATTACGCTTATTTCACGGCAATTTAACCTTATACAGTGCCTTACTATCGTATTAAAATTAAATTCTTCTTCTTTATCTTCTTCTTCTTCTTCTTCTTCAGGCATTAGACCTCACGTTCAGTTGCGTCTCTTAAAATCATATCTCTTTTTATCCCTTTATCAAAACGTGCAATAAACATTATATATTTCTCAAATTTAATACAATTTCTAGTATTCGGGTGCTCATAGCGATGATTTAGCGGCATAGTGTATGCAGTATAACTAAAATCTATGATTTGAGACGCAACTGTGACAAAGAGTGTTTCAAATATAATTAAACCTTCCAACTTTAGCCTAAATTCGGTCGGCGTAAAAGAAGCATTAGGCGCCATCCGTTAAGCTGAGGTAGCATCTTCCGTTACGAGGAAAGTTAAATAGTTTTGTTTTCTGTATTGACAATTTTTTCTTTTCATAAGTATTAAAAGTTAGAATTACGTATATAACCAAAAGTAAATTCCAAACAAATGAATATTAAGGAGAATGTAGGCAAACAGTGTAAAACTTGACTTTTTTTTTTAAAGATTTTTATTTGATAGATTGAAACATTTTAAAATATAATTATTCTAAAGGTGTTTTGTTTGTTTTTGACCTCTAAGTTCATTTAAGATTTAAATACTTTTAGCAGAGCATCGTTATCAGTTCCCTTTTTACTTTCTCCATCACGTATAGTAAGTAGGGGAAGTGTTGCATTCTACCCAAAAATTCAATACCAAGATTTCACCGAAATTCCTGTTTTGAGGCACCTGAATCCAAATAAATCAATTTTGGAAACATTTGTGTGCGTGTGTGTGTCTGTGAATAATATAACTCAAAAACGAAATGTCAAATAAATACCAAAATTGCTATTTAGGTTCAGTATCCTTCAAAGATGCGACACGAAGATTACCAAGAAAATCCCACCACCTCAGGCTGTCCTTTACATCGAATATTTTCCGAAAATTTTTATTTTTTAAAAAATGCCTGAAACGAATTTGATTAAAATATTACAGGTTTAACATGTTTTCATGGCAAATGAAATGTATATCATGAACTTTCTGGAAATGTCCCCAAAAGTTCTTTTCATTCTGGATAACTTTTGCATAACTGGTAAACCGTAACAGATAGACAACATGTTTTGTGTAGTAAAATTTTGTCTATCAATATATGTCATATTACTCATATACATTATTTTTGTCGACCGAACCATTTGCGAGGTATTCCTTGTTATTTGTTTGAATTTTACATACTTTTTCTGAAATAAGAATTCGTTATTTATTTTTGTCCTGAACATGCAAAGGGATTGGTATGCTGCACATAGCAACCACCTCTTAAAATATTTAACTATCCCTTAAAGCCTACCATATTCCCCTTTCGCCTATAATAAAATTAGCAATAGAGGCCCCCTGAATCCAAAAGAAGCACTTCTTAGAAAAAGGTATATGTATGTGTGTGTGTGAACAACATAACTCAAAAACGAAAATCCGGATAAATACCAAACTTGGTATTTAGGTTCATTACCTATCAAAGATGCGACATGAAGATTTTCAAGAAAATCCCCTCACTCCAGGCTAGTTTATATGAAATATTTTTGGAAAAATTTGATTTTATCAAAAATGACTCTTAACGATTTTGATTAAAATATCATATATTTAGGATATTTTCATGAGAAATAAAAAGTATATCCTGAATTTTCTGTGAATCTCCCGCAAAAGTCCTTTGTTTATGAGTGGCTTTTGCATAATTGGTGAACCGTAAGGTATAGAACAAAGTTTTTCTATACCTAAAATGTAGATATCTTTGAAACACACAATTTGTGTCAAATACCTATTTTGTGGTGTCAATCATTTCGGAGATATTCCTTGTTATGTGTTTGAATTTTCCAATACTTATATTTTTTCTCAAATGGGAATGTAAAGAGAATGAAGTGCTCTACATAGCAACCAGCTCTTAAAAGGTTTTACTATTGCTTAAAGCGTACCGTATTCACCTAGCACAATAGCAATAAAAGTAGTTTCTAAAAAAATGTTTATATCGATTAACATGAATTATATGGAGAATAAGCATTTGTAAAAATATTTGTACAAGAATAGAGAAAGTCATGTGAGCGCAACACACGTTTTTTCAAACAGACACCAGCCGTGGTGTCTTGTGTGAGTTTGTATCTTTAAATTGCTAGTTATTCGGCTAAAACAATTATAATTGTTTTTAAGTATTACAAGCAAAGCCAAAAATGACCGCTAAAAACGCTATTAATACCAATTAATTTAAATAATTTTTTCAAACTAAAGCATAAATTTTTTATTTAAAAAACTAGCAGCTTAATTAAACCTTTACTATACACGATTTATCATCACTGCATAAGTAACTGCAGCACATGTTTTATTAGAACTGACGGCTGAATACTTACAAAAACATAATACAAGTAAGGAATTTTTATTTTTAATTTCTTTCTTTTTTGAGCTGATGAACTTAACATACCAGAAAAATGTTTAAAACTTACTCTTGTACTTCAAATGCTGTTTTCCATTTTCTTTGTATTGCCTTATAAGCTTTGAAAGTTATAGCTAATTGTTGTATGCACATATTTTCACCTATTTCCCCCTTTAAATGAGATAAGCTATACATTTCTTGTAAGTTGTGTTACAGCCATTTTATCTATACGTGGTTTATACGTACACAGGTTTTTATAATAAATTTGCTTATTGTAATGCAAGTTTTAGTCTGAGTACCTAATTTTCCTGATTAGATCTATAAGTTAAATGGGTCTAAGCCCTGCTGTTAACAATATTGTTTTGCACGCAGTAAGAACCTCCCGTATAATTTCAGTGGACTTGGAGATCGCATGGCAATTTTTAGTAAGGGCAGTCTCTCCGCAGGCGGCACATACGAGATCACACCCTATATTTCACACAGCAGCAGCTACCAGAGCTAGCGATCCATCAGCCGCTCAAGACGCACCTGCGCTTTTCCCACTGCTGCAAAGTTTCGAGGTAAATCAGTCCGCGCCCCGTAATGAGTTGAAGTAATAGCCCGAAGTTTTGCAGAGGAAGGAGGGCCCGCCGGTAGAAAAATTATAACCCGGAATTCCCTTCCCTCGAGAATGACTCTATCAAAAACCAAGTCAAGAGTTAGTAGCCCCATTATACGGAGCACACCAAGTTTGCTGAATTATCAAACTTGCTTGAGCGAATCCGTGAAGAAGTGTCCCCTGCCAAGAATCTGTCAAACGAGTATTTTCTTTATTGGTCCTCCGAGATCGTGCCTTTCAGGAGACATGCGTCTACATTCAGAATTTTAAAGTACTTGGCCTAGATGACTGTGACAGAACAGGTTTTAACTTCCTGTTAGTAAATTCTTTATTTTTACTCGCGATGCCGTTTATTTTTATGTGATAATGCTTTAAACATTTATGTTAACAATGCACCTTGTGTTTGGTTTCAGCAATATTCATTAAGTGTTTGCAGCAAACCTCTGTTATTTAATTTTATTGTTGACACTAGTCTGCATTTTCAAGCCTTTTGTCAGATGACTTCTTAAAAGTAGGTGTTTTTGAATCAAACTTTTATGTTGATTCCAGAAATAACTTCCGTTTTTTTCTGTGACGTCAGGTTTATACACAAAATAAGAAGCAACGTTTTGACAATTTTACTAATGAGCGTAGAAAAGTGTTCAAAAATACCATTTCACACAAGGTAAGTTTTTATTCAAGAAACACTTTAAGAATACTCTCAAGAACTCTCCTAATTTATTTCATGACTACATTTTAACAAAAAAGAAGCCAAAGTGTTTCCTTTAATTTTTTTCAAACCTTATCTTCTTTGACTTCCTTGCAGGTCCTTGAAGATGACTGTCCGTCTTCAACATCCAACAGTAGTCCGCCATTATAGTTTCATTCCATCTCCCCTAATACCTGCTCTCCATTTCCTTAATATCTTGGTGAAAACGTTCACCCTGCTCTTCAATATAATTTCCCAGATTTTCTGGAGTGTAGTCCATATGCAAATGCAGAAAATCCACATTTACACTCATGTTACAACCTATCTTCTTGAAATTTTCCTACATTGTTTCGACATTAGCCTTGTAATTAGGATCTTTTTTATTGCCTAAGAAGTTTTCAGTAAATGATCGGAAGGCGGTCCATGTTTCTATTTCTCTCCTATTCATTGTCTTCTCAAAATCTTCATCCTTCATCAATTTCTTTATTTGAGGACCAACAAAAATTCCTGCGTTTAATTTGTCTTGTGTAATGAAGGAAAATTTCTTGGAAAGGTACTTGAAGCAGGGTCCATCCTGTGGTAGAACCCTTACAAATTGCTTCATTAAGCCCAATTTTATGTGTAGTGGCGGAAGCAATATCTTTTGTCTCTCTACAAGCGGTTCGTGCAGGATTTTTTTAGTTCCAGGCAACAAGTTTCTCCGCTGTGGCCATACTTTCACACTCCAATGTCTTTGCTTTACCCGACTGTCCCAATCGCACAGAAAACAAGGAATTTTTGTGAACCCAGCTTGCTGTTCTAATAGTATTCCAATAACTTTGAAATCATCGCAGATACACCATTTGTATTCCTTGTATTGGTTACTTGTTAAAAGTATCTTCATGCTTTCAACTGTCTCTTTTATTTGAACTGAATGTGCGACAGGAATAGACCCATACACATGCCCATTATGCAGTAACACGCCTTTCAGGCTCCTTTTTTATGAATCTCCACTGGGTAGGATCATGTTCAATGTCATAAAAGTGCATTAACTCGTTTATGTTATTGCAGTAAACCAAGGACTCGATCTGTGAGAAAACAGGAACTAGCTCTTGTTCTCTGTGTCTGTACCATGAGTAATGTGTTCCTGGTTTCAAAATATTCTTATTATTAAGACGGGAGCCTACTAAATCTGCAGATTCCTTAGACAAATTCAAATCACATATTAGATCATTTATTTCACTCTGAGAGAACAGTTGTGGAGTCACGTCGTATCCAGGGCGTTAGACATCATCAGAATCGTCTTCGGTGATTGCATGAGGTTTACTTTCAACACCATCTCCTTCCAAGTTCTCTAAAACAGTTGGAGGAATAGGAGCAGGCAGATCTTCTCCGTGTGGAACTGGCCTGATGGCTGAAGGAATACTTGGATATACAATGGGTTTCTTATTTTTCAAATTGCACCCTTGAACATTAACTAAACAGAAATAACAGTCTTTATGGTGGTCTTTAGGCTCCCTCCACACCATAGGAATTGCAAGTGGCATGCACGATTTCTTTCCTTTTATCCAAAATCTTAACCTCTCAACACAATAGCGGCAAACTGTCTTTGGAGCCCAGGCCTTGTCTTGGTCACCAAGTTTCATTTTAAAATAAGCAGAGTACACTTTTTTCACAGTATGTTATATCAGTTCTGTGCTGAAGCACTGTATAATTTCCACAAATGTAGCAGAAAACATTTGGATTGTTCACACACTTCCGTGTACACATAATGTATTTATAACTTTAATCACGTTATAGCACTGGTAGTGCAAGCCTTTGATGTTAACAACAATGACTAAATTACAAATAGCAACCAGCATCTACAGGTGTAACAACCTAAAGACTTGCAAGTCTGTATTGGGAAATTTTCCTCCAAGATGTGACAAATTTCCCTTCAACAGTACTCATCATCTACTGGCTCAACTCTATATTTTTGAAGTGAAGTTGTGAAAAAACTGTACATTATAGAAAAAAACTAAAAGCAGTTCTGAAATCAGCATAAAAAATTGAGTCCAAATCACTTATTAGCTTTCAGTCATCCGATATCATGCTAACTCGTGCAATCAGTCTTAATTCTTAAAGAAAAAATAAATGCAAAAAACCAGCCAGTAAGTCTATAAATTATAAAATTTTTAACTCGATAAATTTTAAAAATGAGCAAAATTTTGGTAATGATTCCAAGAACACCTGCAGAGCACAATTTCTGAGACAGTAAGCAAGGCGATTTGAAAGAAAATTTATTACAAAAAGAGGGGAGAACCGCTTAAAGTTTTAGCGACAGTAAACCAAAGGTACCAACACAGTTAAAAACACATCCCTTTTTCCTAAATGTAAGAATCTGATGTGATACACTCATATAATTTTCTCTACCCCCTATCGTTTATTAGGGATTGTACAAACTATTGTTACTAAAGCTTAGTTTTATATCTACTATGTTTTAATCCAAATAAACTTTTGCAGAAATACTTATATTAAATATTTCGTTTTAGCTACAAAGGGAACAGCGATAGTCAAATGCTTAGGTCTGGATACTATAGACTGGCCTTAAAATTCCGTACTACTTCTATGCAATCGCGAGAAACAACTGAATGCTGGAAGGACTAAACGATGACCAAGAAATGGAAATTCTAACCATTAATATTGGATATCTCAGAAATGGCTAATGCCACAAAAAAGCTTATTTGAAATACATTGTGTGTTTTAAGGAGATCTACATTTTTTGTGTAGTAGGTTTCCGTCTATTGCTTAACCGTTACCAGTTATGTAAGATTATACAGAATGATTTCCAAATGAAGAGAACTTCAAAGGATATTTCCAGAAAATTCAAGATATGCATTTTATTTGTCACGTAAATATATTAAGTATACGAGATGGTATTTTAATCAAAATCGTTATAGCCATTTTTAGGACAATCACAAATTTCGAAAAAGGCTCGCTCCATTAAAAGGTAATTGGGGTGAGGGATTTTCTTGCAAATCTTAACGTCGCATCTCTGGAAAATACTGAACTAAAACACCAAGTTTAGTACTTATCCGACTTTTCGTTTTTGAGCTATACTGATCACAGATTCAGTCATACTGATACACATGTTTTATTTGGATTCAGGCGGCCTCAAAACATGTATTTGCGATGAAATCTCGGTACAGAATTTTTGGGTGGAATGCAATACTTTCTGCCTACCATGTACGTGGTAGAGAAGCTATAAAGAGCAAAACGTCTCGTAGTACTCATTTCATTATCGTTATCTGAAGATAAAAATTTCAGGCTTATGCGTTCCCGTCATAAACCTACTATAACTTTCCTAAGAACTTCTTACGTATTTAATCTAGGTATATACAAGAGGTACAACAATGAATACATCCTTTAATCATGAATAACTTTGTAATAAATCTAAATACAAGACTCAAATTTGGTGTATATGAAGCTTAATATTCAACTTATTCAAATCACTCGGGATAATTGAAGTGGCCAGCATAAATAATGAAATACAGTTGATATCGCTGAAACGTGCTAAGTAAAAACCCTGTAGTGGAATCTCTGCACTCGCTAATTCAATATTTTTGGCACTGCAGCCGGTATAGGTGGTTTTGCCGTATACAAAACATCCTTTAGGATGCTACAGAGGTAAAATTCTAGAGGCGTTACGTCTGGGGGCCGCTCTGGATATTCGATAGCTCTCTTCGGCCTATCCAGGGAGAGTTTCATCAAGGTACTCTCTGAAGTCTCGATGGTAGTGAGCTGGGACACTATCTTGTTGAAGATAACACCCTTGTCCCCGTACAGCTATCGATCGCAGCTAAAATCGATGTCTACAGCTTTTCGAGATAAACCGCATAGGCTTCTTTGAATGACAGCCTTGTAGTCTGCATTTAGCGTCGCTGTTCACGACACCTAAATAAATAAGTCAAACATTATCCATCCAACACCACTAAATCGTAGATACTAAGCTACACCTTCACCAAGTTTGAGACTTGTATCTCAATTCATTACAACCTTATTGATAATCAAACAGCGTATACATATTTTGGACCCCTCTGTAATTTACAGTGTGTGGAAATCGTACATAGAGGATAGACGGTCATTTCCCAATACATTTTTCAGCCATATTTTCACTCTGTAAAGTGTGAAATATTATAAGAATAGAATTCAACTTAATTATGTAGACTTAAAAAATATGCTTTGTGCGAAACAGCACTCAAATTATGAACTTAAAACATTCAATACACTAGACATGAATTTGTGGCAGTATTTTTGGCACACAAAGACATTGAATAAACAATGCCTCACACTACAAGCATATATAATAATTATAAGTGACAGTTGTCTACAGTGACGGAATTAATAATTCTTGCATTTTTATTGTTTATGTACAGATAACAGTGTTTATATATTATTTATCACTTATGTGAATAGTAGTAGGTAGTTGTTGGATAAACCAAAAAGGGGAAAAACGTGTCGGTAGTAAAACGAAACCCATTAAATTTTATAGTTTAGGGGAAAACTTTGTAGGACCACAAAATAATTGTTAGGAATGGGAAAACAATCTCGCGTGGATTAACTGTAGGTATGTCACGTCATATTTGAAAGAGCTAATAGTAGATATAGCAAGAAGGTAGATTCGAATTATGAAATTTAGCCAACCAGAAGCATGTATGAGTAAACGTTCAAGTTTCAAATGTAAGATAGAGAAGCTACTCTAAGATTTTGCGCAAATGAATAATATTAGTCACAGCTTGGATACGGATGAAGGCAGATCGTAGTGAGGGGTAGTCGCTAAGCATGCATAGGTAATATAAACCCGATAATGGGGTTGTTAGAGCGAGGTAATTGGTACATCGTGATAGAATATGACAATAGGTTCCGACTGATCTAAATGGTATTAACGTGTCAACTTATATTAAAGTGTAATGACCGTACTTTGTCTTTGTGCGAAGCAACGCCTAAATAAACGCAACAACATCTTTACAGCTGGCTCTAACACTCGTTTTACTCAAAGAACAATAACATTAAATGCATTAACTGGAATATTGCTTTACAGCAGTGTTATAATTTCACAATAGTGCATTTCTTTTACGCTCCACTACCTGATAGAGATACTTGCTCGACTTTAGTAACTAGCTTATCAGAACAATAAACTCTGTTTATAATTACTATAAACAGTGGCGCTCAACAATTAAAAACAGTGATGTAGGCAAGCGAATACCGGCGCAAACTTCAGTTATATTAACCTGAAAGACTTTACCTCTGTACTTGTAGTGCATGGTAAGGCGAGAGCAGCGCTCTCTCAACAGAAGACAGGTAAGTTGTCATTTCAAAAACAGCAACTATGTCCATACCAGTCCTTTTATCTATATTCCTGCACATATGAAATCAAGTTAGTGATTGACCTCAACATGATTCACAACGGCACTTCAAGTCTCCATAATCCTCACTGCAGGTTTACTAAGTATTTCTAAGCTCATACATTTAATTTTTTGATAACAGTGTGCGCAAAATAAATGACACTGAAATTATGGATCATTTGCTCTTCACGTTTCCACAACAACGGCGTATTTATTTAGTTTATATAATAGTTTGACACTTGTGATTACAGTTTCAGGTTGATTTCTGCAACTGTGATTCTCACTACAGAGGATATTCATCGTGGAACATATCGTGGTCATACGGAGTAGGATTAGGATGAACCGAGTTTTCTTCACATTAAAGAACAGCACAGGAAGAGATTTAACAGGGAGGCACCAAATAACAAAACAATGTTAGTTATCGCTGGCAAGTTCCGCCGTATGGGAACAGCCTATGCCAGCGAAGCAGACAAAAGGTCGCTCAAAAAACCGTCAACACAAACGAGAATCAGGGACAAGTGTTAGAGTTGCCAAAGTGTAGTCTACGACAAACACAGCTTAAACTTGGTTTGAAGGATAGTCTGTCCGGCGGATGTTTAAAGAACTGGTTGGATGCATACCGGTTCAAGTTGCTCAGTGTCGAACAGGAAGGTATGAGTGAGTCCGATTGCTGTACCGAGTGTTGTTTATGGCATATGAAGATTCATATTTCATATTCAACATATGCTTTTCAGATCAAAACTATAATTACCTTAATGGCAACATCAACAAACAACTCTTTCTTTACTTTCTCTACTACGTATAGTAAGTAGGGGAAGTATTGTATTCCACCCAAAAATTCGATACCGAGATTTCACAGGAAATTAATGTTTTGAGACCCCCTGAATCCCAAAAAAGCATTTTTGGAAACATGTCCGTGTATGTGTCTGTGTGTCTGTCTGTGTGTCTGTGTGTGTCTGTGTGTGTTCCTACTGTGAACAGCATAACTCAGAAACGAACAGTCAGATAAATACCAAACTTGGTATTTAGATTCAGTATCTTCCAAGGATGCGACACGAAGGTTTTCAAGAAAATCCCCCCACCCCAGATTACCCTTTACATGGAACATTTTTCGAAAATTTTATTTTTCTCAAAAATGGCTCTAACGATTTTGATTAAAATATCATATGTTTAAGATATTTTTATGACAAATTTAAATGTATATCTTGAATTTCCTGGGAATGTCTCCAAAAGTATTCTTTATTGTGAACGACTTTTGCATAACTCGTAAACTATAAGAGATAGACAAAATTTTACTGCACAAAAAATGTAGATCGCGTTAAAATACACAATTTATGTCATATACATTTTTTTGTTGAGTGCACCATTTTCGGGATATTACTTGTTATTCCCTTAAATTTTTCAATACTTATTTTCTCAAATGGGAACTCGTTATTCATTTTTTTTGTCTTGGATATGCAAAGAGTATTAATCTGTGGGAAAGAGAATGTTGCTGCACCTAGCAACCGGCTATTAAGAGATATGTATGTGCTTAAAGGCTACTGTATTTCCAAATTGCCCTTGTAGATATACATTACCCTTACATCTACAAGAAAATTAACAATAAGATAGAGTCTGCAAATGTTTATCTCGATTAACATGAAGTAGATGGGGAATAACCGTTTGTAAAAATAGTTTGTACAAGAGTAGAGAAAGTCATGTGAGTGTAACACATCAGATTTTTGAGGTTTCAAAGGCATGATGTCGTTATACAGAAACCACTGCACAGGTCGCAAAATACGTCAACTTTTGTGTCCTTAGAGCAACCTTTGCTTACCAACATGCCCAACAATCTTTATAAACGTTATGAACAACATGTGGCAAGTGATTAAACACACCTGGAACAAATTTTGTATCCACCTCTTTAACTAATATTTCAATATCGTTTATTTTGCCGCAAACTAAGTATGCGTTTGGGTGTCTTTAATAAATCATCATCTACAGACCAAAACTTCTGTGACATTCAGCATAGCTGAATATTTATATATTATTTTTAGAATGGGAACAAAATTAGGTATGCATACAGAACAATGAAGTTAGTACATATTTTGTAGCGTTTCTTCCAAGATTATGTTTATGAGATTATGAACTCCGTCTACTACTAATTCGATGTCCTCACTAAACTTTCAACTGCTCTATAACCTCAGTTCACCTGGTATTACAAAGCCTTTGAAGACAATGTCCAATACATTGTTTCCTCTGAGAGTTGTCCCTAAAGAAGTTAACAAGCTCTATAACTACACCTGCGGTATTCCTAATACCTAGAACTGTAGCGATTATTAACTATTTAGTCAATGTTGGTACAATGGAAAATCTTTTCCCTGCAGCAATAAGATTGAACTCTCTTCTTTACGACACTAATTTTTTGCAACTACTGTGCTGCATCCATCATGTTCTTGCTGAATCAGCTTATCAATTTTGATTCTTCAGAATATCAGATGATTTAAAATTTTATTGATAATACATCTTACATCAAATTTCTTCAGCAGTACAAACGCGGAAATTCTTCATATATTGTTTTTGTTTTCGTTTTAAAGAATCTAATTGTAATAATGATCGATTCCAAAAAATATCTATTATTTAGTCTGATACTACAAAAAACACAATCTCTTTATACAACTCCAATGTTTTACGAGGACTGTGCGCTATCTCATTTTTAAATCTACTCTATTTGTAACAGTAATTTAAACTTCCCCTTTAAGATGTTCACCTAATTTCTTATCCCAGTACTCAGACCGAAATTGTAAAAACATTGCATAAAGGTAAACATAAAAATAAAATCCAAGTACTCATTTGATAATGAGTTAAAATTAATTTATATTCCATGTATTCTCTTAGTGAAAGATCATTTTGAGAAAGATATTTACTAGCTCCACGTATGGACGCCAATTTGAGAAAGGTTGTTTGTTACGTTATTTGCACCACGCTTTGGAAAAGTCGATTTAAGATGTAGTTGTATTGTAGTTCAACTGTTGGAGAGCCGAACTTGTAGTTGCCACCGCACGTATGGTAAACAGTTTCTGGTGGCCTTTGCCCCAAGTTTAAGGAAATATTAACTTTGTAATTTGACTACTTCTTTAAATATTATATATTTATTTTTGCCTCGGCTGCGTCAGTAATCATTTTAGAGACATGGATATCTTGGCAGGGCGTGATGCGACAGGAATGTAGGCTTACACAGATAATAATTTTACTTCACTCCTTTTATTATTACTTGATACGATTTAAATAAAACTTCACAGATATAAGTAGCTTTGAGATTCTTTAATTAATTACTTGTACTTTTTAACACGTAAACTTATTTTTCGTATCACACGAATACGTATTTAATTTCTCGAGGGCACATCTCGAGTCTGGTTATGATCACTGTCTAGAAGCAACGCGTCTGGTTATGAGCACTGTTTGGAGGCAATTGACTTGATTTCAAGAGTCTAAACTTGTAAATTTCTGTATTTAAAGTGTCTGATTGCCTAATTCTACTCCAATAGAACACCTTCATTTAACTAATGTTTTTTTTTCTGGTTGTTGATTGGCTATTTTATGAACTGTCACAAAATTTACATTATTGTTGCTCCAATAATACATTTAAACTTTCAAATTCGTTATTGCCTGAAGGTTACCTCATTGTTAGCAACTTTTAACTTATTATTCTCACAGCTCCTACATTATTAAGTTACGTAATACAGTCAAATAACATTATTACACATGGGTACAATAATATAAGTATATGCAATGACTGTTACATACATTTTACAAATTATTACATACAATATTGCTTCAAGGCGGTCTGGTATTGAATTTACATATTAGATAATTGGACTGAAATTATTTAGGTGTTAAAAATACTGCCTCAATTTTCAGCACAAAACAGCAACTTATTTAGAATTGATGCTAACTTAGCTCTTTTATCTCTAATCAATCGTTCAAAGTAGTAATTTCTACAAACATAAGCTGTTTTATGGTGTCTTTCATTGCTTAACATCAACTGCTTTATTGTGTCTTTCATTACTTACAGAAAGTTACTCTACATTTTCAATGTTGCCTTATCTCCTTCTGAATCCATATGCTAGCTAATTTGTGGAAGCTGGCACACTTTTTGAAATAGAAAGGGCATAATTAAAAATCTTGATGTGATACGTTCTACCGTCTATTTTTATTAGTGGGTACACAAACTATGCTCACTAAAGCCTATTTTTCTATCTAGTTCATTTTAATCCAAAAAATTTTGTAAAAATTCATACACATTACACATTTCGTTATAGTTACATACAGAACGGCCATAGTTAAATGTTTAAGAACTGGACGCTGTATGCTGGCCTTAAATTCCATACTATTCCTATGCAATTGCAAGAAACAACTGAAAATCAGTAGTTAAAAGGAATGACAAGTACTAAGCAATTCGAACCTTTAATAACGGATATCTCAGAAACGTCTTATGCCACAGAAAAAGTTATCTTAAGTAAATTGGTGCATTTTAAACACACCTATATTCTTGCATAGTAGGTTTTCATCTATCGCTTAATGTTTACCAGTTATACAAAGTTCCTTCCGAATGAAGAAGACTTCAAAGTCTATTCCCAGAAAATTTAAGATTTACATTTTATTTGTCATGTAAACGTCTTTAATACACGATATTTGATCAAAATCAATAGAACCAGTTTTTAAAAAATAAAAGTTTTCGAAAAGTATTCCACGTAAAGGGTAGTTAAAAGTGGGGGATTTTCTTGAAAATCTTCGTGTCGCATCTTTGAAAGGTACTGTACCAATGTGGTATTTATCCGACTTTTCGTTTTTGAGTTATGCTGTTCACAGACACATAGACACACACATGGACGTTTTTCTACGAATGCCTTTTTTTGGATTCAGGTGCCTCAAAACGTGTATTTCCGGTAAAATATCGGTATGGAAATTTTGATTTGGAATATAATACTTCCCCTACTTACTCCACATAGTAGAGAAGGTAAAAACACCATGTTTCCCTTCATGTTTTACTTTTCAGTCTGAACAAAATGTAATACTTTACAAAAAGTAGAAATCTAACTAGGATAGGATTGTAACCAAGAATTTTTAAACGGATATTACCTTCAGGAATATCACCTATGAAATTATAACTTTCGTAAGGCTTCCAATGGATTATGAAGAGCTTAAAATTCTGTCTTTATTTTTTTCCCAGCGTTTAAACAATTTACAATGTAAATGGGAGGAAATCCTCACGATAACAGCTCCGCCTTGATAGTATATCTTATCAGGGGATCAGGCACAGAACCAGTGCCTCTTACAGCAATGTCGAGTCAAGAGAGAGAATTTAAGTCCGCCGCTACAAATTAGCTAATTTAGGAGGAGATACTGCTTCCGTACGTCCAAGGTACACCTACCTACTTAATGACAAAGTGGCTTCACCGCGAGTGTCGTGGAAACTAGTAGAGAGTTTGAAAATGAGGATGTGTGGTGAACTAACAGTTTTATTTACAGCTTGCATAGCGCGTTTGCAACTTGGTCGCGGAAGGGAGGACGCTTCTACATTTGTTGTCTGATATTCAAATTTGTATGAGGAAAAAATTTAAATTCCTAAAAGCAACAACTGGATTTCATGAGTACTTTCTTACACCCCCCCAAAATGTTTATCTTGCCCCGTCCGTCTTCACAAACCACACTACATGGGGCTCATTCTCTCATCACCCGTGACAGAAAGCAAGTTCAACAACCCTTGCCGGAATCATTCCTGCTAAAAGCGCCGTTCTATTTTAATGCTTGCAGTGATGCACATTGCAATGTTGCTTCCAGAACGTTTCATCACCAGCAATTGCCAACAATTTGTCTACATTTTGTGGTCAACGGACAGTATGAGTATCGCTATTTCGTCAAAACCTTTTTCGCCTACATTTATTTTAGTGTAGAGGAAAACTCCCTAAAGAACTTTTCCTCAAAATATGACATACTGTCGTGACCTTTAAACAAATACTCAATGGGAGGTAGGGCGACTCGCTAATAAGGTACCAGGAAGTTAGCAATTTAAATAAGGCGAGGCCACGACAAGGGACGCAGCTAAATGAAAATAAAAAATATTATAGAATATCTAATAAAAGGATTCCTACATGGTTCAGATGGAAGGAAGGAACGTTCTACTATGATAAATTAAACAGAATAGAAATGGATGGCAAGGGGGGGTTTATTAAATAAAAGGGGATTACATTACCTCCTTAGCTTCAGGTCCGTCGGCGAGGACGCCATACATGTCTGTATGGGGAGCGCGTAACAACACAACCTGCCTGCTAGCTGCGACTCTACTCACTGACTGCCAAGCCACGCTAATTCGGCGTGGGACGCTATCTAAACTTGCTTACCCCCACCACTCTCTTACGTAATACCCGATCCAGGCGGCCAAGGTCACGTACGCAACATTCTTACATACATCACAATATATCAATACAATAATACTGGACACGACTTCTACCTTGCACGTACTTGAAAATACAAATAGAAGGCCAGTGGGGGCCGTTGGACCGTAGTGAGCCACAGCGAAACCAAACGTCCCGTCACTTCTAGATACAAGGTTAGCCTTAGGGTTAGTGTATGCATGTGTGTGTTTATGAACTATTATTACTATAATGACCCCTCCATTTAACAACAAAGCTCACTCCAATATTCTCAAACCTAGCAGCCAATTTTTACTAACGATTCTTGGCTACTGGAATTCTCCATTATTAAATGGGAAACTCCATTTAGTAACACAAATAACAATATTAACAAAAAGGTTTTGGAAAAGTGGATTAGAAAAGCAGTAATTGGAAAAGATGTTAATAGAAAATTCTGTTTTGGAAGAATGGATTAGGAAAAATGACCGGGAATAAATAGTAGTTAAATTAAATTTGAGTTTTACACTTCATTATTGTGATTCATTCTCATCAAAGTTTTTCATTACCATATTCATAGTATTGACGAATTTTGCAAATAGTCAAAATATTTCATTGAAGGAATACTTACTGTCCAATTCCCCTTGTCAAGTTTCTCAAACTCATCGTGATGACCAACTTAAAAGGAAACTTTTTAATTGACGAAATGTTGCTGACTGATCGTCCGCAATATCCACCAGTTAACACACGCTGAAAATAAACATTCAGCAAAACAGGCTTTTTCTGTCATTTTCATTACGGCATGAATGAAATAGAGAATGGAAACATCACTATTCCTTTAATTTCTGTTATGTACCTCTATTATGTACTTCTATTAAAAGAAGCAGTTATCTTATTTACCCTGTAAGGTTAAGGTACATTTCACTGTTCCTATTTCACCCGTTCATTGCTCTGACCTAAAAGTCTACATCTCCCACCCCCTTGCCTTAAGAAGATGTCAGCAAGATGCATTGAGTAAGCAGTTCTAACCTCCAAATTTAGTTCTTAGCATGGTAAGCCACGTTCACATTGACAGTGATTAACAAGGCTCGGGGATCGATTAAAACACTCAGGTTATAAGGAACACTGGTGCATTCGTTTTAAGAGAAGAGCTGTTAAACATATAGGTAATAAAAAGACAATTTCTTCCTCTACTGTGGATTTAGGTCAGGGATGATTAAATATTAACACGTGTTCATTAACAATGGGTTGTGCTTAAACTTGAACGCGGAAGGAGGTGGAAACAAGGTGTAAAATGTAACTTTTAGAGATGTGCAACAAGTTAATTGAAATGCATGAATATTAAACGTTTGTTACTATATTCTGTGAATACTTATTGCGTAATGAACCCCAAGGCATTTCGGCAAACGAGGTAGTTTAAGAGCCCACAAACAGACATAATGAATTTGTTATCTCTCTTAAATGTTTTCTTGCTTTAAATTTCATCTATGGTACCAGGAGGAAATAGGTATAATATTTCACCCAAAAATTCGCATTTGGGATTTTATAAGAAATATATTCAGATATTCAGCTCCACTGAAATCAAGAAGAGTATTTAAAAAAAAACGTATGTGTTCGAACCTGTGTGTAGACTATGGTCGAATTCATAGTCGCCGCTTATTTCAAGAAAGTCCTTAAGCAGCGATTTTTAATACACAGTCGCTACTCTTTTAGGTCAATAAGGAAATGCTTATTCATATAAGGAAACTCCAATCCCCGCTTATATGCAATAAGGAGAGCCGACGCCATCTTGCACCAACTGCCTGCAACGGAGGTTAACATAATAACGATTTCATGAAGTATATGGAATTTCATAATGAAACTGTAATGCGCATTAATAAACTGATTTGCGAATTTGCAGAATTGACTTGAAACGCATAGGGATGCTGAATTTAAGAAGCCATATCTGTTTACCAAAGTCGCTGTTGTAATAGTCTAATGCCTCTACTAAACAATGTAACTTTAACAAAAGAGGTTATGAAGTCGCAACGTCAGACAGGCTTTATTGAAAAAATAATGTATAGAATCTCAGTGCTATAACACTATCCATATCTTTTCTGTTCAGACGTTTTCCCATTTATGTTATCCAAAGTTCTTAGGTCTCTAGAAAAGGAGATTCCGCTACACGTATTCAGAATCATTTAATAAAATCCTAAAAATAAAATGCAGAAATGTTTTGCAATACATAAAGTACACCTCCGCAGTGATTTTCTAAATCAAACTGCCTATTTTGCATAATCACTACGACTGCAATGACTCACTTAAGAAGTTACATGTCTTTACCATTAATTCGCAAATATACGTTGGGTTATCAAATTTTTTAACAGAGGTTTACCGATTTCGTGTGCAAAACTGTTGTTAGAGCCAAACATTGTAAGTAATCGGGTACTTTTGTTTTTCTGATTGCTGCTAGATGTAGTAATTGCATTTGGGATTTGCTTCCATGAATGCATATTGTAAATACTTCTATCTACTAACACTTTAATCTAGAAGATCAGGTTTTCATTTTTAAAACAGTTCATGAGTAAATACCACTTAAGGCCACTACATCATACAGCGTCCGATTGCTTGCGTTCTACGATGTCTTTGTATCTCAGCATCAACTCAAATATTTGGTTTCTTTCCTGCTTGTTGAAATGTTTTTCTTTTGGCATGTTTTCGATCCAACTAGTGTAACTGTATAACTATTACCACAAACCCTTATCTAAGTTTACAAACTACTTGATTTTAAACGACAGCTAATTAATTAATAAATGTACCATTTAAAACTCGAAAACTCCTACCACGTGCTCAATAGCTGTTGCGAACAAAACAACAACAAAATGAAAATGGCGCCTGGTTATGTGGTGACCTGCTTGTTCGTTTACACATTCCTTCGCGCATCCGAGTAGTTGTGAAACATGTTGCCACATGTATTTCGGAAACAAGTAAGCGTTTAGCACTGAGCATATAGGTACCGTCTGTGTATACCAAATGGTAATAAGCATTTCCTTGTCAGAAGAAAATACTTTTTGCTTAAGCATGTCCTTTTCACATAAAGACGACTATGAATTCGACCCTATAACTCAGAAACTAAAAATCGAGTAAATACGAAATCCATATTTTCATTCAAGAGCGAGATGGCTCTACGGCAACTCGAGAGGTCCCGGGTGTGGTTCTCGATGGCCGCCCACTCTGACCAAGGTTTTTTCGTCGTTTTCCCTGGTTGATCTGGTTGACATAGGCGAATGCTGGAGCGGTGTATTGTACCACGGATTTCATCTCTCCTCCATTTCGTCTCATTTCATTTCCTTTCATGTATCAGGTAGACTCTGGGGCCGTGGTTCAGTCGGAAAATGGCGTAGATGCTTGCGCTTTGGAACGTTTCCCCGGTCCCACTAGGGGATGGTTCTGAGCGGCCTTCTCGTGACCGGGTGGTCAAGCCTAGAACTGTTAGGGAACTCTGCGTTCTCTGCCTCGCTCCCTTCGTCTCCTGTGGTTCCGTCACTTCATTGGTTCCTTCAGGGGGTGTACACACAATAGATCTATTGGAATTATGGGCTAGGTGTCCCCTCTGTTGACTCGATCTATCATATCCACATCTTCATTCCGCATATGTAAAGGATGAAACGTAAAATTTCTCGCAAACATTTAAATGGGCAAAATAGTTGCTTTTATTACTTTAAAACCGACCAAATAATATTGAATGAAATATATATGACTGAAAGTCTCAAATCACACGTGACATTATACCTTGAATTCTAATCCTTCTTTCTCGTCCATTTCTTCCTGTTTTCCTTGTTGTAATTTAAAACGAGTGAAGTTCCCATTATTTTTAATTAATTTTAGGAAACTAGGAATCTCTAAGAGATGTAAATAGACTTAATGTAAGAAAAATTTAGAGCTCATTAAAATGCATAGTTGGTGTCCGGTGTTTTCCCTCCCTTATCTGTAAGGTTTCCAAAATATTTATTTTTGTATGTTTCAGTTTTAAGTATAAGTAATGTTATAGACTATCATCTGATGGAACATTATTGATGATTTGCAATTCTTCCGTTTTTCTTTCCTTTGCACAAGCTATTTAAAGCTATTAAGACTTATGATATAAATAATAGACTGTTAATTATGCATTTTGCTTGTAACTAAGCCTATATTCCTTGTTTTTAAACGACTGTTACTCCAGCATTTATACTGAATAACCTATCGTAGGTATTATAATCTTCTTTGTATGAATGATAAAAAAGTTAAGTAATACAGTGAATTTATCTCATCGGAAAGATATCCACTTCTAACTTCTTATTTTTAATCCCTGAAGAATTTCTGAAGAGTATATTATTGTAACGTACTGTGCACATACAAATAAGCTCACTTTTAACCATACATGGTAATGTTATAGTCTTCTAAATTATGTTTAAACTGTTTTGGAATTTAATAGTGGCATTCAAAGATTAGACAGAATCTCGTTTAAAAACATTTTTACTTGAACTAAAAACGTTGTAGAAAATCCGCAAATTATGACCTCAAAGTTTGTGTACACTGATCCCCATGGCAAAAGCCGGACTCGCCAATGATTGGAATCGCAGTACTTATCTCCTTTTGTTTTCTGCGTGCAGCTACATTTTGGTGATTCGGCAATCATCACCTCTGCTTAAGTATATAAGGCACATCTCTTCTCTGGTTATATTAAGCGACTTTAATGTTGTCCTTGCTTATCCTATGTTACCACCCATTTCTTCGAAAGCATGGCACATGAATGGCTAAAACATAATCAAATGGGAATATTGACTACCTCTGTAGTCGAGTGGTCAATATTCTGGTTTCCCAACCCAGAGATACCAGGTTGGAACTGGCTGGAGCGGGTAAATATTTATTTTTTTAAACCCCCTGTACAAAGTCCGGAAGTATGAATGTGGAAGTTGTGTTTATGGTTGAACATAAGTAAAAAGCAACAGCAAAAACTAACTCGGAAGTTTTATATTTCTAAAGTAAAAACCACAAATACAAGTTAGAGTGATATATAAACAATACAAAAAGAACAGAATACACAAGATTTTGTTATCCTTCAATACATGTGCTTACTGTGCAGCCTGCTAACGTAGCGTGGTAAACCAAGAACGGAAGGTATTAATGTTGCTAACTCTACATCTGGTATATGCTAAAGTAAAGCGTCAGAAACAGAGCGGTATGGCTCAGATGACAACGTCCCGGGTTCGATTCCTGAGACCGCCCACTCTAACCTATTGGTTTTTTGTCGTTTCCCTGGGATCGACAGGTGGTGATTTCTTTTGTACCACGATTTCCTTTCCGCTATTTCCCTTTCATTCCGTTTCATTCTCTCCTTTTAGCTGTTCTAGGTTTCGTGGTATATGACGGTGCCGAACAGATGGCAAAGATACATGCGCACTTGAAAGAATACTACCCATGAAGGGTGCTCGACTGGTTGGTCGTTCATCGCCTTCTCTCGGAGGCGTCACACGGTTCTTAGGGCTTGGAAATGTTAGCGATCTCCGCGCGTGTGTGTGGCCTCTCTGCCTAAGACCTTTTAGCCTGCTGTGTGGTCCTTCACTTCAACCCTTCCTCCTGGGGGGATCTTTGTAGGTTGCAGTGCCGAGGTGTCCCCCTCCATTGAACAACCTATAATCTATAAGTGACAGAAAAACCTTGCGTTCCTAATTAATAACTGCCATCACACATGTATACCTCCCGATGTATACGAAAAGAAACAAGTAAGTAGATCTGATTCCTAGATCTCCTTATGGAAAACTGCAGGTTTTCAAAACCGAAGATTAAAGGGAGTTGCACAAAAAATAGAAACTCTTCCTGTAGGTTTTCATAATATGTACCCTCTAAATGGGGGGAAACTTGGGCGTTGTATTTTAAGCGTCCTTAAATTCCTTACTAACCACAAAATGTAAATTAATATTACCGTTACAACAGCAAGTTTAACGAAAGAATGCACATGTAGTGCCTTTTATCGCCTTTCCTTTAATATTCTGTTAGGTGTTTTGAAAGTTGCCGCTTGCTACTACATCGGTATCCTGATTAGTTGCACCTAGTGGCGCTAGTTACACTACGTGAACGAAAGTATACGGACACCTGGCTGAAAATGACGTACAAATTCGTGACGCCCTCCATCGGTAATGCTGGAAGTCAACATGATGTTGGCCCATCCTTAGCCTTGATGACAGCGTTCACTCTCGCAGGCATACTTTCAATCAGGTGCTGGAGAATAGCAGCCCATTCTTCACGGAGTGCGGAACTGAGGAGACGTATCGATGTAGGTCGGCGAGGCCTGGCACGAAGTCGGCGTTCCAAAACATCCAAAAGGTGTTCTATAGGATTCAAATCAGGACTCTGTGCAGGCCAGTCCATTACAGGGATGTTATTGTCGTGTAACTACTCCGCACAGCCCGTGCAGTATGAACAGGTGCACGATTGTGTTGAAGGATGCAATCCTCATCCCCGAATTGCTCTTCAACAGCAAGAAGGTGCTCAAAATATCAATGTAGGTCTGCGCTGTGATCATGCCACGCAAAACAACAAGGGGTGCAAACCCACTCCAGGAAAAACACGACCACACCATATTACCACCACCTCCGAATTTCACTGTTGGCACTACACACGCTGGCAGATGACGTTCACCGGGAATTGGCCATCGGATCGCCACATTGTGTACCGTGATTCGTCACTCCACACACCTTTTTGCCACTGTTCAATCGTGTTATGTTTACGCTTCTTACACCAAGTGAGGCGTCGTTTGGCATTTTCCTGCGTTATGTGTGGCTTATGAGCAGCCGCTCGATCATGGTATCCAAGGTTTCTCACCTCACGCCTAACTGTCATGTCATAGTACTTGGAGTGGATCCTGCTGCAGTTTGGAATTTCTGTGTGATGGTCTGGATAGATGTCTGCCAATTACCCTTTACGACCCTCTTAAAGTGTCGGCGGTCTCTGTCAGTCAACAGACGAGGTCAACCTATAGCTTTTGTGCTGTACATGTCTCTTCACGTTTCCCCTTCACTATCACATCAGAAACAGTGGACCTAGGGATGTTTAGGAGTGTGGAAATCTCGCGTACATACTTCTGACACAAGTGATACCCAATCACCTGACCACGTTCGAAGTCCGTGAGTTCCACGGAGCGTCCTATTCTGCTGTTTCACGATGTCTAATGACTACTGAGGTCGTGTATAATGAGTACCAGGCAGCAGGTGGCAGCACAAAGCACCTAAGGTGAAAAATTGTGGGGATGTCCGGATACTTTTGATCACATAGTGTATGATGCACTCTTTTTATTGTGTGTGTTGACATGAGCTATTAATATGCTGGGCTATATTTATTTTTATTGTTTATGCCTCGGTTCGCTAGTTATGTGGGAAAACTTTGCTCTTGCAAGGTGTAGATCAACGCAGGATTCTGGTAGGAAATATAAATAATACACGAAATAGTTGCTGAAATACATTCGCACGTATATGGTGTAACGTTATAGTTTATATACCATATCACACACTTGTTTTCGTTTTACTATCGTCTTATGCGCCTGGGTATACGTTCGCTTGGAAAGTTTGAAGAATTGTTAAGTTCACGTTTAATATGTGTAAATTTAGACAACGATACTCTATGTATATCTCGCGTAGTGATTATGAAGCCTTTCCAGTTCAATAATTCATTAGGCATGATGATATTTTCTTATCTTAATGATTTATTTCAAATTTCCAGTGATTCAAGTGACATCAAGCTACGCTTTCTAGCTTCTTTCTGAGTATGTTGGTAGCATTGGCTTACCCCAAGAAAAGATCATCGACTGATCAAAAATATTTATTCTGTGGCATGCACGTGGCTGTAGTAGATTGCGATTGCTGACTTGAGTTTTGTATTATATTATATTCCAAATTAAATTTTATAAACTTATTATTTTAAACATAATGAATTGGTAAAAAATATGTATTATTATGATGATAAAATAATAATTTGCTCTACAATTAAATGTTTGACACTTTTATAACATAAATAATAATAATATTTGACATCATCGGTCATTGTCTAAGCACATACAGCATGTACCGATATAATCTCATTCTTCAATTTTTTTTCAAAGGGTTGTGTATAAATAGACATTTTATAAACTTTACGTCGTTGATGAGTATATTAAAATATAACACTTTTAGTAATATTTATTTCATTTTCTTTTTATAAATGTAGCAATTTGATCATAAATATCTGACAGAAGCTGAAATTTACTTCTACTGGAAGGTGACTTAGGATATGGATATGAATGAATTAGGCGAGTAACTGCGTGCTATACAGAATGCTGTAACTCAATTAGTAGATATCACTACCACCACATCTCTAAATCTTGGACCGGACTTTAAAGTGAATGTAGAGCCAGGATTTTGGTGAAGATGATGTACCTTTGGCCCATCAATTACAGAAACGTAATGAATGATACGAGTACATAGTTGAAGCAACAGGGTTCTGGTCCTTATGTGTTTGTTACAGACTGGAAAAGCGATATAAGTGGTATGATATTGAAGTTGTCTGTCTTACATTACTACACACAGGAAGAAATCCTGTAGATAATGCATTAAGATGATCAGTAGCACAGAAGGAATATATTGAGGTCCCTTGTCCAGCAACAGTGATGGAGTACAATTGTTTTTGGAAGGGTTGGAATTGCATAACATGATGGTTCAACTGCACAGAATCGGTATTGGTGTAATGCGATTCTTTCTTTGAATCATTTTTCACCTGATAGATATTTTCATTGTAAATTCTTGGCTGTTGTGCCACCGACACTGTACACAAGAGCGTTTACAAGGTACAAGACCCTAATGCAGAGATAATCTCTTAGCCTACTTCATGCTGGGAAACAAAGTATGGAAAAAGAGGAATATCTAATGAAGATTTCCGACAAAAATAAATTGTGTCTCAGCGCTTACTCAAGAATTATATGTATACTATGTGAGAAAGCATTATGCATTACCAAAGATAAAAACTGTCTTCTGGGATACTAGGTAAAATAGACAAGCATTTCAGATGTAAATTGATAGTATTCATTGTGAAATATATTAATTCTAGTCACTGTGTAGTGTTTATGCTTTATAAATAAAAGGAATATAATTTTTACCAGCCAAATTTCATTATTAAGTAAGAATTATTTACAAAGGCCTATCTCCTACATTACCTGTGCCCAATATTTCACATGGAATCATTAATTAATGCATATAAACAAAGTCAATAAAAATAATTCTCGTAGTTCAGTATTCAAAATGAATATTTTGACGCAGGTAATTCTTTCCGCCCACGTTTAGGCGCAATATGACGCAAGTACACTCCGTCCTCCAACAACTGAAGCCCTACCTTTGCCTCACGGTTGCTGCTTGTCTTCTTCCAGTTGGTTCTTCTTTTGCCACGGCTGCTCCAGCATGAAATCTTAACCTCAGGGTATGCGTGGGTGTGTACAGAGAAACACACAAACGCTGTCTTGGAACACTTTTATTCACTATTTAAAATAATACTGCGGTTTGCCGATCACTATTAAATGCATACGAAGTTACTTTGTCTTTACCAAGACCGAAGAATTATTAACTACGGCTAAGCGTTCTACCCTCCAGCTTGTTCGCCGCCAATGTTCACAACTCGACGAGAATGGCGTCCCGTTCTCGGCAGGCGCTCAGGACAGACTGATCTACCCACGCTAATACAAGGAAACCCGACGCCTAAACTTACCCTCTCTCCCCTCAAATGCTATCCTCAAACTTAGCGTCATGAAGCTTAGTGCAGCTGTACTCGGCTGGTTACCAGGAAAAACTTGCTTCAATGTTATTTACCCTTTCTACCTGAGGCTGGTCCCTAATTAACAAAACTTTGCCTGTCTTTTCTTTCTGTCGCTTTTTCAGTCAACAATTTTCACAATGCTTCTCCTTTTTTATACATACACTGATTTTAAATATTTTATTACTTATTTTATATCACTATCCTTCTCAGATTATTAGGATAATTATTGACTTCATAATTTCGGCTTCAAATTCCCACCGTATACATTTCATATTATACCATAATATTACAATGTGTATGTCTTGCCCGAAACAATTTCCTCTCAGTAATTTCGTGATCGATCGGCAAACCTTGAACTGGTTACATGATTCTTTTACAATTCGTCAACATATAAATTTCTTTACACTGTTTACAATTATGTTCCTTCAACAATTATGTTGGTCATACATATGACTTACCCTTCACATGATTCACCTTAACCATTATTATACAAAATTTATATTCACTAACATCATCATTTAAATTAAACATTATTATACAAAAATTACATTCAATTACTTACTGTATTCGAATTTAAACAATTTTGTTTTATGTTATTCTGATTGGAGTATCTGTTTTTGTTTTGTTTTTGTTTCTATGAGAATATTATTCTCTTTCTCACTTCACTTCATATTGTTCACTGATTACTTCACTACACTGTTTCTCTTATATTTATTTTACAATTTTCATAAACGAATGACATTTTTACATTCATGTTAATGCTTCTCAGAAAATTCACACCGTTTGCATTTTATCAGGAACATTTAAATGATTTGCTATAAGGTCTCATAAGTTGTTGGTGCCATTTACCAATAGATTTATTAGTTTTTACATCTAATAACTCAAAAGCATTTTCCCCAAATTTAGCAGTAATAATTACCGGACCTTTATATAAGAGCTCTAACCTATGATTCCTTCCTTTTAATGCGCTGGATAATCTGTGATCTCTGGCAAGCACAAGGTCTCCTATTTTCGGTTCCCACTTATGCTTTCGCTTCTTCACTTTAGCTTTCCTTTTTACTGCTTTTTCTTTTAACCTGTCAACAACAATTTTAGCCCTTTATTCTTCAGATAATGGTGATTGGTTTCCTTCAATCGTTTCGGGTATTCCCTTAAAAATCGATTTAGGTTCAATTCCTTGCATTAACTGTATTGGTACAAATCCTGTCGTCGTATTGATGGTGTTATTTATTATCTTTTCTATCACATTACAATACCTTACCCAATTTCTGTGATTATCATAAGTCAGTACACGAAAATAGATTCCAATGTCCTTCAATATGCGTTCTGCGGGATTCCCAGATGGAAAATAAGAGGAATAATGATAGAGTTTTCATATTCTGATTCTTTAAAGTTTCCCTGAAGATCTTATTGCGATGTGTAGTAGCATTATATTGTATAACTTTGTCTACTTCCTCCCTAATAGCACATGGGATTGGCCTAGCTTTATGAGAATATGGTTTAATATCAGTCATTTCAAATGAATGAGTGTAATTTATGCACCTTCCCGGCTTTTCTGAAAACACTTCCTTATTCTCCATGAAAATTTCCCATAATTCCTTCTTTTGTTGCTCATTCAGTCTACGAGCCTGATTCGCCTTATTTTTCAACAAATTTTCTATTTGACACAGTCATCCACTTTATCGTACTTAGTAGCATTCTTATCAAGCCTAATCTGGGATTTTCTTGGGGTTTTTTTTGCCGTTATTAATACAAAATTTCTCCTGTTCTCCGTAGATTATATTTTCTTCATTAATTTCATTGCAATCCTCTAACCTTACTTCGGCTAATTTCATAGCTCCAATGCTTATAACTTCCACAAAGGATGTTTCCCCTTTTATTTCTTCCTCTACCTGATCCCGGGCAATTATTCCTGAATACCGTCCTCCAAAAATGGTACGATTATTGTGTATTGTTCTGTTTCGAGCTTCAAAATTTTGTTTTCAAAATCTATAATGGAATTCCATGCGTATAGACTATCACAACCTATTATTATGTCTGTTACAAGCCTAGGTGCTATTAAAAATAACATCTCAATAATTTGCTTTCCGATTTCAATATTCATCTTAGCCTGAAATCTTACTCTTTCTTTTCTTTTGCCCACTGATATTGAACAATATATCCCATGTACTGGTAAAGACATTAATTTTAAACCACTGTTTATTAATTCTTCATAAAAATTTTTGTGAACAAACTGTATTGTTGGCGCCGGTGTCTATTATGAAATTGTTTGCTATTAATGCCAATATTTATCCTTGGTGGTTCAGTTAAAATTTCGCTTTCTTCTGGCCTATCTCTACCCTGCTTATGTTTCTCTATCATTAGTTGCCTTCCATTATTCCTACTTTTCGTGTACCTCTCATTATAGAAATTGTTGTTCCCAATCTTCAGTGAAGGCGAAGTTGATTGGGTTTGGAGTTTTCCGACACATTACTAATTGCTTCTGTCCAAATATCGTTATGCGAATGTCCTGTTTTCGTTTCATGACGGTAATTATTTCCCATTATTTGTCTGGTAGAGTTTATTGCGTCAATCCTATCTTCTTGAACTGCTGAATTCCTCCCACTTCTACTTCTCGCATCCTGTCTTGTTGAACTTGGTCTATAGCTATTTTCATACTTATTGCTACAATCATCTCCAGAATTGCGTCTGTTTCTAGGATACCTTTCCATTCTATCATAATTACATCTGTAGGTATGTACATAATTTATTTGTGCGTTCCGTCTTCGGTAGTTTTCGCCTCTTGCCCTATAATTATTTTCAAAGTTATTTCTCCTCCTTTTATCGTTGTAATTATTTTTCGGTACAGGCCCATGGTATCTATCTCTCACATCATAATGTCTGTCATTTCCTGGATATGCCACCCTGCCCGAAAAATTTTGTAGGACTTCTTTATTTCTGTGTGAAATTCCTATCCTTAAGCACGCCATCTTGATTTCTCTTCCTTTCCAAAGCGATCAACAAATCTATCATGGCTGCTATTGTAACCGCTTTTGCAATAATTATGTAGTTTCGTATTTCCTCCGGAATGTGCGCGGTTACTAGCTTTATTAATTCATTTTCTCCCATCGGTGGATCTAGCATCTTAGATTTCCTTGCCACTACCATGAAATAATTCACCATAGATTGGTGCTTACGGGAATCGTACTTGCCATTACTGAGTTCTAGTCGGATATTCAATTGCCTGCTTGCACCCCAATATCTGTTCAGAAATAGCTCTTTAAAGGCCCCGTAATTGTTATCTAGCCCTACAGATAATTCTAGCCAATTGAAAGCATTACCTTTAAAACATTTTCGTACTACAGTCATCTTGTATTCCTCTGGTATACCCTTAACATTGAAATATTCCTGCATGCTATTTATGAATGCTTTCGGATTATCCGATTCTTCGTCTTCAAAAATTGGTGGTGAAATTTCACTGAGAACATGGTTCGGCCATTGAAAAGGTGGACCGCCATTTCTATTTACATTTGTATTATTACTGTTGCTGGAGGTATTTGGACCTAAATTCAGCATCGGAAGGTCAGCTAACGCATCTGCGCTACATCGTTCCTTACTGTTGCACTGCTTACATTACTACATGCTGAGCTACCAATATTGTCAGATATACACACTTTTTCTAGTCCTTCCTTAAGTCTTATCATTTACATCATCTATTCCTACAGCAAGTCTCCTACTTTCTCTTTCAGACTGCTCTAATCTGTTTCTGTATATTTCTGGTTCTTTGCTAGTAGCTTCCCTTTCTTGACTTAATTCTTCCCTTAATTTTCTGTTTTCTTTTTCTACTCTTTCACTAATATCTTGTCTTACAATTTTAATTTCTTCTCTAATCTGTTCTTGATATTCCCTAACCTCAAATCTCACATTTTCTATTTCATTTCTAGCCTCCTTCTTGAAATTTTCTAACACTTTCTGCTGGTTCTCAATTTTATTACCAATTTCAGTTAAATTGCTTCTTAACTCCTCCCTTAAACTTTGATTATTAGCTTTTATCTGATCCCTTAAATCTCTCTGACCCTGTTCTATTTTTCCTGTTAATTCTTCACTCAAGTTTTCTATTACACCTTGGTTAGCTTTCATCCTATCCCTTAATTCTTTCTGACCCTGTTCTAAATCTTCTCTCAAGCTTTGATTACCATTTTATATCATTGACATAATTAACTTTAACATCTCATTAGTTTTCGTACTTCCCCCTGGCTGTTCTACCTGCTTTTGTACATCTCTATCATCTACTGTTTCTACTACCTTATTTACACTACTATTTACGTTCTGCACAGTTCTGTTATCACCGTCCTGAATATCCAAGTTGGAATCTGATTGCTCAAACATTTTGCCGTTCCTTAACTGCTTTTACCACTGGAACACGTAAATAAATTTACACTCAGTACATTTTTATATCTGCTACCTCCAACTGCTGCTTCGGAGCTGCTCCAGTTGTCCTCCGCGTTGTCCCGGTCTCCTTGATGTCTCCGTCGTTCAGCTTCTTGTTGGAGCCCCACTTTTAGGACGCCATATGACGCAGGTAATTCTTTCTGCCCCACGTTTAGTTGCAATATGACGCAGCCACGCTACGTCCTCCCGCAATGAGGCACTACCTTTGCCTCACGGTTGCTGCTTGTCTTCTCCCAGTTGGTTCTTCTTTTGCCACGGCTGCTCCTGCATGAAATCTTAACCTCAGGGTATGCGTGGGTGTGTACAGAGAAACACACAAACGCTGTCTTGGAACACTTTTATTCACTATTTAAAATAATACTGCGGTTTGCCGATCACTATTAAATGCATACGAAGTTACTTTGTCTTTACCAAGACCAAAGAATTATTAACTACGGCTAAGTGCTCTACCCTCTAGCTTGTTCGCCTCCAATGTTCACAACTCGACGAGAATGGCGTCCCGTTCTCGCCAGGCACTCAGGACAGACTGATCTACCCACGCTAATACAAGGAAACCCAACGCCTAAACTTATCCTCTCTCCCCTCAAATGCTATCCTCAAACTTAGCGTCATGAAGCTTAGTGCAGCTGTACTCGGCTGGTTACCAGGAAAAACTTGCTTCAATTGTATTTACCCTTTCTACCTGAGGCTGGTCCCTAATTAACAAAACTTTGCCTGTCTTTTCTTTCTGTCGCTTTTTCAGTCAACAATTTTCACAATGCTTCTCCTTTTTTATACATACACTGATTTTAAATATTTTATTACTTATTTTATATCACTATCCTTCTCAGATTATTAGGATAATTAGTGACTTCATAATTTCGGCTTCAATTTTATATAGTTGTTAATGAAAAACATTGTTTCCTCTAATGAAATTTATTTGGACTGGTAAGGGTTCATAGTCTGCAAGAGTATCTTGAGTTTTTATAATACTAACGCATTTATGAAGCAACATAATGGAGCTATGCGGGTAGGCACCTTCTACATGTCGAATTTGGGTGCGATTTGAAATTATTACCAACAAATTTTTGTAGCATCGCTTCTGCTTTTAGTTTAAATAAAAATGTTGAGCATTATTGGATCTATCTGTAACATTTTATACACACTAGTCTGCCACGAGTTATACCATTAGAAAGTTTAACATTTCGGTTGGTTCCTTTAAAACCGTAGTAAGATTCTGGAAGTTTGTGTTTGTCATATTTACTACTTTGTCCTTCAACTAATAACTTTTCTTTGTTAACATGCTTTCTCTAATTGATTCTCGCGATAAAATATAAAAGAAGCAAACTTGTTAAGTGCGAATAGCAAAAACGTACTCATGACTTCACTACACTACTCGTAAAATTTAGTATTACGTACATTTATTTACAGTATTTAATGTAGAAATGCTTGAAAACCACTAAGAATGTGATACAAATTATTTAAAAATGCATATGAATACACATGTTGGTTGACGATAATTAATTAATTAACCAACCAATAATTTGGTATTTGGCAGCTGGGATATCCTACCAGTACAAATACCACACCTGACATATTTCTACTTTCTGTGCTGCTTACGTATGTTAGATAAAGAAAGTGTTGTATTCTATCCAATACTTTCCTATCAAAATCTCACCGAAACATACATTTAGCGACCCCGCAAATCCCAACGAAAGCTAGTTTAATAAAAGTTTCGCTTAAGGATGAAATATGTGCATTTTCATTAAATTCCCCCATCCTAGACTACTCTTTAGACGGAAAGTATTCGCTGCCTTTTATCCTTAGAAAATTGATACAAACTATTTAAATGTAAATGTTACATATTGGAGGCATTGGAATAACTGATAAATTCTTTGTCTAGAGTTTTCTGCAAAGAGAGTATATATCTTCTTCACTGGGATTTAACTTTATATGGTTTTATATAATTTGGCATTCATAGGATAGAGACTATGCTGCTGCATAAAAGTAGTAGAAATCACCGAAATATACAAGTAGTGTGAATGCTTTTTTTTTAAAAAAAATTTAGTCATTAACTATGTTATGGTCTTATGTATCTTCATGCTGAAGAGTCAAATGAAGATCTCTTGGAAGATCTTCGTTCTTTATTATTTTACTTTGCTCCAGGTACCGTGAGTTGGATGATGATGATAATAATAATAATAGTTATATAATAATTATAATTGTAAGATCTATTTATAGGGAATACACGTGAATTTGTAATTCGTACAGAACCTGTGTTTATTTTGCACATCCAATTTGTTTGAAACTAACTGAAAGATTTAGCGAAACAAAAACATTTACCTCTCTATACCTTATCTACACAATATTCCTTCAAAATTATTGTACTGATACCTCACTCTCTATAGCTATTTTGAGGGGTAAATAAGTGACAACTAAATTGTGGTGGATTGTCTAATGGCTACAAATTGCAAACTAACAAATGATGTGCTGAAGTTTCGGGCTTACAAAACGAAACTTAAAGGCATTAAAGAAGTATTGAAGATTATTGTGCGGCTAACCTCGAAAAAAGACAGGCCTTATGACAACTGTGTTGCAAAATGTCAATAGATACGTGGCAGTAACATTCATTTATTTTTCTGCATGTGGAAAAAGAATATTTTGCAGTAATAGCAGCGCAATGCTCGGCTCTTTGCTATCAATTATTTGACCCTGCTTTCTCTTCTCATGTTTGCTTTATTTCAATTATCACAACACAACGCATTGGTAACTAGTAAACACTATGAAGAGTCCTGTACAGGGAACACGTTCGACTTTGCAGCAATACCACTGCTGTTCCATTTGTTGTGCTGGGTCCCATAAAGGTGATACATCACGTGCATACGTGAGAAGAGCTACAACGACCGGCCGCTACAAATTATATAGTATACTCGTATAGTAGAAAACCGGTAACGCTTCATGGAATCCAAGAATATTATACGTTACATTTATAACGTTCTTCCTTTTGATAAACTCATTCAGTGTCTTCATAACTTTGTTAAAGTTGCACAGAAATAGACAATGATGCATAAAAATAGGTTTTTATGGATGTATTAACTGTGACTCGTGACAAACCGGTGATACCCCATGGTTTCCAGGAATTGGTTGCGTTTGTGCTACTCATGCTATTACTGAATTTACTTGGTTTCTTCGCAATTTGGTGAAAGTTGCGCAGAAGTATACAGTGACGCACAAAGGAAATTAATTTCTCATATCTTAGTGTGTCACAATACATTTAAATGGCTTCCAACATTAATTTATATATGGTACGTATATGTTATAAATGCCAAACCTTCAATTATAAAGAGATTCAGACATCTGACGGTAGCGGATTGATCCTAGATGCTACTGTTCGCTTTGAGTCCCACATTGAACAGCGTGAAGTTGTGAACGCAGATTAAAAAGGCCATTTATGAACCGATTATTTCCTAGTTCAAAAAATGCAAGCTTAAACAAATATCGTTCTCTGGATTGGTAGTACCTAGTAAGGACAGTGGGGACATGGTCACCAAGTTTTAGGTAGATTATGGCCTAGATTATACAGTTGCAATCGTGGTTATCAAGGGATCAATTCTTGTCCTAATAAATCATTTGTATGTATTCTAATAATATTTATATTTTACTTAAGAAATTCATATATTTGTTTTAACTGCATTGATTTTTAGCCAATAGTATAGAACTTTACTATATAAAGATTGATATTTACTATTTATATTTCACTTGAAGTTGGTTGTTACTAACATGATAGGCTTTGTACTTACAAAGGATGTCTCTCGGCTGGAACAGGAATTTTGTGCTCCTGTTTTATTTAGAAGCTTTCCGTACCACTGTGATTAGGATGGTGAAACATTCATTTGTGATACTCTTACACGAGGTTACTCAACAAAATGATGAAATAATACGGAGGTTCGAATAGGCACATTTGGCAAAAGCAATATCTGAACAGTACTTCGAATCACATTCCGGAGCTGAAGAATTAAATGCCACTTCAATCACATTCTTGAATTCAGCAACATGTGCGGGAATATTGTAGCCACCGCTTTCCAGGAATACTGAGGCATAGTCTGATACACTGGAGCAGACTACCGATTATGAACAATAGAATGCATTCTGATTATGAAAATTCTGTTTCCTAATTATTATCCAAGTTGCTGCAGAGAGAGTCATTATATAGTCTGTTATCCTTCTTGCATATATTTTAAATGCCGGAAGAAATATACATTCAAATGCGCACGTATTTTGTTGCTTTTAGTGGAATGATCATGTTTTCAATGCCTTTACCTGCAAATTACTCATTTACTATTGTTGTGTCCTTGTGAGCACTCCAAGAATCACATAAGAATACACATTTCTGGTTATTTGAAACACTGTTGCAAAGGACACTTGAAAAAAAGAGTTTTAAATAGTCTTTTGACATTTTCGCACTTCTGATAACCTCCAAATGTATGTTTCGTGGAAGATTGTCTTCAATATCTGTTTTGACTTTCGGGTCGAAGGTGTTTTCCTGAAGACAAATATACAATTTTTAATAGGTGTCCACTCATTGAAAGTTCAACATACATTGTATAACTATGAGTTATATTGTGTACAGACAACAACAGCAAGACAACAGTTGATTTTCCTCTCTTTTAGATAATGTCGCACCAGAAGCTAGTTCATAATTAAATCCACTTTGATCAGTGTTCAAAATTCAGTGTAGCTATATTTGGAAACTTGCAGTTTTCTGGTTTACTTCTTCCACAAAACCCCACTCTGACGAATATCTTGGTCTTCATGTGTATCTCTGGTTGTAATGAAGGCAGTGATGTGTCTACGGCACATTCTGTATTCTTTCTTGAAACGTGCTCCGAAAGCTCCAGGACATTTAAAATTTGAGTGCCCAGATTCTCTTGCTTTTTACATTGCCCAAAATTTAGGTGCCAGTAATGTTATTTCAAATTTGAATAGAATGTTTTGTTTTATCGCCAGTTCTTTGACTGCCTTGTTTCCTACAAATTAATGTTCATTATGCCCTTTCTTCTTCACATGAACAAATACTACTTTGATGTTCCATGTGTTTTTATAGATGGATGTCTCTTTAATAAAGAGCTGAAGGTCAAACCTTATGTGGAGGTGTATGATAATAATCATAAATGCGTTGAATTCGTTCTTCCGAAAATTTAGCTGAAATACTAACAATGTTGGATTTATTTTCTGGCGGTCATTATAAGTGTTAGTTTCTTTTTGAGAGTACTGTTTACGCCACTGACACTAGCACTACTAATCGCGTTATCGTCTACAAGGTCTCTTTCTTCGTCCACTATCCTATCCATTGTAGTTTCAGTAGAGCATTCAAATGGTTTTCATGTTTCTGAATAATCAAATCCACCAAAAAACGTTGCGAAAGTATAATCATCCTGTCCTACGCAGTCTTCCGATGCATAGCGTCTTCTTAACTCGGATGTCGCAGTGTTTAACATGTTCCGAATATTAATGGTTTCGTTCATTTTTGTTGTATTTGTATAAAAATACTGACACGTATTGTAAACACGTCAACTACTTGCTGAGGTAAATGATTGACATGCGTTTTTACTCCCCTCCTCCAAGACTGCAAGCGCTGTCGTGTACAAACCAAGTGAAAGACAGTCAAATGCCTTCGTAGGCTCGGTTAGAATTGTGAGGTAGGTCTGTTAACAACTTTAAAAAACATCCTGTTCTAGCCGAGAGAAATGTCCTGTTAATGCTCTAATTTATTTTTACCATTGTACATTTTAAAACAACATGTTAATTCTAAGATATACTTTGTTTATATGGCAGCCTTTGAATGAGGAAGGTATTTTAAATATTTAATGATACGTTAATATTATAAATATTAAAGCTTCAAGTACAAACAGATTTCGTAAGCAAAAATATTTAAAACTTTTAGTTGCTTAATGCATTATAATTAGATAACATCAATTATTATGGAGTTTAAAGTAAATTACTGACAAGTTTAAGCCTTTATTGGCTAATTGTATTAAAAGTCGCATGGTTGACCATCACGGTCTATAATAAACATAAATACTGATGTTGAAATAAAGAAAATTTCTCCAAGTAAAGCAATTTCTTCTAAATCGATCATCAAATTAAATGAAACGTGTTATTTTAGTACAGGTAGTTGCCAACTTACTCCATTTGTTGTAAAACCTTTAAAGTTACTTTACAATATCTAGCAACATAACATGTGCGCACTATAAATCAACATTATAGTATACGTGTAATCTTTTGAAGAAATTGTTCAAAATAATAATCCGAATATACAGCGCCACATAGAACCAATTTTGTTTAGTGGTCAATATAAAAACGCTTAAGCGTATGATATTACGGAATAAATTCACTTGTCATTAAATCTCCTTAAAAATGAATGAGGATGAACCTCAAAAGTGAGGTATAAGAGCTTCGTGTTAAATAACTACCTCTATTTATTTCACAATATCATTGCAACTGTTTTTATTTAGGTCCTTTCACCGTCACTCTGAGATGTTACGACTAAGGCAAGAATCGCAGAGTTCTGGTGATTTCGTTCAAAGCAAAACTTATAAAGTACTGTGTGGCAGATGCATAAACTTTCGGAATTCAAAGAGTAATTCCAACTGTTATTTGGACTCCCGTTAGTTAATCTTCCAGAAGTACCTCTATTACATTCATGGAATGTAATTATCGTACTGCAGGGCTAAGTTTTAATGGCAACATTTGTTGAATTGTTCTTGCTTTTTTGAGTGTCTGCTTGCACAGTAGCTGCAACTGCTTGATATGCTCGATATTGAATCTAAGATGAGTTAATAAGCTCCTGTGCAAAGCCATTATAAAAACAACAACTATTCAGTATTAGAGGGAGAATCAATGGGGTACCGATGTTTATCAAAATTATTATCGTTTTAAAATAAAACACCTCCCTAAATGGTAAAATTGGTAATATTTAAAGTTAATATATTTACCTCTATTTACACTATTATATATTTGAGAGACCTCGCAAAAGTATACATAACTGTGCTGAAGGACTGTCTATCTGGTCGCGTCGTCAATGTTCTGGCTTCTCAGCCGGAGGTCCCTGTTTGGATGTCTGGTTGGGAAGAAGAGTTTTTCTTTATTCAAAATAATTTCCTATACTCCGTAGCAAAAATTAGTATTTTACTTATGGACGCTCTTTAACTACTATGGCACTTATCGTTGCATTCTATATTAAGTGTGAAAGAACAGCGTTTAGTCAGTTACCTCTTTAATAGACTGCAGGCTCTTTTACATGCCGTAAATCTACGATTACGAGACCACCGACTTTACTTCCCTTCCGAAGGACGCCCGAAAAGAATTTATCCCCCTCAGCCGGGTTTGAACCCGCGACCTCGGGAACTATAGCCTAGCATGGTAACCACTACACCACGGAGGACGACAAGTTGAAGCTTTCCGGAGCGGTTAAGTATATAGGGGGATTTGTAGATACTGGACTGAGCTGGAAAAAACATGTTGATTTTAATGTAGAAAGACAATAATGCTTTGTGGGCCTGCCGGAGATCCGTGCGACGGGGTGGGGCCTGAGATCTAAGGTGGTCAAATGGCTATAAACCTCAGTTATAGGATCGTCAATATTTATGCGGCGCTGTTTGGGGCCTGCCTCTCTTGTAAAGACAGTTGCTGCCAGCTCGATTGGCTGCTAAGATTGACATGTAAGATAACAGGGGCGGTGCGCACGACCCCCTAGATCGCCTTAGAGAATTTGGTGGACCTTTCCAATTTGCACTTATTTGTGAAGGAGGTAGCCGGGATGAGTGTGCATCGCTTCTGGACTCCAGGGGGGTGGTGTTTTAGGTTACCCAATAAAGGGCACTGAATGATCGTTTCTGAACTTCCGGAGATGTGTCCATTAACCCTAAAGATAGGGTATTTGATGGCGATCGTATATAATTTAAGTCCGTTCTATATGGTGGCAATAATGTCTAGGGAGGAGTAGGATCAAGAAATGGGGACCCTCCCAAAGGCAAGCGTCAGGACGTGGTTCCCACTCGGACAGGAAGGGGGCAATGATCTGGGGCCCTAGAACCACTCTTGTAATTCTCGTTGATCGGGCTTCCGTACGTTTTTCAGGCTGAGGTGTATGCAATCTTGGTATGTGACATGCATATTTATACTATGCCTTGCGGACGAGCGGAAGTGTACATCTGCTCGGATAGTATGGCTGCTTTAAAAGTCCTTGGGGCGGTTAAGGCTACATCTAGATTGGTGTGACAATGCCAGAGTATCTTAGATTCTGTACAAGCTGCTCGGTCAGTTCTTTGGGTTCCTGGGCATGCTGGTATTAGAGGAAAGAGATAGCAGACATTCTTGCAAAGAAAGGATCGGGGCTCTGTTTTATTGGGCCTTATCATTCTGTGGCGTGTCGACTAGAGCTGTCAAGTATGAGATAACCCAGCTTACTGCGAGGGCTCATTTTAATACCTGGAGTAAGCAAACCGCTTCCATACAGGCCCCTCTTTGATATCGGGGCGTGACCAGGAAGTGCGGGAGTTCCCCCCTGAATTTGACAAGATTGAGACTCAGAGGATTTGTGGGATATCTTACAGGATACAACACTCTACGCCGACTTTTATACACATTGAGACTTACACAAGAAAAGTGTGAGGCATTTTGAGACCTCACAGCATGTGGTCAGGACTCTAGAGCTTACGTGCAGGCTCTTATGCGGCCACTAGGTGATCATCAATATTCTTATCATATCATCCCATTAATGTATTTCGACTTCAGATACATTTAATGTAGTTTACCCGCCTTTTAAGGGAGATTATGGGTGAAATTTCTAATTTCCATATGTTTTTATACTGGAGACTTCTTTTGTTATACACATTAACCTCTTGCTATTAGTATTAACATCCTAATTTTTGAGTCAGTTTAATAGTTTCTAAAGTATTGAATTAAAAACTTTTACTTGTTTTAAAAATGTATCCCTTCACACTAAAGTATGATACAGGTTCGGAAAACAGCTTTCGCTCTTGCCTTTGTACCTACAACAAAATGTGTAATGTGGCTGTTTCTGCAAAGGTAGTCAAATGTTTAAGAATTGGACGCCTTATGCTAGCCTTAAAATTCCATACTATTTCCATGCAATCACGAGAAACAGCTGAATGTTCAAAGGAAAAAAGATAAAGAAAGAAATGAACAATAATTCCAACCATTGACATATCTCAGAAATACTTAAGGCACAAAACTTGAAATAAATTGTGTTTTAAAGAGATCTACACTTGTGTACTATCTTTTCGTCTATCGCTTAACGTTTACCAGTTATATAAGGTTATACAAAATTCCTTCCGAATTAAGAGGGCTTCCAAGGCTATTCCCAGAGAATTCAAAATATAAATTTTATTAGTCATGTAAATATTTTTAATATGTTGTATTTTAATAAACATTGTTGGAGCCACATGTCAGAAAATCAAAACTGTCGAAAGATGCTGCATGCAAAGCATAGTTGGGGTGGGGCATTTTCTAGAAAATCTTCGTGTTGCATACTTATAGGATGGTGAACTTAAATACCAAGTTTGGTACTTATGCAACTTTTCGTTTTTGCGTTATGCGGTTCATAGAATACATACACTGATCTTTTTCTAAAACATATTTTTGGGGGATTCAGGGGACCTCAAAACTTATATTTCCGGTGAAATCTGGACATCGAATTTTTGGTGGTATGCAATACTTCTCATACTTACTATACGTTGTAAAGAAGTTATAAGCTTTTGCAGGAATAGTTTGTACACCCACTAATAAACATAGAGGGTAGAGAAAGTCATGTGAATCTATCACATGAGATTTTTATGATAAAGAAATTATGTCGGCTTTCAGACTTATTCTACCTTAACACATAAGGAGTATCACAATGTTAAAATGTTCACATTCAACAAACGCTTACACACGTGTTTAAAAATATTTTGAAATCTATGAATTTCACGCCAGGAAACTTTGAATTAGACGTATTTCCTTTGTTTTATTTGTTAACGATGCCGTCAATTGCCAGAATCATATCAGCCCACCGGTATGACAGCATTTCGTCCCGCAGGAGTTCTTTTACATTCTAGTGAATCTACTGACATGGGGCTGTCACTTTTAAGTACACTTAAAATCATCGGCCCGAGCCAGCTTGAATCCACAACTTTGAAATCGGAGTGCCAGCACGTAATCAAAGGAACTATTCAGACTGATTGTATTAGTATATTCGTAGACATTAGAAATCTTGGTTTAACACAATAGAATTTAGAATTTTCATCTGCGTCGCCTTAGGTTAAACAGTCTAGAGCTTTGGTAACATCTGCATTTGTCTATACTATTATTATACAGAAAGAAAGGGGAAAATCAAGAAAGTGTGTGCCGCGTGGGTAGATTATTTTGGAAGAACCTTCAAAAAATTTTGATAATTCTTTCAACATTGTAAATCACTCTTCTCCTGGACGGGCAAAAGCTAATTTCCAAAACGTTCGGAGGATTTTAATATTCACGCGACTCAATTTCAAACCATACGTCACCCAAAATAACCAGCGAAACCCAGCTTCTTCTCTTATGAGCCAATGACGTCACATCGACGCTTCACCCCACCTGCTTCATTTTGTGTTATGAAGCATTTCCCCTTCACTCACTCCAATGGCGATCACAATGATACGTTCACAGGTAACCAAACAGAGTTTGTGATTGCCATGAACACACGTCATAGCTCCGAGCAAAATGCATGGGGATAAATCCGCCCTTCCCTGTTTCGCATCACTGAATATAAACGTCACAGAAATATTTTTGGCAGTTCATTGCAAGTAATAGGACGTAGTGACTTTAAGGCCAAAGAGGTAAATGCGAACGCTCATGGCCCTGAGGCTATGGGGGAGTTGCTGCTTCTGAAGCAAGCATGGAAACAAAGTAAAAAACTATGGACTGATAGATTAAATGCCACCAAGTATTTATTATTTCGAAGTATTTGTCAATTTCAGTAAATACTTTGGTCGATAAGAATTTAAAAAATTAAATACATAACAACAATAATCATTATAATAATAAATGTATGTAAGGTATGGTGATTAAATTTCTTAAAGAATTAAAAGTTTGGAAATTAAGCACAGAGTTCGCAGAAAGACGAAATTCAAGGATACGTTTACATCCATTGCAATATAAACTTATGAGCAAATATATTTAAAACCTTTTTTCTAAATTTAAAACCCATTGTACCAAGAGGATTTTGAATTATAAAAAGAATTGGGGTTTAATTATGAACTTTAGCTCTATGGATACAGGTAAAGTTAAAGGCAGGACCACTTGAATGGCCATTAGGTCCTTTAAAATGATGGACATTAATAAAACTCTTACATTTCATTTATTTATTATTTTTGTTACATATTTTTATACTATGCTCATCAAGCATATCCGGAAATGGAATTTATTTTTCTAAAAGACAATGCTGCTATACGCAAGAGATAAGCAAAAAAATTATTGAATATCTTATAGTGTCTAGCATGTTTTAACATGTTTGTAAATACCAATAGATAGCTGTAGTGTGCACATTATTTCGCTTGTATTTCTGTTATCAGATGCTGTTGAGAAGCATTATAATATGTAATCATGTTAGTTACCTACCATTAGCCAGCGAAAGTAAAATAATGCAGACTTGGTCCCAAATTAGGTAACTCTGATGGTAATCCAGAAACTACTTACGACCGTTTGGCTTTAATAATATATATATATATATATATATATATATATATGTGTGTGTGTGTGTGTGTGTCTGTGTGTGTGTAAAAGGCAGGTTACTTACAAATTGGAACTCAGTTTATTCCCTCAATAATCAATTCCGTTATTTAAGCATTTGACATATCTGGCTATGAGTTTTGGAATTCAGTGTTGTAGTCGGCTGGTACCACTACATTAAGTCAAAATCTGTGGGGACAATGTTACCATGCAAAGAACGACAAATGTTTGGGAAAAGTATTTGCAACTCGTCCAGGGTTACGTATCTGTCATTTTTTATTCTCTCATTTTTATAGCTCCCCATAACTTCTATGGTCATATTGGGGTCTCTGAGTTGTGAAACAAGTCGTACTAAGGTTAGTAATCTTGGCTCTAATCATTTCCTTCTTTAGCACATTCATTCCCAGTTCCAGACTATTTGGGGTGATAGGAAAAGATTCTGGTTAAAGTAGAATTCCCCGCCCCAGCCGGTAATCGCATCGGTGCCCTCTGGGTTAAGAAGCTAGAACGCGACCTCTTGACCATAGGGGCAGTCTTTCACCACAGTGACCTGTGACGAGTGGCAGACGTTCGGCTCAAGTTTCGTCATGCACATTCATCGTCCATTGATGAAAATTTCAGACATTTTTGACACTTATTACTGCATTACTTTAGCTGGCAGTTCTGTAGGTTTCAACTCCCGAGCATACCAATTGATAGTACGATTTTAGAGGGTGACGTCACGATTGGTATGGGATGATGTGTCGTCAAGGGTTTCTAGCCGTCCTCCATGGTCTGAGGGTACCATGCTAGCCTCTAATTCCCGAGGTCGTGGGTTCAAGCCCGGCGGAGGACGATGAATTTTTAGGGCGTAAAACTCCTTCTCGCGTTTCCTTCGGAAGGGTAGTAAAGTCCGCGGTCCCGTGTCGTAAATTTACGGAATGTAAAAGAATCTCAAGCCTGATAAAGAGACCTATTTAAAAAACCCTGTCTTTCACGCGCAATATAAAATGGGAAGCTAAGGGCCACAGCAATTAAAGAGTGTCTATAATTAAAAACTCAATTTCATTTTTTTGGATATTCTTCAATCTCGCGATTATCTCATAGGCTCGGATGCTATAAACCCTGCTTCATTTGAATTTACCGCGCCGCTCACGCAGTTGGTAGTACAAATTTATATTTGGCGTGGCAGATGTGAATTTCTTGACGGATATTTTCTTATTCATTGATTGGTAAGATGTAGCGTTTGTTAAGCGTAATCACCTGGTTAAGTTACTTCTCATCCAATGTATTTTAAAATTGTTAAAATACGACTAGATCTGAGCGTAGCAATGATAACTCATTTCTCAGGATGTTTTAATAAATCCAATAAACTAGCTTCTACTAGAATGTGTCTTTTATTTCACTTCTTAATGTACTTTTTAATGACTAAATTAAATTAAATTGTGATTTATTTATGAACTGCTATGGTCCTAGGCCCCGCATTCTATATTGGGTGTGAAAGACCGGAAATTTTGCTCAAAGGCGCTTGTTAGCGATGAACCATATATCTTTGAATCAAATATTTTACTTACATATTTAATGCGAATGCTTGTTGACTTTCTTTGTAACAAAATTATTAATTTTTAGCTGCTTCTTGTTTATTATATCCAGAAATTTTCATGGCGAATTAATATGTGTTTCGCTTTTCCTGGTAAACGTCTCCTTCTAGTGTAAACATTTTTTTAGTGACCTTAAAGGTTGAAAGTTGTTTACTCAAGCTTTTCTTGGTTGCTAATGGTGGTAGAACAAGTACATTTAATTTTACAATTCTTGTCTTAAATAAAAAACATATTAATAAGCATAACATATTTACAATTGCAATTCATACAAAAGATATTATGCTTGAATTTTTAGCTTCTTATTGAGTATTTTATTTTTGCACACAATTTCAACCCTTTTCATCTATTCCCTTTAACGTACATTTTTTAACATTATTCAGATTTTCTGTGTATTTATCCTTAGCCACAAACACAATCTCTAATTAATTATTTAAAACACATAAATATTTTAGGTAAATGTTATGACATAAGTGGTATTTTCAAACAGTAATAATTAACAATTGTGATTCACAATGCATACGTATTACATGAATATTTCTTATACACTCCATTGGATTTCAGTTTTGTCATTGCTTAGCACATTTGTAAACTACTACCAACCAGTTTGTTTATATCTGCTTCAGCATTAAGAAATGTTTAATATCTCTCCTCACAGTCGGCGGAACTTTGAATTACACAACTCATTTTGAAGCATCACAGAATGCAAAATAACTTGTTTCGACCGGTATTCACGCAAGATTGAGATAGAATGTCGAGGAAAGTATTTCACCAAGCATTACACCTTGGATATAAGACCGACAGCGATCTGCGCAAAGGGTCGTTACTTACTGGATTATCCACAGTTACTTTTTGTTCCTGTTACTTTTGTAAATGTTAATGAGTTATTCATTGCTTTGCATCCCTATTACTGCCTCAAATGTTGCTCAATAATAAGGATAACAGGAGAAATAGTTACTTTACGTTCCGGTTTCCGCATGTAACCTCTGTAGTGATGTAGCCGTTACAAAGCAACTATTACTTAACTTTCTAGCGAACCTTGATTAACGGCATAGCTGTGAGTTCCGAGGCAATAACTGTTTAGAACATTCCTTAGATGGTTTATACATACAATTAGCTCACTTAAGCACATCACTCTTTATGGGAGTTGCTTACTCTTGTTTATTTTGGTATCTAATATCTAGTTTTGAACACGCCCCAGCAGACGAAAGTCGAGGAATGTACTAGAACCATGTGGTTATTCTTGATGCCAATGTGGTAGAATGAAGTAATGGTCGTCCACGCTTGCCATTCCCTGGATTAACTACGTCAGCTATTACAGCGCTCTACCAGGGAAGAGCAAGAACGTATTTCTCCCGGACGAGAGCAGCCATCAGTGAACGACGAGAGACGGAGAGAGCAGGCCGTTTAGCCAGTCCGGCTTGCATTTGGCTTCGGCGAGCATTTCGGCATATCATTATCAAGGGTTGTTTTCTGGACTTGTCAACATTGAATTTAATGTTTTTGTATACACTTTCAAAATTACTGATTACCCTTGTTCCAAATCCCTTATGTTCGTGGCAGAAACATATATTTTCATTTGGTAATTTGTACGTATACTGCACTAGCAGTTGAAGCAAAAGAAAACACTTTGTAAGCAATCATAAACTATTGTAAAGAAACTAATTATCGCAAAGAAATGTGAAAGAGTAATAGCAGAACCATTATGTATTTAAAACATGTTAATTTTTATGTCCTTCTTTAAGTTAAAGAATTGCAGCATTCATTTAAACTTACACACATGTTAAAGTTATACCAATCTTTCAGTTATAATAAATAGTCAGTTTACTCGTGTGAATGTTTCAAACCTAAGCTCTTTTAACAATCCATACCTCTGAAGCAAACAAACATTAGGCCATTAAGGTTGAATTGGGCAGCAGCTCCATCACATGGAACGAGTGTTTGAAGGATAATAATATAATTACTACTTCACGGCATAGTAGTTGTACATTAATTACTTAACAGTTATCACCAGGCTAAAACTCCGGGACAACTTCAGAGTAAGTGAAATATACTTCGCATCGAGGAGGGCTGGAGTGAGGTGACACATTTGGGTGTTGTTTATGTGTGAGGCCGTGTACAATCCGCTTCGTGACAAGAAGTACAAGATACTTTGTCTCTCTTTCCGATGTATGTGTTCTATTTCATCTTCTGGACTGTACTGTTTACAGTAGCAAATAAGACAACGGAATGGCGTCTTTTTTTACATCAACAGTATGATATTTACAGAACTCTCCAGTAGGGTTGCACATACGTTGGTTGCTAAATTGTGTGTCAACTTCCTCTCAAGATTATGTTGACATATAGTCTTGTGGGGAAGGCATAACAAAAAAGCTTTTTGGGGGTTTAGTCGCTCCTTTTACGCTGCCCGAACAGCTACTTTTAGGATGTCTATAGATTACTGAATTGCTGCATCTCAAGGAAGTTTTGTTTCGGTTAAAGGAATGCTCGAAATGACTTAACATAATATACATAATCGAAGAAGGTTCTTGATTTTTAATTTGATATATAAACGCTGAGACTGTAGTCAATGATTAATTGTGATATTAAAGTATATAAAGGTAGCGTTAATGCATAGCAAAGCGAAACACAATATGTACCATAATGTTTCCAGTGACACGCATAAAAGCTGATCTCAGAATTGGTAATCTCGGTAGTTATTGTTTGAATCTCTGCAGTGGAGGACACCTTGTTTCTAACAAGCGAATACGTCGATGTGATGCTGCTTCATGTGCAGGCTTCCGACAGCGTTATGGAGGCGAGAAGATACTATAGATAATACGAATAACGGCTTCCGGGCTCTCGCCTACCCAGCTCCTTACTGTTCCGGTGTTCAGTCGCTAGGCTTTATTACTCAGGTAATGAAAACGCTTAATGTTTTGGACTAGGTAAAACTTAAGTTATCTGTAGTTTTAAAACATTATGTAGTACTGTAAAAGGGCACATTATCCACTAATTTTAGTTGAACAACGGTTCACCCACTAAAGGCTGGAAATAATAATAGAACATCACAATCATTTTCGACAGGAATTTTTATGGGATTACACTTTTCCTGTGCTATTTCGTAGTCGATCGTTGGATTTAGCTTCATGGATTTGCTCCCTTAGGAGTTGAGTCTGGGAGATGAAATCACAAATTCCGAACTCCAATGTAGATAAGAAAAATACTTAACGCGTATACCTTGATTTAAGTAAATAAAAATATCTCGTGTAGAACAAACTTAGAATTCCGAAAGAATTAACTGCAATATAACATCGGTTTTGTACAAAACATTTAGTATAAGATTAAAATACGTACTTTCATGCGACAATGTCAGTGTCATTTTCCCACACTGAATCTGCCTGAGAAACCATCCAGTGTGAAACGGCAACTCTAGGCCGAGCCCGAGCTATGTAATTATTAATAATTTAAGTAATTACATTTTAGTGAAATTAAATTATGCTAAGTACAACTATTTTTCCATTTACTGCCTATGTAGCTTAAGAAGAGTGATTTAAGGTTATGTTTGTATTTAGGTTATTAATATTAGAGGAGTAATAAATTGTTTAAAGTAAATAATTCAAGCGCTATGTTAAAATACTGTCCACGACGAGATATCTTAGATGCAGGAAAAGCGTCTTCGAAGGCAACCAGTGAGTTTTACGATGTCTCTCTGGTAGCAAAAGTATTGTGCGTACAGCGAAGGTGTGGAGCTTTTGTCCTTTTGTACGGTAATTCGTCGTGACCGGAGTGAGGGAGACAACAAGCTTAACGGTAAAATTAGGAAAGGCCGCGATTCATGTTAAAATTGACCAATGAGATCCAAGTAAATCGATATGAAATAGCGAGATGCGTTGAGTGACGCTAAAATCCACCAATAAGAAATTAAGTAGCCCAAGTTCCTTTACCGATGAAAACTCCATGCTCTTACATATTTAAGTATTTACTTCAGCTAGCCGAGGATAGAAATGCAGAGAACCAGCCCACGACGAACATCTGGAGTCGACGCGGAGGCTTCAGAAAGGTAAGTCGCGAGCTACGGGCATTACGAACCAGAACAACATCGGACAGGAGGAGCTACTGCCAGAAGTGCCTCCCGCATTACTTGATTGCTATTTGCCCTGCATGCTCAAAAATGAACGGCAACTCGTTTTAGTATTGAGGTCGAATATAACTGCAAACATGCATAAGTGATGCGAGCGTCACAACATAATGCATGCGTCCGCCATACTTTCACCGGCCTACCTATAATGAAACTGGCGAAAAATAAACAAACAATCATTTAGAAAGTAGTTATTATATTTGCTGTAAGTTGAGCCGGTATTATCCGCATTTCATCATTGTGAATAGATTAATTTATGCATTATAATAATGGCTATTGGATTCTGTCATATATAAATATCGTGTTTCGCTTATTTAGTCTTTTTTAGACTTTTGGTGTGCTTTTCTTGTATTGAATGTACAGGAAAGGTTGCACAACATTTTAGCTGAGAGGAAGAGAAAGCTAATAAGAACTTCAACAAACAAACACGCTCGATATGAGCCACAGACAATAAATTAAAAAGTACATGATGCTTTTGGATTCGCAAAACCAACTCGGTACAAGGGATTTTTTTTTTGTATATGTCCTCGTGAGTAGCTGTCGACGAATCAGTGTCTAGGAGAAAGGGCCTAATTTGAGTAATGTTCGAAGAGCCCGGTTCAATGAAGCCAATAAGAAAATTCGAAGAAGATTAAACAGCGCCAAGAGAATTTAGTACATAACAGTGTGCAGAAGTATCCATTAGGTCACTGCGTCTCAATCTATTAAGACTAAATTCACGTAAGTCGACGAGCCAATTCGTGCCAAAACACAAGATGTAGTTCTTTGTTAAGTGTTTTATATGTACGCGAATAACATATTTATTCTTCTAGAAACGTGGAAGTGATTTGATTCGCGATTTATATAATCAAATTAATTCCGTGAACAGCTTCAGATATAATATTTCGCCTAGGAGTACAAAGAAAACGTATTATATACATCATACTTGTACTCATGTCATAAACATTTTCGTGTCAGAGCAACACCGACCACAAAGCAATAAACAGTGTAGCTAGAACATAATTTCTCGTGTCTCCATTTAATTAACGAACTCTTACGTACCATACCGTGAGATCCTCGACTTTCTGTCATCCTTGCAACCGCTGAGTGCCGAGACGAACCAATACAACAGCGACGACGGCAGCGTCTACAACGATTCTTCCGCCACATTGTAGACTGCCGAGATGAGAGGAGAGGACAAGAATAACCAAATAAATTGGCAGTAAATAATACTAGATTGGCAACAATGGAGGTTCGGCGATTTATTACCTCTGATTCCTGGGTGACACCTGAACACCTATGCAAATTGCATAACTGCTACTTCAACCATCATCCATATAAAGAATAAATGCCAACATTAACCGCGTACTTCTTGTAGTTATCTTATTCTATAATACTGGACATGAATCCCGTGGCAACGGCCTGTTTAAAAGTTGTTTTACTTGAGAAAGTCGAATTTCATGTTCTTATATACCTATCGTTTCAATTATAAATAACAAACACTTGATAACGAAGTTCAGAATTAAAAAGGAAGTTGTGGCATTCATCTTATTTATACTAAGGCAGGTTAATTAAAATTCTCCTTTAACAAATCTGCATTTAATATTTCTGAGAAGACGCTCTAGTCTTTCTGGAAATTCCTTAACCATTCTGTGTAATATTTCAAAGTTAAGAAATAGGTTCTACAAAACTCATAAAAGTTTTCTTTCTAAAATAAAGGTTCAATATGGGCACTGCTCATTAGCTTATATAGGTTAACACTATAGTAAGGCCTTAGTAGGAAACATACGAGACAATTAAAATACTTGATTTACGTTCAGCTAAATCTATAGCATTTTTGAGTGTTGAAACGCAAGTTTCTTAGCCGAGGGAATGGAACAAAAGTTTTACGTAATTTGTGTTTGCAGGAATTTACCTAACTTACATTATTTTACAATATTTCGTAGGGCGCCGAGGTTTCAGTGGTTTCGTTACCGGTTCTCGTGTTGATGGTCCGTGGACGATTCCTTGCTCTGGTGTGGCGATTTTAAGTCGGTCACCCCATCACCTCTGGTTGCTCATGTGAAGCATTCCCAAGGACCCAGTGAGCGGAATCCGAGACTCCGATGGTAGGTCGGACCTACAGCTTTTACCGTGGACTCCGAACCCACGGTGAAAGCTGTAGGTTCTACCTACCATTGGAGTCTCGGATTCCGCTCGCTGGGTCCCTCCAACCCAGAGATGGGTCCAGTTATGGCTTGGTGGAATGAGATATTCCCCTGAAGTCATATGGAGCGCTATAAACGACGAACTTATATATCGCTTACTATTTACATCCTTTTGTGGATTTACAGAATTAAAAACAGGCGGCAAGTTCCTCTCACTATGGCTAGAAGAAGTGTAGGATATGTGGATCGTGAGTTCTCTGATATAATACGACGATGAAACTGCTGGAAAAATAAAACGACATATTTTTAGCTTAGTACTATGTGTTTGTTCATTTATGCAATGTCAAAAGCAGTTTCATGATGAGTTCTCATTATATCTGCCTAAAAGATCCCATTCCATGTAAGCAATCTAAGTAAGCTCTTATTGTACGCAATCAAATTAACACGGATAAAAAAACTGCCCTCTGCTCTGTCTTGACAATAAGTGATAATTGTTTTTATTAGAACTAACCCCTTGGGGATAAGCATTTTAGGAATACTATATACTATTATTATTACACACTGTTTCTAAAGATTGACCACCGGTTTTCCTTTGACCTTTTGTAGAAATGGAGAACACTGAATCCATTTAACAATAAAACTGTGACCGTCCCCGATTGAAAAGTCGAGAATGCGGAAAGCCAGCTCTTAGAATGTCCTTTACAATGCCAGTAGCTAACATTTTCTTGCACTTCTACAATATAAATATGGCTTTCGTCACAGGCGTCATCATTATATTTCGAAGGATAAACATATATTAGATCTTGATATTCAAATTCCTCATTAAACCGCATGGGGAAGTAGATAAAATCCGTTATAAATAACAGTAATAAAGGTTAAACAAGATGTCGAAATGCGCTTCATTTGCTGTATCTGCATTTGGGTTTAAAATATGACCACCAAAAGTACCTTGTTTTGTGAAACCCACGTGCTCTTCTCAGCACTAATTAAAAAATATATGAAACATTTCCTTTTATAATACAGATCAATCAGGGAGCGGCATAGCCTTGAGAGAATCTGACAATCTGTGTTCACTTAAGTTATAACTGATTCATGACTCATTTATAGGAAAAGTATAGTGCTTAGTGAAATTGGGGGGAAAATTGAAAAATGAATTTTCAACATATAGCAATAAGACGAAGTATTGCATAAAAATTCGATATCGAGGTATTGGAAATGCGGATTTGCAATTCCTCGAGCCAAAAAAAGAAGGAAGCAGTTTAGAGAAACATCCGTATGGCTTTCCCTGACACTTGTGTATGGCATAACTCAAAAATAAGAAGTCCTTAAATACTAAGTTTGTTATTTAATTTCAGTATCCTTCAAGGTTACACTGAAAGTCTTAACAAAATTCCCACATTGAAAAATGTCTCTTAGTTTTTACTTCCTTGAAAACTTTTAAAGATCTTTGTTAAAACGTTATAGGTTTAGAATATTGAGAAATAAACTAATAAATTGTAATATCCTGAATTTACTGTGAATATCCTGTGACCTTCCCTTTATTTTATCACATTTTGAATAATTTCATATAAAAAGAAAGTCTTGAAATATTGACAAAAACTAAGCATTAAGTATAACTAATTATAATACAACGTGTCTAACACTTTTTCCATAACTGCATTAACCGTTTTCGAAATATTCCATGTCGCAAATTTAAACACTTCTAAAAGCCACCTAACGGACACACTTAGCGATTCTTTTTTCACTCCTTCCTTTCTTTCCTCCACAAGAACCTTTTACCCTAAATAAGTAAATATTTGAGTGCTTCTTCTGCATTTGAAACATTTTAGTAAGGTTTAAATAAATCGCATTTAAATATTTCATAAAATATTGAGAATATACATAAATGTTTATGTGGCCATATAATAGTTAATAAGTATATGTAAATTTCTAATTTAAACAGAAATCCGTGTGAATAAATTGCAGAGGAATGTTATGTTTACACCCTAGGCTTTCATTTGTCGTTGTATATTTCATAATTTTGGCAATATTCAAATCTCTATGAGAACATTTAGTTTTACTGAGCACAGAGCTATATTCGGCATTATATCTCGTTTTACTCAAAACCTTCTTTTTTTTAGGAAGCTTTCATTTCTTAAAATACTTCACTGAAATTACTGATATGGTAGTTTTCAAAAACACTTGATTATTTAACTATATACCTGTATAATTCTTCATTCTTAAAATTGATAAAAAATGTTAATTGTACGTTTCTTTTTTCATTTTTTCTCTCGCATAACTTCAGTAGGGGATTAATAACAATCCAATGGTTTCCTGCTTGCAGTGATTTGGTAAAGTCATAGCAAGTCCTTTGACACGTAGAACATTTTTAATTAACAAGCAGCTGTTTATTAAATAAAGAACTAAAACATTAATAACTCTGAAACAAATGTAAGTAGCCAACTGATATTTTTTATTCTGTAAATAACATTTCAAGTCGTTCCAAATGAAATTGTGGATTTCAGAATACATGCATTGCCTTAAAATGTAAAGCTCAAGTTGTATTAGAAAAAAGTAAGTATTTATTCTACTGCAATTTTCATAGATAGGAATGTAATATATAGCTCTGCATTTGGGCTTTATCACACTACTTAAGCTTACAGATATGTCGTTGAAAGAAGGAAAAATCGGGGCAGAAACTCGGACTTGATTTAAATTTTCGCGATGGAGAGGCCTGAACTCAAGTAACCAACTAATTTAGTAGTTCCCATGTGGTAGGATAATTAACTTTGATGCCCGAAAATGAATTCCGTTTAGACGCGATAGCTCGTCTCGCATAAAAATTGCAAGCTTTGCAGCACAGGGACATTTAAATTCACGTTTGAAATTCCGAAGTTTCTAAATCCTACGGGGTTAAACGGGCAGAGAATGCTTTGTATTATAATATCAGTATAGTTGCTGTCTTCAGAACTAAGACATTGAGATCCAATGCAATGACTGTGATTGCTACCTCTAACAGCTTCGAAGTTAAGTTTTCAAAATACCACTGATAGTGATGTTTGCTGTAAGAATGGGCGTGAAACATTACGCGAAGAAAAAGATCTAATGTGTTACATTGAGATAACTTTCTCTATCCCCTATCGTTTAGTAGGTAGTATACAAATTAATCCTACGAAAGTTATTTTTTTTATCTGCTTCATTCTAATTGAGATAAACCTCCGTAGAAATAACTATGTTACACGGTTTTCTACATTACAAAGGGAAGAGCGATAGGAAAATGCTTAAGAACTGGACGCTATATGCTGGCTTTAAGTTCCATACTGTTTCCATGCAATTGCGAGAAACAACTGAAAATCGACGGGACCTTAAAAGAATGAACAAGGTATTAACAAATCGAACCATTAATAACCGATATATCGAAAATTGCTAATGGCACAAAAACGTTATTGTAAATAAATTCTGTGTTTCAGAGATCCACCTTTTTGTGTAGGACGCTTTCGTCTGCCACTTAACGTTTACCAGCGATACAAGACTATACAATTTCTTTCCGAATAAACAGGACTTCGCAGACCATTGCCAAACAAATCGATATATGCATCTTTATTTGTCATGCAAATACCTTTAGTATGTAGTATTTAAATCAAAATCGTTAGCGCCAGTTTAAAAAAAATCGAAAAATGTTCCATGTTAATTTTCGGGTGGGGGATTTTGTTGAAAATCTTGTTGTCGCATCTTTGGAAGCTGCTGAACTTAAATACCAAGTTTGGCACCTGTCCAACATTTCATTCTTGATTTATACTAATCATACACACATACACACAGATATACAGACACAAACGTTTTTGGATTCAGGGGCCTCAAAACATGTATTTCCGATGAAATCTCAGTATGTAGTTTTTGCGTGGAATTCAGCATCTTCTCTAATTACTAATGTGCATAGTAGAGAACCTAAAAATGTTTTTCTTGGATTCAGAGGGCTCAAAACATGCATTTCTGGTGAAATCTCGAAATCAAAATTTTGGGTGCAATGCAATATCTTATCTATTTGCTAGGTACGTGGTAGGTAAAATAATACATAAAGTCAAAATACAAAATAGTGGGATATAATAAATAATCGTTTCCTATGCAGACTTATTACTTAAATTGCTCCATGCATCATATTTTACTGTGCATATACTTAGTAAACTATGGTAATTCATGACGAAAATAGACTGTTTGTAGCAACAAGTCATAAACTGGCATGTACGTGGAAAAACGTTTTTTGGAAATACTTTCTCAACACTCTTTGGATATTGAAGGTCAGATTTTTATAAGCAGTGTTGGCAAACTGAAATAAATGTTAACTAAACACACAAGAATTCAAATTATTATTCTAAGTTTGTCAAACAGAACTAAATGTGATTTTGTTCAGTTGTTACTGTCACTTCACTTTTATAGGGTGACTTAGTTCACTTTGCACTGGCACTCCAGTTCTGTTATTTGCACGTAGCGGTGTAATGAAACACGGAGAAGAGTCTGTTCTTCCATTCGCTTCACATATTGCACGTCGAGCAAGCACTCTGTAGGATGCAAACTTCTTCACTACCTCACTCGTACAACTCACTGAGTAACTGGCACTTTATGTTGCATAAACATAATAAACTCACTCACTGACTATTGCGAGCATGCTCGTCGATATATAGTCACGGGAATATCGAAAGAGTTTGAAGGAGACGGGAGAGAAGAATCTAGAATTATCTCGTTGCATCTCGAAGACCTTCGTAGCATTTACATCAGACAGCGCCACAATGTTTATCTCTGCAAACAAACAGTTGGCCGGGTTGAAGGTCATCGCCACCCACGTGATAAGCTTGGCCCACAGCAGTTGCGTTACAATATCTTTGAACAATCGATAGTACATAAAGGGCAAATATTATCGTAGATAAAAACACCAGAAAGCATTCCCTCTTATTGGAATGGAAGATACTGTATACGAGGGGCACTATTTATATTTTCAGCCTTGGCAACCCTGAATGTTGTAGGTGCCATTTGACGTTTTGAATGGAAAGTTTGACATTTTTGACTATAATATACTTCAAATATTTTTTCAATAGAGCGTCATATGTTTTGTTTGCACTAACTTGAAAATTGTGTGTCAACAAAAACATGGAATTAACTCGTGAAAATGTTCGTGCAATAATTTATTACGACTTTCGACGTGGATTATCAAGACAAGAGCGACGAAGCTCCATCCTTTGCCACTGTGAAACGCTGGTATAATGAATTTTATTGCGGCCGCCGTTCGCTCAATGATGAAGTTCGTGAAGGTTGCCCAAAATAATTTATCGTGCCAGAAAACATTGATGCTGTGCAAAAACTAAAAAAGACAGATCACCATTCAACATATTGTGAGATTGAGACAACCCTATGCATTAGTTCCACAGAATATATAAAATATTGCATGATTATTTAGCCGTAAAAAGGTTGCTCTCTTTGGATTTCACATAATTTGAAGCAATCTCAAAAAGATGCTCGTGTCGATTTGTGTACAAAACTGCTCAAAAAATACAATGGCGGTGCCTTAAAAGACGTATATAATATTTTAGCAGGTGATGAATTATGCATCTATGCGTATGAGCCGGAACGTAAACAGCAGTCGACTGTATGAGTGTTTCAAGATGAAGCAAATCCAACAAAAGTTGTTCGCACTCGAAGCACTTCGAAACAAATGGTCGCCTGCTTTTTCAGCAAAACTGGCCATGTGGCAACAGTGCTTTAGAGGAACGTAAAACGGTCAATGCCAAATGGTACACAACCATTTGTTTGCCGGAAGTCTTCGGTGAATTAAGGAAAACCAACAAGAACCTTAGGATCGTTCTTCATCAAGACAATGCGAGCGCACACACATCTTGTCTAACAACAGAGTATTTGAAGGCACAAATAATCGAATTGATGTGTCATCCGCCATACAGTCCTGATTTGTCACCCACTGACTTACTTTTGTTCCCGAACATCAAGAATAAATTGCATGGACTACGATTTTCGTGGCAGAAGAAGCCATTGATGCCTTCAAAAACCATGTTTTGGAGGTGTCTCAAGAAGACTGGAATAAATGCTTTGACAAATGGTTCAAACGGATGCATAAGTGTATTGATCATAAAGGAGTATATTTTGAAAAACAATAAAACAGTTTTCAATCAGGAGTTACTTTGTTTTAATTATTAGGCTCAAAATATAGATAGTGCCCCTCATACACCAGATTCTTAGAATACTGCATAAAAATCCAAGCCCTAGCAGTACAAATTCTCTTCATGAAAACCACAGCCACAGTCTTTGTTCGTGTCATTAACGACCTAGAACTAGGAGCAGAGGGAGACTTAGCACCTCGATCGCTGATTATTTTTTATGCCCAAGTCTCTAACGGGAAGCCCCCTGGAAGGAGGGGTGAGGTCAAAGGACACAGAGGGCGGCTGGACCAGAGACATGACAGGGCAGAGAGCAGGGTCCCTACATGTTTCAAGATTGAAACTCACCGAAAGGCAGCTGGTATAACATGCTCTCATCCCGTGCAGGCTTGCACAACCCACTGGGCCTTTATTCGGCGGAACGAGGTGTTACATAGAGCATTCTTTTCCCCTGCCATGCAAACGCTGACACTTGCAGTCCTGAAACAACCGAGCAGATGAAAGGTGAAGTAAAATGAAAATGGAAGTGAAATGGAGGGACAGGAAACTCGAGTGATGTAATGAACCTTTCCAGCATTCCCTAGTGGCCCGGCTAAACCTGAAAAAAACCCGTGGTTCAGGAAGGTCGGCCGCGGGATTCGAATCTATGACCTGCCGAATTCGGCCCACAGACATTGCCGCCTGAGCTGTCCCGCTCTGTAGCGACCTAAATCTAAGGTTGAAACTCACCTCGTTTATCCGTTCATTACTCAATATGTCAAAACTAGTCGTGTAATATACGAGTGTGTGTTTGTGAAGCAGAGCAGGAAAAGGATAAAGAGAGGGGAAAAGGGTTATAGTGATAACGTTTTCATTTCAGAAGTATAGCATCAATGTTGCAAGATTGAAAAATGTTGCATTTTACATACAATACCCTATTGGTGCCATATAATTAGTACATTCTAATGGTCAGGCGTAAGGTGAAACTTATAAAAGGAGAAGGGGCTAAGCAAAACGGTTTATTGCATATAGAACCAGGCATAACTCAAAATTGCAATAACATCTGTATTTCCTGTGATTGCTTTAGTTAAACCTCGTGGTAAATATCAAATTCTCTGTTACTTCGTAGGATACTAATTAAGAATTTATTTATCGTAAAGTGTCAAATGTAGTCTTAAGATCAAACAAAATAATGGTCTAATGTTTATAACTACCAAGGATATGATATAACTAGGGCTAGGGCAAATACCCATTGAGTGCGGAATCAACGTTAATACCACCCTACCTACTATACGTGACGTCCCACTAAATACACGGACTCAGCGCTGTACAGTCGACAGTCAGCAGTTCGCCGGAGTTAGTGGCTTCAGCAGCATGGAATTAAAGTCAAGAAATCAGAATATTAGATTTATCCAGATATACTTAATGGAAGATTAAAACCGCTGTCTCGCCAATATTAAATATGCTAAATTCATGACCCATCAAATAAGTACGAAGGCTTTCACGGCCGGAGTTAACCGATAAAATATTAAAATCTTCCAGCTGGAAGGTCGTGGTCTAAGGGTAAAATTACTAGCACCCGACGTTTCGGTCAACTCTTTGGTAACCCATTTTCTCAAAAACTGTTGAAGACGTCAGACTGAAATTTTTACAGGATACAGAAAATGTTTTCTAAGTTCAATGATCTACTTTCGTGCAATATTTTTGTTTATTATGGCAGATAGATTTGATTTTCTCACTTATATCATTCTCTGATTAAACGTTATTAGAAATTATTTCTCTTTTTAAAAGTAAAGAAGCATCTTATAAACACCAAAATTAATCCCCAACATCACGTTGAGGTTCCTTTTGTCCTTCTAACCCTTAAATAACTATCTACAGTACTTTTGGGAAAATGGGTGATTTTAGCAGAAAACATAACTCGCAGAAAAGCTGTTCAAACTAAAACCGGAAAAACATAGTTATATATATGTATGTATTGGCAAATAAAGAAACCTAACAGCAAAATATTCCCTGAAACTAGCCTTATTTGATCTATCTAATCCAAAGCATGTAGAATCTATGGTTTGTTTCTGTAACATGTTGTGAAATTCACAATACAAAACGGCAGATGCAGTAAAATTTTCAAAAACATTTAAAGCAGTAGATGTTATGCCTACAAATGATAAAATGTACTATAAATTAAAGGGAAAATTTTAATTAATGACTGTATATAAAACAAAACATTTAATAATTTGGTCATTTCTGCCATTTAATCAACCCTTAAATGGATGTTGTCTTTGTGATACAACTTGCTGAAAGTTATTTTATATTTAGGCATTAAATGAATATAGAAAGTTGAACTCTTTACTTTTTTCACTTATAAGGCTCATGATATGAACAGATCTGCCATATAGAAGATAAGACAATGTAGAGGAGATCAATATAAGGACATCAGTATAACCTTCTTTACATATCGTGGCTAAATGGGTGCACTTTTTTTACAATAAATATAGAAAAGAAAGCTCCTACAGTGACATCCAACGGCATATGCCTTCATAATGCACAGGGACTCATTATGATAAAAAAACGGTATTAGAAACAAGATTCACAGCTCTTAAACAAAGAGGAGCAAAAACAGACTGTACATAAGCCGATAAATGAAATTACATCGAATTACACCAAAACATAATACAACTTACTTAGCTCCATCAATAGCGAATATCACGAAAAGCCCTGTTTTGCTGCAAACAGGAATTTGTCTATCCTCGCTCCGTTTTATCTGCCTGCCAATATAGTTCAACATGCCCATACTTTCTTCTCAATCCGTTAAAACCGAGCAACATCATAGTTTGCCGAAAATATTTCTTCTTGCCTTCTTTCGGTACCATACAATTTGACAGGATGCTTACCAACGATTTCCTCACAAATCAGAAGTATTCTCAAACTAATTCCATTATCGAACCTTGTTACCTGAGTACTAAGTCAAAGACAGGAAGACCCCTGAATCCATCCTCTGGTCAGAACTGCCACTATACTTTCAAAGAGATGATCTCCGTCGTATACGTACAAACTGACTGTTGCTTGTCTATTTTTAATGTTCTTTTGCGCACGTTATTTCACGATCTCGCTGTCTAAAGCCCACCTACATATTTTCTAAATCCTTTCTTAATTCTGACGCCCATGTCAATTCTTCTCCTATTCTTAAAATTGGAACGTGTAACACATTTTTGCCAATATTTTCTGTAAAGCCATAGTCTGGATAATAATCCAGATAAAACCAAGACGATGTAATGATGTTACAAAGCTAACAAAGACAAATAGCCCCACGAAGATCATTGTTACATCATTATCGTTTTCGCACAGCCGTTAAATCTCCTCCGGATCTTTCCTGAGCCACCTCATAATGAAGCCTGCCTAGAACCCTCATGTAACTTAACTGTAGATTAAAATCGTATTATTAGCGATAGAAAGCGACTGGAGGGAGATTTCAGCTCACAAAGCTGCAAATTAGCAATTCTCAATCTTAGAAGTAACAGCCCATTAAAGTCTGCTTAATATCAAGAGGTCAAACTGCAGCTCGGAAGGCAATTTAACGTGAAGGAGACAGAGGCGTTTTACTAACACAGGCAAACGGACCTTTTCCTCTCATTTGTTCCTCCCATTTGCCCCAAGATCCGAGAGAGGATTACCGGAGGATTATGGTGTTGAACCTAAGAAGAAGATGTCGACCTCAAGCAATAGAGATGGAGAAAAGGGGAGACGCTCTTATCCTAGACCAAGCAGATTCGACTAGCACGAGGAAAAAATGAAAAAAATAGAAGAGCAGTAACTGCACTGCGGCGGAGCGGAAAGGGAAATAGACAGATCACGTACTTCTTATATTACTACTTGTTCGCGCCAATGTAGCTAAGCGATCCGATTTCATTGTGGATAAAGAGAAACATGTGTCTAACCCCTGACTAACCAAGACTACCCTTACAAGGAGTTTTCATTGTTTCTGTTGATTTTTGGCTGTGTTCACTTTTACATTACCCAAACAAAGAAAAAGGAGTAATGCAGCCGAATAGCAGAGAGAATTCCGTTTCTGTGAGGTCAATTGCCAAGACTGGCAGAGTTGAACTTTTTTTTTAATAAGTTTCCTTTTTATGATTATAATATATCTTCCCTGAGATAATTAAACCCCAAGTTACCTAAAATCCCTATTATTTGTGTTTTCTGTCTTCTTAGTGGAAGAAATTAAGACTATTTGAGAGAGAACGTCAACACTATTTTAAAGCATTCAGGTAGAAATATTTAATGGGGTATTTTAACATGAAATTTTAAAATAAAGATATGTCATGTTTCAATTCATATGTAGGACTAGAAATGCATCACGGATTCCTACACTAATAAACTAAGGTCTGATACAAACATTTAAGACCTTAACCTTAAACCTTATTAAAATTTACCACTAAATTATGAAGTGAAATTTTACTTGCCATTGATAGCCACACTAAGACTGGAGATATCCTTGACAGGATAATTAAGGTATCTTGTTTCTCAGAAGAAATTCACGTTTGTATCCTTATGTAAATTTTCTAGACAACTCAGCAGACAATCCATTAATGCAAAGTTTCATTCAAATTCGATTTGTCGCTTGCACCTAATTAATAAAATTTTTATCAGATGTAACTTTAGTTTTCTAAACTCATTGAAAGTCATGGAATCGTAAATCTAGGACCAGGCTTTTGTACAGTGATATGAGGTTAGAAACGTCATGGGGAAAACAACACCTAAAACCACTTGTATTCAAAGTCGGCTTGGCTTGAGTTGATTTTAAAGGATGATTGTCCTGCACCGCAACTTTGATGTTCATAATGACCTGTTTTCAACTACGGATTGAGACGAATGACAACTCTTCGAGTTTTTGAAATTGTCTCCGAAAGCAAGAGTGTCGTTTGATATGGAAAATACTCACATAATGGATGAGCATCTTTCTCAAACCCCTGCTGACACCTCATGCAGGTGAGACGGATGTGTAGCTCCATCTTCCACAGGTATACTTTAAGGAAGCAGTGAGTTTTATAAGGTGTATAACATAAGCATTTCTTCCTCCTTAATTTTAACTGTTCCTGGCATGTACGTTTATCAATTTATTGAATCAGAGTCTTAGAATGTCTTGAATGTACTATAGAGTTCTAGGTGGTCTTACGCTCCTTTTAGATAATTTCTTAGCGGCTTCGTCTGCATTTTCATTTCCTAGAATCCCTGCATGTCCTCGCACCCTTTTAGATGAATTGCGTTAAGTTCTTCCAGTGTCATGATCTGACCAAGAAAAAACTATCCAGGGCGCTAAAGCCTGCTTAACGGTCGGAAAATAACGGAATACGTCCACCTTTGTAGCCCTTCTTGGTAACTTTCCCAAACACGCTAGGATAGTAAATTTGTCATCTGAAAGACAGTGAAAATTATACAATACACAACGCACCAAGTTTCAGTCCCCATGTCTTGCCAAATGTGCTTCATCAGCTCCAAAAGATTATCTAGACTTTGGCAGTAACACTTGAATGCTCTCTGAGTTAATCTCTGGTATATTACAATACAAGATATTTGACAAAATAGAGCTTCTTACCTTAGGATCTTAATATTCGTGGTTTTGGTGAATGATGATACCATTATCATTTTCCTTGAATTGGCCGAGGTTCAGTCTCATCGCATCAGGACTACATTTTTCTAGATACAAATAGAAGCATTTCAGGAATAGTATTGGAAAACTTCCCAAGTCTACGAAACAAATAGTGAGAGAAGCAGCCTTATTGAGCCTCGAAATAGCCACTCCACCAACAGGTTCCAATGCAAGCTTGAGAGACCCATCTCCTAGGGACATACCCTAGCAGTGGATAGCTTCAGTGTCTCCCCTAATATACCCTTGGTTATCACTATCTTTAGCATGAAATATGTCTAACTAAAATTATAAGTGGAACTTCATACTCTGGAAGCTCTTTATAGATTTCTTCATAAATGATTCTATCAAACGACTTTTCAAGTCAAGAAATACCCAAATGGCAATTTCTTGAAAACGAAGCGTCTTCTCAATAGTTGATACTATTTAATCAGAGCTTGTGAAATTGAAAGACTTCCATAATATTGTTCCTAATGTGTCTGCCAACGAGTCTTTCCAACCGTTTAAGAAAAAGGAAATACGTATTCGACGCTACATCCTAGTGTCAGTATAATCAGGATGCCCAGGCGTAGGTATAAATGTCACACGTGTTTGCCATCCTTTCAATGGAACATAAGCCATTGGCTATACCGACAGTATAAATGCTGCAAAGCAGGAAGTACTGATATCAATACCTTTTACAACAATGCGGGGAAATTAAATCATGCACTGCTGCATTACATGTTTCAATGAAAATTTGAAGTATTAGTACAATGGTAATATTGATCCAATCCTCAGTCAGGTCCCAATATAATCTGTTCAAACAAATGTGGTGCAAATCGGTCTGTTCCCGACCAATTGGTGCTCATTGACTGATTTAGAGTCAGCAAAATGGACAATTCCTAAATACAACAGTATGTATATTCCCGGACGGGTGTAATTAGGCTGTTTAATCGGACTAACTGGTCCATTAGAATTTTTAGCCAGTATCCCTATACTACTGCGAGTATTTTCCATCCCCTGGAGGAATGCTCCCATCAATGGCGATTCTCCTTACGGATAGCTTTGTTAGAACCTCACTACCTCTCGATAGGGACCAGATTCTTAGTTCTTGTTGGAAGTTCAAAAAGCTAGCTTCCTTTTTGTCTCAGTTTACTTAGCTCTTTGGACCACCCAGGAGTCGGCGTTGATGTGTAAGTACCTTAGCTTGACAGACGTAAACGTTTTGGAGAATTTACTACTGGAAACAATAATCAGTCAACCATCCAGCACCGAACGTACGTTCTTTAGTACCATTAATACCAATGCTGGAAAGTCCTTTTTGCTGCGGGCTCAATCACTATTTCTCTGCTTTCTATACCTCACCCGATTTATAGTCTTTAACTTTCCTTTAAAGCAATATATCCATGATTATATGTTGAAACATCTGAAGATATATTATGTCTATTAAAATCTAGTTGCTAAATAGTTTAGTTCCTAGGGTTATATTGATGACTTCCTCCCTTCGTGAAATGAGAATTTTGTGTTAAATATTCCGTTTACTGTTCACATCCTAAACTATTGACGGTGCTTACCCATAACACATGGTGAGTCTTGACATCAGTCTCCAGAATAATTTTCATACCCAACTCCTCACGGTGAGCCTCAAGTTCTGTGTCTGACGGCAGGTTGAATTCATCATAAATCAGTACGAAGATGAAAACACCATATACTGCTTCCTGTCCTTTAACGTTAAAGATGTTGCAACAGTTTTCACGTCCCTAAAACAGCAACTTAATATGAGGTAAAGCAATTTACCAATTCCTAGTATAAATGCAAAGTTTTGGATTAGCGCTATTGAGACCAAACAGTGCCTCAAATGCATGTACTCACCTCAAATAACGCTTGTACAACCGAGGTTCCTGTATGTGGACTAATGCAAAATTTTCGTATCTGATTTTTTTTTAACTTGGGGTCACAGAGGTTGCTTTGAAATGTCTTGCAAGTTTAATGTCAAATGCTTTTTCAGCTATATAACAAACAACACATTCCTTATTGACGCTAGGCTTCTCTCTTCTGGAAGGTTACTCTGTCATTCTTAATATTTTACTAATGGCCGTACGAGTGCAGGGGAAATCAAGGTCATATAAAATAGAGCCCCATTTTTGCTGGTGAGCCTAAATATCACAGGAGTTACCTGGTGCGCTATAGTAATAATGAATTACACTTTATCACACCGTTGCCACATAAAATCAGTACGAAGCATTTTTTCTTGGCTAGAGAGCGCTTGATTAGCTTATTTTCAGGCTGGTAGCCACAAAAGTGTTCAATTGGGAGATCCAGAATTGGATTTTAAGATGGTAAACCGCTTCTATGTCGATATCTTCCCTGTGGTCTTCCTAATGTGAGTGATTTTATTCCTTCTGTACGACACATACTAGGTTCACAGGTATACGGAATCCCTCTATCGTACAATAAATTCAAGGTCATGAGATCACTATGTGGGTGCAAATCCAGCTATGTTTACTATAATATTCCTCCTGCTTTGTATGCGTCCGTATCACTGGTAGAGTTCATAGCATCGCAAATGTCCAACTTCGTAACAAGTAGCAGGAAATTTCTGCCATGAAATAAAGAGCCTGCTCTAGTTCGAGGAAATATACTTCATACAAGCAACGGGTGAAAGAAAATAAGAAGAAAGAAAAATAATAAGTCAGTGTGCCAACTTGTATGTTACTCAGCCTGCGGTTTGTTAGCAATAAAACCAATCAAACTTCCAATCGTGGGGTGAGATGCCATACCTCGGTATTTGAAGTTGTAGTGGAAATAAGGAAAGAAATCCTGACAAAATACTTTCCGATCTAAAGCTAAGGACACAGTTTATTACAAGTGTTTGTGATAATTAGGGCCCGGAATATTAGGTTTTAACCTATATTATTCCTCGTTATTTAATCAAATTATATATATAGAAGCTCAGGAGGAGCGTAACCTGCGTAACGGGATCGCTCCAGTCAATCACCGAGAGTACAACAGGCAGAAATTCTGTTGATTTATTGTTGCAATGCTTTTCTAATGTAATTGTTGTATAGTGCAACAACGCTAAATCACTTTTATTGAAAAAATGAATTGCTGCATATCCACACTTCACTACGGATGGTCGAGTGTCTTTTGTCAGGCAAGCTCCAAGCAAGTAAGTTTCCCAAAGTAAAAACTGCACTGAAATACCCTGGCACACTTACTGAAGTGTACTTAGGAATGGGATTTTTATTTCAGGTTAAATGTGAGCATAAATCTCATCTTGAGCAGCATAAATCTGCAGCTGCGCACACTGCAAATGTGGCTAGGAGAAATAAGTCCAAAAGTAAGCAAACGTTTGTTTCTTCCATTGTTGGCAATTCTGAAGATAAGTTTAACTTTGGCCTGTGCCAGGCGTTGGTGTCTGCTAATATTGTATGGAATGTGCTAATCAATCCGATCTTTAAAACACTTTTAGAAGACATAAGTGCCACAATATACTTATGAATTCAATTTAAGGAAGAATTATTTAGTTCTGTTCACCAGAAAACACTAGATGAAATAAGAAAAGACATAGGCGACGACTATATCTGAGTTCTGTTGATGAAACATCTAACATTTGCGGCCGTTTTATCGGCAACGTGTTACTAAGTAAACTGGACCCAAATGGACCAGGTACTCCTCATCTAATTATTTGTAAATAGTTAGAAAAAGTAACAACAGCGCAATAACTTGTGCAGTGAAGGGATGCTTATGCATATTCTGGTCAGCAGAGGTTCATGATAGTAAGTTCCTTTTGTTAGTGACAGACAGTGCTGCCTAGATGTTGATGGCCAGGGGCTTCTACAGTCCTTCCACCCGATCATGCTTCATCACATGTTTAACCCGCGGCCTGCACAGCCTTTCGGAGAAGATTAGAAGTCACTTCGATGACGTGAACAGCCTATATCTTCGGTCAAGAAGGTTTTCTTAAAAGCCCCAACAAGTATGCAATTGTTCAAAGAGAAAGTATCAGCAATTCCTCTTCCATCTGAGCCAATACTTACCCGCTGGGTAATTGGCTGTCTGTTGCCATTTACTATGCCGAGCAGTTAAAAGACAGTAAAAATCACTCGAGTGCCTCACTCTCGCCGCTTCCCTTGCATATAATAAGACACATCTTTGTTTTATACCAGAAGCTATTCTCCGGTTGGAAAGCACAACTTTGCCACTGAAAGATGCTCTAGATATCATTGGCAGTGTTTGTAGAAAAGAAATACCTGGACAGTGGGAGTTGCGCATTCTTAGAAGTTGCAGAAGATTCTTCAACGATATCCTGATTTGGAAGATATGAAAATCATTAATTCAATATTACAGGGAGAAAAGTATACAGGAAAACTACCCCTAGAACCTGCTGCACTGGCATCTATGTTTTACACTCCAATGACGTCATGTTCCGTTGAAAGAACCTGTTCTTCCCATTAGAATGTGTTACATGATAATAGGAAATCGTTTACGCCAGAAAATTTCGGAATGTAATTGTCTACTGTAATGCCAAAAAATAAACCTTTCAGCGTAAGTACCAGAAAAAGAAAACTATAAACATACAACAAAATTATTTTATCAAGAAAATAACCTAATATATATATATATATATATATATATATATATATATATATATATGAGTATAAGAAACCTTAACGGAAGGTTTTTCATCTAAAAATCCGGGCCCTAGTCTTATTACTTTCTAAGTTCCTTAAAATGCATTACAGTTGGGACTTCTGGTTAGAGTATAAATGACATTTTCTTTGCCTTTGAGTTGCATTTTACAGAGCGGATGGCGATTCTGAAGACAATTTGTGTAGGCTGGACGGAGAAAAGGCTCCTAAGTGAGCTTCTTAAATGTGAAGTAAGAATTGGAAAACAATAATTAGTATACTAAAACCACCTCATTTATCTGGATTAGTTCCATGCGGATATAACGCTTATCACCATAAAAATTCTTCTCATTAAAGCCTTTTTTCATTGGGTATTTGCATCACTTTCCTTACTAACATAGAACCTTAACGTGGATTAAACTTCACTTATCTATGTTACACGCTTCCCAATCCCTTTAGCGGAATCAAATAAGTATGGAGAAAAATTGGATAAAACATTTGAAAGGAAAGAGTGATGAAGGATTCTAAAACAGTTTTGTAAACATTTTCAGAAATGCAGAAGATCAGAGGGCTATTGTAAGAAACGGCGAAATTACCTGAAGCATGAACCAATTGATGCAACAGGAAGGAGGAGGTTTGAAGTGTTTATTTAAGTGCAGTTAATATCAAACTATAAAAGTATCTGATGCGATATATTCACATGACTTTCTCTACCCTCTATCGTTTAATAGTGGGTATACAAACTGGTCATACTAAAGGTTATTTTTATATATACTCCATTTTAATCCAAATAAACTTTTGCAGAAATAGTTACATTACTCATTTCGTTATAGATACAAAGCGAACAGCGACAGACAAAAGTTTAAGAACTTGACGCTGATCCACTGATTCAATGGAATCGGAGAAACAACTGAAAGTTGGCGTCACATTGAAAGATTGACTAAGTATTGAGCGATTCTAAACATTAATAACAGATATCTCGAAATGGCTAATGGCATAAAACCTATTTGAAACAAATTGTGTGATTTAAAGAGATCTAATTGTTTTGTGGTACCTATTCCCTATTGCTTAACGTTTATCAGTTATACCTATAAGAATATACAAAGTTCCTTTCGAATGAAGAGGATTTCAAAGGCTATTCCCAGAAAATTGTAGCGGGAAAGCGTTGTGCAACATTTGTAGCTGGTAAACGTTGTTCCTCTGGTTGATTCCCTCTGCTTCAGTGTTCTTATCTCCGGCTATTACTGCTCGTCGGCTGGTGTATTCTCCATGCCTAAACCATTACCTATCTGGCTAATTTCACGTGTCTCGGGGTTTTCGGAGGTGAGGTAAATTGAAATACACTGCATTTCTCTTAAGAATGTGGTTTGTTATCCAATAAATATTTATGGGCGGATAGCTTTTCCATGTTACAATTCCCACCATTATAATAAATTAGGATCGTAGTCTAACTGCACACGCTTCCCACCCAATGCACACACGTGCATGTGTTGTCCAGAGAGTAACACTGTGTGTCGATGAGATTCTATAAGAGAGTGTAAATCTGAGGCTTTCTTTCCATTTTTATACCTAAGCCTTGTTACGGTTACCTCCGCGCCTCAAAATGTAACGACGTTTCTAATTGGTCCTCAGACAGCGTTACTTTTGAGAATATTCTGCTCCAAAAGCTTTCAAATACGCGTCCCCGTGACGCTTAAGGAAGCAGATTCAATATCAGCCTCCTTCCTTTCTCTTTCTATTCCTCCTTACTGTCACCAGTTCCCTGCTCATTAGCTTGGTGAAAGTTGGGCTCCACCCAGAATTATATTTTACCTTGAATTAGCTAGGTTGCCTGTTCCTTACCTACCTAAGTTACAATCTGCTTTTGTAGAATTCTTGGTTGTTAAATATTCTAACATATTTCTTGGTGAATTAAGATTATGTAAAATTCTTGTTTAATATTAGTGTATATATATATATATTACACTGGTGTGCAAAACCTAAGAACGAGATGTGTAAAGTAAGATAACGAATAGATTACTTGGATGCAGTAGATAATGTGCAGGAGCAGATGAATGTAGCGAGCTTATAGTGCCAAATGGGTCTGCTCCCGCAACACGGGGCAGTTGATGAAATAGGACAAGACGGTGTGTGGAAATTAGCGAGCTGTTACGGTGCACTGTAGTGGTGCTCTTCATTGTAGCATGGCCCGTAGACACCATTTGGTTGACTTCATACGGGGAAGAATCATCGGAAAACTGGAAGAAGGGCGAAGTGTGACGAGTGTTGCTCAGGGGTTTGGAATTACTCACAGCATTACTTCACATGCATGAGGAACCTTCCAAACCACAGATACTGCTGTCCCAATGAGAGGTGGTGGTTGACTGCGCGCAAATACAGCAGCAGATAACTGCTACATTGTGCAAAATACAAGAAGGGATCCACGCCAAACAGCGGATGCAATTGCAACCACATTTAACACGACAGATAGGTATGCAATCTCACGATACACAGTGGCACGGCGACTACACAGAGGTGGTCTCTTTGCCCGACGGCCAGTACGTTGTGTTCCATTGACATCCGCACATCGGCGGCACCGTTTGCGATGGTCCAAAGAGCATCAAAATTGTACCAACGAGGAATGGGATCGCGTACTCTTCTCGGATGAGAGCAGATTCAGTCTTAGTGATTCTCGACGTACCCTCATCTGGCGAGAGGTGAGAACACGTAATGAACCCATGAAAATCCTTGAAGATGATCGTTTTGGTGGTCCGGGTGTTATGATTTGGGAAGGCATAATGTTGCGTGGGCGCATCGACCTCCAAATCTTTGTACACGGTACGCTCACTGATCAACGTTGTTGTGATACTGTACTCCTTCCCATGTGCATCTTTTCATTCGTGCATTCGTTTTTATGGATGACAATGCGCGACCGCATCGAACAGCGCAGGTGGAGAATCTCTTGAAACGGGAGGATATTCCGCGAATGGACTGGCCTGCCCGTTCCCCCGATTTAAATCCATCGAACACGTGTGGGCTATTCTGGGGAGACGCATTGCAGCACATCCACATGCACCAACGACCATCCAACAGTTGCCAACAACGCTGGTAGAGGAATGGAACGCCTACCGCAAGAACTCCTTACTAACCTTGTGGTCAGCATGGAACCACTATGCAGAGTATGCATTGCTATCCGTTGTGATCATACACACTTTTAAGCATCATGTAAATCTAGAAGGCCATCATATAGCGTATTGACTTTAGTATAGCTTATGGTCTATGAATAAAAGTGGTATTTCTGTTCGTCTCATTCCATATTCCGTTTAATTCCTACTGTGGCATACCGTAGCACTTCCCTCTATGTTTCATAGAGCTATGTTACTTGGTAGTGTCACAGCATGCGAAGATTACTTTCGTTCTTAGGTTCTGCACACCAGTGTATATGTGTGGTATATTCCATTTCAAAATCCAAGGTGTAAATTTTATTTGTCATGTAAATATCTTTAATATATAGTATCTTAATCAAAATCGTTAGAATCATGTTTTAGTAAAACAAATTTCGAAAAATGTTGCATGTAAATGGTAGTTGGGTTGGGGGATTTTCTTGAAAATCTTCGTGTCGCATCCATGGAAGATACTGAACTTAAATACTATTTTCACTTTTGAGTTTGCAGACTTGCTTGAGCTGTTTACAGACACACACACACACACGCGCGCGCGCGCGCGCGGACATGATTTCATAAATGCTTTATTTGGATTCAGGAGGCCCCAGAACATGTATTTCCGGTGAAATGTCTTGAATAAAACATGCTTGATATTATGGAGAGAAGTAAGTGTCATTAGTCGTGTTTTGTTTGGAGGACGTTATGATGGTCATTTTAGGGTAAATTGTTTTTTTTAAATAGGAACCTACAGTTCGGGTCAATTTAAATTGACGCCAAAATGACCATCACAGCGTCTTCCAAATAAAATAACGCTAATAGCATTTTCTTTCCTGATAATATCAATTAACTTTTATTCAAGACGTTTCTCTCTACAACACTTAGCTTTGGAGATATTGTACAGTCTCGACTTAAATGGTCCATCCTGTGTAATAGCGAAGTATAATTTATCCACTATTTACTTTTTTTCTTGTTACCTTTTTGCGTATTTTCTGCAATTTACTGCACATTTCTTTTAACATGTTAACCATTTTCCTAAATATTTTCATATTTTCTCCATATATTCATTGATCGTGAATTGAAAATCTTCCTGGCCTTTAGCTCCGGAAAATGTTTCCATTTATGGAACATTAAATTCTGTCTTCCTTTATCTGTATCATCGCATTCCAGAATATAATGAAAATTATCATGCAATCCATTGCATTTAGTACATCTCTTTCCCCTTCGTCCCCCTATTAGATTACTTAAAATGCATTACATCTATCCTCGCCCATACGTAACCCATTCTGACCTCTCTTGCATACTTCGATGTATTTATCTATTCCACATTCCGTTTTTACATATCTGTAATCTATTAATGACTTTTTCCTTGAAATTACTTATAATTTCTTGCTTTTCAATAAACTCGGCTGTTGTTCTAAAATCTTTCCAGAAAACCTTAGTTTTGTCGTTTCTTTCTGCCCATGTTTCCCCCATTCCTATTTCTTCCAATGTTGTTTGTATCTTGTGCATCCAGGTTTGTTTTTCTCCATTTTCTCCTGTATAACCAAGCATGTTTTAGTAGATTATTTTCCTCCAGTAACTTTATTCTAAACCTGTACTTGATTGCACTTTCTGCCATTTTGTCTTTTGCTCCCACTTTCCCTGGCTTTGCTTGTGCTACTCCATTCGGTGAACTTCTTGGTAGCCCCAGGCTTATTTTGCAAAAATTTCTACGTATAGCAGCTACTTTTTGCGATCCTTTTTCAGCAGCTACTTTTTGCGATCCTTTTTCCAGTTCCTAAATCTCTGCTGCGTATAACATTATTGCTTACGCCACCGTGCTTTATATCATTTATAACCACGTAATTTGTATTTATGGTATTTTTTAAACATGCTGTATTGATTGCTTCCCCTTTGCTAGTATTTTTTTCCTCTCTTCTCCTTGCACTCTTATGCCTTACTCCTTAATAATCAAGTTTTCTCACTACTTCCAACTCCGTTCATTCCCAGTATCATTTTTCTGTCTTTCTTAACATATATCCTTTATCAAAGATAATGATTTCTTATTTCGTTTTGTTTATTCTGAACCCCCAATCTTTGCTGTATTTGCCAATTGCTTCAAGAGCTTTACTTAGCTCCACAACTGAATTGGAACTTGCCAATAGATCATCTGCAAACAATAATCCTAGTATTTCCTTAATTAATGACTGGTGAATGCTTATTAGATTTTCTTATCTATTCTATAATAGCATCTATTATTAGGTTAAATAGCGTGTGTTGTAAAAGCAGCGTACATTATCAACATAATTTCAATATACACCGACAAACTCCTTCAAATTAAACTGACTAAGCTTCAAATTAATTCTTCCAAATAAGGTCTTCAGTCAAATTGGTGGGAAATACTGCAAGATCCTAAAGAATGCTTTCTGTGGAACGCATTGTATTTACTATATGCCTGGAATACAATATACGATTACTTTAAATACATTTTGTAAGACACTATTAGTCCAACATTCTGGGGTAAATATGGTGAACCCATTGGTACACAAGGATATTTATTGACAACTATATGCATGTTGTTCATTACCTACATTTTATCAGTACCTATGAAATTGGACTATATTGGCTCTAGAGCATTGGAAGATCCACTTGCTGACTGTAGAGAATACTTGCGATTTCTATTTGTGCATTTAATGCAAATACTCTTCAAGTTTTGAGCAAGCTTTAAGTAGCTCCCTACCTATCCTCCCAGGTGGCTCACATCATCCAATGACCCCCACATTATGTTGGTAAATGACGTAGTTTAAAATTACACCCCTTGTATATATCCTGGTGGTCCTCACGTACCCAAATACTGTATCACAGTCCTAATTGTTTTCACAATCCATAACTATGTATTTTATACCCCTAAATTACAAAAATTGAGGAAATGTTTTATTTGTTATACAACTTATCAGTACTTGATTCAAATGTAGTTCTTTAATTTGGGATCCATTCTAAACTACCGCTGAGGTGCAGGTTCGAATTATCTACGTATAAGTTATGTCGGTTTAAGATGCGATTTCGGCTTGATCAATGTGACTGAATGGGTTTTCCTTTTTTGCTCCTTTAGATTGCTCCCAACTCTGAAACAAGTGAATGTCAGGAAAGTTTAAGCACAGGGAGACGTCGGATTCATTTGCATCATCATTAATTTTAATCCCTTTATCGTCCCTTAGTTCTATAGCAGCTGTCACAAGGCATTAACCCTTACAAAAAGTATAGCTTCTCCACTTCTGCTTTACGCTATCTATACCGTCTTTTGACTCAGTACATACTAATTTCTTTTCTGTATCTCAATGCTCTTTTTTAACTTATTTCGTTCATGCTTCTTTGATTATTCTTTGCGTTATTACCTCTACGTGATAAAATCCTATCCTATAATTTATCTGCCTTTTCTAAAGAGGCTACAAACACACTTCCTCTCTCTTTATAAAAACCCTCAAATGTTTTGTTTTAGCGATATACTTCGTGACAGCTTTTGAGAATTTCTAAAAGTATATCTTTTATCTCATACTCATTTCCTCACATGCAACATTACACACATTAAACACCTGTAAGTCAACACAAACAGTTGGTTTATAAATCATAAAACATGAAAAAAGTCCATCCAGGAATACAAATGAGTAAGGGTTCAAAAAGTGTTCAAATTTAAACATAATGTTATACGCAGATGATTCGTAATACTACAAAATAGCAAAGAATAGCTGCTCTGTTTATACTTGTACCAAGTTATATTACCAAGTTGTAAATATAACTTACAAATGTCCATAAAAACACAAAAGTGATGGCACACTAAGGAAAATGCCTAGTGAAAACAAAACTACGTATTGGAAATAATAGCCTGGAAGAAGCTGCACATTATAATTGTGAGGTAAATTTCAATGTGGATAGAGATATAGAAAGTAAAATAAATCCATTTCAAGAAATTTAGAACCATAATAAGAACTATACAAAATAAAACAGCCAAATAAACAGGACTGAATTCCTACAAGACCACATCAGTCCCTGAACTCATAATTATGGCAGCGAATCGTAGATAAAAAGGGAAGGGCAAAAAGCAAAATTCAGACAATGGGAACGAGATTTTTACGGAGAACTAAAAGATGCGCTAGAATGGGATTAGAGAAGAACTGCATTTTTGTAAGAAATGTGATAAATTTGAAGAAAATGGAAATAACCGGAAAGACTAGATGCGTTACATGAGTGAAGAAAGGATATCACGCTTACTTAACGGTTAAAAACGTTTAGGAAAAAAAGACGACTCCCCGTAAGAAGATGAGAGTAAAGTGAGAATGCGAGGACGGAACAAACGAAGTGCCTAATCCTTAAGTGAAGAAGAAAAATATTTTGTCTGTATCTTACAGTTTACCAATTATAAAAGAGGTGATTCAGAATGACGAGGGTTCACAAGCTGTTCCCACAAAATTCATAACACACATCTTATTTGCCATAATATTCTAAATATATGGCATTTTTGAGAAATTAAAAAAAATAGGTAATTTATTTTAGCTTCGTCCAATTTTTCAACTGTCACTTTTCTCGGTTCTCAACGTTGCTGTTTCGTTTTCATGTAGTTCCCCTTTATTGGGGGTTCACTTCACTGAGGTCACTTTGTCCTAGGTAAACCATTTCAATTCTTCGTCCCTTCACTTCTTCCTTCGAGACGCAGCCTCTTCACGCTGAACGGTAAGCTTTACTCGAGAGTCGAACACAAGACCAGTGCCACTCGCTGCACGTCAAAACAGTCGTCACCAATTCACTCGGAGAATGGCTCATTGACTGACACACTTCACAACAATACTAACGTTGCGAGCACACTCCCTTATATAGGGCTACAAAGTTCTTGGAAAGTAATGCTGAATGTTCTGGTAAGCCCAAGAATAAAGCAGGATCCAGAAGGATCACCCTGTGGCTAGAAATTGTTTACATCAGCTGGAAACTCTTCCCACTAATCTGCCGGATGGCTTCGTCACAATATTGAATATCTTTGTGTCGCATCGTTAGACGACGCTGAACTTAATAAAATTTAGTGTTCAACCGACTTATCAACCGTTTTCTAAAAATTGCTTATTTGTTTTCAGAGGACCTCAAAACTTGTATTTTTTTAAATATCGGTATGGAATATTGGGATAGAATGCAATACTGTCGGTAAGTGGTTGTGTTAAGCAAATATTTGACACATTAAAAGTTTACTTATTTTAAATTAATTCCTACGAACTGTCTTTATGTTGATTAAATATAACACACACTATGTGATAAAAAGCATCCTTAAATCCACACAAACATACGTTTTTCATCTTAGGTGCATTGTGCTGCCACCTACTGCCTGCTACTCATTATCCGCGACCTCAGTAGTCATTAATCATCGTGAAATAGCAGAATGGGTCGCTCTGTGGAACTCAGGGACTTCGTACACGGTCAGATGATTGGGTGTCACTTGTGTCAGAAGTCTGTACGCGAGATTTCCACACTCCTAAACATCCCTAGGTTCACTGTTTCTGATGTAATAGTGAAGTGGAAACGTGAAGGGACATGTACAGCACAAAAGCGTGCAGGCTGACCTCGTCTGTTGACTGACGAGAGCGCCGATATTTGAAGAGGGTCGTAAAGAGTAATCGGCAGACATCTATCCAAACCATCACACAGGAACTCCAAACTGCATCAGGATCCACTCCAAGCACTTGACAGTTAAGTGTGAGGTGACAAACGTTGGATTCCATGGTCGAGTGGCTGCTCATAAGCCACACATCACGCAGGAAAATTCCAAACGACGCCTCGCTTGGTGTAAGGAGCGTAAACATTACACGATTGAACTGTGGCAAAACGTTGTGTGGAGTGACGAATCACGGTACACAGTGTGCGATTCAATGGCAGGTTGTGGGTATGGCGAATGCCCAGTGAACGTCATCTGCCAGCGTGTGTGGTGCCAAAAGTGAAATTCGGAGGTGATGGTGTTATGGCGTGGTCGTGTTTTTCCTGGAGTGGGCTTGCACCCATTATTGTTTTGCGTGGTACGATCACAGCGCAGACGCACATTGATATTTTATGCACTGTCTTCCTTCCCACTGTTAAAGAGCAATTCGGGGATGGCGATTGCATCTTTCAAAACGATCGAGCACCTATTCATACACCACGGGCTGTGGCGGAGTGGTTACACGATAATATCATCGCTGTAATGGACTTTCCTGCACTTTCCTTACTTGAATCCTACAGAAAACCTTTGGGATGTTTTGGAACGCCGACTTCGTGCCAGGCCTCACCGACCTACATATATACCTCTCCTCAGTTCCTCACTCCGTGAAGAATGGGCTGCCATTCCCCAAGAAACCTTCCAGCACCTGATTGAAAGTATGCCTGCAAGAGTGAACGTTGACATTAATTCTAAGGGTGGACCAACACCATATTGACTTACAGCATTACCGATGGAGGGTGCCACGAACTTGTACGTCATTTTCAGCCATACTTTTGATCGCGTGGTGTAACTACAACGCAGTGGGTTCTCTGGAATGATGCCGGAAACTTCAAGTTGTAAAATGCTTAAAAACTAAATTAGCATTGCTTTACATCATGTATAACTAACTAGAAAATATGAAATTAGATTCAACGCAATCATAATATAACAGAGTTTGCCCTGCCTGCCTTTGCCTTGCTTACTTTTTCTCTTATAGGAGTAGAAAAGGAATACAAGTGTATTACTTCTAAGGGCTTTACAGGAGTTTTCAGATAGAATTGTTAAAATATTTTATCTGGATTCGAATGAAGAATTTATTACATTATTTATCTTACTTTTTCTACCACGAACAAAGAGAGAGGGTATTGCATTTCACCTAAAAATTCTATACAGGGATTTCACGGAAATAAATGTTTTGAGGACCATGAATAAAAAAAATTAGAATAAGGTCCATGTGTGTGTGTTTGTGTCTCTGTGTCTGTGAAAAGCATAACTCAAAAGCAATATAAGCCAGATAAACACCAGCTTGGTATTTAGATTCGGCACCTTGGAAAGGTGCGACACAAAGACTTTCAAGAAAATCCATCCATACCCAACTACAGTTTACGTGGAAGATTTTTTGAAATATTTAATTTACCAAAATATGGTATTGTAATTAAAATACCATGTTCTAATGATATTTACATCACAAATAAAACGTAGAACTTGAATTTTCTGGGAATAGCCTTTGAAGTAGTCTTCATTCGGAAGGAATTTTATATAATCTTCTATAACTGGCAAACGTTAAACTGATTAAAGTATCCATACCACAATTCACTAGCTGATTGTTTTTGTTTCCTTTCGTTGGTGTTTAAAAATTTGGTGAAATTACAGAACTGATCAAAGCAGTTTGCGTCATTAACTTCAACACTTGTTTGTTTATGGCGATAAACAATACAGTTTTCCACTTCTTACCATGTTGGCACTGTTTTCAGTTGCATCCACTTCAGTGGTTCAAATTGCTGATACTGAACCAGCCACTTCTTTAGATACTCAATTGTAGCACAATATACCAATGTGAGTTCCTCTTCAAAGTCGTCACATTCTTGAGAGTATCTTTCTGTTTTCTCTTTCATGATGCCTTTTATTGTAATTACCCTGTACTTCTTATAAGACCTGTCTTGAAGTGTATCTAAAGTGGATTCTAAAATGGAAACTGTTTAAGAGACAGAATTTGATTCCTTTTCTAGTTTTAGTAAATTTTTGTGGAAGACTGACATTAATGTGTGAACAAATAATAATCTTGCTTCACTGCGTTCATTCTCAAAGAATTTTTTAATTACCATAGGAATAGAGCTTTGAGAAGAAAGGTAAGATTTCAAAGCTGGAAACATATGTATCAGCCTTTCAATGCAAGGAAATAGTGATAACTATCGTATCTTTGGAATGACATAACAATTGTTGGTAAGTGATGTTTACAAAATCACAGAATTCTTTTAGTTCTTCTGCACGTGCAGTATAAATACAAAAACAATTGAATATTTTCGGTACAACTTTATCCATATGTATCAAACCAAAATTAAGACCATGTTGTACACAGTTGTGCAACACCGTTCTGGATAACCCATCCCCACCAACTTCGGGTTTAACTTTTTATCAAGAGCTGAAGAGATTATTCCCTATAGCTCTCCCATTTCCACCAAATTTTATATTTGTGTTGTCGCCATCAAATTCTACCACTGTATTTCCAGTTTTGAGTTTTTCTAACGTGTTCTTTACATAAGTAACAATTGTCTGTGTTTTCTCATTAGGAGTAGGTAAATTTCATTTCAGTCACTTTCGTCTTAATCCCACCGGATTTAATATGAAAGTAGTGAATGAATATGAACAATTTTTCATAGAGCCATGATTGCTTCCATCGGCTACAATGCCACAGAAAGAAATATACCGAAATTATCTACTGTAACATCCATTGAATGTGGTGACAAAACAGATTAATAATAGCTTCAGCTTTAATATTAGCACATGAACCTTGCTTTGCAAAGCCACAATTCTTATACATAACTTTTTGTAATTTACTAGCACATCCACTGTGGTGGTGATGCAGTGCACGAAAAGGTAGAATACCTTCTATTGCATGGATCAAGTCATTCTGTTTGCTTTCTATTAAAACAAAACAAAAAAAAGGAAGTGACTTTAGATGATGACTGACCACTTTGTACACGTTTTAAAAGTTTAAAACATTTTTTACATGTGCTTGCAGATCCAGCGCACCCGAAAACAGAATCATGAATTAGTCTTAACCTAAAATGAAACCGCATTCTAATAGCCCTGCTTATATTTTCTTTAAAATTTCGGTTGAACTGACACCTGTAAAAGTACTATCATAAATTAGCTTACCTTTATTAGCTACTGATATATACACGCCAGCTGGATAAACTAAATTCTGCCACACGCTCATTTCTCCCTTTCCTAAATACTTTGAACTTTTCTTGAAATATGTTATTAAACATGCATTTCCTTTCGGCGTCCTGCTCAAAATATCAGTCAGTATTTGCACAACAGAGTAATTAAGGTGAATAATGATTACATTTTACAACATACAATACTAATGATTATCGTCGGCGGTCAACTGCCACAATTTACTGCAATCACATTACATGACTGCTGCGCGTGCTCTGCTTTGGTTGGAGAGAGAGAGAGAAAGAGCGCAAACTAGATAAATTATGCGCGCTAAATTCAGACGAACGAGAGAAACTAAATTTTAATTGTTTAACGAAGCAGTTTTGATAACGTTTTGTAACTCTGAACTCAGTATACCAAAAGAAAGGGCAGAAATCTTAATATTCCGTACGCAACACAGCGAGGTACCATTTAAAATAGTTATTTTTTTTTCTTGATTAAACAAGAGAGGCCATACTGTACTTTTTCGTAAAATCCACCCGGACACATTTTTACTTTCTCTACTACGTATGGTAAATAGGGGAAGTATTGTATTCCACCCAAAAATCCGAAACCGAGATTTCAACGGAAATATATATTTTGAGACCCCCTGAATAAAAAAAAGCATTTTTGGAAACCTGTCCGTGTGTGTCTGTACGTCTGTGTGTCTGTTAACAGCATAACTCAGAAACGAACAGCCGAATAAACACCAAACTTTGTATTTAGATTCAATATCTTCCAGAGATGCGACACGTAGGTTTTCAACAAAATCCCCCCACCCCAGATTACCCTTTATATGGAACATTTTTCGAAAATTTTAATTTTCTCAACAATGGCTCTAACGATTTTGATTAAAATATCATATGTTTAAGATATTTTCATGGCAAATGAAACATATATCTCGAATTTTCTGGGAATGTCTCCAAAAGTATTCTTCATTGTGAACGACTTTTGCATAACTGGTAAACCATAAGAGATGGACAAAATTTTACTGCACTAAAATGTAGATCGCGTTAAAATATACAATTTATGTCACATACATTTTTTTTTGTTGGGTGAACCATTTTCGAGATATTGCTTGTTATTCCCTTAAATTTGTCAATATTTATTTTCTCAAATGGTAATTCCTTATTCATTTTTTTATGTCCTGGACATGCAAAGAGAATGAAATGCTCCACATAGCAACCAGCTCTTAAAAGATTTGACTATCGCTTAAAACCATATTCCCATTGCACCTACAAGAAAATTAGCAACAAGATTAACATCTCGATTAACATGAAGCATATGGAGAATAAGCGTTTTGAAAGTATTTTGTACAAGAGTAGAGAAAGTCATGTGAGTGTAACACATCAGATTTTTCTACTAGAAAAAATAATGTTCCGGGAAAAGAGGACCTATAGAAACCCTAATATTTGTTTGTTAGTTTGCCGTTTCCGTATAATAGGAGGAGAAAGTATTTTATTTCAGCCAAAATTCTATATGGACACATATTTCACCAGAAATATGTTTTGAAGTCCCTAAACACCAAAAAGATCTCTACCGCTTAGAATGTGTGTGTGTATGGGAGGGAAAGAGAGAGAGAGAGAGAGAGAGAGAGAGCGTGTGTGTCTGTATATGCAGAATAACTTGAAAAACATATAAACAATAAATTTCAGGCGAAGAACTTCGAAAGTATCCGCCTAATCATAAACAACCCTTGAAATAAAACATATTTAATTATTTCGTATTTTCTCAGAAGTATCTTGTTTTGAATAATTTTCTGTAAATAGCCAGTGAATTAACCTAGAAACCATAATAAATGGACATAAAGACAATACAGAAATCTAATTAGTGTACAAAGATAAACAATAAATATAAAATAATTATTTTTTAATCTCCGATATTTCCAAAATATTCGTTGTAGATGCTTTAAGTTTTCCTTTATTGAACTATTAGATAGAATCTATGAAACATGCTTGAAAATATGCTTTTCTTCTTTTTCTCTCCTTAACATAATAAAGGAACAGAAACTCGAATGTGATATAAATAGTGGTTTCTCGCTTCCGAGTTATACATGCAGTTACAACTCCTATTTTCTAATTTAAGAGTATATCTAGGCGGATTAATGTAAAAGGAATAGTAGTATAAATTTTATATGGATAGTGTACAATAAGAATGTATGTTTATTGGTAAATGGTAGCAAAACACGTGTGAATATTGCCACATCATATTTTATTTCCCTAGTAGCATAGAGGATGGTTAAGATAAGACTAAATGGCGAAATTGTCCAGAATATATCTTTAAGTTTTTGTATTCTTATTAACTGAAACTTCCCATTAAGTTTTTATCAATTTTATAGTTGTAGCCACAATACTTATATCTCACATGGACTACATCTGCCACTTTATACTGAAAATTATGCACCAATTCATATTCACAAACACAAAAAAAATTCACAAATACGCACTTAGGGGTAGAGCGGTAAACTTTAGGGCATCCTTTAGGGGAAGTTTTGCTCCATACACTGGTACTGCTATAACAGCTTCCCTGTGTTCAAACTTTATGGTTTCTTATTTTGCAAGAACATGCGAGTTTGTTTTTCTCCAGTTTTACTTAGAACAGCCAATCACATTTTTTGCCATAAACGTCCCGATTTCTTAGAAACTATTGAACATAGCTTACTTAAATTTCAGGATGATAACGTTAATGTGTAGTTATTTTTTGTGAATCCACTTTAGTGTCAATAATATGGTTGGTTATTTTCTAAAAACATAATTAAAAATGCGTTTTAAACAAAAAATGGTGTAAATAAAAATGCAATCCCATCTTCCTTAATAAACAAAATTATTCTTTAAAAGCAGACCAGTGAATCTAGAAGGAATACATTCACATGCTAAAAATATTTTAATTATTAACATATTATATTAATATACTAATAATTAATATATTATTAATAATAATATTAATTCTAATATCTTAAGCACTTTATTATACAGGGTATTCAAAAAGAAGGAACAGATTTTAAATATTAATTTTTAATGAACGACAATAGATAGCGACACATACAACATATCATTGAATAAAGGAAAGTTCATAGTTTTAAGCCCCACCTATTAGCGGCGTTGTGTTTGTTTACGAGAAAATGGCGATGCCACAGGAAAAGTCGTTTTTTGTGCTGCAATATGCAAAGAGTGAATCCATTGTTTCATTGCAGCGTGCATTTCGTTATAAGTTCAACAATGAGCCGCCTCGTCATAAAAAATTGACAATTGATACAATAAATTCGTGGAAGATGGTTGCGTATACAAACGGAAAAGCACTGTTCGTCCTCGCATAACGAATGGTGCTCATTTTGAACACACAAAATAAAATTTTGAACTTTTCTCTATTCAGTGATGTATCCCAGGTGTCGTCATCTATTGTGGTCCATTAGAAATAAATTTTTAAAGTCTGTTCCTTCTTTTTGAATAACCCTGTATAATGAATTAAGAGGATTTAACTTTGGCATTAAAGCGTTGGTCCCTTGTGCAACGGAATATCAAAGCTAATCGGTTTTGTCAACTCTGTCACGGGGACCGTCTTTCTCGGGGGTTTGCTAAGGTGAGATGCTACGTCCATCTCGCCCATGTTAAATGACCATTTTCTCTGAAACTACTAAACGAATGTACATGTAACCATCACAGCATATTAAATGGTACTTAGAGAAGCCAATGAAGCTTGTTTTTGCAGTCTGAAGCGACTTATATTTTTTTTCCTGTCCTTTATTACTTTCTCTACTACGTATAGTAAGTAGGGGAAGTATTGCATTCCACCCAAAAATTCGATACCGAGATTTCACTGGAAATACATGTTTTGAGACCCACTGAATCCAAAAAAAGCATTTTTGGAAACATGTCCGTGTGTGTGTCTGTGTGTGTGTGTGTGTCTGTGTGTGTGTGTGTGTGTGTCTGTGTGTGTGTGTGTGTGTGTCTGTGAACAGCATAACTCAAAAACGAACAGTCGGATAAACACCAAACTTGGGATTTAGGTTCAGTATCTTCCAGAGATGCGACACGAAGGTTTTCAAGAAAATCCCCCCACACCAGACTACCCTTTACATGGAACATTTTTCGAAAATTTTAATTTTCTCAAAAATGGCTCTAACGATTTTGATGAAAATATCATATGTTTAAGATAATGTTATGAGAAATGAAATGTATATCTCGAATTTTCTGGGAATGTCTCCAAAAGTATTCTTTATTGTGAACGACTTTTGCATAACTGGTAAACCGTAAGAGATAGACAGAATTTTACTTCACAAAAAATGTAGATCGCGTTAAAATACACAACTTATGTCATATACATTTTTTTGTTGAGTGAACCGTTTTCGAGATATTGCTTGTTATTTCCTTAAATTTTTCAATACTTATACTTTTTCTCAAATTCGTTATTCATTTTTTTTATGTCCTGGACATGCAAAGAGAGTGAAATGCGCCACATAGCAACCAGCGTTAAAATATTTGACTATCGCTTAAAAGCTACCATATTCCCCTTGCATCTACAAGAAAATTACCAATAAGATTGACATCTCGATATCTCGATTAACATGAAGCATATGGAGAATAGGCGTTTGTAAAATTAGATTGTACAAGAGTAGAGAAAGTCATGTGAATGTAACACATCAGATTTTTTTTCTTGATTTTGCAACATAAAATAATGATAACCTACAACTCATTGTGTAAAATACTGTGGTTGTTGATCCACAGCTTTCCTGAAGTTAGTTCTATAATCTGTTAAAATCTTGTGTGCATAATATATATATATATATATACAATAGTTTCGGAGAAAAAGGGACAAATGTTTAGAAAAGTGTAGATTTGAGAAAATTGAGAGTTTAAAAATACTCGAGATATTTTTTGTTTTACGCTTTAGATTTGTAGTTAATACACTCCAGAACTGCATGCTATGTTATCAATTTCCTACGTTCTTCTCTCTTTTTCTTGGCAGTCTTTGTTTTTCTGGCTTCTTTTGTTGCTCGTTGAATTGCGATTTCATCGTATTTGAAGCATCAATCTTCTTTGACAACAGATTTATTCTAAGAAATAATTGGCAGAATTAAGCCTTTCGTTGTGCTCTTTCAGTAATTTTAAAATCTGATTTTCCTACATCAAAGTTCGTAATTACATTACTATATACTAACATATATATATAGTCCTTTTTGTATAGTATTTTTCTCGGTAACAGGAAATGTACAATTAATTAAGATTTAAGAAACCTTGCTGCGATGTATATTAACTGTTGGTTTATTCGCTGTGTACAAGGTGGCTACCCAAAAGTTCACCCGATAAACCTACATAAAATTTATTATAAATCTATTTTTCCACGATCACCCATGGATTTATCGGTCAATTGGGAAAAACCCGGATACGTCTTATGTTTTATGATTTACAGAATTTCGAAGATCAAACAATGAACTATAGTAGCAGTAACTTTAACAGACAGTTCTAATTGTAAACTTCCCGAACAACAATTGTTGTTCACGTTCAGCCAATGCTGCATATTATAATATGTGGTCTTTGGGATTAATCTTCGAAGTCAACTTGTTTTTTTCTTCTTTTTTGTGGAAGAAAATACCCCTTAGTTTGGGAGGAAAAAAAAAAGCTCCGGGATCAATATAAAAACGAACTAAGCACGCATTAGTTTCCACTCATTATTTTACACTGATTTGGACATCCGAATTCGGTACTTCACGACTTTGGTGTGTTGTGAGGAACACCGGTTGATAAAGAAACCTGCATATACCATCCAGGACTGCAGTATTTGTATTTCTCTCTCGGAAGATTTGTTTCTGCTGAGCAGAAGGATGAAATCTCCATTTCGTCTTAATGTAAGACAGAAGAGACAAAGAATATCCATTAATGATCTATTCAGGAAGAAAAAAAAGTGTTGTAAGAAGTTCGTACAATATATTCACAGTCGCACTTCTTTCGACATTAACTGAACGAAAAGAGAACGGAAGAATAGAAGGAAGAGAGAGTTTTGAATGCCGAACATTGTAAGGTCGCTGTCGCAGCTATATATAACAAAACGAAATTGAATGGAGCGCGAGAAAGTGACGAAAAAATTTGTGTGTTGTAGAAAGCAGGAATTAAAAAGCCGGCTAGTAATAACTGTAAAGCTGGAATAAGAAGAAAAAAACACAGGAACGAATACAATAACGCTTTAGGGCTTCAAATCTCATTAAGTCAAACTTGTTGCATCCGGTTACGTGTGTGCGCGAGTGGGTGGGCATATGCTTTTCTGCTTTTTCATTTAGCTGTGTTTCATGCAATAAATGAAAGTGACACTTGACGTATTAACTATAGGAAATATGAGAGAATTTTTCAGAAAAATGAAGTCAAAAGGGATGGTTTAGCGTGCTGGTTTTTCAGTGAATTCTAATTAAATTATTGTTCTGCGGGTAATTACATTATTAGCCACATAACAGATTTCTGCTAATTGGTGCTGCTGAACCTAACTCAATCTTAATTGAAATATTTGCTAAATAATACTGAGAAAAGCCCTTTGTGTACAAAAGAATGGAAAATCACTAGCAAATAATACACTAGCTATGAGTTGAGGGGCAGAAATACTAATAAACTGTGTCAGAAGAGCTTCCAAATTTAAAAAGTGCCTAACATGTAACTCATACGAACCTCAATTCAAGTCGATGCTTCCCATCCATTTTAGTTTACTAATGATAAGTATCGGTTAATCAGTTTCAGTTACTTCCCCTATGGGAAATACTTTTAAGATAGAAATGGAAATTCTAAAAATGTAGGAAAACGTTAAATTACAGGTATGTTCTATTGTGTCGGACACTGTGCAATGGAATAAGAAATAGGTATGTTACCATTGATTTTTGGAAGAAATTAATATTCTAAAATATCACGAGCCTCTTTATGTAATCTACCCATATATTTTTATGGAATTCAAGAAAGCGTGAAACATTAGATCAGTTTTTTTTATCATTTGTATATAATATTCTAGGCGGCGCCATGGCCGAGTGGTTAGACCGCTCGCCTCCCACCGAGGCGGCCCGGGTTCCCAGGGACTTGCATATGGGCGGGTTTTCTCCGGGTTCTCCGGTTTCCCCCGCCATTCTTCCACCAACTGCTCCCTCATCACTTTTCCTTTCATCCATTTTACCAACATTTCGTTTCATCTACTTCCTTCATCCCCTACCAGGTATCGATCTGATCACCCATCCTGGATACTCTGATCCATGAGTGTCTGCTCCTCGTCGGGCCTCTGACCCCAGGCTCCCGCTTGTACGTCCTGGGGGGTGTAAGTCCTACATAAGAGGAGGGTAAACAGATAATGAATGAATCAATGAATATAATATTCTAATTCATATGCATTGTTTTTGGAACGTTTCGGGCGGGTAGAAAACCGAATGGACCCAATAACTAAACATTGTCACTAGTAATTACTGTATAGTAACACTCTAAAATTGTATCAGTATAAATAAATTATAAGTTTGATTTTGTACTAGCTATCTCCCCGAAACCTTTCAAACTGGAATGACAATTTAATTAGTTTCATGAACCTTCCACCATTCTTTATGAAATTATTGTTCAATGATATAGAAGATTGTTATAATTAATCCTCCACTTTAACCTTATAACTGAAATTTCACACAGCCCCGGTTATTCCTAATAACGGATGAAAAATCCATTGATACTCACGCAAAACAATGTGAAACTTCGGCGGAACGTCTGAATTGCTTAACCTCCCTCGACAATCTTCCAAGTTCTGGAAATACTGCATGGCTTATAAGTGCCCTTTGGCATTTATACAATTAGCGGTCGAATGGTGGAATAACTTCTCCAGATAATCACAGTAGGTGGCACTTTAGTGTTTTTTACTTGTCTTTAGTCCCATGTTGTTTAATAACCTAGAGGCAACAGAGCTTTTACTCGTATATAATAAATTCCTAGATCCTTAATATAAGAAGGAAACAGAAGTGAAGCAGTTGAATAAAAATGATTCTCCATTCCATACATTGTCTGCTATCATTGAGAAAAAGTATTGTTAATTATAAAATATTATTTTACTGACTTCTAATGTTGGGTGGACACAACTTTTTCTCTTTATACATTACTTAACATAGCTTGCTAATGAATTGAATTACAACACATAAAGGAAATAAAGCAAAGGTTCTTAATTGAGGGTTATAAAATGTGCTGGCGTTTTATAGTATGTGTATCGTATGGTTTATAAGCAGATTTCATTGAAAAAACCTATATTTATAAGAAGGTGAAATACTGTAAAATCAAATCATTGGAATTGCTAAATGGAATCAAAGATAAAACCCAGGATTTTTCTTTATTTTACAAGCGTTTTTACTTTCTCTACTACGTATACTAAGTAGGGTAAGTATTGTATTCCACCCAAAAATTCGATACCGAGATTTCACCGGAAATATGTTTTGAGGCCCCCTGAATTCAAAAATAGCATTTTTGGAAACAAGTCCGTGTGTGTGTCTGAACAGCAAAACGCAGAAACTAACAGTGAGATAAACACCAAACTTGGTATTTAGGTTCAGTATCTTCCAGAGTTGCGACACGAATGTTTTCAAGAAAATCCCCTACCCAAGATTACCCTTTGCATGGAACATTTTTCGAAAATTTTAATATTCTCAAAAATCTCTAATGATTTTAATTAAAATATCTTATATTTAAGATACATTCATTACAAATAAAGTATATATCTTGAATTTTCTGGGAATGTCTCCAAAAGTATTCTACATTGTGAACGACTTTTGCATAACTGGTAAACCATAAGAGATAGACAAACTTTTATTACACAAAAAATTTAGATCGCGTTAAAATACACAACATATATCCTATACTTTTTTTTGTTGAGTGAACCATTTTCGAGATATTGCTTGTTATTCCCTTAAATTTTCCAATACTTATACATTTTCTCAAATGGGAATTGTTTTTTTTTGTCCTGGTAATGCAAAGAGAATGGAATACTTGACATAGCAACCAGCTCTAAAAATATTAGACTATCGCTTTATCGCTTAGAGCCTACCAATTCCCCTTGCATCTACAAGAAAATCAGTAATAAGATTAACATCTCGATATCTCGATTAACATGAAGCATATGGAGTATAGGCGTTTGTAAAAATAGTTTGTACAAGAGTAGAGAAAGTCATGTGAGCGTAAAACATCAGATTTTTTTAATAACAATACATATTTTCTACTCTATGGCATTCTCAAATATGCAAGTATGTCCTTTTACGACTGCAATTGTTCGTATGCAAGCACAAGGGATTTGTAAACCGGTTTTAATCTTTTATGTATGAAATGCAATTATAAAGTAAATCTGTATATATTTTTGTAAATCCGTTTAATGTTTTAGTAATTTATGAAATGAAATTATAAGGTATTTTACAGACAATGTTCATGAGAAAGAATAGGGCTTTACAATGGAGATAGAATTATCAAAATTAGCTGAGCGTTTTTTTTAGATTACTCTGCACACACACACACACACACACACACACACACACACACACACACATATTTACTCTCTTTGCAATGTTTATATAGATGTTAGTTGACACGTTTATTAACCTCAGCGTTTAATATAAGACAACTTTTCTCCTTGACGATCTGCCCTTTGATTCTATTGTCGTGTGTTTGAAGGTGCCACGTAAATAGATGGATGGATGAGTAAATGAAGGGAGGAGGGTGATGGATGGAAATTGAATTCATTTCTCCAAATTTTACAAGGAATAACTGTAGCAGGAAGCACATTAAAAGTATATGTAGGGAAATTTATGTCCATAAGAAGCATTTCTCAGAGACCAGCTTCTTCCAGAATGGATATTCCGGATCTAGACTCGGATGTGGAAAGAGACATAAATTGATACCACGAATTATTTTACAGACACATAAACATATTCAAACAATTACAAAGTCAGCAAAGCTCCATTGCTTACTACTCCAGAAATAAGATATCTGGAAAATATCGGTGAATTGTACACATTTTACAGTTATACTACGTACTTGTATGTAGTCTGCACAATTAAACTCCCAGGAAATAAAAAAATTCACGTTAACTGCGCGCAGATCTTATGACGTTTATTTCCTTTCTTGACAACCATGCATTTAAAATGACATTCTAAACTAACACATTCGGTGTATAGTATACATGTGATTTAAATTATCAAACTTTTGGAATATCATCTTAGTTTTGTTATGAGTACATTTATATTTACCAATGGCATTTCGCTCTGTATAAATTCCTCTCCACCGTGTACAGCGTAGCAAAGGAAAGTAGCAAAGAAATAGATAAACTCAGAAATAGTTTTGAAAATTTAAGTAAAAGTGTACCAAAGGTAAACACAAAAGTAACTAATTGTGTAAATGCTAATGAAATGCATGACAATACTGCAAGTGCAGAAAGAAGTGTATCACCTTTGTTAACTAACAACACAAGAGACGATACTGCTTTTTCCATAGCATCAGTTTCATTTTCACCCCTAAGGATTTCGGCTGGGTTTGGAAACATTCTTAAATTATAATCATTCCTGAGTTACCACAGAGACCAATGCACGTGACAGTCAATGCCGTAGCAATTCATTACAAAGAAGTATAATAAAGCATAGAAAAATGCGTGGTGAACCAAATTCAACGACTTACTAACACCATCAGTTTACTATCAAGCTAGTACAATCGTAGAAAGTTAATGGGCTATGTAAATTAGAGAAAATTAAAAATTATATCCCATCAATTTTTAATGGTCCATTATCTCAGAGAATATTTAAATATGAAACTGAAATTTTTACGGGATACAGAGGCATGCATTCAAAGTAAAACGATTTAATTTTGTCAAAAAGTTTGTTTGCTACAGAAGATATGTTTATTTACTTAATTGCAAAACTTTTATTAAAGTTTACTCCCAATTATGTTTTAAAAAAGGACAACATTTTTATTAACTGAAAATAAATGCTAAGAGATTACTTTTATCATCTTAAAATTTAAATTAGCTATTTTCAGTGGTTTCTGAGAAAACGAACCTCTTTTATAACAAAATGTCATTCACAGAAAAAGCTTTTTATAGCAAAATTGGAGAAAACAGGCTCCAATATATTTTAAAATAAAGAAAAACTACAAGTCTCGAGCACACATAAGCTGCCATATCTAACAGTAGTACCAATTTGTAGTGCCAAACCTCCCCTAAAAGATATGCTAAAGTTCACCACTCTACTCCAAAGTGTGTGAATTGGAGCAAAATTCAAACACAATTTCGGATGGAGTAGCATTTTTAAGAATGTAATATTTAATATATAAATATTTTGATTATAATTATAAGCTACATCACACTAAAGAAGAAATTCAATTTAAGAATTGAAAAAAATAAATGAATAAAGGTTGCTTTTTGGGCAATTGCGATCTTTAATCCCCTTAAGCAATTAGAAACATAACTCGAAAAATGTAGTAAGAATGCAACATAATACACGATTATATGAATAACAGTGTTAAATGGTCAGCGGCACTTTATGCTGAACTTATATGCAGCCACCCCTTCAAGAACCTAACTTCTACTATCTCTTAGATAAAACTTAGGTCAAGTGTACTTACCACTCGTAATGGTTTTGATATTATCCCAATTTACGGGTAATATGACTCCAAAGCATGTAGCTTACATACGGCCCTTACAACTGAGTTCTACTTTGCGCTTAGATTATATCCCCCAAATTCATTTTATGTGTTACATTTACATCACTTTCTGTACCTAATGCAAAGCATTATCTTCCAAAAGTTTTATTTTATCCATCTAGTTTATGTTAATCAAGATAAATATTTGCACAAATAGAGGCATTACAGATTCCATTGAAGGTACAAGGAGGACAGAGGAAACCGAATCGATAGTGAGATTTTTAAAAACCTGGTCGCTATAGTTAGCCTAGAAATTCCATACTCTTTCCACAACATAGCCAGAAACAACTGATGAGCGACAGCACGTTAAAATGATAAAAGTAACGAAGAATAAGAATGGATGTCTGGGATATGGCTGCTGTGACAAAAAAGTTATTTCAAATAGATTGTCTGTCTTAGAGTTCTACATCTTTTGTTCAGCACGCTTTTGTCGTCCTTTTATGGTTTAACTGCTATATAAAATACATTTTATTTGTCATATACAGGTATGTTAAACTACAGTGTTTTAATGAAACTCGTTAGAGACATTTTCGAGAAAATATATTTGGAAAAATCTTCCTTTAAAATCAGATATGCAGAAATCTTGATATCGAATTTTTAGGTACGATAGATAAAGTAAAATATATCTGATAAGTGTGTGTAGTTTATCTCCACCCAAAAATTTACTATTGCAGCAGATACGTTTTAATAGGGTGCAGTGAATTAGGATGTTACATCTTTGTAGCCCTTTCTCTGAACGCACACCCAGGACTTTTATACGAAGCTCGAGTCCTAATCATGTCCCCACGATGTCTTCATCGCGGAAACTTCCCATCCTTAAGCCGGAGAGGATTCATTTCGAGATTCCCACCATGTTGGGAGAAAGAAGATTTCAGAGGGACGTCCATTGTTTCCACATTTTCACTCTACGAAGGCTGGGCCTCACAACGGCAGAAGATATTGTGCAGAGTTTTCCAATTAAGTCAGTGCTGTAGTAGCTTAGCGAGAGAAGGAGAGACGGTGTGTGTGTGTGTGTACTCAGCAGACTAGTCTCACACGCGAGAGATGGAATATTAGGGCTACAGACAACTGTGTAGTCTCTTCTGCCAACGTTGCCTTCATATTAAAAACTAATATTGCACAAGATTGTATGTACACAATACGTAATGTAGACACGACGTTAATTTAAACTTAGACCACCCACTCTATGCAGCGCGAGAGAGAAGTTTACTGCTAATCTTACGACCAGAGCTCGCGACTTCGCGAATAAATCACTGCAACTTGAATGAAGCGGTATTCTTTAACCAATATGAGCTTAACTGATTTCAGACACCTTAAAGTTTATACTACATCCCGCCTTATATCTATAACATGAACATTTTTATTGGATTCCCGCTAACAAAGGTGGTATGACCTAAAATATTTCGTAATAGTTTCAACTCCAACGACAAGCATCTGAAAGTAATTTAAATAAAATGTAAATAGTTATTAAATACTCTAGGATCAACAGCAAAAGCACAAACAGTTCACTAATAATTAATGTAATGACCATATATAGGAATTCTTAAGAATTTGGCTTCAAGTTATCTACACACTAACCTTTATTACTATAAACGACAAAAGACTATATACGAGGAATGCGGAATAGTTTGTTACCTGTGATCTCCGTATATATAGTCTAAAAACACTTCATTTTACTACCTTCAATGTTTGGAAATTCCAATACTTGACGATGTTGGTGTATACTTCCGATTGCATTTAAGGACGAAAACAAAATTATTCTCACATAAATATTTTTCCATTAGGGAATTTCTAGAAGTTATAAACCCTGTCCAGAAATTAGAGCCTCAAGGAAGAATACATATTTCCATAGCTTTAAACTTAGCTAATTTTTCATTACAAATTCATTATTGTATATTTATGTTTTGAAGGGAAATATATCTTCCATTACCAGGTATAAACATTGAATTTTAAAATCTCACAACTGCCCTGGTTTCCTTACTTCCTAGACATTAAATTATTAAGTGCAAAGTATGTTTAATAAAGTCTTAAATAATAAATCCTGATTGAATCTTGTAACATAATTATATGAACCCTGTGAAATACGTTCGTAATATTTCGTCTACCATTAAACATGTGTAGCACATAATGGTAGATAGTTTAATTCAGACAAATAGCTCCAAAACCCTAAAGTCAATATAAATAATACTGCACACACGCACACACAGGATAAGCACCAATTCTCCTACAAATTCTCCAGAAGAAATTGTAGAGAAGTATTTGATAGGACATATGTTTTAAGCTAATGTTCTCGTAATACCTGTAACAAGTTAATCAATCAGAAACCTAGATATTTCTCGCACCCTGGACCTAGGGACTTGACAGCCCGCTGCTGTTAACAACCATGTGGACAAAACTAATTAGCTGACCAACTTGCTGTTTTTCCCCTCCTCATACGAAGTTCGAGGACAATGCACGAAGTAAGGCTGGCAAGCCCAGCTTTCCCTAATTTATTTGTAGAATACATTCTTGTAGATATGGTGCACTAGGTATGTTCACATAGTATACTTCACGATGTATAACTGAGTTTGAATTGTGATCTATACAAATATACAATGGATTATATAGTTCACTGCGAAAGCGCTTATGTCAGTAGAGACTTATCATAAGCTGGCTCATTTGCTATTAGCGAGATAACAGGAGGAGGAATACAAACATATTGGTTTGGAATTGGCTGCATTTGGTTGTACAAGCCAGCATTTAAGGGACTCTGGAACTGAATTTTATAACCTTTTCCAATTTTTAAGCTATTCACTTAAAATGGGCACACTTAATATGAGTAAATTAAGAAGTTACTGTGCAGAAGCTCAAAGCTCAAATACTTTCTCATATCATACAACTAAAAGCTTTTAAATATAGAAAAATACATGCATTCTAAAATTGTCCTGCGCATTCAAATTTGTCATAAAAGTACAGTAATGACTTTTCTAATGCTTTAGTGCAGTAAAAATAAAATTAAGGACTTTATTGAACCTGAAGTTGCTAGTTGTAGAGAAATAAATGTTTGTTTTCATAAGATATTTTGTATTAACGTTTTCTTGTTTTTCAGTAAACATTGATTTTAATGAATAAAGTAGTCATTAAATGCTTAGTTGAATCTTTAAATGGTACATTTTAGACTACCCATATATGCAAATTTGCATACAAATCAGAGCCAAACTGAAATGTAAGGAATGAGTTACATTAGCAAAAATGTAAAACTTAGAAGAAGTACATATTAAAGAATGGGAGCGCTGGATGGAGTTAAAAAGGAGCGCACAGGTGATTTATGTATGTCGCTGGGCTTTTAAATTTGGCGTATTGTGAAAAATATTTGGCCAAAATGATTCACAGATGTATACAGAATATTTATGCTCGACCATGTCAAAATGTAGTATTTATACGACTGGTAGCAGTACTTTAATGGACCTCAAAGTACACCTGTTTATTAAAGTATTGGTATTCGACTACCAGAAGTGGCCACGTAACATTGTGAAAGCGCAAGTATCGATTATTCTGCGTAGTACGTCTCACAACGCTAGCAACTTTGTTTGACACAAGTGCTACAAGGTCATTGTATTGTAACCATAGATAAAGGAATAACGATTGTAACACATCACTCAAACACGAAACGAATACTTATTAAACCTTTAATTTAGATACATGGTCGAGCATAAGCAATCGTATGAAACTTGACTATAATGGTGATTAAAACACTCGTATGATAATTATTAACCTCGCTTCGCTTCGCTCGCTCGATTAATAATAATACTCGCGTTTTAATTACTACCATTATAGTCTCATTGCATAATATGCTATTACATGACATAATTAAAAATTTAAAAAGCTTGCCATTTTCACCTAAAACCTCAGTCCCAGGAACAACTGGAGGAACCGCTGAGCAAGAATGTTGAGTTTAAGTGAAGTTAGCTGTAAGTAAACTTATGAACTTTATATAGAAATAAATGGAACAGTAAATTTGAATCGTTTCTTAGAGTGAGCAAAATAATACTCAAAATTATTCGGAGGTAAAATGAGTGAATACAAGTTATTAATTTCACGCGACTACATTCATTCATATGTCGATAGGAATAACCATATGACTAATTTATTAAAGCCTTTTTATTAACTGTTTATAGAAATATATACTCCTGTATTCATAGTGGATCATTTTAGTTGAGACTGTGCAATATCTCCAAAACTAAGCATTGTAAAAAGAAATGTCTTGAATAAAAGTTACTTGATATTATGTAAGAAAGTAAGTGCCATTAGTCTTGTTTTATTTCGAGGACATTATGATAGTCATTTTGTAGGTTCCCATTTAGAAAAATTAAATTGACCCAAATATGACTATCATAACGTCCTCCAACAAAACACGACTAATGACATTTACTTCCTCCCATAATATCAAGCAACTTTTATGAAAGACATTTCTTTCTACAACACCTAGTTTTGGAGATATTGAACAGCTTCAGCTTAAATGGTCCACCCTATATACAGGCTTCAACTATGGACAAACCATACTTTGCAATCAAATTGAAATGAATAAAAAAACAGAAAAAACAAAGAAAACAAGGAACATGTAAATGGATAACAAACCATCCTGAATTTCAAAGTACGGATCAAAGCTATCAAAAAAAGAAGAAAAAAGTACTACTGCTAATAATAATCATCATGATAATAATGATAATGAAGAGAAGCAATAGTAAGAAGTTAAAGGAAAGGAAAACCATAACAGAAATAAATATATTATGATCCACATATGCTAAATTAGTTTGTGTACAAATGATTAGGAAGCAAAGTTATTAATTTCTAAGGACGGCGATTACAGTATAGTTTATTTTGTTCTCCTTCAGGCCGAACTTACTCAAAGAGGCAAGAAATGACTTTCTCGGAGTCCGTATTTATCCAAGGAAAATGGTATTGTAGGATCATATATATTTTTCTACTCTACGTTTACTTCTTCAGGTTGGTCTATATACATCTCAAATCTGACAGATCAATTACAATATACCTTTTTACTTTTATTAGGTACTGTTATAATATTGATCCTCCTAGTGCTGCCAGTTAAAGCGAGGCCTTGAACATACTCATACACTTGATAATTGGATGATCTTAATTCATGTGCGATCACTGATCGGATCTGGTGATGGCGAGAGTTCCGAAATACGGACAAAACCCAAAAGACGAACAAGTGTTTCAGTCTCTCTGTGGCAAAGGCCGACAGAGGCGACTTCTTGGTTTCTGCCAGGGAGAGCACGGATGGAGCAGACATTAGACGTTACTATAAGTGCTTCCCGCCATTCATTAGAGGTTAAACTGCGCCATCTTGCAAAGAGTTGGCTTGTGGATATTCTTGATAGAGAAGACACTAAGTCCTTTTTGGGGAAGATGTGACCGGGATTCTGTTTCTTTTAGTAACAAGTAATAGGTATTATACTACGAGGATAGATTTTCTCAATGATATGTTGATAAAGAATAACGCATATTAAATATATAAGGCATAACCAACATTTATTGACTACCTTTCACTGCAATTTTCAAAGCAGCAAATGCTATAACCGCTAAAGGATTTCAATACCCTTTCCAATGACATCCAAAATGTAATTCCATTTGTACTTGTTTGTACCGGGCTCGTTGGGGCTGAGCTACCATTTATGGCCGTTTACAAAAAGTATGAGGTTACTGAAATTCATGAAATTGCACGTTGTTTTGTACCTTTTTGTGCTCGTGGGTATGACAACGCTCCATCCAGCATCATACGCTTTTCCGCATATACATGATTCATTTAACATTAGCCTCATATTTTAGAAATTTTGCGTTCATTTTATTACCCCATAAATTAGAGCCTCTGGGGATATGCCGCTCACCTGCTGCAACGCATTTACCCTAAAAGTCCCGTGCTATTATTTTAATAATATCTCGTTGAAATACTTCATAATAAATATTTCGATCACATTTCATCTCATAATTCTTGCTTTTTTTGTATGTATGTGGAGGTAACATTGAATATATTATTAAATCCCGAGTCAGAAAAGCAAAATTAATTAAAATTATCATTTGACGGGTTGGCCCACGTATATTTTATTTTAGCTATAAATACGCATGGTATTTACTAACTCCATGCACTACAAGGTTACACTTAGCTACAAAGGCAGACAAGCTTCGTGAGGCTGCTTTCTGTTGAGTATTTTCTTTCTCTCTTTCTTTCTATCTCTGTCTTTCTTTCTTTCTTCTTTTTTCTTTATTAAGGGGTGATTAAAATCGTTTCCAATTGTAATCTGCTAAATTCATAACCCATTGTTTCAGAAACTATTTAGTACATCAGACAAACTTTTACATGATTTATCTGCATGCTTTCTGAGTTCGCTGATTTAATTTATGCAATAAATTTATTTATTAGCGAAGATAAGATAATTTTCTTAACTATACTCTCTTTTGATTACAATTTATCAGCACCTTTAATGATAATCAACCAACTCATTAATATCAAAGTATACCCACAAAAGCACTTACAGATCTTTTTATAATCCTAAAGCTTAATTTAGCTATACACAATAGTTAGAGAGAAAACGTAAATTAATTCAGAAAATATCTTCACAGAAGTAGTTTCACAAAACGAACCTTCATATATTTAAAAAGAAAGACATCACATGGCTTCAGCACATGAAAGCTACAATACTTAAGAGAAATACCAATTTGCAGAGCAAAACTTCAAATCCATCCATACATGCTGGGACATTTTAAGGTCAACTACACCCGGAGCCGCATGGATTCAATTCTTCAGTTCATGAGGATCAGCTGGCAAGGGTGGTATAAAAACTTGATCTTTGACAAACCAAATAAAAAAAATCATAGGGGTTGTTGAGATCAGACCACCGGGGAGACAAACGGAGAAGACGCTCATCGTTGTTAGAGGCCTGTCAAGCCAATATTTACGGAGTTACTCATTAAGTTAAGAATGCGCTGCAAGATGGAAATATGGATGAAATATTGAACCCCATCTTGTTGAAATAAAAGCTCTAGTTTATCTTCAATTCAGTAAGGCATCAACCACTGCGTCAGCATGTCCAGATAAGATAGACCAGTGACAGTGTTTTCAGCAAAAAAGAATGGTCCGTATACTTTATCAGAAGACACTGCGCAAAACACATTGACTTTTGGTGAATCTCGCAAATGTTCTAATACCATACGAGCTATTCCGTCTCCCAATATATCTGTTCACTTTGGCACTCAAATGCAAAGTTACTGAAGAGATCAGTTTATTACATCTGTCTTCATCCTCTACAATTGCTGAGAATGCGTCAATTGTTGTTATATTTCGAGCGGGCTTCGTACAGTTGTAAATGATTAGGTTTCATTTGAGACGTTTAAGCAGCACTTTCTATACAGTCCGCTATGGTAACCCCAGCTCTCTGCTTGCCTTCACAGTCAATTTCTTCTGATTGGATTGGATTGTGAAGTGGAGGGGATTCGATACCGATCCACTGAGTCCGATATTGTACCTACAACCCAAGAGGAGTGCCTCCGAGACGAAGGAATGAAATGAAGGAAGACACCGGACGGCCGGAACTAGAAGTGACGGCACAGCAATTGAGAAACTTGTTGTTGCTTCACGTATGGTAAGCCAATTTTGAAGTAAGTTGTATTGAAGGAGGAGTTATATTTCGACTGTTGGGGAGCCGAACTTGAAATAGTTGCAACCACGTATGATACTAAGTTTTCCGGTAGCCTTCGCCCCAATGTTTAAGGAAGCATCTTTGTATTTTATGCTTCTTTAAATATTTATATATTTATGTTTGCCTCGGCTGCGCCAGTATTATTGTTAGAGACATGAATTTCTTTGCAGGGAGTGGTGCGGTTAAGAATTTACACTTACACAAATTATTATTTTTACTTTACTCGTTCTATTAATTCTTGACACGAATTAAATAACACTTCACTGATGAAGAGAACTGTGAGATTATTTATTATTAATTGCTTGCACTTTTTTTACACGTAAACTATTTTTGTCTCATACTGAATACGTATTAAACTTCTCTAGGACGCGTCTCGCGTCCGGTTAGGAAAGCTGTCTGCTAGCAACTGAACTGATTTCTACCGCCTGAATTTGCAAATTTCATCTACTTCAAGTCTCTGATTGGCTGTTCCTAATCCAATAGGATACTTTTATTTAAGTTTCAGGTTTTTCTGGTTGTTGATTGGTTATTTATAAACTGTCTCAAAAATTACATTCTTGTATGCAAGAATAACTAGTAGCATTATTAAACTTTCTAATTCACTATTGCCTCATTGTTACCTCATTGTTAGCAAATTTGACCTATTATTCTCATAGCTCCTACACTATTAAATTACGTAATATATTCATATAACATTATTGAACATGTACATAATAATATAAACATCAATACAATGACTTACATGCATTTTTATGTTATTTATACACATATTTCTTTAAGGCGGGCTGTTATTGAATTCATATTATATAATTTGACTGAAATCATTTAAGTGTTAAAAATACTGCCTCACAATACAGTCCCTGCATTTTCCAGGAATAAACGCCCCGTCACACCGGAGACCACGCCCCATATGTGTCCAACGCCCCCGCCAGAGACGGTCCTTATAGCCCAGCAACCGGCCGAGGGACGAAGAAAGTTCACATAGAGCATCTTTTTCCCTGTCGGGCTACATCGAAACTCCATTGCCGACACTTAAAACGCCGAAACAGATAAAACGGCGTGAAGGATGGATGAAATGATTAATAGAACAAAATGGAGGGAGAAGAAATTCGGGGAAGAGAAAGAGTCACTCCAACATTCGCCTGACAACCCGGGAAAATCCCCGAAAAAAAACATGGTTCAGAGTGGGCGGTCGCCGGGGATGGATCCCAAGATCTTCCGAATGCGGGCATAGACGTTGCCGCGTGAGCCATACCGCTCGATTAAGGTTTTCTAACGCGCTAAAATATTTCGCTGGAGACAGACGGGCGCCCAGTGGATTTCTTCGGGCTGTGACTTCCTGTGGCTGTGACCAAGGGCATAATGTGTTCTTATTTGGTGGATCCTTAAATGTCTTTGTACAACGGTTACTGACTGTTATGTGAAACCCAAGTATGCAGTATGCATGTTCCGCACCTGTCACAACCATTTTTCAAACATAGCTGCCTAGCGGTCGAAACCTGGGGATTTTGATTCGCCCGTATATTTAATGAGAAATGCAAATCGTATGGGAAATGATCCTGTAATGCTGGATTAACTATGGGTTTCTTATATTCCGCAGTTAGGTAACCCTAACCCATGAACACAAAACGCTTTCCATCTAAATTTTTAATGGTCCCTTAAGAAATTTCTCCATTTTTCTTCTCAATTCTTGTTCAGTAGAGTTTGCTTGATCGTACTAAAGTACTGTAAAGTATTGTAAAATCGCTTTAAGGGTAATGAAATAAAAAAATATAGAATGTTACATTCACGTGACTTTCGCTGCTCATTCTTAAAAACTATTCTTACAAAAGCATATTCTTCTACCTCTTCGTGTTAATCAAGATAAAGATTTTATTACATGTTTCCTTGTAGGTACAATGGAATTAGGAGAACATTTTAGCTTTAAGAGGTATTTAAATTACTTAAGAGCTGGTCGATATGTAAGGCTTTGAAATTTCATTCTATTTGCATGAAAAGGAGAAAAAATAAAAGACTATTCATTTGAGAAAAGTATAAGTATTTAAAAGTTTAAACAAATAAAAAGGAATATCTTAGTTTAATTCTGTTCAATGCCTCTCGTTCATACGATAGGGACGAGAAGTTAGTAGAACGAGAAATATAACTGCTTCTCAAGTGCCGTTAGCTTTGTAAGTGACAATCAAGGTGAAATAGAGAACCATTTTACAGTAAGAGAAATGAATTCTGTTGAGTACTTTTAGCAAATTAATGCCGGAGAATCCAACTGTCGTTATGAATAACTTGTTAAAATACCTACTATACCGCCGTTTTTGAGTGGAGTGTTGCGTTTTAAAGAACATTACTAACACCAAGGAAGAACAGAAACAGAACGTAGCGGCACCCCTCCACAGAGATAGACAAGTTTACTACAGATTCGACGCACGCCACATAATCACTATTATACTGTCAATAGCAAATTATGTGCGAATAGTTCACACGCACTCCCCAGCGGCGCTGATGAACATTAAGTCAAGTTCAATAAACTAGATAGCTCACGGGTAATTAGCGCAGGAGTTACGATCTAATGGTTCTGTGACGACTGAGAGGAGTGGCAGACAATTAATCTTAACTGATCCTTGCTACCTATCAGAGTGGCGTTCTTAAAAACGGAAGGATAGTTGACTCATTCGTCAGTGGAGCAAAACCTATGCCATCTCTGACCATCTCCCGTCTCCTGTTATGGGGACCTCGTAGAAACGACTTGATCTCGGGCAGTATTTGAGCTCAGTGGTCTCGCCCTGCCAAGAGGAGCCTTGTCCGTCCTACCGGAACCTCTACATTCAGCCGAGCTGAGATGATGAACCCGGTTTGATCGCCTAGAGCCACCTCACCTGAGAAAGCTACCGGGACCAAGCAGACGGTGCCTTCTCCAGTTGGCCAAACATACATCCTCAGATCTCAAACCTCTTGTAACGGCAACACGAAACAATTGACGCATCACAGTCCACAACACAGACGTGAGTCAGTTAGAAAAAGCTGATGACTTTATTAAAAGTGTTATTGATAGTTAAGTGCACGAGTTTTGCTTTAAGAATCGCCAACGTTACAAAAGGTGTTGAATTCTGTTATGCTACGTAGCGTTTTTTAAACAATCCACCATTCATCAACTATTGCTGGAGATTGAATTTAAGTTCTTAAAAGGAAATGAGGTGAATATCCAGTTTTTCAACTATCACTTCTCTCTCAGTTCTCACTGTCACTGCTTTAATCTAATTCAATTTTCACTGCGACCTGATACCTTAATTATTTACAGGACGATATAAGTCATTACATAAGGAAACAATAGTTATATATATATAAAGTTACAATCAATAATTTACGTATATTAAATCAGTGTATAATGCAATATGGTTGACTTGAAAATAAGTAGCGAACAAAGTCATTAGTAATACCTGAGTTGCGAAAGCGTTAGGCATAAAGATTCCTGGAATACAGTTATGGTTATAAGTTCTGTACGTTTGAACAGCCACGTAAACCAGAATTCTGTAAAAGAGAAAGGTAGTGAAATTCTGAGATTCGAGGAGATACCGCTTAGCAACAAGGTAATAAGTGCACACGTAAGAACTTTGATATCAGAGCGCATATGAAATAACGTCGGTTGAATAGTTCAAGTTAGACGGAGCTCAAGTAATAAAATAAAATTGGTGTCTTTCCCTTCCTTTCTTGTACAGTCTTAGTGGCTTACAGTCTTGTACAGTGATCGACAGTTCGTAGCGCCTAAGACCGTGTTGGGTTATCAATTACTTAAAGGTAGCCAGAGGGGTTTTGCCGGCAAGTATTTTAGCGACTCACAGCAATTACGCTTCTAATTTCTTTTATTGCAGAAATAATTATTTCAAACCCTAAAATTGATACTGCAAAAATTAGCAGGTATAATAAATCAATTCTTATAGTTTCGAGTGCTACGATTCACAATCAGTTTTATTCTTTATCTTCAAACGGTTGGCAACTCCTCTCAGTAGCTCAGTTCACATTAAATTTCTCAGTCAATTTAAACTGGCGTTGTCCTTTCACGCTGAAGTATTATTACGTTGTTGCTGCTACATATGGAAAACCGCTTTGAAGAACATGGTATCTTTGCGTTATTTGCACCACGCTTTAGGCGTCAATTTGAAGAAGGTGTTGTATTATATTTCGACTGTTGGGGAGCCGAACTTGTAGTAGTTGCAACAGCACGTATAGTAAACAGTTTGCGATAGCCTTCGCCCCAAATGTATTTTCAGGTGGCCTTTGCCCCAAGTTTAAAAATAATAGGTTTTTAATTTGACTGTTTTTTTTTAGATATTATGTATTTATGTTTGCCTTGGCCCTACTAATCCTTAACCCAAATGGATACTGGAATTAAAATATTCAGAAATGCATAAAAGAGCTTTCCATCTTCACCGCCTACCTACTATAGTTTGAGGAAGTATTTGTGTCCTCAAAATTAGATATCATAATCTTTCTGAAACACTGCTTTGAAATCATTTTAACAACAAAAAAACACTTCAGAAAACGAGTTGTACCTTAATGATTGTGGGTGAGAGCGCGCGCGAATAAGTATGTAATACATACTCAATGGACAAACCCGAATAAAAATAACATCTCATACTTTATCAAGATATCCTTCAAGCATTCCAAGCTAGGATTAATAAAATAAAAATGAACATAAACCGCCCTTTGCATTGAAATGTCTTTCCTATATTTTATTCTCTTAAACACGACTCTAAAAGTATTGAATAAAATATATAGTTATTTTTAAGACTATATATACGTATATGTGTAAAGAGCATCCCAAAATATATGGTCCGGCAGAGGAACGAGCGATTTCAAATTATGCTTATTCGACATAAGATAATCTTACTTTCATAAGCATAATATGTATTTCTTAACAAACAATATGCCATTTATTTCTTGAAAAGAACATCTTTCAAGCGACGACCATACATTCCCAGACACTCTTCAAATTTTGGCCGCAAATTTTGGCCCGTAGTGATTCAATATTTTGTGGGCGATCTTTAAAGACAACGCTCTTCAAGTATCCACATAAGAAGAAATCGCACACGGTCAAATCTGGGAATCTTGGTGGCCAGGTGATGTCACCTATACTGTAAATGATTTGGTTTTGAAACAATCTCCTTACGGCATTCATAGATGTTCCTGCAGTGTGACTAATGGCTCTACCATTTTGAAACCATGAAACATAAGGAAACGGAGTACTTTCATCAGTAAGAAAGGCTTCAATCTTCACGTACCTGACTAATGTCACGGTCGTTGTTTTTCCCTAATCATACTTATAAACCAAAGGGCGAATTTTCCAGAAGACCACACGGCTCATCAAATGGTCACTTTCTCACTGTGAAATGGCTTTTCGTGTAATTGAAGAGGCTTTTCTCGAGACCAACTACTGAAACTCTTTGTTTAAAAAGTCAGACAGATAAAAATGTGATTCGTCAGACATACATAGCTTATCAATAAATTATTCATCTTCATTCATGTGATTTAACATCTCTTCACAAAATCTTATACGGGAGGGAAAATCACAAGGTTTTACTTTGTGCACTACCTGAAGCTTATAGGAATGAAAATGATTATTTAAGTGTAATATTCTTCTTACAGACTTAGACAAACTATTAGACTGTCGGATTAATGCATCCTTTGTTTACACTTTTTATTTAAGAACAATTTAAGAGAATGCCCATGCATTGCTATAGTTTGTAAAAATACCCTGTAATACTTTTTAATTACTTTGCATCCGCTTATTTTAAAATTGGGCAAATTAATGTTGGTGATACTGGTTGTTTATCAGTGGCATGCAACAAGACTGAAAATTCAGGAAGGAAAAAGGTTTATTGCTATAGTTCCACATAAAATTATCTTTAAAATGCAATATTTTGAAAAACCAATATATTTTTTATTACTTATATTTATTATTTCAGTATAATCAAACTAAAATAATTCATATGCTTAAGAATTCGGTAGAAGAGAGGAATGTTAAGTTTAGGGTTAGAAAACAGGACTTATCTCCAAGAAAAATCGGCATTGCCGGTTATCTTCTTGTTGAAGGGCAGTACACACAGAGAGATAGCAGAAAAAATAAAAACGTTTCAAAAATCTGTCAGAAGAATAAAAATAAAGAAGATCAAGATATGGTGCATGACCAGCATCGGGTTGTAAATTGTGGTAGAAGTAAAAACGTTAGCCCGAACAGCCAGAAAACTACTTAACCTTTCAGAGAAAAACCGCAGAGCAACCAGCACAGAGCTGTCTAAATGTCTGACTACTTTTGGAGTGCGTGTGCCAGCAAGAACAGTTCGCAGACAGCTTTACAATGAAGGCTTGCCTGCAAGAAGATCCAGAAAGAAGGCAAGGGTCACTCCTGCCATGGCAAAACGGAAACTGAATTGGGCCAAAGCCCGTGCTAGCTGGTCTGCACAGGACTGGGAAATCGCAATTGCCGTTCAGATTTATAAATAGTGCAATTTATTGCATTAATTATTCATTGCATTGGATTGAGAGTGTGCGTATTTTATTTTTAATAAATTTGTTTTGTTGTGACTTGCTCTATTGCCGTTTTTAAAATCAAGAATAACTTTCTCTAATTCCCTAATCTTTTCAGGTTTCCTTCTCTGCTGAGCTTACATTCAGCATTGCTGAACAGAGTAGTCAGTATGTGCGCAGGAGGGAAGGAGAAGTATTTCATCGCTAATGTGTTGCTCAGAGAGTGAAGCAACCGATATCTGTCATGCTATGGACTGTGATGTCTATCCATGGAATGGGGAGACTAATACATTGTTGAATGTACCATCAAACAGTACCAGTACATAAAAGTATTAGAAAATAGGTTTTTCCCACAAGTAAGGGTCTGCATAATTATGCAGGATGGCGCACCGTGTCATAGGAAAAAAGGTTACCAACCTTTTGCAAGATTCCCATATAAAAGTCCTTGATTGGCCAGGAAGTAGTTCTGATTTGAATCCCAGTGAGAATTTCTAGGAAAATGCTAACAAGAGACTAAAGAAAATCAGTGTTACCAACGTGGGGCTCATAAAGTCACTGATAAATAAATAGCACAGAGATTCTGAAATTCAGGACTCTTGCAAAAAGTTGGTACACAGTATGCCAAAGAGGCTTCAAACAGTTATCAAGGCAAAGGGGATGCATACTAATGCAAATAATATTAACACGTGTAGTGATATAATGGCTGTAAGACAGCTTAAAAGCAAATAAATATCTATACACTGCCAAAAAATTCTTGTTTTTAAGGTTAATGATGGTTTTGTGTTTTCATCAATTAAATATAGAATTTATATGGACGGGATGAGTTTTTCGTAGGGGTTTATACATTAATTTATTTTTCGTAAAGGTCCTTTATAAATATTTTAGTCCAATAATTTCTCCGTATCTGTACAGACCTCTCCGATAAGTTCATTGGAGCAGAAAGCTTCATCGCCGGCCTCATTGGACTTCTGTTCACAGCAACTCGTGGCGCATTCTGATGTCCACTTGGTCCTTCTGCTACCTGAAGGCTTCTTCTTCTTCTTCTTCAGTATGGAACCAAAGTTTCCTCAAACTTCTTAACGCATACAATTATGGAATGAGCAGATGGGACGGAATCATGGCGTCCTAAATTAATATGACGTCTAGCGGCCTCATAACCATAGTTTTATAAAACATTTTCACTGCAAAAACACAGTGTTGACCTGTCCGATCCCATGTAGGGGGGCCTTCATCTGCTGTGGTGCGAGCACTGTGGACCCCTAGCACTCGTGGTACTTCTGACATTACTAGAAGTACATGAACCGAACATTCACGCCCACTCACGTAAGGAAACGATTCGCGCTCCGGACTTTGGAGAGGTAAGAAGATCTCTTCCGGCCTAACCTTGGCTTGACGCAGAGCAACCAGCCTCTCCGCTACCGACCAGAGCTCTTCCAGCCTTTAGGCTTGATGCAGAGCAGGCAGCCGCAGACGGGATAGAATACCGCACAGCATAGGAGCTTCCAGCAGCCGCGGCCATCAGGCAGCAACGCTTCGTCCTACGATTCTTTCTCTTTTTCAGGTTTTTGCTACCTCGATAGGTAGAGCACCACGGTCATAGCCAACGTATCCTTAGGGATTACGGTTTGAAGGCGGCACAATACGTGTCCCGACCCTCTGGTGCTCACGCCGCTTGGCGCTTACGAGCAGCCTCTTTTATTCTTAGTCTTTCTTCCTCTATCTAGTGATAAGTCCCCACTCATTGTTTCCGCTGCAAAGACAACGTGAGCAGATAGTCCAGCCTCTTTCAGCACTCTTCTTCTTCTTCTCTCTTTTCCTAAATCACCGGTAAGGACAAATCTCATCCATTCACCTTTGCGACAGAACACCTATTTCTTGCAACCTGCTCTTCGGGAAACCGAATATGATGTATGTAACCCGTAGTCAGGCTCAACTGAAAGATTCGGCCGCAACGACAGCTAACATACCGCCTGAACCCGACAACGCACGATCCCCCTCACCGGACGGAAGCGAACATCTTTCGCAACCATCTGGCATGTCCACTCCCTCTGTCTCCTTCTCAGCCAGTACCCACTCAATCCTGAACACTCTTGCATCACCCAAACCAACCCAGTTAGCCGAAGCGACCGGAAACGCCACTCGGGACGCAGTGGCCACAGAGGCTCACGCCACCACTGCCCCGAACAACACCAGCGCCCCTGGAGGAGGTATAGTACAGGCGCCGGCACCAGCCAGCAACAACGCCAGTGGCTCTCACACCAATGCCTTGACGTACGCAGAAGCGGCCAGCACCAGACTAGGGGCTCCGCTGTACGTCAACAAGCAACACGCTTCCCAAATCAGTGGCCTCATGGCCGAATTTGACCGGGACGTGACGAACCAGGGCTATATCACCAGAGCACCGCTGTCAGGAGACTTCCTGATACGTACCCGAACCCCAGGAGACTACAGAGCCTTAGTGCACTTTCTCCAATGTAAAAATGTCACACTAAGCATGACTAAACCGGTAGGGGAAAAAACACACCGATTGGTCATAAAACCCATCTATACTGACAGGGCGGAGATAGAAATCACCAACCACCTTGTCATGGTGGGCCTGAACCCAAATAGAGTGACGCAATTAAAATGTTACAACGTACAACGCACCCCTCTCCCAGTGTACATGGTGGAGGTGCGCACGTCAGATGAACGTGACAAACTACTCAGAATGACGGAAGTGATTCACTTCAGGGTACAAATCGAGGACTACACAGCCCCTAAAATGCCGGCACAATGTAAAAAGTGCCTGCTCCTGTTGCACACAGAAGATCGGTGCCTTTACTGAGCAAGAGTTTGCTCGAAGTGCACCAGAACGCATGATTCCAGGACCTGCGCCGTCCCCAATGAGCAATGCAAATGTGCTCTCTGCTGGGGGACTGGGCACTGTGTGCGCCGGCGCTCCTGCCCAGAGTACCGCTCATCACGGCTGAACCCTAGGGCGACATCCTATACTCCGGGCATGCAGCCTGAAACCGCCGATGTGCGAGCATCCACAAACGCACGCGCACTGCACACTCAACAGCACACACAAAAGTTAACCAATCGGCAAGCAGCCAACCCCAAACTACGCACAGCCACTCACAGCATGCAGCTGACCGCCCGGCACACACACACAGGGCGACATGCGCACAAAATCAGCAGTGCTCACTTCAACGCCACTGCACAAACGAGCGGCACTACGCCGAACAATGGCACCACAGTGCCACAGACACACACGCCAACATGCAACAAAGCCACACTAGCTGAACTGAGGCGGACAAATACCCACCCGCAGCCGAAAATATTCTCTTGGCAATGACCAAGATCGGAAAAAACTGACAGATCAAAGAAACTGCCACAGCAGCACTACATGCCCTTGCATCAGGAGAAAAGACGTTTCAACACGTCATTATGAGCTACACGAAATTCTTTAGTATATTCCACAGTGCCTAGCTCAGCTCCTCACCAAAGTAACTACCATGGGCACAGCAATTGCCATCATACGAGGCACAGACCACTGTCAGGCTCTATCTTCCCCTCTTATCAGAACCGAAGTAACAACTGCTTTTGTAACTATCAACAACACTCGCGTGCTACTAGTTTCCTCGTACAACCCACCAGGCAAACTAGAGACAGACGACTTGGATACACTTCTCAACCATCATCCACAGGTACTTCTCATAAGTGACCTAAACTGTAAGCACCCACTCTGGAACTGCCGCACCTCAAACACTGCCGGCAACAAACTCCTTCAGTATGAGAATCGGTCCGATTTTGTTATATATGCCGCAACGGAACCTACGTTTGTTCCTCCCAACTGAATCCTACACCCAGACATTGTGGATATACTTGCCTTTAACATTGAGATGACCACAATTAACGACCTCTCCTTAGACCACCTGCCAGTGATAGTAACCACCAGAGGCAGCCTTACCCAAGACACTCAAATACCGCGCCACAATTTCAACAACGCCAACTCGCAACTCTTCAGCTCCACCATAGCAGACCAGCTCCAACTAACGCCGATCACCTCTGAAGCAGAACAGCACACCTTGAGAACACCCTTAAATTCGCCATATCCCAAGCCGCACCAGGGCAACCGTAGCCCCGCCATTCCCCAGACCTGAAGCGCCTCACAGCACAGCGAAACAGAGCCAGACGCGCCTGGCAGCGCTCAAGACATGTAGCAGACTTAGACGAATTTCGCCGGCTCAATGCTGCAGTGAGAGAACGCACTGCAGAACACGTTACAAACCAATGGAATGCCACTCTCACTAACCTCGACCTTGAAAACCAAACAGTCTGGCGTATTGCCAAATGCCTCCCTAGGCAACCGATGAACATTCCCCCGCTACACCACAACCAACACATAGCAACCTCCGACATGGAGAAAGCTGAAGCCCTTGCAGACGCACTCCAAGACACCCTCGTGCCAAACCCACAACCGATGGATCACGCCTTCGTTGCGGATACCCTAGCAGTCACAAACGATTTCCGAACGCGACACACGCACAACAAACTCCGAGAAACCTGCCCCGCTAAACTTGCCTGGATGATCAAACACCTTCACAACAAGAAGGCCCCAGACCCAGATAGCATTCCTAACATCGCTCTGAAACGTTTACCTCTTGCTGCCGTTCAGGCGCTATCCAACATCTGAAATTTTACACTGCAACAAGGATACTACCCTGAGCAATGGAAAACCGCCAAAATAATGCACTTTCCTAAAAAGAATAAAGACAACACAACCCTCACAACTATCGACCCATTAGCTTACTCAACTCTCTGAACAAACTACTTGAAAAAATCATACTCAAACGGTTAAATGCACATTTTGCGCGACACGACATTCTAATACCAGAGCAATTCGTCTTCCGCGCCAAACACTCCACCACGCATCACGCAGGGGTTTAATACACGAAAAGCCACAGGTGCCATATTTCTTGACCTTGAGTGGGCGTTCCACCGGGTATGGCACGAGGGACTACTTCACAAGCTCAGATATTACAACTTTCAAGACACCGCAGTGAAGCTCGTTGCTAACTACCTATACAACCGCAAATTTCAGTCTTCTGTTAACTCCTCTCTCTCCACACTACGCCCAGTCCTGGCCGGAGTCCCTCAAGGAAGCGTACTGGCGCCGGTCCTCCTCACAATATACATGAATGACATCCCAAAAACTAACTAAACTCTCCTCTCACTCTACGCAGATGACACTGCCGTAATGGCACAGTCCGGTGACCTAAAGTTTATTAATGCTCGCCTTCAGCGAGGGCTTTCAGCATATGAGGAATGGCTGACCAAATGGCGAATCAAAGTCAACCCAACCAAGTCACAAGCAATAATCTTCACCAAACGGGTTAAACACCGCCAGCATGCGCGAACGCAGCCCCCAATGCAACTCTTTGGCACTTCCATACCATGGAACACCACTGTCACGTACTTAGGCGTCACAATGGACCAGGGTCTCACCTGGAAAGACCACGTACTTAACGTCCGCAGAAAATTCAATTCAAAACTATGCAAACTGCACCCTCTCATTAACTGCAATAGTACCCTTCAGATACGACTAGGCCTGACCTTCTACAAGACGCTACTCCGACTCATATTCACCTATGCGGCCCCCGTCTGGGGGTACGTAACTAAAAGCCATATCAGCACACTCCAATCCCTCCAAAACAAAATCCTCCGTATTATAGCCAGAGTACCGAAATTTGCCCCCTCCAAACTACTACACCAAGAACTCAGGAAGCACATCATCGAATAGTTCATCAAAAAATTAGCAGCCGATTTGTACACCAACTGCACCAAGAGCACAAACCTCCTCATCCAAACACTAGGCACCTGTGAAACCACCATCAACAAACACAAACGACCATTAGCCCTGTTTGACCGCAACCAGTCAGATGAAGTACCTATTGAGGGGGTCCTTGAATACCTACACCGTCTCATACCCCATGATTTCGTAACATTGTCACACTCTCACACACTATTAATACGTCTTCAGTTACAGGAATCCATACATAACAGGAACTTCAAAGCAACGGTCTGCCCTTGCCACTGTACCAGCCCATAAAGGAACCGGCCATGCACCACGACAGCAACACTGCAACAGCATCTCGGTAACCCAAGGTAAAATCCCGCCACACATCTCACTTCGATCACCTGCATGATGCTAACACTCGCGCCATCCGATTTAGTTTTTAAGCCGAAGCTCCTTAACACATCCCTAGCATTACCACCCTAACCTAACCCGTACTAACCACTGAGCGCCAGCCAGGGCTCGCCATGGCTTGCGCCGGTAAACCCCACCTGACACGCTTGCATGTTCTGCATGCTCGCATCAGTAGCTTAACTTTACTAACCGGGGTGCTTCCGCGGAACCCGAACATCTAACTCACTTCACCCAACACGCACCAGCACGTCACTACTAACAAAACACCCCCCCCCACCTTAGCTGCATGTTAGATACTAACAGCATGGGGAGACGATGTAGCCTCTGGGGATGATTGTCACCCGGGGCGGCGGGTGTGGGGCCGCCCCTATAAAAAAGATCGTAAGGAAGTTGCTTAGATTGGGTTGCACTACGAAGTAGTTCCCGATACCTATGGGAAACTGGCTAAGTTTGGCTGGTTTTTCCGCTCACAGGTGGGGTTTTGAGACGCCTCAGGGTCCTCCTGTACCGCCCTGGCTAGCCGGTAGACACTTTGCTAGTTCCTGTCGGTCCTATCGATATTCCTCGCTAGTCTTCCCCTTTTGAGCTTGACGCAAGTAAGTGGCGTGTCCACTTCGACCCCTGTAATTGGGTCCGGATATAAATATTCAGGTGCCGGCTCAAAGGAAAATCCATCCAGATGGGAGAGTCACTCGGATGACCTACTCTCCCCTGAGTCCTGTGGGAAGTTTAGTCCTCTGGTGGTTATGTCCACTAATCCATGTTTATTGAATGGTATTTTCATGGTAACAGAATGCGTATGAAGTTATCATTTTATTTATTGAACTATAAGAGAAAAAACATAATGTAAAATTGCCCGTTCCTTTAAATATGGTGCATATTTTTCGTTGTTTTAAGTGTTTCCGGATCATTAATTGAAATATCTTTAAGTTTTCCCAGCTGAGCTGTGATGTGGCATTCTTCTCCAAATGATCATTACTATCAAAACTGACTTATGATATAAACAGTTGTATTCCTCTTCTATGTAATCTTGGAAACTATTTAATATTTCTTGGTCCTAAGTAAGTTCTGGGCAAATATTTATTATGACGTGGATAGAAGAGTTATCTTGTATTTGAATAATGTATAGAGAGAATAAATTGCAGCCATAATGCGAAAGGATCGCAACCCAATACAAACCAACCATAGATATACCCACAATTAGGTTCAATTTTCTGGATTTTAATATATGCAGGAACGCCACATCTACTCTTAAATTTACAAAATCCTTATAACCTCTTCTTGGGGGTCGACTCGAGAACTCTTTTTGTCCCTCGCAGTCGCAACATACACTACGTCAAAAGTATCCTAACCGCAAAACAGGAATGAACATAAGACGAGGTTCGCCTATCGTTGATTGGCCAGTGAGATGAAGTGGGATGTTGCACAGTTGAACACATCTACCGGCTCGCTGTGCCGGACCCTGCTAATTTCTTTGCGCACTCACAAGTAAACAATTATACTGTTTCCACTGTGTCACTGAGCTATTATTTCTGAGGATGAATGTCCAAACCCCATGTTTTTGGTACATTTGATTTCGGAGATAGGCGCCTGACCAGAAAGATTAGAATCGCTCACTGTGTGTGAAGAAAGTCAGATACACATCATTCAAATGATGCGTTTTGCAGCTTGCATCCAATAAAGTGGTGATATCAGAGTGCAGATATGCTTTTCAGTTGGTGAATATGTTGCTTAGCAAGCCTAGTACAAGTATGCATAGTAGTGATTGCGAGAGAGACAACTGTTAAGATTTTACGTACGCAGGCTAGAAGTATTATTTTTCACGTGTGTTCGTTTTTCAAACAGCTGTCAATTCAAGAAGTTTGCGAGAATACAAATTTCGCTAAGAGTAGAGAATTAACGGCACAAGCTTGTCACATGAGTGCTCTTTCTGTGACAAAAAGTGTTAAAGAAGCCATGTAGTTCACTAAATCAGAGGAAGTTCCCATATTTAGGTCTCCAGAAAAGCACAGAGTGGTGAAAAGGCACGCTGCCGGCTTAGAAGATTTTCAGAACTGTGTTTTATGTAGAATAACTTATTATTTATATGACAAGGGTCAATATCCAATGGCCAAAAGGATGACCAAGTTAATGAGGGAGAAAATAGAATATACGGATTTTGCATCTTCTATGTATAGCATTTTGAAATCTCTTCGGCTCAAGTATAAGAGAACCAATTTGATGGTCGCAAATTTATGCTAGAAAGAAACGATATTGTTGCTGCAAGATTAAAATTTCTGCGCACAATGCACAATATTAGAAGTACAAGTGATTCCAGGCCCAACTTTTATTTGGATGAAACCTGGGTTAATTTAAACTATTCCAACAAGAGTATATGGCAAGATTCATATGAAAGTGGGAAGGCTCAAAGTAAAGGTGAAAGGCTTATCATTTGCTATACTGGTTCATCAAGAATGGGTTTTATACCGGAAAGCAAATGGGTTTTTCGTTCGCAAACACAAAACAAACATTCCATTGCCATACCAATATGGACACAGACAGCTTCAAGGAATTGTTCATTATCAGATTTGTAAGTGTGCTGGAAGAGGATTCCGTAATCATAAATGGAAAATGTCGGCAATTATTCTACGACCATAGAAAATTTGCCTAACACCACGAAAGTTAGATATGCAGGAATATGTACCTATATATCCTTTTGATATAGCAAAAGCCATTACCGAGTCATTAATCTGCATTGCTCCTTACAAAGGTCAGGAAAATTTATTATGCACGGATCAGGTAGCAGTGGAAGTGGGCCACGAGGTTATCCGGTTGCCCCCTTAGCACTTTCAGTATAACCCTATTAGGCTTATTTGGGCTAAAGTAAAGGATCAAGCCACATAATTAAATGTCACATTTCGCTTGCGGATATTGAGCGATTGATGAACGAGACTCTTGATAGGACCACCATACAGATTTGGGAATCTCGAGTTGCACATGGTGAACGTTTGCAAGTGAACGTTTGCAAGAGGAGGGTTTTGCTAAACAAATTGTAAGCGCGACATCGTCGAAAATGTAATTGTAAACTTTGAGGACGTTGAATCAGATACCCAAACCACTGACGAAGAAGAAAACGATGACAACGATGAGGGAGACGACATTCCTGCAGCACCGTGTAACAGCTCGTCCGCTGTTGTTAAGGTAATGGGTTATTAATTATTATATATTACACATATGTGTGAATACTTTGTTTTTTGTGGCTTATTTTCTATTCTTTATAGATAATTTTGTTGCTGTCTAGAAAGCTTTATTGTACCCAAATGCATCAGATGCTTATAGTTGTGAAGAATATATTAAGTCAAATCACTTCAAACATTTGTTAGGATGCTTTTCAGTGACATTCCTAATTCTTATTATATACCAAAAACTAGAAACAATTGAATTGATAATAAACATATTAGAAACAATCATAAAACAATAAATGCTTGATCATTTATACAAAACACATAAATTAAAGAAGTAGATTGCTGTTCCGTTTTCTTTTTAATCTTCTATCATACAGTTCTGGTAGAGGGTGTTGGGAAATATGAAGCAATGTGTTTGGATGATTGACAAGAGTTTGGTGTGGTCTAGTGTAGTTGGTCCTGATGACGTCCATTACTTCTGGAATGTTCAGGTCCCTTTGAAAAGTGATGTTGCTAACGTACCATGGAGCAGCTGTGATCAGTTTTGCACATCTGTTCTGGATTACTTGGAACCTTTTAATTTGAGACAATGAAGCACAGCTCCATATGGAACACCCACACTGTAAAATAGGTCTGATCAGTGAGGAGTATAAAATGCGTTTGTATGACAGTGCAAGGGATGATTTTTATTGTATTGTGTATTTGATTTGTTGGATTCCATGACTTAGACTTAAGACAAAATATGTGATGTGCAAATTCCAGGTTAGTTTACTGTCCATAATTAAGCCAAGGTAACGAACTGACTGAACAAGGTATAACAAGAGTTATGAGATAATGTTATCTGATTTTATACGCTAAGTACACAACCTGAGATTTCTTTGGATTCATTGTCACTCTCCAGTCAGGGCACTATTTATTGAATTCAATTGCGGAATGATTTAGTTTCTCAGCTGCTGATTTGCAACTTCCTGTGCTAATGATTTGAACATCATTTGCAAAGTTTGCAATGATTAGTTGAGCGTGCTGAGGAAAGTAAGAGGTATACACTGTATAAATAAGCGAGCGAAAAATACTTAAATGCTCCCTTGTTAAACACCAGAGCGGATTGGCTGTGATTGTGCACATTGATATTTTACTGAAAGTTCGGTTATGCAAGTAGGATGTTATTATTCTGAAACATATATCTGGGACTTGAATCTTGATCTTCTGTAACAGCGTACTATGCCACACGTTATCAAAAGCTATTTCTGTGTCAAGAAATAGACCTAAGCAAACTTGCTTTTCCTTATATGTGTACATAATTGTGTTGACAATTCGATGAAGTTCTTGTGGGCAGGAGTGCAATAACTTAAATCCGAATTGCGAAGATAGTATGATTACATCAAGTTGTGCAACTAGACTAGACAACGATAGCCATCCAAAAAGTTTATATAATACAGATAACAATTTTATTGGACAATAGCTTTTCGGGTAGCGTTTATCTCTGTTGCAATAGAGGCACGTTTTCATTTTTGGGGGAAGTCAAACGAAGAATGGCGTTGTAAATTTGTGTTAAGAAGGCTATAGCTTTTATTGGAAGATGTGTGAGCATCAGATAATCGCCAGGAGCACTTTTTTGGAGGAAATCTATTGATTACATTTTTAACCTGTCCGGGAGTGAAAATTTTAATAAAATTAGAAAGATACAATGGTTGTGATAGCTGCTGTCGTAATTGTGGGATGAAAAGATCTACCTTTTCATAACGTTGAGTACCACTGATTACCAACTTAGGGGGTATGTTGTCTTTGTATCTAATTACTCGTTTAGATATTTCCCATAAGGATCTATTCTGAGAATTGAGGCATTTCACTTCTACTTCTAGTAAAAATCGTAGTATTGCTTCTTTACTGCTGTTTTCAGTTTTCTGGAGATGTTCTTTAACTTGGTTTATAAGCTAGATACTTAGTTCCTCCCATAACCTACTGTACTCATTTTAGTTTGATGTTCCATGTGTGGGATACAATGAAATGACTTAATTTTATGTCTTTGACTGTTACTGGCTATTCTTGCAGCATGCTGTATAGTCCTGGTTATGCTAGAAAGTGGCTCTTCTATTTCTCTAGGCGTTTTAAGTGGAATTTTATGACTATTTGTTCCGCTGTTTAAGTGTATAAACTGCAGCTAAAGGCATACTTAGTTAAGGCATGGGCGTGATCTTTTAGGTTCGTATTCGTTGAGTGAATTATTACAACTGCAAAATGGTCTGAAGTTAATTCGTGTAATACGAATGCGTCTGCGCACATGCACGCAAAATTCTCACCGACTAAAAAATCCAAAACATCGGGAGTGCTTCCATCGTGCGGATATTGGATTGGTTTAATTGGACGCAGAATTTCTAATTTAAATTTATGTATAACTTCGTGCAGTAACTTCCCTCTTGGGGTGATAGTGTTGAATCCCCCATCTCAAAACATGCTCTAAGTTACCACTGAGAAGATAATGTGATTTCATTGTATCAATGATTCCCCAGAAAACCGGCATTGTGTGTTTGCTTGCTGGGGATGAATAAAAAAGGCAATCTGTAGTTTGATGTGACTAACAATATTCGGGATACTCGATACTGTGTTCTTCTATGCTCAGAAGTTTGCTATGAAAATATTTAACAAATATGGCCAAACCACATTTTCTATCGTTGCTGGAATAGTCTCCATGGTAGTTTAGTTTCTGTAACAAGCGAAATGTCTACTAATGCGAGGAGAAAGTGTATCAGCACATTATACTTTTGTTCATATGCTGACAATTCCGCGTGCATATGCGAATTTGCCCTTTAAGGCTTGATCGGTTCTTTTTTGTAATCGCTGGTAAGATTTTTGAGAGGGTATTTATAAGGGAAATCAAGAGTGATAGTACGGAATCTAATTTGCCCAGTAAGTACTCGATTTATTTCTCATTGGTTTTTAACTCAATTACATCTGAATAAAATTTCTTACCAAATGGGTGAGATAGGGTTGATAGCAAAGGAAATTGTGTTTCAGATGCCATTTCAATTTTAGGCGCTGAAGTATCAGTTGTATTGTTAGTGTTCTTCCTTCGGAAAGTGGAGGTTGAAGTTTGAAGTTTCACGTGGACTAGACAGCTGTTTAGCTAGCCTTGGGTTTACCTTTTGAGTTGAACAATATTGAGGATGTTGGGCTTATTATAATGTGCAGTAGGATTTAGTCCATCGTATTTAACACAGCGAGCTCTTTTAAGACAATTATTACTATGAATTAATTGTTCTTTCACACCAGCCGTGTGTTGGACAGGGCCGGAAAGGTAGAATCAGACGACTGAAAAATTCAATGCCATAGCCGGGATTTGAACCAAGGTTCTCCCGGTCTCCATCTGGTTGCTCAAACCACTGAGCTACCATGGCAACATGCCGACACGACATTAAATTCTCCAGCTGACTTGCATTTTTTCCGGTGAACCACAAGGAGATCTCAAATTGTATTGAGATGTCATACCCCAATGGCGACTTACATACTTAAGTACGGGACTTTTAGTTTCAACCACTATTAGGTCAATTAATGAATTAATTGTTCTTTCACACAAGCCGTGTGTTGGACAGGGTCGGAAAGGTAGAATCAGACGACTGAAAAATTCAATGTCATAGCCGGGATTTGAACCACAGATCTCCCGGTTACTTTGCCCATATTCTTGGCAATTCTGGCGCTGGGTGATACGTCACTTTAGTTAAGAGGTTCTACTTGTATGACTGCATGGTAAAATCTGTTACTTCATAGATTTACTCATTGTCTGTACTTTGTTGGAGGTCAACGAAAAGTATTGATAGTGGATTGTAGTAAACAGGAAGTGCGTGTATATGAGAAACGTAATGATTTTAGTTCATTAACAACAGTTACTGTATCACATGTAGGATGTAAACCTCGTACGACTACTTGGAAGTTACGGATATGCTTCATTTGGTTTTGTTTTTATTGTAACTACAATACCTCGGAGCGATAACGCAATTCCGTTTACATTAAGCGTAAGGCGGCTTCGATGTGACAAAGACCGACATATATCTTCCATCCCTGTCACTCTCTCGCTGTGCGACTAGACCACCTAAAGAGCAGCATCACCGTATTTGCTAAGCCCTCATTCATTCCTTTTTTGTACTTTAGCACCGCAACCTCACTCAGAGAACGCACTGAATAGCCGTGCTTTGTGTCGTACTAGAAAAGCACTCGCGATTCACTAACTCGCTGGCTCATACATAATGTGCTGGAATTTTCAAAACATTCTAGAATCTTCTGCATGCAGGGAAAAGGAAAACCTTCAGAAGATTATGATTATCTGTCGATGGCGCTTCTTGTATTTACCCTGGTCGAGAGGCCATAGTCGTTGCGTAACAATACTATTTAAAATGTGCGATAAGGCAATTACATAATTAATGAATTTATTCATTTATTCCACATTCCTGGCGCCACATGATACCATGTTGGCAGACATATAGCTCACCTCCATTTCAGATATACTTTCTAACGACGTATACCTTGCGTTTGAATATTTGCATGCACTACTTTTGGGACTTTGCTTCTCCATACTCTGATGAGTGACACGTCTGATGAATCCTGCGAATCAACTTGGTCTGAAATGCACAGTGTTCTCCCTCATGATTGAGGTTAATTTCCTATAAACGATCTTTTGTATATGGAGTAGCTTTCTATCATCTGTTTACAAAGGTTTATTGAAAAAGTTGCATGTGTATACTGAGGCAGTATTTTTAACACTTAAACGATATCAGTCTAATTATATAATATAAAATATAATAACAGCCCACCTAAAAGCAATATGTGTATAATAAATAAAATGTATATAACGGTCATTGTATTATGTTTATATTATTATGTACATGTATAATAATGTTATGTGAATGTATTACGTAATTTAACATTGTAGGAACTGTGAGAATAGAGGCCGAAAATGGCTAACAATGAGGTAACAATGAGTTAACCTTGAGGCAATAATGAATTAGAAAGTTTAATAATGCTATTAACAATTCTTGGAACAATAAATAATTTAAAACGGTTTATAAATAGCCAATCAAAAAACTAGAAAAGCTTAAAGTTAAATAAAACTATTCTACTGGAGTAGGATTAGCCAATCAGAGACTTGAAATAGAGAAATTTATAAATTTAAGCGGTAGACGCCGGATGCTGGAAGGCAACGTTAATGAGCAGTTCGCTCGTTACGTATTCAGTGTGAGACATAAAAATATTCATTACGGCGTGAATAATACAAATTTTACGTGTTACAAAGTAATTAACAATAATCTCGCAGCTCTACAGTAGGATACATCAGTGAAGGATTAATAAACAAAGTGCAATACAATTATAATTTGTGTGAGCCTCATTCTTTAGTCGTACTACCCCTGCTAAGAGATACGTGTTCTAAAAATTACTACTGACGCAGCCGAGGCGTATATTTAAATAAACATTAAACTACAAAGTTGATTTTTTAAACGTTGGAGAGAAGGCCAAAAGTGAACGTGGGGCAAAGGCCACCGGAAAGTTTGTATCCTACGTGGGGCTGCAACTAGTTCAAGTTTGGCGCCCAAAGCGTGGTGCTAATAACGTAAAGATATTCTATCCCAATACTGGATGTTGAGTAACATATTTCGTATAAAGCCTTCCAAATATGAAAGTCGCTCTTCAATCAGTAGCAAACTTTGCCCAGCATGCAATTCATACCCATATGAAAAACGCCGAGTCACCTTGGTGTATTTATCTAGCTTCAGTGGTAACAGACATTGTGATGAGTACTGCTTGCTCTTGCCTAACTTCAAACCGATTTTAATTTAAGAGGCGAGTTTTTTGCTATTTCAAAGAAAAACACCTAAAGAATACGTGTCATAAATGAATCAGTCATTATATAAATCTCCTTTGTGATCAAATTATAGCTTATAGGAGCCCTTATTTATAAAAGTGCAGAAGAACATGATGTGCAATAAAACGTTTTGTCTATAAGCGTTATGATTTTTTAAAGTATTTTAAAAAAGCACATGTCATATTCGGAAAAGACGGACAGTTTAAACATTTCTTTAGTTTGTAGGGGGATCTGTATATACTGTTCATAATAATAATAATAATAATAATAATAAAAATAATTCCTTAGAAACTTACTTTTTAATCTAAATCATTCTTAAAATTTTAGAATCAGTGGCTATTATATAAATTAAATTCTCTCTAAGGTGTTCTACCTACAAAATACTTGAGAGGCAAGTCTGTAATACAAAATAAAGCATATTCCACAATATTTTCATTGTTTCTTTGGCAAACTATCATATGTTAATATGCCCAGTGAAATGCAATTTCACCTTCACCTTCACCTTAATTGTGTTCTCAATCATTTTAACGTAACCTTAAAAATGAGTATAAATATGTAGGTTCTGTAAGAAGTGCATGTTTCTGTTTTTATGTTATGCAAAAATAAAAGTACCAGGCGTTGACCGGAGCATCAGTAAGTACTTCTGTGTCCACTTGATCACAGGGAGTGCAGTATTTATAAACTATCCATGTTTGTAAGGAGGTAGCGTTACAGTTTTCTTTTAACCACCATAGGTAAACCCTTTAACCCTTAGGGGAATTGCGTTAACGTTAATAAAAATAATTAAATTTAACTGATTTTTATTTATAGACGCTCTTTAACTACTAAGGTTCTTAGCGTTCCATTCTATATCGGGCGTGAACGACCGTTAGTTTTGCTCAGAGGCCTCTTTTTAGCAGCTTGGGGTTCTTTTGTGTGCTGTAAATCTATGATACGGGAGCACCGGTTTTACTTCCCTTCCAAAGGAAGCCATTGTCAGGATTTTTACGCCCGAAAGAATCCATCGCCCTCCGCTGGGTTTGAATCTGCAACCTCGGGAACTAGAGGTTAGCAGGGTAACCACTACACCACGGAGGAAGACACCGTGAATAAACGATTGTATTGTATGGTCAGGGACATAGTGGTATAAAACGAAACATTCAATTTTGTTCTGTATTTACATGAAATTTGACACCAAAAATAGTAATTTGTGTTTAAAACATTGAGGAGGTAACAAAACTGCACATATTACATGCTAAAGTGATGTAACGCTACAGATTTTCATTATAGCTAAATTTTGAATTCATAACATATTTTCATTGATTGAATGAAGCAGTTGTTCTTGTATGTTATACAACAACCATTAGTGTTTTCTAACCGGATTTCAGAACAGAGAATTAAATGCATTCTTGTAAAACGAATTATTATTCGTCTAGTTGTAATATATTTGGCGAAATGGTGATAGCAACTAATACATCTTCAAAACAAATCACTGCAAGAAATTAAAAATACGGATTTTGATTGTAAAATCTACTAGTTTACTAAACTAATGAAGACATCACAGATTTCATAATGCCTCAGATTATACTACGATATATTACAGGTGTTTTTTTGCTTAAGAGTTTTGAATATATTTATCGTGTTTTCTTTCTCTTTTGCGGCAAAATAAAAGCTTGGAAATAACTAGTTTCAGAGTTCACGCACTTGTTTACGCTAAACTTTCACGAAGTGAAAAAATGATCTCATCAAACTTTTATGTTCACGACGCATTATATGAATGTGTCTTTGGAACATCTTTCTGTAGTGCTCGCTTTAGTTTTATTGTCTTCATAGAGTGGTGAGACTGTTGGGAATCCCAAAAGGTGTGTGTCAACAAAACATCCACCTGTGCGACTACAAAAACCACATGAAGACCTAGCCAGACAGCTCAAAACAGAATTTTAAACCTCACTTCCTCTTAAAGTTTTCCCTGAGCCATCTAGTTGGATGGCAATATCTTGGTTAGCTCTAGAAAAATGTGATGTGTTACATTCACACGACTTTCTCCACCCTCCATAGTTTATTAGTGAGTATACAAATTATTTTTATGAAAGCTTATTTTTCTATATTTTATTTAATTAGAGATGAGCCTCTCCAGAAATAGCAAATTACATATTTCGTTAAAGATAAAAAGGAAATACGATATTCAAATGGTTAAAAACAGGGCTGGCCTTAAAATCCACGTCTTTACATGCAATAGCGTAAAAAATAATGTTTACAGGACTTTAAAATAACTACAAATTATTGAATAATGCACCATTAATGATGGATATCTCGGAAATGGCCTATTCCACAAAAAGTTATTTGAAGTAAATTATGTGTTTTAAAGAGATCTACATTTTTTGTGAAGTAGGTTGTGTCTATCGCCCAACGGTTACCAGTTATACAAGTTTATATAAAATCTCTTCAGAATGAACAGGACTTCACAGGAAATTCCCATAAAATTCAAGATATACGTTTCACTTGTCATGTAAATATATTCAATATGTGGTATATTCAAAATCTTTAGAACCATTTTTAAAACATGAAAAATTTTGAAAAGTTTTCCTTGTAAATGGTAATCTGGTTTGGTGGAGCTTTCTTAAAAACCCTGTTGCTGAACCTTTGGAAGTTAATACTAAGTTTGTATTTATCAGATTGTTCGGTTTTTAATTATGCTATTCACAGACTCAGAAATCCATACACACACGGCCTTTTCATAAAAATACCTTTTTGTATTCAAGGTGCTTCAAAACAGCATTTCCTGTAAATTTTGCATAGATACAATACCTTCTCTACCTATGTATATGTGCGTGTTAGAGAAAGCAATAAAAATTATTCTCGATTAGTGTTATTGTTGTCTTACACTGATCAAATATCTCAGAAAATAGAGCTCATACCAAAAACAAGGTGCAGAAACGCACAGGTATTAAAAAATGAACACCCTGTGTAAGTATTCAATTCCTGCAATGATGTTACATTTGCATTTCATTGATTTCGAGAGCATTAATGTATCCAGTAAATAACGAAAATTTACATGACTAGCAAACAGAAAATCCTGATGGATATGCATAACAGAACTTTCTTTTTATAAAATTGAAATTTGGTATGTCGTTTGTTCCGGAGGGACAATGCCATTCACCTATTTATATACATGTACTACTATAGGTCAACGAATAAAAAGTTTACACAGCTGCGCGTACTGTCGTCCTAAATAAACATGTCCTGTAGAGTTAGGAAACAAAACGTGGTCCTGACAACATTACATGATGTATTCACTTTACGAACTGTTTAACCTAATTCGAATGCCTCGCGAGCTTTGCAAACACTGAAGCTTTGCTGCCGCATTGAAAAGTTTATATTAGTTTGACAGCAGACAGTATTTCTTTTAATAACATTCGTGGTTTTACATTTAAATACGTTTCAATTAACCTGTACTTGAATTCGTTGCTAGAGAATTAAATGAAATAATGTGTAACAGTTTGTTTGATAGCCGTTCTCTCTATGCGTGAAACCAAATAACGCTTTGTTTTTACTGCTGTCCATTTACTCTGTTTAAAAGCAGAAAATCTCATCTACAAACATTAAGCACTTTTAATTCCAGTTTCATCCCATTCTAGTTTAAAAGCCGAAGAACTCCCGTGTTCATTATTTGAGAGCTCTTAGCGGATTCAGCTATATACTCATGTACTTCAGTTGTGCATTTTTTTTGTCTCTGGTTCACTTTCAATGTAAGGTCAACGATAGGAGGGCTACATGTAGCATACAACGGTATCTCTTCTCCATAACTTTAAGTGCGTACGTACATATTCACAACTTCAAACTGAAGTGTATTTCATATTTTCTTTCTATGTTTCTCTGCAAAGTATTACGCTTAAATTCTGTGAGCTTAGCGTTTAAAATCTGTTCTGTAAAGCCATTCATCTGTGTTACAAAATGTGCAAGATATTATTTATTACAGTTTCCATTTTTCAATTGTTATGAAATTGACATTACAACGTTTTACGCTGCTGGTGCCGGGGTTGTGCTGGTTTCGTCTCTGGCTCTCGAATCGAGTGTCCGGGGTTCGATTTCCGGCTCTCGGGTGCCAATTTTAAGTTGGCCTTATCTACGCTTTCACCTCTGACTTTCTCATTTGAAGTATTCTCAGGGCCCAACGTGTTTCGGCGTCCACGGTGAAAGGCAGGTCCTCACATTCAACCGCCATCCCCATCATAATATCCTGCCATCGGAGGTCACGGATTCCGCTCACTGGGTGCCTCCACCTCAGAAATGGATCCAGTCATCGTTTGGTGGAATGAGGTGACCCCGGGAGGTCATAAACCACATATGGGAAGGCTTAGAGACGACGACGATATTTTAACGCTGTTTTTTATAATCTTCTAAATACCTTTAGTAATCATTCTGCCTAGATAAGCTTTTATGTCTTGAAATTTCAGATTTAAATGTGATGTTTCCTTTTTACTTTCTCTACTACGTATAGTAAGCAGGGGAAGTATTGTATTCCACCCAAAATTTCGATACCAAGATTTCACCTGAGATACATGTTTTGAGACCCTCTGAATCCAAAAAAAACATTTCTAGGAACATGTGCGTGTGTGTGTCTGTGTGTGTGTGTGTGTGTGTGTGTGTGTGTGTGTGTGTGTGTGTGTGTCTGTGAACAGCATAACTCAGAAACGAACAATCTGATAAACACCAAACTTGGTATTTAAGTTCAGTATCTTCTAGAGATGCGACACAAAGGTTTTCAAGGAAAACCCCACACTCAGATTAAGCTTTACATAGAACCTTTTTCGCAAATTTTAATTTTCTCAAAAATGCCTCTAAAATATCATGTTTAAGATATTTTCGTTACAAATTAAATGTATATCTCGAATTTTCTGGGAATGTCTCCAAAAGTATTCTTCATTGTGGACGACTTTTGCATAACTGGTAAACCATAAGAGATAGACAAAATTTGACTACACAAAAAATGTAGACCGCGTTAAAATACACAATTTATGTCATATCCATTTTGTTGTTGAGTGAACCATTTTCGAGATATTGCTTGTTATTCCCTTAAATTTTCCAATACTTACACTTTTTTCTCAAAATCGTTATTCATTTTTTTGTGTCCTGAACATGCAAAGAGAATGGAATGCGCCACATAGCAACCAGCGTGAAAGATTTGACTATCGCTTAAAGCCTACCATATTCCCCTTGCATCTACAAGAAAATTAGCATTAAGATTGACATCTCGATATCTCGATTAACGTGAAGCATATGGAGAATAAACGTTTGTAAAAATAGTTTGTACAAGAGTAGAGAAAGTCATGTTAGTGTAACACATCAGATTTTCAATTGATATATTGTTCATATTTCTTTGATGATGGGTTCTTAGTCCACACATCACAGTTGTGAGTTGTATTACGGTTTGTAAGTGGAGGGGTTATCTTGAAATTCTTTATTTGTTGTGTTTAAATATGTTTGACTCAAATACGAACTTTTTTATTTATTCTACATTTATTTTTAGTTAAGCTGTTTATAATAAACGTTGTTAAATCTTCCCTTTTGGATTCATTTAACCTCCAAACCTATTTTCCTGAGCAATGCCAATAGTGAACTTTGAGTGAACTGCAATACATCCTCCTCCTGCCATAGGTATATAGTAAAAAAGTAAAACACAACCTAGAATCTGCAACAATATTTGCTATTATTTCTGAATTTCAGTGCTTGTATATTAATTCTAAGTGAAATTCCTACTGGTTAATTGATGGTTGATGCTCGGTATGGGTTTTGCCAAATTTAGGCAGAATAGGCTTTGAAAAAATGAAACCATGTTACAAAATTATACTTTGATCAAAAATAGGGAGGATGGCTTAATCCTTACCTAACTTTCATTTTCGACATAATGATTATAACAATATAATTTATTTGGTGGTATGGTTATTCTAATTATACAAATTATTTATTCTTTATTGTCGCTTCAACTACAATGTGACTACTTTAAAATACAGAACATGATTACAATGAAAATACAGTATTTTAAACAGTAATAGTAGATGAAATATTAAATTCTCTAGATAGGTGTTCAATACATTGTTATACGATTTTGTCTTTTTCAAAAAGTTTGAAGTTCTTTGTTGTGCTGAATTTAGGGCGCCTGGTGGGCTGTTGGGGATATCACATCTTTCTCTGTGTTGTACATAGCAACGGCAGGCTGTGAGGAGATGAACTGTGAAGTTGGTTCTGCAGACGTCGCACACAGGAGGGTCACGTTGAGGAAATGTTTGTGCGTAATAGAAGTATGTCCAATACGTAGACTTTGCGGTTGAAAGTTTGGACTCGGCATTTTAAACGTCGTGTAATTTGCTTCTAGATGTGGCTTTCCATGTTTGTCTCCATTGATTAATGCAAATTGAGGCAGTATTTTTAACACTTATATGATTTTAGTCAAATTATATAATAAAAAAATAATAACAACCCGCCTTAAAGCAATATGTATATGCAACAATATATAAAAAGTGTATATTACAGTCATTGTATATGTTTATATTATTGTATACATGTAATAATGTTATCTGAATGTTATACGTAATTTAATAATGTAGGAGCTGTGAGAATAATAGGTTAAAAGTTGCTAACAATGACCTAAAATGAGGTAACCTTCAGGCAATAATGAGTAAGAAAGTTTAATAATGCTACTAGTCATTATTGGAGGAAGCAATAATGTAATTTTGTCAGAGTTTATAAAATAGCCAATCAAAAACCAGAAAGAAGTTTAAGTTAAATGAAAGTGTTCAATTGGAGTAGGCTTAGCCAATCAGAAACTGAAATATACAAAAATTTACAAATTCAGTTGCCAGTTGGTTGCAGACAGTGTTTCTAACCGGCCGCGTCCTCGAGAAATTTAATACGTATTCAGTGGGAGACGAAAAATAGTTTACGTGTTAAAAAGTGCAAGTAATTAATAAAAAACCTACAGCTCTCTATATCAGTGAAGTGTTATTTAAATCGTGTCAAGCATTAATAAAAGGAGTGAAGTAAAATTATAATCTGTATAAGCCTACATTCTTCAGCCGCAACACGCCTTCCAAAGAAATCTACGTCTCTAAGAATAAACACTGACGCAGCCGCGGCAAACGTAAATATATAATATTTAAAGAAACAGTAAAAAATTACAAAGTTAATATTTTTTTAAACTTTTTGGGGGCAAAGGCCACCGAAAAGTACATTTGGGACGAAGGCTACCGGAAACTTTTTACCATACGTGCGGTTGCAACTACTTCAAGTTCGGTTCCCCAACAATTTAATTACATTACAACTGCTACTTCAAATTGGCTTTCCATACGTGAAGCAACAACCTACTTCAAATTGGCACCCAAAGCGTGGGGCAAATAATAACGAAAGAATTAAACAACTTCAAAGTCTTTTTGATGAAGTTGATGAAGCCCGTGTGTGGGATCTTGATGCCCTGAGGGGGGTGTTTGGTGGCTTGTTTAACTGCCTTACAAATTCGTTAACTCATTGGAAACTTATTTTTTGCATAGTTACTTCACATCACATATCTTGTATAACGCGAAAGTATTCTTATTATATCCTTGCGTTATTTTGTAATTTATTTTCAGAATTGTCTAAAATGACTTGCAGATATGCGCGGTAATACATTTTTAATGATTAAGAGAATACATTTTTTGTACTTAGTGGCTTTAGTTTCATCTGTAGGAAAAGTAGATGAAAATAGTAAACGCACAAAAACGGAATTTGTGATATTTTCAGCATTTTCTCAAGCAGACAGATTTAAAGACAACTTTATAGAAGCTCCGCATAGAGCACAAAGAACTAAAGTATCTAAACGTAATTTCCGAAAGTTTAATAATTTTCAAGACCAGAAACTAAACGTTGGATATTTTTGTTAATGACATTATTCTTTTCATCTCCACATTATTGATATAATTAATTTCAACATATTTTTCCATAGGTTATATCGTGGGTCACGGGTACGATCCCCGGAGACCACCTACATCTAGCCGATTGGTCTTTCGTGGTTTCCCCTGGTCGACTGGCGAATGCTGGGGTAGTTCAAGTACTAGCGCAACTCTCCACCTCCTAACTTCCTATACTCATCATCTTCCTTGTTATCTGTTTCAGGACCAGGCTCCGGTGTTCGGCGGGTTGCGGTTGGACTCACTTGCGCATGGAAAGAATTCTTCCTTTGCGTCGCTGCGGGGACTGTTCTATTAGGTCACTCCTCCGAGTGGGCTCCGCCCGGGGATGGTATAAGTTGGTTGCTTGTGTGTAGGACCGGGCGGCGGATGCATTATATCTGGAAACGCTAAGGGCTCCGTCACTGCTTGCACCCGTCATCATCCGGATACGGTCGCCCTTTGGGTTTCTCCCAGGGGCCACGTTGGAAGCAAAAGTAGGCTGTTACGACCTATTTACGGTATTCTGCCCCGGTTTCAGGGCCTCTCCGTGATATGGTGGGTTTACCCTATCTTTAAGGCCCTTTACCTTATGGGGCAAACGAGTCTGCGTATACCAACATATTCACCTCATTGTGTAGTTGCAATTCTATAAAGTTTGCTTCAATATGTTGCTGATAGACGGCCTCAGTAGGGCAATAATGGTATTGTGCCATCTGTTTTAGTGTCATTGATTTATCCAAAGGGCGGTGTTGCTCCCTTGCGTGTATTAGGCTCCAGTGGAAGGTGTGATACCGTAAAGATGAGCTTAGTTACATAGTAGCCAAAATATAATATTTGTTTGATTTTTTCTATTTATTTTATTCACCGGGTGGGACTTTAGGTTGTCGTACTTAAACTTCAGGTGCCTATTTATCTGCACATGAATGAAACAACGCAGAAAATAAAAGATATAAAAAATTTGGCAGTACACGGAATCTGAATCCCGGTCTCGCTGGTGCTACTTTCTGAGCCGTTTCACTTGGAAAATATCCTTAACTGGTATACCTCCATGGATTTGGTTTAAGCTACTGATTAAATGTTTGGTCTTGTTTTGTTGCTGAACTTTATGTGAACCAAAAATACACATGCAAATAAACTACCGAGTTAAGTATGATTTAGCTATTTATAGAGAAACTACGCCGTTTTATCGAAATGTCGAAATTGGAAAGTTTTGAAATAAATTAGAGATGAAAGTGCCAGGCAACTCAGTTTTCCTGCTACAAAGCGAAATGTTCTCCAACTAAAGCTCATAAATGTATCTTCCTCTTTGTCATTCATCTTCCGGCTTAGCGAAGACGTGAGCTATTTAGTGCACTTAAATTTGTTTCCAAGAAGATAAGGTGCTTTTCTACCTGCAAACAGTTTCATCCTGTTTTGATTCCCTTGGTGGATGTTTTCCTGCTGTTGTGTTTATCAAGAGGAACATCTGTAGGAAGAAATGCGTGTAGGCAAACCCCGAACTGATTTTCACGCTCGTTTGAGTGTACATGTGTGTTTAAATAGTATAAATATATAACCACATTCACGTATTTATATCGGACATCTTTTTAGAAAGAAACAGGAATATTTTTCGGAATTTTCGTTATGACACGCAACAATTTATATCAAAATGATTCAGTTAAGTACTTTCTTCCCCCTCGTCGTCCTCCATGATGTGGTGATTACCATGCTAGCCTCCAGTTCCCGAGGTCCTGGTTTCAAACCCGGGATTTTTTCATGGAGTAAAAATCCTTAGCATTTCTTTCTCCGGAAGGGAAGTAAAGACGGTGGTCTCGTGTAGATTTACGACACGTAAAAGAACCTCAAGCATGATATAGAGGCCTCTGAGCAAAATTACCGTCTTTCACGCCCAATATAGAATGGGACGCTAAGGACCACAGCAGTTAAAGAACATCCACAAATAAAACTCAATTGAATTTTAACTTTCTTCCCAAAACCTGCGATGGCAATTACTTACATACATTTCAGATATTTGCATTATAACGTGCATATACGGCTAAATTTTAAACCACTTTTAAAGTATGTTCAGAGGCGTAAATATAGGAAAGGACTGCAAAGTGGAATCAAATCTCTTCGCACAGACTGTAACATAATATTGTAAACAAATATGTAGTGAAAGGTAGAATCAAAATGAAAAATTCATTGCCAAAGCCGGGATTTAAACCATGACTCCTCGGCTTTCCGTGTCGTTGGTCTAAGCGAGCTGCCATGGCAATATGCCGGTTAGAGCAACGGCACACTAAGTTGAAGATCCGTAGTCAAATCCCGGCTTTGGCATTTAATTTTTCAGACAACGCATCACTTTGTATGACAAAGACAAAGCTTTGTGTAGCCTAGTACTGGCTATAGCTCACTATATAAGTTACTTTTGGAAACAAGCTTTTACAAACATAAAACATTCAGAGTGTTGCAAAATGAAAACTGACTCTCGTGATGAAAATCAAAGTAATATAGATAACATAAAAATTCCGTGACGCCACAAGCCCTCAAAGGACCTGGGCCTGCCAACCTGACTGCTGGCCACACGCCTACGTACGCACCGCACAGTTGGGAAATCGTGCAACCGATACGGGGAGGTAATGTAATCAGCATGAAGCATTCCCCAGCCGGAAATTAGGCTGACGAGGCCAGGACCGCTGCTTATCGCAGCTTCTCACCTTCTTCACGATGCTAAGTGGGCACAGGTCGTATACCGTAGACGCAAAATCCGCACTTCTCATGAATGGGATCGAACCCTGCGCATCCTGTAGCCGAGAACCAGAGTACCACGCTTCAGCCTCCGCGCCACGGTGTAGTACAAAATAATATAGATATGTAATATAAATGTTTCGATAACCTTTGTTAGATAAGATATATGGAGCCATCATACCGAAGGCAGAAAAACACTGTGCAGAAAATTGTAGAGCAGAAATGCAGTAACAAAACAAAGCACTTTGAGGATAAGAGCAAGGGTCGCAGGAGCTTTCTAATGCGCTACAGGTGTTAACATTAAATCCCTCATGTTAGAACCAGCAATTGTGAAACACTTTTGTACAGCGTCAAATGTAAACAAACACACTCTTCTACCTGTCGGTCACGAAATGAATGCGCTTGGAGGAGGGCGCCACTGTTTCTTGCTGACAATCAAGGATGGGGATCAGTGAAGAGTGAAGGGCTCGGCGAAAGGGGAATGCCCAATTGTACAATAAAAACAGTAATACATTTGCAGGCCTCAGTCTCGCTGGTAAATGTGACTTGAAACTGCGGATGTTTACCTGGTCGTCCTTCCGATGTCCCGTCCACTTTTTCCGTAACCGTTTAATTCCTCTTCCTACCATACGCACTCATATCGTGGCTGACCAGTACAGTACTTGTCACTTTCACTAGCTGTGCCTGATGTGAAGCTTCCTAAATGCTGCGGTAATATTTCATTACAAAAAAGTACAATACAGTACGCGTATGTAATAGTTTCTCATTATGTACCACTACTCATAGTTGAGAGAATACGTACATGGCTGTCGTGTGGGTTACGTTACATGTTGACTGCAAATGAAGATGTTTCATAAACCCATACAGCGCTTCTGTTGTTATACTGTTTTCCTTCAGTGTGGTATAATCCAAAATGTTAATAAGATCTTTTGTTAAATAGTTTGAGTAAAAATCTCCACTTGGTATAGGTTGTAAATAATAAATCAATACAATTGTAATGTGTACTTTGAAGGCTTATTAGGGTTAAACTTCCACAGTGAAATTACAATTAAACACTTAGTGACATTCTCGGCATTCAGGCTTTCTGCGCGATGCAATACCACTTGATGAGATACCCGAATAAGAAAAGGGAGGCTGTAAGCGTTATTTCGTCAATGTTACTTTTACCAACTGTTTCACCCATTATTTCAGAAACTACTTAAGGTATCACACTGAAAGTTTTACAGGATGTAGATGCATAGCTTCTAAGTTCATTGGCGTACGTCTATACAATAGTGTGACGTAGCGACTACAGCTCAAGGTTATCGGGAGGTCGGTGCCAGGCATTCGGAGATAAACAAAGATAAGTTGCGCTCTCGCCAGTTATAAACACCAAAAGCACTATCGGCAGATAACCAGACTTTTTTGGAAGTTTCTTTCCCCCGCCTCCGGAACGTGAGTCCAGATAGTTCTAGAATGTCCTATGGAAGATTCCATTGACTATAGTGCGTGAACCGTCCGAAAGAAGTGGCTACATCGTGCATATTTCATTACACCGCCACGTCACGAAGAAAGTGAAGTAATAGGGAAAACTAGGTGAAGTGACAGTGAATAGTTGGACTATATCACATTAACGAAGTAATAGTGAGAACATTTTGAAGGGACAGTTAAAGCTGATAAAAGTCACAATAATAAGGTTCATTAAAGAGGATATGCTTCTTTCTTAATTACACAAAAAATTTTATTCCAATTTATCAACAATTCATTTTTAAAACATAACCAACTCATTAACAACAAAATGAATGATTAATAACATTAATATACTGTTATCGTTCAAAATTACATTCAGCTATCTTCAGTAGTTCAGAGAGATTATGTGTAATTTAGACCAGAATATGTTACTCAGAGAAAACACTGCTGAAAGTAAAAATGTAGAAATATAAGCTTACACATACCTACAAAGCAAAAGGTACATTGCTTGAGCATGGGGAAGCTGCAATATTTGGCACCAATTAGTAGAGCGAAGCTTCCCCTAAATGTGTCTTTTACTCCAAAGAGTATAGGAGTTTTTATTCTGTCTATGAATTCCTGCAGAATTCAGAGTATAAAATGCTAGATACCATACCGTTGTTAAAATATGCTTAAATGTAAGCATTGTGCTCGAAATGATAAAATAAATATCAAACTAAAGAGGCAATTCTAGTTTAGAAGACTACATAAAAAACTAAGGATGTTATTTTTTTGCAATTTTCGCATTTGGTCTTCACTTAACCTTCATCATCGACTTCATATTTGCGGATGAATTTTAGGTGATTTTGGTTATTCTGAAACATTCTACCAAAAGCGACATATACATCTTCATTCCGGGCTTCAAGTAATCCCATTGTTGGATTTATATTGCAAACCATTACAATCTTGACATTCCATCATATATGTTATAGAATTAATCTATATACCTCAATCCATTATTTCCGATGAAATCTCTATAAATCGATTACGGCATGGATAGAGTATCTCCGCTTAAGGGCCAAGTAAATAGCAGAAAAGTATTTTATATTTTAAAAACTCTGATGTGTTACACTCGCATGGCTTTATCTACTCTTATACAAACAATTTTTACAAACGCTTATTCTCCATCTACTTCATATTAATCGAAATAAACATTTGCAGAAATTATCTTTTTGCTAATTTTCTTGTAGGTGCAAGGGGAATATGGTAGGCTTTAGGCGAAAGTCAAATGTTTTAAGAGCTGGTTGTATTTCATGCGAAGCATTTCACACTCTTTACATGCCCAGAACATTAAAAAAAAATGAATAGCGTATTCCCATTTGAAAAAAAGTAGTAAGTATTGCAAAATTCAAACAAAGAAAAATGAATATCTCGGAAATGGTTCATTCGACAAAAATAATGTATATGACAAACTCTATGTTTTAACCAGATCAACATTCCTTGTGTAGTAACATTTTGCCTATCTCTTACTGTTTATCAGTTATGCAAAAGCCATTCAGAATGTAGAGCACTTTTGCGGACATTCACCGAAAATTCAAAATATACATTTCATCTGTCATGAAATGTCTTAAATATACGATATTTTAATCAAAATCATTAGAGGCACTTTAGAGAAAATCAAGATTTTCGAAAAATATTCCATGTAAAGGGTAATTTGGGCTGGGGGATTTTCTTGAAAATCTTCTTATCGCATCTTTGAAAGATACTGAAGCTAAATATCAAGTTTGGTATTTATCCAACTTTTCGTTTTTGAGTTATGCTGTTCACTACACACACACACACCATCCACACAGACCATTTTCTAAAAACGGTTTTTCTGGATTCGGGGGTCTCAAAACATGTATTTCCAGTGAAATATGTAGTAGAGAAAATAAATATTATATTTTAAAAGTCTTAAAAGTTTAAAGAAATTAAATTAACCCTAAAATGACAATCATAACGTCCTCCAAAAACACGACTAATGGCTTTTACTTTCCCCCATAATATTAAGGACGTTTATTAAAAACATTTCTTTCTATAACGCCTAGATTTGGAGATTATGTACAGTCTCAATTTAAATGGTCCATCCCATATACGTATGTGGGCTCTTAAAACGGGGCTCTTGCATGTAGGTATTCTTTAAAAAAAACGAAATGACTATTGTCGAAAAAGAAAATAAATATTTAACGAATATAGGTAAATCTGGACAGAAAACATATGACAGGGTGCTTCTGAATGCTTTCTTAACCTAGAACTTGTTCTGAGACGAGACTGTGACGCGTGCATTTATACATAAAGAAAAACTTGAACTGTTGCTCAGTTTTTGTCACATGCATTTTCTTGGATTGTCTAGGAGTTTTATATTTAGATAGTTCGTTAAATGTTGGTAATCGTTGTGATGCAATCATTAGATCCAAAATGACCTTTACAAAATTTACGAAACAACTCATTGGAGTTAAGAATTCCCCACATTCTTACATGGAACAAAAATGGCTGTACTGGTTGTATTTCAATCCTGTGACTGAGATCAGGAACGATATCCTCTTCTTTACTGGATGGTAGGATTCTTATCAGCTTTTGCTTTCCTTTTGTGGAATACTGCTCTTTTTCAGCCGCTTCTTTTCGGACGCCTCGCTTGTCAGACTTCGCTTTGAACTCCGTGATTTCTTCAGTAGTCTGTTTCGTATGGTTGAGCCTAGTTCTTGGTCTTGGCAAGCCGATTGATATTTTCAAAGGGAAAGTAACAAGAACGGTCTGTGAATTCTTTGGCTTTCCAAAGGCTTAGTAATTTTTTCATTCGTCAGTATGTTTCACTTTTCAAAACCAATATATGCGCTTTTTGTACTTTAAAGTTCCTTACAACTCAGGTCTACATCGACATAAAATTATGTGATGATGATTGAACCTTTACAAATTGCACTCTAACCCCGACATGTAGGCATCTGTAATAATTAGCGAATTTGTTGCATATCTGTAACATGACAGTATCTCACCTGGGTAAACAGGCACCCTTTGCAAAAGTCACGCAAATAGTGAAACCCTTTGTAACAAAACTTAGGTCTACTTTCGTATTTGGCGATAATGTTCACCTTTCAAACACTTTTGGGGTGTATTGTCTGCTTTCCGAGGTTTCTCATCTTTTTGAGGATATATGAGGTCTCTTCATCTATTATTCAAGAGATTTTGGAAATATCCGTCAACATAAGTCATTTTCACATTCCTTTGGGCATCTCTCCGTTTGAGGCATCAGCAGGAATGATAAAAAAAAACAAAGAAAGAAAGAAAGACATGTATTTTTTAGTACATGGTACAGATTTTTGTAAAATGCCTCAGAATTTATCTTTGAAGTGTTCAAAGTGAGAGATTCAAGTGCAAACTTTACGCTGCTTAATTACACGCGCGCACGCACACACACACAAACAGACATACATTACACACTCGTTTTAATTATAGTGAATGTATTTTGTTCCCTTGTTGTAGGTTACAAATCTTTCCTTAGAGTTCCTATTAATTATTGGATAATACATTTGGTTATGGTATTTCAATTGCACTATAATAATGTTAAAATTATGTCACGCCACAACACTCGTACGCTCTTTCAGTGTTTGTAGAGAGCACGCCGAACGGATTTTACCTCCCTGTCAGTGAATTTTAGCTTGTGTTGTTTAACAACTTTTGGTTTGAGTGCACATAACTTGAAGCCAACGTCCTAAGAATGTATACCTGATAACAGAAGCATGGGTTATTCCCAATTATTTTGGTTACTATTGAAGTATGTAGCTACACGGAGTGTCCAGGTACATATCTTCATACATGGTGCCAGTGGGTATTTATTTATTTGACGCATTTACACTACATTAATATATATATACGTATCACTGCTGTAGTAATACAGGGCATTTAAGTAATGAAGTGAGTCTGAACATGTTCAGTACCCAGTGGAGACTTTGTTCTTAAAATTCACATCCGTTACATATTTTTCTCTATCCAGTATAATTTCATAGAGATTCCACAAACCTGACTGACTATTCAATGAAATCTTCCTTTTTATGATTCTATGATTCCAGTTAATCACGATAAATATTTGTATATACTTTTAATTATGCAATACAATTAAACGATATATTTTATATTGAGCATGAGAATGGGACTACACTTGACTGTTTAAATAGCGATATTCTAACCTGAACACATGAGTCATAAAAGAAGGATTCTTCGCATTTCACAACTCACTAACTAGTATATGAGAAACTTAAAACGAAGAGCAGCGACTCCTTCGGGTATGAATGATGCGATATTCTTGATATATCAGCAGACACTACTAAGCTTTAGATGGTAACTCTGACATCGTCTTCAGGGTGATTAATGAAGGCGAAATATAGCTGGGCTGATCCATTAAGACCATGCCGGAACAATTGTCTACTTCGACATCACTCGGCTGTTTTTCTGAACACACCTTATAGTTAATTGGCCAGCCCAAGTTGACGACACCAAAAAAAACACAACTTTCTAGGAGCGAAAAGTGGAGAACGGCCCATTTCCTGGCTATGCTCCTATCTCTGACAGCTAGTGCGACCTCTGAGGCTACGGCGGAGTAGAATGCTATGGATGTGTGCGTGCGTGCGTGTGTGTGTACAGCTTCATGTGTATACGATAAAAACACAAAATAAGAAACAACAAATACACATCCAAAACGATCGCAATAAATAGCTAGCATACGCAACAAAAACGCAGACACGAAGTTATAAACTGGACTATAAGTTCGAACTCTTGCTTTTCTATAGCTTCTTAATTGTGCAACAAGTGAAAATTAAAGCTAACTAGGCGCAGTAATAAACAAATCTTTGAAGAAACTAGCGGCAGAAGAATTTTTCCTCAAAAGACAAAATGCCTTCATATAAGACTATAAACTTCGGGTTGCATAGATACTGAGATCTATGAGTAATGATTTAAATTGCTGTATATACGGGGCGGACCATTACAAACCTGTTGGCATTTTAGTGGATCATACGGCGCGCGTTTACTGGGGAGATAAGAACTCGCTCTCGCACGATAGGAAAATCCAAGAGCGGTGAAAGACAGAGATTAAATTTACCGTCCCATACAAATAATGCGCCAACAATGATGATCTTACCATTTATGGAAGCATATTTTAAAAATGACGTCCATACTTCTGGATACAAAGATCAGTATGGCATAACAATTCTGGAACACCTTCTAAAGCTCTCTATCTGTAATTTCACGAACACTCACCTGGTTTTATCCTGAAGTTGTTGTTAATATACAACTTGTGTTTTAAATCCAGAAACAGGTAAAAATCACATTATTCGTTGCATACCAAAGTAGGTAAATAAGGGATTTACTGTACCTTACGTGTTTCATCAAGAAGTTGAAATGACAATGAGCAGTCGGCTGGTGTGCATGGCGATTGATCTTCTTTCCATGTGTTCTGTAAACAAGTGCCGTACGACTGACTAAAACCCTGGTAGGTATGATTAACCTTATGCTAAGGTCCCAATTGCATATTTCCTATAATGAATTCGGTGATAACCAAGCGAGGTGGTTCCGTGGTAACGTAGATACGCAATCGGTAGATCCCGGTTTTAAGACTCCGGGACCATCCAATCTGACTTAAGCTTTTTCTTCGGTTCTCCTAAGTCGCTAGGGGAATACTGGGTGAATTTTTCTAACATTCCTTTAATCATTACAACTCAATTCCCTCTTCTTTACCGCCACATCAGGCATTGGTCTGATCATCCATCCTCAATATGCTAAGATTCAGAGATTGTTTACTCCTTGACAGGCTACTAACGCAAATAATTGGCTTGTAAATCCCTGGGGGTGTAAGTCCTACAAAGGGGAGGATAATCTGTTGGAACAGAAGTATCTTGGGTGTTATCTATTTTACATCATCTACTCTCTGGCTGTGCTGCACAAATTTTCAACGTCTGAAAGAAGATCCAAGACTTCTCAAACCATTTTTACGGTGACTGTAAACCAAAGCTGCGGCTGTATAAATGAAGTACACGGTGTTGGAGCGCCGTAAGTAGTTAACTATTTTGGGGCAATTATCCTCGGCTTCGACTCTTATACTCTCAGCGTAAATGCGATTGAGCGTTAATGATGACATAATTACACTGGAGTCAAATTACTGTTTCAATATTTGTTATACCACCGTCTTATGATTGCGAAATAAAATTATGTATCAGGTTCTGTAGTTGTGTGTGTGTGTGTGTGTGTGTGTGTGTGTGTAAGTGTGTGTGTGTGTGTGCCGCTATTAAACCCATCGCATTTTCTTATATTCCACGAAACTGACTAACCCTTGATGTAATTAATTGTTATGAAGAAGTAGTTTATCAGCTGAAATGTTTTCCCTAAACTCGCACAATTTCATGTTAATTGCTCACTCCCGTCGTTTGCGATGCTATTAAGCACTGATTAAGAGGTTCGTGGTATTGAATTGTATTAAACGTATGGAAACCGCATGTTAAGAAGTTAGTGTTGCGTCTTAAGCAACAGTATAGCACATCCGGACGTATAGGTTCAGTAACAAAGTGTTTGTGTGAGAGTTTGTTTGCGAGTGACGCTTTGATGTCTTCCTTCTATTTCTTTGACAATCAGCACCTCCTAGGGAACTATCGGAATATTTACATTGATGGATTTTAATTCTAATTTTGTCATTGGTCCTGAAAATTCACGTTTTTCCTGATTTCCACTGTGGCGTTTCCCCTCTCCTCCTTCGCAATGGCTTATGAAATCTGCTCAAGAACGGCCCAATGCTTCGGAAATGATGAGTGGGTCATCGAGAGAAACAGTTAACATCCGAAGCTTCTAGAAAGATGACGTCATGTATGAGTTACCATTAGATAGTTTGCTTCACGCTACTGACGTCAGCGCCATCATACTCGTGGTCAACTTTAGCAACTCCTGGGTAGGCAGCAGACTCACTCTTCGGACAGGGACCGAGTGGAAAGCACCCATACTTGTGTTCTGGTTTTGAGACGGCGAGATTTGGCGTAAACCACCAAGAGTAAACTTTTGGGGTTTCTAAGTTATTTTCAACTGTTTAGTAAGCTGAAAGTTGAAACTTTTTACTTTTGGTGTTACCAAATTCACATTTACGGGAGAAGCATTTATATTTTTCATTTAGTGTAACTTTGCATTTTATTTTTCGCTATTTCAGAAATATTCTCGATTTTTAGGGAAACTTATATTCTGAAAAGCTGAAAGAGTATATTACATTGTTTTCTCCGAGAATGTTATTTGTAAATCAGAAAACTTTTAAAAAGTTAAAGCAAGCTGATGATGGAATTGTTAACAAATGAAAAACCTTTATAATAAATTGTTAACTACTCTGGCTGTGATTCTTTTCAATTCCTAGCTCCTACGCAATAATACTTTCCACAATATTTAGCACCTCTGGGTATGGGAAAAGCCTAGTGGTACACCAATAGCATTTTAGCGATGTAAAAGTTTCTAGATTCTTCGAAGGCTTGCCCACGGTTCTCGCGGCGAGTGTATATGGCGTCCGTATTAGAGAGCAATAATTTCTAAAAATTATGTCCTTTGTTTCGCTTTGTGGCGGTGCCGTGGCCGAGTGGTTAGACCGCTCGCCTCCCACCTAGGCGGTCCGGGTTCAATCCCAGGGACCTGCATGTGGGATTTGTGGTGGACGAAGCGGCGTCTGGGCGGGTTTTCTCCGGGTTCCCCGGTTTCCTCCTCCTTTCATCCATTTCACCAACATTTCGTTTCATCTACTTCCTTCATCCCATACCAGGCATCGGGCTGATCACCCATCCTGGATGCTCTGTCTGATCCATGAGTGTCTGCTCCTCGACGGGCCTCTGACCCCAGGCACCCGCTTGTAAGTCCTGGGGGGTGTAAGTCCTACATAAGAGGAGGGTAAACAGATAATGAATGAATGAATGAATGTTTCGCTTTGTGAGATGTTGCTGCTAAGTGACAATTTTTCGACTCTTAACGCTGATTTTCCCAATTATATTCTGTCTTTCTCTTGTTTGTGTATTTACGCTGTTTAAATGCATTGAAAATATTCAATTTCTATTAACAACATCTATGTGTATTGGATATATTTTTGTTGCGATTAATATAATTAATATGCAGAATAAATGTACTGTTTCAAAACCTAAGCTAATGTTCCATATTGGCAATGGATATCCTTTGTTGTTATGGTATGTTTAGGTTCTATCATGTAGTAAATCCTACAGACACTCGTACTAGGTTGGTACGCGTAGTCTGGCTTAACTGGAACTGAAGCGTAAGTCTTCTACAAGAAGTACTTTCCACTTTAGGATTAATCGCGTTAATTACTTTAATTTCAAACGTTACGTAATGAGATTTATTCGCAATCCATGGCTTCTTGTTACTATCATAATTACCATTACTATTATCTTCGGCTCGTTCTTGTTTGCTAACGGGATCAAGCTCGAGAGCTCAGTCGATAATATGAAGGTGGCAAGAAATTGTGCTCATCGACTGAAATGAGGCGGAGAACACGATTACTGACGCATCCCGTAATTACCAGTGGAAGGAGGAGAGGCACAAGGGTCGGGGAATGTCGCCGGCTCTTCATGGGGATATCAAAGAAAGTGAAGGGGCATTAATTATTTGCTTAATTGCCATCATGGGAAGCATTAAACCACAGCTCCACGGAACAAGAAACTTCCTGCAGAGACACGACCAAGTGTCAAGCATCTCCCTCCGGTGTAATGGAATTTGAAAATAAACAACCTGTGCAATATGTATGGAAGCAGACTTGTGAGCAGAAGAAACCCACAGAATGTACGGCGAAACCAGTGTACTATACTATAATGTAATGTTATGGGATCACTAAATAGTTTGCGAATATTTCTGTGTGCTCCATAGTCTTATAATTTAGTAATGATTCGAAACCAAATTAATACAATTTCTCATTTTTCCACCCAGTTCATGTCTTGCGTTAAATATTCTTTTTCTGCAAAAGATTACCTTCCTCTTTGTATAAGATACACCGCCAAGGATTTACAAGCCAATACGTTGAGTCAGTAGTCTTTCGAGGAGCAACCAAACTTATGGATCATAGCATACCAGGATGGGTGATCAGCCCAATGCCTGTTTGGCGATGAAGAACAAGGATATGATATGTACTGATGAAAGAGATGAGAGGAAGATTCACCTATCCAATACAACATTCGCCTAGCGCCCGAGGAAAATAGCAAACAAAATTCGATTATGTTGATTGGCCTCGGAGGTTTGAATCCGTAACCACACGTATGTGACTCGCACACGTTATCGCTGGGCCATCTCGCTCGATCTCGGGATAAATATCTGTAGGCGGCTGTGTTTATTAGGATAAGACCATAGTCTGCAGTAGATTCTTATAATGTTTTTTACTATACTACGTAGAGTAAGTAGGGGAAGTATTGTATTCCACCCAAAAATTCGATAGCGAGATGTCACCGAAAATATATGTTTTTAGGCCCCCTGAATCCAAAAAAAGCATTTTTGGAAACATGTCCGTGTGTGTGCCTGTGTGTGTGTCTGTGAATAGCATAACTCAGAAACGAACAGTCGGATAAACACCAAACTTGCTATTTAAGTTCATTATCTTCCAGAGATGCAACAGGAAGGTTTTCAAGAAAATCCCCCACCCCAGATTACCCTTTACATGGAAAATTTTTCGAAAATTTTAATTTTCTCAAAAATGGCTCTAACAATTTCGAATAAGATACCTTAATTTTAAGACATTTTTATGGCATATGAATTGTATATCTCGAATTTTCTGCGAATTTCTCTAAAAGTATTCTTCATTGTGAACGACTTTTGCATAACTGGTTAACCATAAGATATATACAAAATTTTACTACACAAAAATGTAGATCGCGTTAAAATACACAATTTATGGCACATACATTAATTTTTGTTGAGTGAACCATTTTCGATATATTGTTTTATTGCCTTAATTTTACCAATACTTATACTTTATCTCAAATGAGAAATCGTTATTCATTTATGTTTGTCCTGGTAATGCAAAGAGAATGGAAAACTCCACATAGCAACCAGCTTTTAAAATATTTGACTATGGCTTAAAACCTAGCAATTCCCCTTGTATCTACAAGAAAATTAGCAATAAGATTAACATCTCGATTAACATGAAGCATATGGAGAATAAGCGTTTGTAAAAATAGTTTGTACAAGAGTAGAGACGGTCATGTGAGTGTAACACATCAGACTTTTTCAAGCAGTAGTGTGGTGGATAACCCGGAAACTTCGGTCCCAGCTGCCAAACAGGATAAACAGAAAGAACATTGGTTTGATCATCTTATGAAGCTTTATATTTCGTTGGAGAGAAGGTTAGGCAGAATACACAACGTAGCCTATTCTAATTGAATAAGCTCAGCCCAACATTTATGTTATGTATCGACTCTTTCTTTTATTTATGGACGCTCTTTAACTGCTATGGTCCTTAGCGTCCCATTCTATATTGTGTGTGAAAGACCGGTAATTTTATTCAGAGGCCACTTTATCAGGCTTGAGGTTCTTTTAAGTGCCGTAAATCTACGACACGGGACCACCGGCTTTACTTCCCTTCCGAAGGAAGCCATGCTAAGGATTTTTACGCCCGAAAAAAATTCATCGTCCTCCGCCGGGTTTGTACCCGCGACCTCGAGAACTAGAGGCTGGTATGGTAACTACTACACCTCGGAGGATGACAGTTATGTATCAATGAATGCATTAAAGATTAAATTAAAAGAAAGAAAAGTACGCATATACTAAGACCCGAGGTATGCACCCATTTTGCTGGACTGTGTATATGTGTGTTTGTATCTACTAACACAGAGAAAGCTTAATATAATTCGCCTAAAAGAAACTGGTGTGGACATTGGTTGTTTTATCACAGTTTCGGAACATATTTGTGTCCGCTGTATACTTTATAATTCCCATTACTTTAATATAACTATTTAATTGTGTAGACACTATTCATGTTCGCAAAAATAGCTTATACTTATTTTACATAATAGGGTTATTAAAAAAGAAGGAACAGACTTTAAGTATCTATTTTTAATGAACGACAATAGATGGCGACACATGCGATACATCACTGAAGAGAGAAAGCTTTAAAATTTTATTTTGTGTGTTGTTATGCGAGGATGAACAGGGCTTTCCGTTTGCACACACAACCATTTTCTACGAATTTATTTTATAAATTGTAAACTTTTTATAGCAAAGCCGCTCGTTGTTGAACTTTCAACGAAATGCACGCTGTAATGAAATAGTAGACTCATTCTTTGCAGAATGCAGCACACAAAACGGCTTTTCCTGTGGCGTCGCCATTTTCTCGCAAACGAACACAGCGCCGCTGTAGGCACCGAGTGGAGCTGATAGGTGGGGCTTAAAACTTTGAACTTCCTCTATTCAACGATGTGTCTTATGTGTTGTTATGTATATTTATTATATATGATTGACACTAAAAGAAGGTTTTCTAAAGTAGGCTCAGCTGTTGGTTAACGGTCTCTGAAATGTTCGTGGCGCTTGCCAAAATTGACTTTAGTCAGTCCGTTTGTGCACCGAAGTTACAGAATGGCTTAAAATCTGACACAGCAACCTGACTTTTAAAGTTATTTTTGGGTTATGAGCAGGCAGAGGGGTTTTGATAAGTAAATAGAGCAATCGTGTTACCACACGAAATATAGTTGACGTCATGTATCTACTTGCGCACACACACCTATCCACCCCCAACAACTCGTTTCGCTGCGTCTGTCCTATTTATTCGCTGCACAAACACCAGTGGTGAACTGTGACAATATGCCTAAAGCAAATGTGGCAGCACAAATGGCAAAACCATCAATCTGCAATTCAATGAAACACAATAAACTGCAACATTATAAGAAAAGAAAAGAAAATGGAAACTAGAACTTCAATCTCCTCAGCCCCAAATTACAAATCAGAATTTTCGAGGATCTGTTTCATACATTAATAAGAACTGATACTGTTTTAAAAATGTACATCTTTCGAAATACTTGTTTAGTAGCTTTCATAAACAGATTGAAAAATATCAATAGCTAAACATGCATTGCTTTTATCCTTCCAATACTCCTCAATCACGGTGTTTCAAAGTAGGATGACTACCTTTAACTGTATATGATATTCATTTACAGAGAGCACTGCGAGATCACAGTCGCTTCCAACTTCCCTCGCCACCATTCCTCGGTGCGTTCCTAACTTGATGGCTTACTTACTAAAACCCCTCTTCCTGGTTATGAGCGACATCTTTGCATAGCATATTGTATAAATATTACAAATAATTTATACCGCTAATTTTATGTGGGGAAGCGGACATATAGGAAACATTTGTAAGTAATATCTGTAGCATTCTCATCGCGCTTGAGAAAAGAATATTAAGTAAATGAAAATTATTGTACAGTACTGTTCACAGTAGTATAGTCTTTTATTATTATGCGATAAAATTAGTATTGGATTTAATATCTTCATCTGAAGTGATAAAATATTACAATGGCATAAAAATACACTTATCATGGAGCTAGGTCTGAACCATCGTTCAACTAAGCCCGCCTCGTTAATCTCCAAGTGATAACACACTGGATAATATGGAACTAATACTGAAATGTTAAAATAGAGAATTTCTGTATTATCAATATTTCCAATGTACTCCAAAGTGTAAAATATTGAACTTCTTTACAGCGTCTTATAACTATACAACGAGTGCTAATTAATGCTCGTCGGACACAGAAGCTACGGAGAGCTAGATAACAAGCTATTTTTTACAAAGAGGATGATGCTGGAAACTAAGGTTATAATATGGGCGTTGTATAGTTGCAGAAACTTTGAGACAGCTGATTCACCTAGTATAATAGCATTGAGTATGACCAGGCACTACTTGATTCGGATCATAAATGGTTAGGAAGTATATCATACAACAGTAATAATAATAATAATAATAATAATAATAATGTTTATTTAAATTCCAATAATTTAGAGAACTGAATTTAAAATAAATAGTATTCAATAAAATTATTTTATTTATGCTTTAATATACTATCTGTATATATATATAATTATAATATTTACATAATCATATATATCGAAATATATAGGGTAGTTAAATTATATTCTAACCCACTCCCGGCCTCTCCCTACTGCGCGAGACAGCCGGCAGTTGCCGGGGACTAAAGAAGCGGACTAAAATCCTTACCTTATAATAGATGCTGGAAATGTAGAGCTTCTGCTTTCAAACAGGCAGCATATCTCATGTAAATATTGAGGCAGCAGTTTTAACACTTAAGTGATATAAGACAAATTATATAATATAAAAATATAATAACAGCCCGCCTTAAAGCAATATGTGTATAATATATATAAAGCGTATGTAACAGTGATTGTATTATGTTTATATTATTATGTATATGTATAGCAATGTTATGTGAATGTATTACGTAATTTAATAATGTAGGAGCTGTGGGAATAAAAGTAAGCTGTCTTTCGTAGCAAACAGAATTTATAAAGTAGAAGCCGAAAGTTGCTAACAATGAGGTAACCTTGAGGCAATAATGAATTGGAAAGTTTAATAATGCTACTAATAATTCTTGGAACAATAATGTAATATTTAAAACAGCTTATAAATAGCCAATTAAAAACTATAAAAGCTGTAAGTTAAATATTCCATTCTATTGGAGTAAAATTAGCCAATCAGATACTTGATATAGAGAAATTTATAAATTTAGGCGGTAAAAGCCAGACGCTACAAGACAGCGTATCCAACCAGCGTTCCCGAGACAAAAAAAGTTCATTACGGCGTGAAAAATATAAAGTTTACGTGTTAAAAAGAGCAATTAACAATAATCTCACAACTCTACAGTATGATATATCAGTGAAGTGTTATTTAGTCGTGTGAAGTATTAATAAACAAAGTTAAATACCATTATAGTTTGTGTAAGCCTTCATTATTTAGCCGCACCAAACCCTGCTAAGCGATACGTGTTTCTCCAAAATACTACTGACGCCACCGGAAAAGTGAACTTGGGGCGTAGGCCAGCGGAAGGTTTGTATTGTACGTGGGGCTTAAACTACTTCAATATTCTCTCTCATTCTGCGAAGCTCAGCAGCAGGAATTCTTGTGATGAAACGCCTCATTATGATCAGAAAATTGGAGTGTGGTGTGCGAAAGGTACTAGAAGAATAATATGGCCCATATTCTTTGATGATACAATAAATACAGTGCGATATCAGAGGTTAATTCTGAGGCTATTTTGCAATCGCTTGACAGAAGAAGAAAAATCGTATGGTTGGTCCCAGCAAGATTCTGCAACAGCACACACGGCTGCCGAATCATTACATACAATAAGAGAGGTGTTTGATGACAGAATAATTAGTGTAGATTTGTGGCCCCCTCGTTCTCCTGACCTAACTAGTTGTAAATTTTATTTACGGGGTTCTTTAAAATACAAAGTGTATCGTTTCAATCCTCGAACACTACAGGAAAATAAAGAAAATATTGTGCAAGAAATCAAATGCCGGCGTAACTTCCCCGGCGACTGCCAGCTGTCTCGCGTAGTAGAGAGAGGCCGCGAGTGGGCCCGAATATAATTTAATTACTCTATATGTATACATACTATTATATATGCCAAATGACCTACCAGACAACCCGTACGTGAGAAGCACGCACATATAAGTATATATCTTCCCCAGGGTGGAAGTCAAATCTCCGAGGACTTCGTCTTCTTTCTCCGTTTACACTCCCTGTTAGGGCTTACACCCCCCAGGACTTACAAGCGGGTGTCTGTGGTCAGACATTTAAAGCTTTCCCATTTAAAATATTAAATTGATCCTAAAATGACCATCATGACGTCCTCCAAACAAAATACGACTAATACTCTTTACTTTGCCCATAATATCAAGCAACTTTTATTAAATACATTTCTTTCTACAACGCATAGATTTGGAGATATTTTACAGTCTCAGATTTAATGGTCCACCCTGTATATGTTGTGAAATTAATATTAAACTTACATAAGAAATCACATTATTATCCATCAGAACCATTTGCTTCCGCAAGTAATGTGCAGTTTCAAAGGTAAGCAAGGAGTGCTAATCAGCACAAAAGAAAATGCCGAAAACAAATAAAAGATTTTAAAAGAATTTTACCATCATAATACTCATATCGATCATTGTTTCTTATATCAGCAATCTTCCACACACACAAATAAACATGTAGCATATTCTTACCTTTAAAGAAATATTAACAATCAATGTATTTTGGAATACTTGTGCTTGAGTTTATACTATTCGGATTTTTTATTTTAATCAAAATACTAGCTTCATTAAAGTCAATATACCTTTTTATTTTCTCTACTACGTGTAGTAAGTAGGGGAAGTAACCCAAAAATTCGATAACGAGATTTCACCGGAAATACATGTTTTGAGACACCCTGAATCCAAAAAAAGTATTTTTGGAAACATGTCCGTGTGTGTGTCTGTGTGTGTGTGTGTGTGTGAACAGCATAACTCAGAAGCGAACAGTCGGATAAACACCAAACTTGGTATTTAGGTTCAGTATCTTCCAGAGATGCGACTCGAAGGTTTTCAAGAAAATCCTCCCACCCCAGATTACCCTTTACATGGAAGATTTTTCGAAAATTTTAATTTTATCAAAAATGGCTCTAACGATTTTGATTAAAATATCATATGTTTAAGATATTTTTATGACAAATAAAATGTATATCTTGAATTTCCTGGGAGTGTCTCCAAAAGTAGTCTTCATTGTGAACGACTTTTGCATAACTGGTAAACCATAAGAGATAGACAAAATTTTACCACACAAAAAATGTAGATCGCGTTAAAATACACAATTTATGTCATATACATTTTTTTTGTTGAGTGAACCATTTTCGAGATATTGCTTGTTATTCCCTTAAATTTTTCAATACTTATTTTCTCAAATGGGAATTCGTTATTCATTTTTACTTTCTCTAATACGTATAGTAAGTAGGGGAAGTATTGTATTCCACCCAAAAATTCGATACCGAGATTTCACCGGAAAAACACGTTTTGAGATCCCCTGAATCCCCAAAAAAAATTTTTGGAAACATGTCCGTGTGTGTGTCGGTCTGTGTGTCTGTGTGTCTGTGAACAGCATAACTCAGAAACGAACAGTCAGATAAACACCAAACTTGGTATTTAGGTTTAGTATCTTCCAAGGATGCGACACGAAGGTTTTCAAGAAAATCCCCCCACCCCAGACTACCCTTTACATGGAAGATTTTTCAAAAATTTTAATTTTCTCAAAAATGGCTCTAACGATTTTGATGAAAATATCATATGTTTAAGATAATATCATGAGAAATGAAATGTATATCTTGAATTTTCTGGAATGTCTCCAAAAGTATTCTCCATTGTGAACGACTTTTGCATAGCTGGTAAACCATAAGAGATAGACAAAATTTTACTGCACAAAAAATGTAGATCGCGTTAAAATACACAATTTATGTCATATACATTTTTTGTTGTTGAATGAACCAGTTTCGAGATATTGCTTGTTATTTTCTTAAATTTTTCAATACTTATATTCTCAAATGGGAATTCGTTATTCATTTTTTTGTCTTGGATATGCAAAGAGTATTAATCTGTGGGAAAGGAAATGGTGCTGCACCTAGCAATCAGCTATTAAGAGATATGTATGTGCTTAAAGGCTACTGTATTTCTATATTGCCCTTTTAAATATATATTCCCCTTACATCTACAAGAAAATTAGCAATAAGATAGACTCTGCAAATGTTTATCTCGATTAAGATGAAGTAGATGGATAATAAGCGTCTGTAAAAATATTTTGTACAAGAGTAGAGAAAGTCATGTGAGTGTAACATATCTGATTTTTTTGTCTTGGATATGCAAAGAGTATTAATCTGTGGGATGGGGAATGGTGCTGCAGCTATTAAGAGATATGTATGTGCTTAAAGGCTACTGTATTTCGATACTGCCCTTGTAAATATATATTCCCCTTACATCTACAAGAAAATTAGCAATATGATAAGAGTCTGCAAATGTTTATCTCGATTAACTTGAAGTAGATGGAGAATAAGCGTTTGTAAAAATAGTTTGTACAAGAGTAGAGAAAGTCATGTGAGTGTAACACATCAGATTTTTCATTTCAAAGTAAGCATGAAACATATGTAGTGATTAATACCCTGTTGTTTTAATACGTTCTTTCAATTTTTCTTGTACTTTTGTTTCTAGAATGGTTGAATAACGGCCTTCAAAAAGTTATTTGTTGCCTTTATACGATACATGCATTACGGTTGGAAATGCTCCATAGTTTGCAATATTTGCTGTAGCGATATACTTTAATTTTGTTATTGAGTTTTGTGCCTAAAACGCCATTTATTTACCACAGAACTTGCTCTTAGATTTTTAAGTAAACTTCCTTAATGTAAGCACATTACAGGCTCCGTACTTTAATTAATTTCAGCTCGAAATCTTCCTGCTGCTTCCACAAAGTCTGAACTTCGTTCATAATAAACCTTAATAAGACCAATTAGTGTTTGTAGAGGCAAAGTAATTATTTACGGGAATGAGCTTCGGCTGAGGAAGAGAAGTGACAGTCGGAGCATGTCTATGACAAAGAGTGTACTTACATTGTATGCAGTCATAAAGATGATTACGTGCCTGCATCCTAACGTTCAATGGCACAGTGGAGCATTCTGAGTTCTGCATTTTCAGTTAAATTATCTTTTTATTATTATCTCTTTTTTGTGTTTTAGCAAATGTTGTATAATCGGAAGGAATAGAAAACAGCAGAGTAGTAACTAACGGAGAATTACGTATTATTAAATTACTACATTAAGCTTCCCAATATATTTCGATATATCAAAAAACTATATCACTCTGAGCACAAGTTGTGCTCTGAAAAGCACAGTAACACGTCAGCATAATGTATTCTGAAATGGTATTTCTAAGATGCAATTAACACCAAAAACGCTCTTAAAAGATACAGAAATGTATAATAATACCAATGAAATAGTGAGATATCACATAGTAAATTTTTCTCACACTGTGTGTTTGGATTCGAATCTCGGATGGTACAAAATTACTAGATTTTTATTTGCTTTCTATTTCCGCGGTACTTAAGAGTAAGAATTAGGTAGTTGTATCTGATATATGTATTTTATGCTTCCTCTTATTATCAAGCACGAGGGAAGTTAAATGAATTATTACGTACCCTCTCGCGGATACCGGATGTACCTGTAGATACATTAGAAAAGATGCATAACTCTATGATAAGGCCGGTTTTGTTATACGGAAGTGAAATCTGGGGATGGAAAAGAGCAGAGCATGTAAATAAAACACAGATAGCATTTTGGAAAAGAGTTCTTGGAGTTTCACAAGGCACATCAAATTCGGGGGTATTGAGTGAGGTGGGATGTTATGACGACACAATACACTGTAAAATAAGAGCAGTGAAGTACTGGCTAGGACTGATGCATGGCGATAACTCCACACTACGATCGAAATGTTATAAATACCAGCGAGAAAACATGTCTCCTAAGTTTTGGGCAGCTGATTTGGAAAGGGGTTTGAGGAGAATAGGAATGGGATCAGTATGGCTAAGAGCTGAAACAAATGACAAAAATATATGGAAAGGTGTTAAACGAAGACTAAGCGACCTCAACCAACAGGAAATAGAGTCGTATTGTAAAATTAAACCTTCTCTAAGTCTAGCAAATAAAATCAATTTGAACTGGGCTAAGAGGCATACATACTTAATTTAGGAAGAAAGGAAAGATCAGGAATGGTATGGTTTAGACTGGGGGGCTGGAGGGCACAGAAAGTGACTGACGATTCTGGCAGGAGAATCTGCCCATTCTGTAATTTGTATGAGGCCTGGGTACATATTTTGGCGGAATGTGCGCAATGTGAGAACCAGCGAACAATTAAACTCAAAGAAAAATTATTAAGCCCCTCAAGAAAGAGATTGGCATGTTGGGATCTACTGGCTGACCAGAGGAACTGGCAAAGCATGGAAAATCTTTTTGGTTAAAGTGCGCGAAGCTAGGTATAATTTGTTCAGTTAGACAAAGGTAATTTATCTCTCTTTCCCTTTTTCGTGTTTCTTTTCGTTGTGTTTTCTTTCTCTGTTGTTTATTTTGTCACCCTATTGTATCTTAAATATGCATTACGGTCAATGACCCATGTACTAAATACTTGTGTAATAACTTCAATAATTTGAAACCAATAAAGATACCTCATCCATCCATCCATCCATCCATCCATCCATCCATCCATCCATCCATCCATCCATCCATACATCCCTCCCTCCCTCCATCCATCCAAATCCTACCTCTTAAAGAACTTTAAACTCATAAATTACAACAACAATAATAATAATTATTGGAGACTATATAGAAGCCGATCCTTCAAGTATATGTTTTACTAGGTACTAGCAGAACCTGCCGCTTTATTGAATTGTTTTTCTATTTAAATTTTTTGTTTTCCTTCCCTTTTCTAGTTTAATGGTAAATGAATATAATGCGTGAGATCATATGTAGATGAGCACGGGGTTCACAAATCTTTGATTCATCAACATTCACATTCAGAGAGGATGGGAATAACGTGATAGAAATCGTCTCCAAGTAACTCATTCCAAAGATGAATGGAACTCTGAGTGTGAGACAGAAACCTTTGAGATGAGCACTGCTCGGTTGATGCGGAGATATGCAGAGATTCTTTCGGGCTCTCTCAGTTTTCTCCCTTCTAGCATTCGTTTTATACTCCTATTTTAGTCTCACTCCGTCTGTCTCCCTCCACCCATTTTCCGGTTTCATTCTAACTCCACCTTCCTCTCCCTCTCTCACCCAATTTCTCGTTCTCAACTCTATTTCCCTCACCTCCTCTCACTTTCCTTGTCTCTGAGCAACTTGAAAATATTGCGATGTTTTCAAAATCAGTAATGAAACGGCTTATTTGGGTAGTTAATACAAAATAAAACATTATTTCAAAGGCATAGCAGCATTAAATCATATGCATGTTGCTTGTGATTGTTATTCACTCGTAATTGCACTGTTTCTTAGGTAAGCAAATAACTTATTATATGAATAATTAGTTATGTGGAATCTATTAACTGTTTAAATTACCTTCCTATTGTTTTGTAAAGAACCAAACATTTCTGAAAAAATATAGCTTATCAACTTTTATTACCTTAGCTTAAAGAAATTAGCAATAAGGATATGTTTAATGTGTATGATTTTGCTTCTCATCATATACTTTAGGTCAAGAAATCAATATGCCCTTAGCTGTCTTTGAAGTGGAAAGTAAGGCATCTTATACAAACTTTTGGTAACATTGATTTGATTATGCATGCCTGAATGATTTTTGCTTCAAGGTAGGCCATCAGACTCGTCAGCGTTAATTATTCATGCAAAATTGAGCATTAGTGAAAAACTTTCAATTACATCATATGTATACACGTGTTTGTATATTTCAGCAAGAAGTTTCATTCAGAATGTTATAAAACAAAAACATTTTGGTAAATATATAACATCGTTTACTGGGGAGCATGATATTACTTTAGAAAACCAAACTTCATTTGCAAACAATTACACAAAAGTTGAACGCGTATGAAATTTGACAATTTCATAGTAAATTAAGGCCAAACAAGGAAGACACCGACATGATATAAATATTATTTTTGATGAAGTATGTTGTGTTCCTGCTATTCTGTAAAACTGCATTGCGTCTAAAGCTGAATGACTCTTTTCATAAACTTCCTGAAGTATGTCCAATTGTTAAGAACATTTTGCAAACATGTAAGTATTAATTTAAATAATGTGAGCAGTACGAATTCAGAAGGAGGCCAAAGTAATAGAATAGCATTAACAAAGAGTAACATTGTTTATCATGCCTCCCTAAAAGAAACTAACAATCCTACCAACAAAGCTCCCAACTGCTGTATCTCTGTAGGTCAGCATTCTAGCTTCTTAGTGGCGGGTTCCATTCCCGGCTGGAGCAGAAGAAATTTGTTGAATGGGAATGATTCCCTATTGGATTGGATTGGCTGCGGAGGGGACCCGGCACTGATCCACATAGGGGATTTTGGACCTCGCCCTTATAAGGGGTGTCCCAGGGAGGAAGGATGAGGCGAGAGGAGACACGGGCGGCCGCAACCAGGAGTGACGGCACAGCAGTGGCAAGGTCCCTACGTTTACAGATAGACTCCCCGGCAGGCGGACAGTCCAACGCCCATTAAGGGGGTTCGGGTACTTCCGGCAGCCAGCCGAGAGCCAATGACGGAGAGCATCCTTTTACCCTGCCACACTGCACCGAAGCCCCATCGCCGACACTTCCAACTCTGAAAGATACCAACTGATGAAAGATGAAGTGAAATGAGAATGGAGGGGTAGGAAATTCGGGGGATGTGAGAATTCTTCATAGCATTCGCCCTGCGACCCGCGAAAACCCGCGAAAAAATCAACGGGTTAGGAAGGTTGGTCACGGCAATCGAACCCACGACCTCCCGAATGTGAACCACAGACGAAACCACCTTGCCATCCCTCTTGGTATTATTTCCTATCTTCTCAGAGTCTTGGACAGGTATGCTCAACCTTACAGAGATGAGATAAAGGGTATGAAGGGGATTATTTTCATTCGAGTGCCAACGACTGAAACTTGACAGGTTTAGCTTGTCAATTTCAGCAAATATGGTAAGTGGTGTGAACTATTTTGAATCTTAAGAGAACTGCTTGGGCTTCACTGGTCTTGAATTGTGAATGTGGAAACCAATTCGTGTGTGTTCCATGTTATGCATATATACAAGCATCATCAAAATGTCACAGTTCAAGAAGAAAACAGTACATCAAATTGTTTTTAAAGTTAAAGCCCAGATATTACAATATTATTAAATGAGGATATAGATATTAAAAAATAAATGTTTGGTTGGTTGCATTCGCATAGCTTCTTCTACTCACGTAGCTATAAACTATTCTTAAAAACAGCGTATTCTTCTATCTGCTTCTTTATTAATCGAGATAAACTTCCATTATGTATTTACACATTTCGTGTAGCCCAAAGAGATGTCAGACTTTTAAAAATCGATTTGCTAGTGATAACTGAAATTCCATGTTCCTTACATGACAACGAGAAAAAACTAGTAGTGACTTAAAACTTGAAAGAAGCATAAGTATTTGTAAATTCAGATCAATAACAGAGAAAACTCTTATGTGATGTATTCACATGACTTTCTCTACAGTCTATATTTATTAGTGTGTATACAAACTATGCTTACTAAAGCCTACTTTTCTATCTACTACATTTTAACCCAAACAAACCTTTGCAGAAGTATCTACATTACACATTTCGTTACAAATAAAAAGGGAACAGCGATTGTAAAATGTTTAAGATCTAGACGCAGTATGATGTGCTTAAAGTTCCACCTGTTTCCATGACAATGCGAGAAACAAGTGAAAATCGATGGAATTTAAAAAGAATAACAAAGTATTGAGCAAATCAAACCATTATAAACGGATATCCTGTAAATGGCTGATGCTACAAAAAAAATGTGATTTGAAATTAATTGTCTTAAAAATATGTGCATTTCTGTGTGGTACGTTTTCATTTATCGCTTAACGTTTACCAGTTACCAGTTTAACGTCTACGAGTTATACAAAATTCTATAAAATTCCTTCCAAATGAAGAGGGCTTCAAGGCTATTCAGAGAAAATAAATTAAAGATATACATTCTATTTATCAGTGAATATATTTAATATGTGGCATTTAAAACAAAGTCCTTAGGGCCATTTCTTAGAAAATCAAAAAGTTCGAAAAATGTACCATGTAAAGAATGGTTTGAGGGGAATTTTATTGAAAATCCTCGTGTCTTGTATTTGAAGTGTACTGAATCTATATACCAAGTTTGATATTGGTCTGACTTTTCGTTTTTGAGTGACACATTCATATATGAAGTAGTTATATCTTTAGTTTATTAGCACCACGCTTTGCGCGCCAATTTGAAGTAGATGTATTGCTGCTGTTGGAGAGCCAAACTTTAAGTCGTTTAGACCACGCACGTTACAAAGTTTCGGTGACCTTCGCCCCACGTTCACTTTACTGAGGCCTTCGCCCCAATTTTAAAAAGATCAACTTTGTATTTTAATGTTTATTTAAATATTATATATGTATTTTTGCCCCGGCTGCGTCAGTAGTAATTTGCAGAAACACGTATCTCTTAGCAGGGGTTGGTGCGGCTAAAGAACGAAGGCTTACACAAATTACAATTCTTTACTTCACTCGTTCTATTATTTCTTCACACGATAAAATAACACTTCGCTGATGTAGAGCTCTGCCCTTCTATTCGGTACTATACGCAATTAGCATTAATGATTAAAGGTCTGAATGAGAGCTGCGAAAGCGTTAAAAAAGAAGGCGTTTCATAGATATAAAGCTTGCAAGCAGACACAGGAATGTTTTCCCGAAGAGCGAGATAAACTGAGTGGGTTCTGGCTGAATGGTTTAACTATCGGAATGTGGTGAAGCTAAGGTTAGCTTCGAAGGTTCGAATCTGATGCAAACATATTTTTTTTTCGCTCCTTGTGCTGATTTTCTGTATTTTAGTGTACTAATTTATTTATTTTTGTTACTAGCTCTCCTGTGAGACAAAGACATAGGAATTACAACCAGATAATTGTCTATCATGTTTACCCTAATAAACTGTACCGCATCTGGTGTTGTAAACCGTGTTATGTAGTTAGCTTTCATTCCTTTGGGCGCATATCGGCGATATTAAATATAAGAGTTTTGTTTCATGTTTAAACCATATGTTTCACTTTTTATATTGACAGGAGTTGTAAATGTACTAAGTTCAATGGTAAACAGACTAATGAATTGTTAAAGAGCATGGATTTCATCAATGCACATTTGTGTACGTTGCCGGAGAGACCTTCTTGTATGCTGTAACATGCTGCTGATGTAATCTGGCTGCATTCTCCACGTATGACTTCCCGTAGATGAATTGGGCTTTGCGGCTCTTGAGCCTAGACCGGTTCCTTTAAATGACCCCACAGAAAGAAATCCAATGGAGTGCGATCAGGTGATCTAGGTGGCCATGCGATTTGGCCTCCTCGGCTAATCCATTTTTGCGGATATGTTCTATGTAAGTGATTCATTACAATTAGTGACCAGTGTGGTGGAGCTCCATCCTGCTGGAACCACATTCCTGTCCGTTTCACTAGTGGCACATCTTCTAGGATCAATGACAATTCTTCTTGCAGAAATGCAAGGTACCGTGGTCCTGTGAGGTTGCCTTCAAGAAAGTACGGTCCAATTAGCTGGTCTGCTATTATTCCGAACCAGAAATTGATGCTCCACTGTACCTGGAATGCAACTTCACTCATCCAGTGAGGATTGTCTATACTCCAGTAGTGCACATTGTGGTATTTAACAGTTCCATTATTGTGGAATGTGGCTTCATTACTGAAGAGAACACTTCCTAAAAACTCTGCATCCATTTGCGCTCGCTGCTGTAGCCATTGTGCATATATCACTTGCGCTTGAAAGTCGCGTCCGTGAAGAGCCTGGTGTAATTGTAGATGGTACGGATGACATTTATTACGATGGAATGTGAGCATCACTGAGGACTGACTTATGTACAGATCTTCTGCTATGCCTCTTGAACTGGTATGTGGATTGTTTTCTATTGCGTTTCGCACAGCTTCTTCATTGCCTCCAGAGGTTACTAGAGCTTGGCGAGCAGGCGGTGCTCCTTCGAATGATTCTGTTTCATGGAGGCGTCTTTCAACCTTTCGAAAAGCGCCTGAAATAGGCGCCGTCCTTACTGAAAACCGTTCTTCATACCTTGTTTCTCCATAGATTAACAGCATGTCAACATACTCGTCGTTTGTATACATTATGACAGCAGCCGCGTCTCGTAGAAAGGTTTCAGATACTGAGTAGACAAAGGAGAGAGACCTACTTATTGACGCCAAGCATTGATGCAGGCGCAAATAGCCAAAGCCACTTTGCGTGTGGGAAGTGTTGTGGGTCAAGCTAATACTGACCACAATAAAACACCTACTACGAAGTGCAAATTATCCACCTGCCAGTAGAAAACATGACGGTTATTCGATTTTGTACACAGTTATAATATTACTAAAAATGTTATTTATCTCATAATATCAAATTATATGCCCAAAGGGATAAAACAAAGGGAATAAAATGTTTGAAGTCAACCCGATGGATTTGAACACGAATTAAAGTGGCATAGTGTTAAAGCAACCATGATAATACCATTTGGCCAATGCTACCCTGCAACTAGATGTTCCTGTAGGAATTAGTAATCGTAGAACTAGACCCCACCTCGAATCTTTACACGCTTTTTGCAGCGTCATACTGTGTTTTGAGGTTGGTTTGGTAATTTTAATTTAAACAAATAAACTGCATCAGTCATTACAATTAATGTATGATCTGAAATACGCCATAGTTTGTGAAATAAGAGAAATTATCTACCTAATACTTAGCATTTACTGACAAGGCTGTACAATTACTAAGGGCTTAAATACAATTGGTCGCACTGCGTAGATCTGTCATTTTGTTTTCAAATGGTTTTGTCAACCAATGCATGTCATAGGTTGTTCATTCTGGGGCGTTTTCAAAGGATTGCATGGACGTACGCTAAAGAATAAGAATTTCTAAAAGGTGCTAATGAAGCTCTCAGTGTCAGGGTGGGATGTTTTTTGCATCGACATACATAACGATTGCGTTCTGTCCTATAAAACACTTATGCACTATGTTATGTATCCCTCCTTTGTAAAGGTTTATGCAAATCAGCCATTAGAAGGCATTCAAGAAAGGCATAAGTCACATATGTGGCTTAGCACGTTGCATAAATTAAAAAATATATAGGCGCAGCTGACTCACTTGGTATTATCAGACCGATATTATATAATTGTTAAAAATACTGCCTCATATGCACACCACACAGATAGATGCACACACGGACCTTTTTTTATAAAAATGTTTTTTTTTTATTCAGGATGTGCAATATATCCCGTGAAATCTCAAAATCAAGTTATACAAAAGTAACACATTGAACTTAAGTAGCAGGTTCATATTTAAGTGAATTTTTATTTTTGGGTTATTATTTACAGGCAGACACACAATTACATACTTTTTCTATGTTTATTACATATACCGGGTGAGTCTTCTTAATCTGCGGATTGAGAAGTTAAGCAGTCCCGGCGTTGTACAGACTATGCCGTCAACACTGTCCACTGCATCGCGTCGTATCAATTTCAGCCGAAATGACTGCTTTGCACCGCTGTTCGTGCGGTGATTTGCACTCATAGCGCAACGGTATGCGCGTAGGCTTTCGGTGGTGAATGTCCCAGGTTCAAATACTTCGAAGTACTTTTTTATGTTTAGTAAATTTAACGGGAACTAGCATGGACATGTCGCTTCACTTAATTAGTTTAATCATATGAATTTCCTTATGACTTTCCAGCATATTAATCATTGCTCTACTAGAGCACGTAAGCAACGAACACCACCGTAGCCCTAATCAGCGGGCTGGTGAATGCGTTGTCAGCACATGCATTTCGTATCGTCTGTAAAATGCAGGGTCGCCTAGTTACTAATCCGCGGGATGAGAAGACTCATATACTGTTTTAATTTTTCAGGGAGTCTCAATAAATTTTCTTTCCGGTGAAACCTCGGTATCGAATTGAAGAGTGATTTCCTCCGGTTATATTTTTGAATTCTAGATGTTATGTATGTATGTTTCTTATCGGATATTTGTTTTTTTTAATTGTTTTTGCTGAGTAAGCTTTGCTGTACAACAATGTATAAAATATAGTTGTGTACCATTACTGAAGAACAAAGTTAACATGAAACATGGTTTGTGCTGTTATCCACTGGTAATCCCATTATTATGACATTATGTGTACTAGACGTTTTTCTTTTAGTCCTCTTTTAGCATTCACATTAGGTTTCTATAATTGAGAGATCGGCAAATGCTACTTATTTTCAGATGCGTATCACTCTGGAAACTCAACAATACAAAAATACTTTCGTAAATATCGAAATGGGAAGAACTTGATATTAAACATCTGTGAAAGGCTTCACAAGCTTTTGTTGAGTGTGTGACAGAAGCGGAAGGCTCTACCCACGTGAATGCATGGTTCATTGAATCTTCTGCTATATAGTGTCTAATAAATAAGGTTGTAACAACGTTGCGTTATTTTCTCGAATAATGGTTTATCTTCCCACATAGAGATCGTAAAGGTTTCGCTGGCTTCTTCTGGAGGCGAAAAGGATAAGCTAAAAATATAACGGAGCCAATTATTTAGCGAAATTCTCCTTGTAGAAAGCAGCAGACTTCATTTCTTATTTTTCGCTACCATGAATAAACGAAATGAAATCTTCAGCCCAACAGCTAAACAGTTTTAACCCGTACCTCATTGATCGCAATGTGAACTTCAATTTAAAAATGACAGCTATATACTTAGGGGGCGTTTACAACTTAACAGTTGCTCACACTTTACTCTAATGAGGAAAAATATTCATGTATAGATTCATGACGTTTCACATTTAGCAAACTGAATATCACTGCAATATAATATATGAAACGTGTATAATAAATTGTTCCGTAAAATATTTCCTTCAGTTTTTTACCTAGTTAAGCATTAACTGTAAACGGTATCATGAAGTTCTTCTAGCGATGTTGATCATGATGGAAGAAAGAGTACTCTTGATCTATATATCTTTTCTCACAAATAAACTAATGCGTTTACAGACTAAATTTGTCTTCATTGAGTGATTTATGTACAATTTGAGCGGGCCGTGCATTTAACCCACACTATCTTCACTATTTGTGAGAGACAATTTCTAATGTCTGCTCATCATTTGCAACTATTTTGGCACCACACTATTAAGGTGTGCATCACCAAAAGCAGGTCCTATAAAAATATGTAAGCTATTCCTATCTTCTAGACGTCCTTAATAAGGAGGCCAATTCCCCGATTATAATCTTAATATAAAATCCCCATGTTCAGATTGTGAGACAATCACTAGGTCACGTCAGCTAAGAATGGTATGGTATGACCACAATGTGAGGCAATAGAAGAAGACAATTTATTACCGACTTATACAATAACTTACTCATTATTAAGAAGATAAATATAAAATCTGCTAGAAAAGCATTTTGTCTCTTGTCATCAAATTCCTAGCGGTGCAGAAAACCCAAATTTTGGGGCAAATACGTTCGCTTCACATTTATCACATCCTTCAATATGACGATTCTGGCGCAAATGGAATTATATCACGGCCCAGTTTTTGCCTCTTTTGAAGATAATCCACGTTACGAATACAGTTTAAAAGTCTCTAAAAAGGTTTCAAATAAATCTAAAATTAAAAAAAAATACTGGGTATTAAATTGAATGCAAAAAGCATAGTTTGGCGATTATTTTTTCTCAGCAACACTGCTGACATCAAGTTTGAAAGTTGAGTCAATGTTATGATAGATACTCAATGTTTCAACTACGACACCAATGAAGGTGTTGAAAAACTTCCATTTTATAAATATTTAGAAAATATAACGCTAACGATGAGGCATACTATATTTCTCAAGGCACCTCCTCGTGCTGAATACGATAAAGAGTTAGTGTTTGAAACAACAGCTGAAATGATACCAATATAAAATTAAAACAGCGTTTGAAGCTCAACGTATGACATTCCTTGATAATTGGCCTGTATGTATGTGTGTGTGTTTTTAAAATTAAATTGAGTTTTATTTATGGACGCTCTTTAACTACTATGGTTCTTAGCGTCCCATTCCATATTGGGCGTGAAAAATCGATAATTTTTCTGAGAGGCCTCTTTATCAGGCTTGCGGTTCTTTTACGTGCCGTAAATCTACGGTACGGGACCACCGGCTTTATTTCCCTCCGAAGGAAGCCATGCTAAGGATTTTTACGCCCGAAAAAATCCATCACCCTCCGCCGGGTTTGAACCCGCGACCTTGGGATCTAGAGGCTAGCACGGTACCACTAGTCCACGGAGGATGACATGTGTTTGTATTCACGCCAGACACCTTGTGTAGTTGGCGACAGTATTGTTGGGGTAAATCTTTCGGTTTTGGATTTTGAAGTTCGTCTGGCGTGGCGACTCGCCACCGTCTAGCTGGCAATCCTAGCTAGTGGTAGAGAGTAGGGGAAGTAAGCGTTATTCCTTCGTGTATTGTGTGGTTAGCGTGTATTGTGTGGCCTGAGTGTTAGGTCTGTAAGATTGTATGTGAATCGTGTGAATGTAGTCTCGTGTGTGTAGCATCTCCCTTCAATGTCTTCCTTTTTATCTTTTGTGTGCGATGTAGGGGTTACGTGTTACAGTGAATAAACCACAGGTAATCCGACTAATGTGAAATTCGGTGTGTTTTGTTATAACTATCTGGACGCCTGCTATGGAATGTGTAGTTTAAGATACCCTTGCTGCCACTGCAGCTATGCCTCCCAATGTACATGCTGGGGTAACTAAAACTTAATATCTAGCTGCAAACCTTTTGGTCTCACCCCGGTATATAACAATACAAGATTTACTCGTGACTGAATTCTAAACTGCTGGCGTAAGTTAGTCTTGTAAAAACTTTGAGAAGAAAGAATAATTAACATGTTTTGCATTGCAGGCACTAATGAGTAAGAACCCAGACAGCAGAGGCACTGCATAGGGTAAAATTATGCGGAAATACGTTTTCAGTTTCGGAAAATAGATCGAGGTGAATAAGATAAAACCGTTGCAGAAGATATTGCGAGACAGTTTCAGAGGATCTTAAGAGATGCTGAAGTGATATACAAGCGATGGCTGTAAAGCACAATGTAAGACCTTGTTCACACATTGAAAATAGATATTAGATACGCGTAAGACACACCAATATGAGATTCAAAAATATGGGATCAAGTATGCGATACTAAAGAGATATACAGAATTCTTCCCCGCCCCCTTTGCCCTGTTTCTTTACGCACATAAGCATTCCTAGCTCACATTATCTACATTAGCAGGTGTTCTTCATGTAAGGATAAAAGCTTTGTGGTAACTAGGAAGAAAAGGAAATTAAGTGGAGAAAAACAGGTAAATGTCGGTTCAGCCTATTAATAAATTTCTCGATCGGAAAGCTATCCTCATATTGTTGTATAAAGAACTCTGCGATGTTTTAAGAAACTTTTACAATTATATTTGTATGCTGACAGACTCTTTTTTGGAATTTCAAAACAAAACATTTTTCGTCATCCGAAAGAAAAATATCTCCATATGACAGAGGCTTTCACCACAACCCCAAGTATTTTTACTTTCTTAAATTGTCTGCGTATTCAATGCACCTGTTATCCCACTACACAGGATGCTTTTGCACAACCATTACCTCTCCGCTAGTATTTGACCACGGTGTATGATCGTGAGAAGGCAACAAAATTAAGTATGTGTATAAATTCGTGTTGTGTAACTGTACTTCAGCCGCCATCGTAAAGGGCAGGTATCAAGGGCCAAACTACCTCAAGCAAATGACATTTATTATCGCATACATGCGCGTCGCTTGTCTGTATCGCTGTGTGAAAGACTTCACTTAGCCCCCACGTAGTTCAGTCTCCTTCACACGTGTATTCATACCAGTCATATAGGTGTGATCATGGACTTAGGAATTGAAGTGTTCGTGTGTTTGGGGCGTCAGCTGTCCAAATAAAGATATTGAGATAAGTTTCAAAGTTTATAATTAATGACAATAAAGAAAACAGTTTGGCGAACTATGTCAACGTCCAAGAATAAAAGAGAACTGGTAAGTTGAGGTGAAGCAGAGGGAGAGATAAGTAGAGTGAGTGTGCTTTATAGAAAATCCAGAGGGTGATCTATGTATAAAACATCCAAATGATTTACTGTCATGAGTACAAATGATACACTTATCGTCGATGTATCTCAACCGAAGTATTGGAGCATAGACTTTAGAAACAAAACAATATTCTACAGTTGGTACATGAACAGGTTGGCTATGCTTGAGCCATTAAGGTAACAATAATGTCTGGATTACGCGTGGGCACATATTTAGATAAATCACAATTATATTCCGCAGAAGAACTTCAAGGTGTTGGATGGGCGAATAGGAAAAAAAATCTAGTAGAGACAATATCTTCATTATGAGGGTGTTTGTTTACAATTACACCTGATGTCATCTACTGCACCAATATTATTCTATGGCAACAATTGTAGATTTCCTTTTTTCTTTTCTTTTTTTTTTTCTTTCTTCTATTTATATGCTGCCTTTAACATCTAATGCCATATCAGTGGTTTTGCCTTTGGAACAATTGGTCATCCACAGTGGTGTTCACTTGTTTACTTTCGTGTTAACATTTGAGCTTCTGTTTACACTAGGCTTTCTATTTAAACATTAATTTCACACACATGTTTTCACTCGCTCTCATACTTGCAGAATCCTGACTAAAGAAATACTCCTATCATTCAGCCGGGAATCAAATCCGGGACCTCTGGATTTTGCAGCTGGCATGCTAACCGCTAAACTGCACAGGCAGCCTAGATTTCTAGGGTTTCCAAGAGATTGCATAAACTGTAAAGCATAACGGCCCAGAGATCACCATATACGCCGAGATGCTTTCGGTAGGCGATTCATACAAATTCCTGCCAGTTAAGGCAGGGTTGTTATTTTTAATTAATATATTGTTCATCCGTCTTTGATGATGGGTTGTTACTCCACATATCACAGTTGTGAGTTGTATTACGGTTTTAGCATTGTTGTTTTATACTTCAAAATTTAGTTTTTAGGTTTTTATTTATGTTGGGTTAAAAAATTATTTTGTTTGCTCTATAAAACAAAGGAGATACAGGGGAAGCAGCTCTTTTATATTGCAAGTATAAATAGTGAAATTGTACCAGTTTTGCTATATCTGTCATCATCATGACCGTAATCGTCACCATCGTGATGATGATAATAATAATAATAATAATAATAATAATAATAATAATAATAATAATAATAATAATAATAATAATACTTTCTTTTTAAATTTTCTGTGTAGGATTAAAACTTCGTATCTACCTCATTCGGCATTTCAGGTTTTCTTAATCATTTAAGACCTTCAATATGCTTAACATATTGATGTATGATTAAGAACAGTTCGTCCAGCAAGACAGAATTCATTGCCAAAGCTAATACCAAATTTACAACGTCCACTTTGAATCAAACTGACGAAATTTACCTCAAAACGGAGATAATAACAAAGCATATACGAAAAGCGAAACGAAGATATGGATTCTTAAAAAGAGGATCAGATTACCAGCCAGAGAAGGGTGCCACAAACTTCTTTGTTTGAAGCGATAACTTTGATAGAATTTCCCTATATCTTTCTCAATTATTCCAAAATTCACACGCAAATTCCAAAGATGAAACAAAAGTTCATGTGGAGTGTTGCAGCTTTTATTTTAGTTTCACATCACTAATATTCCGCATTTATCGAAAAATAGACTAACTTCGTCTTTTAAGTATTCTCAGATCCTTCATTTCACGTTGGTTGTATCCACACCTAGGAAATAAATATTTTTACTGCGGAATTAACTGATTCCTTGAAAATAAAGAAATAAAACTAAAGCGTCCTCCTCCTTCCTTATTTCGCATTTATTTTATGACATGATTGAAGTTAGTAAACCAAACAATACGGGAATTGAGGTATTATTTTACCTCAAGCTTCTATGAATATTTAGGAACTCTTACAAAGAAATATAAATATTATTTATTTGGATTTGCTTTGCTAGTATTTGTTGAACCTTACTATAGGATTAGCGCTCCAGCCTGTGCATCTGTTTAGCGGTATTTGACCCATGACACAAGGGATGGAGTTAGTCTGTTGGCATTCTGATCCTTACCTCGGCACGACGCATAAGCTATGTGAATTAAACCCGACGTTAGATTTGCACAGATATTAATACCAAAGGTGACAAGGTCACTTACTCTAAGACCGATCAGAATACCGGTACTTAGAAGTTTATTTAACTGGGTCACATGCAACTGAGAAAAGTGCTGGAAAAAGTATGAGGTTATGAGGAAGTATTCCATCACCGTTTCGATTTTAGTATGGTCTGCAGAAATCGTTATTAGTTGAGAATGTCATTTGCTCTACGAAGCAGCTATATATAGAAAGATTAAATATGCGATTTTCACTAGAGTCTAGTGCATTTAGTTTACCTTACAGGATATCCGGGCCAGGTTGGAATACGCGTAAATGTGCATAAATCTGCATATGCGTATGGTCGTCGATATTGTTACACATTGTTAAATGGAATACGAAATGTGGCATAGTATTATTTATTTTTTATTTATTACTTAGATTTATTGCATAATCCTCCTGCATTATTTATTAAAAACAAGGATACTTAAAGTCAATGTAATGTGTTATCAGATGATTGTTCATTGATTAGCCTGACTGGTCGTATTAGTGGGCTATAGAAGCAGATTGGAGAGGCCCTTTGCTTTTAGCCTTCTGTGTGGCGGATCAGGAGAATAACGATCAGAACATTTTTTAATGCATGCACTTATGCATAGTGTTTTATAGTTGATGTGGAGTACTGTAGCTACATCTCGAAGACGTATTTCGTCGTGCAGATTTTTGTTTCCCACGTACCACGGTTATGTTGTTATCAGCCGGAAATATCTGTTTTGAATGGTCTGGATTCGTTTAATCTAAATGGAAAAAGCAGAGCCCCATATAGAGCAATCATAGTAACAAATGGATCGTTCTATGACAGATGTATGAGACATTTGTATTTCAATGCAGGGAATCACTTGGAGTGAACAAGATGCTTCAGTTGAGTAATTCTTTATCGACATTTTGTAACTATGGAAGGTATGTGGGATTTTCAATTCAGTTTGGTGTATTAAGCAAGATATTGCTAAGTTGTAGATTTTAGTATGGACGTTCCTGTGAAGATTATTGGTTGATAATAATTGAAGTTACGCTTATAGGTGAATAGGACAACTATGGAATTAGAGGTATTAATTAAATCTTTTATTGTGGCAGTTTTGAATTTTTTCGCAAAATTTAATTCGACTTGTGGCAGTATGAATATTACCTTTACACAGTACAGCTATATCATCAGCGAAATGTGCTAATATGACATGTGGTTTTTCCAGGGATGTAAAGAACATACAACACTGGGCCGAGTACATTGCCTTGGGGATGCCAGACATTATGATGCAGTAATTTGTGTCACAAATTACTTAAATGTAAATAATGATTGTAATATGAATATGCATTTTTATGTGACATTGATTTCAGATGTTTATTGATTGTAAATATTGTTGGGAAGTAAATTTATATTGCCTTACTGAAACTGTCAATAATAGCGCGCAATAATGCAGAGAGGGGGGTGAGCTGTTTATCATTATTGGAAACGAGGAAGTTACGTAATGTTGGCGCGTTTTTCCGTTGAGAACCTTCTGGAATATTTTCTCCCTAAAGCATATGTATTCATAATTTTCATTGGATATTAAAATAGACGCTAATGTTGGCGCGTTTTATGAGCCAATAGTAGTTCAGTTATAATCTTTAGGCGTATCTGGATGCAGGAGTATAAATAGGGTAGGTTAGAGGTACCTTCATGCTCAGTTCATCAAAATTCTTTGTGCACTACACGTCGTCTTCAGTTCGTCAGTTCGTCAAAATATTGGTATGAGATACGTCGGCTATAGATTCACAAGTTACGAAAATCTAAAGTATTATAAAGTTAATTATACACAAAGTTGAAGTACGTGGATTAAAAGTGATCAGTAAGAAGTTATTATAACAGTTTCAGTTTTGGCGAGTGTTAAGATCAATGTATAAATGTGATAGTTAACGTGTTCGACAATAAATGTGTAAAACCAATTTCTTCATCAGTGTAATTTTTGGATAAAAGATTCCTTTCCGTTTACACAACCCTGATCAAGAGATATGTTCGACCAAATAGCTAGCCGGAGGACAGTAAACAAAACTTAAAATTCTTTCAAACACTAATACTACCACAAATTGCTAAAACTAGATGGAGCTACAAACCGAACAAATGAATGACGTCACAAGATGGCAACACGTGATGTAAACAAACATACACAAACATTACAAGTAATACCGTCGCAAATTGGCTACCACAACGTGGGGCTACAATAATGTTAAATAAATACAACATAAATGTTACATCAATTATTGCACAGTACTTGGAATATAATGAATCACATTTGACAGCAACATGGGATGGCTCTGTGTGGTAATTGTTAATTGAAAACTATAAATTATTATAAATTATTGTAGTTTATAATAAAGCTGACCATTATTCCATACTTTATCAAATGCTTCTTCTGTGTCTATAAATAACCCTGAGAGACTGATTTCTCTTCGTATGCACTAAGAATAACACCAGCAGCTCTGTATAAGCTGTTGATGGCATGAGTGATGCGAGTGAAATTCGAAGTATGTTAGGGAGATTGCAGTCTGCACTTGTTTTAAGACCTGTGGCAGCAGTAAGCGTTCACATAATTTGTAGAAAAGAGAGAGAATAAGCTGAATAGTCTGTGGTTCTTAGGTTCAGACTGGTTTTTATTGAGATTAGGAATCATAGTACTTACAATATGCTTCCATTTACAGCGAAAGCTGCTCAGTCGAAGAAATTCTTATATACAATTTTGTAACAATAACACAATTGCTCCTTCAGATGGGTTTGCGAGGAAAGGTTGGTTACTTAGTAGGTCGCAAATGAATGGCGTTCTTTATTTGAACAGGCGTGAAAAAAATCAGCTGGTTGAAGTAAGTCTCATTGAAGTAATAATTAAACTGAGGTTTAACAGGGGGATTTTCCTGAAATTGTGAGCATAAATTCTGCGCGAAAATGTTTTATTTTTGGGCAGAAGTAAAGCACCATGTTTCATTAACTTTTAACGGGGTGGATTTTCTGATCGTTTTATTAATTGTATAGTTCTTCTGCATTATTTCTTTCTGTTATCAGTTGATGCCAACAACAATAAGAATCTATAAAATCCACCCCAAGGTCCACGTAGTAGGAAACGGGAAGAAGCATATAGCCTTGTGGGATGATATATGGTTGGGGACTATTGTCCCCATCAGATACGGTAGCCTTGAAGACCTACGAGGAACTCTGGAAACCGGAAAATTGTGCTTTGATTAACCAAAGACCAAGTTATCAGCCCACCTGGGGTTACCCTTCTCGCTCAAAGTAACAATGAATAAAGCCGGAAGTATAAACTTATAATATCAAAGCCGAAAGGGAAGCGCTCTGCAAAATTAATGATGTATTGAAAATTGGTTGCTGGAATATCATGCCTTGGAATAAGAAGCATCAGGAAATGATAGAATTTAAAGATAAGAAGATTGATATTTGCTCTTTTTCCGCCAGGAGCAACTAAAAAATCAGAAAGTTTTATTACTCCTCTTCTACTGACTTTTTTCCTTGTACCAGTGACTGACTGACAGACAACTCTACAGCGGGTTGTATGACCATAACCAATGGGGAGGTCTTCCGGTCCGAAACCTAGGGAATGGGATTATCCCATGTGGGCAGAAACAGAGAAAGGAAAGGGGTTGCAATATTGATTCATAAAAACTTTGGGAACTACTTATGGGTTACAAATTTGTTTCCGAAATGATAATAGTGTTGAGTATAAGCATGAAGAAATGCTTGTTCCATATCTACAGTGTATAATCATCAGAGGACTATAAAAAAAACGTCCGATAAAGAAACATTTTATGAACTATTTCATAATGAGACGTAATTCCAGCTAATGAAGTTATAGCAATTCTTAGTAACCTAAATTCCAGGATTGGTAATTTTATTACTCCTGTTATAAAGAAACGATTTAATGAACCTGTATGTAACACAAACGGAACATGTTAGTCCAATTTGGTACATCAAACACTCCAAGAAATAACATTTTCTTTGTTAACTAAGTACAATACTCTTAAAAACTACACACCTGGCAAAACAATAAGGATGAGCATTCTGTCATAGATTATATGATTACAAATACAAGTGTCAATACTTCATAATTGATGGATATTAGGACATCGAACTCAGAAAATATAGGGAGTGGCTACAATTTGTTCTGGGTAAGATCAAATTACAAATACAGAGACAAACGAAAATAACCCCAGTATATGAAGTAACGTAAATTAAAGAACTACCTGAGGATGATAGAATTATGCTACAACAGTTAACACAACACCCCAACAAAACTGGTAGTGTTGGCACTGATGTTGAAGGAATAAGGCAAAATAAAAACTAGTATCTTAAAGGCCGCTGAAAAAAAAACATTAAGAAGGAAAGTAAGTGTGTCTAAAATAAGGGAAAATAAAATTCCCTGCTTTGGTGAAGAAGTTAAAATATTATATAAGCAAAAACAACAAGCATATCTAAAATACATATCAGCCAAAACAGATGCATAAAATGCACATAAGGAAATTAGCAATGAAGTCAGTACAATTAAAGGAAATTACTGGAAAGGTTAAACAAACAAACTACAAAAGAGGTTAGAAGTACAATTAGAAATCAAAAGAAAGTAGCTAAGGAATACACTAATATCTCATACATTGAGAAGGTTGCATGGATTAAATATTTCCAATACTTATATAATGTACAGTAAAATCAAAATAGCATAAAACCAGGACCAAATCAAACAACGGTTAAGGTATATGAGGAAGACATCATAAGGACTATAAAGAATTTTTAAAATCGTAACTCGCTTTGAGTCCATAAAGTTTCAAAGCTGGAAATTGAAGCTGTAAACTAAACAATGAAACTGTTTCAACAGAAGATACAAAAATTAATGGAAAAACGGCATCCTATATTACCTGTACTGAAGTTGAATGTATTGTGAAGGGGTTGTATTATATTTTAACTGTTGGGAGCCGAACTTGAAGTTCGTTGCAACCGCACGTATAGTACCAGGTTTCCGGTAGCCTTCGCCCCAAACGTACTTTCCGGTGGCCTTTGCCCCAAATGTTTAAAACATATTAACTTTGTAATTTGACTTTTTCTTTAAATATTATATTTAAGTTTGCTTCGGCTGCGTTAGTATTTATTTTTAGAGACATGAATATCTTAGCAGGGCGTGGTACGACTGAAGAATGTAGGCTTACACGGATTATAATTTTATTTCACTCCTTTTATTAATGCTGGGAACGATTTAAATAACACTTCACTGATATAGAGAGCTGTAAATTCTTGTATTAAATACTTGCACTTTTTAACACGTAAAATATCTTTGTCTCACACAAAATACGTATTAAATTTCTCGAGGACACATCTCACGTCTGATTAGTAGGACTGTCTGCTAGAAACGCGTCCAGTTATGAGCACTGTCTACAAGCAATTGACCTGACTTCCACCGCCTAAATTTGTAAATTTTTTATTTCAAGTCTCTGATTGGCTATTATTAGTCCAATAGAATACCTTCATTTAACTAAAGCTTTTTCTGGTTTTTGATTGGCTATTTTATAAACTGTCACAAAATTACACTATTGATTCCAAGAATCACAAGTAGTACTGTTAAACTTTCAAATTCATTATTGCCCCAAGGCTACCTCATTGTTACCTCATTGTTAGCAGCTTTTTACCTATTATTCTCACAGCTCCTACATTATTAAATTACATAATGCATTCACATAACAATATTGAACATGTACAAATAATATAAACATTTACAATGACTGTAATATACACTTTTTATATATTATTACACACACATAATGCTTTAAGGCGGGCTGTTATTGAATTTATATTATATAATTTGACTAAAATCATTTAAGTGTTAATAATACTGCCTCAGTATTCAAAAAGAGACAAACAGATCTTAGACAATTATGGAGGAATCAATCTATTAAGTAGTTGCCTTAAGATCACAAAGAAATTAATTCATGAGAAACTGACAAGCACTATAATACTGTCTGATATCCAGTCAAGGATTTAGACTTGGTAAATCCTGCACTGATGCAATATTTATAATTAAACAACCTTCAAATGAGCATCAGAATTTAATAAACCTGTAAATATGTGTTTTGTGGATCTTAAAACATTATCCCGTAGATTGGAGTTGTACCATGACTTACAAATTAAGATAATTACGATGTACACAACGGGCTTATCAAAGTAATGTAAAACATATAGTTTAAGAATGTTAGCGAAATAAAAATCTAAGGATAATTGACTGAGAAAATGTGAATAAGAGAGGCGTAAGCCAGGTGACTTCTATTTAGTATTGTGAAAGATGTAATCATGAAGGTAATGAAAGATCAACCTTAAAAAATTATGGTAGACAAAAATATTAGCATGTTCTATTATGCAGATGATATTGTTTTTGTACCAGACACTAAGGACAACCTGCTAAGCCTTTAAATGTCGGAATTTTAAGATGATGTTTTTTAATAAACAAAAACATTAACTGTTAGTAAAGTACCGCTGCGATGCAAATAAGTTTAAAATGAAATGATAGAACTGGTTTAGTACTTACTATCTGGCTGTTAACATTACGAGTACAAGCGATCTGATTCAGCAAATTAATCCTGAAATTTTAAAAGTAGCAAAAAATAATCTAGTTGTATTAATATTTTGGTATGGAGAAATAGGTAAACGAGAAAAGAAATGTAAGCTAACATTTATAAAGAAGTTGTGCGACCATTTATGACAACGAGTAAGAAATGAAGATATTAGAGAGAAATGCAAGTCCAGCCTGTAACAGAATGGGTTACAAGAAGATGGAAAGAATGAAATGAACATGTATCCGGGATGTTGGAGGAAAGAGATGCACGAATGGTAAGGGCCAACACCCCAGAAGTGAAAAGTAGTCTAGGATGGCTAAAAAGAAGAAAAGCTTGATTCATTTATAGAACATACGAGTGCGCCTAACATAAAAATAAGTAGAAGAAGCAATGAACAGGATATGCCATAATGAATTTGCGTTTAGACATAGAAAAATAATATGTAATAGACTCGCAATTATCCGAAGTAACTAGGATAGAGACTACCTCGGATACGGAAAAGCTGATATAATACGAAATAGTGTGCTAATACGTCGGAAATGACGAAAACAAGCTTAAAATTTTATGATTGTCTAAAAAATGCAACATTGAATAACTTGTTAAAGTTTTAAATTAAAAATAAACAGGTAAGAATATTAAACGGGAGGATTACTTTCTGAAAAAGCTTTCCAAAACATTTTGAGCTAAGCTTTTGCCTTTCTTGGACGCTGCAATGTAAAGCCAACGCCGTAAAGAGAATAGATCAAGGAGAATATACGCTTCTTGCCGTTAAATGTAGGCTATAGCAGCTCTGATTACCTCCAGTCCCTCAGAATGTGACATTATTGGAGTGATCTCGTCGGTGTCGTGCTGTTAGTTAGCCGCTTTTGTTGATATTGTTACACGATTCTAGAACGTCTTCATTTTTGATTGGTGTTTCCACTAGTAGCTCATCAGCTATAGTACCGTTTTAACTTCGTTGACACCCACCGCCTCCAAACTACACAAGAAAAATGTATATTTTCCAACAGTTCCTTTGGTTAAGTCAAATTACGATTATCTGAACTCGGTCAATCACGAATCTACTGTAGTAATAGAACAGCATATCATAAAGGACTGGAATTCCTTGCTGATATTTTTGTGGGTAAAAATTGAAGTTTGCATTGTAATGACAACAATTGGTGTCCATGACCGAATTAAAACAGCTGATGGTTTAAGCTGTTTATACAAATAAATAGATAGCTAAATGTGTTCATTGGCATGCTTAAGATGGAGCGTTACAGGAGTGCAACGGGAAGCCAAACTCGAAACTAGGAATAGCCATTTTTGAAATGATGACAAAAGCTCCTATAAGAACTTAAGACGATTATCAGAACAAACTGTTTATCATGCACTTTTTATATGGATATAGCTCTGTTAACTGAGTAAAGGAGATAAAGGTTACTTACACAGAAGCTATTTACAGATGAAGTGGCAAAGAGAATAATCACTGCATTACTTGGGCAAAAGAAAGTCCGCATATTTTCTACGACCTTTTTTTAGCACCACACGTATGCACAATATCAAAATATTATCCAGAAATATGTTACACGCCTTCTGGACATGGAGGGTTCATGATTATATAAGCCAAACAAACCAAATCACTTCAGACAACACACTTAACAACATTAAACTATTTAGGAAGAGCAATATGACCAGGGACTATGAATACCAAGCCGTGGAATGCAGATAATCGTGCCTGAGCAGTTCATTCTGTTTTATAGCTGTAGCGTATTCTACACTCAAAACTTTAATTATTCACTACTGTAGAGAGGGTTCAAATAGGTACTGAGTCTTTGGTTATACGTGACGTATTCCAAAACTAAGTTCCGGTGAACAATGTTTAACTTACGGTAGGCCTGAATGACTTTTCATGCCTGCAGCACTTTCTACCAACTCCTGAGGAACCTACCGCAGTGTTGGTGTGACGCAGTAGGCGTTTGCCAGTCGGTGACAGCAGATCGTAATGGCCGCGAAAATCGTAAATCCCATCGGTTGTGAAGTGCGCGGTGCAATTAGATTTTTGCTGGCAAACAATATCAGCTGCTGACAACCATCGTGAGTTATACCTCGTGTATGGACCGGACATAATGAGTGACAAACAGGTTCGACACTGGTGTCGAGAATTTCGAAATGGCCCCACAAATGTGCACGATGAACAGCGGTGTGGTAGGCCTAGTATTGGACCGACGACATCGTTGAGCAAGTGAACCAAAAGCTTAAGTGATCTGCCTTTGCTGACTTGTGGTCTGGCTGATGAATTCCCAAATGTTGTTCTAACTTCACTTTACAGGACTGTCAATGAACAGTTTGGATATCGGAAACTTTGTGCTAGGTGAGTTCCAAAACTACTCACTAGTCAGCACTAAGAGTAACGAATGCGCAGTGCACGAAGGCATTTGGAGCGCAATAGACAAGATAGAGATGTTTATTTTCCCTCATCGTTACGGATGATGAAACATGGCTAGCGTACACCAACGCAAAATCGGAACAACAGTTAATGTGGTGGCGCCGTTCCAGTTCACCCAAACCAAAAAGCGTAAGCAACCGCCTTACATGGCTATCATGTTTTGGGACGAAAAGGACGTCCTTTTTATTTATTTCATGGACCGTGGACTGGATTGCAAAAGGATATTGCAGCTTCATGTTTCATGAAAATTTTAACCGTAAAAATAGATGTATAAAAATTGCTCTACTAAGTGCACGCAACAATTTGGGTCATACAAAATAGGTTCCTGTTTAAAAAATATTAAATGTACCCTAAAATGACCATCATAACATCCTCCAAATAAAACACGACTAATTGAGTTTACTTTTCCCACAATATAAAGCCACTTTTATTAAAGACGTTTCGTTCTACAACGCTTAGCTTGGGAAATATTGTACAGTCTCAACTTAAATGGTCCATCCTGTATAATATGCAAAGTTCCCGTACAGTACATTGAAATGTTCACACACACACACAAACACATATTCACACACAAATAAAAATAAAAACATTTATACCGAGTGAGATGCCTCAGGCAGTAGCGTCCGAGATTTGCATATTCGGGAGATCGCGGGTTAGAATCCCGCCAATGCGACATGTTTTATGCAGTACCCTTCAATTGCTAGGAAGTGCGAATTGGATATTTATTACCACGTACCAGCGTTCCACCTATAGAGCAAAAGAAACAAATACAATTTCACCACTGGAGGGCAAATACGCAACTATGGCCATCTATAAATAATTTACTTAAAAAGGCGGTACAGCAGCAAAATTACGAAACTAAGGCATTCTGACAGTCTTTCAATGATTACGAGTACATTTAAAGAACAACCTGCAATTACACTGGTGGTTGTTTCCAATGTCTACATTTGCCCTAACCTCAATAACAAAAAATGCGTGTGGTGCAGGAAGGCCACTACGTAATTAAGGTCATAGATCACTAAGTTCTATATGCAGCTGGTGCAGGATAGTCTGACATACAATGACGCAGGTAAACTAACAAGCATAGAGCAACCGCCCCAATCATATCGGGATATCACCACAAATGGCCTCCTATATACAAAGAGAAACATCCTTTAAAAAACTTAATTCTTTGTCTGTGTACAGCATGTCTAAAGCCAAATGCGGGATAAATAACAAAATTTGGCATTTAAGTTCGTTGTTGTCCAAAGATGGACACGAAAATAATCAGGAAAATCCCTCAATACAAACTAGCCCATAAATTTAATTCTTTTAACCTCATTTTTCAAAAATGCTAAATAATTCTAATAACATTGCTAAAAGATAGACAATGCTTATTACACTATATATATATTTAAAACACACAAATTATGAATAATTAATAATTATGTTTGTAGCATCAAAGATTTCCGAAATATTCGCTTTGATATACTGAATAGATATTGATATTGATTTGAAATGTCAATACCTTTATCATTTTTAAGATCAATAGCATTCACCTGTTTCTCGCGATGTTTGGGAAAGAGGGACCCCCTTTTAACATTTGAGTATTGCTTCGGTTTCCTGCATCCCTTTTGGACATACGATGAAATATGTATTGTAACTAATTCTGCCAATTAGAACATGAAGTAGACAGAAACACAAGGTTATGTCAGAATGGTTTATACAAGCTATGTAAAAGTAAACGAAGAGAAAGTCATGTAACACAACAGACGTTTTACAGTTTGAAGCACAGAGAGCTATTGAATAGTGAATCGACTTAGGTACAGCCGATTGTAATGAAACATGCGGATATTTATGATTTTCTATAGTGGGCCTGGGTTAAATTCAAGTTCCACACAAAATCATTAGCCAGTGAACAAAGTTCAGGTCTAGGTGAGCGGCGAGTAGTGAAACATTTCACCTTAGTGGCTGAAAGGCAAGTTTCGCCACGAGTGTCGTCACCAGTCCTGGATGAGTCCGTCTGGTATTGGTTTGAAGTCACTCTGGTATTCACAAAGGTCGGTTTTAAATTCAGAATAACAGGAAAATGAGAAAGGAAGACAAACATTAAATGGAGCGGTAGAACCAGATAAGGGAAACGGTGCTGGGAGTGGCAGAGTTGCTTTAGTTATTTCCTCACCAACACAAATCCTGCGTATTGTATCGGCGGGATTTTATGCACTCGATTGTACATAAACTTTTGTTCAACAGTTCCACTATTCAAAATATTTTTACATTAGCTACAATGTTGTCAGTGGTTATCAATTGTATATATTTAAGTTCCTTTGAAAGTTTAATGCGCATTCTTACTTTCTCTACTACGTATAGTAAGTAGGAGAAGTATTGTATTCCACCCAAAAATTCGATACCGAGATTTAACCGGGAATATATGCTTTGAGACCCCCTGAATCCAAAAACAGCATTTTTGGAGAAATGTCCGTGTGTGTGTCTGTGTGTGTCTGAACAGCATAACTCAGAAACGAACAGTCGGATAAACACCAATCTTGGTATTTAGGTTCAGTATCTTCCAGAGATACGACACGAAGGTTTTCAAGAAAATCCCCCCACACCAGATTACCCTTTACATGGAACATTTTTCGAAAATTTTAATTTTCTCTCAAATGGCTCTAACGATTTTGATTAATGTATTATATGTTTAAGATATTTTCATGACAAATAGAATGTATATCTTGAATTTTGTCTCCAAAAGTATTCTTCATTGCGAACGACTTTTGCATAACCTGTAAACCACAAGAGATAGACAAAATTTTACTACAGAAAAAATGTAGATCGTGTTAAAATACACAATTTAGTTCGTTTACATTTTTGTTGTCGAGTGAACCATTTTCGAGATATTACTTGTTATTCCTTTAATTTTTCAATACTTGTTTTCTCAAATGGGAATTCGTTATTCATTTTTTTCTCTTGGATATGCAAGGAGTATTAATATGTGGCAAAGAGAATGGTGCTGCACCTAACAACCAGCTATTAAGAGATATGTCTATGCTTAAAGGCTACTGTATTTCTATATTGCCCTTGCAAATACAAAACAAGGGGAACATAGTACGCCTTAAGCGATAGTCAAGTATTTTTAGAACTGGTAGCTATGTGTAAAATGTAATTCTCTTTGCATGTCAAAAGGTCGTTTCTGTAATTGTTTATCTCGATTAATATGAAATAAATGGAGCATAAGAGTTTGTAAAAATAGTTTGTACAAGAGTAGAGAAAGTCATGTTGAGTGTAACACATCAGATTTTTGTCCATATATCCATCATATACCTAAAATAACAAAGTTTCTTCATGCATTTGTTGCGCCTGGTAATATCAACCCTTAAACGAATTATTCTGGATAGTGTAAAGCTTGGCTGGCGTAAACTAAATGAGCCGCATGTGCAGTCACAGACTAGCAGTATCACTTATCCAAGCAGGTTGGATCACCAATAGGAAGGGTGAAACCCAACTGGAGTGCTTACGGTACAAAGACAGTGGGGACAGATTTCAGTCGTATGCCACTTAATATGATCAGGCTAGTACAGTTGAAAAAAGATGACATAAAACGTTGATATAAACAACATTCACATGACATTATACCTTCTAGCGCTTAGTGGGTATACAATTTATACTCTGGAAAGCTTATTTTCTTGTCTACTTCGTTTTTATTGAGATAAAGCTTTCCGGAAATACATGTATTACACATTTTATAATAGATACAAAGGGAATAGCGATAGTCAAATGATATATCCTATATGCTGTCCTTAAAATCCCAAACTCTTTCCATGACATCGCGAGAAACAACTAAAAATCAATCAGACTTTATAAAAGAAGGGCTAAGATGAACAATTCGAACCATTAATAACGGATATCTCGGAAATGACTGATGCAACGAAAAACATTAATTGAAATAAATGTGTGCTTTAAAGTAATCCACATTTCTTGTGTAGCACGTTTTCGACTATCGTTTAACGTTTACCTGTTATGCAAGGTTGTACAAAATTCCTTCTGAATGAAGAGCATTTCACAGGTTCTTCCCAGATAATTCAAGATAGCATTTTATATATCAAATATTCACAATATATGGTGTTTTAATTAAAATCGTAGGAGCACTTTTTAAAAATCGAAAACCTTCAAAATATCCCATTTAAAGAGTAATTTGGTGTGGGGGAATTTTCTTGAATACCTTCGTGTCGCATCTTTGGAAGGTACCCAACCTAAATACTAAGTATAAGATTTTAACCGACTTTTCGTTGTGAGCTACGCTGTTCACGGACACACACCTACACACGGGTCTTTCTCTGAAACTGCTTTTTTTATTCAAGGGGCCTCTTCAAAACATGTATTTTCGGCGAAATCTGGGTATCGAAATTTTTTGTGTAAGCCAATACCTTCTAGGTAATGCGTGGTAGTGAAAGCAAAAGGTTACAGCCGACACTCAACACACGTATCCAATTTAACAGTGCAGATTACGCGCGCACACACACACGCGCACGCGCACGCGCACGCGCACACGCACACGCACACAGGCCACTAAATTTCTACCCGTCTATGTTTTAAAATTTCCATATGCATGTTTATCAAAACCCATCACAAGATGTGTAACATTCCTTAAACGGCCCGAACACTTTAGCCAGCTAATATGGCTTAACATTGTGTTCTATCCATATTTTATTATGCTTGATAAAAGAAGTAAATTCTTTCCTCCTCCAGAGCTCAGTAGAAATAGATTTGAATCCATATAATATGTAGTAATATACGAATAGCAAAAGGAAATCACTTCTGGAATTAAGTTAGCTCCCTCTGAAAGAACTATGCATCTATTACCCACGAGGCTATATAGCTCCATCACTTGATAATATTTCAGCAAGAAAGCACTGAATAGGTCGTTAGAAAGCTGACTCTGGTGAAGCAAGCCCGAAGCAAAATATATTCATCTACGAAGGAGAAAAGAAGATTAAGCTCTGTAATATAACATAACAATAATGTAACGAAATAGAACTGCTAAAACGTTATGCTTGATTTAGAAAAAAACAGCATATTTTTGAAAAGAAAAATAAATTCGGAATATATGAATGATATTCCGACTTCTATATAAGCGTTTCACAAGCAGTTGGATACGTTAGAGGGGAGAAGGGCCCTACTGCCTGGAGGAATAGATGGGGCGAGAGCTCACAAAGCATAATCAGATCTGATGGCGGTATGCCAACCAGAGCGGGGAACCTAACAATTTCAGCTTGAAAGCGTCCGGGTGGACAGAAATTAAAAATTGTGTTCTATTTATGGACGCTCTTTAACTACTATATTCTTTATCATCGTTATTGGTCGTGAAAGACCGGAAATTTTGCTCACAGGCGTAAGGTTCTTTTACGTGCCGTAAATCTACGACATGGGACCACCGGCTTTACTTTTGAATTGAAGTTTCCGTGTCAGGAATGAAGTAGTTCTCTCCTTAAAGCACGTCCACTACATGTTTCAAATACCACTGCCTATTGTGTCAGGCCCTACAATCAATAAGGATAAAAGGTGATGAAAATGAGAGAAAATTCGTGGTTGGCATTTACCTACCTACCTTAGAACACTAGAAAAACCAGGTTAGGGTGGCCACTCCAAAGGTAATCGAATCCGTTACCTCGCAAATGCGAGCATCAGCCTTACCGCTCGGTGAGCATTAGACTAAGAACACGTGCTGCGAATGTCAGAACAACAACCACCTGAATCTACTTTAGTATGGATCCCACTTGGGAGATTCAGGTCGAAATCAGAATGGATGACAGAACGAATCGATTTGGGAGTGAGGTTTAGAGAATCGGATTAAGAAGACAGGGGGAAGTAGAGAAGGATAATCAAAGTGAAGTGAGTTTTGACCACAGGGAAATGTTTATGCATATGTATGGACATAAGTAACTTAATAGGATTCAGCAGCTATAGGACGTTCAGTTTGGAAGAACACAAAATAAAACTACATTAAAATGAAAATTACTCATGTTTACTTTTCTGTGATACATAATCTTTCTAGAAGGGAGTTATTACATAGGCATTTTACTGCGTAAGAGAGAAACAAAAAAAGTTACTTAGCAACAACTAAAAGTTTACAGCTCAGCTGTGCGCTAAATGTATCCTATGGTGTGCTCAGTTGAAAACTGTTACATCACATCACATATGCAACAGAAAGGTAAGACTGGTCTCAATATTCAATATGATAATATACCACTTCACTGGACAAAAGAGATGCTTTGCTACCTGAATGATACCCTTGCCAACAAATGATGCTGCAGGAATCGGTTATGTTGCCTACAAAATCTTCAGACTTCTTTACCTACAGTTTGGTGAATATAGTGACCTGTGGATAATCATGATTCTAGAGAAGGAATTTTCACCAACTTCGGAGGTCTTACACCTAAGACGTAGAAGTTCACATTATTATTATTATTATTATTATTATTATTATTATTATTATTATTATTATTACTATTGCTGTTGTTGTTTGCTCAATGTTAGGCCGGTCACCTTAAACCCAGCAACCGGAGTACTCCTGTGTATCATTTGCCATATTTTCGCTCGCAAACTTTTATTCCTTTCAACATTCTTTCTGATGCATCTTTTACAACCAGTTTCTTCACATCCATTGTCACAGGCAATAGGTTTCGGTTTTCCTGCCCTGTCCATTTACTCTGCTACGCCCTGTCCAATGCGCAAGCGTATCATTTATTTGTCTTAAAATCCTTCTGTGTGTCTTCGTTGTTGGTATTTAGCTACATTAGCACGTCTGTTGCAATCCTTGCCCTTCCAGCAAGAAGTACAATAATTCTTGGGTTTCTTTAAACCATTCATCCTGGTACCTCTGCTGCTTCACCCAATTCTTCGAATATATGTTGAGATAGTAAGACAAAGACCGACGTCACCACCACCACCACATCCATCACTGTCGCAGTCACCACCCCTATAATAATAATAATAATAATAATAATAATAATAATAATATTATTATTATTATTATTATTATTATTGTTGTTAGAGACAAGCAAAAATAGAAAATGCACACTATTTTAATACCAAAAGCATGTTGTTCCTGAATGTTACAGAGGGACGCGTTTAATTCTTTTGAAAGTATGTCTTTTGGAAATTATATTCTGCCATATTAAATAATACTTTACCAATGATTCTTTAACGTTTTAATGTAATTAAACCCTTATGATGAAATAATAAATAAACAAGTTGTTACTTTGGCTCTACTAATTACAATAAACTGAATGTAGGTTTACAACGTTTTCTGACAAAAGGTGGTATCGTTGACAGCTAGTGTTATTTTGTAGGATGAAAAACACTATTAGTTTAATCAATAGTAGCTTAATATTCACTAGCATTTAATTCACTTTGCCTGCACGGATCTAACTAACTTTGTAGAGAATAGAATGTGATAGAAGTTTTTCCAGGAGCAAATCAGATTTTGCAGAAACGACTTCTTAAATATTTCTGGTACTTCAATTCTCTCCTTATACTTTGACATACGAGATTGCAGTCTGTAGTTTTTCTGAAATACTGTCTAGGTAAAACGTTTGAAGGCCAGTCATTCCTAGTGAAAAAGTTAATGTTAAGCATAAATATACACCTTTATTTTAAATTCTAAAACGTTAATTTTAACAAATGTAAAGTAAAAATAGAGGAATGAAATGTGGCTATGGTTTTGAGTTTTTCAAACTGAGTTTACGATTCTAATGCAAAGATGTTCATAGAAATAATAATTGTACTAAAATATCATTAAATATGAATTTTATAACATGCTAATTTCATTATAAACTGTGAATTATAAAAGTCCTTGTTCCAACGGCCAAAGAGTGCTGTTACATAACACGGACTTCATATTCTTTGCCCGTCTCTAATTTTATTAAAATACTGAAGTAGAAGGTACGAAGACAACATTTATTACAGTCTTCATATCCTAAGTCTACAAATGTAGCAGTTCTGATGCTACAACTTCAGGTACTATTTTACAGAACCCGGAAAACTGCACCAGTGCATTTCAGTATTCTGATTGCTGAAGTAGATACTTATCCCGCTCATTATAATGTCGCCGTAGCAACGCCGATGATGAGATTCTGAATCACGCATGTATCTGCTATAGAGATTAGGGCCGTTGTACGTGAGGGGCAAAGTAATTGTAGATGGGAGCATAAATTTTGGTACCACGGGGATGCGGCGCAGATTAATCTTAATTTCCTCGACGTCTTGAGCGTAGCTGCCAAGAGTCTGGAAGGACAGTGATGACCCCTTGTTACAAGGTAATATCTGGCGAGGTCCAATTACTGCAGTATCCTTGTTGCGAGCGAGATTCACGACAAACATACGTCCCCTCATTCCTCCCCACGGGGGTGCTACCCGTATATAGCCTCCTAAAGCTTGAAGGGGAGAAACGTCCCGTCTTTGAGCAATCGAGCTTCAGTATAAAGTATGGGTCTCATTAAATGGGAATGATCCACCCTCTTCGCTTTCTATCTTCCCCATCCCGTCGTTCGTTGTTAATGCATGAAACTGCCATCGTTTGGTGGCTTGTATACGACCTTGCGCCTAAAGAAGAAACAGAAACAAACGCAAACGATAATACCCACTCTCAGAGGAACGATTTGTTTCTCATTAATGTGGATATCTTTTCCAGGTTCTACAGAAATTTACTACTAGTTGTAGAAGAAAAGCAATCCTCGACCTTAAAGTTTAAACAAGATCGTTTTTAGGGTGTGTTTTGGATTGGAAAGTATATTATTGCAGAAAAACGGAACAATGCCTAACGTACTATGACAAGTGGATCAGCAGACCTTTCGACCCTATTATAAGGGTCTGCGAGCGGACTGCGACAGTAGCTGGGATTAGGGGTATTCGAGGGTTTTCATCGCCCTATAAAATTAAAGATATAGAAGCCGGTATATCTTTAGAGAAAAACCGCTGGTTTTTCGGTTTTGTTTTGTTTAATTTTTATTGCTGCTAAGCAAGTGCATCGAAGCGAGTATTATGACAAGCGTTTAGCTTCACAATGAAGATCTGTGGATGCGAGACATTGCTGTCTTCATCGAGACCAAGGTGTGGTTGGTAAGAGTTACAATGAATTATAGTAGTGCTAATGGGGTATAGAACCACTAAAGACAAGAAATCCCCCAATCTGATAACAGTGAAATCACCAATTAATTCAAATTTTACCCATATCTTGAGAACCTCTTCAAATTACAATAGCAAAAGCACATTATTACTTACACGTACATAGGTATTATTTCCAAGAGCGCACAGTTAGTTCTCCTGCGATACCATTATGTGCAGTGCAATGGAGGATGCCATTTCAAGATGGATGCCACAGCATAGTCGATAGAGTGACGCCATTATAATATATGATCTCAATGTTTACTTATTTATTTTATTGCATTTTTGTTCTTTACGTCCTCTTTTCGGATATAATTTGTTCAAAAAATAAAATTATTCTTTTCATGCTTGGTTTCAAGTAATGTTTTAGTCTTATGTTACAGTTTTTTGTTTTACAATGGGGAATAAAATAAAAATATAGCACAACGTAATAAAGCTTTGCTTCGGAAAAATTTGAAACGCGAGGTAAAAAGGAGTTTAGGATTAAATCATGGCTACAGCAATGATCCGGGGACTGGCACTAGCACCGGTGCTGGCATTTGGAGAATAGCAGAACGTAAATGGAGAAAGATGAGAGGCAGGCCAGTCATTCAGGTCCAATACTCCCCAGTTTGTACATCGTGATGTTTCCTCTACCGGTGAAATTGTGAATGTTGCTTTTACTATGACGTAAGCGAGAACCTGGATGCAAATTACCAGAGCTCTGCACAGAGGAACAATGGAAGGGGCATGGGCACAATGCGTCGGCTCATAGAGCTCTTACAATACGTTAATTTTGCGAACGAACCACGACAGTTGCCGTTCCACAAATCCCTGTATTCACCAGATTTATCCATCTGCAACTTCATTTTCTTCCCAAAGATGAAATTAGAGCTACAATGTCCTCAGTCGTTTTGATACAGGGAAGAGTTCCAATGCGAATCGTGAAAGGCGTTTGATAAGATGTAGGAACATATCTTGAAAGGAAATATCCCAAAATAGAAGGATCAGTAATAGTATATCTGCTCAAGGGTATAATTTTAAAGGAGACAGCACCCTCGTTTGATCCACCCAATTTTATTTATTATTACAGAACTAGTCTCATTATGAATCTCACTGCAAATGAAGAGTACACCAAAAGTAGACGAGATTTTCACTTCTTGTCATTGAAATCTATATCTAACCTTACACACATCAAGCGCGAAAAAGGGTATCGCAGTAAAACTAATCTATTTATTGCATCTGTAAGAATTAGTTTATATTTTTCACGTTCTGCGTTATTTCTAAAGAGGAAGAAACACAAAAATGAATAGTTCATTCACTATGTTAGTTTTTAACAACGCATGCAGTGTCACCATCCCAAGGTGAATAGTTGTGGGTTACGGCCTGTGGTTGAATAGACGTGTGACGTCATATGAGCCGCACTGCACCTAGACAAGAAGTACGCAGCATAGGCGTTTTAAATGACTAACAAGTTTACGTGCTAATTGCACTATAAACCCCGAACTTCTCTGAATAAAAAAGAGAGCAGAGCTAAAACTAGCCAATTACTTTTCATAATCCAGTTTTCATAATAGCTACTGGGTGATAAACTGCAGTCCAAGATCTTCTTTGAAAATTAGAGGTATCAGACCTTCGGTTGAACCAAGGAAGAGGGATTTTTAAGATTTATGCCATTCTGACAGCGATTCCGAGACAGTGTGAACACCGAAAATCATGCTGGTTCCATCCATTGGTGCAAACGTAAGGAATAATGAATAATGACATGGAAAGTGCGTGTTGCTCAATTATGAAAACACAAACTTGAAGAGTGATTTTGTCTCAAGCATGCATCCCAATTTTCACAAATTAGTTGCATATCGTGATAATTTGAATATTGTGAGGTATAATTTAGCGTTAAAACTAAAAAGAAATTAATCACCGCCAACAATCCTGCTACTAGCAATTTACAGCGTGCAATAATTCATGGACTGCTATTGGACACAGAAGAAGAGTTTCCATAACATCATGTTTAGTACTTACCATTAGAAAAGCTTTTCCACAACTCAGCGAAGTATATGTTAATAAACGCACAAATTAAAATGTTCTTGTTATTATTATTTATTTATTTATTTGTTTAAAATTCTATAACGTGTGTGTGACCATCCGTCTTACTGTAAACATTAGAAGCGCTTCAATTGTAGTAACTCTAATGGAGGTCGAAGCAGCGAAGCAGCGTGGGAGCTATAATTCTTCGGGTGTGTAGGATCAATTGCCGCGTCCGGTAATGGATCCACACAATGTGCGTGCAAATATTTTTTACCATTATCAGCAGTTTCCATTCTTCGATAGATTCCTCATTTTTATTTTTCGTAATCCAAGACCCAGAAATACTGAAGAATACTGCGTTTTGATACTAGTACTTTTTTACTTTCTCTACTACGTATAGTAAATAGGGGAAGTATTGTATTCATTCATTCATTATCTGTTTACCCTCTTATTTAGGACTTACACCCCCCAGGACTTACAAGCGGGTGCCTGGGGTCAGAGGCCCGTCGAGGAGCAGACACTCATGGATCAGACAGAGCATCCAGGATGGGTGATCAGCCCGATGCCTGGTATGGGATGAAGGAAGTAGATGAAACGAAATGTTTGGTGAAATGGACGAAAGGAAAGGTGATGATGGAGCAGTTGGTGGAATGATTGGCGGGAGAACCCGGAGAAAACCCGCCCAGACGCCGCTTCGTCCACCACAAATCCCACATGCAATCCCTGGGATTGAACCCGGGTCGCCTCGGTGGGAGGCGAGCGGTCTAACCACTCGACCACGGCGCCGCCTGGGAAGTATTGTATTCCACCCAAAAATTCGATACCGAGATTTCACCGGACATACATGTTTTGAGACCCCTTGAATCCAAAAAAAGCATTTTTGGAAACATGTCCGTGTGTGTGTCTGTGTGTCTGTCTGTGAACAGCATAACTCAGAAAAGAACAGTCGGATAAACACCAAACTTGGTATTTAGGTTCAGTATCCACCACAGATGCGACACGAAGGTTTTCAAGAAAATTCCCCCAACCCAGATTACCCTTTACATGGAAGATTTTTCGACAAATTTAATTTTCTGAAAAATGGCTCAAACGATTTTGATTAACATATCATATGTTTAAGATATTTTCATGACAAATAAAATGTATATCTTGAATTTTCTGGGAATGTCTCCAAAAGTATTCTTCATAGTGAACGACTTTTAGTAAACTGGTAAACCATTAGAAATAGACAAAATTTTACCAAACAAAAATGTAGATCGCGTTAAAATACACAATTTATGTCATATACATATTTTTTGTTTAGTGAACCATTTTCCAGATATTGCTTGTTATTCCCTTACATTTTTCAATATCTATTTTCTCAAATGGGAACTCGTTATACATTTTTTGTCTTGGATATGCAAGGAGTATTAATCTGTGACAACGGGAATGGTGCTGCACCTAGCAACCAGTTATTAAGAGACATGTTTGTGCTTAAAGGCTACTGTATTTCTATGTTGCCCTTGTAAGTATATATTCCCTTACATCTACAAGAAAATTAGCAATAAGATAGAGTCTGCAAATGTTTATCTCGATTAACATGAAGTAGATGGAGAATAAGCGTTTGTAAAAATAGTTTGTAGAAGAGTAGAGAAAGTCATGTGAGTGTAACACATCAGATTGTTTTATTTACATTGAAATTCTGATCTAGCGCTGCTATCATGAAACTAAGCTGAAGGCCATTATATGAGAAATGTATCCTTTTCGGAGCATATCTGAGACGAAGACTGATAACACTCTAAACTACCAGTATGTATATATTGTCGAATATGGGCCAAATCTTTTAAGAAGTTGCTATCTAAAAACATTTTCTTCAGAGCATGACTTTCGATAAGCTTATGTTTCACATCTTTTTTATTAAAGTTCCGTTGTTGTACCCAGTTTATGCTACTGTGTTTTACTGTTTTCATACCGCTTATTTCCACAACACACATACACACGCAAACACCCATGCCCGTGGCGGGACTCGAACCCGCGACCCTCAGCTTGGTGGAGCGCCGGAGCAACCACGGCTACGAGGGCCGGCAATTAAAATGTAGTTGTTAAGCAGATTCATAGACGTAATATATATTTGCTAACTGTGTACCACTGTCTTTGTTTTCACTTTATCATTTGATTTTTATGTGTAAATTGGGAGTTACTTCAGCCGTTTTAGGTAATAAGTATACTTAATTAACTTTAATTCTTGTGATAGTGTTTAACATCGCATTTACCGTTAAGCTGTTTGGATATTAGTTAGGTAATTTGTCCAGCTTTTACCAAAATTGTTATTTTGTTCAGAATTTATGTAAACTGCTGGTGTGTTCAAAGTTTATCCGATTATCTACATTTGTGAGGATTCTACTTTGCGGCAATGAGGGAATTATTTCATTGTCGCGATGTTTAATGGCCAGGCAAACTGGAAGTGAAGAGCTGTAGTGATCGAAGTAAATGGGGCATATCTGTTATTTACCCCTGTACAATAAGTGCGCGATTTCTGTGAACTCATGCAGTAACTAAGGATTTCTGAAAATTTATGAGTATGGAAATTGTGTGTGTTCATACTGAATATTATGATGTACATTGTCTTGTGGAAACATTTGGTACTTTTACCCAGTATACCCTAAATTGAGTGTTGTAAACAAATGCTTGGGGGGGGCAGTCCTGTTACCATGCCGTCCTATAACTGTTGCCGTCACCCGATATCTGGGCCCGAACATTTTCTAGTTTAGGCACTTCCACTTTAATTAAGAGACACGATTAAGAGTGCAAGCTACTAGCTGAACTCCCTTTCGATTTGAATAGAAGTGCTCTGCCCAGTACAAGAAGGCGAAATGTTCCAAAAACCCCAAAAATTATATTCCTTAAAGATGCCTTGTGCCATTTTCTCCCCTTTTGCAAGTTTTAACTGCGTTCACAATACTAGAGTGGTATATTCAAGACGTAGTCTTCCCCTTTTGGGGTTGACTCGCATAAGTGGTGTATCCACTGCCACCCTCTAATGGTGGAGCCGGATTAAAGTTTTCAGGTGCCGGCCCAAAGGAAACGCTCTCAGGGGTGGGTGTGTCAAGAGATGACGCCTCCCTCCCAGGTTCACGAGGGGTTCGAGTCCGTTGGTGCCTTATGTACTTATTTTAATTAGTTCATGATAAAATATCTTATTAGATCGTTTACTCCGGGAGAGAGTGATGATGTTCAAACGACAGCTAGCCTTTTCACGCAAACGGCGTGGAATCTGCTTCGCTGGAAAAAAGGTGAATATCATGGAGAGGCCCCAGGAACCGGGGAAGAGCACCGCAGTAGACCGTAACGGCCCATTTTGCTTCCAACGTACCTCCTGGGATGAAGGGATGAAGAATGACAACCAGATCCGGATGGCGACGGGCGCAAGCATGGACGGGGTACCGAACTTTTCCATACTGAACACATCCTGCGCTGTTGGGCTCTGCACACAAGCAATGAACCCCTGACGGTAGGAACCCTCTTGGGAAAGAGACCTAACTGGGAGTCCTCGTAGTGACGCCAGGGAAGGAATCTCTACATAGCGCAAGCCACCGTCCAGCCGCAACACGTCAACTGGTCTTACAACCCTGAAACAGATGATGAAGATTATGGGTACAGGAAATTAGGGGCAGGAAATTCGTGGTAGAAGAGAACCACCCCAGAATTTGGCTGCCGACCCACGTAAAACTCATAGGACAGAGCGGACGATCGCCGGGGATCCAACCCGGGAACTCCCGAATAAGGGCCACAGACGTTACCACCTGAGCCATCCCTTGGTGTTTTGATGATGGTATATTACCAAACATTTTTCTGCAGTTTACTTGTTTAACTGGTAAAATGTCTGTACAAAGACATTTTCCTGTCCGTTCAATGCTTCCTATATTAAAAGGTAAATAAATGTAACCCCAACCAGCGTGTATACAAATACATGACTAGTAGTAGTTTGTGTGCTCAGGATACATTTTTTTGAGATCGAATGTAATAACTTCCAAAGCATAGCAAAACGTATTGTGTGCATTCAAAAACCGTTACAGCAATAGGAGTTTTCTTGGTGAAAAGAATTAAATGACACCAAAATCGCCTATCATTGGGACTGATATGATTATGTGTGACAATTTATGCCCAGGAAAGAAAACAGCAAGTGAAAAACAACATTTGGAAAATGCCATTTATTTGCATGAAACATTAAAAGGAGGGTAATGATATCATTTCGTGTAATTTAAATTTGTTTGTAGATATTAAAAGCATTATCAATGAAATTGAAGTCTCTAAAATGTAATGTTATCATCTGACTTTGAGTTACTAGTTGTATAGTCCAGTTATATTATTCTTTCAAATGGTTAATGTTTTTTTATATTAAACTTGTTCAACAATCACCGCTTCCTATTTGGGTTTTTCGGTACCGTACTGGGTATTCTGCAGAACATTAATGACGTTATCCCTTCAGCAAAATATATGATAGCATTTCCGCTTGTACTCACTAAGAGGAAATGTGCTCACATGTGGAGAATTTCATTTAAGTGAATGTAAGAATCAATGCAACTCTCTTGCGCTTTTCCCTACAGGAGATTTCTGGATGAGGAATATTTTTATGATTTTTGCCCGAGAACTCAAAATAACGAGAGCACAAACATGATGAATATACCACGTCGTTTTCCAATGCAGAGATATGGTTATCAAGGATGTGCCATAACAAGAATAACAAGAATAACCCTCTCTCTCTCCTTATCTTACTCTCTATCTGCGCTGTAGAAATGCACGAAGTAATAAACCATAGGTATAGAGAAACACTTATGCAAAGCAGGATCACTGTTGTTCTAAAATATACTATAAATAGTATATTAATGTGTATATATAATATTAATTATGATCTTAAAGGTGATACGTAACACAGTTTAAACCTAATGCTCTGCTTTGTGTTCTACCGGCTGTAACCAAAATTTCGGTTGGGTTTTACCAGAGAAAAAATCTGGCGGCACCTGAATTAAAATAGTTTCTTTTGGGGAGGGGGATTTGGTCAAATTTACGTGAGTTCTGTGTATATGTATGTACATGTGTGTATTATAATATGACACAGAGAGAGAGAGAGAGAGAGAGAGAGATAGAGAGGGAGAGAACGACAAAACTCAAAACAAATGGGATGAACCAAAATTATAGAATTTAAATTAACAATTCTTTAAGAATGCAGTGCGAAGACTTTCAGAAAATTCCCGCAATACAAATAATTCTTTACATGAGAGAGATGAAACAAATATTTATATTAAGATACTGCAAACAAGGAAATAAACCTTACTTCTTGAAAAACCTATAAAGTTCTCTCTCATTGGTGTTGTAGGCGGGGAAACCACAATTTAAAAATAAAAACCTACTGCATTCAAACGTAAAGTTCACTGGAAATAAAGTTTAATTTAAAATATTTTATGGGTTTAACAATTTCCGCAATAATTGATTCACATATTAAAATTATCAGAGACTTAAAGGCGATATGTTTGCAGCTGCACAGAAGGGATCCGCGACACGTTTTCCTTTAGAAGCCTTTGCATGTACAAAGAGCGGCAAAGAAAATCTTACTGTACCTTGCGTTTATGTCACATTATTTTTCGTTGTACGCAGTCTTGCAAAGCCATGGTCATTTTATTGGTTGCTTTAGGCCACTGTGCAAGGGTGCGCCACTCCTTCTGCTAAATAGTTACACCAATAACACAACAAAGGTTACAAAATGGCGTAGAAACTAAATATCTTTTTACGCTCTCGATCGTATTGACTAAAAGAGAAAGAGGTAGAGTGAGGCATTACGTTTGTCATACAAACCTCTTATCATTATTGATAGCCATACCTTATCGGTTAGCAGGACACGCGTTTGAAAGGGTTGACAGCTAAGGGGAAAACTTGATGAGCGCGCAGGTTAGCGAAATGTAGAATGTATAGTGTGAAGATTTTCAGGGGCTGTAAGTTAAAGCTTGAATGGTATTCATTAAATACATAGTAAGGCAGCACTTTGACAAAAATAAAACAAAAGAGTAATTTGCATTTAGTAAACGAATAGCATAATCTGTGGATGCTCTACGGAAGTGCCCACTTTCTGACGAGTATGTAGACCGTCTTTCCCATTTTCCTGGAATATTTTTATACAATAATTTACTATGAAAACACTTTTATGCACTGCCGTTACAATTGCTGTAACAGTGCAACCAGCCTCCCACATACCCACGATACGCCCACGAGCAATTTTCCTAGTATACTGGATGACTGGTTCTGAGACAATAAACATATTTTGGTTTCAATCACATCAGAAAAAGCAAAGGCATCAACCTCCCCCTTTCCCCCCCTTATTGCTGTGTTATCAAAGGACTACGCTCTGCGACAGGTAAGGTAAAGGACACGTCTCAAAAGACCCCAGAAAACGATACAAAACCCACCGAAGATTTTCTTTGGCACTTTGAGTACTTGAAGTGCAGCAGGCGTCGGGATAAATGCATTATAAGATATGTTTTCGCCGGTATTTTCTGTGTTACGCGGGCTGCTTCTACCTTATCGTTTATAAATCTCATGAATTTTGGTGAAATACTCTCTTCCGCGAGAAGGCTAGCCAACGTGGCAAACGTCTTTGGAAAATGCCCAAAGGTTCTTAGGTGTCAGGATATGTCAACAACTGCATAAGAGATGCAGAGCTCGAAGAACCTGTATTTTCGGTTGCATTTTACGTAGTCGTTTAATGATTCAACTGTTGCATATCTGATTGATTTCAGGTTTTCGAGGAAATCCAACTATGACTGTATAATACGATTTTTGCCCTTGTATTTCAGCTGAAGAATTCTATTGGCCTCAGAGTAGGTTTCAGCTATGACAGCAACTCCGCCCACCAAGCGGATAACCTGCCTTCTAGATAGCCCCTCAAAAAGACGTGTTTTTTAATCGGCCATACCGCGTGAGTTAGGTCAACAGTAGATTGAAACTGCTCTCAGAAGCGTGACCATGTTTCATTGTCGGCAGAAGAATTTCTAATTTAATTGTAGTTTGATAGAATGGGTAGAATCAGTAGGAATCGTTGGCTAATGCCAATATCAGAAGCCGAAGCTGCCAATCTCTGCTCAATAGCCCTTCCTGTATGTCGTATAGCTCATTTGGCTAATGCGATATCGTTTCTGGTGGACGACCTTGTAAATGTTGATCTTCGAGTGGAATTGTATCATTTAAAGTGTAAATTGTATTAATGAAGCGGGTCGCGTTTGCTCTATGCTTAGTGCGCTTTCGCTTCAAGTCATGTAGTAAACCTGACATTTCGCTAGTCATGGTTAGATCAGTATTTCTGATAGGACTAGGATTCTATTACCGACGGAGCCACCAAAGCATCTGAGTCTTGAAATGGAGAGCAGCCTTAGGAAAGCGCGAATTCAAAAACATATCATGGTGCTAAATCTCCAATATTAAACAATTGCTACCAAGCAATATACGAATTCTCACTGCTTATTACTTAATGCAAATGTGCAGTCACAAAATAAAAGCATATTCTATAAATCTTGGCGTGTGTCAGAAGTGAAAACAAGAGTGCAAACATTAGCAATTACAAACAAATTTCCACTTATCTGACGTATGGCTATCGCGTGCATAATGAGATGTTTTCAAATCATATAGTGGAATTTAGAACTGCAGTTTAATCTTAGAGTATTGCTTAAATTTCGGCACCAATTGTTACGGATATGGAGGAAATGCGGGAAGTGAAAGCTGAAGCCGAAGTTATGAAGTCAATAATTATCACAATAATCTGAGAAGGATAGCGATATAAAATAAATAATAAAACATTTAATTTCAGTGTATGTATAAAAAGGAGAAGCATTGTGAAAATTGTTGACTGTTAAAAGCGACAGAAAGACCAGACAGGCAGAGTTTAGCTAATTAGGGACCAGCCCCAGGTATAAAGGGTAAAATAGCTGAAGCCAGTTTCTCTTGGAATTAGTGGGTGCAGTTGCACTGGCCGGGATGTGAAGGTCATTAGAGGCTTCATGACGCTAAGTTTGAGGAAGTTTTGAGGGGAGAGAGGGGAAGTTAGGAGTTTTTTCCTCTTTGTAGCGCGGTGGTGAAATTCAATCTGTTCTGAGCGATCGACGAGAGCGGGACGAAATTCTCGTCGGGTTGCGAACATTGGCGGCGAACATGCAAGAGGGTAGAACGTTCCGCTGTAGTTAATAGTTTTCGGTCATGGTAAAGACACAGTAGCATCGTATGCATTTAAAAGTGATCGGCAAACCTTAAGTTTCATTTTAAATGGTGAAAATAAAAGTGTTCCAAGAAAGCGTTCGTGTTTCTCTGTACATACACTCATGCATACCCAGTGATTAAAATCTCATGCTCGAGCAACCGTGGCAAAGTATAAAAAAAACATCTAGGAGGAGAAACGCAGCAATCGTGAGGCAAAGGTAGTGCTTCATTGTTGGAGGAAGTAGCGTGGCTGCGTCAAAGCTATATAAACAATTAAGATAACGGAATTCCTTTTCACCATGTTTATTCTAGCCACACAACAGTGCACGCATGTTACATTAAAAGGTGTTCAACTTCCCCTCTTTCCGGTTACTTCAAAGATATTTCACTTATCTATATTATCTATTCCCACTTGAAATTGTATTTAACTAGAACAACTGCAGCATCTTCTTATAATCATTTGTATGTAGGTTGAATGCAACAGAATAGCTATAATGTTATTCTGCAAGAAAAAAAGAAAGAAAAAGTAATAGTTTTAATTTTGAGAGTTGTGTTGGCAGAATGAAGCATTTCCAGGTTCATGCTCATATTTATGTTACTCTTTTGTAACATAAAAGGTATTGTAGGTATTTAAACCCGTATATTACTCGTACATAGGAGTGATGGTTCAGGGTAGAGGCTCTCCAATAAGGGCGAAAAGTAGAGGAGATAGAAGGTGTGCATAACCAAGACTGAACCCGCCTAACATTTCTAGCCACTTCAACAATTGTAGAATCTCCGAGAGCTCTATCACGTCTGAATGTTCACAAAATAAAAAAATGTTTCCAACTGAAGCGTCAGAGGCGGCTATAACGATGCCACTGACATATAGAGATATTGAGCGAGTGTCTCCTACTTGAGGGTAGCTAATGTTGCTTTTGGTTGCTGACAACAGAAATATCAGCATTGCACTGTCACCGATTTCAGCATTTCTTGCGAGTTGCATCGTATAACAATATACAGTTTTGGTTACGAGTTCTTAAATTCAAACTTTTATGTCTGTCCCTGAGTAGATTTAATTTGTTATTTGATTTGCTGCAAAAATTCTTCAGCAATACAAGTTTATAGCAGTCGACTTTCTGAAAATTTATTTCGATCCGTAATAGAAACTCCTGCTGTTGTATTTAAGACCATTTAGTTACCCTTATTTTAGAAAAACATAACTTATTGTTTTTAGATGAAAATAAGGTGGAAGATGTTTTTAAGCTTTGCATTTATTCATACCGTTTGTCAGATATGTTTTATTCTGCTGGGCAGAATTTAAGATATTTTTATGTTAATGCAGTTCTTTGGCCTTGATTGCAAAATGGATGTATAAACATAGGTAAAACTACTCGAAAATATAAAGAAATACCAAGCCATATTAGCATTGTTTTCTTATCGGTCTGCTTTGCCTTATACACATCTGTCAACATTTAAGTCTGATTTTAATTAAAATGTATTACTACTTTCCCCCATCTATGAAATTCACATGCAGAGCACTTATGGGTGACTGAACAAATTTGTATTAGGGGCGATCTGTGTCCTATCGACACTAGACCAATAAATCTCTCAACACTAAATGGAGGTGTTAACATAGATATGAAGCAGTTAGCTAACCTCAGCCAAACCACTACATTGGCGAGCAAATAGCACAAGGTCAGCAGCACAACTACTCCATAGTACAGAGAATACGCAGCTATTAGAGTACAGGGAACTCATAATGAGTGTTATCCCGTCGTAACTGTCAAATTGTTTCTCTGACAGTACCGAAATTATTGTAGACTCACATTAACTTGTCTTTAAAATACATCCATTTCAACATAAAAACAGATTCCAAACCAGTAAAGTGTCATTAAATTTTGTGTATAGCCCGGAGAAGTCTTCTACTTATACACTCTCTCCACTTCTATGTCAACCAAACAGTACATTTGTACCATTCCACGATCCATTTAATGAGATAGAAATGCAGAATATCCTGGCCTGCTTATAAAGCGTTCAAAACACCGCAAGCGAGTAAGGCGTCACTCACAATGAAATGTAAGCGCTAACGTAACGCAGCATAAGCGCAGGCGTGAGGGAACACCATTCACAATGCAGCCATAGGTGTAACGCAAGAAGTTTACACGAGCTTCTAGATCCTTAAACCAACTGCGGAAATGTTCCGAGTGCACCTTAAGTTTCTAATTGAATAATATAACCAACAATACTAAATAAGAAAGTTCGCTCAATATTTTATAAATAAGTAGATCACAAAAAATCTGATGTGTTACACTCACACACTCTCTACTCTTGTACAAACTATTTTTACAAACGCTTTTTCTCCATCTACTTCATGTTAATCGAGATAAACATTTGCAGAGTCTATTTTATTGCTAATTTTCTTGTAGATGTAAGGGGAATATATATTTACAATGGAAATACAGTAGCCTTTAAGCACATGCATATCTCTTAATAGCTGGTTGCTAGGTGCAGCACCATTTTCTTTGCCACAGATTAATACTCTTGCATATCCAAGACAAAAAAAAAAAAGAATAACGAATTCCCATTTGAGAAAATAAGTATTGAAAAATTTAAGGGAATAACAAGCAATATCTCGAAAATGGTTCACTCAACAAAAAATGTATATGACATAAATTGTGTATTTAAACGCGATCTACATTTTTTTATGTAGTAAAATTTTGTCTATCTCTTATGGTTTACAAGTTATGCAAAAGTCGTTCACAATGAAGAATACTTTTGAAGACATTCCCAGAAAATTCAAGATATACATTTTATTTGTCATAAAAATATCTTAAACATATGATATTTTAATCAAAATCGTTAAAGCCATTTTTGAGAAAATTAAAATTTTCGAACACACATGGACATGTTTCCAAAAATGCTTTCTTTTGGATTCAGGGGGTCTCAAAACATATTTCCGGTGAAATCTCGGTATCGAATTTTTGGGTGGAATACAATATTTCCCCTACTTACTCATTAGAAGTCTCGCATCGCGATTGTCTGCTGTTGAATAGCAGGCAATGCAAAGAGAAAGAAATGCAGAATTCTTTCTCTATGCACGCAACGCAAGCATAAAATTTGGAGTAGAGTAGTAGAGAAAGTAAAAAAAATTACATAGTCCAACAACCGCCCATAGCGTTAGTGACATCACGACTGTTTGCTCAAAACAATGAAAGTAGTTGTATAAGTATTATGGAAACCGCCATTATTCCGTATGTGGGTAGTGAGCACTTTCGCTATCAATATGTAACAAACGCACTTGCATCATGTTAGCGTTGTTGTTGGCATTCTGCTGCCAAAATTGTAACATTTTGGGACCTAAGCCACAAGGGTCGGTGCTACGGAGCGACGACGGGGCGTAGCCGTAGGCCCAGAAAAGCCGTAGGATGTGTGCGTCAAAACTCGAAGGATCCACTAGCTACATTTTCCTTGCTTTGCGACATTCCATTAGCCAAATTTTTTTTTCATCACGTTCGCAATATCGTCTGACAAGATTTCCGCAAAAGCTAAGTGGATACTACACAATCAACTCTGCGTATTAAAAAAAATCCCCGATTCCGTAAGTTTCTTAAAATTTCATACCTCCTTCCCGCGTACGGAATAACGTCTGGAAACTGCAGCAAGTTATACTTGTGATGATATAGCTGCACAAGTTATATTAATGCAATGTTCATTATCTCCTTGCGCCTGAGCCAAAAAATCTAGGCACAGATGCCGGGTTCATCCAATAATGAAAGAGGATTCATTAAGGATACAACCATAACCTCTTGGGAGATGGTGACCCACAATTTGTGTGCCACGGCCTAATGGAAGAGTGCAAGCATGTACATTAGAAGTCTCGCATCGCGATTGTCTGCTGTTGAATAGCAGGCAATGCAAAGAGAAAGAAATGCAGAATTCTTTCTCTATGCACGCAACGCAAGCATAAAATTTGGAGTTTGCAAACACTTGCGTTGCGTAGCGCGTTGCTTGACTCTATGTGAATGCTTCCATCAAATAACATGAATGCAAAGTATTGCGCTTATGCTACGTCTGCGCTTACATTTTATTGTGAATGGGCCCTAACATCGCTTGCATAAACGACGTTGCTTATCTCATATCGCACTACAATGTTAGTAACTCCAATATTTGGACGTCAGTGTCTTAAGGTGCAAATTACTAACCGAACTCGTCCTTCTTACTAGTTTCTGCTAATATGTTTACTGTTTATAAGAATAGGCTCAATTTCACTCTTATGTAACTGCTAAGGTTTCCCAAACACACTCAAACTAGATGATTTCATATTTGATGATTGGAACAAAGTCAAAATCCATATGATGATTCTGCAACCTTCTGAAAAAACGCTGTGATTTTTCGAACTTCGAACCTCTGCAATGGACCTCTGCAAGGGTTGAACGACGCACCTACACGGTTGTAACAAAAAGAGAAAGATGGGCCGAGTTCTGGGTCAATACCTTTATTCCCGAATTAGGTAATCAAAAGTTCATTTTAAACTAATATGTTATATTAAATTTGTTTTAAATACTTAGAATTAACAGCAGAATGATTTTCACTCTGTTGGTTATTTGCAACCATATGAGCATAGTATTGCTCGATAAAGGTGAAATTTGAACAGGATTTGTTGGTTATAGACAAAGTCGAAATGAGTCCAGTGTGTGCATTACGCTTTTGTTTAAATTACATATTTTCACACGCAGTTCCTTAATTTTTACTTAGAAGATGCCGCCTATATTCAAACATTAACGAGTGAAAAATAATTCGTTAAGGCAGTTGAATATGAGGGTAAAATACATATAGAATGCAATTAAAAGAGGATTATACAGCAATAGTGTGGCTTAAACACTGAAAGGCACTGGTTTAAGGGAGGAATGGCCAATTCTTATGTAGTAAGTCATGCTTTCCTCTAGAACATAGCCAATGTCGCTTTAGTCGAATATAACGTATGACAACAAATGCTGCACTCGACTACAGCTAAATACCGCACCAGGGTTTTAATATACTAATTTCATTAGCAGTGGCGGCTCAGGTTGTACCATTCATTAATTCTGCCATTTCAGTGTGCATTTCCTTAGTTTACGAGATCTTTTGGATTCCATTCATTTTCACAATCTTCAATTGGCAATAAGCGGTGGTGATTGATTGACATTCCAGCCTGCTGCAACATCTGGTAGAGAATATTTATGAAATATGTTATATGTGAATGGAATTTTCAACGTATTTTGAAGATCCCAAAGTAATTCACTGTAATATTGCATAGTATTCATTTGAAAACATAGGTATGTGTATCTGTGGCAAGCATTTGTTTTAAAGAAACGGTAAAACCACACTTTGATTTCCTTCTGAACGTATTTTCATATTTGTTACTTTTATACCAAAATATTTAAGTGTAAGTATTTTCAGGAAATTCCCACATTTATTTCAAAATAAGTATTCATAATGTGAAATTCAACGGATATTACACAAACATTTGTAATGTGGCTTAGTTTAAAGATCCTACTGTAATGCTTTCCTTATAGACTAGTAAATCCGCCAGAAAATAGGAGTTGGCTCTACGCAAGTTCGTGTAGTTTTGATTTTTGGATATGTTGCTAACGTTGGACGATACCATAAAATACTCGTACAAGTTTTCGACCTTGGCGCGCAACCGTCCACCGATTGCTAACAACATAATAGCATTTTTTTTTTTTTTTTTACATTTTTACTTTTCCGATATTTGTGTTTTTCAAAATATCTCCTTAGTTTTACAATAAAATGTTATGTCTCACATATAAACTAGAGTAAATCTGCCACACTTTAAACCCTAAAGCATCTCTAAAGTTTAAATAGCGATTGAGACGAACATGCCTTCAAAAAGCAAGGATTTCTCACCAAAAATACAAAAACTGATTTTTTGTCGTTTTTTGTTGAAATCTCTAAAACTAAGGGGTGTAGAGTAAACGTCTTATGGATCAATATTAAAGGTGAGTAGACATGCTATAAAAGAAACACAATGGGAGGTTTTTGTATGGTCAATATATAAATATATGCAACTGTTCAAAGAAATGGTTTAAAGAGGATCTACACAGACAGAACTGTTCGTGCATTTATAGTTTCAGAGACAACAATTAAATTATTGATTAAACATTTGAAGGGAATACTAAAATATTGAAGTTGGAGCACGGAAAATAACTAAACTGAAGAGTTCAATTTGGCGCACTGGTTTGGAGACCGAAGAAAATGAAATTTGAAGGAGTTATTTTAGCTAATTTGAAGTAGGTTGTATGCCTCACTGTTGGAAGGCCAGTCTGTAGAAGGTGTTGTATTGTAGACCACGTATGCTGCAAAGTTTTCGGTAGCCTTCCCCCCAATGATTACTTTCCGGTGGTCATCGCCCCAAATTTACTTTTCAGTGGACTTCGCCCCGATGTTTAGAAATGTATTTTATTGTTTCTTGAAATATTATATATATATATATGTTTGCCTCGGCTGCGTCAGTATTAATTTGTAGAAATATGTGTCTCTTTGCAGGGGGTGATACGCCTAGAGAATGTAGGCTTACACAAATTATAATTTTTATTTCACTCCTTTTATTAATCCTTCACACGATTAAATAACACTTTTCTGATATAGAGAGCTGGTTAGATTGTTTATTAATTACTTGCACTTTTTAACACGTAAACTTTATAACATTCGCCGTAATGAATTTTCGTCTCACACTGAATACGTATAAAACTTCTCGAGGACGGGTCTCGCGTCCAGTTAGGAACGCTGTCTACTAGCAACTAACTTCTGAATTTGTACAATTTGCTATATTTCTGTTTCTGATTGGCTAATTCTATTCCAATAGAATACTTTTATTTAACTTAAGCTTTTTTCTGGTTGTTGATTGGCTATTTATATACTGTTTTAAAAAATTACATTATTGTTGCTCCAAGAATTACCAGTAGCGTTATTAAACCATCCAATTCATTATTGCGTCAAGGTTACCTCATTGTTAGCAACTTTTGACCTATATTCTCACAGCTCCTACATTATTCATTCATTATCTGTTTACCCTCCTCTTATGTAGGACTTACACCCCCCAGGACTTACAAGCGGGTGCCTGGGGTCAGAGGCCCGTCGAGGAGCAGACACTCATTGATCAGACAGAGCATCCAGGATGGGTGATCAGCCAGATGCCTGGTATGGGATGAAGGAAGTAGATGAAACGAAATGTTGGTGAAATGGATGAAAGGAAAGGTGATGATGGAGCATTGGTGGAATGAATGGCGGGGGAAACCGGAGAACCCGGAGAAAACCCGCCCAGACGCCGCTTCGTCCACCACAAATCCCACATGCAGGTCCCTGGGATAGAACCCGGGCCGCCTCGGTGGAAGGCGAGCGGTCTAACCACTCGGCCACGGCGCCGCCCCTCCTACATTATTAAATTACTTAATACATTCACATAACATTATTGAACATGTACATAATATACACATTAATACAATGACTGTTACATACATTTTTGTATGTTATTTTATACACATATTGCTTTAAGGCGGGCTGTTATTATATTTTATATTATATAATTAGACTGAAATCATTTAAGTGTTAAAAATACTGCCTCAAATTCTGAATAGTATGAAACAAATTTCGCTTTCAATTAAGCCTGTCACTCTAAATTTTGACATAATAAAACAGCGAGTAAAGTGTTATTCTGTTATATAAACATATTAATGTTTTATATCAAACTAAAAAGTAAGACATTATTAACCTCAACTATAAATGTTATTTACAGAGTTTGCACTGGTCAGCAAGATCCTCCTCAAGCTCTGTTTGCTGGTGCTTTTCCCTTTCATCCAACTCAAGATGTAAATATTCTACGCCTTTGTATACAAATTCATTTATTGACAATGGCGTATGGTCTTCATCTTCAATTTTGTCCTCAGACAGAGTGATGTCTGACACATTTTTGCTAGCTTCTCACAAGAAACAGGAGCAGAGGGAAGAACATAATATAAAACCTACACATTTTCCTGCCGTTGAAAATTATAATTTTACGGAGGAACTCAGGAGTTTCATTCCTTACCGTTTTGCGAAGGCAGGGGCTGAATCGGTGGGTGCCCAATCTCATATGAAAGGATTTGTCTCATGTTCTAATCAATGCTGCAATGCGGTAACACATTAAGGCATGAAATCGTGCTGCATCTACTGTTGGGAATAAACATGCTACAATTGATCCTTCATTCACTGCCGATTGTTGGTAGCACACGTCATTGAGATCACATGCAGAGGCTTTAAATTAAAAGAAACAAAGAAGGAAAGAAAAATCATTTTAAAAGGACCATTTGTAAATTCAAAAACGAAAACCTGGTATTTAATTTCAGCATCTGCCAAGACTACGTCTCGCAAATTTTCAAAATGACACCCCTACCCCATAGAAATATTTATTATTTTTCCTTCAAGATGGCTCTAATGATTTCTACTAAAACACATGATATCTGAATACCAAATAACACCTGTTATTGAATTCTCTGGGCATAGTCTGTGAAGATCTTTTCATTCTGAATTAATTTTGTACAACTGGTAAACTCCAAGAGATATAGAAAATCTGACTACATAACAAATTTAAATCTTGCTAAATTCCACAATTTATGATAAAATTGTTTTTTTGGCATTAAATACATTCTTTATTATTGGTTTGAGTTATCAAATACTTTCATCTTAAGTGCTAAATGGCTATGACTTTGGTTTGTATCCGTCTTGTTTTTAATTTTCTCGTGGCCATGCAACGAGAACGAAATTTTAAAGCCATCACATAGCAATGAATCTGGCTTGGCTGTCTCTTAAGCTTGCTTGCACTACCCTTGTAGCTGTAATGAAATATATAATAAAATAATTTCTAAAAATGTTTATTAGATTAACATAAAGCAGATAGAAGAATAAGCTTCTGTAAGAATAGTTTCTAAGAATGGGCAGAGAAAGCCATATGAATGCAACATATTTATTCGTTATTGTGACTTTATAGCTTCTGTGTAGTTGAATGAATACTCAGAAGCTGCCAAAAATAAAATTGTTAACTGTTCATAGACCAGAAAGCAGGCATGGGTGCCCAGATAGTGGAATGTATCCTCTTGGAATGTACGAAATGACAGGTTTAGAAAGGGCTTGCACTGTTTGAGTGTATAGCTGACAAACTGTAATGAGTTGGATCGGAATTACAAAAGTACAATGCAGTTCATTTGTTCTTATTTTGCGAGTTTTATATATTTTTTCTGCCACGAGTCAAAGAGATTAACAGACTAGTTAATTATGGCGTAATTATCACATTTCGCTTACTTGGTACTACTGAACTGTGCTGTATCCCAAGCTGTAAAATTAATTCTTAATTAAGCATTAATACTTTCTCATTAGAAGCTAAGAGCTTAACACTTGCTGTAATTACTAAATCAGCAAAACTTTCCATTGAATATCTTAGGCACACAGGATAAAGGATGGGGAACTAATTTCTGAAAAGGCACTTGAGTAAAATGCAATTGTTCAGAATGGCGCTACCTCACCATAGGGAGCATGCTGCTGCTGGGAATATTTTCTTGTTTGCTCCAACATGCGAGGTGAAACGCGCCTGCATGCTTCCCTGGTCAGCAGCAGTAATTCACTTAGGCTCTCTGTGTTTTCTGCTTAGACCCGCTTCTTTTAATAACTCCACGGGAAGACATCAGTGGAGTGAGATCAGGAGATCCAAGCGAAGGGGATCTCTCGACTAATCCATTTTTTCTGGATATACTATCTCTGTGCGAGTTTGTACTGTTATGGTCTAGTGTGGAGCCACAGGCTTACACGTATCTTCAGTAGCAGATCCTCTCGGATAAACTGAGGATAGCAAGGTGTAACTGCCTTCGAAAACATACAGTACTCCAATTGTGCAAACGGTTCAACGATTCGTTGTTAGTAACGTAGCTTCTTCACTAAAGGGCACACTGCTTGAGAATTTCTTATCACTTTTGACATAGTGACATTGCAAAAATGTGCTCGCGCTTAGTAGTAGCATTCATCTACGGTATGGTGCAGCTGTAGGTGGTCAGGATGAAATTTATTATGATAGAATATTCAATAGTGATTCCTGGCTAACATTCATATCTTGCCCCATGGCCCTTGAACTGGTACACAGGTGATTTTCAATTGCATTTCACACCGTTTCTTTGCTATCACCAAAAGTCACTGGTACATACCAAACCGTGAGGCAGTATTTTTAACCTTAAATAACATCAGTCTAATTGTATAATAAAATATAACAGCCGGCATTAAAGCAATATGTGTAAGTAATAAAGTATAAAATGTATGTGACAGTCATTGTATTATGTTTATATTATTATGTACATGTATAATAATGTTATGTGAATATATTACGTAATTTAACAATGTAGGAGCTGTGAGAATAGAAGCCAAAATCGCTAACAATGAGGCAACCTTGAGGCAATAATGAATTGGAAAGTTTAATAATGCTACTAATAATTCTTGAAACAATAATGTAATATTCAAAACAGTTTATAAATAGCCAATCAACAACTAGTAATGCTTTAAGTTAAATAAAAGTATTCCATTGGAGTAGAATTAGCCAATCAGAGACTTAAAACATAGTAGAATGTACAAATTTAACAGATTCAGGCGGCAGACACTATTAGACAGCGTTCCCAACTGGACGCTACAAGACTGCGTACCCAATCGGTACGATACAGGTTAAGTGTGAGAAATAAAAAATTCATTATGCTGAGAATAAATATAAAGTTTACGTGTTAAAAGGTGCAATTAATAAAAAAAATCTCACAGCTCTATACATCAGTGAAGTGTTATTTAATCGTGTGAAGGGTTTACAATAAAAGTGGAGTACAATTATAATTTGTGTAATCCTTCATTCTTAATCCGCACCGACCCCTGTAAAGAGATACGTGTTTCTGCAAAAATACTGATGCAGCCGAGGCAAACATACGTATATAAATATTTAAATAAACATTAAAATACAAAGTTGATTTTTAAACGTTGGGGCGAAGGTCACCGGAAAAGTGAACGTGGGGGCGAAGGCCACCGGAAACTTTGTATCGTACGTGGGGCTGCAACTACTTACAAATTGGCACCCAAAGCGTGGTGCTAATAATTTAAAGATGAATCTACTTCAACCGGATGTTTTCTGTTTCCGAAGTCGCATTCGTAGTTAGTGCTCTACTTTCTGGAAATATATCTTTGTAGAAGCTCTGTTTGAAATTAACATAACTATACTTAGTTGTACGCTCCTAATAAGTATGTCTGTTATGCTTTTAGGGAACAATTTTATGATAATTTAAAAGTGGTTAAAAATATAGACTATAAAAGGGATATTTTAATATTATGCTATTTTAATGAACGAGTAAACAAAAAAGGGAAACCTTTGTTATTGGACAACGTATGGAGAAGTCAAGGTAAATGAAAGTGAGGAATTTTTAATAGAATGCTGTTAGCAAAATAATTGTACCATGACAAATGAATATTTGAATCATATTTGGATATAAACAAATACAGTTGGGCTCAGAAAACTAACCAGCTACGATCAATATTAGAATTAGATGGTAGTAAAGCAAAAATATAAATTAAAAGTAAAATATATGCGAATGTATGGGTAGGGGTTGAACATGAAGTGACGATTACCTGTTAACAGCGAAAAATTTGTTTAGCTACCGCAATAAGTTATTTGAGATTGCAAAATTTTGAGACAATCAACTTTTGGAATTTTACGGCAGTATTTACTGGTATCAAAAAAGGCTAGATGAGAATCTGGAAAAAATTTAAGGAGAATAAATTACGAATATGTATGACGAAATAAAACAAGGAACACCAGACGCAGCAAAAGAAGCAGTGAGAGTACTGGAAAAGAGACAAAGGAAGTCGATACTGGTAAGATAAACTGGTAAGAAGAAATCAGTGGTCTTGTAATAGTTAAATACTAAAGAAAAATTATATTAAATAACTTATGAACTAAAGGGAACTAAAGAAAGAAAATTGATAATAAATCAGGATGAATTGTGGGAAAAAGAATGCCACAAGATAGATACGTACCTGGGAATGAGGACATCAGAAACATAGAGGCCGTCGAAAACATTACTAGAGAAAATAAAGAAAAACTGCAATTTCAAACAGTAAATACATCCGAATGATTGACAATTATAAAACATTATTAACAGAAAATAGACAGAAGCGTTGCATTCTACAATGGTAACATCTAATGTAAAGCATTCAGAAGAGATAATGAACTTTACTTAGAAGACGATGTTGGAGCATTCAAGAGTATAAAGAAGTATGTGGTCCTGAACGGAATATCTATTGAATCGCTAAAGAATAAAACACTGACACTATTTGAAATGCTAAACAAATTATTTTAGGGATGTATTAATGGTAATATTGACATATCACTGGGCTAGGCAGTATCATATATAACACCTTTTTATAAAAATAAAGGACTAAAATAAAATGTTGAAAGCTATATAGGAATATCTATAAAAATGTATTTAGCCGAATAGATGGAAAAACAATTAATAATAGGACCAGACAAGAAGTAAGCATGTATAACTATGAAGGCGAAGGACACACACGATTTTGATCAGGCGATTCATTATATACAATGAAGGTATTTTTTTTACTCAACTGATGGATAAGAAAAGTGCCACCAATAGAAATTAACACTTGAGGCCGCATTTTGCCACGTGTAAATAATTTTATCGTATGTATTTTATTTCAGGGATTACTTTTTACATCTTTGTAATATGTTATTGTTCAGAAACAGCCGTAATTGGTAATTTTTCCTGCTTGTAATATTCGCCATGTTAAAATGTTCCGGGCTCTATTGCTTTAGAATATTTTAAAAAGTGTCGTTCAGACGTCTAGATATAAGTTTCTGGTAGTACCGTTTCGTAAGCGTTTCGTATTGGAGAATTATTTGAAGTATTGAAGCCTTGAAAATTGAAGTCTTTTGAGGGAGAAAGGTTTCTTATTCTATTGGTAGTACCCCGTGAGGTACAGTGAGCGAAATATGGAATGAAACAGGGAAAGTCCCGTGTGACGTAAATGGTCATCTGATTGAATAACAAAGACAATCAGAATCAAGTTTAATTACGTCACTGTAAACCGACGCTAGCAAAGGCGCAAAAAGTAGCCGAACAGGAATTAGTTATGGTCCACGCGTAAAATAAATAAATTGAGTTTTATTTACGGACGCCCTTTAACTACTTTGGTTTTTACCATCCCATTCTACGTTGGGCGTGAAAGACCAGAAAGTTTCTCAGAGGCCTCTTTCAAACTTGAGGTTCTTTTACGTGCCGTAAATCTATGACACAGGACCACCGGCATATACCTCTGATAAAATTGTAGAATGTCCTAGAATGTCATTGATAAATGCAATAAAAGCATTATGCAAAGGTTCATATGCACATATTAGGATTCAAAATAGTATTTCCGAAGCTTTTGCAATATCCAAAGGATTGAGGCAAGGTTATTGTACATCTCTTAAGAGAATTATTAAAGAAATGGAAACAAAAATGTGGAGGGATAGGTCTATTAGTGAAGGATAACAATATATTTACTTTATTGTTTGCAGACGACCAAATAGTTGTTGCACAAGATGAATATGATTTGGAATATTTTACACGCAAATTCAGAGAATATAGGAAGTGGGGACTAGAAATTAATACAACCAAGATAAAATATATGCTTTTGAAGAAGATAATATAATTATTTATACAAAAAGAAGTAATAGAAGCACCCCAGAATTCAAATACTTAGGTGTAAAACTGAGCTCAACAGGAAAAAATGCAGGGAGCTGTGTAACGCAGCGGTGCGCTACCGATCGGGCAGTTGAGATAAATAGAGATAAGCAGCGCTCTTGTCCAGCGTAAACATCAGAAGCGCTATCATCAGATAAGCAGAATATTCAAGAAAGTTCCCTCTTTCTCGCTTCCAAAACACTGTAGAATGTTCTGTGGACATCTCCATGAATATATAAGTTAGCGCTCTCGCTAGTGAGTCAGCCTGTGAGTTAGTGAAAGCGTGGTTAATTGCAAATAAACAAAGTTTTAAAACCGTTTTATATACCTCAATATAATTCTATGTTTCATCTGCTTTATGCTGTCTATGCATGATAAAAATTTCAGGTTAGTAAAATACATTTTGGGTTATTTAGATTCTTATAAATGCATCGCTTTAAAGACATCGTAGGTTATCCGCATCTTAGCTAAATAATAGTGTACTTATGACTATCTGCAACTTTACGCTTTAGATTTGATTCAGATGAAATTAATGTTTTCCATATTAATTTCTAACCGCCTTTCCAATTGACCTACACTACGTGATCAAAAGTATCCGGACACCTGGCTGAAAATGATGTACAAGTTCGTGGCACCCTCCATCGTAATGCTGGAAGTCAATATGGTGTTCGCACAACCGTAGCCTTGATGACAGCGTTCACTCTTGCACGCATACTTTCAATCAGGTGCTGGAAGGTTTCTTGGGGAATGGCAGCCCATTCTTCATGGAGTGCGGAACTCAGGAGAGGTATCGATGTAGGTCGGTGAAGCCTGGCACGAAGTCGGCGTTCCAAAACATCCCAAAGGTGTTCTATAGCATTCAAGTGAGGACTGTGTGCAGGCCAGTACATTACAGGGATGTCATTGTCGTGTAACCACTCCACCACAGCCCAGGCAGTATGAACAGGTGCTCGATCGTGTTGAAAGATGCAATCGCCATCCCCGAATTGCCCTTCAGCTGTGGGAAGCAAGAAGGTGCTTAAAATATCAATGTAGGTCTGCGCTGCGATCGTGCCACGCAAAACAACAAGGGGTACAAGCCCCCTCCAGGAAAAACACGACCACAACATAACATTACCACCTCCGAATTTCACTTTTGGCACTACACACGCTGGCAGATGACGTTCAACGAGGATTCGCCATACCCATACCCTGCCATCGGATCGTCACATTGTGTACCGTGATTCGTCACTCCGCACAACGTTTTGTCACTGTTCAATCGTGTAATCCTGACGCTCCTTACACCAGGTGAGGCGTCGTTTGGCATTTTCCTGTGTGATGTGTGGCTTATGAGCGGCCGCTCGACCATGGAATCCAAGGTTTCTCACCTCACGCCTGTCATAGTACTTGGAGTGGATCCTGATGCAGTTTGGAATTCCTGTGTGATGGTCTGGATAGATGTCTGCCTATTACTCTTTTACGACCCTCTTAAAATGTCGGTGGTCTCTGTCGGTCAACAGAGGAGGTCGGCCTGTACGCTTTTGTGCTGTACATGTCTCTTCACGTTTCCAGTTTACTATCACATCAAAAACAGTGTACCTAAGGATGTTTAGGAGTATGGAAATCTCGCGTACAGACTTCTGACACAAGTGACACCCAATCACTTGACCACGTTCGAAGTCCGTGAGTTCCACGGAGCGTCCCGTTCTGCTGTTTTACGATGTCTAATGATTACTGAGTTCGCGGATAATGAGTCCCAGGCAGTAGGTGCAGCACAATGCACCTAAGATGAAAAACGTATGTTTGTGGGGTGTCCGGATACTTTTGATCACAAAGTGTATGTGATCAATGTCAGGATATAGCACGTACGGAACATGACATGAATTGCCAGATGCATTACTCACTGTTTTGAAAATCCAATGAGAAATTACTTTAAACCAGTTACTTTCACAAAATGAATATACAAGGACAGAGGGAGGTATCAGAGCCATAGACATGTTTTGTGGTAGGAATATAACTATCGGGAAATATTATAAAGGGGTTTTCTTTCTTTCTTTTTTACTTTTGTTCTGCGTTGTGGTTATTGTTTTAAGTTATTCTGTGTAATAATTGCCGTGTTTCAGACAGTTGCCTTATTTTTATAGTCACTTCCTGTAAAATGTGTTTGGATAATTTATTGACTGCATGTGGCCTCAGTTGCGTAGTGTTTCTCCTGTGTCATGTTTTACACTATATTAAGTTATTCGGAAAAGTGAAATTTTGTGCTTGCGGACTTCCTGTTTTTGTAAAACTTTCATGTAAATTTCGCTTTGCCGAAAAGATGCCTTTAGTTACATAATCGCCTTCTCTACCGTCTGTTTTTTTATATCGGTGGGTTGATCCCTGAATCATCTTATTGAATTATCCAACCGCTTTAGCATGTGTGACCGAAACAGACGACAAGAATTTCAGAGTTGGATTGATTGGTATATATTGTTGGGAGTTTTCGAAAGTGAACGACTTACATTACTGCCTAAGATGTCTCGCTCGTTGGTGTAAACTTCAGTTGGAATTATGAACATCTTTATCCATTCCACCCTCTAGATGTGGAAGAATAACACAACCTGTATGTACATTAAGGTCCTTTGCTCACGATGACGTAAAACAATACCCGGAGACACATATTTCTCCACAACATTTAATGGCACTCCACGGAGATGTCTCGACCGGGCTAGAAGTTTATAATGGAGCACGACCGCAAGCAGTAGCAGCAGCGGGAAGCGCTCCAGGTGGCCTTCCCGGCTCAGTAATTTAAAGTTTCCGTCGTCCAGTACGGGTGCAATTTATTGTCCTGAATTTTCTAAACGATCTGATTCTGCAAGCAGCAACTTCCCAAGAGTGCGTTTAAAAAATGTATATTTAATTTATGTATTTGCCGTTGGAGTAAGTTGTTTAAAGGGAAGAGGAGTATCTTCCAAAACAGAATTCCTGGTCTATGGATTAGTAGCAGGAGGAAAAGCAAAGTGGCTTCAGTATTTTATACACACGAAATAAAAATACCTTTATCATTATCATTATTATAGTATAGGGCACAATTAATTACTCAAATACAGACTTTAATGTAGTAAATTTATGACAATATCCATACATAACCTATTGTATCGAAAACAAACAAACGTGAAGATATATGGCAGTACTAAGTAAATTATAAGTGAACTTTGTGAACCATGCATATTGTGACCATATTATAATTTAGTCGCTGCATACGAGTTTTACTAATACAAATATTAAACCGGTAGTTTCCAAATTTCTTTTTGATACAAATGCATGCTGTCCAAACAACTGACACAGAGAGCTCTTTCAAATGATCAGGGCATGTGCACTTATTACACTTAACACACCTTTCCTAGTTTATTTGTCTCGTGATCTGCCACATTCGTAACATCTTCCTCTTTTTCCCTTTCTTTGCATTTGTGGTTTATTTATAGTTGCTTCCATTCCATGCAATAAACGACCACACCTCCTGGTCTATTTAGAAACCTCCGGTGCTTTACAACCTTTCTGCTTAGGGCTTTATAAATGGCCATGCACGACTGCTTAGGAAAGTAGTTTTTTCAGTGCCTTATTAATTATTATTATTATTATTATTATTATTATTATTATTATCATTATTATTATCATCATCATCATGTATTTCGAGGCGCATTATTTTTGAGACAATTATCAACCAAGTCCACACCAACTGTAGGCATGTTGTAAAATGTTATGACTTCAGGCTTTCTTGCATCGCCTGTTTTGCTGTCATTAACATCATCATGGTGCATTGTAGAAATTACAAGAACAACCCTATTCTTCTTGGAACTGTAGGAAGCAGGAGTCTTATCGTTTTGAAAGCCGAAAATTAAGGATTTTTCTGTTCTTTTTTTATTTGAAAGAAACTGCAACAGTACTTCCCGCTTATTTCGGCGAAGAATTCCCACATAAGTCAGATCCTTATCCTTGAAACCTTCAGTAAGGGGTAGGTCGAAAATCAATTATCGGCAGCTACGTTTCTGTTAGGGCCTGCAATTCACTCCGCCATTATTATTACAGCATCATGTGGACCATTACTTTTTTGTAAGGTACATCGAAGTGAGTACCCACACATGTTTCTGAATTTGCTATACATGCTGTCTTAACATCAAGTAAAGCAAATGCTTTCAGCCATACTTTGCTAGTTATCAATGGTTGGATTTGCTATGTCGAAACGTATAATTACCTAAACACTAATAACTGTTCATTTACAGTAAGATACTTCCTAAGTGAGAGGTATTTATAGATTTTTTCTATTATTTCGAACATTTCTCTTACAAAAACTAACATATAAGTTTCCGTTATTAAGTTTGTGTCTCTTAAATCATCAAAACGTAAGCAATGCAAGGTAAAGCGGAATCTTTGTTCACTCATTGATTATTATAGGTCTCTGCCTATCTGAATTATCCTACAGATGATTTACGTTTGTTCAAGACGATCTCATTGTATTAGTAAGATACAGTAAGCCCAATTTCTGTTGCATCCATATTACGGGCATCACAGTTTCTGCCAAAATTTCACCTGACCATGTATCTATGCAAATATGGCTATTAGTCTAAAGACACTAACATCAAAGAAAAGGTCCAAATTTATTTCTTGAACTCTGGTAGCTTTGTGACTATTAGTGCTATGACATCAGAGTCGTTACGTTTGTTTAGAGACTTCCTGTAGTATCAGCGAGATGGTTACTGTTACAGTTGAGTGAAGTGTATCGTAGTACAGTGTTCACGAAGACGAAATGCCAAAGGAAGGGTACGAAAACTCACAACGTTGCAAAACTATATTGTCGTACGGAGAAATGTTTTCTCTATTATTAATGAAAAGCTTCTTTCAAACCGTGCAATAACACAATTGCTTCTGCGATAGTAGATTGAGTAAGTGCGAGGACATGTCAACACAGAAACACACAAGCTTTGTATTGCAAAATGTGAGGATAAGCTACGCAGGAGTCACCTCCATCAAATCAAACTTTAATGAAGAATTAGTCCCTGCATTTATTTCTGCCGATATTCCATTATATAATCTACAGGATACAAAGTTGTGGGTTGTTAAGTCATTGCAAAAAAATTGGCATAAAATCTTATCTGTGTGAACATTGTGACGTAGAACTTTGCAGTAATGATTTATTAAAGACATTTCACTTATATAAGTCAGCTGTGTGTGTTACAAATAATATTTCAGAAATAAAGTAAATGTTCGCAAGACATGCATAATTCTAGTATAGACTAAACCGCGCGGGGTCAATATCAGTCATCGCTACACCCTTACTTTCCTATTCTATACGCTTTCCTCCATGTAGCAACTCCTATGTCGCAGTCCTAGCGATTTATGTGATTCTATGCGCCAATGCGTGTTTTGTTTGGGGCTTCTCCTTCTGCCATCTTGTAGTCTTAACTTTATCCCAAAAAATACCTTTAATCTGCATCAGCACTTACAGCCTCCTCTCCTTCATTCTCTAACCTCTTTTGCTCAGAAGCTGAATTGTGGTCACTGTGCACCGCAATGTCTTCTTCACCCACATATTCATCGGAGAAAATAGGATTGTTCCCTTCATCACTAAGTCCATCAAACCAAGCTAATAATGCTGATGTTTATCTCAACATTCCTCCTTTTATTTGATGAGGACATTTCGAATATTATTAATAATATTGCCGGTAAAAATTCAAACAAGATGTACAAATGAATATAAATAACCATTAGATATTGCAGTTGTATACAGCACCATGAATATTTAACATAAATCCTATACAAGGTATCAGCAATAACAACAATATTGTTATTTCGTCCAGTTTTACAACTGTCACTTTTCTCAGTTCTTACTATCACTGTTTCATTTTATGTAGTTCACCTTCACTGAGATCTCACTGCACTAAGGTGAACTAGTTCAATTCTTCGTCACTTCTCTTCCTTCGTTACGTAGGCTCTTCACACTGGACGGTTCACCTTACTCGGGAGTCAAGCACAAGACGTCCACAACCACCGTTCCACAGTAACACGCTGCACGTCACCAACTTGCTTGGAGAATCGCTGTTTATGTCGCACGGGAAATTCAACCCCAACTCGCTCGCTCACTGACTGATCGACTCGACTCAACTCGAACTCGATTCACAAATTACTTGCACTGACTGCCTCTCGCGAGAGCACTCGCTTATATAGTCAGTAGAATATTTCCACAGGGTTCTCAAACGTTCTAGAAATATTTCGACACACTTTCTGGAGGAAGGGGGGAATAGCTTCCAAGAGGTTATACTAATACTTATCTCACGATAGTGCGCCTAGTGTTTACGCTGGCGAGCGGCAGTGTCTTGTTTACTCGACCGTCTGGAGCCGATCTCCCAATAACCTTGGGTCATAGCCGCTGCATTGCAATGTATAATATATTCATTAACACTGAAAAATAAATAACTTACTGAAACAGAAATAAAAATGATAATATCAACAGTCGCGTGGGTGACAATTGTCAACCACAGGATGCGGAAGTCTATTTGTATACTCCCTAACAATAACCAAGTTCAAACAAGAACGGCAAAATACTGACTGTTAAAGTGAAACTCGAAGCCGCAGAAACCCTCGTCTGCGCACAACTCTTACAACAATAAGAATATCGCTGAGTGGCGTATGTCACCCGCACGACTACTGGAGAGTTAACATCAAATCAATGAAACACAGGGCCCGATCGGCCCAGAAGCGGACCAAGGCTTCCTGCTCCAACCGCTGCATCCCCCACCGCAGCCCTACTGAAGGTGGGATGTGGTTGGTGTCCTGGTTCCTTCAGGGACCTAACGCAGCTTAGTGAACTCTGTACCAGAACTCCCAACGGGGAAAAATCCTCACGCCAGTAACGGGGATCCAACCCGGGTCCCCTGATCCAGAGGCAGGCGCGCTATCACTGCGCTACGTGGATGGTCGAAGCATTAACATATATATGACCATTTAACAAATAGGAAAAACGATTTGAAAACTTCTTGGAACCCAGCAATCAAAGCTAAATTGCATTTGGTAAAGAACAGGATTATATTTATACTATATAGAAAAAAGATCAGAAGTGGACGGGTTTAAAAAGGGAGGCTGGATGACTCGGAAAGTGATATACAATTCTGGCGGAATAATCTACTTATTTTATTTTGAGGACGAGGACTGTGTCAGCGCGGTCAGAAAGTACGCCAAAAATTATATTTCTCGGTTTAGCAAGCTGCACCGTCTGACAATAACCTGTGTCAAAATGTGGGCCTTTTTTCTAGGAAAATTTAGTTTTTCTAACATTATCTAAAGAAAAGGACGATAAATTTTGATGGATCTCCACCGAACTACAAAATAAAAATCGGTAAGGCAGTAATTGTTAACACTTTTGACATCGCGTAATGATAAAAATGAGAACTATTATTTCTATTTCTGTTGGAATTATTTTCTTAAATTTAACTTATGAATTTAATATTTGCTAAATAAGTTCAAATTATTCATAGTATTACTTGTGGAAGAAACATTTAGAATCGGTAAAATCGGCACTTGTAGACTAGACGTTCTTAGTATTGAGCAATAGGTCAAATGTACTCTAAAAAGAGCATAAATGAATATAGGTCAAAGTTCTTCGTAGAATATTGATCATAAGTAGACTAATGCTAGAAACTTTAATTCAGTGACAGACAGGTCATTATTCGACTACAAATGAAAGTATTAAATTAGCACATAAATGAAATCGGAGATTCATAACACTCAGCTTCAGACATGAGGTGAAAACAACGAAGGTGATTCAGCAACGACACAAATGGATCCATAATGTCTGAATAAATGACGCTTATTACTGTGAACTATGAAATATATGTTGAAAAATGAATGGATAATATAGCGAAACTATCGTATCTACTAACCTTTCGCAAACAGCAGATTTAAGTAAGGTAAACTAAAAGGTACAAATATTTCTTGCAGAGCTTCGTTAACGATGTGACAAACGTATATTGAATATATAACTGGCCCGGTTTTACATAACGGTGAAAGTGGTTAATACTTATTTTATTTATAATTATAATAATATAAAATAATCGATAAGTATTTATATCTCAAATTATGATTGTTGACCATTTCAGGAAATGCAACCCCTGCGAATTCCTTAATTGATTAACCTGCACTATTGACCTCAAACACAAACTAACACAGTGGGCAATATAAAGATGAACCTCAACTAAGCCACTATTGTTTGCCGTTAGGTCCCGTAGGAGACAATTTTGATCTTTAAGTGTAATGTCCACTTTTACTTTCTCAGATTCCCGTGCTGCTATTGCAAAGTGGTGGTCATACATCCCTCCTTCTGGAGAGATAGAGACCTGGCGAAGGAGAGTCTCCCGCATCAGGGGAAGAGCTCCGTAAGTAGGTCACAACGGGCCGTTTTGATTCTACAGTGACAACTAAGAGGGAGGAGGGAAGAGACTAGAAAGGTGACCAACGAATGACGACGGCGCAAGCGTGGACGAGGTCCATAACGTTTCCAGATCGAATGCATCCGAGGCCGCCCGGGACAAACCACAAGCCACCAAAACCCGGCGGTCCCCCCATAGGGCCCACTCGATGGAGAGACCTAACTGAGCAGTCTCGCAACGACTCCAGGGAATAAAGTCACTGCCCAGTTGCAACACACCGAAAGCTGTTGCCCTGTCCTAAAACCCTAAAACATGATAATGAGGAAGATAATGTGTACAGGGAAGATGAATCACTCCAGCATTCGCCTGCCGACCCGGGAAAATCACGAAAAACCCATGGGTCATTTTGGGTGTTCACCGGAGATCTAATCTGGGACCTCCCGATTGTGAGTAGCATACGTTGCCGCGACGCCACCTCGCTCGGTAAGGTCCGTAGTACATGCAACCATTAAGTGTATACAGAGCGGTCCCTCAGCGCTCTGCCGGGAATTGCACGGCAGTCTTGTGCGACACGTCTGAATCAACTCAAGCCACGGGCTCTTCTACTTATCAGACATGTGGCTGCGGGCTTCAGTCAGCTGTTATTGCTTCTTGTGTATAGACGCGAGACGCGTGTGTATTTGTGTGCGATTGAATTATCGGATTATTACAACCCAGAAATGTTACTCAAATTTTTGCTTAAACAAAGACTTTTTATATATGACACATATGTGAAAACCGACTCATGCAGACAGGTGTGTAGGCAATTTCACGACACATTTCCTTTTGTTCCAGTTCCGAGTAGAGAAACAGTTACATATCTAGTGAATAAAGTGAGGAGAACGGGGTCATTTTATGTTGTAAGTTGTAAAAAGAAACGCAGGGTTCTAACGGAAGAAAAACTCGATGAAATTGGCGAAGCATTTGAACGGTCTCCGAATAAACCTTTACGGGTGTAGCACAAGTCAGTGTTTCAAAAACCAAAGTACATAAACTCAGTACAACTCTCAAAAATTGAATCTATAGGAATAATCCTCGAACCATAGACGATCTTAAAAACAATATAAGAACAGAAATTAGGGAAATTACGCAACAAAAACTTCTGCGCGTGAATGGTAATTTCATCAGAAAGTGACAAGAATGTTTATCTGCCGAAGGACAGCACTTTCAACACCGACTGTGAAAAAGGCTAGTACTGATAAAATACAAAGTTCAATAGGTAATCAATATATCCTAATAATCATCATTAAATCAGTAGTAATATGCAATCAGTATCAATAATGAGAATAATTAACAGATACACTGAATATAGCGTGCGGAATACGCATCGCGACTAACGGCCAGATAGCTGAGGGATCGGGCGCGGAACACGCATCGCGACTACCGGCCAGATGGCTGAGGGACCGCTGTGTATTTTCACGATTTTTGCAATATGTTTTAATTTCAACTTTCCTGGAGATGAGAGTTGCTGATTTCACATTTGAAACACAGCTGCTTATCAATCGAGTACTAGAGAGCCAAGGCTCAATAAAAAATGTGAATCGTAACTTACACTCCATAACCACATCACACTTACGTATAATTGTATTATATGCCCGAAAGACAGCGTTTGTTAATATTCATGTTTCAAAGGAAACATCTACCACGTAGAAACATTAACTGAAAACATAAGCGTGTGGCATAAGAAGAAGATTCGCCTTACCGTTCACAATGGCAACAAAACGTTAGTATTTAAACAAGACAACTGAAGCGCGATAGCGATTAAAAATGGAGCTGTAATGATTGATGGCGATGCAGCAGTGCATATCATGATACTACAAACTACATTACTATGTTTTATTCTATATATTACATATTTTTTTTCATAAATGAAAGAAAATGGGATAGTTTATAAGCTATAAGGTTATAGTATAAGATATTACAGTAATAATAATTAAATCTTATCTTTACATTTCAGTTCATTGGCAATGCATTTCTAAAAACATTAAACTATCTTAGGATTTACGCCTTTTTTCATAAGAACATAATTTTCAATTAAAGTTATTAAATTGTATAAATGACTCCGTTTCTTTTTTTTTCTGTTTCTGCCTTGTTCGATAGTGTGATATATTCTCTCAAATCCCATTAATTCGAACATGAAAACTTGAGATTGCAAAGTTTACATTACGTTTGGCGGCAATGTTCATGTTAACGCAAATTATTTTGAAGTCTCCATTTATTAACCGCCACAAGCTTTTGTGGTGGTATTGCATTTACGTTAAGTTATCAATGTGAACAGAACTTAAGTCTCTCTGCTATGCAAATAGGCTGCAATATGTTATCATATCCATCCGCTTCCTGAACCTCCTTCATTTGCGTCTTCATCCTTGTTACTCGTTTGACGCTGATACCCTCATCGCAATTCTCATCTCTGTTTCAATCCCGTATCCCAAAGCTGAAATTATGATCCATGTATTCTAATGCAATCACTGCTCCTTTGTCCAGCTTGAATGCTTTCTTACTACTGGTGCATCATGCACAACTTACAGATTCACTAGAATGTCAGGCATACGTTCGTCATGCACTTGGCATCGGATAAGTCCTCTTCCATCATGGTTTACAACAAAAGAAAATTGACTTATTGGATTTCGCAGCGTAACATAAACCCTAGCTGCCATTTAAAACGACTTCGAAATGTTCAGTGGCGCTAGACGACAATAGATTTTATCGTGATATATTGACTAACGTATTATTTAAAACCATGGCGTAGTTACAAAGAGCCTGTGTGGGGTTCCTCTGGGAGCGAGTACGCTGGTTCCCCCAGCTCATCAGCCAGCCTGCCATGCTGTGGAGGATGGATGATCTTCCTGCAGCACAAAGAGCTCTTAGAATGCACTTCGAACTCCAGAATTGTAGAGCTGGGGAATAAGGAGCTTTTCTTCTAGTGAAAACTGGCTCCTTCGGGACCGCGCGATAATCTTCTGGAAGATCTGAAAGAATGGCCGTGTTTGGTGTTACAACTCCGTGCAGAGATTAAGAGGTGATGAGGTTGGAGCAAGAAGATTTACAAACGGCATGCATGTACCCAGCAAGGTCAAAGACGAAATTCGTTTTAGAAACGAACATTTCTGATGGAAGCTTATCGAGTACAAAGCACTAGCAACTTAGACCAACGATGCGATGTGTTGATATTGGAGCTTGTTTGGTTCAGAGTTTGGGTAGTTTTAAGCTTTATTAAATTATTTCACCGTTTGCTCAATTATTTTAATAGCTTTGAGGTCTCAATTACAATTTCAGTGATATAGTTATAGTACGTTGCAGGTACACATGTAGGTTTTTCCAAAATTTGAAGTTATCATTTATTTATTTTGTTAATTTGGTCCTAATATAATTATTTGCTGAAAACTGTGCTTTAAGATTTTAGACCCAAGCACATTGATACATTTACTTCAAGAATGTTATAAGTACTACGTGCAAGCATTAACTCCGAAGTAAATATCACAGGAAATCGGCAACTACAGTTCCATTTTTCTAAATATTCATCGCCACGAACGAACCTGGTAGAGTTTTGCCTGAAAATTAATGAAACTGTTGCAAAGTTTACAGTTTTTGGTGTAACACGAGCCTTTTCAATTCACCTACATGAATCACGCATTACAGCTCTATGAAATATCCATCATCTTCTTATGACACAAACTCACCAAATATTGTTTTGGTGAACTCGTAGTAGTTTTGGATCATTTCTCCCGGGACACCTCAGATGAGCCTGGATATTGCTCCAAGAGTTAAGCATATTAATCTGAAGGGACACAGAGGGGATTTCAGGTTTGAGCCAGATGTACATTTGGCAATGCCTGAAAACGTTTTCTAAATCAAATTCGTGTAGTGTAGAACAAATTTATTTATATTATAGTAATTCCTTTGCTCTATTATTTAAGGGTGTGTTCTTTTGTCCACAGTTGGGATCGACAATGATTTGCATGTAGACAATATGGGTTTATTACTAAATTTAGACCAGTTCTGAATGACGGAGTAAACTCCTGTACACTTTTAATCTCTACCTTAATCGACACTAAAACCCAAAAAACAGAAAGGATACAGTTTAAGTATCTGTATTTACCTTCATGCTTAGGATCTGACACTCTGAAATCGTAGCAATATAAGGTTAATTTTTCTGTAATTTAAAGAGACTTTCAGTTAAGATGATACAGGAACAATTATAGCAAGTAATATTTCAAATAAACACCCGAATTTAATACAATGCCTAGGATTAAAAGAAGTCATTACCTTAACCATTGTCTGAATCACTCAGCTGACAATTCAATATCAAAATTACCTAACGTGCCAGCTTTAAGTATTGGAGATTACAGATACAGAGGTGAAACGTCAGTACAAGTGGCTGAAATAATGGAATAATTAGCACTGTTCGTTAATTATGCAATGTTCTAATTCAGCAGCAATTATTGTTTTTAAATGCAATATCCAATAGTAGCTCTACGTTAGTAAGTATGATTTAATTCTTTTCTTATTCCCTTAAATATAGGTTTTAAAGGCAGCGTAGTTATACACATTTAGTTTGCTGCCGCAATCCCGACTTGATCGAACTGTTTCGTTCTGCTGGTTACTTCCGTTTCAGAAAGAACTCCAAATATCCGTGAAGCTTTGAAAATCATCAGGATATCACAATTTTTTAGCCTTGTAAGCAGAGAAACTACTCTCTATACTTACACGTTTGTGAAACCGAGCGAGGTGGCGCCGCGGTAATGTTTGCGACTCGCATTCTCTCCTCCCACTCTCTACCCATGGCTTTTTCGTGGTTTCCACGTGTCGGCAGGTGAATGCTGGAGTGGTTCATCTTCTACCACGACTCTCCTGCCCCCCATTTCCTTTACCCACAATCTCCTTTATCATCTGTTTCAGGGTTGTAGAACCAGGCGACGCTGTTCGGCGGGTTGCGGATGCGCGGTGTCTGTGCACACTGTGAAAGTTTCATCCTGATGTCCAGGGCCTGCTCGGCTAGAACCCGTCTCTGTGTGCTTTCGGGCGGGATCTCCTTCGGGGGACCCCCGGAGGGTCGTGGGCGTTGGATGCGTTCTATCTGGAAACATCAGGGACCCCGTCTGTGCTTGCACCCATCATCATCCAAATCTCGTCACCCTTCGGGTCTAATCTCTCATCCCTCCCTCCCGGGGGTCACGGTACAAGCATAAGGAGCCGGCTGGCCTGCTGACTTCTGTCCAGCTTTTAAGGGTCCCCTCCGTACCTCTACCGTTACCTTTTATATATTAGCAAAAGAATATTCCAACTCTTGTAGTCCATTTTTGTAATTATAAGTTTACGAAGTTTATAATATTCTAATCGTTTTATGTGATTATCAAGATATTATTCCACACGACGTAGTCATTTGACAGAATGCGAAAACCCCATGTGAAAGTGACTTTGCTACGATGACTGAAGATTATTTTTTTTAAATTACATTATACATGAATGCTAGATTATGAAGTTATAATTAAACATATTTAAGAATCTTTATTCCTAATTTTCTAATAAAGGAATAGAGTTTAATCAGCTTATTTTTAGGCTTATCGAAATCTAAATAAAATCTATGTCCTTTCACTGCCAAACCTTCGATCTTCAACAGCAGTTCTGAATTTTAACAAAGTTCTCAATTATTCCTGTAATAAAATCCAAGATATAACATTTGATGAAACTTTTAGCTAACCCAATTAGAATCCAATTAAGCACTTCAGGTATCAAAACTCTACCGTATTACAAAAGTATTACATATAATTCCATACCATCTAGAAATTCTTCTTTATAATTCTTCTGCAATGAAGTAAATAATTTCTTTCCCCTCACTACTCGTGTTTTATTTTTCACTTTTAACTAAATGCACAAACTTTCAGTATTTTAAGTGATTTCAAATAAAAGTTTATTTTCCTCGCCACTTCTCTTTGAAGAGACAAAAGAGCGAGAGAGGTTATCACCGTATTGACAAGAAATGCCAGAGTGCATCACCTACGAGTACGGTAAGTAAGGAGTTTCAACGAATCCAACAACTAAAAGTTTTTATTCACATGAATTTCCATAGCCACTATCGTTTATTTTTACTACTCTTCTGCATACTATTCCACCGAAAGTTTATTTCCCTGACTACTTCATGTTAATCGAGATAAGTATTTGAACAAATGGTTTCATAATACATTTCAATTTAGGTATAGGAGGACATAGGAGGCTAGTAAGATATTTATAAAGTAAATCGCTGTATATTGACTTTGAATTTCCACTCCTTAATATAACATCACTAGAATCAAACAAATGGTGACTTATCGTTTTAAAAAATGTGTGATCTAGCATTAGAGAACTCACGTTATTAGCAAAAGAATATTTCGGTTTAATGCCAGAAACATTTGACATAAATGGTGATTTAATTAGTATAAGAAGGTTGTGAGAAGGTTAAAATCACATATAAAATTAATTAACTGTACTGCATATTTGAAAACAGAAAAATTACAGGTGAAAAAGTGACCATCATGAATGAAGGTTTATATTATACACTGCGTACTTCATTTAGTAATTTAGTTTCATAACTTAACTTTCTTATTTACAATCATGATGAACTGTCAAGAATACTATTTGTAGTGAATTTAAAAAAAAATAGAAATAATAATCTGGCTTATTTTAATGCAGATTTTTCCGAATTTTTACTTCTTAAGAATAACATAATGGGACGAGAGGTTTTTAGATTGTATATGGAAGATCAAAACAACAATAATTATACTGTTCAAATGAAGTAATAAAATTGCTATACTTGTTTCCAAATAGAAGCTATGCTGCTTTAAGGAAAAGTAATAATAATAATAATAATAATAATAATAGTAATAATAATTAGAAAATATTCATAATCATTAATTGGCACAAACAAAAGGCGTGCTACAAAAACAAGAGAAACAAGCATTTGATGATAAAGCACTGTGTTACATTCACATGACTTCCTCTACTTTATATCATTTATTAACCGGTATAAGTATATCTTGCGAAAGCTTATTTTTCTGTCTATGTACTTCATTTTAATTTAGATAAATCGTTGCAGGTACAAATAGTTACACTACGCATTTCGTTATCAATGCAAAGGAAGTAGTCAAATGTTTCAGAACTGGAGCTATATACTCTTGTATACTCTTTCCATGCAGTCGTAAGAAACAACTGAATGTCGACAGTAATTTAAAAGAATGACAAAATATAGAACAAATCGAACATTAATAACAGATATCTCGAAATGCCTTATGTCCCAAAAAAAGCTATTTGAAATAAGCTGTGTGCTTTAAACAGACCTATATTCTTTATGTAGTGCGTTTTCGCCTATCGCTTAAAGTTACCAGTTATTCACGATTATACAAAATTCTTTCCGAATAAAGAGGACTTCACAGGCCATTCCTACAAAAATTCAAGTTATAAGTTTTAATTGTCCTGTAAATAACTTGAATATATGGTATTTGAATCAACACCTTAGGGTCATTTTAGAGGAAATCGAATATTTCGAAAAATGTTCTTTGTAAAGTTTAGTTGAGGAGTGGGTGCATTTTCTTGAAAATCCTCGTGTCAATCTTTGGAAGGTGCTAAACTCTTAAATACCAAGTTTGGTATTCATACGACTTTTCGTTTTTGAGTTAGGGTGTTCACAGACACACACACACGGATGTTTTTCTAAAAATGCTCTTTTTTGTATTCAGGGGGTCTCAATGTGTTTCACGTGAAATCTTGGTATCGAATGTTTGGATATAATACAATAATTCCCCTACTTACTACACGTAGTAGAGAAAGTAGTAAAGTAAAATACAAACGTTTTGAGAACATAGTACAAGGTTTCTAAACATTGTAACTACATTTATTTCTTCGCAGTATCTCTTTTCTTATGAGGAGCGCGTTCCAAGTGAACAAAGCTATAGCTCTACATTGAGGATGATAAAAACGCGTCGTCTTTCACAATGTCAATCTTTCGGAAATTGTGGCAAGGTTTGCTGAGAGTACTCCGTGGATAAATAGTGCCGGGAAGCACGTATACTGTAGAGAAAGAAGTTTGTGTTTCTTGGTTATTTGCCCCGTGTTTTCACAACACTTAACATCCTCTAAGTGCGTTGCTCTGTCTTTTTCCCGATAAGTGTGTTAAGAGCCCTTTTCAACAAAATGTTTCAAGAAGGAAGCAAAACTTCGGTTATAGAGCGAGGTCGTGTTTGGATGGAAGGTTTGGCGCGGTACAGATGAAGAATAATAGAAAAAACTACGACTCAGAGAAAGAAGCAAACCTTCTCCATCTTTTGGGGCTGCTTTCCGAGAAACCAAAAGTAAGGTGGAATGGAAGAAAGTTTTTGTTGTAGCAAAAACTAAGGTCTTGTGCAGCCTAACCATATATTACGTTCCAGTAGCTTAACATTAACAGCTTTCAATATACGTGCCCTTAGAGAACAATTAGTGTAATTAGTTTAATTCACAGAATCAACACTTTATCTCTCTCTTTCTCCATAAATTTTATATTTGACAACCTTGTGGGTTGATTTATTGATATCACTTTCAAAATGGAAACGTATTTTTATAACATAATGTTTTAAATGTAAGATTTCGCACCATTTTCTTTATTTTACAATGCTAAATTTTCATTATCAGGTCTTAGAGACTGGAAATTGTTATCAGTGTTGCTTAATGTCCTACAATCCGGGCTATATTACAAAGCTATCCACCTGTTTATTGCTTTAATGGCATAATGTTCTTCTTATTGCACAACATTAAAGCTTTGTTCTGTTGTTTATTGCAGCAATTGAATGCAATTAGTTGTAGTTATATTTTATGGCAATTTCTTCAATGGTTATTTTTGGCAAGTAGTTTTAGAAGTATTGAATTATAATTCTCTTTTGACTAAAGTAACAAACGTTCCAAACGATAAAAATTTATCTATTTTACAAATATTAATTACAGTATTTATGACAAATAGTTTCAATCCGAGGGATTCAGGTATAGTATTGTGGCATGTTTCCTTAAACTGCCGCTAATAGCTAGCTTATAATCGCACGAAAGATTACAAAAATTATATAGTTGAACTGCAAAACAAACAGGAAGGCTGTAAAGAGAAAGATATTGTAACAAATGAGAACACCAATTTTTAGGAACACTATTTATCACAAGGTACTCAACCTAGCAAAACGTTACTCTTAAGTCACTTCAGAACACACTCGGAACACTACACAACTGAACTGCTGACTCACAACTCACAGCTGATCTGCACTGACACTGTCCATTTCCAATTTTCACTTCGCAATTTCTTAATTAACTGAGCTCCTCACAGGCAAAACAAACCCTCTGATATCGGCCTCGCATACAAAGCGTAATGTTGTAGAAGCGGAATTTACTCGAAACTCTCTGGAGGGGGGAATTGGCACACAATTCTTATTGTTCTACACGCCTATTGTTCTGGAGTGGGCTGGCCATTAATCCCATCTGCGGCTAGGTAGACAAGCCGGGAGACGCCGCAACATTGGTCCGCAGGTAACCCCGCCGCGCGGTCACAGTATTTAGATTCGCTCCTTTTATTGGGTTGTCTCTTAAGTTCGTTCATTTTGCTCGCAATAGCGCCTGAAAACCCTGGACACTCTGTACACTCAAGCTGTCATAATTGCCTAACCACCTCCACGACTTAAAGCTCAACAACAGGCTCACTATTGGATATATCAGTGTGTGTTTGTGACTGACGTTGGATGGAACAGCGTGAACTTGTGTTTACAAACAATGGAAAGCAAAAAGGAACATTTTCAACATCTTATGCTGTTTTACTATCGTAAGGGTAAAACCGCCTCATAATGGCGGCAGAAAATTTGTGCTTTTTACAGGAAAGGTGCAGTAACAAATCGACGATGTCAAAAGTGGTTTCGTCGATTTTGAGCTGGGAATTTCTCCCTAAAAGACAAACCTTGATTTGGACGGCGATTGGTTACGGACGTGGAAAGAATTCATGAAATGATAGTCAACAATCTACGAATGACAACTCAGGTGTTGGCATTATAGCTCAATTTTGCTCATGCTACTTAGTCAGGAACTTGAAAAAAACTGGAAAACGTAAATATTCGCGATATATGGGTTCCTCGCGAAGTGAGTGAAGCTAATTTGATTCAGCGCGTTTCCATCTGTGACTCCTTGTTGAGACGCAATCAGAATGAACCTTTTCTAAAACGGTTGGTAACTGGAGATGAGAAGTAGATTGTGTACAACAGCACCCGAAAGAGTAAATCATGGCGCAAGAAAGGGCAGCCACCACTATTAGTTCCTAAACCACGGCTGCATCCGAGAAAGGTTATTCTATGCATTTGGTGGGATTGCAAAGGAATCGTGTATTACGAACTTCTTCCGAATAATAAGACTATCAACTCCGAGAAATACTGTTCTCAGTTGGATCGTCTTAAGGCAGCTATTTAAGAGATAAGACCAAAATTAGAAAACGATGTTGTCTTTCACCCTAACAACGCCAGATCACATACGTCTATGGTGACCCGTCAACATTTTGAGTGGGATGCATTACCCCAACCACCGTATTCTCCAGACATTGCCCCATCGACTTTCATCTATTCCGTTCCCTGAAGAGTTTTCTGAATGGCAAACGCCTCATTTCCTTGGAGGACTGCATATTGAACCTCGAAAAGTTCATCAACCAGATAACCTCCACATTTTGGAGAAATGGAATTTATAAGCTTCCACCAAAATGACAATATGTTGTCGACAATAATGGTGCATACTGCAGGAAATAAATAGTTTGTTTACAAATACTAATTGCTGTAGTTATTTATCTTTTGATCGACCTTGTAAAGTTTAAAACTGAAATTTCGGCAACTACGCTGTCATAGCTGTGCTGCGGGTGAGGTGTGTTCCCAGGCGTTCTTTGTGATTGAAACGTAACAAAAAACGAACGAACTTATGAGACAACCTAATACATTCTAATAATTATCTAATAACTGAAATATGGGATAGCATATCATTCATCATTCACAAACTGGGAAACTTCCTTTTGTAGTGTCTCTTCGGCAAGGAAGAGGATGTGAAAGAAAACGCACCTCTCTTCGGCAGTAACAACTCTGTAGAGGATCCAAGACCTATCTGCTCTCTGCCAGGAAGTAGTCATGTGTCACCGGGCGAGAAAATTCGCCTAATTGGCAGCAGTCAATGAGGAGCAAAGCTAAACGCAGCTCAATCAAAAGAAATACATACGCCGAAAAAACTTTAAAGTTGATATATACCACATTTTGAAAACAGTTCAAAAATAAATAAATAACTAAACTAAACACATCTTTAACTAAGCAATATCATGGTGCAACCATAGTGTAGGTGTGGGACTGCGTATTCAGAGGGAAGTTGGGAGGGAGAAAGTGACGTTACTTTGATTGCAAACTTAATGTATGGCAAAGAGTTTTTTAATGCGCTAAGATGGCAATTTTCTTGTTTATAATTTCAATTGGATGGAGGATTTATAAATTTTCTTTTCATTTTGTTGATTTAAATTTCAAAATGAATAATTTTGTTGCGGCAAGTATTACAGCAAAACAAAATAAAATACTCTTAAATATTTCGAATTTCCATTAATAAAGCTCTTCGTGAAAAATGAAAACAATTTTGTACAAGACAAGCAGTTAAGTTATTTTGTTATAGTTATGAGTAACGTTTAATGTAGACATTATGTAATTATATATTTTGTGGCAAGTTCTCGTTAGTTTCGTATTGCTACCAAACTATGTTTTATAAAGCGCATGGTAATTATGATTTTCGCATGAACTGTAAAATATAATTAAACCTCTAGTTGGATACAAAGAAATAATTGATAGTAATTATTGGAATAATAGCCTCCAGCTATTCCCCATATAATATGGAAGCAAGTCTTGTATGTATGACTACAGTAACGGTGGCATTTAATGTCCTTGTAGAATTTCATAGTTTTCTCCTTTCAGCATGCGGGTAAATAATAATGGATGGACACCATTTGCAGTGGAATGTAATGATGTTCCTCGGTGTTCCTCGTCGATCTCCTCAGGATTCTGCAGCGACGTCGATGTAACAACGTGGCAAAGATTTTGTTACATATATTCCCGGGTGGGCTATCTTTATCTCAGGGTTCCTTGCCCTCGGTTTTCATAGGTTCTTAAGTCTATATGTGGCAAACGATGCAACGTACGTGCTGCAGTGTACTGGGATTGGTAACTTAATTTGTTGACAACAATGATAAGATTATGGTTTGGTTTTATTGTAGTACTTATTTTCAACCATTTAGTTGTGGATAATAATATTATATATAAACTCATATTAAGAATTGTAGATAAAATATCCTTTACTATAATAATAAATTTCGTCTATTATTATTGAAAAGAGTTAACAGTTCGTCTTTGTATATGTCGTTGTACGGGGATTATAACAACCTCTCTTTTTATAATTCTCAACCCATTATTACATTGATTAACTATTAAAAGTTCCAATACCTTAAGTATTTTACTACCTGATGCATCGTTAGCAATGTTGGTGAATAATAATGCTTATTTAATCTGTGGTGTCTCTCTACTATCTTGAAGATGAGGCAGTATTTTTAACACTTAAATAATTTTAGTCTAATTATATAACATGTAAATTCAATAACAGCACACCTTGAAGCAATATGGGTATGTAATAATTGTAAAATGTATGTAACAGTCATTGCATATGCTTATATTATTGTATCCATTATTAATAATGTTACGTGAATATATTACATAATTTAATAATGTAGGAGCTGTGAGAATAATAAGTTAAGTTTCTAACAATAAGGTATCAATGAGGTAACCTTGAGTCAATAATGAGTAAGAAAGTTTAACAGTACTATTTGTGAGTCTTGGAGTAACAATAATGTAATTTTAATGAGAGTTTATAAAATAGCCAATCAAAAACCCGAAAAAGCTTAGTTAAATGAAGGTATTCTTTTGGTGTAGAATTAGCCAATCAGAAACTGAAATATAGCAAAATTTACAAATCTAGAAGTCAGTTGCCTGGAGAAAGCGTTACTAACCAGAGGCAAAAAGTGTGCTCAAGAAACACATATGTATTCGTGTGAGACGAAAAATAAGTTTACGTGTTAAAAAAGTGTAATTAGTTAACAAAAAGAATCTCATAGCTCTCTATATCAGTGAAGTGTTATTTAAATCGTATCAAGTATTAATAAAAGGAGTGAAGTAAAATTATAATCTGTGTAAGCCTACATTCTTGTTGCATCACAATCCTGCCAAGATATCCATGTGTCTAAAATAAATACTGACGCAGCCGAGGCAAACATAAATATTAAATATTTAAAGAAACAGTTCAATTACAAAGTTAATATTTTTAAACTTGGGGAAAAGGCCACCTGGAAGTACATTTGGGGCGAAGGCTACCGGAAACTGTTTACCATACGTGCGGTTGCAACTACTACAAGTTCGGCTACCCAACAGTTGAAATATAATTCAACACCTACTTCAAATCGGTTTTTCCATAAGTTAAACAATAAATACATTATCAAATAACAACTTTCTACGCTTATCGATTTACCTAGGTAACGAGTAGGACTTCATTTTGTTACCTTTTTGTTATTTATGTCTTAACTGATATATAATGTTTTATTACAATAGCTATTTCGAATATCGAATCTCAAAAAATGACAATCAATGACATGTGAAATTACCTTTAATCTTATTCACTAAAGCCATTTACATTATTTCAAACATTTTAAATTTTCTTTGGGCAATTTAATAAACCCTAGGGGCATTACATTTGTTTATTTCCAATTTTGTTTTGAACGTTTTCTTTGTCTTACTTAGTCAAAATAACAATGTAACTAAACATTTTAAATAGTAATTCACAACATTATTCCTCCTGCAAGAGTTTGTAAGAAAGAAGAGTTTCTTTCTGCCGCTATACACTACAAGAGATTAACAGATTTCGAATAAAGCTATTGCAATTGTTTGTATTTTGCTTAAAACAGTTCAAAGGATATAAGAAGCAATAATTTAACGTTTATCAGATTCACTGACAAACATCTCAGGATATTGGTGAAGAGTAGTATAACAGTTATATTTTCTCAGCAAGATGTGATTTATTTGTTATAGGACATATAATTTAACCTCATTTATGTTGTAATAATGTTGAAAGAATTTCATTTTTATGGAACACTGTTGGTGTGTGCTTACGTCGAAACTATTTCATATGGCTTAAATTGGAGCTTATCGCGGAAATTGACGAAAATAATGTCTTTTCTTAGTCATAATAGGCCGAAAGCTAGCAAAATCCTGTGTAGTATTTGCATGAAGATTGCAAACAGTTTAATAGAAATTTTTTGAACAGAATCACAAAGGGCGTTTACATGTTGAAACTAACTTTAATGCGCAACTGCTTATCTGATTTCAAATCCCATAACACTACTGTAAACTGTGTAGTGTTCAGACGACAACAGTCTTTTATGCATTTTGTTATTAAATTGGTGCTCTAATAAACAATATATCTTTGTGAACTTCGGTTATGTAATTATCTCAATTGTAACTTTATAGAAGGCATAGTATTAAAAAGTACAATGTTGTAATGCACAGGTGTTATTTAGGGTGGATTTATTGTCGTTATTTATACTGCGGGTGGAGAAATCCGTTAAGTGTCATTAGTGAAACATGAGCCCTCTTTGTGGAAAATTCCAAGAGATGTCACGTGTCCGGGGGGGAGGCGATAGCTTGTTCTCTGAGGTAAGTTTGGGAAGCACACGTGTGGGAGATATAGCAGAACTTGTGAAGCTAACTATGCAGTTGGCGGGAAAAAGGATCATCTTCTTCTAGAGTAGGCAAATCTACAGTAATAATTAAAGTTAGACGTGTGTGATTAGTAAATATAATGTGTTAATAACTAGATTAATAATCTCTTGCTGTCGGCTTTGACAATGCACCTCTCCCAGGCCAAGTAGTGGTTAGAGTATATATTTGAACCTGAGCTTCACTCGGCGTTCGTCTCTTAGAGTGACATATTACAATATTATGAAGAACGTTAATTCAAATACGGTTTTTAAAAATTATAGATTTAGTTATACTCAAGTTTCTGTTTTTGTAAAGAATGGCAAAGGATAAAATGTGCTTCCTTCAGACTATCAGTGCCCTCACCCTCAGTTCTCAATATTAATAACAGGCCATTGCATTTAGCAGTCAGAGAACGAAAACTCAAAACCGACATTGTACCAGCAACTGATCAACTAGAGTGAATTATTTCGGAAACGCACGCCTCTTTTAGTGCAGAGAAACAGGGGGAAACAAAAGAGACAGAACCTTTTGAGTGAAATTATAGGAGTAGGAGTAAACTAACCAAGAAAATCAGAATACGTAAATGTTTAACATATGTAGACATAAACCTTAAAAATAAATGTGCTCTTTAAGAAAACTCAAACAAAATGCATAGTTAGATACAACGAACAAGTTGTAGAAAAGTAGGAACTACCTACTTTAGGAAAGAGGAAATGGTGAAAATAGATCCCGCCCCCCCCCCCCAAAAGCAAAAAATCACATTGTTATCTCTTTGGGCAGTACTATAAATTGGACTTTCCCCTTTAACTTATATATATTTCATCCTTGTACACTCAATACCCATACTTTGAACATACTTTTAAAAATGATACTTCATCTGCTATTTTGTACTGTGCACTTTGCATCAGTTCACAGATAAAATTATAAAATCTATACACCTTGAAGTAGGGAAAATAAACTTTAGAGCATCTTTTAGTGGAAGTTTTGGTCCTCAAATTGGTACTACTGTAAAATGTGGTAGCTTCTGTGTGCTCGAGCCTTGTTGTGTCGTTCTTTGCAAACATGCATATATGAGTTTGTTTTCCCAATTTTTGCTTTGAACATTTTTTTCTATGAATGACATTTTGAAGTACAAATGGCCCATTTTCTCAGAAACTATTGAAGATGGCTAAATTAAATTTTAAGACGATAAAGTAACCCCAAAGGTGGATTACTTTACTGTTAGTAACATGGTTGTTTATTTTTTTAAACAGTTGCTGATAAATTTTCATCAAATGATGGTCTAGTTGAGAGAACCAGCCCTATCTTCCTTAATAAACAAACTGTAGCGGGAAATCGTTGATCAGTTGCATCTAGAAAGAGTCGTTCCTATGGTATATGCTATCTGCTGCAGTGTTCTGGTCCTCGGCTATGGATGGTCGTCGGCAGCTGTGTTTATCATTCCTAATCTTTACCTATATAGCTAATTCTTGGGTCTCGGAGCTACCGTAGGTGAGGCAAATTAAAATATACATTTCCAGTAATAAATGTGGTTTATTATCAATTCCCATTATACCATTTCCCACTATTTGAATAAATCAGGAGTCTAAACTAACTGAACATGTCCTCCCACCCATATGCGCACACGTTGAAGAAGTTATTGTCCTTACGTTGTTAGCCCCACGTTTTGGGAGCCAATTTTAAGTAGTAGTTTGTTGTTTACGTTGTTCGCCGCTACGTATGAAAAGCCGATTTGAAGTAGTTTGTATTGTTATTGTATTATAGTTCTTATTTTGGGGAGCCGAAATTGTAGTAGTTGCAACACCACGTATAGTAAACAGTTTCCGATAGCCTTTGCCCCAATTTTATTAAAAATATTAACTTTGTAATTTTACTGTTTCTTTAAGTATTAAATATTTATGTGTGCCTCGGTTGCGTCAATATTACTGTTAGAGACATGCATATCTTGGCAGGGCGTGATGCGACAAGAATGTAGGCTTACACAGATTTTATATTTTAATTCACTCCTTTTAATTAATCCTTGAAACTAATTAAATAGCACATCACCGATATTGAGAGCTGTGAGATTCTTTTATTCAATACCTGCAATTTTCAACAATTATACTATTTTTAATCTAACACGAATACGTAATTAATTTCTTGAAGACACATCTCACATCCAGTTACTATCACTGTCTGCAGGCAACTGACTAGATTTCAACCGTCTAAACTTGTAAATTTTTGTATTTCAAGTCTCTGATTGGCTATTTTTACTTCAATAGAATACCTGCATTTAACTAAAGCTTTTTCTGGTTGTTGATTGACTAGTTTTTATAAACTGTCGCTAAAATTACATTAATGCTTCCAAGAATAACAAATAACATTTAAACTCTCAAACTCATTATTGACTCAAGGTTACCTCATTGTTACCTGATTGTTAGCAACATTTAACTTATTATTCTCATAGTTCCTACATTATTAAATTACGTAATATATTTGCATAACATTACTACACATGGATACAATAATATAAGCATATGCAATGACTATTACATACATTTCACAAATTATTACATACACACATTGCTTCAAGGCGGGCTGTTATTGAATTTACGTATTATATAATTTGCCCGAAATCATTTAAGTGTTAAAATACTGCCTCAACGTGCATTTTTCGTCCAGAGAGTAGCACATTGTGTCCACGAGATTCTAGAAGAGAGTGAAAATCTGGGGCTTTGTTCCCCTTTATATACCTGAGCCTAGTGACGCTTACCTTCGCGTCTCAAAATGTAACGAGCATTTCTAATTGGTTCCCAGACCGCGTTGCCTTAACATGTATGAGAATATTGTACTCCAAAGTCTTGCGCCTACGCGCCCCCATGACGCGTCAGGAAGCGCATTCAGTATCTGCGTCTGTTTCTTTTCTCTGTCTTTTTCTATTTCTTCTTACCGCTACCGGCTCTCTATTTATTAGCTTGGTGAAAGGTGGGCTCTATCTAGAATTATCTTTTGCCTGGAATTTGCTGGCTCACCCGTCTCTTACAATCTGCTTGTTACAATTTTGGTGGTTAAATATGTTAATATATATGCCCCACAGCTATGTTGATAAAATTCCAGCATGGACATTTTGGAAACATGGAGGAATGTCCCCAAACAAAACATGATAAATGCACAATATATAAATAACCTGCTTGAAACTACCAATAAAAGAAGTAATAACAAGTATGTACAATTTTATAGACATTTACTGTTTTATGTGCTATAATGTGAGGTAGATTCATATTGTTTTTGAGTGTGCAGCGCAACTGGCGATTGTTTGTGCTCTGTTTGAGTAGCACACGGAAAAGAGAGAGCAAAAGAATACAATTTTCGCTCTTTGTTTTCGTAGGTGGTTTGTCTTTAATTTCCTGTTCCCACTTTACCGAAAGCTGGTATTTCGGGCTCTTTTTCACTTTTTCCACTTATTCACTTGCACTAGCGCTTTGGTTGCCTGTATTTTTATGCCACTTCACACGCATATTGTGAGCACTGCTTACAACTAATTACAATGTTTTTGTAACTAACTAAGAGGCCACAGTATCGGCCGCGTTTCCTGCTCTCTGAGACATTAACCTATATCTTAGTTGTAACATACGAAAAGTAAGTTTTAGCCATTTTCAATTAATCCTCAAATTTTAGTTTATTATTTTTGTTGGATTTTTCCAACATTTTTCATAGCGCAATAAACTCTACTGTTGTCATTTCTTTAGTTATCAAGACATAAAAATTAATTGAATGAAATATTACCCTTGCAATATTAAATCTATTGTACAAATTATAAATGTTAAATGTACATATTAAGTTATTGTTTGCAAGAGTCAATGTTGCCTTCAAAAATAAACGAGCGTAAACCTTTGTTTAAGCTTCTTGTTACTAATTTTCTTCACAAATTCTTTTCTGTCGCCCGTGGCGAATTTACTACTTCTAATTAATCGGTGACCAGTAAAAAATGAACATGTGTTCGATCCTGTTGAAAGATGCAATCGCCCTCCCCGAATTCCTTTTCAACAGTGGGAAGAAAGAAGGTGCTTAAAGTATAAATTTAGGTCTACGCTGTGATCGTGCCACGCAAAACACCAAGGGGTGCAATTCCCCTCCAGGAAAAACATCACTCCATAACACCACCACCTCCGAATTTCACATTTGGCATTACACACGCTGGCAGATGACTTTCACCGGGCATTCGCCATACCCACACCCTGCCATCGGATCGCCACATTGTTTACCGTGATTCGTCACTCAACACAACGTTTTGCCACTGTTCAAACGTGTAATGTTGACGCTCCTTACACCAAGCGAGGCGTCGTTTGGCATTTTCCTGCGTGATGTGTGGCTTATGAGCAGCCGCTCGGCCATGGAATCCAAAATTTCTGCCTATTACTCTTTACGACCCTCTTCAAATGTCGCCGGTCTCTGTCAGCCAGCAGACGAGGTCGGCCTGTACCCTTTTGTGCTGTACATGTCCCTTCACGTTTGCACTCCACTACTACATCAGAAACAGTGGACACAGGGATGTTTAGGCGTGTGGAAATCTCACGTACAGACATCTGACAAGTGACACCCAATCACTTGACTACGTTTGAAGTCCGTGAGTTCCACGGAGCGTCCCATTTTGCTGTTTCACGATGTCTAATGACCACTGAGTTCGCGGATAATGAGTCCCAGGCAGTAGGTGGCAACACAATGCACATAAGATGAAAAACGTATGCTTGTGAGGGTGTCCGGATACTTTTGGTCACAAAGTGTATACTCTAAATATTATTACTATATGTACACAAATTATAATACCTTTTATGATAGTTCAGCGCGTCGGAACAAATTCTTTATGTTCTAAATGTCTTTAATATTTGCCGATCATAGGTTCCCCAAATGTTATTATCATCTCCACTCTTTAATTAGTAAGTGTGTGGAGCAAACTGGGCTGTTATCTCCGCTGGCCCTCTGTATAGTAGATACATTCTATGATATTCTTTGCTCCAGGCCCACTTTTTTTATTCCTTATCAGAAAGCTTTTGTGCCCATTGCTTCCTGAGCCTTTTAGCTGATTTCTTACATTTGTCTAACGTTCTTATTTAGCCGTAGGACCTTTGTCGGCTGTCAACACCTCGTAATGAGTCGCCTGGTCCGGTTTTTAGCTCTCTTGTCAGCCGGTCGGCATGCCTCATATATAGGTCGAAGTGTTCGGAACTTTCGTTAATAGCTTGCGTATGAGCATAAAGTGCTTCTTCGCAATTATCGCCTTCTGCAATAATCTTCTGTGATTCCTCATTCACGTTGATAATGTCGATCATGAATTCATCTTGCACCGTGATTGTTTCCACAAAACATTCTTCATCTTGCAGTTGTTTTTCCTCGGTGGGACCGCTGTTTCAGTTTAAATTTTCTTTGTGGAACGGTACTTGGATAGTTCCATGTTCCAATGATAGACATCTTTCTTCAAAATTGATGATGACTCCCCAAGCATAAAAACAGTCTGCACTACAATCACTCCTTGTTGCAGTCGTGGGACAATCGAGAAAATTTTTGAATGTTTTATTTCCTATTTTATGGAAAACATGGCTTGGTGCTTTACCCTTTATGCCCTTTTTGATATTGCTACAGTACAATAAACATTTGTAATAGGTAGCGACATGATTTTAATTTTTCTGTTAAACAATTGTTGGAAATAATCTTTAGAACGCACAGAAATATTTGAACCAGTATCTAAGAGTATTGTTGTAGTGACATCCATTATATCCACTATAATTTTCGGTGATTCATTGTTTTCCTGATTTTCTATCCTCTTGTCAGTATTGTTGTATTCTTCGCCATCGTTGCACTTTTGTATGGAAGCAATGGGCCCTAAATTTGACGATTTTATTCTGTCAGCAGTGTGTAAGGTGTTTACCTGGCCCCTACAAAACATCTGGACTTGGTTTTCCGGATTCTGATTATTGCTTGTGCTTGGGTGGTCATTTTTCAATTCCGGGTTGATCCCCATCTTCTCCCAATGTTCGTGTTTTCGATATTCTGTGAGGGTACCGAATTCTGTCTCCCTGATCCATTGGAATATCTCCGGCGTCTGTTACGGTTTTCTTGGTGAATGTTTTGTTCAGGCGAGTTCCTGCCTCCATTGTTGCCGTTGTCTTGGTAATAATGGCTACGCCCAGTGTAGCGGATATTACTGATGTGTGCTTCTCTTCCGTATGGCCTCTTTTGTCTGTTATGTAGTTGAGTTTACTGTCTTCTCTCATATCGTGGTGGCTGGAATATATTCCTTGTCCTTGGTGACGTCGAGTGTCGTTCACTGTTGTAGTAAGAGGCTCTTACCCCGGTCCCCAAAAATGGTGGTAATTTTCGGCCATCTTGTGGATATATGCTCTGTTGTGTTTGCCGCATGTTGCTTGTGATGGGCTTCTGGTCGAAAGCTGTGATGAGCTCTAGCATTTTCGATATTGTTTGTGGTTGGGCAACAATTAAACCATTCCGTATTTCTGGGTCAAAATGGTTGATGAGCAGAGCAATCACTTCTGTGTCTGATAGTGATGACTCTATTTGTTTGCTCTTTTGTGCCAATTTGAGTACATAATCAATCAAGCTGCCGTGAATATTCTGGTTATAGCGGCCATTGCTGAGCTGTAGTCTAAGTTTATTAACCTCTGTTGGCCCCCAGTAGCCTAATAGAAAAGCCTGTTTAAATTCACTGTGCGATAAAGAATCTCGCAAAACGAGACGACACCAGTTCCGTGCACGCCCTATTAAGCATTTTCTTACAACAATTAATTTTGTCTCCTCGGGAGTGGCTTTTAATCTAAAGTATTATTCCAATTCACTAATGAACACTTTTGCGTGATTTCCTTCCACTTCATAAAATATGGGGGGGGGGTGACAACTCAGTTAACAAGTGAGAATTTAAGTTACTGGTATTATGAGAGCAGGTAACCGCTGGCGTTACACTTCTAGCATGCACATCATAATTACATTAGTTACGTAAATTGTTGGAGGCTTTGCACGGTAACAATGGAGTGCTGCCGAGGGTCTGCCGATCTTTGGCATTCACTAGGTGAACTTTGACTTGTAGTACGTTCCAGTTCCAGTTTTGTACAGAATTCCTTAAATCATTAACTCCTCTATCATGCACTGTATTCATTGATTGTACAACATTTCTAAGTTCATTAATTTCTTGCGAATTTGCTACCTGAGAAGCAGTTACTACTTTCTTAACGGCTGTGCGTTCCGAATCTACCCTGTCTGCTAATGCTTGTTGGCTTTGTGCTAATGTTTCTGTTACTCTCCCTAACTGGTTTTGCATTATCCCATTATTAGCTGTTAAATGTTTTTACCTATGAAGTGACAAATTCGACAAAGTGGCTATTTCCCCTTTACTGACTTGTAACTCCTGTTTTAGTGTTAAAACCTCTGTTTGAATACGTATTTGCCTGTCCTAAGCTAATTTGTTCTAAAATTCCTTGTACATGCTGATTATTCGTTGTGATTTGTTCTTGTAATTTTTGATTGCTAGAAACCAACCTTTCGCCTACGATGGGTAATTGTTCCTGTAATTATTGGCTATTTGTTGTAATTGTTTCTTGCAATCGTTGCTGTAATTGTTTATTCGAATCTCTCAATGCTGAGGTGAGCATGAACTGCAGCATCTGCATTAAATTGGCAGAGCTGTGTCCGGATTCCACTACATTAATTGTTACATCATATGGTATGTTTTGAGTTGCAGTAGTACGCGACTCAGGTTGTGTGTGATTATTATGCCGCCTCAGAAGTGTAGCGCTGGCTTTTCCCTCTACGTGGGTGTCAGCATTGGGTTTTTTCAGTCAGGATTAAAATTTTGTTACGTCTGAGCAAGATCCAATTATAACAGTTAACAATTGTGTCTGATATAAACTTATAAATCATATTTTGGTACGTTACTCTTTGTAGACTTAAAGTCTTCAAGGTGTAGTTGCGTGGATGGTGACTCCTGTGAAGCTGATGTGCGTTGACTCCTTGACAGCGTGGATGGTGCCTCCTTTGCTAAACCACGTTGGCGCCATTTGTAGAGGGAAAAGGTTGTTGGGCACCATTTGTAGTGGAAAATCGCTGATCAGTTGCATCTGGAAAGCGTCGTTCTTCTGGATGATGCGCTCTGCTGCAGTGTTCTTGTCTTTGGCTATGGATGCTGGACGGCTGCTGTATTTTCCATTCCTAACCTTTACCGATATAGCTAATTCTTGGGTCTCAGGGTTGTCGTAGGTTAGGCAAATTAAAGTATATTGCATTTCCCTTAATAACTGTGGCATATCATCACTTCAAATATTTATGCACGGCTAGCTTTTCCCATTATACCAATTCACACCATTTCAATAAATCAAGAGCCTAAACTAACTGCACTCGTCTTCTTACCCATACGCATACACGTGCATTTTTCGTCCAGAGAGAACCACTTTATGTCGACGAGATTCTATAAGAGTGAAAATCTGGGGCTTTGTTCCCCTTTATATACCTGAGCCTAGTGACGCTTACCTCCGCGTCTCAAAATGTAACGAACATTTCTAATTGGTCCACAGACCGCGTTGCCTTAACATGTATGAGAATATTCTACTCCATAGTCTTGCGCCTACGTGTCCCCATGACGCGCCAGGAAGCGGATTCAATATCTGCGTCTGTTTCTTTTTTTTTTCTCTCTCTCTCTCTCTTTCTATTTCTCCTTACCGCTACCGTCTCCCTGTTCATTAGCTTCGTAAAGGGTGGGCTCTACCTGGAATTTGCTAGCTCACCAGACTCTTACAATCTGCTTTGTAGAATTTTTGGTTGTTATATATCCTAACATGTTTCTTGGTGAATTATATTATTACTATGTGCAATTCTTATATATATATATATATATATATATATATTGTGTATGTGTGGTATATCCCCTTTCAAAACATATTAGCTAAAAATATGTAAGTGAACTTAGAAAGCCTTGTCTATATTCTCTAAAAAAATCCACTCTGATATCATAATTAATTTCTGAAGTAACAGTCAATGAATTTAACACATTTAACAATGGAGGGGTAGGACTATTATTCTCTCCATAAGCGAAGTCGAGATTTTGAGATGAACCAGGTCTTAAGTTTGAAACTTAATGCATTTTCTGCTCCTAACAACACTCAAGAAAACGAAGTTGAATGAACAGGTAATGTAATCGAAATCAAGTAAGGAAACGTAAATTAATTCTAAGTGAACCGATATTTTGAAACTATTCTTTATATCTGGACTATAATAGTGCTGTAGCACTAGTATATCTAAGCACAGAGCCATACCGATATATACAAAAGACATTACATAATTCATTGGCTGAACTATCAACAATTAGCAAATGGGCTATAAAGTATATCACTACAAGAAGGTGTAGTTCTGACAGTCAACGAGGAGATGCATTTTGATAGGAATAATGGACAAATAATTGGACCGCATAAAGCAGTACAATATGTTTTTACGTTGTCTGTTTGCAAATTGTAAGCAGCCGATTTACTAATTTTGACCAGGCAACAGAGAAATAAATTCTGACCGAAGTAATCCTCTGCCAGTTGGAACGCAATGACTTTTTTGTTGCGGCTGTAGTTATTGAGCGATTTGGGAACATTTAAGGGAGCGATTTTGAGACTTTTAAGAAAACTAGGTATATCCACTGATCTTAAGTTCTAATTCCCAATTGCAATGACTCAGAGGAGTTAAGGAATGATTTATTGAAATAGCATAGCAATAATTTTATTGAAAGCGATTTCATTATAAATTATCTGAAAGTGCCATCATGGTCTCCACACTAATTCTTACGAGCAACAGTCAACTGATAGAGAATTAGCTCATAAATCCGTCCATTTAATTTAAATGTTCATAGCGTTCAAAGTCCAGCGACACAATTATTTTCTAACAGTGTAGTACTTGCTTTGGAATGCTAAACCGAGAAACTTTATTAGAATTAGAGAACTTAAAAAATAAAAATGGCATCTACAGCTCAAAAAGAAAAACGATTTAAAAAATGCAAACGTAGATTTAGCGGTGGAAGTACGAAATAAAATGCACGTTGTAGAAACCAATTAGTTCTCTAGTTGCATTAATTATAGGTAAAGAAATTTTGACTGGGTATGTTGTTAAGGATCTACTTTTTATTGACTATTTCTTTTGTATTGGGTCCTACATTTTGAATGTTTATGGTGATTAAAATTTACATTTTTAAATTTACAAATGTATCTTACTTGAGAGCAACTTATATGTGAACAAAAACGTTATTCGGTATTATAAGACGTTGTTTATACAATTAAGTGGAAGGATTTATATTTTGGACGAATTTCACATTTGTAAATTAAATAAATTTTGGGAATTTTAAAAGCATTTGTAGACAGCGGTTAATCAAACTCTAATTTCGTTTCTAATAAGAATGTTTAAATTCCCTTCCACTTAAATATGCACCTTTACCATACCACTAAATGTTTCATGGCTCTATCTTAAATAGTTTGAGCAAAAGGTATGTGTGCATGAAAAATGAAAATGCAGGAAAGCTGAAGATGAAATATACATTTATTTAAATATTGCACACTTTGTCAAAATGCTGTAGGGTTGTCTGACATCAGTCTCTTCATCTTCTCCATCTCTCTTTTGACCTCTTTTCCTCTGCCTGTCCATATTTATAGTCAGCTTTCTTCTCATCACTTAGGGATTAAACTACGCAGTTCAGTAGAATTTTCTTAATTTTATGAAAATGACATTCAAGTTAGCCGGTTCAATCACTGCTTTTGTTTTCTTGAAAAAAAAATTATTCTATGAAATATATGCTATAGTTACGTCGTTTGTTACGAGCGTGAGGCTTGCATACTGAAGTCCTAGGTTCGGTCAATCTGACCATGGCTTTTCTGGTCTCCCTGGATCGGTAGACGAATGCTGGATGGTTTCTCTTCTATCACGAATTTCTTATCCGTCATTTCATATCCTTTGTTTCAGGGTTGAAAGACCAGGCAACTGTTTTCAGTGTGTTGCGACTGGGAGATGGGGCTGCGCTTAGAAAAACTTTCTTCCTGGTATCGGTTGAACTGTTGACGGTCCTGCCTTCTAGAGTAGCATCCCTGGGCAATAGGGACTCCCGGAGTGTTTGGAATTATCGGACAGGGTGAGCGACTTCGAATGCGTTCAAATCTGGAATCGTTAGGAACCCTGTGCATGCTTGCGCACATCGTCGCCCGGATCTGGTTGCCCTTCGGGTCTCCCCCTTCCAGGGGTCACGTTAAAAGCACAACGGGCCACACTGGCCTACGTGTGGTGCTCTGTCCTGTTTTCTGATACGTATTCCTACGTCTTTTATTAAATTTTTATCCTTAATCACAATGTTTACGTATATTAGTATTTCATTTTGTCACAACAAAATTTTAATTTCATACTATATGCTAACATGCATCTGTATTTAATCTTTGAAAGCAATAGATTTGTAATAAAATTAGATTACAACTGTCAAGCCTCACCAGTATATACAGATCAGTACACATTAATGATTTACCGGATTTCACCCTCAAGTATTACGAAAAGTGTGAGACTTACAGTATTGAGATATACTCCAATGACAAGACAAACTCAGAAAGTTCCATTTGATTACATCATGGGACTATCTCAGTATGCCCGTTGGATCGCTAGGTGCCTAGGTATGAGAAATGGTGACAACAAAGAAGAATGTGCATATTGCGTACTTGAATTCCACACAACAAGACATTACCCACTACAAAAATACATTTTCATTAAGTTATCGTAAGGAAGCTAAATTAAAAGACAACTCATGATTGGTATTCAAAATCTATAGCCACAGGATGTCCCTGTAAAAGAAATCAACTGGACACGTGTCTGTCTCCGACGAAACTTGAGCACTCAAGAGAAGCTTACGTGTGAAGTCCAAGGAAATCAAGTGTACAGACAAGCAGAGAGCTTGGTATATCACAGCGGAGTTATAGAAAGAGCTACATAAACGTCTGAAAAACAAACCATGGCATTTACAGCTCCATCAAGCCCCGTCACTAGATAACAATCGACGCCATCAGCAGTGGCTTGCGTTGACCAGGACGTGCTCCGACGTGTGTGGATAGAGTTGGACTATCGCGTGGATGTTTGAGGGCACATCAACACTTGTAGTTTCAAAAATAGCAAGTTTTTCTTTTCATCATATATGACAACGAAATCGGATAAATCATTTGTGCTAACCACACACATACGCACGCACTAGGAAAACTACAAGTCATTTGGTACGGTTCTCTGCCCCTATTTCACGGCCAGAAATATGCTGTTAGTGTACCTTATGGATTTGAATGGGGTGGGCCCACGTTAAATAATCGTGGTCCGACATGCCTGGATGATGACGAGGCTCGTAGAAGCACTTGGTGTGTGGCGTGTTTTGTAAAGTTTCTAAGTGCACTAAAATGCTCACTCTTTGAACTAATATTGCATTTTAAGTGTTTTTGTGTTCACTTGTAACAAACCGCTTGTAATATTTAAATGTATTTACAGTTGCATAGGAAACACTTTTACAAAGATTTTGAAGTAAATTATTTGAAATTTTCAAGGTTAACTACACGAATGCTTAAGAGGAACTTAATCTAATATGAAATTAAGTCATAAGCTCACCCTTTTAATTTAAATGTGCATGCCGTTCAAAGACAAAAGCTTATTTATTGTGCTCCCGTTTGTCTCCGCGTATATTTTCACCACATTTAGCAAAATACGATTTAATTATTTTCTCCCTTGTGATCCGAACCTTTTTCTCATTCACTATTCCTTTCATTGCATCTCAGCATTTTTTTTCTTCTCATCTAATATTACAGGGGGGTTATTTTTCTCCTACTAATTAGTTTCTGATTTGTTCCTTCGCCCACTCCTAAAATAGTATTGGAGCTTACTTTGTCTTTCTGTGTCACATACTATTCTTCTCCATATCTATATTTCAAATGATTTCAACATTTTACCCCAATGTGAGTTTCAGAGCTTCCGCGCTGTGTAACGCCAAGCTGTAAACGAAGATATTTATTTCTCCATCTAAATCCTGTGTTTGACTTCGACAACGTCTTATTTTACTACCTATGACACACAAGGTTACGCGTTAACTCCGCTACATCATCTTGAATTAACAAGTGTACACTTTTTACTTTCTCTACTACGTATAGTAAGTAGGGGAAGTATTGTATTCCACCAAAAAATTCGATACTGAGATTTCACCGGAAATACATGTTTTGAGACCCCCTAAATCCAAAAAAAGCATTTTTGGAAACATGTCCGTGTGTGTGTCTGTGTGTGTGTCTGTGTGTCTGTGACCAGCATAACTCAGAAACGAACAGTCGGGTAAGCACCAAACTTGGTATTAGGTTCAGTATCTTCCAAGGATGCGACACGAAGGTTTTCCAAAAAATCCTCCACCCCAAATTACCCTTTACATGGAACATTTTTCGAAAATTTTAATTTTCTCAAAAATGGCTCTAACGATTTTGATTAACATATCATATGTTTAAAATATTTTTATGACGAATAAAATGTATATCTTGAATTTTCTGGGAATGTCTCCAAAAGTATTCTTCATCGTGAACGACTTTTGCATAACTGGTAAACTAAGAGATAGACAAAATTTTACTACAAAACAAATGTAGATCGCGTTAAACTACACAATTTATGTCATATACAATTTTTGTTGTTGAGTGAACCATTTTCGAGATATTGCTTGTTTTTCCCTTAAATTTTCCAATACTTATTTTCTCAAATGGGAATTCGTTATTCAATTTTTTTGTCTTGGATATGCAAAGAGTATTAATCTGTGGCAAAGGGAATGGTGCTGCACCTAGCAATCAGCTATTAAGAGATATGTATGTGCTTAAAGGCTACTGTATTTCCAAATTGCCTTGTAAATATATTATCCCCTTACATCTACAAGAAAATTAGCAATAAGATAGACTCTGCAAATGTTTATCTCCATTAACATGAAGTAGATGGAGAATAAGCGTTTGTAACAATAGTTTGTACAAGAGTAGAGAAAATCATGCGAGTGTAACACATCAGATTTTTTCTTTTGCTCCGATGCCATTAGGGTTCATCTTATGCATGTAATGTTTAATCGTCTTGTAAGTTACCTCCTGTAACGAAACTGCACCATTTTCTCTTTAGCTAGTAGCGTCAATTCCTCAGAAAATCTTAGGAATCTAATGTCTTGCTCACTCCCTCGCAGTTTTGGAAAGAATTATTCAGTAAATTCTCCAAGAAGTGTTGAACAGCTGGTGTCGTAAGTGGTACTTCGATTATATTACAGTAAAAATTCCCAATATGAAATGTCAGATAAATTAAAAGGTTATAAATCACGCAAATATAGATGTGTGACAATCCTTATATGCATTTATCTCTCATCTTTGGTCTTGTTTATCACATGTACTTCAAATTAAGACTTGAATTGTGCGTACTCTGTTGAAGGTTTAAAGTCTTGTGAACAAAGAGAAATGACTCAGGAGTAAGTGCTCCAAGAGTTTTCATTTACGACTAGTAGCTTTTAACAGAATTGGTGCGTAAAGTTCCTAGTAGAAGAGATACAGACGTGTAGTTCAAGCAGTTTAGAAGACTTTTTCAATCGCAATCTAACGCCTTCCAAAGTTTTTACACGTATACCTCGCAGCTTTCAGGATTCTGTTTTACGTTATTCTTCCCCTGATATTTATTTCCTATACTTTTCGTTTCTTCTTTGGGAAGAATATAACCCCTAAAAGACGCGTACTCTCGGAGGAATACCCTCACGGTCAAGGTCCGGTGCATAGGTGGGAAATAAAATACCACTCTGTACCAAGGGGTGGAAAGTCTCTGGCCCTAAGGTGTATGAAAGTAACCTGAGTAGAGGGTTGAGCCTAAACAAAAAATAATAAAAGGATGAAAAAACGAGAAAAAAATGCTTGTCTAGGTTGTGGTTTGCGCTATATAGTTCGCGAGTTTCACATAAAAGCTTGGAATGGAAATGGGCTCATGCATGTCAAACATCGAAGGCACAGTGAAAAGTGGTAACAGATCCATGGGTTGTGGCTACAAGGAACCTATAAGGAAAAAGTACTCGTAATAATCAATTAAATGATATCCTTAAAGAACTTATGGTAAATGCAACGATCTTACGTAAAACCAAGGAGATGGGAAAAAATAAAAGTATAGATCATTATGAAGTAGAGCAGAACATTATTTGTGAAGCAGATTTAGTGACAAACTAAAAATTGAGAAATAACATAAAGCTACATTCCCTTATAAATTAAAGAATAATGAGTGTGTGGCAAATAAGGATATTGCCATTATACGAACCAATAAATCAGAAAAAGGAAACGGAGAATTACTGAAACAATTTTATGAAGAATTGCAGAGTTGCAAACCGAGAGAGGCTTAATCATACTGCCTGAGATTTCAATGGAAGCATTAGTAATAATCGAAATTGAAAAATCCATTGGTACCTAAGGGGAAAAAATACACTAAATAAAACGCGCTAGAGCTAACAAAATATATTGGCTTTAATGAGTTAAAGGTTCACACATTCTGGAACAATAAAGACAAATTCATGTCTGCAAGAAAATATCCAACACCGAAGATAAATCCGAATATAGTTCCAAAAGGAATAGACATAAATGTTCATAAGGAAGACTAAACTAAGCACGGATCATTTTCAGCTAAAGCCTTCTTTCCAATTGTGAGTCGAGTGATGGTAGACATGATAAACGAGTATTCAAAGCATATTTATTACAGGAATGCAATATGCATCTCTTAAATGTATTGCATATTATCAAAACTATTAGCAGCAGAAGATTATAAAACATGAGAATTGAGCAGTATCAAAGATAAGTGAAGAAGAGCAAGGAATGAATATAAGAGGACAATAAGGTTTGAATATGTTGAACGAGGAAGCCACTGAAGAATAATATAAAGCCTATTGAGAATATATTGTAAGAAAATTAAAAGTCTTTAAGAAGATGATTATAAAATATAAACTAGAAATTAAAAAATAGTGAGATAAATGCACAAGTCATACATGACACCATTATAAAATATGAACTGGTATACGTGAAACAAAAGAAATCGCCTATAAGGTTACAGTTATCAATCATCTCAATAGAACAGAAAAAGATGCACCAAATGTAAGAATAATGGAATAAAAATGATCAACAGTTATGGTATGTAAAATATAGAAATTTAAGGAATGATACACATGATCGGGTATATTATGGACGAAAATAAAGAAAATGAAACCAATGAGCTTTTAATAGTAAAATGTAGAGGTACCATTCAAGTTAAAATTGCTTACCTTCATAATTTGAGCTGGAAAGTATACAAAGTGTTTAATGACGGAGGAACTGCCATATTATATATTCTGATTCAAAAAAATAAATAACACAAAAATAATAGAGTTACTATAACGAATACACGTGAGAAAATTACAAAAAATATCGTAGTTGATGAAAGGCTTCTAACGATCTCTGACGCGTTTTTAATAGCGGAATGAACCGTATTATCCATTTGCTCTGAAAAGTATGGCACAAAAATTAAAATATAATTATGGGACCATCAGCTATGAAAAACCCTTCCACTCTGTGGACAGAGAGAAACTACGAAATTATATGAATGGGATATTCTTTATTAAAAGTGCCCAAAGTCTGTCTTGCGTATAAAAGCTTAATTATTATTATACTAAAACAAGCAAACGGTAGCTTGCTAGCATGATACCAACTCTGTTTAGCACTTATATAGACGATTTTATTAAGAGAATGCTAAAAGAATAATCGTGTTATGGAATAAATTCAACAGTCTAAGAATGATTTCCAAATGCCAGTGCACGGACTTCATTAAGTGTGTCTTCAATATGGAATGAAAATTTCAATAATAATAATAATAATAATAATAATAATAATAATAATAATAATAATAATAATAATAATGATAATAATAATAATAACATCGATACTCTGTGGTATTGAAGTATGTCAATACTTTGAGATAAATTTTCTACACTTTTTAAACCTTTAGTTTTGCATTATTGATAGATCTTGCGCTTAATTATTGCTAGATAATAAATGAAAGGGATCGAGACTCATGTTATTGCCTCAGACGTGTCCCCAAAGAAGTGCTCCATACCTCTTGATAGACCTTCACTGTGTTTCCTGTGGGTGAATGAATGCGACATTACATAGACTCTTGAGTCTAAAATAAAAATATGCAAAACAACGGGGAAGGAGTGGAGGCACTCATTTAATATGCAGCATTAACTGATTTGCGAATTAAGCTGATTTAACTGATGCACTAAATCACGTTTCTGCAACAGCCTGGTCTGGTGACCCACTTCCTGCCATTACATTTACCTACTCAGTGACCAATCTTGGAATGCAGCAAAAACAAATCAAAGCATAAGACGTTCTTAAACAAAAATATTTGTTTCCTTTTGGTCTCTGCGTTTCATATAATTCCTGGATTAATTCTTCAAAATTTTAATTGTGTTAATGTGCCTTTGTATTAACCATGTATAACTAATGTATGTGGGTGAGTAGTAGTTACGCTTAATCCACAAACTTACTATGCTTCTGAGTGTTATATGGCTAATTACTTATTACCGGATGAAAAAATTACATATTGTGGCATGTGCACAGATTATATTAATGGTAAGACGCTCTCTGGTTACCGGGTCGGAGGGGGCAGATTGTCTGAGTAGGGGCGATTCAGGGGAAGCAGTCTCATTGGTGGGGATATGGCGTTACTGACGCTTGGAATGTTAGCTTGGCTTCAGTATGATGACTCTGTGAGTAGGCTTCGGTTAAGAGAGTCGGGCAACTGCTAACACACGATGTCCTCGTCGGCAGGCAATGGGCAAAGGTATGTAACTAACTTCATCCAATAAATTGTGTGCCATCGACTCTTTTCAACTTTTAATTATGGTAGAATAGAGTTCCTTTCCTCTCCCTTCAGCCAGATATTATGTTGGTGTAAGAATATTTTGTGATATAACTTAGCTGCGTCCCTTGTCGATGCCTCGAGTTTAAAGTTCTTTGTTTGTTCAACGATCCCTCTCATAAGCGAGTAGCTCTCCTCTGAAGTTAAATAATACTAATAAGTGAGGCATACGACAAATTGGCGGTGGCGCCGAGTAATTGGTTTGATTTGTTTTGAGATTTTAAGTGCAAAATTTTTTTTCCCTCCAAATTTAACGGTTTGTGTTTCTCCACGTGGTCGCGAAAAATGTAACATTTGTTTCTGGCTAAAGGGTAAGGATTTTTATACTTTAATTTGTGATTCCCTTCTTCTAAATTTTGTTTCCATCATATCTGAAAGTTTGGTTTCGAAATTTCAATTTTGAGCTCATTTTTGTATTTTTCCATTGTCTGCCGGCGTGACGCTAAAACTTCTGACTCCATTTTCCCCTTGTTTTGGCTTCATTTCTTTTTAAATTGTATTGCTGTGCTAAGTGGTTCGTGCTGGTTGTTTTCAAAAAAATGTTTTTGTGAAAGTTGAGTTGTGAAACGAGCGAGATAGTTGTAGTTTGAAATGTGCTCGTCACGTGTTGGCTATCTGTTTGCAAATCTTGTTTTCTGTGCTTATTAGCAGTGGTTTGGAAACGTATAACTATATTCCAGTGATTGTAATTTCCTAGCTACTTGCTGCACTTTTCTGGGACGTTTTTTTCGTGTAACTTTTATGTACGCACGTGTGTTATGTAATTCCCGCGTGGTCGTGCATTTCAGCAATAATTTTAGCTTGTGAAACCAGTCTTCCTCAGCACGTGTTTTGGCGCGTTTATTTGCGTGTGTATATCAGGTCAGATACATTTGTTTAAAAAAAAAAAGACAAAAGAGAAGTTTGGTGTGCTAGTATAAATTACAAGTCTGTATTCTGCTCCTTTTGAGAATCTTAGCGGTGGTCACAGTAGGTGTGACGTGGTTTCTTTTTAACTTCCAGTACGAGGTTTCTCACTGAAGCTATCATTTTGTTTTCTTCCATGTGTTCATTCTGATTAAAAATCTTGGTATTGTGTCCAAGTGGCTTGTGTAGACGCGTGTTTGTATAATTTTCTGATATTTCGCCGCGGGCGCTTAATTGTATTCTTTCTGCAACTGTTTTATTTGGCTATGTTCTGATCTTGCTACTTACATTCATGTGATGCTATAAGTGTTTAGTTTGGTGTAATCTGTATTGCTTGGTCCTACTGTTTGTTTATTGGTTGCGTTATCTTTTGTGCTGCAAAACTGGGCTAATTACTTATTACCGGATGAAAAAATTACATATGTTATGCGATAGTTGTAAATAGTGATAGAATGGTGCGACACACACATTATTTAAGCGTTTTTTGTTTCATGTAAAATATAGTATATTAGTTTATACGTTCAAGATTGCAGAACAAGGAATAATTTCTAGTATTTGTTTTTCTATGGGTAGAAAGTCCTCTAAAAGAAAGTTTTCAGCACAAAATATAGTTACAGTTCCCCTAAAATGGGAAGCATAGAAATGATAATTATTATACTTGATTAACAATAGGGGATATATAACCTGCGATATTATGGAATTAATTATTCTTTCACACAAGCCGTGTGTTGGACAGGGTTGGAAAGGTAGAATCAGATGACTGAAAAATTCAATGCCATAGCCGGGATTTGAACCACGGATCTTCCTGTCTCCGTCCGGTTGCTCTAACCACTGAGCTACCATGTCAACATGCCGACACGACATTAAATTCTCCAACTGATTCGCATTTTAATGTCGCGTCGGCATGTTGCCATGGTAGCTCAGTGGTTAGAGCAACCGGACGGAGACCGGAGGATCCGTGTTTCAAATCCCGGCTATGACATTGAATTTTTCAGTCATCTGATTCTACCTTTCCAACTGCTAATAAGAACATAGTGCAGTGAACAAGCTATTGCCTTTACAGTTTTTTTACAAAGCGAGTTTCGAGAAATAGTGATATTGTTCCAACACTAAATGTAGCATTTGGCCTCTATTTAGAGAACAAACCGATAAAAATCAAACTCGTTAAAGACAAATATTTGTATGCGTATAAATTTTGTGATAGATAGGTAATGATATAATGTTTCAAAAAGTAATAGGTAGAAAAATGCTTAAAAGAGAATAATATATAGCGCTATAGGAATAATATTAAATAAAGTGGTGAGGAAGGAGCACCAATCAGTATCTTGGTAGGTGCAAGAATCGGAAGACAATGAAGCAGTACTCGGTGTCAGCTTTTGACGTCATCTCCAATATCTGCTGTTGATTCTGGTGCCGGCTGCTACAGAGTTTGGCTATGAGATCTTTTTCACAGAGTATGCATGGACGTAGTGTTAAATAATACATCTCAGTTTAAATAGAACGAGAAATTTAATGTTATCAAATACTCGAGCTATTGAAATAAGTTGCCGACCGTTTGAAGATAAAGAATGAAACTGATTATGAATAGTAACACAGCAGGTGTAATAATTCAATTGTTATAGTTTGGGAACTTCTGCAGGATCAATTTTATGCTTTGAAATAACTGTTTCCGTAATAAAAGAAACTAGAAGAGTAAGTTGCAATGAGTCGCTAAAATGCTTACTGGCAAAATCCCTCGCTGCTATCGTTAAGTAACTGATAACTTATCGCGGTGTTAGGTCTAGAAACTGCAGTGAACCGTAAAATACTGTAAGCTCCTAAGACTGTACACAAAGGAAAATAAATAAAGGCGTTGATTTTAGCAAAATACGCCGTTTTATTAACTTAAGACCCGTCTACATTATAACTACCCTACCTAAGTTCCTACATTATAGTTGCCAAATCTTACGCATCTGAAACAAACTTGGCCTTTTCATTACCAAATTATAAAAATTCCTTCTCTCTCTCAATTTTCCTAACTGGTATAAACGCAGTCCCACAGCTCCTATTTGTTAACGTCTTGAATTCTACCTACCAGAATCTTGAGCTAATTGGTTTCTTACCGGAATGCTTAATTATCTTATCTGCTGTACACATTAACTAAGTACTTTTCCTGAACCCGTAAACTTCCTGCTACTGACTTCCAGGTTTACTTAAATTATTTATTGCAATCGTTTATCTATTTCCCTACTATATCTGTGTAAAATTACTATTCATACAAGCTAATAATTCCGGTACCAACACTTAGGAAAAACATTTGCTTCAAATAAGGACTTAGGAAATAACATTTTTGGAAGCCATAAAGGGCTGTAAGAGATTAGACTAAGAGCATTCAATTTGAATAGGTAAGGGAAGTTGCGTATTATACCTGCTCCGCAGTAAATTAGATGAGAAAAACAATGTTATTTCATTTCAGGGGCATAGCGTCAATGGATGTGAGAGATGTATTACATACCCTGTAATTTTCCTAAAAGATTGGGGCAAAAGTGGTGTTGATTATAACTTTGTGGTACACAACCGTTCTAATGCATTAAAAACCGAGGTTTCTTAAATATCATGATTTGAATTCGCGCCACACTGCGATAACTTGAACGCAGTCTGTATCGCAACCAAGCTCTGGTCAACGACACCTGCCGTCAGCTGGAAAAAGTGGTATTGTGAGCTTGACTCATGGTATGTACTGAGTTGGAGTACATCTTGTGTTAAAAATCATGCTCATACTATTGCACTTATAGACGTGAATAGAGAGTAATTCGCAAGTTGTTTTGTTTCTTGTATGTGTGTTTCTTCAATCGAGAAAATTTGACCTTGCTTTGGACACTTGGTTACTCACTATCAAAGCAAATGTAGGTTAAGACTTGTGCGGATTCTAGGAGGAAGGTATGTACACAGGCAGTGTGCATCCGAGAGGTCACGATGTGGTAAGAGATACAATATTAAACAATGCATTGTTTCAGGGCGTTTGTGGAAGGAAAATGTAAACAAACTGTTGTGTGAGCGGCAATCTCAAGCTAAGAAACTTTCAGTCCTTAAATTTCTCTGAAAAGGAATATGTAATTAAAATAGGTCCTCCAAAGCACTAACTCAGTATGTACAACTAAAATTAGAAATACGTAAGGTATTTCAACATCAACGTTTATGAAAGTGAGTCGTGGCTGTGCGGTTTTAAACCTTAAACAACCTTTTGTTGGTCATGTCTTTTTTTCAAATGAAAAGTGTGTCTGGAATTCCAGCGTTTATGAAGATGTAATTAACATTTATAAGGCAACCAAGAAACGCAACTATTCTTGTAATCATGAAATATGTGGAAAACTACTAGAAATCTTCGGGAAAGCTCCCAAAATAGGATTTTCATTGAGTAGTCAGTAAAAGCTCTCAGTTGAACAATGAAGTGAAAAAGAATAGAACTTTACTTTCTCGCTTTGTAAGGGCCCTATGCTTTTTGGGAAAACAAGCATTTGTTCTTTGTGGTCACAATGAGAAAGAAGGATCTTCAAACAGAGTTAACTATATTGACTGTTTGAACGGATTAGCTATATATATGATATTGGAAAAGTGGATGTTTCTCGTGCAACTTTACCTGATATTGAGAATGACTTAATTTCAAGTGTGAGTGCCGTCATGACGTGTAAATTAAGAAGGAAACTTCTGTTGCCTTCTTTGTTTCACTGATGTTAGATGAAACTGCTGACGTAAATATTAAACAGCAACTCTTTACCGTTTTCCGACACACAAATGTTGACGGAAATGCTGAAGTGAGGTTTATTTGCTTTACAGATATAAGTTCTGACAGAAAAAGAGATTATCTCTTGAATCATGCTCTGAGTATTATTAACGATTTTTCTTGTTAAAATAAACATAATAACATAATGATAACATCATGATTCTAAATTATGTTTATTACCTTCCAGTGTACCAAGCATGCGTTAAAGAACTTACTAGGTAATAATTTTAAATTGTATAATGAACATCTTGTTTACACAACATATTGTCTGAGATTAAATATGCTGATATGGACAATTCTGTTTAGTTTAGGTCACATTTTAGCGAATTTTACAATATACCTTGAGTGACATACCCAAGTCTGATAATCAGGCTAAGCCACTGTTCCATTTATATGCTGCCTTGAACATCTAAGGTCATGCCGGAGTCTTTTGCCTTCGAAGCAATCGATCACGGTGACGATGTTCACTCGTTTACTATCGTGTTAATATTTAAGTTTGTTTACTGGATTTTCACAAAAAGACTTTATGCATGCGTTAAGAAAGAATAATTAAAATTTTAAAACATAAATAAACGGGGTAGGAACGCCGAAAAATAGGTTGCCCCAGCAAACATTTTGAAATCGTTACATTCTTCGCAGTCAATCCTTGATAGAAGACGACCTTCTATTGTTTCCCCATACCCAACTGTTACCATGTCTCAAAATATTATCCTATTGGAGCGAAGTGACTATGGCCAAAGCTTATCGGGAGGTCGTCGCCGGATGGTCAGATTAAACAACGATAACGCCGCTTGCCAGAGTAAACACCGGGCGCGCTATCGGGAGATAACTGAAACTTTCTGGAAGCTTTATCTGCCCCTTTCTTATCCAGAAAGTGTGTGGAAATAGTCCTAGAACGTTCAAGAACCTCCTATGAAAGACTTCACTGTCTATATAAGAGAGCAGTCAGTCAGTCGCGAGTTCGAAAGCGAATCGAGTACGACAGAGAGGTGAGGAGTGGGACAGTAGAGCGAGTCGCACTAAATGGTTGGGAGTCGAGTGCGACAGGATTGAGTTGTGTCGCTCAATAAGCGAGCGAGCGAGTTGGCGGATGTTTTTCCTGTGGGACATCAAGAGCGATTCTTCCGAGCGAGTTGATGACGGCTTCTGTGACATGCAGTGTGTGCTACCGTGGAACGACGGTTGTGGAGGTCTTCTTTTCGACTCCCAAGTGAAGTGAACGGTCCGGCGTGGCTGCGTCACGAAAGAAGTGAGCTGGCAGAGATTTGAACTATTCACCTTAGTGAATATATGAAAATGAACTACATAAAAACGAAATAGTGACATTAAAAAACAAAACCGTGACAGTGAGAAATGTGACGGCGAAAACCTGGATAAAGTCACAATATTTATTCCAGTAACAAGAACCATCTAACCTTAACTGTCAGTGGTGATAACAAATAGAAAATTATTAAACCCCATCCTCCAGCGGTAGTCAAAAGATTTTCCGTTTAGTTTTCTTTAGAGAAATGCAAGTATTACTAATTGTTCTCATACCAATACCAGTTTAGAAATAAGTAAAGTACATTTAGTGTGCAAGGCAAACCGAAAGGTTCCACCTCTTTTTATCATAGGTGGCCAATAGGTAACATACAAGTGGTGCTCACATACGTTTTGACCTCATCTTAAGTCCTTCCTGAAGAATTTAGCCATTTTTTCAATTAATTCCATTTATTGGACAATAAAATGAAGTTTTAGGTAAATATGAAAAGCCGAGGGTTACTTCTTCTTAGTTTTTTTCAAACTAATGCGTGTGTATCCGTGAAACCTCTTTTACTAATTTGTCGTTTTTAAATATTTCCAGGTGAATTTTGGTGTATTTTGATGTCTTATTTTCAGACTTTTCTGTATCAGACCAATGTTTTCAAATTTTATGTGTAAAAAGGAATGAAGATTTTTCAGCGACTATATTCATTAGTCGACAATTACTGGTTTATTATTTAGGAAGATTTGTTTTAAAATTATACTTTTAGGAAATAGTTATTAGCCCCTGAAAAATATTAGTTGCAAACAAACACATTTATTCTCAGTATACTGCAGTATCAAAACTTGCTCTATTGTGATATTTTCTGACTATGATAACAATTAGGTTTTAGAATATGTCGATAATTTTTTCTGAAGCAAAGACTGTGATCTCGCAAATACTTCAAACCAGTGTTTTGAAATGCTGTACAGCCATTTTTTAATTATTTATCATTAGAGCGTCTAATTTGAATTATATAACGGGGGGTGGCAACTGACATACGCGACCCTATATCCCTGTAGTTCCCGCATACCTAACATGAACAAAACATTTATAGAGTTCTCCGCACTTTCAGGTATTGATAAAGATAATTACTGCGTAACCACTGTGTTTAAATGACCCTGGGGATAATGTTTTGGTCAAAAATTATAAAATTATCGATTTTTAGGTTTTAACTTATGTAAGGAGGCCAATGCCTAACGGAATAGAGTATTGAAGTTAACAGGAATAACTAATAATGTAAAATAATATTGAGAAATACCTTTACTGTAAAATGACTTGTATCACAAAATGTAATGAACGAGAAAGCAAGCGTGTAAGGAACTGTAATTAGTAACAACTAGACGAGTGAGCAACAGGGGTAAAGTCCACCGTGCACGCTAATGCGCACAGGGTTTAGGCAAAGTCACAGAAAATAGAGAGGTCCGAGTTCAGGGTGAGACGGATTTGAAAAACAGAAAGAGAAACGAGACAGTTCGAGGGAGACAGTGGGTGTTACCAGAAAAGTCAAAAGGGAAGCGTGACTTCTAAATTGTTGAGCATCTTATTTTCGTAGCACGCTAAGTAGATAGCCAATGAGAATAGTTGTTAGATATACAGCCATGAATTCCAGCGACAAAGTAGGAGAGTATAAAAAGGGGAAAATGCACCCTAAGTGCATCCCACTATAACACATGTGAGTCTAGTAGAAGATTTTGTGCGTGTATGTGGTTGGGAAAATATCATGTGACGCAGTTAGATTGGTCCACGTAAACAATTAAAGTATCAGGAAGATTAAATATACAGTTTTTATATTACTTTAGTGTTAAGAAAGGGAAAGCTGCTAGCCGCTTCCATGGGCATTATATTTGATTAAATTAAGCTGTTTAAGGGAAAATCATTGATTTTTTATTTAGCTTCACCTACACAACATTCTGAGAAATATCAATTTAGCTAGCTAGGATAGGAATTTCTCCTAAGCTTTACGACAAGCAGCCCAGCAGAGAACTTCACTGAAAGCTTAAAATGTATAAAATCCTTCGTTATTTTTTAAAAGGGGTATTTTTTTCTAAAATAGGATAAACCTTAGTTCGAATTAAAGTTTAATATTGACTACTTACATCAAATGTGACGCAGTATAAATTTAAAGCTGGGAATGAGTGTTAAGGCCTTTCAAAGGAGACGTGGAAAGAAAACACTATGATTTAGTGAATCTGCTAACCTTTAAAAGCTATCCGAAAACCTAAGAGTGATCAGAAGAGAGTAACATGCCGAAAAAACAGCCTACTGACAGGTGAGATAAAATTAGTGCATTACATATACTAAATCACCTCAATTATTATTACTCCTATCTATACTAAAAATAGAATTAAGTTGAAGTCTTGTGAGTTGAGATTAGTCTCGAGTGAAACGTAGGTGGAGTCTGAGTTTACTAATGCTTCTAAGCAATATTCAGTGGCCAATTAAAGTTACATCAAAATACCAATTAAAAGTGAAAATGTGGTTAGCCATCTCTTAAATATCCTGGCAGTTCTTTGCATTTAAGCAGCATTGAAATAGTGAGTTAATTTTCTCACTCTGAATTTAAGAACTATGCGGTATTAACACCTGCAATGCATCCACTCCTCAGCACCTATAGCAGGAATATCTTCAAGAAGATGGTGCAGCGTTTCTCCGTTTCTCATTTGAATGAAGATCTATATCAACTTTTGATTTTTCTCTCCCTCATTGGCTAAATGTGGAGGGATTACCACACCTTGATTATGTTTTCACTGAAGACAATGATTTTGACAATACCAGCAGGAAAGGAATATTACTCCCTCTCCTCCTCCATTTTCTCTCTTTAATTATTATTATTATTATCATCATCATCACAGAAGTGGTACAATAGTAGGGGTAGTGGTAATAGTAGTAACACTGCTTTAGTCTGCACAAACGCTGTAAATATAATATTTGCACTGTTAGTATACATCTTAAATACATAATAGCTTATTATATGACAATGATAGTCGTAAGCATTGTTACAAATTGCAAAAAATTACCGAGGTTACATTGCAGTAAAGGAATAATTTAAATTTTTATCTATACTCGCTGAAGCACATATTAAAATATCTGGTTTTAGAGACTCCATAATTTGAGGCAACGTTTGAAATTGCATAACCTCACCATTGTATATCCGTTGGTTTCTGAATGTTTGCCCCAAACTTAGAGTCAGCTGAAGTTATCTGCTAATAAAAATTAGTTCTTTGTTGAACTATTTGAGTGAAAAGAAATGGAAATTACAAAAGTTGGAAGGTCTTTGTGGCCAATACATGAAAAGGAACTGTAATATACACAACATTAAAAGTTATTGTGTATGTTGCTGAATAAAGAACATCTAGCAGGTGTTGAAAACTTGTCATTAAAATTAAAAAAAAAATCAAACACCCTCATCTTTGGAGCACTTTATATGTCAAAAATGCGGATACATTAAAAATAAGATATGCAGCTTTAAAAAGCTTTAAACCTCTTAAAAAGGTTTAAATTATTCAATTAGAGTAATTAAACCACCATTTAGGAAACTGAAGCTAACTGTGAATTTAGATGCATTAGGAATAAATATAGACAAATAGGATTTTTTTTTTAGTTTTAAGCCAAATTTCATGGATTTCCTGACGTTATTCTACTTTTACCGTTAATTGTGTTTGTAAATCACATATTACTCTAAACAACCGAATAATTATTAATATTTTTATTAATATTTAAACCGTTTATTAATATTCATCGGTTTTAAAAACGTAATGTGCATATACGTTGCACACACAAATGTAGAGGAAGAGACAAAAACTACTGATTCTTGTAGTAACGTGAGCAAAAGTACAAATGCTGATACTTTATGAACTCTATATGTTAACATTTCTCATTACTGAAAGCAAATAGAAAGATGTGTTCTTGAGGTATTCCAAATGAGAAACATTGATTGTTTTCCTAAATTTCAGCTTCCTAAGCTTGCTATAACATTTTTTATCTGCACTGTCTAAACTTTTTCTGCTATATGACCATCATATCTGGTGATTTTCCACCCTAGAGCATTCCATCTGCAGACCTGATTGCCGTTCTTGCTTGATTAGCCCCATTAAGGCTTTTTTCCTCCGCATGTTCCCGACTTGTCGATAATGGAACCCAGACATTCCAATTGATGAAAACACTTAATGGGCCATGTCATTTACAGCAAAGGCTCTCTCCATTTTCCTTGGGGCGCACTGTTTTCATAAAAATTATTTTCATATCTGTTCACTCTATAGCATTTATATGTATGTGGGTGTGTTTCTATGGGTAGATGGAGAGGAAGCTATTTCAAGAGGGGAACTGTATTTGCAATTATACTTCCATTTCATCATAGATGAAACAGCTTTTCAAACTGTACAGTATTTGCTACATGACTAAAATGTTACCTATAACGTTTAGCTCATAGCAGGTTGCTGCACTAAACACGATACACTGTCGTTGATACTTATGGAATATTGAACTTTTCAGGTGAAAATATCAGTCAGTGTATGTGCTTTATCAGTAGATAATCGATAAATTGTGTAAAATGTATATATGGAAGGTTCTATAAATAGTCTATGAAGTTGTGTGGTTTATTATCACTTATTTTATATGTGGGAAATCATAACAAACGGAGAGAAAGAGACAAGAACAAAGAATGATAGAAATATGTAACGTTCAATATCTTTTTTGCAGCATTAGCGATTTTCAAAGTGTTCCTTCTTTTACGCTTCTTTGGACTAAGTAGACTGATCATAGATATTTACAAAAGCATGAACCTGAACGACTCTGCTATTTCACTCACTCACGTGCATGAGCTCATAATGTGAGAAAATCCGATTTATGATGTAAATAGCTGTTTATCGTTTCCACTTCCTGTATTGAAGAATAAATACAAGTAGATAGGTATTGTTGACTCTGAGATTAGTGCGTATAGTGTGTTTACATTGGTGGGTTCCCAGTCCTACCGGGTAACCCCTGAATCTCAGGTCAGGGGTTTATTGTCGGGGTATTCTTCTCTTAGAAGGTCACCTTCACCACGATTATCAAGAGTCCCCTTTTTGGTTTATATTAGGCCTACGAACCAGGCTAAATATATATTTACTATGGTTTTAATTCCCCTGGACGATATAAGACACTTCCTTTCTGCTCCTTCGCTCCCCAAAGGCATCATTGGCAGATAGGTGCGAGTGCCTATCCTCAGCAGTCATTCGACTGCATGACGGCTGTATCAAATCAGTGTCAAGTCAGGCAGTGACTTGCGGATGGGGTCGCCACTTTCCTACACCAGTTAATAATTACAGAATCAGAAGAAAATTGGCTACGATAGTAGTGAGTAAAACCATGAAATAGTATAATTTGCACACATCTTCAACAAAAAGAATGACTTTGTGGGAATGAGCATCGAATGAGTTGTAAAATAACAAATAATATAAGTAATGAACAAGTGGAGAATTCTTAATTGTTTAATATGTGATGTGTGGTTCTATTCCAATGAAGATTTATATTACAGAAGAGTCGACTTCAAGAAATTCGTGGGTCAGTAGTAAGAACATGAGCAAAATAAAGTTTTTAAAGACGCTACGATGAAGTTATATAAAGTTATTGTAGTACCCACACTGATGCACAGATCAGAAAACCAGCATTGAATAGGTCAGATAGAAGGAAAATAGAAAGGACACTTGCTGGATGTACCGTAAAGACCGCATTAGAAATAAAACCATCTAACAAGAACTTAACATTTTAAATTTAAACCTAGGGATAACTCTGAAACAAGATAGCATGATATGGGCATATTCTAAGGATGAAACCAACAAGAATAATACACCAGGAACTACAATATACCCCAGAAGTAATTCAGGACATTAGACAACCCAGGCACAAATGACAAGCTGGTCTCTGAGATGGAACGGCTCTGGACGCCCAACTTGTACATAATAATGATGAGGTATATGTCTACTAATTTAAAATAATTTAACCCTAACTATTATACAATGATTAACCCTGCAGTAGTCGTGGAAATATTTTATACTTTAGTAGTCGCTGCAGACTGAGTCCGCATGAGGAAATATGTGGATTTATAACTAAATAACAACAAAGTAACACGATATACAATTTACCATGTTTGAACTTTAATTTAATAAGTACATACGCTTTATAAAATAAACTATTGTAAGTACACAATAGCTCACTTTTTCTATTTCTGCTAACAGCGACACTGCAAATAATTTCTAACTTGTCGCTGATGCGGGACAGTCACTCCGCATTTGCTGACCATTCCATAAGCTGCACAAGTTCAAGTGAAAATAACGAAAAAGTAATACTGCTTATTATAGGAAGGTACTCGGGTCATGAGGTTCCAGAGTTCAAATAGCTTAAAGGGAACAAAAAAAAAAAAATACTTCCTGGCGGACTGTGAGTCCGAGTGAGACCACTGCCAGGTTAAATTAAAGTTGATATAAGCATCACTGTCTGAGTAAACCTGTCTGCCTACGGTTCTGCGATCTCGTTGCTTTTATCTGGATTATATAACAACATTAAATAACCTTTATTTACGAAACCTTGATTTATCGCAAAACCTGGATAACTGATCTAATTTTGTGTAATATGGTTGATTTATGCGTTAAATAAATAAGCAATGCTTATGTCACATAAAATTCTATTAATGTTGCTAATTTGAATTTTTAAGCCTGATTCCACATAAGTTTTAAAATACCTCTCCTGCTATTTTGTACTTTACAATCCTTTGAGAGCAACAAATCGTTTAGGAATTGCTGAGCATAATTCTAAGCAATTTCAAGTAATGATGCCTCAGCCTTCAACTTCTTCAGCTCTTTTTAACGAAAAGTGCCGACTTATATTCAGCAATTCAAAAATATCTCCTTCCCTACTATTACAGTTGACGACTAAAGACGCTTAATTACGCAATTGTGCTCATCACAAGCTCGAAGCTAGACTTGGTAATGTCCTTTTGTCGTGCTTTTGTAACTCGTGTTAGTGAATTAAGGGTCGAAAGGGGAAAGCGAGAAAGCAGAAAAGGATAAGAGTTTGAAGAAGAAAGAAATGAAATGGGTTTTGAAAGTAATTCACTTTTATATGTATCCTTCCGACTTCAAACTACAAAAGATAAAATGGAGCGCAGGTTTATGGTTAAAGTTTTACGTAGAATGAGGGAGCGTAGCAAAGCAGACGTGGAAATGCAAATTTTTTCGCGCCACTCCTTAGAGAGATTTCTTTCGTACAGCTCTATGCAGGTCTTTAGCTTTCAAGGGTCAAAAGATGCATAGCCTTTTTCGCCTTCGTTCTTTCTTTCATGAGCTTTCTTACTTTTTTATTTATTCTTTTTGTAAATGACAGCACTTTAAAAAAAGAGCCGAAGAAAAGGAAGAGTGGAGAATCAACACAGTATTTACAGTAATACGTATTCAGCCTTTCTAGATGGTTACTTGCTTCTGTGCTCATTCGGAATTTTAAACGTTTTTCCTCGCATCTCCATTTCTTTGGCAGAGCTCCATTTAGACGAACTCGTCTGTGCATTAAATGAGGTGTTCATATTTAAAGTGAAGCTATTACGTTTTGAATTAAAGAGAAATGAAGCCATAAATATTTTAGCTTATAACAAAGTATATAAAGTGTGCTCTTCCCCTCCGGCACGCTTCTAATATTCTTCTAAAAATTAAACTTACCCTCACCTGCTGCACGGGACTGCGAGGGAATGGCATTCTGGCGAGAGCTGCGTAATTAACCCCATCTTAAGTCTTCACGTTTATAAAATAATCGTCCGAGTGTTGGCAGCTCAAGGGCTGTATATTCGAATCCAACCTCAGATATAGGAATTTTATTCCTCAGGTCTTCGAATTATCCTTTTCTTGTTCGCAGAGCTTTAAGTTTCTTTTCCACTTCTTGTTGAAGGAAGGAAGATCAGTCATAGTCGAGTTTGGGTCAGCCGGCACCAAATTTACATGTTATTACTTTTGGGAATGATGGGAAGAAGGGAAACAACGGAGATGTTCACCGCGGTTTATCTACACACCCCTCTTCAGTTTGGAAGCAAGACGGCCACCCTGCGTTTTTTCAGCTAGGTAGCCCAACCGTGTACGACCGCTCACTTTTCCAGTGCTATATTCAACGTTACATAATAATAATAATGATAATAATAATAATAATCATCATAATAATAATCTTCATCGGTACAGTATTATTGCTCTTAAACTTCAAAAACTGCCTTTAAATACAATGAATCCGCTTACCACTATTATGAAATATAGTGGGCATCTAGGGCCCGGGGTAGTCGTTTCTGGCTCTCGTCTTTGGGGTTCAGGGTTCGATTCCGGCTCTGGGGTGGCGATTTTAAGTCGACCCTATTCACGCCTTCACCTCTGACTTCATCATGCCAAGTATTCCTAAGGCCCAACATGGTTCGAAGTCCACGGTAAAAGCTGTAGGTCCTCTCATTCTACTGTCATCCTCATCATCATACTACCATCAGAGGCAACGGATTCCGACCGCCGGGTGCCTCCACCTCAGAAATAGGTCCATTCCTCGCTTGGTACAATGAGATATTCTCCGAAGGTCATAGATAATATGGGGAGCGTTAGAAACGACTACATCTGAAGTCGAGTGAGCGATCTGGCTTCTCAACCCAGAGGTCCTGAATTTAACTCCAGGCTAGCGCGGTGGAATTTATCTTTAATTACAATTTTATATACTCTTTGCGGAACTCTGGAGTGAATGTGAGTGTATTCCACGTTAAAAAGGAATAAAAACCAACGTTAATGAACCTACAGTTAACGAGTTGTTTCTCAAGTCAAAGTTCCCATATGACCATAGAAGTTAAATGGAGCTGTACAAGTGATAGAACGAAAAATGAACTACATAAGTCAACACAAGTTACATAAGTTAACTTATTTATTTATTATTATTGTTACTATATTTAGATATTACTAAAGCTCAAACGTCGGAGACCGCACACCAAATTCATTGAGACAGAAATATCTGCCCGAATTAATTTTATAATGTGTTCATTTATTTAGTGATTAATTAAATATATATGAATGATATATGTGTATAATGTGAACACTGTAAATATTCATTTTTTGGTAATGTAATATTTGTCTTATATATAATGTTCCTGTTTCACTAGTTTTAGAATGTTTTAAACTCTGTCGTTTGTAGCAAACATGCCGTTCCCATGTGCAGAGAAAGTCGGGATCTTTTGTGTTAGTCTAAGGTAAGGTTTTATGACCTTATTTGTCTCCGCTCCGGAAGTATGGAGTGAGGGAAATATAATACAGAATGGAAAATTACCAAGAGAAGCCCTTGAAAAAGTCACGTGATATATACAAACTAGCCAATAAGAATATATATAAATGAAATAATATTTAGCCACACTGAGAGAACCGCGAGAATTCCTCCAACGAGAAATCAGACCCAAAAATTTCAAGTGGGGGGATCGTATTCCATAAATAGTCGGTATTTACCCCAAAATCCATGACCTAACTTGTAGATACAGACGAAGAAACCACGCTACTCCGTAAGACAAAGTGGGTGCACAAATGGTGTTAATTTGTGCAGAAGTGTAAATGTGACTAATCACATATTAACAATGTATCAGTGATTCCGGAGTTCTATATAAAGTGATAAGTGAACAGGAACATTATGTAGTGTTTTAAAGTGAGAAGTGACAATAAATTGCAGTTATCCAAACATTATGACGAGTAGTGAATTCATCTCTGAGCTCCTTTGTACCACTACCGAGATCGACGAGCTTATTAGCAATCCTGATAGGCAAAGTCCATGCACACATCTCCGCTGTGATCAATTAACCAGGGCAACAAGACGAAGCCACGTCGGACGGAGAACATAAAGCAGGTACAGCGAATTTTACCATTACTTCTCCTGTATCTACCACTACACCGCGTTCGACTCCAACCCACGCGGGCATCGAACCCGGGACTGCAACCAAGAAGCAAGAGGCGCGAGGACCGACGCAATATCTACTTGATTTTATTTACATGGAAACTGCACGTCTACATGTTTTAACTACCTTGGGGTTAACTGAAAACAGCACATTTGGGATCTTATTTCCCATTCATGTTTTGTAATATAAAAAAATGCTGATATCCTCTTTTATCTCGTGATGTACGATGAACTCAGAAAAGATGAGCTCCATGGAACAGTATATTATAGGATGCTGGTACACTTATTGTTTTATAGCACCTTCGTGTATTTATTCCTATTCTTTATGGTATATAACAGTTTCGATGTCTGTGATTGTAACTCATGACAATACAATACATGATATTTAGATTACTGTGAAATTACATTATAATTTATATAGTTTTAATGTATTTATCTTTAATAAAAACAAAATGACAATTAAAACTAACCATTAAGTTGTACACTTAAAAGTCCTATACTTTACACATTATTGTTCTCTTGAATAATGTGATGCTTATCACTTTCCCTCCATCTTAACTGGTTACCTTATATCGCATAGATGTGCAAAATGTTATTCTTGACGCACTTTATTATTTTATTTTAGACTCCTCACAATCTTTATCCCTGACATTATGTAAACATATAGTCGCTTATATATTGGAGATAACGTATAATAAAATAATGCTTTACTTTAGAAATGAATATGAAAATGTTCCGTACACTTCCACATTCTAAAAGTTTCCACACATTCATATAGTGCGAATATAATCGAGAAGACATCCTCTAAATTTTGCTGTTAAGGTGATTTTATCCAAAAAATAGATACAGCCGTTCTCAACACAAGTAGTTTTTAACCACACCTTTGGCCAAAATTTGTTTTCATCAGTTAAAACTAATTTCAAAGGGTTTCCGGTTATGTCGATAACGATGTGAGAAATTAATATAATTTAGGTGCTGTTATTATTTGGGACACTTTATTACCATAATGCAAATTAATATTAAGTGTTTAATACTACAGCTATACAGTACCTACTTCATTTTCACCCGTTAGTTTCAAAATTTATTACGTTGCTAAGATCTTCATCAAAATCAGAAGTTCTATAACCCTTGCTTTATAATTTTATTCTTATATCATTTTGATTTTACCTCTACTTAGCTATAGTAAGTAGATATTCAGCATCACAATGTATTAAAAAATGCATATTCTAAAGTCCCTGAGAAAAACTCCGTTAGAAGATGGTCCGCGCGCGCGTTTGTGTGTGTGTGTGTGTGTGTGTGTGTGTACGAACAGTAACTCATAAACGAAATTTAGGTAAATTCCAAAGTTCGCAATTAAATTTAAAATTTTCCAAAGGTGCGACAAGAAGATTTTCGAAGAAATATTCCCCCACTCCAAGATACCCTTTTCATGGATAAAGTTTGCTTATTTTTATTTTTTTAAAAGTATTAACAATTTTGCCTATAATGCCAAATGTCTAAGATACTTATTTACATGCCACATGAAATATATATATATATATATATATATATATATTCAGTGCCTCGGCTGCGTCAGTATTAATTTGTAGAGACATGAGTTTCTTATCAGCGTGATGCTGCTGAAAAATGCAGGCTTACACAGATTATAATTTTTACTTCACTCCTTTTATCAATTTTTGAAACGATTTAAATAACGGTTCACTAATATAGAGAGCTGTGAGATTATATATTGATTACTTGCACTTTTTAACACGTAAACTATTTTTGTCTCACACTGAATACATATTAAACTTCTCGAGGATGCGCTGTCTGCTAGCAACTGAACTGATTTCTACCGCCTGAGTTTGTAAATGTCTATATTTAAATTCTCTGATTGGCTATTCCTAATCCAATAGAATACTTTTATTTAACTTTCAGCTTTTTCTGGTTGTTGATTGGCTATTTATAAACGGTATAAGAAATTACATTTTTTGTGCTTCAAGAATTGTAGTAGTACTATTAAATAGGTTAAAGGTCAGCAACCTTTAACCTATTATTATCACATCTCCTACATTATTAAATTACATAATACATTCACATAACATTATTAAACATGTACACAGTAATATCAACATTGACACAGTAACTGTTACACACATTTTTATATATTGTTACATACACATATTGCTTTAAGGTGGCTGTTACTGAATTTTGTATTATATAATTTGACTGAAAATCATTTAAGTGTTAAAAATACCGTCTCAATTTTATACATTGTCTTATTTTCAGAAACATGAAAACTTAGTTTTACAACAGTATGAAACAAAGAGAAATGCGTTTAATTGCTCAGAACATTAAGAATGTAATTCATAAATAAATGTTTAATTCAATATACTTACAAAAAAATAAAAATCATTTATCTTGATCCTTCCTTTATGGCATACAACAATAATTAAGGACAATAAAATAATTACAGTTTCAAAATGTGCTGTTTTATTTAGGTTTAGGCTACGTAAATACAGAGAGTTTGGTTATGTCTTACTGCAGAACGTCAAATGAATGTGCCATGACAGCGTTTATGCAACCAAGGCTTAGTAAGGGAAGACATGCACAAACAGATTTTGTTAGAAAGTAAACTTCATACTGGGCTAAGCTCTTGAGTACACAGAGTGGTAAAACAAACCTCGGAGAATACCAGTCCTTTGCTTAAGTATTCCGTTCGATTTATCTGTGGCGAGTGTATTATTCTCTTGCCCTTTGTGCATTCTTTGTAATACAGTACTGCTGAGTTTAGTCCTCTGATTGCTCAGCAACTGTTTATAGCGAAACAATAATCTAGTAACTTTAATGACAAATATGTCATCTGTAGCTGCCTACAGGTATTATAGTATGAAAATATCGGGAGACACTAATAACGGATTATTCCGTACCTTGTTGCTCTTAAACTGTTCAACTGTTTATTGGCGTGATCTGTTTCCAATTAGCTGGAGATATTGTTCTTTTTTGTCTTCTTACGCTGTCATTTCTTTTATTAAGACAAATATTACATTGTTCACCACTAATACAGTGATAAGAATGGTAATTTAACCCAGGACATAAGAGACATGCCTATATGGCTCCTCAAACTAAAAAATAATGAACTATACAGTAAATAGAATATATAGAAAATAATACAAGAAAAGAAATGGCACTCAGCAAAATACCAAATAGTTAGTGGACACACAAATCAGTGAGTTCCTGAGGCAAAACTGGGATCACTGAGAAGTAGGCCTTGTAGTAATACTCGCTTCAACCTTATTGGCCGATGAATTGTTGCTCTGAAGTTGTATTTTATACTTGAAAATAAATATTGTATATTTATCTAATGACCAAATTGAGACCAAATAGTGTTCTTTGTAGGCATCAGGAGACACGGCCGTATAACAAACACTCTTTTAACATCGCAGTTAATTAAATGGCTAAACGAAAATGAGGAAGCATAATTAAAGTGCGAGTTACTTTGTTCCAGCTTCTAAGGTAATTCGACACGCTTGATATCACTATAGCAATCTGCAGTGTGAATAGTATATAAAAATCTGATGTGTTATACTCACATGACTTTCTCTACTCTTGTACAAACTATTTTTACAAACGCTTATTCTCCATATGCTTCATGTCAATCGAGATATCGAGATGTTAATCTTACTGCTAATTTTCTTGTAGATGCAAGGGGAATTGGCTTTAAGCGTTTAAGAGCTGGTTGCTATGTGGAGTATTACATTCTCTTTGCATTACCAGGACAAAATAAAATGAATAACGAACTTGAGAAAAAGTATAAGTATTAGAAAATTTAGGTGAATAACAAGCAATATCTCGAAAATGGTTCCCTCAACAAAAACAATGTATATGACATAAATTGTGTATTTTAACGTGATCTATATTTTTTGTGTAGTAAAATTTTGTCTATCTCTTATGGTTTACCAGTTATGCAAAAGTCGTTCACAATGAAGAATACTTTTGGAGACATTCCCAGAAAATTCGAGATATACATTTCATTTGTCATGAAAATATCTTAAACATATGATATTTTAGTCAAAATCCTAAGAGCCATTTATGTGAAAATTAAAGTTTTCGAAAAATGTTCCATGTGAAGGGTAGTCTGGGGTGGGGGGATTTTCTTGAAAACCTTCGTGTCGCATCTCTGGAAGATACTGAACCTAAATACCAAGTTTGGTGTTTATCCGCGTGTTCGTTTCTGAGTTATGCTGTTCACAGACAGACACACACACAGACATGTTTCCAAAAATGCTTTTTATGGATTCAGGGAGTCTCAAAACATGTATTTCCGGTGAAATCTCGGTATCGAATTTTTGGGTGGAATACAATACTTCCCCTACTTACTATACGTGGTAGAGAAAGTAATAACAAATTAAAACGTAGATGCTATTGAAACCAGGATCCGGACCTATAGCATATACACAGCTAATCCATACAATATCACTGATCTTAATTACTGCTTATGCATTTGTCTGGGTTCAAGATATATAATTAAGGATTCACATTTTTTGTTGTAATACATCTGTTCCTTTGGTGTTCGTGTTATGTTTACAGCGTTGTTTAAAGCTGGAGTTAATTATTTGGTATTCAAGATAAGTATAAGGCTTTCGTCTTAAGTCTAATTCTCTTTTCCTCTTCAGCATAAATCCCAAAACATTTAACTTCACTCAGCAGACATGACAGTTCAGTAAAGAGATTGTGGTAGTGTCCGCGACAGTGTTTGATATGCATGTATTAATGACCGAAGTTGCATTCTTCATTTGCAATGACCGATTCTTCAAACAAAGAAAAATGGACATACACTATTCTGAAAATCAAATCAGATTTTTACAAATCTCTTTCTTTCACACCTTAATCAACACACACACGCACACGCACACACACACTCTCTCTCTCTCTCTCTCTTACACACACACACACACACACACACACACACACAAGTGCGTACCAATTTTCAGCATGAGAGCTTCCTCAAATACCCACTACAAATAAAATCTCCCAGCAGTCTTATTCTGTAACTTTTGGGTTTGCTAATCATTTGAATGGAGATTTTGGTGGTCGGAAAGCCAGCATTTGCAATTTTATGATATTTCTTATTCTGTATCGGATTCTCTACTTCGAGTTGAAGCATATTGCTACTGATTTATTCACTTGTTTTCTTGTGTAAACAGGTTCCAACATGCCAGCGTATGATCGAATTCTACAAACTTAACTTCCAAATAACGTTTTTCCAATGATTCAGTGTTTGAGACCTTTGCTGCTACATGAATCTAGACTTCTGTTTTAAAGGAAAGAGAACACACATGCCCAGCATCATTTGCTATTTTTGGGGCCACGTAGCCACAGATTGCAGACACGATAGATTGGTGATGTGCCTGAAAGTAGAGTGATACCTCTATGTCACAAATAATTTTAAATTCCTTACATAGTAATTATGTAACAAACATATAAAAATATCTTGGATGAAAATAAAATTAATGGAATTCTAGGACACATACATAATAAATAAACCTGAATTCAAAAATAGCTTCTTGGAACTAGTCTCATACTTTTAATGCCTTGGTTATAATGTAAATTGTGATTAAGACCATGGTATCAACAAATACAGAATATAAACAGTTCAAACATTCTGCAAGAATTAAATGAACGTTTAGAAATAAGGATAGACAAGTAACACGATATTTCACTCAATCATGGCGTTAATAGTTATGTAAAATGAAAGAAAAGCATGGATCATCAAGGAGAAAGATAAAAATTAGATACAAGTAGCTTCCGCTCAGTCAAGGGATGTAGAGAGGGGAGGATATAAGAAATGAAGCAATTGGGAAGCATTTAAAGTACATGAATCTCGAAAGAAAATGGAAGAGTATAGAGTAAAATACATCAGAGGTCGTAAGCATGATAGTAGAAAGAATGCCTGAATTCTTGACAGACCAAGAGGATGTTGAGAATTGTAAACACTGTCTAAAGAACCCCCAAATTTTCGTGAAATCGTAGGATTTCCTTGTTCCTTCCTATTCCTAAAAGTGCTTTTATAAATACAATTTGAACAGCATGTATCTGTTCCAATCTCCTCAAACATAATGATGTACCTGAGTGAAGAATTTTCACACAATCATATTGGTATAAATGGTTTTGACCCACCGTGCAACCTTTGCAATTAAGTAAATGAATGCATCTTTGAGCCTCCATTTAAGTAATTGACTTGCGAAAACGCTTCGCAAGACACTAAGGCAATAAAGGATGCAATCATTTGTTACTTAAGCTCGGGTGTCGTAATAAATGCCAGGTTGTTTCTGATTTAAACGCGCATGCGATTGTTGCGTTTTACTGAGTGAACATTACATATGGTGCTTCACAATTGATGATCAAATTCACCATTTAACGATTTAAGACTACATTAAAAGAAAATAGCTTTAGAAAAAAAATGTGATGTGTTATAGTCTTTGTTTATTTTTATACTTCTACAATTCTTAAAAAAACTTATTTTTCTGCCAGTTTCATGTTTACAAAACTGGCTTTATTATACATTTCGTTATGAGTACAAAAGAGATGCAGGGAACCGAAGCCATAGTCTGTTTAAAGTCGTTCTTTTCATATCATCGTAAGAAACAGCTAAGTAACACTTCAAAAATGTAACAACACTTCAAAAAAACATATGTATTACATTCATATACTTTCTGCCGTTTATTAGTGGATATAAAACTATTCTTGTCAAAGCTTATTTTTGTATCTACTTCATTTTAATCATCATAAACCTTTGTACATATTTAATTATACATACAAAGAAAACATGGTAGTAAAATGTTTCAGAAGTGGACGGCATATACTGGCCATAAAACTGCATTACTCTTCCGGTGCAACTGCCACAAACAACTAAATATCGATAGGACATTAAAACAATGATAAAGTGTTAAACAGTTCGAAACATTAACAGCGAATATCTTGGAAATATGTTATGCCACAAAAATGATTTGAAATAAATTGTGTGTTTGAAAGAGATGTATATGCTTTACTTTCTCTATTGCTAATCTATAGAAAGCAGAGAAAGTATTTTATTGAACCTGAAAATTATATGTTGAAGTTTCACCGCAAATACACGTATTGATACTTCCTGAATACAAAAAAGGGCCGTGTATGTCTTTGGATGACACTGAACTACATACGAAGGTTGGTATTTATCCTACTTTTCGTTTTTGTGTTCTGCTGTTCACACACGCTCAAGGAAATGTTTCTAAAAGTCTTGTCTTTTGTATTCAAGAGGTCTCAAAAATCTGTTTCCGGTGAAATATCAATACAAAGTTTTTGAGTACAATGCATATCATCATGGACCTACTACTACGTGGTATAGAAAGTAAATATCACAAAAGTACTGAAAAATTCAAACCAATCACGAATAATACCTCGAAAATGCCTGATTGCACAAACAATTTATGTTTAACTGTGTGTTTTAAATAGACCTGAATTTTTTTGTATTAGGTTATTGTCTATATCCTACGGTTTACCAGTTATAAAAAATCATATAAAATTACTCCGGAATGTAGATGCTTCGTGGACTATGCCCACAAAACTCAACTTATACATTTAATTTGCCACGTAAATATCTTAAAGACATAGCACTTATGAAAATCGTTAGAAACTTTTGTAAAAATAAGACATTCGTAATATATCATATGTAAATTTTGGTTTGGAGTGGAGGATTTTCTTGAAAATCTTCATGCTGCATTTTTGGAGGATGCTGAATCTAAATACCAAGTTTGATATTAATAGATATTTCGGTTTGAGGTTATGCTGTTCACAGGCACACACACATTGGATTCAGGGGGCCTCAAAACATATTTCCGAAGGAATCTCGACATCGAAATTTTCGGTGAAATACAGTAATTACTCTTACCTACTATAGATAGGTGACAGAAAAGGCAAAAACGTTCCTTTTGGTGTCCGGTGTAACTGCCATAGTTTGTCTACTTGCTTTTTAGGCGGCCTAGTTTGGTCCACTTTTCATTGATTTTATACTTTATACTCTTTTAGAGTTTTTAGTTTTTCATATGCTTACACCATCGCTTGTCTTCACTGCAAACTGATGTCGTTGTCTTAATTCGTTTTTCTTTGACTTTTTTGAATTGAAGGGCTGCAGCTCGACGAACCCAGTGGGTAAATTCTCAGTCCGTGATGAATAAATTACTATGTCGTTTTTAAAAAAGAACGGAAGAACGGAGGAGGGGGCCCCAAAACCGGCGCAGAGCACCGCACGCGGGCCAGCTAATCCCTCGTGTTTCTACCGTGAGCCCTGGTAGGGAGAGATGAGGGGAAGAGACTCGAAAGACGACCAGATCCGTTTGACGACGGGTTTAAGCACGGAGGCAACCCTTAAGGTTTCCAGATTGAACTCCCCCAAAGCCGCCCGAGCCCACTCTATTGGGCCCCGAGCCTCCGGGGGTGCCCCGAAGGAGCTCCTGCCCGAAAGCACCCAGAGGCGAGTTATAGTCCCTGGACGACGTCATGATGAAACTTTCACAGAGCGCACAGCCACCGTCCAGCCGCAATTCGCCGAACACCGATGTCTGGTCCTACAACTCCAAAAAGGATGACAAGGAAAATGACAGGTGCAGGAAATCGGGGCAGGAGAGTCATTAAAGGGGATGAACCATCCAGCATTCGTTACTGACCCAGAGAAACCACAAAAAACACCATAGGTTCGAGTGGACGGTCGCGGGGATCCAACCCAGGACCTCCAGAATTCGAGTCTCACGTGTTATTGCGGCGTCGCCTCGCTCGTTTGTACTTCTAGAACACCAGCTTCTTGATGTTGTCCCGTTCGTTAAACAATATAACGCCAATGTCACCAATCACAGGAATAAATAATAAACGGAAACACACAACTCTCTGCCGACACACTTTGCATTTTATCGGCTTTCAAAAACACAATTTTCATCCAAATTTACATAAAACTTCACATTATACTGTTATGCAAGCCTAAATTGTCACCTTTGCCTACAATTTCTCCCACGGTATAAATCACTATTTGATTAATTAATAAGTGAAAGGTGATTTAGGGAATGAGAAAAAAATGCAACACGATGTACGGATCAAAGGTTCTGAGAATATAAAAACTTAAATATTTTAGGTTTATTACGTTTCATAAATCTGCCTGAAGTAATATAGACTACAAAAAGTGTGTAAATTGTAATTAAGTTATCGTTAGTATAGGTATAACTATTATTTATTGTTGCAAAATAAAGTTGAAATTAGACAAGCTATAATCACCACACTATTTGCAATTTCGTGGCTAAAAAGTATAAACTTGAAGCCATAATTTTTCGTTACGCTGACACGAAGTACGGTTTCCCCAAGAGTCGTGTTGTTATTATGAATGCAATTTAAAATCGCTAAATACGTACCGCTGTGCTTTTAACTCATCCTGGCAAATTTACATTTCCACTCGGATCGTTATACTTGCTCTGCCTTTAAACAATAATACTCATCATTGCTGAAGGCGTATATAAATAAGACGCCAAAAGATTAATTATTCGCTATACTTCCAGGTGGTTTAATATATCCTACTAATGTACCATGAATATTATAAGCATTTGGAGAGCGATATTCGGATCAACATTATAAGCTCAATATTTAAGCTGTTCAGTATATTCGATCTATAAGGTGAATATCCTATGCTCAAGGGATACGGCGTTAACAACAATTACAATCTGCCGCACGATAGATCGGCCTCACGCTCCCATGAGCAAGGCAGAGGTACGCTATAATCCAGCCTATACGAAGCATGATAGGATCAGCACCGTACCTCCCCAGCCGGAATGCTGGTATACAAAAACCCATTGATAGGTACTTATATTTCTCGAGAAGCTGAGTGGGCACCAACTATACGATTATTATCCAACATAAAATTATTTTACTGCTAAAATATGCAATAGTTTTAAAGCTGTTATTGCAGTTACTGCAAAACAGTCTACTGTTACTACCAACTATTTAGATGCAATAGGGTATGTATATTAATATTTGTTAATAATCAGAGTCATCATTACTACGTTGTTTTAGGTGCACAGTACCATTAAATAAGTATGCTGATCTTAGGTGTGATGCATATTTGTAATGGGATTTCCTCTTCTAAGGAAAGGCCAGACCGTTATGGGTTTGCATATATGCACCGCTGTGGAGTGACTGATTACAAATAATTGCGGTAGTGCATTTCGGTTGAGTCAGTTTTAGCGTTGTCTTTCAGTTTCAAAGATTATTTTAAACATACTAGTCCTGTCTTGTCAAAATGCGTGTGATCTTCATTGCAGGAATTTTTTTTAAATGTACAGTAATTCGAGTAAAAATCCATAAATTTTAAATTCTGTTACACATTTTCCTACTTTAATTTTGGCAACCCTGCACCACTTCCACACTGGTTGAAAGAACCTTAACCTCTAAGCGGGCTCAAATACAGGACTGCATACTGCAATATCACGGATATAATCATTCGATATAGACAATGCGCAAGCAAAAATGTCAAATTCTATAACTTTTGTTTAGTTAATTTGAAATTTATTCATACACAGTCGTCAAGTTTCATTTAAGATCTTCGCAAGGTTTGAGACAGTACGTTCTGAGTATCTAAATATGAAACGATAGCCATAGGGAAAATAAATGTTAACAACAGTAGGAATGCTATTATTAAATAAGACTGGGAAGTGAGTATTGCATGTTAAAGTGAATATGGGTTGAAGAGACAGTTCCAGCAGCAGGCAGGAAACAGGGTATGTTTTTCCGCTATTCTAACCAAGTGAGAGCAGAATACGCTTTGTTAGTGTACCGTTAGGTCGCCTGAAAATCAGTTGTGTGGAAAAGGATCAATGCTCCAATAGCTCCAGGCATCCAATAAAAAAGAAGGTAGAAATCATGTGATAGTGAATTGGGGAGATAGGAAATTTGAAATAATGAAACAGGAGAGTTTATAAAACACTTCTCTATGGTATTTCCTTGGGGGTGGTTCTGAAAACAAATGTGAGTGCCGGTGGATAGGGGCAATGGTATGCAGTACAGCAGTAAAGAAATGCGCGCGCGCGTGTGTGTGTGTGTGTGTGTGTGTGTGTGGCGAGGTGATATCAGGACGGTGACGGGAAATAAACGTGCAGGAAAATGAATCAGTCGTATTAATCAGTCCAAGATACATGAGAGTCCCTGAGCTAGAATCGAACCCAGGACCATTCCTGGAAATTCCACGCCGCCAAATCGGCGATTGGCACCCCATGGTACCGCTGCAAGTTTCTACCGCAATTATTTACTATCAAGGTCTGCAATTGTGACACTTAAGGTGCTCCACGTAGAAAAGCTATTTGATTTTAAGTTTAAAATTATTGCGTTTCTATTTAGGAAGAGTGTGGCTATAGATTACCCGTGGAATTATAAATTGCGACTCGGGCAGTTCATGTATAATTTTTATCATTAGTTTTCAAATTTTGTTTAATTGTTAAAACACTGTGCTCATTACTTTGAAACCATTAGTTTCGTGTAAAAACCATGCCTATTTCTTGCATATCAACTGCAAATCTTACCATGTAAATATATTTACTACTGAATAGGACTTCTTCTAAAGGTGCATAAGAGTTTCTATCTACAAAAATTATTTGGCAATTTTAAAGAGCAGAAAATAGGCATTGAAAATAACAAACTGTAAATACAAAGCCTCACAACTCATATTCTAAAGCTCCTGCCTTCTAACATCAATCACTTTTGTTTCTACAACACGAATGTTTATTTTACCTAATTTATACAGGATGATTCTAAAATCGTTTATAAAGTCTGGAAATGGGTTTCTGACACCAAAACGAGAAAACAAAGTTCATATAAACTTATTTTCCAAAATCTTTTGTTTCGTTTTCTCGTCATTTATTATTACGCACAATGCTTTCCAGGTCCAACCCAACAACTTCATTTGTCTATGCACTCCTTCATAAAGGACTCATTGACTCATTGTATTCTATGTAGATGGGATGTGTTGTCATAGAGTCTTGTTTACATTTGCCATTTGTGTACCTGTACGGATGAAGAAACTCTTCTTCAACCTGTAATGGAAGCCTGCAATACCATTCGACACCATTCAGGGATTATTTGACAGGGTGCGACAGTGCATGATTCGACGAGTGCAAGCGTGGCTAGAAGCAAAAGGAGAGCATTTCCAGCATTTTATTACGAGTTTATGTATTGTGCACTTCCTGACAAGCTGAAAATGTCAATGTCAAAAACAGATTAATGTGTCACTTAGACATGCTCTTTCATTAATAAAAGTTTGAATTTTAATAAATCGAAAACGAAGGATTTTGGGACATATGTTTATATGAGCTGTTTTTCTTGTTTCGGTGTAAGGAACCGCCCCAAAACTTTGTAAACGTATTTCAGAATCGTTCTGCATATTACAATGTGAAGATACTAATTAACGGCAAAAGGAAGAAAAGAAAAGAAATTTCAGAATTCTTGAAAATAAATGTCACGAACCTCACAAAAAGGTGTTGAAATGATATTTAATGGCATTTCAATGGCCCGAAACATGACAATCAGCATGAAACACGAAAGGAAAATTAATAACGTCAAATATGCACAAATCTTAATTTGGAACTGCCATTTCCCTTTATTTTTTTCAGATAGAGGGGTAATTGCTTCATTTCCATTGTTATGGTTTACTTAAATAAGTATTTATACACTAAAATCGTCTGCTTGTTTCTTTTTGTTGTTTTTTAAATTCGTTCCTTACTTTGGAACTGCTGTTAGCATCGCTGTCTGTCTATAATTTTTACGCTTATACAGAAGTGGTGAATCATAGCCTGCAAGCTGAAATGATTTTATATTACTTATATTAATACTTAATACTTTTCAATACATTTCAAATTTAGTTGAAATCCAAACAAGCTTACGTCCAAAATTTCCTAAAATTCTAGGATTCTTAGGAGTGCTTTCCAAAATATTCAGAATGATTAAATGTACAATTATTACCACGTTATTATCAAAACCGAATTAATGCGCTAAAAATTTAACGATATGTGCGCAGTTGTACTATTGTTATTAGCAGAATTGTCATTATTGTTATACAGAAAATCAATTGCGTTAAGTTGTAAGTATATAATAAGGTATTAAGTTTGATAATATCCTTTCCACAACAACTTTATTGTGTTACAGCGGTAAAGAGCAGTGACTTGCTGAAATTAAAACCACCTTTAGATTGGATTTGTCAGTTTTATGTACCTGGCAAAAGAACCGAATAGTTTGCATAATGTGAATGATGGTCAGTAGGTTTTTCATAAATCACAGCATCGCCCCAAGAGACATTTTCCTATCATGCTTTTCGTTGTCCATCCCTTGGAATGAGGACTACAGAGTTTGGATTTGGAGGGGGTAAAAAAGAATTGAAGTAACGTTCGCCTCCTCCCCTACAGATTTAAATAAAGATACTTAAGTTTTTATTGCGCGTAGAAACGGTTTAGATGCGATCCTTAAAACGAGGAAAAGAACTCCACGAGTACAACTTGTTTTCTATATGTCTTATATCTGTGGAACAACAGTTTAAAATATAAAGAATTTGGCAACAGTGCACTTTATTTAGCAAGTGGGTGGAAAAATCACTCCTAAATGGTAGGTCTGGCCCGCCTTAGAGCAGCATGAGCACTACAAAAAATGCAAATTATGTTTAATTCCCCAGACTTCGTTTAAGTTTTGTATTCCACTTATTCCACTCAAAACGTCGATACGGAGATTTCAACGGATATACACGTTTATAGACTACCTAAATAAATTAAAAGCATTTTTAGAAAAATGCCCGCATGTGTATGTGTGTATATGTGAACAGCATATCTCCAAAACGAATAGCCGGTTAAATACCAAATAAGTTCAACATGGCTACCACAGGAAGATTTTCAAGAAAATTCCCCCACCCCAAAATACCCTCTACACAGAAAAGTTTTCAAAATTTGTATTATCTCAACAATGGCTCTAACAACCTTGATTAAAACACCAATGTTTAAGATATTTTCATAACAAATGGAATGTATATTCTCAAATTTCTGAAAATAGCCTTTAAAGTCTGAATGACTGACTGACTTGTATGATTTGCAAACCGTAAAAGAGAAAATCTTACTTATCAAAAAATGTAGATCACAATATGTCAATTTATGTCAAAGTTTTTGCGGAGTTATCTATTTCTGAGATATTCCTTGTTATTGGTTTGGATTTCAAACATTTATAATTTTGCTCAAATGGAAAGTCGTAATCCGTCTTTTCCTCGTGGTCGCGCAAAGTGAGTGAAATTTCATTCATTAGAAAGGGACACGCTCTTTAAGAGTACAACTATTTCTCTACATGCTGTATTCTTCTTACAGCTAAAGCGAAATGTGTGAATATGAATTGAAAGGTTATCCGGATTTACAAGAAATAGAAGAATGCGTTTTTAAGAATACTTTGTTGAGGAGTGAGTACAGAAAGTCACGTGAGTGTAATACATAAGACTTCTAAGTATTTTCTGGAACCTTTTAAAGTTTAATGAAACTAACTAAAACCGAAAGAGACTTAGTTAAGCTTGAATAGAACAACAAAAGAAATAAATGTTCTAACTTAAATGTTACTTACTATTCACTTATCTAAAAGCAAACAGATACGGTATTTTATATGATTATAGAAAAAGGTTTGAGGTGCTAATCGAATCAATCAGGGAGAACAAAGTAAACTGATATTTTTTATTTAAACAGTATAAGGAAGTGCAATAAAACAGTAAATTATTTTATTCAATAAACTAATGAACCAGAGTTTATTTTTATTTAAGCATTCAATGAAAGGAAAGAAAAGAAAAAATAAATGACGTACAATGTTGTAATGAAAACATGAAAAGACAAGGGGTACTGCAGCAAGGCTTGAGTGGGAGGTCAGTTGTTCAGACCTCGCAGTGCGCCGTTGCAACTCAGAAGCTCCATTGTAAATTAGGATAATATGCACAAAACATAAACCAAAATTGTGAGGAAAAGATGCGGTAAGACTTGTTTAATTAGTTGAAAAATTAAGACGTACGTAAATTATGTCACAAAAGTTTTTTTTCTTTTAAGTGAACATTCACATGCTATACTCTTATTATCATTTTTCATTTTCGTTTTAAATTAAATCACGTTGTAAGACCACCACTAAAATAGCGACTCGACAGAGTTGTGTGTGTGTGTTGCTGTAGTAAACTTGTGCTTGATGGTGAAACTAAGACCTGTGATAAGATTAAAAAGGTAATATTCGTTATATACAGGGTGATCCACTATCATATCCCTATTTTCATTTCACTATTACTCTGTCATTAACAATGTTAAATAGTTGCTTTCAATTGACTAATTTTGAAGATTTAGAAGCTGGTAACAGTGATGTGTCATAATTTAAAATAGAGAGTTGAGGGTTGTTACACTACATCACTATGATATTCTTACTTGTAATAAAAAAGTTGCTTTCAATTCTATTATGTACTATGGTCCTTGGCATTTATGTTTCAACGTAGGCACCAGTATTAATAGCACGCTGCTGCAGTCGGAGCCCAATGTTCCTCACAGGCCGTTGCAATGTGTCGTTTGGTACCCGCGCACACTCTTCCCTATTGACTGCTTCAAAAGTGCACAAAACTGCACTTTCTCTTTCAAATACCTCTCCCAGAGAAAAAATCCAATGGTGCCAAGTCTGGACTTCTCGGTGGCCACTCAATATTACCGCGACGTCCAATAACGCGACCTGGAAAAGCATTGTCAACCCATTCTCGCGAAATCAACGCAAAATGGGGTGGTGGTCCATCTTGCATAAAGTTCAAATTGTCCACTCCGTCCCAGGTTGAAACAACTGGATATACAAAGGTTTGTAGCACATACCTTGCCGCATTCAATGTTTCACGAAGAGTGTAAGGACCGATGATGGTGTCATCTCAAATACTACACCACAGTCAGCGAAGGACGCGACTGCAATTTGCAATTGTAGCTCCAGGACTGTTCTTACTAGGGGCCCAGTAATGGCAGTAATGGCGATTTATGAATCCACCAACATGGAACACCGCTTCGTCTGACCACAGAATTTTACTCAGGATATCTGGTACTTCTTCCGTCCATTGTAATGTGGATTCAGCAAACTCCATCCAAACATCACAGTCTTCCGGTGACAATGCTTGAACAAAGTGTGGTTTCCATGGTCTCCAGTCTATCTCTTTTATCATCCGTTGGGCCGAACCACGATAAACTAGATTCCCTATGATACTGTCTCAGGAAATTCTTGGGACTTTGCGCAAACGCCGCAATAGCTTGGCTTTAGCCTCTTAGGTGACAACTCTCTTTGGGGGCCCATAACTCTTTTAGTGAGTAATCGAAGAATTTAAATTGACCCTAATTTGATGCAGTAATTTGTATCACAAATTACTTAAATGTAAATAATGATTGTAATATGAATATGCATTTTTATGTGACATTGATTTCAGATGTTTATTAATTGTAATTATTATTGGGAAATAAGTTTATAGGGCCTTACTGAAACTGTCAATAATAGCGCAATAATGCAGCGAGGGGGGTGAGCTGTTTATCATTATTGGAAACAAGGAAGTTACGTAATGTTGACGCGTTTTCGGTAGAAACTTCTGGAATATTTTCTCCCTAAAAGCAATATGTATTCGTGGTTTTCATTGGATATTAAAATAGACGCTAATGTTGGCGCGTTTTATTAGCCAATTGCAGTTCAGTTATAATCTTTAGGCGTATCTGGATGCATCTGTATAAATAAGCCAAGTCAGAGGTAGATCGCCCCCAGTTCATTAAAAATCTGTGTACACTACACGTCGTCTTCAGTCAGTCAGTTCGTCGAAAGTATTAGTTCGTCATACATCGGATATAGATTCACAAGTTACGCGCAGCAGAATTATGAAATATCTAAAATATGGTAAAGTTAATTATACAAAAGGTTGAAGTACGTTGATTAAAAGTGATCAGTAAGAAGTTATTATAACAGTTTCAGTTTGGCGAGTATCCAGATCAATATGTAAAAGTGATAGTGAACGTGTTCGACAATAAAAATTATAAAACAAATTTCTAACACAGGATGGAGCTACGAACCTAACAAAGAGTGACGTCACGGGATGGCAACGCGTGAAGTGGACGCACATACATAAACATCACAAGCATCAACATTATAAGTAAATACCGCATCAAATTGGCGCCCAACGTGGGGCACGATAACCAGGAAAGGAACACGATGACCAGGAAAGAAGCAAAGTAACCAGGAAAGTAGCAGAGTGACCAGGAAAGGAACCAGGACGTGGAACGAATGTAGCAGTGAAATGATCTACAAGACGCAGATTCCAAACTACAGGACAACAAAACGACGTGGACTCATCATAAAACAACGCAGAAGCGACATATAACCTAGGAGAGAGGGGCAGAAAGCTGGACATCAATGTAACAGCAACAGACAGCATCACAAAGGTTAGAGTATCGTAATTTTTTTTTAGAAAACAAAATTGTAACCTACAAATGTACTTAAGAAGTGGTAGGATAAAGAAAACAATGGCTACTAATAATACAGCAGAAATAATTATGGAGGGAGATAATGTAACAGTTAGCTGTAATTCAATACAGGTTACAGAAAATAGCCCAAACTTTTTAGGATTTGAGGATGAAAATGTTAGTGCAGAAAGTGAGAATAGAATAGCAGGAAATGTTAATTTTGATGCTGGTATGATGATGGAAATGTTTAGAAATTTTGGTGAAAAATTGGATCAGATTAAGAAGGAGTTAAGGGAAGATATTGGTAAGAATAATGAGAAATTAGAAAAGAAAATAGATCAAAACAGGGAAGATATGCAAAAGAATAATGAGAAATTAAGAGAAGACATTGATAGGAGTTTAGAACAAAAACTAGATCAGAATAAGAGAGAATTAAGGGAAGATATTGGTAAAAGCTTAGAACAAAACAGGGAAGAAATTGAAAAGAAATTCATGGAGCTAGATAGTAGTATGATTAGAATGAAAAATGAAAATCAAGAAATGGTAGCAAATGAAATAGGTGAAGTTTCAAAGAAAATGTTAGACATGAGCAGGGAAATATATAACCAAAAAAGTGAGGTTAATAATAAAATAGAGCAGGTTGATGTAAAATGTACAGAGTTAGGTAGCCGAATGAGTAGCATTTCAAGTGAGTTAAGAGAGATGATGGAAGCTACAAATGCAGATTTAATTCAGGTGCAAGTTAATTTCAGAGGGGAAATATCTGAAATTCAGAAGGAGTCAGAAACACAGAGAAATAAATTGTCTGAAGAAGTTAAAGTTTTGTCTATAGATTTGAATCAAAAGCTAACTTCTGAAATTAACAAACACCAAGCTGTTCAAAATGAGAATAATAAAAAATTGGAACAGACAATAGAAAATCTGCAAGGTACTGTAAATAGGTTAGAATTGAATTCAAGGGCAAATATATGTGTTGTGAATGTATCAGATGTACAAAATAATGATAGAGGTAGTTCCTCAGGTATGACAAATAATGTGAGTGATGCGGCAGCTTCATCTATAGCTAATGCTGAAACTCAGAGTGCACAAGTAACACTAGAGAATTTAAATATGGGAGTAGGGAATTTGCAAAATTACAATCATATCTTAAGTGATTTTCCACTTCCAAAATTTAATGAAAACTCCAGTCCAGTACAGTTCATTGCAGAATTATCAGAGTATTTTCAAATTAAAAAGATACCTGAAGCATTGAAAATGATAGTTGTCAAAAGATGTTTGGACCAGAAAACTTTAGATTGGTTACAAATGGTATCCGGGGGTGAAATTTCATATGAATCCTTTAAGAGATTATTCATGAACAGATTTTGGAATGTTACGGTACAGCATAGAATTCGAGCAATGCTTAGTCATGGTCAATTTAATCCACGAGAGGGAATATCAATGACTGATTACTTACTGAAACATGCAAGTCAGGTTAGAAACTTGTCACCTCCAATCAATGAGGAAGATTTTGCAAGTTTGCTCGCAAGGCATTATCCTTTAAGGATACGAAATTACTTATTAATTGCAAAACCACGTAGCATCTATGAGATGACAGAATTAATAACAGCTTTGGAACAACAGGAAGAAGATATATCTCGGGAGTGGGAGCATAGATTTTTAGATGTGCGAGATAGACGAAATTACCAAAGTAGTTATCAGCAAAGTAGAGGACAAGACAGACATCATGAAATTAATACCAGACAACGGTATCAATCATACGTTCCACAATTTGAAAGATCAAGGACAGATGGGAGACCAGGTCGACAGGAACAAATAAATTATGTCAGGACAGAAAGATTGCCTGAAAGAGGGCAAAATTATGGAAGGCGGTATATTAGACAAAGGGGAAATTTCACTCACTGGAGGGAAAACAATAACCGGGAAAGATCTGAGGAACGGCAAGAAAATTACGTGCCAAGGGGACATAATGTCAGAAATCGAGGATTTCGAACTCGAGGAAGGGGAACTCAAAACAATGGTAGCGAAAATCAGATAGATTTAGCGCCTGTTAGGAATGGCAGTCCCGTACGTGAACATGGAAATAACCAGGAAAACTGTCAACAGACTTCTGTGTAGTAGGTTCTCAGGACGTCTTTAATAATTCAGTATCCATTACCAATACAAATAATATACCTACTCATACACCCTGTAATAAGATTACAGCAACAAAAGATAAGGGAGAAAATTTTGAGTCACCTCATGTTAGGATGGAAATTGCGAAGAAAGAGATCATTCCAACTATAGATTCTGGTTCATCAGCTTCAATTTGCTCACAGAAATTTTACATAAATTTGATTAATGAAGGTAACAAAATTATGGCTCTTCCCACTAGTAATTTAGTTTGTCGTGTTGCAATCGGAAGAACGACACAGGTCATAAAAACACAAGCTCTACTTAATATACTTATCGGCGGAGACAATTTTGAGGTTATGTTTCTAATTGTAAACCATCTGATTTGTGACATAATTATAGGATGTGACTTCCTACATGAATATGAAGCAAGTATAGATTTTAAACATGAAGAGTTAAGAATGACAAAAGACGATAGAGAAATAAGGGTACCATTTATAAAAGAGAAAGTTTCTGTAATCGAGATGACAAAGCATGAGAAGAATCTTTGTGACCAAGAGTTTTTTGTGCAAATAACAGAAACTGATAGAAATAGTCAGATAAAGCAGGTAGTGACAGAATATAAGGGAATACCACGCCATATTTTCAACAGCTAGCAGAAATGCCAGAAGAAGTAGAGAAATTTGCAATCCAAACAAAAGACGACCATGTGATCGAGACAGACAACAGCTGGGAAGAGAAGAGAAATGAGGAAATAATACACAAGTGTGAAGAAGCTTATAATATTACGGTAATGCAAAAACAAATCCTTCATGATGTTTTGATGAACAATAGTTCAGTATTTAGTAATATCCCAGGCAGATGTAATGTATATCAGCATACATTTCAAGTAGAAGACGTACCACCATATAGGCACAAGTATGACAATTTACCTATAAGTCTTCGGGACAAAGCTAGACAACTAATAAATAGCATGTTAGAAAATGGGATTATCGAGCAAAGTAATTCTCAGTATATAAATTCAATCTGCTGGAGTATTAAACGAGATGGTAGTTTGAGATTAACATTAGACGGTAGATATGTCAACAAGTATATGAAACCAGATCATTTTCAAAGTGAGGGAATTGAACAACTAATTACGAAACTTTCAAGAGGGAGATTTCTGACCTCACTGCTTCATATTGGCAAGTGGAATTAGATCCACAAGTGCGTGATTACACTTCATTTCAGTACTCAGGGATCCAGTATCGTTTTTGTGTAAATCCTTTTGGTTTAAAAAACTCAGGAAGTGGATTTTTGAGAGCCATTCACAGTATCTTTGGAAATTCTGCAGATGACTTTTTAATAAAGTATATTGACGACTTCCTAATCATTAGTCAAACATTTGAAGAACACATGAATAATGTCCATTATGTGTTAAATAAACTACAACAACATGGTATGACTGTGAACATACTAAAATCAAAATTTTGTGTCAAGGAAATAAATTTTCTGGGTTATGTAGTGGATGAACGAGGTATAAGACCTGATCAGAAAAGAATAGAAGCAATAATGAAAATTCCATCAGCAAGGAACGTAAAACAAATTAGACGTCTCTTAGGGGTATTGAACTTTCAGAGTAAGTTCGTACCAAGATATTCGGCTGAAATAGAACCACTGCGGCAGCTTCTCCGAAAGAACAATAAGTGGAAATGGACAGAGGATCATCAAAAATGTTTTGAGAGAGTAAAGGAACTCTTTGGTAAGTCCATATTACTCGAGAGGCCCAGAGAAGATTTGGAATATGAGATTTATGTCGACGCATCAATGCAAGGATACGCCGGAATTTTAGGACAGCGAGACTTCAACAATGACTTTCACGTCATTAGTACAGCTTCTAGAGGACTTACAAATATTGAGCGGAATTCTTCAGTGACTCAGTTAGAAATTGGAGCACTATATTTCTCATTAATTCGTTTTAAAACCTATATTTATCAGCAAAAGGTGAAAGTATATTCAGACCACATCAGCTTAACTTTCATACAACGGTGTAGATTATGTAGTGGAAAACTTGCTAGATACATTCATGCAATATCTGCATTCGATACTGAGATTATACACATTCCTGGAAAAAATAATACCTTCAGTGATTTGCTATCAAGATTGAACTACAACCCACAAATTCCCGAAAATATTGAAAGGCCTAGAAATGAAGTCAAAATGTTGACAATTGAAATTCCTTTAAGCAAAGAAATGATTATAAAATTGAAAAATATGGGGGAAACTCAAAAAGAGGACACAAAATTGTTAGAACTTAAAGAAAAGGCACCACTAATTGAAGAGGCAAAGAAAGAAATTGTAGCAATTCGAGATGGGACATTATACAAGAAGCATGGAAAAGAAATGCCTAGTTGGAAGGTAATGGTTCCGAAAAGCATGGAAAAGGAACTAATTAAGAATTTTCACGAAGGGTTAGCACACTCAGGGACGGACCGGACAACTTCTATGATTTTAGAGAATTTATACATATCTAAATTGCGTCAGAAAGTTCGAAAATTTATATCGTGCTGCAACCTGTGTCAGAAGGCAAAGCAAATAAATGCAGCATTTGAAACTAATTCGGTTATAAGGTATAAGCCGAGATGTGTAATTAGTATTGATATTCATGGTCCGATGCCTCCAAGTCAATTTGGAAACAAATATATATTTGTCTGTTATGATATATTCAGCAAATATGTAAGAATTTACCCTTTGAGAAAACCTACAGGTTTAGCATGTTTGAATAGACTACTCAAGTCATATGTGATAGAAGAAGGACCTATTCAATCTGTATTGAGCGATAATGCTTCGTACTTCACAGGAAAAAAATTTATGGATGGACTGAAAGAAAATGGCATTAAACAATATTTTTCGTCAAGATACAGATCGAACTCCAACCCAGTGGAGAGGGAAATTAAGGAAATTTCAAATTATTTAAGGGTGTTGTGTCATCGAAAACAAACCCAAAGGTATGGATACGTGAATTTCGTTCAGAATCTACTAAATGAAACCGTAAACAATGTGACAGGATACAAACCATGTGAACTTATATCAGGAAAGAAGATCAATACAATGTGTAAAAAAATTCCAGAAGCCATTCTAGATGCTCATTCGATACCACAAACAGAAGAAGAGATGTTCCGAAAAGCATTCGAGAGGATGAAGAAAAAGGCCATAAAAAGAAAAATTAAACATGAAGAAAAGAAGAGAAAGGAATGGAGGATCAAAATAGGAGATTAATTTTGGTTAAAACCAAGAAATTGTCGGATAAAGCAAATAAACTTTATTGGCGAATGTTTCTCAAATACCATGGACCATATGAAGTTGTTGAAGTATATGGAACTAATACATATGAGTTAGGTAATCCAACAACTCGAAAAAGCATAGGAAAGTTCCATATTGAGATGCTGAAACCATACAACCATGAAGGTCAAGGTGAAACAAAAGACAAAGATGATAAATAGTAAATGTTGGATAGTTAAAGACGAAATGCAGAGCAATGTATTGGAACGTAAGAGGGTTAAATAAATATGTACGTCATGTGAAAGGAGAAATAAATTTTGGACATGACAAAATGTTTAAGAGGAAAATAACGTTTTTATTAGTAACTGAACATGTGAAATAAAGCATGATGTTATATTAAAGTAAAGTACATAAATACTATTCCAAGAGTATTGTTAAGATAAAGTACAAAATAACAAAAATTGGTAAATACAATTAAAAAAACAAATATTTATGTAGCAAATAGAACATGTGAAACAGTGCCTAGATTTAAGAGATGTAAATATTTGTGTAGAGGGTGAATATTTTAGTAAATATGTATAGTAATTACAAAAATTCTTAAATGCATAAAATGTTTTGTCAACAACTTAAGAAAGTAAACAAATTTGAAACAGTAATTAAATAATTCAGGGTACAGTATTTGCTATAAAAAAATTGTAATGTCAGATTGTCTAAATTAATTAAACCAGAGCCAGTAAGTAGTGGCGAGAAGAAGAAGAAAAAAAAAACATATGTCGTGTGTTAAATACGTGTGAAGTGTTAAGTGAAAGTGATAGCGTGTGTTCCAAGATTTAGGAGACTAAAAACACAATTATAAAATTTCCAAACAAGTTGCAAATGTTTATAATTATGTTTCTAGTGGGGCATATGATGCAGTAATTTGTATCACAAATTACTTAAATGTAAATAATGATTGTAATATGAATATGCATTTTTATGTGACATTGATTTCAGATGTTTATTAATTGTAATTATTAATGGGAAATAAGTTTATAGGGCCTTACTGAAACTGTCAATAATAGCGCAATAATGCAGCGAGGGGGGTGAGCTGTTTATCATTATTGGAAACAAGGAAGTTACGTAATGTTGACGCGTTTTCGGTAGAAACTTCTGGAATATTTTCTCCCTAAAAGCAATACGTATTCCTGGTTTTCATTGGATATTAAAATAGACGCTAATGTTGGCGCGTTTTATTAGCCAATTGCAGTTCAGTTATAATCTTTAGGCGTATCTGGATGCATCTGTATAAATAAGCCAAGTCAGAGGTAGATCGCCCCCAGTTCATCAAAAATCTGTGTACACTACACGTCGTCTTCAGTCAGTCAGTTCGTCGAAAGTATTAGTTCGTCATACATCGGATATAGATTCACAAGTTACGCGCAGCAGAATTATGAAATATCTAAAATATGGTAAAGTTAATTATACAAAGGTTGAAGTACGTTGATTAAAAGTGATCAGTAAGAAGTTATTATAACAGTTTCAGTTTGGCGAGTATCCAGATCAATATGTAAAAGTGATAGTGAACGTGTTCGACAATAAAAATTATAAAACAAATTTCTTCATCAGTGTAATTTTTGGATAAAAGATTCCTTTCCGCTTCACAACCTGTATAGAGACACATGTTCGACCCAAGATAAGATAATAGCTAGCCGGAGGACATTTGAAATGAAATCAAACAAAAAAGCTAACACTGATGCAAATTGCTAACACAGGATGGAGCTACGAACCTAACAAAGAGTGACGTCATGGGATGGCAACGCGTGAAGTGGACGCACATACATAAACATCACAAGCATCAACATTATAAGTAAATACCGCATCAAATTATAGGTTCCCATTTAAACAACTTCTGTTGCTTCTAAAATGAGCAGCATAACGTCCTCCAAATAAAACATGAATAATGTCATTTACTTTCCTCCATAACATCAATCAATTTTTATTAAAGGCATTTCTTTCTACAACGCTTAATTTTGGAGATATTGTACTGTCGCAACTTATATGGTCCACCCTGTATATGTCTGTATGTTCCTTATAGGCTTCTACACCGTTGCACCGATTTTGACCAACCTTGACACAGATAGCCTCTGATACAAGGCAAAACTTACTGTCTAGCTTAGAATTCTAAATTCCGTCCCATTACACACGATTAGTTATTTATTTTTAGTGAATCCTACGAAAGCTCGCAAGACCATCTCTATCTTTCTCAGCCATAATCTTAATAGGTCAAACATTGCCAACATAAGAATAATAATTACTTAGGCTTTCGGGGTCTCACAAAATAACAAAGGAACAGCATTGATCTCCTCACTAACACTGGTCATGGAGTAATAACACAGTCAAACAAATAATTATAACAGCTAGCCAGCTGTGGCTATGTTTACGGAACTGTTAAGGCGCTAGAGTAGCTTACTTAAGAAATTATATAAAATATCCATTTAAGTTATATTAAATCGTGACAAAGGCAACAGCGTCAAAAATTCTTCTTTGTCTAGCGGTACCACGGTAGCCTATAGTTCCCGAGGTCGCGAGTTCAAACCCGGCGGATGGCGATGGATTTTTGCGGGCGTAAGAATCCTTAGCATGGCTTCCTTCGGAAGGGAAGTAAAGCCGGTTGCACCGTGTCGTAGATTTACGGTGCGCAAAAGAACCTCAATCCTGTTAAAGAGGCCTCTGATTAAAATTTCCGGTCTTTCACGCCCAGTATAGAATAGGACGCTAAGAATCATAGTAGTTAAAGAGCGTCCATAAATATACTCAATTTCAATTTCTTTTCACGACGTCAAAAGCAGGTTACTTCTGTTTAACACAACATATTTTTCCCTCTTATTTATTTATATTAAATATGTACTAATAAGCATTCAATTTATCGCATTGACTGCAAAAGTTCTGCGGTGCTCAAACATTGCTAATATAAGAGTAATAAATAAGTTGAAGTTTATATAAAATATTCTGCGATCATACTCCATTGATCGGATATTCAGTTATTATAATTTGTAGTTTCTCATTTTTATTTATTCTTCTCCTTTGAATGTTAATTTGGCCTTTGTTTTGTTTTGTCTTCATGTTTGATGGTTACTGAGAATAAACAGGGTTATATTGACGTTACTTACACTGCTATGATTTCTTCCCAAATGAGATTTTCCCAATAAACAGGCCGCGCGAATGTGACAACGGAGAAGTCACTCAGCTGCAATGAAATCATCATTACAAACCGTAGTATGGTGATTGCTCAACAGTGCTTTTGCATAGTGTTTTCCAAGTACTTTTATTACTTTCTCTACAAATAAAGCATTTTAGAAAACATATTCGTGTATCTGAACACGATAATTAAAAAGCTAAGCTTGGTATTTAGGTTCAATATCTTTCAAAGATGCATCACGAAGGTTTTCAACAAAATCCCCCCATTCCAAACTAATGTTTTAATACAAAATTTTTCAAAACCTTTTACTTTCGAAAAAAATGACAAAGGATTTTGATTAAAGTCCACATATCAAATATATTTACATAACAAATAAAATATACATACTGAACTTTCGGATAATGACCTATGACGTCCTCTTCATTCGGAAGGAGTTTTGCATAATATTTGATAACTGGTAAACGTTTAAGCGATAGACGAAAACGTACTACACAGGAAAGATAAATCTCTTTAAAACAATTTATTTAAATCTTTTTGTGGCATAATCAGTTTCTGAGCTATGCGTTATTAAAAGTTCAAATTGTTCATTTCTTGGTCATTCTCTTAAATTCCTTCTAACATTCGGTATGGAACAGTATAGAGTTTTATGGCCAGCATATAGCGTCCAGTTCCCTTAGTATCTGTAACGAAACGTGCAATGTAGCTATTTCTGAAAAGGTTTATTTGGATTAAAATGCAAATAAGCTTTGGTAGAAATAGGTAAGTATACCTACTAATAAAGTTAGAGGGTAGAGAAGTTATGTGAATGTATAACATAAACAAATTGTTAAGTGCCCTGATACCTTTATTTCACTCTTTAAGTGTATTGTAGTTTAATAAAGAACGGCAGAAGGCAAATTAAATTAATTGTATCGTCATTCGAATTTAAAAAACCACCCGTGCAACGGGTAAATCAGCTAGTGAAGCGTTTATTTGGATCAACCTTTAGTTAACAGAAATAAAAGCTGATTTAGAAATAGTTTGTAGATGCTTTATAGAAACAAACGAAAGGAGGCCATGTGAATGTAATACATGAGAATTGTTAATAATTAACACCTATTGAAGTAACTGCAGTCCTATTTAGAATTGTGTATATACTCTTGTTTACCACGAATGTAAAAGTTACAAAGGAAGTAAGACGAGTTTGACGTCACTTGATGTAGGTACTTTTCATGTTGTCTTTCTGGTGACCGCTGAAACCGAATTAAGCTTTTAGCTCCTTGTGGCTGTTTTTATTATTCTTTTTTTTATTCTTCTTTTAGGGATATACCTTGAATTAAACGCTCAAGGAAAAACACGAGTGGAAACGAAAACTTCCCTTTCTGGGTTGTTTGTTTTTATCTACACGGAGCTTTCCTCTCATACTTTTGCTACTTGAATTATCTGACAGTTGTGTCCCCTACTTGCTGCAACGCTCTTATTTCTTTTCTTCTCGAGTGCAGAGAGCTAGGCGCATTGCACTGGGGGGGGGTGGAAAAAAAAACCACCCGCTCCACGCTGTGTGCAAGCAAACACTGTCTCCTCTTTAAATACAAGACATTTTCATCGCTACAAAGTTGGGCTAATTAACTCCAATGTGCGTGCGGGGCGCAAGTTACGTGTGTGTCAGGCAGTAGGGGAGGCTGTACATTAGCTTACAAAAGTTTGTACACACTCACTTTAGAGTGTTGCATTCCACAAAGGACCCTTTGTCCTGCCCTATGTTGCAAGTTCATTGTGAATTGGTCTTTCGAGCTCCATACTTTGTCTTGCGACGCAAATAATGGAACAATGCTCAGTGTTCTAATATTGCACAAAAAGTGACTGGTAACTTTCTGTACCCGTTACCATTTCATAGCAAGTCTGAAGACCAATCAGAAAAGAAAAGAAAAAGCCTCTTACTTTCCCTACAGCTTACGTAGGGTAGAAAAAATAGTGAATTCAAATAAATTCAATATTGCAATTTCATCAATAATACTACTTTGAAGCCCTCATTGTCATTAGTATTACATAATGAAGAGCAAGATGAACTGATTTTTTTTCTAAAGACTACGATTTCATAGCAACGCAATGGAAACCTCACTAAAGACTTGCTGCTTTTTCTAATAGTTTCGCCTAAGGTAAAGAAAGTATTATAGTCACACTAACATTGACTACAAACTTTCACCGAAAATACACCCTTTGAACTCCGTTGGTGTATTATTTTTACTTTCTTTACTACGTTTAGTAAGTAGGGGAGATATTGCATTTCACCCAAAACTTCCATACCAAGATTTCATAGGAAAGACATATTTTGTGACCCCCTGAATACGAATAAAGCATTTTGGAAAACATGGCGTGTATGTGTCTTTATCTGCCTGTGTAACTGTGAACAGCAAAACTCAAAAACTAAAAGTTCAATAAATATTAAACTTGGTACATAGGTTCAATATCTTCCAAAGATGCAAGATAAAGATTTTCAAGAACATCTCCCCACCCCAAACTACCCTTTACATAGAATATTTTTCGAACTTTTCATTCTCTAAAAAAGTGGCTGTATCGATTTCCATTAAAATACCATATATGAAACACATTTGCATGAAAAATGAAATGTACATGTTAAATTTTGGGGGAATACACTATGAAGTTCTCTTCATTTGGAAGACATTTTTATAATTGGTAAATATTAAGCGATAGACAAAAACGTATTACACAAAAATGTAGATCTCTTTAAGACAATTTATTGAAGACGAGTTCTTTTTTGGCATTAGCCGTTTTTGAGATATCCGTTATTAAAGGTTCGAATTGTTCATTTCTGTGTCTTTCTCTTAGGGTCCTTTAAAATTTAAGTTGTTTCTCGTGATTGCATGGAAACAGTATGGAATTTTAAGACCAGATATAGCGTCTTGTTCTTAAACATTCGACTATCGCTGTTTCCTGTGCACCCTAACGAAATGTGCTGTACAGCTATCTCTGCAAATATTTATCTTGATTAAAATGAAGTAGATGGAAAAATAAAATTTCCCTAGAAGAATTTGTATGCACACTAATAAAGATAGAGGGTAAAGAAATTCATGTATCTATATTTCACCCGATTCTTAACTTACTTTCTCTGCCAGCTACCTGTATTAGGTAAGAGGAAACATTTTAAGTATTTTACGGAAATACATGTTTTGAGGACCCCTGAATAAACAAAGTTAAGAAAAACGTCCACGTTTGTATTTGTGCGTTTTTGTGAACACCAAACCCAAAATACGAAATGTTGGATAAATGCCAAACTTTGTAATTCCTAAACCCCTTTATATGGAAATCCTTAGGCGTCAAAATACAAATCTTAATTTTCTGGGAATATCCTGTGAACTCTTGATACGGAAGGAAATTTGTATAAGTGGTTAACCGTAAGAAAAAGGCAAAAATTCACCACAAAAATAGTTATGATCCCTTTAAAACCCACAATCTATTTCAAATAACTTATTTTGTGGCAACAGACATTTCCGAGATATGCTTATTCGAATGTTTGCACACTGTCATTTTAAGTGCTACTGCTATTAGTTGCGTCTCGTTAAGCCAGTGAAAGTCTACGGAATTTTAATGTAAGCTTATAGCCTAAACATCCCACTATCGATTCGATTTCCTCTAGTCCCCTTGTATCTACAACGAAAAGTGTAATGAAACTATTTGTGCAAAGATTTATTGCAATCAAAATGAAATAGAAAGGTGTCTGATGTATTACAATCGCGTGACCTTCTCTACCCTGTGTCATGGGAATAAAAAACTTATCTTACGAAAGCTTTAGTTTTCTGTCTATTTTATTTTAATCGAGATAAACCATTGCAGAAATAGCTACATTTTATGCACATTTTGTTTTAAATGTAAACGGAATACAACAGTAATGTTTCAGAACAGAACGCTATATGCTAGCCCTATAATTTGTATTTTTTCCATGCAGTCCCAAGAAACAACTGAATAATGACAGGTCCTTAAAAGAATAATAAAGCATTTCAAAGCATTAATGATGATATATCGGAAATGGTTCATGCTACAAAAAATATATTTAAAATAAATTGTGTGTTTTAAAGAGTCCTAGATTTTTTTTGGTATAATGCGTTTTCGTCTATCGCTTAACGTTCACCAGTTATACAAGGTTTTACAAAATTCCTTCCGTATGAAGAGGAGTTTTCAAGAAATTTCAAGGTATACGCTTTATTTGTGTTGTAAACATATTTAATATATGCTATTGTAATCAAAATCGTTACAGCCATTTTTGAGAAAACCGACACTTTTTCTATATATAAAGAACAATTGGGGTGGGAAATTTTCTTGAAAATCCTTGTGTCGCATTTTTGGAAGCTATCGCGCTTAAATACTAAGTTTGGTATTTATCAGACTTTTCTATTTTTGAGTTATACTGGTCACAGACACTCAAACGCGGAACGTTTTCTAAAAATTTTTACAGTGATATCTCGATATGGAATTTTTGGATGTAATACAATACTTCCTCTACTTTTTGCACGTAGTAGAGAAAGTAATAATCTTTCGCAAGAACATTTTATGGAAGATATACAAAGAGTGTGCACAGAAAGCAAGTGATTGCAACAGATCAGATTTTCAGATTAAGACTAGCGAGTGCGTGCTCACTGCTATATATCTTAGCAGTAGGACCCACAAGTTTAAAGACAAGAAAAGCAGGCAATACGAAGTTAAGAACGGCACATTTTAAGACTGAATCTTGTGTGTGCGTGTGTATGTGTTTTTCAATGGAGGAAAAGGTTGCTGAAGATGCTGGCAGAAACCTTAAAACAGTCCAGTAGAACTAGTGATGAGTACAAATATAAAATTACAACAAATAAAAGGTTATGATAGAATTGAATTCTCCTCATTCCATATATTTTAATAGCATGTTCTTTACTGGGATCCTTTCGATTCTTTAATTCACATTAATTTACCTCAACACCACACCTGAAAGCAAAGCGTCACTACTGCATACGTTTTACTTCAAAATAGTCTCTTCCATATTTGGTATCACAAAATCGGTGAGAAATTTTCACGGAGAAAGATTACAAACTGTAATTTTGCAATAAATTCTGTTTAAATAAACACGTAAAACAATTAATTTGGGGAAAGTATCTCACTAAGCACTAATTTTATAAAGAACTACAAGATCAATATTAGTAACAAATAGTTAAACCCTTGACCATTTGAGAATCGGTCTCTAACTCATGTTTCTACTCTTGCATAATGGCATACACATCTACATATGTAATAAAACTGTAACCTAACTTTTACTATAATTTTCGATTTTGATTAATAACTGATCCTAATATGTATCGCGCTGTTGAAGCCAAAATAGATTTTTTTAAATATTTGCTTGTACAAGCTTGGTCACAGAAAATTAACAATAGCCTTCTGTCAATAGCTCATAAAGCGTGCATTTTGTTTTAAAATTTCTTTTTACACAAGGTGCACATAATTACAAATAAGTTCACCAAGAATGGTTGGTGTGTGAAGACCATGTCTCTTGCTGTAGAAGTATTTGTTTGTAATAGCGGAAGCATTGGAATATAGGATGAATTGCGACTTGCGGAAGGCCATCATTTTCGTCTTCGAATGGAAATAATCCAAGTTGGTGAATTACCGGAGGAGAGCAGGATTGATGGTCATTGTTGAACAGCGGCCAAATAAGCACAAGCGAACGGCTCTGCAGCAATATCTGAAGCGATCAGATTGTACTTTTAAGACAATTTGAAGCTTCAACCATTTAGGTTATATGTGTATCAAGAGTTGAGGGGTAGTTAAGCAAAGTAGGTTGCAATTCAGCACAATTTTCAAAAAAAAATATTGCGGAAGGGTGAGACAATTTTTCCTCTCTGGCAATATCAGTAGAAGTGAACTTCAATATAAATGAATTAGTTAAAAAAAAAATTGCATTAGATAATATGCAGACACGAACGCGCAACTTGTGTATAAAAAACCACTGTAACATGAATAGTTACAAAGTTACATCTTGTTCTGATGTGCTATTGGAGATTTATTTGGTGTTGTCGGGACGTATTTCATTGAGGACACTTGTGAAGGCACAATGATTGTCAACACTGAGCCGTACTGTAAAGCAATTGAACAAGTGGTTTCATATCTGTAAGAACTAATCATAATGCGAGCGCTCGGATTTAACAGAAATAACCGATTATTTCAGGAATACTTTTAATTATTCCTAGATTTCTTGTTTTAGTGATGAAAATGCCTAGTCGAAACATTCTTACCAAAATTTTCAGAAAGTCAATCACTTCTTCACAGGTATTGGCTATGTATGGAACTTAAATCTGCCCTTTCTTTGCTATTTGGTCCTAACATTGATAAAAAGAACGCATGCCGAATGTAAAAATTTATGGTAAACCTTTCTTTTTTCGTATCCAACTCATACACACGAATGGCCAAAGTTCGCTGGCCGATACCATAGACAGGCGAGTAAAACACACTTGAGGAAAAAGTGTACAATACAGGCTAAAGCAGGTCTTGCCCATTATTCTGGTTTAATTCTTCCGTGAGTGTCGCTTTCATGAAGCACGGCATGTTATATTTGATGGATGACTGTACCGTCTATTCAGGTGCGCGACTTTAATTCCGCATGTGCCATATATCTGTCTCCCATCTTGGTTGCTGGCAATAAAACACTCCGTCGAGTGCAACATATCGAGAAGAAAGAGTCTGCCCTTGCTTATCCTTTCACACGCGCGGTTCATTTTTCCCCGTGTTGTTACTTTGGTTGTTGAGGACAGAATGAAGCATGGGACTCTTGGATTTTCGTTTTCTCTCCCACCCGCAAGTCATTCTTTACGTCTTGTCCCCTCGGCGGGGTACATTCCTTCAAGAAAGCTGTGGGGAAAACCACATCACGTGCATATTACAGTGTGTCGGTACCCCTCCCAACTTTTCTGGAAAATACTCATTTGCAGATTAGGAATACTAGTTTGTGCATTTGTATGTCTGTTTCTGTATGTGTGAGAATTTATTAATCTAGAAAATAACTCAGGGGATGTTGTGCTGAAGTTTTACATTAATGATCTGTTGTTATTTTTATCATGTGTAGCTAACATGTTAATGTGAATTATTTGTTTTGTGTTATTGATTGGAAGTTGATGTGTTACAACATTCCTTCCCCACAGAAAACTAATTATATACGCTTCACTCCTAAATAAAAAGTAGGGAAGGTTCTTAAAAGCAGAAAAAGAATCGGATGTTATCTACAAACTATTCCTACTAAGCTTATTATTCTATTGGTTTCTTGCTATAGATAAACCTTCATAGCATGTTTACACATTTCGTTATAGTATATACTAGATAAAGCGATAGTGAGATTTTTAAACAGCCTGTCGCTATGTGACGGCTTTTAAATTCCAAGTTCTTTGCATAACCGCGAAGAAAGTGTATAAGAACTTCCAATTTGAGAAAGGTAGAAGAGGTATTTGAAAATTCAAGTCAATAACAAAGTGTATCTTGGAAATGGTTAATTCCACTATAGTGGCATCCCGCCACAAAAATAGACCGGTTCACTAAGACTCGACGCACACCACATAAGCACTAATACCTATACTATTAATAGCAAATGATATGTAAATAGTTCAAACACACTCCACAGCGGCGCTGATGTACATAAAGTCAATCTCAATATACTAGATGGCACCACGGTAATTAGCCCAGGAACTAAGATAGAGTGGCCATGGTTCTGTGATGAATAGACCGAAGAGGCGTTTGTTACCTATTCACGCCCTCAGCCCGTCACAATTGCACTTCATGGCAAAATTGAAGCGACCGGGCTCCCATGGCATGTCGTCAGGGTGTACTAAACTTAATCCTCACAAAACCACTAGAAGCTGAAAGAATGAATACAACAATACAACAATCTCCTTTCTTCAAACACAAGACATACACATAGCCCTATTAACCGAAACCCATCTGAACACCACAGACAAACTTAACATCCCTGCTATCTCACCTACAGAACTGACAGAAACCGAAGCTGGGGAGGAACCGCGGTTGCCATTAAGTGAGACATCACTCATAGTCACACCCACATTCCCCCATAGACCCGTATAGAAGCAACGTCGGTGTACATAACGCTAAACCAGACAAGAACTGCTGTAGTTGCAGCTTACAACCCTCCGGGTGATACTGACACGGCAGACATCGACATCATACTCGCACTTGATAACTAGGTTATAATCGCCGGAGATCTTAACGCAAGAACGCAGCAGGAGTCAAGCTCCTCCAGCATGAAACAACGTCCGACTACATCATTCTAGCTCCCTCTGAGCCAACATTTATACCATTCCAGGTGAATAGTCAGCCCAGCATTCTAGACATCGCCTCATTCGCAATACCACGCACCTCATAACACTGGAAGTCATCAACGAACTATCATCAGACCATCTCCCGCTACAAATCATACTACATTGCACACCGAAATACACATCACCATCCCCTAGACACAACTTCAACAAGGCCAACTGGCCACTTTTCCAAGAAACCATAAGCACAACGCTTACCCCCGTAGGCATACAAACACCTGCTGATCTCAAACGAGCAGTCACTCAAATGGAAAATGCTATTAACTTTGCAAATACACAGTCAGTACCAATCAATTGGCAACAAATCTTCAATCCACCTAGCTCACCCAGCCTTCGCGCATTAACCACGGAGCGCAACAAGGCCCGCCTTAAATGGCAGCAAACTAGACATCCAGCCGTCCTAAGCAAACTGCAGAGGCTTAACGCACAGTTACGCAACATCACCTCATCCCTAGCATCACAGCAATGGACGAAACTCTGAAAGATCTCGATCCTAACAGAACGTCAGTCTGGCGCATCTCAAAAAGACTATTACGCAAAAACACTCAAATACCCCCGCTTTACCACAAAAACAATATTGCTACCACAGACACTGAAAAGGCCGAAGCACTGGCAGATGCCCTACAACCCACATTTTCCCCCAACGCCACACCCTCTTCAGCAGTCTTTAAGAATGAAACCGAGAACCTCACCGGAGACTTCGGTACTAGAACAACCCACAATCTTATACGTAAAACCAATACGTCTGAAATGAACTGGCTCATCAAACGCTTGCCTAATCCGAAAGCCCCCGGCCCGGACATAATCCCCAAAACTGCCCTCAAACACCAGCCCCCAACAGCAATCCCTATGCTCGCCAACATATTTAACTGTTTTGCACTCGGGCACTTTTCCCCTCAAATGGAAAACTGCCAACATACTCAATTTCCCGAAAGCCAATAAAGACCACACTAACCACATAAACTACCGCCCGATCAGCCTATTGAAACTCTCAGAAAGCTGCTTGAAAAATTAATCGTAAAACCCATTAACAAGCATATATCCAGACGCAACATCTCCATTCACGAGCAATTTGGATTCCGAATTCACCTATCAACCACACTCCAACTGCTGCGAGCAACAGAGTTCATCACGCGCGGTTTCAATACCAATAGATCCACTGGTGCTTTGTTCCTTGATATCGAACGCGCGTTCGACAGGGTCTGGCACCAGAGTCTCATACGAAAACTCGCAAACTACAATTTTTCAGATATCCTTATCAAACTCATAGCGAACTATCTGTCCGAGCGACAATTCACTGTCATAGTTAACAATTCCCGTTCAACTCCACGAAAACTTTCAGCCGGGGACCCACAACCGACTCGAACCGGTTCTATTCAAACTTTACATTAATGACCTTATCCAAACCCACCCAGCAGAAGACTTTCTTTATGCACATGACACCGCTATAATGGCACACTGGTCCCAGCCAGCACTACTACACAGATACCTCGAAACGGCCCTCGAATCTCTTACAGACTGCTTCACAAACTGGCGGATAAAGGTGAACACCACCAAATGTCACGCCATCATAATTACCAAAGGCCTCAAATACCGCTATCCAGCATACGCGCTTCCTCCACTCACATTGTTCGGCAACAACATCCAATGGACCGACCGCGTTAAGTACTTTGGCTTACACATAGATCAAGGGCTTACTTGGAAAGACCACGTCCAAATCCCATACAAAATGGCAGTTCACAGCTACGCAAATTGTACCCGCTCATAAACTATAGCAAATCGCTAAGTATACACACCGGACTTATCTTGTACAAGACATTAATACGCCCCATACTCACGTATGCTGCCCCGTCTGGGGGTACGCGGCACTATTGCACATCAAGGATTCCAGAACAAGGTCCACCGCATTATAGCCAAAGTAGCCAAGATCCCCCCTTCTGACATACTAGACGCAGAATTCCGAGTACACACGGTAGAAGAATACTTTAAGCACTCGCCTGCAACTTGTTTGCCCACCTCCTCCGCAACGGCAATTCGCTCGTGCGCGACCTCGGTCACTACGAAACAGATCACGACAAACACAATCGCCCACTTTTCCTGTTTAACGCATCCTAAAACCTGACCTTGTAGCCATAGATGCCAGATTCCGTTCTAGCCCGACTAGTACCACCATGATGCATCCAAAATTTATCAGCTACATTGTTTCAGCCAACATCGAGGAACCACTCAGCCAACAAACAACAGACACGACCAAGAATACCTGCTGAATCAACTACGACAATCTGACACCTGTACCCACAGCAGTGAACTTGGAGGAGATTAAACGGTAATGCTGCGGTAAGCCCCGCCCCACATCACACATCGATCACTGATGTCATCACCGTCATTCCCGCGTACACAGCATGTATACCAACAAACCTCCGTACTAACACCTCTAACTAACCACTACATCCCATCTGCATGCAACTAATCACTGGGCGCCACTGAGGTTTTGTCATGGGTATCGCCCAGCAATCACGTTGACACGCTCGCATGCTTGCATGCCAGCACGACTACTAACGGTACTAACCGGGGTGCTCAAGTGGAACCCGTCCCAACTAATGCAAGAATACCATATACTAATCCGAGCACCCCCATGAATGCTATTAGTTACTAACAGCATGTACATGGTGAGACGATGTAGCCCCAGCGGATGATCGTCACCGGGGGCGGCGGGTGTGGGGACGCCCCTAATAAAAAAAGGTTACCTATAAAGTGGCGTCCTTTAAACCGGAAGGATGGTTGACTCATTCCCAGTGGAGAAAATTCTATGCCCTATCTGACCATCTTCTGTCTCTTCTTATCCGTGCGGACCTCGTTCATAGGACTTGACGATCCAAGAGGAGCTTTTCCCGCCGTAACAGAACCTCCACAATCAGCCTAGCTGAAATAATGAACCCAGGTTGATCCCCTAGAGCCACCTCACCTTAACAAGCGCCCGGGACCAAGCAGGCGGTGCCTTCTCCAGCCCCTCAGATGTCGAATCTCTTGCAGTCACAGCACGCAACAATGGGTTCATCACAGTCCACAACACCTAGTAAAAGTTTATTTCACACACATTGTGTGCTTTATCGAGAACTACATTTTTTGGTAGTAACATTTTGAGTTTTTGCAGTTTATCAGTGACACCAGAGCCATTAATGGTAAAGAGGACCTCACAGATATTCATGAAGATTTAAGATATGCATTTTACTTTACATTAAAACAGCTCAAAGATATGGTATTTTAATCAATCACGTTAAAGACAGTTTTGAGAAACCAAAACTTAAAAAAGTTCCATTTAATCGGGAGTTTGGGGTAAGGGAATTTTCTTGAAAATCTTCCTGTCGCAATCCTGGAGGATTCTGAACTTAAATAAAAAGTTTCATATTTAACCGAATTTCTTTCTATTATTTATTATTATTATTATTATGACGTTCAACGACATACGCACACACAGAGGAACACAATATGGCCTTTTTGTTCTAAAAACACTTTTTGGGGAGGTTCATTAGGCCACAGAACATGTATTTCCGGTATAATCTCGGTGCCTAATTACTTTCTCTACTACGTTTATGTGTAGAGTACAACACATTCTCTAACTTTAAGTATCTAGTAGAGAAAGCAATTAATGGCTTCCCGACTAAATGTGTCCTCAAGCCAAAGAGGTCAGCAATGACTAGGAGAGAATCCCATCTCATTTACCATGTATAATGTAAATTATATCAATGTTAAAGACGGGGAGGGAGCAGATAGAATAAATCCTGGAGAAGATTTGCAAGTCACTATTACTCTGAAAATAAAAAAAAATCTTTTCCTACTTCAGTGGAATTCGTAGACTTACGCAAACCCATTTAAGTCACCCCTTCTTTCATGGGGTATACAGCTCTCCTCCTTATCGACCTGTTATCTCAACCTAGAATTATACCTATAATGTAAGAAAACTTTTCCGTCTATTGTTACTTGGTGGTAATGAAAGCAATGGAATAAAATTGTAAGAGATAGACAAGACCGGCAACGTCCAATCCGTTCATTACATTTGCATGTGAAAGGTATTTGTGTATGTTCTAAAATTTCCTACAGATCAATTTTAATCCAGCGAAATGGAGGGAGACTGCGTGAGAGGTTCCATTTTTGTAGGTCCTAACATCTCGTAGGTTAATCAGTAAGATACTGTACCATTTTAAACTCCATTTGTCTCGATCGATAGGTGTGTACTGAATTTGCTATCTCAACACTAAGGGTTAGTTTCGCCAATCGACGTTAAAAATAGTCCAAAATCTTGATAGTTAACAACGTGTTTAAGGTTCAACACGATGTTATAGCTTTGGCGTTTCATCAAGCTTTTACAGAAAATTGTTAGCTAACATTTTTTTCATGTCCAAGACAACAACTGCGAACGCTAGCTTTCGAGAAGGCGGTGACCGAACTACGCTGTTTCTGAACGCGTTCCCATACTCTTTTGTCTATGTATCGCAGTGCTCTATGTGTCATTGGCAGACAACTATACATTCATGTTAATTGCCATGTGATGTTTCCGATTTTTGAGGTTAGAATCGCAATGCGAACTGAAACAAATGTCTCGCCGTTTCAAACGAGTTAATTAAAAACTGGTTAATAAATATAGGCGGACGACTCCTCACTCTGCCTTAGAGATTCTGGTGGACCATCCTCCTTTGCGTTTGTTTGCGGAGAGGGTACCCAGTATGAGAGCGCACCGACTCTGAACTGTAGGGGGTGGTGTTTTAAGCTACCCCATATAGGGCACTCACTTATACTTTCTGGATTACAGGAGAAGTGTCCTATACCCCAAATGATCGGGGATTTGATGGGAACTAGTATAACCTAAGTCCTATACTGTGGTTAATACCTTCCAGGGGGAAGCGGAACCCAGAGATCTGGTCTCTCCCGAAGGCAGCGGACAGGACGTGGTTCACGGACGGTTTCGGCCTTGGAGGCATAACAGGGACTGGGGTCTATGGATCTAGAACCAGATTTGTCATTCCGCTTGAACTATACACCGCGGTTTACCAGGTTGAGGTCTACGCGATCTTAGCCTGTGTTATCCTGTTTTTAATATGCAAGGCGGACGAGCGGATGTGTACATCTGCTCGTATAGTATGGCAGCTTTTAAAACCCTTAGGGCAGCTAAAGCCACATTCAGACTGGTGTGGCATTGTCAGAGAATTTTGGAAGACTGTGTACCAGTTTCCCGGTTACACATTTTTCGGCCCGGGGCACGCTGGTGTAAAAGGAAATGAGATAGTAGACACTCTTGCAAGGAGGAGATCAGGGCTCGATTTTATTGGCCCTTAGCCCTTTTGTGGAGCGTCTTCTAATAATGTCGAGTACGAGATAACCTAGTTGACAGCGAGGGCTCATCTTGAGATCTGGAGTAAGCAAACCACTGTCAGGCAGTCCCATAAATTGAGTTTTGTTTATGGACGCTCTTTAACTGCTATGGTTCTTAGCGTCCCGTTCTCTATTGGGCGTGATAATTTTTCTCAGAGACCTCTATCAGGCTTGAGGTTCTGTTACGTGCCGTAAATCTATGCCCGAAAAAATCCATTGCCCTCCGCCGGATTTGAACCCGCAACCTAGGGAACTAGAGGCAATCCCATGATTTGATACCAGGGCCTGACCGGAAAATGAGCTTCTCCTGAATTTCAAAAGTTTTTAGCTCAGAGGAGCCGTGGCTTTCTTACGGGTACGGGCCAAGACATCTATGCGTAATGAATTTTACACAAGACCACTTATGCAGGAAATTTGCGAGTGACATTGAGAACTTCAGCATATGCTATGCGAAGTATTCGTTGTGTATCAGTAGGTATCCTTAGGGTCCTTTTATTGGAACCTGAGGAGATAAGAAGGGCAGATATGAAGGACATGGCCCGTTTCATATGAAGCATCAAACTACAGTAATGCCAAAATATGAGGCATATTGGGCTGTTAAGCTTGCGTATACGGCGTCTGAAATGCCACTCAGTCATCATCATCATCATCATCATCATCGTCATCGTCATAAGTTGCGGCGGTCCGCTCCCCGGGCGGCTGCGGTTTGACGGGCGGAGAGAAGGGAGAGGAAGCGCGAGATGGAGGTGTGAATTATGATGTCCCTTCCCCTAGGAGCGATGAGATGTTAGCATCAGGGTGTGCAGGTGTTGACGGAGACATAAATAAATTCTCGATTCCGGCTTTAGAATTACACATTTTTCGTGTTGCCTTGAATTTTCCACCTGATTCTGGGTATTTTGTTGCTGCTGATTCCGAAAATATCTTCAATTCCATTCTGGCAGCTCTGGTTTATGAGATACTGATTATAAATTGCTCTTATGGCTACTTGGGTTTATAGCACCATTTGAAAATTGATTACATTATTTGTATTGTACTAATTTATTTCATCCAAGGTCCATTCATGTTGTTTTCAAATGAATTTTAATTATTCTTACATTTATGTCTCCTTTTTAGAGGCACTGACGTGGCTTAATAGGCAATGATATGGCTTCATTACGAAGAAAATGTGTGAATAATCCTGATGTGTTTTTTTTATCTGTGGGGAATACACATTCATCCAGCAAAGAGAACCCATAACCGATTTTGTAAAAAGAACTTGTTTGACCTATTTCTAAGTAAAACTTGGAGACCAAGGTAAGGCTTGGGTACCTCACATCGTATGTAAAACATGCACAGAGCATCTGCAACAGTAGAAAAATGGGAAGCGGAAGTGCTTGAAACTTGGGCAACCAATGATATGGTGAGAACCAATAAACCACATTGACGATTGTTACTTTTGTTCAGTAAATGTAAAGGGCATCAATAGCAAAAACCAGAATACATGGAAATATCCTGATCTACGCTCTTCAAAACGTCCCGTTCCACATTCAGAGGAGATACCTGTTCCAGTATTTATCAGTTGTCCAGAGTCATCATAAGAAGTGGATGAATCAGCGGAAAGCTATGCTGAGCAAAATGACAGTGATTTCGCAGGACCTTCATCAGTTGTTTCTGGTTTTAATCAAGTAGAATTTAATGACATCATTAGAGATGACTTCCAAAGAAGTCGTCAGAATTGTTAGCTTCTAGGCTGGCAGAGAAACAATGTCTGTTAACGGGAGCAAAAGTGACAGACTATCGCAAAAGAGAGCAATATTTCCTACCGTTCTTCACAACAGAAAACCAATTTGTTTTTTGCATAAATGTTGAAGGACTGTTGATGAAAGTGGGTACAATAAAATGCACGCCAACGGAATGCGGTTATTTATTGTTAGCTCCAAACGTTTTAGTGTATACTATCTTAAGTATTAATCATTAGCTTCTTAGCGCATACCATTACTTAATTACTGACGTGAATGCATATTATTACTTAATTACCGATAGGAAAGGTCGGTTACAAAATATAGGCTTATTATCAAGTTCAAAACAGCTCACAGCATTACATCAACGGATAGGATTGCACGCTGGGAGAAAATCTGCGAGTAAATTAATTGGTATGTCCAGTAAGCAACTCCGGCTATTTTATGCTAACACAAGGTGCAGCACCAGACATGTTAAGATGCGAAGAGCATTTAGGACGGTTTAAAGCTAGTGGTGGACGCTGCATCGAAATGTGCACTGCAATGTGTTATCGCTGATTGATCAAGGAGACCCAAAGGCCCTTGAAGCAATGCTTCAGAAACATTCCTGATAAACACTAATGGTAGCTTTAGAAATACAACATTGTTACCTACCAAGTAAATGCAAAATGCCAGTAGAACAAATTTTCAAAGTGTTTAATTAACACTTATAGCATAGGAGAAAGAGGCATGCTCCCGTTGGCAGTACTCTAACCTCTCGATTCCCATAGAACCATGCTCAGAACCTGTGGACAGTCTGTATCGCTTTAAAAAATCCTCCTTCAGCAGGTTTCAAATTTATTATGATGTATGACTGCTCTTTCGTTATAATTGGCATTAAAAATGCCAAATGTAGCAAACTTGCATCAACAGCTTAATTTGCGGCAATCGTTTTCCAGTTCTAGTATTTGTTAAATATCTTAACACAGGTACAGCGATGTTAACTTAAAACAGAGTTTAACACATTGTTTAAGTTAATCTTATTTGATGGATTAGAATGTGCATTAACACACACACACACATGCAGCACACGCACACACGCCCACGCAGTGTCAGTTTTGCCAATCAAATAGTCAATGCTCTGTATAGGGACTGCATAAAACACAGTAGTAAACAAGCCGCCTACCCGTGTAGATGACTATTCTCGATTCCACTCTTCCCTTGCCCTCAACGTATTATTATTATTATTCCATCGCTATAGTAATAATAATAATAATAACAATAATAATGTTTCCAAATTTGTAAATAGCACTTCTTCAGGAATGTTTGTCAAAGAAGGGCCACATATAACAAATAAACCGAAAAAATGGGTAAGCAAATGATATTGGCAGTAAAGTAAACAAGGAATGGTAAAACAAAGTACAGTGTTACTAGTGTAAAATAACATAAAAGAGGGGACGCTTTAAGAATCTATGGCTCCGCATTTAAGGACACAGATAATGAAACACTAAAGGGACATGGGAAATTCGGAAATTCGTATTCCTTAAGGAATTAATTTTATTTTTAATCAGATATTTATTTTATATAATATAACAAATTTACAAATTTCGTATGAATTTCTGGAGCAGTTACAGAGAAACAGAAATTTCTGTATTTTAAAAGCTGTATAGAAATTTCTCCTTGTGGAAGACTTTTCAAAATGTTGGAACAATTTCTTGAGCAGTTCCAGAGAAATAGGATTTTCTGGTTTAAAAGCTCTATAGGAATTTCTCCTTGCGGTAGACTTTACAAAATGTTGGAACACTTTCAATTTTGTATTTCCAGCATATCTATCTTCAAATAAAAGAAGAATTACTTTACAAAGCAAGCTGAAAATGTATACCTCTTAACGTGCATACATTTTAATTACAACATATTTCTAAAGGCATGGACTTCGTCTTCTTACCTTGCTGCATGTTTACAGCGATAACATTTATTTATTATCAGCTTAAGACTGGTGAAATGTTCACAATAAGTCGCAAAACTTTGCACAGAAAGATGCAATTAGAATAATAAGGAAATGACTCTAGGGAATTCTAGGCTTCAGAGTTGCACTTCTTATTGGCTGGTACTTTAATGATTTTAGTTTCCGAAACATTAAATACTCATCTATCTTATAAGTATTAACATGTATTTCTGCACAAAATGCGTATTTTTCTCAGAATTTCCGAAAATTTTCATATGTTGGTCCCCTGCATGTACATCCGTTGTAGCGATATTTCCGCCTGATTAAGAATACATAAAAAGGAACTCTGTAATAATTATAGGTTAGGAATTATTAATAATTAATTAACATTCTATTTGATAAATTTGCATAATTTTAAAGCCGTATGATTAAAAATTGTATCAATGGAAATCCCTTCACAAGCTGTAAATATGTTTCAATAATATTGTTAAATAATTAAAGGCGTAATTGTATACTAAAAACTGCAATATTTAGGCAAAAATAAAAGTAGCTTCGTTTTAGACTGTACATTATGTTTTCCGAGCGTGGGGCCATAAAAATCTAAATCTTCTTTGTACTTCGTGGATTTAAGGCACGTTTTAAGGGTAAAAAGACGCTATGAGGCAACGGACAGTTCTTACAGTTAGGCTTTGAATTTTCAACCAGGGAACCAATAAACTTAGAGAATAAGCGCGAGAACCATTGGAAACATAGGAAGACGCAGTGACATGTATAAAATTTGGAGGCGAGCAGTCGTTGTTATATGTGAATGTGAGCGTGGTTTGATGACAGTTTGTCATGATTCTTCGTTGAGGTAACACGGAGCACTCCGGGTCAGCAAAGGACGGTAAGTTCCGAAATTTGATAAGTACCGCGCAATTATGCAATTATAAAGTGATATAGGTAGAAAAATTTATATAATGTGCCAACTGTATTCTTCGATATAATTATATCCAAGTTCATAAACGAGTTAATGCTAGTCAAGTGACTATTTCAAGTTCGCGCGAATCTAAAGAACGGTGATAGAGCACCGAGATATTAAATAACTAGCCGGAGAAAACTTTAGTGTTCTAAGAGGCAATAGTGGGAAGACAGTGCTAAACAGGGATCACACGTGTTAGAGAATATCAATGAATCTTGCAGAATTTCTAGCAAAAAGAGTGAGAAAAGTGAATACGGTGTTTCTTTCAAGACAATATCCTGGTGCCACCACTCCCTCAATCCTGCTCTGACAACAACTGTGGGGAATTTCAGGCCGATTCGCTGACAGTTGATCCTGAGATCGACGAGAAGTGCTCCCTGACTGTTATCGGCGATTATGAGTCCTGAAGACTTCACCTACAACGACGCAGAGACGAGAACGACTGCGAGGTAAGAGTAACACAACGAAGTAGCGCGCCGTCAAAACGCTATACCGCTAATTTTGCTTATAAGATACGAGGCGTGCTATATGTTTTTAAATTTAAGTAATATTTTGGAGTGTGCAGTCGCGGTTTTAAGCATGCACAGTCATTTTCTCCATTCAGTAGGAAGTCAGCCGAAGCTGTGAGCGATCGTCACTTTCTCTTTTCCTGTTGTTAAAGCGTTTAGAAACGTTCAAAATAATAGAACGACCCGCCGGCTGTGAAGTCAGATCAGTGATTCGTGTTTTGAATGTGAGAAATGTTATGCCAGTAAACATTAAAGCTTATGGTAAAACAATAATGAGTAATGGAATGGTGAGGAAGTGGGCTAGGCACACAACCCAACAATCTCCAAGATCTGATTACATAATTTGGTTGGGAACAATTCGACCACCTCCCCACAGTCCGGGCACCAAGCGATTTTCATCTGTTTCCTCATGTGAAGAAATTTCTTGGTGGAAAATATTCAAGGACGATGATGATGTGAAACAAGTGCAGAAATGCTTTCATCACAGGCGGCTTCATTATTTGATGAAGGTAGACAAAAACGGTTTCCCGTTACGACAAGCGCCCAAATAGTGGCGGTGACTATGTGGAGAAGTAGTGTAAGGTATAAGGTAATCAGTGATAATAAGATGTTTGGAAAATAATGTGTTATTTTTTAAATTGAAGTAGATTATTTGTTAGCCGTTGGAAGATGCTTCATGTTTATCTTCCCCACGTATGGGAGTCAATTTGTCGCGGTAACTTCGTGTTATCTATTGCTCAGCGCCTGTTATTGTTTTATTATTGTGCATTTTGGGTTCATTGTGCTCCGGCTAGCTATTATTACTACTTAGTCGAGCAAATCTCTTAAACAGTGTGTGTATACGGAAAGTATTTGTTACTGAAAGATAACACTGATAAAAGAATTTGTTTTTTACACTTTTATTACCGTCACAATTAATTAATTTTACATATTGACTGTTGATACACGCCAGACTGAAACTTTATATTTTCTAATATCACTATAATCACTTATTTGCTGCACATTATTAATTCGCGTATTTCACATTTATAACTAACTTTACAACGCGAGAGATTTTGTAGAATTGCGCGACGTATAACGCATGAACGATTCTCTTAAACTGTTGGACTGAACGACGTTTGCCTTGTGAATTATTCTGTCAAACTGCGCGTTACCCGTCTCTGGCACGGAATTTATACTCCCTCACCCTAATATGCCTAAACATTATAACCGAGCTGCTATTGGTTAATAAAACGCGCCAACATTAACGTCTATTTATATATCCAATCAAAACTTACGAACACATATGCTCTAGGGAAAATATTACCTCCATTTCTACAGAAAAGCGCGCTACTCTGACGTCATTTGTTTGTCTCATCTAATTAATAAACAACTCACCCCTCGCTCATTTTTATCCGCTCCTATTGTCTGTTTCAGTGAGGCCGTGTAAACTTATTTCCTAACAATGCTTATAATCAACAAATATCTCAAATTAATGTCATACAATAATGATTATTTACACTACAATCACTCTGGCATTTACATTATTGTGATATAAAATACTGCCACAAAAAATATCGGTGCTTACATTAAAAACACGTCTCTATGTCTGTTTTCCTTTCTCCATGATAGGAACCCTGAAAACAGAATTCGCCGTAGTAGAAACCTATGCAATAGTTTACCACCCCGATTCACTGCGTCACATGGAATTCAAGTTCAGTATAGGATTGCTATGGTGTTCAAAATTGGTGTTGTTGCTGTTGGCAAATTGTATATACAGAAGTCGTATATGACAGGACATTACAATAATATCGTGAAAAAACCTCAAAACTATTTCTAGACGAAGAAGACAAAATTTCTTCTTCCTGATGAGGACCTGAAGCTACGTGAGAGCATCGTTACTGCATATGTTATGTCCTAATCGAAAGTTTACACTTGTGAACTGTCTGAAAATGGTATATAAAACAGATTGGCTTCAAATCTTCACTGTAATGAAATTTCGAGCATAAATATTGACATAATACGACACGGTATGATTATATAAATGACAGGTATTTAATGCAAATCACACGAAAGATATCTTACACATTGACCTCTACCTTCCACCTTCAAACGTAAAGTTCGGCATAAGTAAGGCAGCAGTAACTATCATCAAATAGTATAAAGAACCAAAATATTTAAATATATATGCATTTAAAGGAAGAAAAACACTTGTAACTTGGAACGATAAAAAAGAGGACTTTAAAAGGAATGGCTGCTTGATGTTCATATATAAATAATAATTAATAATAATAATAATAATAATAATAATAATAATAATAATAATAATAATAAGAGTGGCATCTATATTTATTTTCCGAAAATCGATTTTATGGTTTCCCTTGTACTTTTATCGATACTTATACTTTCCTTTTAGAATTAACTTTTTTCTTTTTGAATTAACGTTTTTCTTTTTTATTGCAGGATATTGTAATGGGTTGAGAACTATTCCTAGAAGATATATTTATTAATTGACTTATTGCAATCAATAGACAGGGTATACAGGAAAACCACTCAGAGCATGAAAAATGAACTAAAAATGACAAACATGTGACTAAAATTTTCTTATTGTGCTTAGTAATTAAGTTTTCATTTGTGCATTTTTCTTCGTGGATAAAACAATTACTAGTAATGATTACCTTGATCCCTTAATTGAATATATGGCAGCACTACTGGCAGATCTTCAGCCAACCGTCATTTACCAGCACGATAGTGCACCAGCACATTGGAATATACGTGTTCCTGAGTTCCTGGATCAAATATTTTCCGGTCGGTGGATTGGTTGGGATGGCCCAACTCCCTGACCACCATCTCTTCCACCAGACATAATGCCCCTAGATTTCCTTCTGTGGGCTTTGTGAAAGACAGTGTGTATAGAGCAATGGTACGGGACATTACTGACCTCAAGCAAAGGATCACTGACGCCATTACCACCACGGACCTGGTAGGAAATCTAATTTCGACTTTAAATCCCCAGTGCAAACAACGGTGCCCATATTGAAGTTTATGAAGAGATGAAAAAAACTTTAATATATAGTGATTCTATGTGACTAATTTCCATCTATTTATCTTTCCATGTGATAGGAATAAAACTTAAATTGTAAACAGACTTCATGGATACCCTGTATTTCTCAGATACGATCGCGATGAAATATTTTTTCATTGACATATAAGGCTTAATTCGTATTATTAATCAGATATGTAACTGATGTGTAACGCTCAAACAACTTTCACTATCCGTTATCCATTCACAGTCGTCCAATATAGCCTACTTTCAGAAAACGCATTCAACTTGCGAGACGTAAAAGAATGGTGATATAATGCTTAAATTGTTACTTAAAGTAGTTTTTAGAAACAGCAAGGAAGAATATTGTTATATATGAATATATATACAACATTCTATATACACATATGAATTTTTATATACCGGGGTGAGACCAAAGGTTTTGCAGCTAGTTATTAAATTCAGTTACCCCAACAAAAACATTGGGGGACGTAGACTCAAAGGCAGCGAGAGGACCAGAACTTTAATATTACATTTCAAAGCATGCGTGGGATATTCATAACGAAATACACTTAATTTCACATTTACTGTGGTTTATTATTGATTATCTTGGTATTGCTACATCGTTGAACAAATTACAGGCAAACTTTGGAGGGAGATGCTCCACATTTACACAAAAAAACACGCATGCTAGATACAGCAACCACTCGCCCTTAAGACACACACACACACACACACACACACACACACACACACACACACACACACACACACACACACACGACTAAATGGGTACTACTGACGCCACGCTATCAAAGAAAAACTGGTAACTTCCCCTCCTTTCCTCTCCACTCTGGCCAGGAGGTGGAGAGATATCACTTCGAGCGTAAATTCAAACCCCAATCAAAATAATTATACACAACAATGTTATGTTACAAAGCAATAATGTGTCCGACGCGACAATCCACACACATACACGCTACAATATCAGATATGCTTTACAGAGCCGTCGGTTTTAGTATAATTCAGTTAATGAGCGCTACCGTTTTCAGGTGTCAATAATTGTCTTTCAATTTCCCAGTTATAGTAATTTAATATTAATAGACAGGCCTTCACAGATTATTAACTGTTCAAAATGTATACAATGGATTATTATCTCCAATATTTTAATAATACAACCACTCTTTGGTAGAATAAAATACAAACAGTTATTTTTCAAGGTAAAGCGATGTTGAATGTCGAGAAATCTGGTAAAAGTATGACAATATACCGAACTTAAATCCTTATGTTGTTCTCTCTGTCCATCTGTTTCTGTCTTTACCCGTCTGTCTGTTTGTGTCTGTCCTTTTTATCGCCTTCTTTTTTGGCATCAAAGCATTTAAGAAAACCTATATTTGGTATGAAATATACACATCGAATTTTGGGTTGAAATTCTATGTTTTCTCTGCTTACTACATGTAAGTGATACAGATATTAAAAGCTGCAAGTTAAATACGCTTACAAGGCTGTTTAAGGGAGTGAGCGCATCCATTAATCGTTGCACTGCATATTACATCTTCGCGATATAGTTTTTGCTGCTTCCACAGCAATACACACTTCAGAAAAGATCTACATTAACACCTTGAAAGATGGTTTATATAACCAAGGCTCACTCGAGTTGCATGCAAAAAATAAAAGGAAAACGTTAGGAGTTGCGTGCCAGAGATTTTCTAGAGACATCCGAATTGCATGTCGCAAAGAAGTGATTTAGAGCTGACAGCACAGCTTCACGCAGATGTCAAGTCTAGTGTGGTGAAAAATGTTGCGTGCTTTACAAACATAGGACCAACATTCTGATTATAATATTCCAGACCTTGTAGTTACGCGTTTAGATAAAATTTGTAAGCTAATAACTTAGTCACGTAGCTCTGTCTAAATGTCTAGTTTAATGTTAAATAATAAGGGAACACGTTACGGAGAGCAAGTTCCATCATCATCAGATAGAAGCATAACTTGGAGAACTACTTGTTTAAGTATAGGAGAGGATGCTCAACGTGTGAAATGATTAACAATATGTCATTCAATTTATTATTCAGAAAAATTAAATTATTATTCTTTACCCACACAGAGAAAGGGTTATAAATGTCCATAGGCCAAAGAGCCATTCTACATGGTAGGTATAGCAATAAAACGTAGTACTGTTTCTCTCTGAGCAATTCTTCCACTGTAAAAACTGCTTATTTTAAATTTCGACATGACCTAATGCTGTGATATCTTTGGATATCCAAACGCGGTTAAGAGTACTGACGTTTTTAAAGAAACCGAATAGATTTTTCTCTACTGGTTTAGCGGAATTTACAATTGAAATTTCCTCACAATCATAATTTTCGTCTGTAGTACATTTGGTATTGGAGCACAGTCTGCTCGCTCTTGTCACACACCTTGTCCTCTCTCATGCTGGACGTCTGTGAAGTGGAATGGTAACAGGTGTAGCATAAAGAAATCAGGTATGTAAGTCTTCACCAATCAGGACCAGCTAAAGACTATTTAAATTAGTATCAACTAGGAAGCAACATTACAGAAGCAATTGAAGTATTAGGAAGTTAAATGTGTAAGCCAAAGCTTGCAGAGTCGTTTAATGACTGTTCTTCTACGAATGCAAGAGAGAGACAGAGGGGAGAGGGATAGTGAGAGAAATCAGGAGATTTTAAAATGCATAAGCAATATTCACAGCAGGAGAAGGATCCTGACCAACGGAAAGCGATCTGGTAAGGGGCAAGGAAAAATTTGAAAATAGGAGATTTTTACTGAGTTGTTCTAGAGACATTGCTTATTAGGAAATACGGAGTGAATATATACATCTCATCCATGCCAGTTTTCACCAGGTGTTTACTTCATGAGCTGTCGCGGTCTGCATCTCTTTACTGGTGCAGCATGGTCAAATATTGCATTGTAGATACCTTTATTTTAGATGAATTACTGCGGATAGAGCAACAATTGTTTTGATTCAGTCAGAGTTACAGGAAAAGTGCCTATACACCTTCCAAACACTAAAATAACTGGTTACAGAAGAAACGTGTTTCAGTACAAAGCAGCCTCTGAAAAGAATGTAATTATGGGATAAGATAGACAGAAGCATTGAAAAAAATGATGGTCCCTCATGAGCCCTGCAAGTTTGTCATGAAGACCCATTGTTACAAATACATCTAGCCTACTCCATGTCCCCAAAATGAGTACAGTCATGAAGAAAGCAGTGTATTTTTTCATTCATGTTTAACTGGGAGACAAGGCATTTATGTGTGAAGGTAGATTCTTCGGTAAACCCTCTAGCTTGTATAGTCCCAATTTCGATACATCACGATCTCAAAAGCTGATGGCAAGCGTACCATACAAGGATCAACCTGACTCCTTAAAGGGATGCTCCTAAAAGGGGCACAATTTTTTTTCAATTTATTTCATACTTCATTCCCCGTTATGCCTGATGGTCTGGCACACGCATCACTGTAAACAGGTCCTTGGTCAAAAAAATATTTTCCATATAGCCTGACATAGCAACACTAATCTCGACGAATTTCTTACTGCTTTGAGTGCATTAACTGACGCCTGCCTATAAGAACGAATGATATTATATACAAAATGTGTACAGGCCAGTAGAGCATGTGTTTCAATCTAAAAAATTAATTGATGTGTGCACCAACATGACTCTCTCTCCTCTTGTACAAACCATTTTTACAAACGCTTATTCTCCATCTACTTCATGTTAATCGAGAAAAAGATTTGCAGAAATTATCTTATTGCAAGGGGTATATGGTAGGCTTTAAGTGATAGTCAAATCTTTTAAGAGTTGGTTGTCATGTGGAACACTCCATTCCCTTTGCATGTTCAAAGAGAATGGAATGTCCAAGACATAAAAAACAAACAATCAAATAACGAATTCCCATTTGAGGAAAAGTATAAGTATTGGAAAATTAAAACAAATAACAAGCAATTTCTAGGAAATTATTCACTCGGGAAAAAAATGTGTGACATAAATTGTATGTTTTAACGAGATCAACATTGCTTGTGTACTAAAATGTCTCTCTCTTACGTTTTCCAGGAATGCAAATGTCATTTAGAGTAAAGAAAACTTTTAGGGACATTCCCAGAATATACATTTCATTTGCCTAAAAATATCTTAAGCATATGATGTTTTAATCAAAATCCTTAGAGCCATTTTTGAGAAAATCAAAATTTTCAAAAAATGTTCCATGGAAAGTGTAATCTGGGGTAGAGGGATTTTCTTGAAAATCTTTGTGTCTCATCGTTGAAAGCTACTGAACCTAAATAGCTAAGTTTGGTATTTATCCGACTTTACGTTTGAGTTTTGCTGTTCACAGACACGCCGACACACAACGGACCTTTTTCTGAAAATGATTTTTGTATTCAGGACCTCAAAACATGTATTCCCGGTGAAATCCCGGTATCAAATTTTTGGGTGGAATGCAATAATTCCCCTACTTACTATACGTAGTAGAGAAAGTAATAAAGCATGTCTACTAAGAGAGAAAAGGAGCCTTAAAGAGGTCCGCCGGACCCAAGCACTGACATCCTAATTATTCAGCCATTTATGAAACACACGGCCCCCTCTTCCTGAGGATACCGACACCAATGGATGCTATGCGTCCCTGTTAGGCCGTTTATTACATCTCCTTATATAAACCTCCGAGCATCCACACAGGAGTTCTGGAGCCTGTTTAGTAAGAATAAATAGCCTCAATGCGGATGCATGGACGACCACTGTGCACCCGCTTTCATAAACGCAGGCTGGCTTTGCCGCGCATCAAGTGCATGTCTGCGTAGTCTACGCTACTGTAGTTTCTTTCCACGTTTTCCAGTATACAGGTATGTTTATAAATTAAAACCCAACATGCAAAGAAGTTCTATGCACATTTTACATTCTGAGAAGGTTAGAAGAACAGTAGGGGAGAGTGGAGCATACGTAAGAAGCAAATATTTTGCGCTTTACATTACCAAGGCACCCAATTCAGGAGCGGCCCCCCCCAAAATGTCTTAGAATCACATAACTTACTCCACCTACTATTTTATATTTTTATTGAGCCTCCACAAACTATTCTTACAAAGGCTTACCTTTGTATATACTGTGTGTTAATCAAGATAGTTATTTATTTTATCCTTTGCAGAAATAGTTCCATGATGCATTTGTTTGTAGGTACAAGGCGGAGAGAGGAAATCGAGTCGATAAATTCAATAAAATTCAACATAAAACAGAATTTACGTCGTCCAACCATTCATACAAACAAATGTTTAAAAGTGAGTCACTAGATACTGGTCTTTATTTTCACAATCTTTCAGAGATACCACGAGAAAACCTAAAAGGCGACCATACTTTTAAAAAAATCACAAAGTATTGAAAACTTCAAACCAATAATAGTGGATATCTCGTAAATGGCTGATGCCACAAAACATGTTTTAAATAAATTGTGTGTTCTATAAAGATCTACATTTTCTGTGCAGCACGTTTTTGTCTATTTCTTAAGATGTACCCATTACACAAAATATTTCTAAAGAAGAGGACTTCACGGGTTATTCTCAGCAAATTCTAGATATGCACATATTTGGAGTGTAAATATCTGCAGTATATGGTATTTTAATCAAAATCGTTACAGCAGAAATTGTAAAAAATAAAAAACGTCGAAATTTTTGCATGTAACGTTTAGTTAGGGTTGGAAGAAATTTCTTTAAAACCTTCTTGTGGCACTTTTGGAAGATACTGAAATTAAATTTATCAAGTTGGTATTTATCCAGACTTTTCGTTTTCGAGTTACGCTGTTTCATACACGCACGCACGGGCCTTTTTTGCTATAAATTCTTGTTTTGTATTCATGTGGCCTCAAACAAGTATTTTTCGTGAAATCTTGAAATCGAATAATGGTATAGTTAACGGTTAACTTGCGGGCCCACGTTTACCCGAAGTCTCTACTTCTCGCTCGTCAAGTTTTCAGAATTATTTTTCAGACAGCTGTATTTACCAACTTTCATTCATGTTACCGCAGAGCATGTTAGCGGTTAGTGGAACAGGTTGTTCCTCGTGTAGTATATAGGATATGTGTATAACGCGATTGTCTACCTTTTTATGGTGCAGTGTGTAGCACATGAAGCTTAATTCCATTAGTTAGTTTTCTAACCCCCACTAAAGTAAACGCCCTGCTGCATGCGGTATACGTACTTGGCGACCGCTGCGTTCTCTGTCTCCGTTTACACTTTATCAGGATTTGTTATTTCAAATGAACTTTTCCTCTTTCAGCTTTGCCTGATTCGTTTATTAAATAATTGTCTAAAAGAGTAATCCTGCCTTCCTTATCACCTTCTCTGCATTTGAAGGAAGCGTACAATAATATCTTTCATAAGAATTGCCTTAACCAACGTCATTATACAAACAACGCGTGGAATAATGGAATTATAAAATAAATGTATTTGAAAATTACCTCCAAATATTTCATGTCTGCGCAAAAGACTCTATGAAATAATCTGTTAAAGAGTGCCTCTTGATAAACAGGTGAAAAAATATAGAAATTATGATGAAAGAGTAAACGCAAAGTTAAAAGATTTTGAAAGTGATAGTTAAATATGGCAGTGTATCATGATGATATTAAGCCGCTCATTTCAAAAGGAATGGTATAACTTTCATTAGCGACATCAACTTAATCAGCCTCTCAATTAAAATGTAAAGGTTAACAGATAAATTTAGAGGCAGCTTACCAAACTAAGGATCTGATGTCCCTAAATGAAATACTCCATTATTAATATTTCGCATGCGAGCGTGCAGACACCATACAGGCCATAGTAAACAAAAGGGGAGGGGTGGGAGAATGGTGGACAAAACATGCATTGTTTGCACACTCACTAGTTTAAAATTAAAAATAAAGCAGGGGGTAACTTACTCCACAATAAGAGTTATATTGCCATTACCAATCACAGGTAAACCTACGAGAACCTACAAATTGAATGGAATTTATAACGGCTATTACATAAATAAGGCGCCGCGTGGCCGAGTGGTTAGACCGCTCACCTCCCACCGAGGCGGCCCGGGTTCAATCCCAGGGACCTGCATGTGGGATTTGTGGTGGACGAAGCGGGTTTTCTCCGGGTTCTCCGGTTTCCCCCGCCATTCATTCCACCAACTGCTCCATCATCACCTTTCCTTTCATCCATTTCACCAACATTTCGTTTCATCTACTTCCTTCATCCCATACCAGACATCGGGCTGATCACCCATCCTGGATGCTCTGTCTGATCCATGAGTGTCTGCTCCTCGACGGGCCTCTGACCGCCGTCACCCGCTTATAAGTCCTGGGGGATGAATGAACCATGGAAAATGTTACGGAATAGTAGCCAATGCTACCAACATGGAAATTACAAAATAGTTTATTTCAGAATTAAGATACTAATCTAAAAGCAGGACGCAAGAAAGGCACACCTTTTTCAACGAATTACCCTCTTATTTGTTACTATTCCGCAACATAATGGCCAAGTACTGAAGAATTGGAGCCTTCAACAACGTCTATCTCAAAAATAACTTATGCTACAAAAACTTATTTGAAGTAAATTGTGTGTTTTAAAGAGATCTGCATTTTTGTGTAGGTTTTCGTCTAACGCTTAATGTTTTGCAGTTGTACAAGATTATACAAAATTTCTTCCAACTGAAGTGGACTTATCAGGCTATTTCCAGAAATTCAAGATATACATTTTATTTTTCATGTAAATATATTTGATGTACTGTACTTTAATCAAAATCAGTTGAGTCATCTTTTAGAAAATAAAAAACTTCCAAAAATGCTCCGTGTAAAGGGTAAGCTTGGGTGGGGGGCATTTTGTTCAAAATCTTGTCGCATCCTTGGAAGGTACTAAACATAAATACCAAGTTTGGTAAGTAGCCGACATTTCATTTTTGAGTTATGCTATTCACAGATAAATTCACACACAGACACAGACATACACACACACACACACGGATCTTTTTCTACAAATGTCTTTATTGAATTCGGGGGCTTCAAATGCATATTTTCGGTGAAATCTCGGTATCTAATTTTTGGATGGAATACAATACTTCCCCTACTTGCTCTATGTAGTAGAGAACGTAAAAAATGGGACCCGCATGTATGCTGCACTGCATGTTGGTCCAACCTTAATGCATGGATGAATAGAAAAGGACATCGTATAATATCTGTAGTACCGGTTATATTACTGACGTTATTTATGTATGGTTCCCCTATACACAAAGGAAATTCCATGTGAAACAAATCAACAGTTGTATACCCTAATACATCCGACCTGTACCCCATGACCACGAACTTCCTGTTCCTGAACTCCCAGAAAATACTTCTATGTGCTATGATGAAGATAGCAATGCTTCTATAACTGAAGATGAACAGCCATCAACTTCAAAGAGATGCAGACTTTTTTCCAAGCACCTCATCCTTGAATCACAAGATGACACAAGGGGAGCTCAATGACTTCATCAGGATCCTAGAACTTCCTAAAAAATAAGGAAAAACTTTGGCATCACGGTTGCAATAGTGGAAGTATCCTTACGACTCCGTGAAAGTGACAAATTTCGCACTATAACTAAGACAGAAGGGGACTTCACGTTCTGGAAAGACGTACTTGGTCTGACGAAGGCATTGAATATGAAGCACAGTCTTGATCATGGCGACTGTTCATCGATGCTTTGAAGACAAGTCTTAAAACAGTTCTTTTACATAAGGGAAATGATTTTCCTTCCATTCCTGTGGCGTATGCCACGAATACAAAAGAAACATCCAAATATGAGAAATATCCTGATAGGAGTAGACTACACGAGATACCAGTGGGAAGTGAGTGGGGATTTTAAAATTATTGCCATTTTATTAGGGATGCAATCCGACTACATCAAGTAATGTTTCCTTTGTGAGTGGGACAGCCGTGCTAGAGACGAAAACTATTCTCAGAAAAGTTGGCCCATGAGACAGTCATTAACTCCTGGAATGAAAAATGTATTGTATGAACCATCGATACAGCGAAACAAAGCTTTATTTCCAGCACTACATATAAAACTGGGACTCATGAAAAATTTTGTAAAAGCTTTAAATGCAAATTGAAGGAAATCTTTTCTGAATGGCTGTAGCCCACGTACAAAGTTTCGGTGGCCTTCGCACCAATGTTCACTTTCCGGTGGCCTTCGCCCCAAGTTTAGGAATCAACTTTGTATTGTTATGTTTCTTTAAATATTATAGATTTACGTTTGCCTCGGGTGCGTCAGTATTAATTTGTAGAATCATGTATTTCTTAACAGGGGGTGATGCAGCTAGAGAATGTAGGCTTACATAAATTATAATTTTTACTTCACTCCATTTATTAATCCTTCACACAATTAAATAACATTTCATTTATATACAGAGCGATGAGATTATTTAATTACTTGCACTTTTTAACACTAAACTTTATAATATTCTCTCCGTAATTAATTTTATGTCTCACATTAAATACGCATTTAATCGCTTGTGAACGCGTATAGCGTCCGGTTGTGAATGCTGTCTACTAGCGACTGACTTCCAAATTTGTACAATTTGCTCTATTTCAGCTTCTGATTGGCTAATCCTACTCCAATAGAATACTTTTTTTAGCTTTCAGGTTTTGTGGTTGTTGATTGGTTATTTATAAGCTGTCTCAAAAATTACATTATTGTTGCTCCAAGAATTACTAGTAGCATTATTAAACTTTCCAATTCATTATTGTCTCAAGCTTACCTCATTGTTACCTCATTGTTAGCAACTTTTGAGCTCTATTATCACAACTCCTGTATTGTTAAATTACCTAATACATTCACATCACATTATTAAACATGTACATAATAATATAAACATAATACAATGACTGTTACATACATTTTATATGTTATTTAGTATACACATGTTGCTTTAAGGCGGGCTGTTATTGAATTTTATATTATACAATTAGACTGAAATCATTTAAGTTTTAAAAATACTACCTCAAAATGGCTCTACATTAACTTACGTCAAAAGTTCCCCAGGCTCAGTTTTGAAAAAGTGAAATCAGGTGTGTTTGTCGGTTCACAGATTAGAGAACCTTTTAGAGACAATAAATTTGAATTAGTGCTAAATGATAAAGAGAAAACTCCATTGCAATAATTGAACAATGTTTGGAATAGCTTTGTGGGAAACTTCAAAGCTGAAAATTGGAAAGAATTTGTGGATGATCTAATGTACTCGTATAAACAGCTGAAGTGTAATATGTCTCTAAATATGCACCTTTTTTAAATCACACTTGGATTTCTTTCCTCCAAATTGTGGTGATGTGGGCGATTCCACCAGGATATTTCAGTGATGGAGCAAAGATGTAAAGGGAAATGCAGTGCTGCTGTGCTGAGTATTGTTGGATGCGAAAACGGACGCTCCTGCAATACAGTACCAGAAACAGACCAAAGAAGACGTTTTTAAAGTAAATGGTTTGTTTTTAAAAGTTTTAATGTTTTTGTAAGATACATACATTAAATATCATTAGCTCAAAAACGAGAGTTAGTAAATAAATTTAAACATCATTTTCGTGTTCAGCGAATCTAAAGGCATACAGGAAACATATTTTCTTCATCATAACATTCAACTTTTGAACCCAGCATTCGCCTAACGACCCAGTAAAACCTCGAAAAACCTTCTGTCAGATTGGTCGGCCTCGGGGATCTGAACCCGGGATCTCCCGAATGCGAGTCGCAAGGTACCGCTGCACCACCTTGCTTGGTCACATTTTCTTCAACAATATAATTTATTTGGGGCAATTTGAATGCGTCGATTCAAAACCATTTTTCAAAGTTAAAAGTTGAAGGAATCTGCTGGTTTTCCTTAACAGAAAGAGAAGTGGATTGGACTGAAGTGACTGATACTATTACGGTTCAGTAACGGAGTGACGTTTCTTCAGTTAAAGCCAAATCCTTAAAAGCATAATAATCGACCTCATTGGTCGATATCCGAGGCACTACTATTTGACTTTGGTAAATATCAATACGCGATGTATGGATAAGTCATATCACACTTGTGCACATATCACATAGGTATTTCTCCTGATACCGTTTTTGTACCATATATGGATTACGGGGTTGTTTGAGAAATAAAAAAAATGCAAGGAATAGCGGCAATCAAACTATGTTGTGAGTATGTATATAGTTAATGAAATGAAGTGTATTTCTGAGTTTTAATTTTATTAAATGTTTGAAATGGCGCAGTTAAAATTATGAAAATGTGAACATGAAGCTTTAATATGATATTGTAATGTAACAGATTTGAAGCAATATGCTTTCTAGGCGCACACTCAGAGATTTACTTTTGTCTCTCAACTAGCTTGCCTTTCATACGTTCATAGCAGAGCTTTTCCACTCGACACCTTGTCTGTTTGAGTTAGGCATATGCAGGAGAGAGAAGACAGGGGAGTTTGGGTCCTCTTTGTTCATTACCTTTTGTTTCTATCTAGACAAGCTTGACATGAAAGATAGGAGCACTCTGGGAATAGGAGAGCACTAAATTAGTTACTTTAGGCTAATTTTAATGTAAAACTTCTTCAGTAGAACTACGAGTTGCTGGCCTTTACCCTAATGAAAAAAAGGTTGCGTTCACATGTCTTTTTCTACTCACTATTTTATAAACTATTCTTATGAATTATTAATTTTTCATCTACTTCTTTTGAGGTAAATTTTCATTACACATTTACACATGCGTTGTAGGCGTAACTGGCTAAAACGAGATTTAGATTTTTAAAAAGCTGTACTACGTGATGCCTTTCAAATTCCGTACTCTTTGCATACATGACCACTAGAAAAACGAATAGTGTCTTATACCTTGAAGAAAGTATAAGAATCTGTAAATTCAAAACGATAGCAAATAATAATTAAAAAAAGATTAACATTTAAAAAAATATGTTTTACACAAATGTTGTGCTTTAACGAGATCTAAATTTTTGTGTGTAGTAACGCTTTGTTAATCTCTTAGGCAATAGCGACTCGTGATTTGCAAGTTTAGAGGTGCGGCAGGTGATGTTTTAGTACTATGCATCATTATACAAGAGGTTTTATTCTACAATTTACCAAAAAATATATGTAAACAAAACAACCATATAAACCAAAATATTCTACATATAATTTCTTCTTCAGCTTTCTGTATGTATTTTTCAGCACGTACCAAATCCTATGCAATAATGCAATTCAGAAATAAAACGTACAGTAAAACACATTATCAGAGCGAGAGTAAATTAAACCACATCAATAATTATAGTATTATTCCCTTCAGTAACACTTTTGTTATTTATATATAGGGTGTACCCGTATGAATATCGTTTAAAATTTCATTACTGAACACACTGTTTTATAACAAACGGCTATTCACTACCTTGTTTTCACAAAATAGATTATTTACAAATCTTAATCAGACATACTTACACATCATAAGTATGCGTTTCATGAACAAATTTCTTCTAAGTTCATACTTTGTTAAATAATACTTATTCAGACGTCAGAGTAAGAACATGAATTCTTAAGGGGGAATGCGTGGAGTTGGTGTTTGCTGGTTGCCCAACTTTATCTCGTATCTAGGTGTATATGTGATGCAAACAATCAATAACACGCTTTGGAAAAATGTTCTGAAGTACAAAATGAACTTTAAGAAATTTATTTTGCATCTTGCATCTACTTGCCTTCAAATAAAATAAATCTTGGTTATAACTGAACTAGCCTGATTAATATTGTTGTAGATGAAATCCATTTTCCTCTCGTTTTGTTTAGCAGAATTGTTGAAATCAGATCCTTCTCAACATAACATGTGGCTAAAGCATTAAGTCTGTCGTTTTGCTATTTACACTGTTCATTACGATTTCTCAACTAATTAATTTAACTTCACTTGCACTGATTTACCTGGTTAAGTTAGGTATGTTACAAAATACATGCTTTCGAACCCTGTACGCAACAAACCTGCATGTGTGTGAATCAGAGCACTTTGTAAGGGTGCGTCACTGTGATTATGTGACGTGCAAATAAAAGCCACCAATATAGATTCTAGTATAGGGAAATTATTTATTTTATACTCCGAATCGTTTTAACTCTACAATGCTATATTTAACTCGCAGCAAAACTTGAGAATTTAATTAAATTTTAAATCAAATCATATAACAGAGTTAAATTTTTGACAGAACTGAACACATTTTCTTTTCATATGCCGGCGGCAGTGAAATGAATGACTCCACATGGAAAAGACCACGTAGAGAAAGGACCAATAGCGAAGCGTCTAGGACTCCATCTTGCTGTTGCTTCCTCTCTCTGCGCCCCTCACCAGCATTCGAAGAATTCCCCTCCACACGTCTCACATCTAGCAGTATCAACAAACGCAAAGTTCCCTGGACAGACTAAAAGTAGCCCGAAATACACTACTACTACTCGCTACTCACTGTATAAGCGTTGCAAAAACATTTCAAACTACACAAAATCTATAAAGCTAAATCAGGAAGTGCGAAAATTAATACTGCAATGATACCTGATGTTATGCTTCCTTTACTGTTATTATTTTCTATTTTACGAAGCGTTTATTTATGGGGCAGGCATCTCCCTAGAGTCCTTCATCGCCAACCCTCACTGCTCTTACAGTTTACAAATTATACTAAATTTATTCCAAATAAACAGCTCTTCATGGTCTTTTCACGGAAAATTTTAGATATTTATTTCATTTATACTGTAAAAATCTTAAATATGTAGAAGTTTAATCAACATAATTAGGTCCATTTTGAGAAAATAAAAAATAATAAAAAACTTGCCATGTAAAGGGTAGTTTGGAGTGGGGGATTTTCTTGAAACTATTTGTGTCGAATCTTTAGATTAGAAGTTACTGAAGTAGGATAGGACTTAGCACCTCGACCTACTCAGATCTTTAGTGCCCCCTGAGGGAGAGATGAGAGGACCCAGAGAGCGACCGGACCGGGAGCCACGACAGGCAGAGGGCAGGGTTCCTATCATTTATAGATTTGAACTCTCCAGGTTCTGGATGGGTGTAGCCGGCGTCCCTCTCCCTGTGGGTTTACACACTCCTGGGGCCCAGGGCCCAGAGACGGCTCGCAGTCCGGGGGTCGAAGATCTACACAGAACATCCTTTTTCCCTGCCATGCACACGCCAAGACCTCCCGCCGACACTTTCAATCGTGATAGAGACCAAGCAGATGAAAGTTGAAGTGAAATGAGAGTGGAGATGAAGTGGAGGGACAGGAAATTCAGTGAATGTGATGATCCTTCCTAGCATTCGCCGCGATCCGAAAAAATCCCCGAAAAAAAACATGGGTCAGGAAGATTGGCCGCGAGAATCAACCCCCCCCCCGCCCCCAATGCGGGCCAAAGACGTAACTGCCCGAGTCATCCTTCTCGGTAGATACTGAACTAAATACGACCTTTGTTATTCATCGGACTTTTCGTTTTTAGTTGTGCTGTTCTCATACATACACACACAGACACTTATATATACGGGGACCTTTTTCTAAATGTTTTTGTTCACAGGACCTCATAGCATTATTTCTGATGGAATCTGAACCTGAATGTTTGATTGGAAGACAATAGTGCCCCTATTTTAAGTGCTTAGTGGAGAAAGTAATAAATGACTACTGTATTAAATGTAATGTTATAGCCTTGTTAGATTTTAAGAGCTTACTTTAATACCGTAATCATTCATAACAAAGCCCAACGCTGCAAAATATTCTTTGGCGTAGTTTCCTTGTATTTTAATTGTTTTGCAATAGTAGGGCCGGAGTCCTGCATGCTGGCGAGTGCAATAAATCCTTGCCTATCTATCCGCCAGCAAATGCGTGTCAGCAATCTCATTGCTAGAAACATGAAGGCACATTTCAATCACATATGCTAATTCTTCAGAATGCTTAATCTAAGCAGAAATTTACTATGGGAAAATGCCTGAATATTCTCAACCGCATATAAATGATACAATATACCTAAACGCACTGCGTTATATTTACCAGTTTTGTTTAGCGTTTATATTTGCAAATTTTATTACTAACACTTTTTGTATAAAGCGAGCAGGAAAATACAATAATAATAATTATAGTAATAATAAAGAAAAAACAATAATTATTGTGATCATATTCGCCCTCGCTAAGTCGCTGCTAAAGCCTATGGGATTCAGCAGATATTGACCACCAGCTCCTTGTATCGAATCATCAAGTCTCTGACTCGGCAACTTTTAAATTGGCGTAAATGAAGCCTAATTTTCGGAAGACGATTTACACACAGAGAGCTAACTTAGCGGCAATAGTCTGTAAGTTATCTTAAAATTGTTTTCTGCATTGTATAAGTTTGTTACATGCGCACAAGGGTATATTCCTTTTTAGCAAGTAGGGGAAGTATTGTATTCCACCCAAAAATTCGATACCGAGATTTCACCGGAAATACATGTTTTGAGACCCATGAATCCAAAAAAAGCATTTTTGGAAACATGTCCGTGTGTGTCTATCTGTCTGTCTGTCTGTGAACAGCATAACTCAGAAACGAACAATTGGATAAACACCAAACTTGTATTTAGGTTCAGTATCTTCCAGAGATGGGAAACGAAGCTTTTCAAGAAAATCCCTCACCCCAGGTTACCCTTTACATGGAAGATTTTTCGAAAATTTTAATTTTCTCAAAAATGGCTCCAACGATTTTGATTAAAATATCATATGTTTAAGATATTTTATGACAAATAAAATGTATATCTTGAATTTTCTGGGAATACCTCCAAAAGTATTCTTCATTGTGAACAACTTTTGCATAACTGGTAAACCATAAGAGATAGACAAAGTTTTACTACACAAAAAATGTAGATCGCGTTAAAATACGCAATTTATGTCATATACATTTTTTTGTTGAGTGAACCATTTTCGAGATATTGCTTGTTATTCCCTTGAATTTTTAAATACTTATTTTCTCAAATAGGAATTCGTTATTCAATTTTTTGTTTTGGATATGCAAAGAGTATTAATCTGTGGCAAAGGTAATGGTGCTGCACCTAGCAACCAGCTATTAAGAGATATGTATGTGCTTAAAGGCTATTGTATATCTATATTGCCCTTGTAAATATATATTCCCCTTATATCTACAACAAAATTAGCAATAAGATAGAGTCTGCAAATGTTTGTCTCGATTAACCTGAAGTAGATGGAGAATAAGCGTTTGTAAAAATAGTTTGTACAAGAGTAGAGAAAGTCATGTGAGTGTAACACATCAGATTTTTAAATATGGAATGGAATAAGAAGCGGAAGGGAGGCGGCACTGATCCAGGAAGTCCGGACATTGTACCGTACGCCCTTTACGAGGGAGGTCGCCCTCGGGAGGAAGGGATGAGGTGAAGAGAGTCATCGGGCGACCGGAACCAGGAATGACGGCACAGCGATGATATGGTCCCTGGAGTTTCCAGATATAAACACCCCGGCAGACACGCACAGGCAGACCGGCGACAACCTCCCACATAGGGTCCAACGCCTGGAACGGTCCTTATACCTCGGCAACCAGCCACGCTGAACCGATAACTCTATCGCTGACACTTCTAACCCTGAAACAGACCAAACTGGGTGAAGAATGAATGAAATGAGTAATGGAATGAAATGGAGGGATAGGAAATTCGGGGATGTAAGGGTCTTTCCAGGATCTGCCTGGCGACCCAGGGAAACCCCCGAAAAAACCCATAGGTTAGTTTAGTCGGCCTGGGGAATCTAGCACACCACCTCCCAAAAGCGGGTGACAGACGCATCAGAGTGAGCCATCTCCCTCGCTATTTTAAATATATTTAAACATGAAAAGTTATACGGCATTCAAAATCGAAAGTAAACAAGGAGACAAACAAATTATTAACCGCGGAAGATCGAACCTCGGTTTCTAATATAACAAGCAGGTTTATTAATCATGCCATACAGTAAAGTATTACAATGTACACGAATACCAAGCTGTATAAGCTATCAGTCATTCTGTGTTTCTCTCGCGGTTAAAACAGAACACGAGCATTCGGTGTGACCGGGGAGCGACCCCGGGCGATGCAGGGAGAGCAGAAAGAAGGCACGAGTGGTAATGGGCGGGTAGTCTTGTTGTGTGAGCTACGAAATCACCAAACTTCAAAATTAAAACTTTAGGGAGCATTAATATATGTGTCAGGTGATACCACAAAATGTACATTATTTGTGTAGTGTACAAGGTTCTCAAGGGCAATAAATCAAAGTATAAAATAAACAATCGTTTGGCAAAAGGAACAACGTTTACACATATTTCACATCTTAATGGTTACGATTACTTAGGACATGTTGATTAATTAACACCATTATCATTATCATCATCATGGTTTAGACTATGCAAGTAGAGTCCATGTTCCTTGGGGACGGCCAACTTCTCTTATTTCTCTTGGATTATTATACGAAGATTCTCTTCGGTATTCTTTCGCTGTTCGTTCTCATTAAATGTTCCGCCCTCTTGTTAAAAGTTTCTATTTTATCTTCCATCTTATATGTTTAATTCTTCTTTAGTGCTTTCATTTCTTATCGTATCTACTCTTGTACATTACATTTCTGATGTTTGTTACTTTCTCTATTACCTAAGCAGTGGAAGCATTTCATTCCACCCAAGAATTCTCTACCAATATTTCACCGGAAATACATGTTTGAGGTTCCCTGAATCCAAACAAAGGATTTTTGTAAACATGTTCCTGTGTGTGTCTGCCTGTCTGTCTGTGTTGTCTGTGAATAGCATAACATAAAAGCGAAAAGTTTAGTATCTTCCATGGATATAACATGAAGATTTTCAACAAAATTCCCCCACCCCAAACTACCCTTTAGATGGAAGTTTTTTCAAAAACATTGAGTTTCTCATAAGCAGCTCTAAAATTCTAATTAAAATCTCATGTGTTTAAAATAATTTCATGGCAAATGAAATGTATATCTTGAATTTTTGGGGAATGAATAATTTTCGCCTAACTGGTAAGCCATTGTACAAACTAGTTTTATAAACGCTTACTCCCCATCTATTTCATGTTAATCGAGATATCTAGATGTTAATTCTTATTGCTAATTTTCTTGTAGGTACAATGGGAATATGGTAGGCGTTAAGCGATAGTCAAACTTTTTAAGAGCTGGTTGCTATGTGACGCATTCCATTCTCTTTGAATATCCAGGACATAAAAATAACCAACAATGAATTCCCATTTGAGAAAAGTATTGGAAAATTCAAAAAAATAACAATGAATATTTCGGAAATAGTTCACTCGACAAAAAAATCTTTATATTACACTCACATGACTTTCTCTACTCTTTACAAACTGTTTTTACAAACTCTTATTCTCCATTTATTTCATACTAATCCAGATAAACATTTGCAGAAATCGATCTTTTGATATGCAAAGAGAATTAAATTTTACACATATCGATCAGTTCTAAAAATATTTGACTATCGCTTAAGACGTACTATGTTCCCCTTGTTTTGTATTTGCAAGGGCAATATAGAAATACAGTAGCCATTAAGCATAGACATATCTCTTAATAGCTGGTTGCTAGGTGCAGCACCATTCTCTTTGCCACAGATTAATACTCTTTGCATATCCAAGACAAAAAAATGAATAACGAATTCCCATTTTAGAAAATGAGTATTGAAATATTTAAGGGAATAACAAGCAATATCTCGAAAATGGTTCACTCAACAAAAAAAATGTATATGGCATAAATTGTGTACTTTAACGCGATCTACATTTTCTGTGCAATGAAATTTTGATTATCTCTTATGGTTTACCAGTTATGCAAAAGTCGTTCACAATGAGGAATACTTTTGGAGACATTCCCAGAAAATTCAAGATATACATTTTATTTTTCATGAAAATATCTTAAACATATGATATTATAATCAAAATCGTTAGAGCCATTATTGAGAAAATTAAAATTTTCGAAAAATCTTCCATGTAAAGGGTAATCTGGGTGGGGGATTTTCTTGAAAACCTTCGTATCCCATCTCTGGAAGATACTGAACCTAGATACCAAGTTTGGTGTTTATCCAACTGTTCGTTTCTGAGTTATGCTATTCACACACACACACACGAACATGTTTCCAAAAATGTTTTTTTTGGATTCAGGGGCTCTCAGAACATATATTTCCGGTGAAATTTCGGTATTGAATTTTTGGGTGGAGTACAATACTTACTATACGTAGTAGAAAAAGTAAAAATGTACATGACAGTAGTATAAGTCCCGGATGAGCCAATTGGATTAACGATAATCCTGCCGCTAGGGGCGCTAGTGTCGCTGCGTGCGACGGCGGCAAGTTTGAAAAGCGCCCTGAGCGGAAGAATTATCGTTATTGCAATTGGTTCATCCGGGACGAGTTAAAAGATTTGAGGACTAGGGAAAGGTGAAGGAAAAAACAGGAAGTGACGTGGAGTATTTTGCTTGGTTCGTTAATTCGGGTGGAAGATGAAGGAAGGAAGATGAAAGAGTATGGAGGTCACGTGATGGAGAGGAGCGGGGTGGCGAGGTGTTGTCTGTGCGGAGGTCGGGACTGAAAGGGGGAAAAATGGGGAGCGAGGGATAAAAAGTATAACAGAAAGTGACGTGTGAAGTTGTGATTGGTGGGAATAAGAAGTGATGTTATTGGTGGAAAGGAACAAATGAAAGTTGTTGATTGGTAAGAATAAGAGAGATTATGATTGGTGGAAAGAAAAAGGTGTGGGAGTGGGGTATGTTGGAGGTGATGGGAAAGGTAAGTTTTGCTAGCAACAAGATTTGCAAAAGCCTGTCGAGAACTGATCAGCAATTTTTGAACGTTGGATGGTAGTTTTCTTGAGTGGATAGAGAGATGGGGCGATATGAGATGCGGTGGCGAAAATGGGAACTAAACAAGATGGTTGAGACAAGAGGTTTAAGGACGAGGAAATTTCGAGGTTAGTGGTGAACATGGCGGTCGCAAGAGGTGCGGGCAAGGAGACGCGGTGGTGAGAATGGGAACTAAAAGAAGATGGCGATAGCAAGAGCTTAGAAGAGCAGATTTTGAGGTTAAAATAGTGGGAACTAAAAATGGCGGAGGGTCGGCGACAAGGAGATGCGGGGAGAACTAAACAAGATGGCGGACGCAAGAGGAGGGTAAGGAAATTTGAGGTTACAGTACCAAAACACGAAAGGATATATTCCTACGCCAAGCATTTCCGAACAATAATTATGCGCGTGGTACTTACCTGTTACTGGTGTTGATGCGTCACCAAAAGCGCAGCAGCTTCACGCGACGCGAAAAAAATAAAAGCAAACTGTTTTTGAAAATGCTTAACCAGCTTTAAGATCAACCAACATCACTACGCACTGATATACCTAGGTTTTTTAAAGTGGTACAGACGCCCTTTGCACAGACGTAATTTAACTATACCAAAAACCTGGTACTGGACCATTGTAATGGTCGCTAGCGTACGTAGGAGCAGGGTTCTCATAGCCGGTCGAAAGCGGTCAAAAAAGTGTACGACGTAGGTGTTCAAAGTAGCTGCTGTCGAGTCAACCGTCGAGGTGTGAATGAACGAGATCTGTTCTTGCCGGCAATCTGGTTCGGAGATGAGAGGCGCGGTGGTAAAAATGGGAACTAAATAAGATGGCGGAGGCATGAAGTTGAGGTTAAGGATATGTGAGGTGTTGTCTGTGCGGAGGTTGGGACTGAAAGGGGGAAAAATGGGGAGCGAGGGATAAAAAGTATAACAGAAAGTGACGTGTGAAGTTGTGATTGGTGGGAATAAGAAGTGATGTTATTGGTGGAAAGGAACAAATGAAAGTTGTTGATTGGTAAGAATAAGAGAGATTATGATTGGTGGAAAGAAAAAGGTGTGGGAGTGGGGTATGTTGGAGGTGATGGGAAAGGTAAGTTTTGCTAGCAACAAGATTTGCAAAAGCCTGTCGAGAACTGATCAGCAATTTTTGAACGTTGGATGGTAGTTTTCTTGAGTGGATAGAGAGATGGGGCGATATGAGATGCGGTGGCGAAAATGGGAACTAAACAAGATGGTTGAGACAAGAGGTTTAAGGACGAGGAAATTTCGAGGTTAGTGGTGAACATGGCGGTCGCAAGAGGTGCGGGCAAGGAGACGCGGTGGTGAGAATGGGAACTAAAAGAAGATGGCGATAGCAAGAGCTTAGAAGAGCAGATTTTGAGGTTAAAATAGTGGGAACTAAAAATGGCGGAGGGTCGGCGACAAGGAGATGCGGGGAGAACTAAACAAGATGGCGGACGCAAGAGGAGGGTAAGGAAATTTGAGGTTACAGTACCAAAACACGAAAGGATATATTCCTACGCCAAGCATTTCCGAACAATAATTATGCGCGTGGTACTTACCTGTTACTGGTGTTGATGCGTCACCAAAAGCGCAGCAGCTTCACGCGACGCGAAAAAAATAAAAGCAAACTGTTTTTGAAAATGCTTAACCAGCTTTAAGATCAACCAACATCACTACGCACTGATATACCTAGGTTTTTTAAAGTGGTACAGACGCCCTTTGCACAGACGTAATTTAACTATACCAAAAACCTGGTACTGGACCATTGTAATGGTCGCTAGCGTACGTAGGAGCAGGGTTCTCATAGCCGGTCGAAAGCGGTCAAAAAAGTGTACGACGTAGGTGTTCAAAGTAGCTGCTGTCGAGTCAACCGTCGAGGTGTGAATGAACGAGATCTGTTCTTGCCGGCAATCTGGTTCGGAGATGAGAGGCGCGGTGGTAAAAATGGGAACTAAATAAGATGGCGGAGGCATGAAGTTGAGGTTAAGGATATGTGAGGTGTTGTCTGTGCGGAGGTTGGGACTGAAAGAGGGAAAAGATGGCGAACGAGGGATAAAAAGAATAACAGAAAGTGACGTGTGAAGTTGTGATTGGTGGGAAAAAGAAGTGATGTTATTGGTGGAAAGGAACAAATGAAAGTTGTTGATTGGTAAGAATAAGAGAGATTATGATTGGTGGAAAGAAAAAAGGTGTGGGAGTGGGGTATGTTGGAGGTGATGGAAAAGGTAAGTTTTGCTACCAACAAGATTTGCAAAAGCCTATCCAGAACTCATCAGCAATTTTAAATAACTAGTGTTTCGGGGTTTTCTCTGGTTGGTAGACGAATGCAAGCTGTTTCTGCTTTTTCATAGGTTTTCCCAAAATTGAGAATGCATATATATTGTAACACAAATGTGTGCAGTGCAAAAGAAAATAAAAATTAAATAGGCACACACTCACACACACATCCGTTACAGTTGCCATACTTATATTATTCGTCTTTTCCTTTTTTTTTTTTTCTTTTTTTTTCGTTTTTTTAAAAAATAACTAGTTTTTCGGGGTTTTCTGTGGTTGGTAAACGAATGCAAGCTCTTTCTGCTTTTTCATAGGTTTTCCCTGGATGGTAGGCGTTTGCTGTAATGGTTGACGAAGCCGTTTCTAATTTTCGAGGTTTTTCAGGTTTTTCGTGGTTGTCCCTGCCCGGTAGGTAAATGATGAAGTTTTACCTTGTCGGCGCACGGACACTAGGCACATACTCGCACACACACACATTTAATAGTAGCGTGTAGCAAACTGTTTTTGAAAAATGCTTAACCAGCTTTAAGATCAACCAACATCACTACGCACTGATATACCTAGGTTTTTTAAAGCGGTACAGACGCCCATTGCGCAGACGTAATTTAACTATACCAAAAACCTGGTAGTGGACCATCGTAATGGTCGCTAGCGTACGTAGGAGCAGGGTTCTCATTGCCGGTCGAAAGCGGACAAAAAAGTGTACTATCTTGTTTTCATGGGTTTTCCAGATCGGTAGGCGTTAGAATACTCTTAGAGATTTTTTCAGGTTTTTCGTGGTTGTCCCTGTGCGGTAGGCAAATGATAAAGTTTTTCTATAATGTCGTCGTTTTGGCTTGTGGCGCACGGATACTAAGCACATACTCGCACACACACACAGACACACACACACTATAATAGTAGCGTATAAAAAAAATTTAACAAACCGTAGATTTTCAAGAAAATTCCCACACCGCAAACTACCCGTTTAGTGGAAGAAATTTCGTTATTTTTATTGTCTTAAAAATGGCTCTAACCCTTTTGATTACGGTACGGTATGTTTAAGATATCTGCATGACAAATAAAATGTATAACTTCAATTTTCTGGGAATAGCTGTGAAATAGTCTCATTCTGAATGTCTTTTGTACAACTGGTAAACCGTAGGAAACGAAGCCTTACTGTACAAGAACTGTACATGAACGTTAAAGCACACAATTTATGTCTATTATTATTATTATTATTATTATTATTATTATTACTTTGTGGCGTTGTCGATTTACAAAGTTTCCATGTTGATTTTAATGTTTAAAAGCTTTAGACCTTTCTCACTAAAACTCGTCATTCTTTTATCTTTTCTTTTTTCATTTTCATACAAAGAGAACGGAATTTCACAAGTGAAACAGTACTGTGATAACGATACCAACAAACTAATTATTATTCACCCACTGTAACACATAAAAGCAATAAGTAATAATCACAGACCCAGTTTGAGGGTATTTAAATGAAACATCATGCACAATACAAGCCAATTATGTAATTAGCTGAAATGTGTAAATCTAAAGATGTATTTCTGGTGAAATCCCGGTATCCAAATTTTGAGTGCAATGCAATTCCTCCTCTATCTGCTATGTACGTGGTAGAGAAAGTAAAAATAGTTACAGTGACTATACAAATGTAACAATAGGGAAACCCACTTGAAGAAAAAACGGAATAAAATAACAAGGCGTCAGACTCAACTTTCGCGCCATTCTCCGAATATCTGAGAATATTGTTAATATGAGACAAGCATTTTACCTTAAGCAAGTAGTTTTAATCTTACTTTTATGAAAATCAGAGTTTTCTCTATATGCTTTTATTAGTTGCTTTAAATCCTTGTCATTTCATTTACTGACGTTTGGCGTAGTTACATTTATGCCTTCAAGAAACACTAAACTAACCGTATCTTTAAATCAGATTTCGACAAATTAATTAACCTTCATAGTGAGAATAGAGGGAATTACTTTCGGTGAAAAATACCATAGTTATCACATGTATAATCATCAAATTTGTGACAACAACGCTAAGTTTCGAGCTAGCTATACTCACCTTTGTTGCAACTATATAAGTTTAAACCAATATTAAAAAATTTCTCGTAATCCCAGAATTTATTGATCATAGCTGTAATATTTTTCACAACTGCATGTATTAATATTGATTTAGGGACTTTTTAGTAATTTGCTATTCGTTCTAAAACCTTTTATATTGTCAAGCTGGACAACTGTGGACCTGTGCATCCTATAAACATTCACATCAACATTACTATAAACTTCCCTACAGAGATTTATATACAATTTTACAAGTTGTTTTAAGAAATTGTTAAATTTCGGTACCGAAAAAAATAAAGATACGGTTTTCCAAAGATTTCGAAAGAACTAAGTTGCTGTATCAAAATTTCCTTGTTACAAATTGTGCATTTATTTCTTAAGGAAACCAGGAATACAAATTTTTTATAAATTTAGCGTGCACCGATCTATATTCTTAACTTTTACGCCTACGTTTCTCGTCAATAAACACCATTGCTGAAGAGGTTCTATTTCTACTCTCTCTACCACGTAAAATAGTAGGTAGAGGATGTATGCATTGCATCCAAATATTCAATATTGAGATTTCACTGGAAAACTAAATACTTGTTTTGAGGCCCCCTGAATAAAAAACATTTTTAGAAAATTCTGCGTGTGTGTGTCCGTGTGTATGTGTCAGAGCAGCATAACTCAAAAATGAAAAGTCGGATAAATACTAAACTTGGTATTTAGGTTGAGTAACTTCCAAAGATACGACACAGAGATTTACAAGAAAGTCCCTCCACGCCAAACTACCCTTTACATGAACTATTTTCCGAAATGTTTTATTTTCTAAAACTGTCTTTGACGATTTTAATTACAACACCATATATTAAAGACCTTTATATGAAAAATAAAATGTATATCTTGAATTTTGTGGAAATAGCCTGTGAAGTCCTGTTGATTCGGAAGAAATTTTCTATGATCTTGTACAACTGCTAAGGTTTGAGGAAAACATACAATACAAAAAATTTAGATCTCTTTAAAAACACACACAATTTATTTGAAATAACTTTTTTGTGACGTCAGCCATTTCCGAGATATCTGTTATAAATGGTTCGATTTGTAGAATGCTTAGCCATTCTTTTTTAAAGTCATGTCGCTTTTCAGTTCTTGCTCGCCATGTTGAAGGAAAGAATTTAGAATTTTAAGGCCAGTGTATAGCGTCCCTTTGTATGTATAACGGATGTGTAATGCAGCTATTCCCCGAAAAGTTTATCTGGATTAAAATTAAGTGGATATGAAAATAAACTTTCGTACTCACCTATAAGAGATAGAGGGTAGAGGTCATACGAATGTAACACTTCAGAATTTTTTATTCTGCAGTTGGTGTTACTCCTTAGAAAGGAAGTATCTGTTGATTCTATTTAATCCTTACATTTTACATAACACGTATGCACAGCACAACACAAAAACACTACACACGACACCGATAGTTTTAAATATATGACACCGGTGTTGAAGTTGGGGCAGGGCACTGTTTTTAACTCCACCCGCACTTAATAAATCACATAAACGTGCGGAAATACTTAACCTTCCGCGAAAAGCACTAGTGGGGGTGCAAGCTGAACCACTATTAACAACATGTAGCAAGCGTTATAGTTCTGCTCACGTTAGGCTCGGAGAAAACAGTAAAAAGAATCATTCTCATGTGCAGCACTACGTGAAAAGACTGTGTGCTGATGTGTGTTACAATATGCTGACGCGGTTAAAGTGTGTGAAAAATGAGCGTGAGAAACGGATGTTCGTCAGCGAGAAAATCTTTTAAATGCAGTTTTATGGTCGATGGTAGGGAAAAGTGCAGCGGTGGATCGTTACCGGAAATGCACAGCAAATGACTGCGTTTACAACTTGACAAGTTGTGGCGAAATAAGGCGTCAGGATGTTTAATGAGGCATTTAACTCGACGCGCATGCTGAAACTGCGGTTTAAATCCTTGTTTAATTTCCTTTAACTTTTGGTAATGTAAACAATAATTACTCTGGGGAAATACTTTATTTCTGATACATTCTTTAACGGGTCAGGCGTTTTACGTTTGTAGTTTTCTTTTTTACTTTCTCTACTACGTATAGTAAGTAGGGGAAGTATTGTATTCCACCCAAAAATTCGATACCGAGATTTCACCGGAAATACATGTTTTGACACCCCCTGAATCCAAAAAAATCCATTTTTGGAAACATGTCCGTGTGTGTGTGTGTGTCTGTGAACAGCATAACTCAGAAACGAACACTCGGATAAGCACCAAACTTGGTATTTACGTTCAGTATCTTCCAGAGATGCGACACGAACGTTTCCAAGAAAATCCCCCCAGACAACCCTTTACATGGAACATTTTTCGAAAATTTTAATTTTCTCAAAAATGGTTCTAACGATTTTGATTAAAATATCACATGTTCAAGATATTTTCAAGACAAATGAAATGTATATCTCGAATTTCCTGGGAATGTGTCCAAAAGTATTCTTTATTGTGAACGACTTTTGCATAACTGGTAAACCATAAGAGATGGACAAAATTTTACTACACAAAAAATGTAGATCGCGTTAAAATACACAATTTATTTCATATACATTTTTTTAGTTGAGTGAACCATTTTCGAAATATTGCTTGTTATTTCTTTAAATTTTCCAATACTTACTTTTTCTCAAATTCGTTCGACTTTTGCATAACTGGTAAACCATAAGAGATGGACTTGAGATCTTGCTCAATATGGTTTTTGTTTTATTGCCCGGCGTGACGCATTGCGCGGCGCGCGTTTGCCGTAAACCGTTACAGTTGCCATACTTATATTATCCGTCTTCTTTCATTCTTTTTTTTTAAAAAAATCTTCGCCATCTTAGTTCACAAATTCACCGCTAATTCCTTCTCTTAATTTTTCATCCAATCACCTTTGATTTTATTTTTGCCTATCACATCACGTTATTTCAATTTGTCCACCTATCAGAGATCGCCTTGTTTTCATAAATCACAACGTTCCACGTCACTACTTGTTCTACTTTTTAACCCTCGGTCGAGCATGTTTTGCGTCCTTGAGTTTCCATACCTCGCACACGCAACTCCACAGCGTGATAACATGTCCACGTGCTAGCTGGTGTACCGGTACGATCGCCTCCTGGGCCTGCTCAACGCCGAGGAAGGGGTAGTGCAGACCTGCGTACCCGTGACGAACCAGGTCATGTACGTGGTGTTGAGGTAACTCCGAGGAGAGACACAAGGTGATCCACGCTACCAATGCCGTGATTGCGGCTTACACCACGGCACACAAGTGCCTAGTGTTATTTTGTCACCTGAAGCGAAAGGTCTCTGTGGACACGTATCGAAGCTGCAATCTGCCGTTCACGTATAGAAACAGAGGTATAGTTGCCTAGCACTAAGGTCTCCGTGGACACGTATCGAAGCTGCCATTTGACGTTCACGTATAGAAACACAGGTACAGTTGCCTAGCACTAAGGTCTCCGTGAACACGTATCGAAGCTGCAATCTGCCGTTGACGTATAGAAACAGGTATAGTTGCCTAGCACTAAGATCTCCGTGGAAACGTATCGAAGCTACAATCTGCCGTTCACGTATAGAAACAGAGGTACAGTTGCCTAGCACTAAGGTCTCCGTGGACACGTATCGAAGCTGCCATCTGACGTTCACGTATAGAAACACAGGTACAGTTGCCTAGCATTAAGGTCTCCGTGGACACGTATTGAAGCTGCAATCTGCCGTTCACGTATAGAAACAGGTATAGTTGCCTAGCACTAAGATCTCCGTGGACACGTATCGAAGCTGCAATCAAAATCGTTACAGCCATTTTTGAGAAAATTAAAATTTTCGTAAAATCTTCCATGTAAAGGGTAGTCTGGGGTGGGGGGATTTTCTTGAAAACCTGTCGCATCGCTGGAAGATACTAAACCTAGACACCCGCACATGTGCGCGTATTGCTCTAAAACTTATATCAAGTCAAATAGCACGATTTTATAGAAAAACTGATGTGTTACACTCACATGACTTTCTCTACTCTTGTACAAACTATTTTTACAAACGCTAATTCTCCATCTACTTCATGTTAATCGAGATATCGAGATGTGAATCTTATTGCTAATTTTCTTGTAGATGCAAGGGGAACATGGTAGGTTATAAGCGATAGTCAAATCTTTTAAGCGCTGGTTGCTATGTGGCGCATTCTATTCTGTTTGCATATCCAGGACATAAAAAATTGAATAACGAATTTGAGAAAAGTATAAGAATTGGAAAATTTAAGGAAATAACAAGCAATATCTCGAAAATGGTTCACTCAACTAAAAAAATGTATATGACATAAATTGTGTATTTTACGCGATCTACATTTTTTGTGTAGTAAAATATTGTCCATCTCTTATGGATTACCAGTTATGCAAAAGTCGTTCACAATAAAGAATACTTTTGGACACATTCCCAGGAAATTCGAGATATACATTTCATTTGTCTTGAAAATATCTTGAACATATGATATTTTAATCAAAATCGTTAGAACCATTTTTGAGAAAATTAAAATTTTCGAAAGATGTTCCATGTAAAGGGTTGTCTGGGGGGATTTTCTTGGAAACGTTCGTGTCGCATCTCTGGAAGATACTGAACGTAAATACCAAGTTTGGTGCTTATCCGACTGTTCGTTTCTGAGTTATCCTGTTCACAGACACACACACACGGACATGTTTCCAAAAATGGATTTTTTTTGGATTCAGGGGGTGTCAAAACATGTATTTCCGGTGAAATCTCGGTATCGAATTTTTGGGTGGAATACAATACTTCCCCTACTTACTATACGTAGTAGAGAAAGTAAAAAAGAAAACTACAAACGTAAAACGCCTGACCCGTTATAGAATGTATCAGAAATAAAGCATTTCCACAGAGTAATTATTGTTTGCATTACCAAAAGTTAAAGGAAATGAAACAAGGATTTAAACCGCAGTTTCAGCATGCGCGTCGAGTTAAATGCGTCATTAAAAATCCTGACGCCTTATTTCGCCACAACTTGTCAAGTTGTAAACGCAGTCATTTGCTGTGCATTTCCGGTCACGATCCACCGCTGCACTTTTCCCTACCATCGACCATAAAACTGCATTTAAAAGGTTTTCTCGCTGACGAACATACGTTTCTCACGCTCATTTTTCACACACTTTAACCGCGTCAGCATATTGTAACACACTCAGCACACGGTCTTTTCACGTAGTGCTGCACATGAGAATGATTCTTTTTACTGTTTTCTCCGAGCCTAACGTGAGCAGAACTATAACGCTTGCTACATGTTGTTAATAGTGGTTCAGCTTGCACCCCCACTGGTGCTTTTCGCGGAAGGTTAAGTATTTCCGCACGTTTATGTGATTTATTAAGTGCGTGTGGAGTTAAAAACAGTACCCTGCCCCAACTTCAACATCGGTGTCAAATATTTAAAACTATCAGTGCCGTGTGTAGTGTTTTTGTGTTGTGCTGTGCTGTGCATACGTGTTATGTAAAATGTAAGGATTAAATAGAATCAACAGATACTTCCTTTCTAAGGAGTAACACCAACTGCAGAATAAAAAATTCTGAAGTGTTACATTCGTATGACCTCTACCCTCTATCTCTTATAGGTGAGTACGAAAGTTTATTGTCATATCCACTTAATTTTAATCCAGATAAACCTTTCGGGGAATAGCTGCATTACACATCCGTTATACATACAAAGGGACGCTATACACTGGCCTTAAAATTCTAAATTCTTTCCGTCAACATGGCGAGCAAGAACTGAAATGCGACATGACTTTAAAAAAGAATGGCTAAGCATTGTACAATTCGAACCATTTATAACATATCTCGGAAATGGCTGACGTCACAAAAAAGTTATTTCAAATAAATTGTGTGTGTTTTTAAAGAGATCTAAATTTTTTGTATTGTATGTTTTCCTCAAACCTTAGCAGTTGTACAAGATCATAGAAAATTTCTTCCGAATCAACAGGACTTCACAGGCTATTTCCACAAAATTCAAGATATACATTTTATTTTTCATATAAAGGTCTTTAATATATGGTGTTGTAATTAAAATCGTCAAAGACAGTTTTAGAAAATAAAACATTTCGGAAAATAGTTCATGTAAAGGGTAGTTTGGGGTGGAGGGACTTTCTTGAAAATCTCTGTGTCGTATCTTTGGAAGTTACTCAACCTAAATACCAAGTTTAGTATTTATCCGACTTTTCATTTTTGAGTTATGCTGCTCTGACACATACACACAGACACACACACGCAGAATTTTCTAAAAATGTTTTTTATTCAGGGGGCCTCAAAACAAGTATTTAGTTTTCCAGTGAAATCTCAATATTGAATATTTGGATGCAATGCATACCTCCTCTACCTACTATTTTACGTGGTAGAGAGAGTAGAAATAGCAACCTCTTCAGCAATGGTGTTTATTGACGAGAAACGTAGGCGTAAAAGTTAAAAATATAGATCGGTGCACGCTAAATTTATAAAAAATCTGTATTCCTGGTTTCCTTAAGAAATAAATGCACAATTTGTAACAAGGAAATTTTGATACAGCAACTTAGTTCTTTCGAAATCTTTGGAAAACCGTATCTTTATTTTTTTCGGTACCGAAATTTAACAATTTCTTAAAACAACTTGTAAAATTGTATATAAATCTCTGTAGGGAAGTTTATACTAATGTTGATGTGAATGTTTATAGGATGCACAGGTCCACAGTTGTCCAGCTTGACAATATAAAAGGTTTTAGAACGAATAGCAAATTACTAAAAAGTCCCTAAATCAATATTATTACATGCAGTTGTGAAAAATATTACAGCTATGATTAATAAATTCTGGGATTACGAGAAATTTTTTAATATTGGTTTAAACTTATATAGTTGCAACAAAAGAGAGTATAGCTAGCTCGAAACTTAGCGTTGTTGTCACAAATTCACCGTAAGTAATTCCCTCTATTCTCACTATGAAGGTTAATTAATTTGTCGAAATCTGATTTAAAGATACGGTTAGTTTAGTGTTTCTTGGAAGGCATAAATGTAACTACGCCAAACGTCAGTAAATGAAATGACAAGGATTTAAAGCAACTAATAAAAGCATATAGAGAAAACTCTGATTTTCATAAAAGTAAGATTAAAACTACTTGCTTAAGGTAAAATGCTTGTCTCATATTAACAATATTCTTAGATATTCGGAGAATGGCGCGAAAGTTGAGTCTGACGCCTTGTTATTTTATTCCGTTTTTTCTTCAAGTGGGTTTCTCTATTGTTACATTTGTATAGTCACTGTAACTATTTTTACTTTCTCTACCACGTACATAGCAGATAGAGGAGGAATTGCATTGCACTCAAAAATTGGATACCGGGATTTGACCAGAAATACATCTTTAGATTTACACATTTCAACTACTTGCATAATTGGCTTGTATTATGAATGATGTTTCATTTAAATACCCACAAACTGGGTCTGTGATTATTACTTATTGCTTTTATGTGTTACAGTGGGTGAATAATAATTAGTTTGTTGGTATCGTTATCACAGTACTGTTTCACTTGTGAAATTCCGTTCTCTTTGTATGAAAATGAAGAAAGAAAAGATAAAAGAATGACGAGTATTAGTGAGAAAGGTGTAAAGCTTTTAAACATTAAAATCAACATGGAAACTTTGTAAATAGACAACGCCACAAAGTAATAATAATAACAATAATAATAATAGACATAAATTGTGTGCTTTAACTTTCTTGTACAGTTCTTGTACAGTAAGGCTTCGTTTCCTACGGTTTACCAGTTGTACAAAAGACATTCAGAATGAGACTACTTCACAGCTATTTCCAGAAAATTGAAGTTATACATTTTATTTGTCATGCAGATATCTTAAACATACCGTACCGTAATCAAAAGGGTTAGAGCCATTTTTAAGACAATAAAAATAACGAAATTTCTTCCACTAAACGGGTAGTTTGCGGTGTGGGAATTTTCTTGAAAATCTACGGTTTGTTAAATTTTTTTTATACGCTACTATTATAGTGTGTGTGTGTGAGTGTGCGAGTATGTGCTTATTATCCGTGCGCCACAAGCCAAAACGACGACATTATAGAAAAACTTTATCATTTGCCTACCGCACAGGGACAACCACGAAATACCTGAAAAAATCTCTAAGAGTATTCTAACGCCTACCGATCTGGAAAACCCATGAAAACAAGATAGTACACTTTTTTGTCCGCTTTCAACCGGCAATGAGAACCCTGCTCATACGTACGCTAGCGACCATTACGATGGTCCAGTACCAGGTTTTTGGTATAGTTAAATTACGTCTGTGCAAAGGGCGTCTGTACCGCTTTAAAAAACCTAGCTATATCAGTGCGTAGTGATGTTGGTTGATCTTAAAGCTGGTTAAGCATTTTTCAAAAACAGTTTGCTACACGCTACTATTAAATGTGTGTGTGTGTGCGAGTATGTGCCAAGTATCCGTGTGCCGACAAGGTAAAACTACATCATTTGCCTACTGGGCAGGGACACCCACGAAAAACCTGAAAAACCTCGAAAATTAGAAACGGCTTCGTCAACCACTACCTATGAAAAAGCAGAAAGAGCTTGCATTCGTTTACCAATCACAGAAAACCCCGAAAAACTAGTTATTTTTTAAAAAAACGAAAAAACAAAAAGAAAAAAGGAAAAGACGAATAATATAAGTATGGCAACTGTAACGGTGTGTGTGTGTGCCTATTTAATGTTTATTTTCTTTTGCACTGCACACATTTGTGTTACAATATATATGCATTCTCAATTTTGGGAAAACCTATGAAAAAGCAGAAACAGCTTGCATTCGTCTACCAACCAGAGAAAACCCCAAAACACTAGTTATTTAAAATTGCTGATGAGTTCTGCATAGGCTTTTGCAAATCTTGTTGGTAGCAAAACTTACCTTTTCCATCACCTCCAACATACCCCACTCCCACACCTTTTTTCTTTCCACCAATCATAATCTCTTTTATTCTTACCAATCAACAACTTTCATTTGTTCCTTTCCACCAATAACTTCACTTCTTATTCCCACCAATCACAACTTCACACGTCACTTTCTGTTATTCTTTTTATCCCTCGTTCGCCATCTTTTCCCTCTTTCAGTCCCAACCTCCGCACAGACACCACCTCACCGCTCCTTAACCTTTAACTTCATGCCTCCGCCATCTTATTTAGTTCCCATTTTTACCACCGCGCCTCTCATCTCCGAACCAGATTGCCGGCAAGAACAGATCTCGTTCATTCACACCTCGACGGTTGACTCGACAGCAGCTACTGTGAACACCTTCGTCGTACACTTTTTTGACCGCTTTCGACCGGCTATGAGAACCCTGCTCCTACGTACGCTAGCGACCATTACGATGGTCCAGTACCAGGTTTTTGGTATAGTTAAATTCTGTCTGTGCAAAGGGCGTCTGTACCGCTTTAAAAAACCTAGGTATATCAGTGCGTAGTGATGTTGGTTGATCTTAAAGCTGGTTAAGCATTTTCAAAAACAGTTTGCTTTTATTTTTTTCGCGTCGCGTGAAGCTGCTGCGCTTTTGATGACGCATCAACACCAGTAACAGGTAAGTACCACGCGCATAATTATTGTTCGGGCCTGCTTGGCGTAGGAATATATCCTTTCGTGTTTTGGTACTGTAACCTTAAATCTCCTTACCCTCCTGTTGCGTCCGCCATCTTGTTTAGTTCTCACCGCATCTCCTTGTCGCCGACCCTCCGCCATTTTTAGTTCCCACTATTTTAACCTCAAAATCTGCTCCTCTAAGTTCTTGCTACCGCCATCTTCTTTTAGTTCCCATTCTCACCACCGCGTCTCCTTGCCCGCACCTCTTGCGACCGCCATGTTCACCACTAACCTCGAAATTTCCTCGTCCTTAAACTTCTTGTCTCAACCATCTTGTTTAGTTCCCATTTTCGCTACCGCATCTCATATCGCCCCATCTCTCTATCCACTCAAGAAAACTACCATCCAACGATCAAAAATTGCTGATCAGTTCTCCACAGGCGTTTGCAAATCTTGTTGCTAGCAAAACTTACCTTTCCCATCACCTCCAACATACCCCACTCCCACACCTTTTTCTTTCCACCAATCATAATCTCTCTTATTCTTACCAATCAACAACTTTCATTTGTTCCTTTCCACCAATAACATCACTTCTTATTCCCACCAATCACAACTTCACACGTCACTTTCTGTTATACTTTTTATCCCTCGCTCCCCACCTTTTCCCTCTTTCAGTCCCGACCTCCGCACAGACAACACCTCGCCACCCCGCTCCTCTCCATCACGTGACCTCCATACTCTTTCATCTTCCTTCCTTCATCTTCCACCCGAATTAATGAACCAATCAAAACACTCCACGTCACCTACTGTTTTTTCCTTCACCTTTCCCTAATCCTCAATTCTTTTAACTCGTCCCGGATGAACCAATTGCAATAAAGATAATTCTTCCGCTCAGGGCGCTTTTCAAACTTGCCGCCGTCGCACGCAGCGACACTAGCGCCCCTAGCGGCAGGATTATCGTTAATCCAATTGGCTCATCCGGGACTTTTACTACTCATGACAAATTTGTGTTTTTTAACTAAATCTACATTTTTCGTATAGGAATATGTTGTCTGTCTCTAACGGTTTACCAGTTATGGAAGAACCATTGAGGACTTTTAGGGACATTCACAGAAAATTCAAGATATGCACTTCATTTGTCATGAGAATATCTTAAGTATATGATACTTTAATCAAATCTTTAGAGTCAGTTTTGAGAAAATCAATATTTTCGTAAAATGTTCCACGTGAAGGGTAGTCTGGGGTGCGGGGTTTTTCTTGAAAACCATCGTGTCGCATCTTTGAGAGATACTGATTCTAAATACCAAGTTTGGTTTTTATCCACTTAAGTTTGTCAGTTATGCTGTTCACAGAACACAGAATATTTTCTAATTTTTTTTAATTCAGGGGCCTCAAAACATGTATTTCCGGCGAAATTTTGGTATCGAATTTTTGAGTGGAATGGAATGTTTCCCCTACTTACTATACTTAATAGAAAAAGTAAACAATGAATAACGAATTCCCATTTGAGAAAAAATATATTGGAAAATTAAAAACTGTAACACGGAATATCTCGAAAATGGTTCCCTCTACAAAAAATGTGACTAATTGTGTGTTTTAACTAATCTACATTTTTTGTTTGGTAAAATTTTATTTATCTCTTACGGTTTACCAGTTATGCGATAGTTATTCAGAATAAAGAGGGCTTTCGGGGAAATTCCTAGAAAATTCAAAATATACCTTTTATTTGCCATAAAAATTTCTTAAACATATGACATTTTAATAAAAATCGTTATAGCCATTTTTGAGAAACTCAAAATTCCGAAAAATGTTCCATCTAAAGGGTAGTCTGGGTGGGGAGGTTTACTTGAAAATTTTCGTGTCGCATCCTTGGAAGATGGTAAACTTAAGTACCAAGTTAGGTATTTATCAGAGATTTCTTTTTCAGTTATGCTGTTCGCAGAGTGACAGACGCGGACACACACGGAGATGTTTCCAAAAATAATGTATCTAGATTCAAAGCATGAATTTCCGGTGAAATCTCGATACCGAACTTTTGGGTGACATACAATGCTTCCCCTACTTACTATACGTAGGTTCTTTTCTTCTACTTACTATGGTTCTTTTTCTTGTTCCACAAGTAGTCTAATGTTATGTAGATATTTTAGTTTCTGTATCTTTTTATGTATTAAAACACTTCCCTCAATTAAGGATGTCATATAGACAAAGTATACACATACAATTAACAAATTTAGATTAGCAATAATGATGACAATTTATAGTTAGCATATCAAAATAATGAAACTCAACTTAATATATAAATACAAATTAATTTAATTCGGGACAGAAAAGTAGTATAAAACAATCCTGTTATGCAGTTAAAATAAATACATATATAAATATATAATAATTTCAATGATTTGTAAAGTCTGTATCGATACAGATGTAATTTGAATACAAATTACATCAAATGTTACATCACATCCTAGAAATTGAGTATATGATATATGTTTTATTATTATTTCATATTATTTTAGAACTAATTCAGCATTTACCGATAAACGCCATTATGTATGACTTACTTATTGACATGTACAGCTTTTTTGAAGTGACATATCACAGCTCTTCTCCCAAAAAGGTCGTCAGCAATACTAATTTAAGCTATTTTCAGTAGTGCTCGGAAATAACAACTCTAGGAAAACTTTCAGAAATTGGATAACCACCTAGAAACGGTGTTTGTAGAAAACGCCCTTGGATTAAAAGTTTCTAAGGACAAAGGGAGTCTTGAAGCTTAACTACACATTATTCTGAAGTGTAGGAAGTCGACTCCTATTTCATAAAAACCGTCATTCGTAAACTCCTGGACAGAGTGGAAGAGAAGGGGGGAGGAAACAGCTTCTGGGCTTCATAAAGCGGTTAATGAAACAACTCATTATAAGAACTTTTAAAACGAGACTTTTTTGGTTTCATTAAAACTCTACCGCCACTTTTGATTATTAAGTAGAGCATATTTGACTGTTTAAAAGAGCGTATAATTAGGAGAGTTAGTTACTTTGTTAATTTTGCCTTTACATCTTGGAATATTCTATGTTTGGACAAATGAAGGCACCATATCAAAATGCAAACTGCTCTTTAGCAGTAACCGTAAGAATGCAGACGGAAGGAAAACCTTAATAGTCTCGTGAGTGGGATGAAGAGACCTATACTGCAAATTCAACAAGAAGCGCCGCCGAAGGACTGAAAAGAAGTGTCAAATGGTTACCTTTGTATTAGATTATCAAATCTTCCTTCTAGTTAAGGGAATTAATATAATGAAGTTGACAAGACTGATTCATTCTTGGCCATCAGCAAATAAAAAGTTTAAAACAAAAGCAGCAAAAATGTCAGAAGTTGTCACCCTCGCAAATGAGATTTTGAAGTAGCAACTATTGCCTCTTGGGATGAGCAAGTGATGACGTTGGCTTTACCAAAATTTGTGATTTTGCTTTTTGATACACTAAGATATTTTTTCTTTCTCGTCTTATATGTCATTAAACCAAGGATGGGGAACGTACAATCGTAAGTAACCAAGTCCAAAGAGAGATCAACTCCGTAAACTTCAGATAATAACCCGCAATTGCCACCTTATTTCCAACGACTAATTTGTAGACCATTTTCTACTTTCTCTACTACGTATAGTAAGTAGGGGATGTATTGTATTCCACCCAAAAATTCGATACCGGGATTTCACCGGAACTACATGTTTTGAGATCCCCTGAATCCAAAAAAAGCATTTTTGGAAACATGTCCGTGTGTGTGTGTGTCTGTCTGTGAACAGCATAACTCAGAAACGAACAGTAGGATAAACACCATACTTGGTATTTAGGTTCAGTATCGTCCAAGGATGCGACACGAAGGTTTTCAAGAAAATCCCCCACCCCAGATTACCCTTCCATGGAAGATTTTTCGAAAATTTTAATTTTCTCAAAAATGGCTCTAACGATTTTGATTAAAATATCATATGTTTAAGATATTTTTATGACAAATAAAATGTATATCTTGAATTTCCTGGGAATGTCTCCAAACGTATTCCTCATTGGGAACGACTTTTACATAACTGGTAAACCATAAGAGATAGACAAAATTTTACTACACAGAAAATGTAGATCGCATTAAAATACACAATTTATGTCATATACATTTTTTTTGTTGAGTGAACCGTTTTCGAGATATTACGTGCTATTCCCTTAAATTTTTCAATACTTATTTTCTCAAATGGGAAAGCGTTATTCACTTTTTTGTCTTGGATATGCAAAGAGTATTAATCTGTGGGAAAGGGAATGGTGCTGCACCTAGCAACCAGCTATTAAGAGATATGTATGTGCTTAAAGGCCACTGTATTTCCAAATTGCCCTTGTAAATATATATTCCCCTTACATCTACAAGAAAATTAGCAATAACATAGACTCTGCAAATGTTTATCTCGATTAACATGAAGTAGATGGAGAATAAGCGTTTGTATAAATAGTTTGTTCAAGAGTAGAGAAAGCCATGTGAGTGTAATACATCAGATTTTTTTGTTTTGGATATGCAAAGAGTATTAATCTGTGGCAAAGGGAATGGTGCTGCACCTAGCAACCGCTATTAAGAGATATGTATGTGCTTAAAGGCTACTGTATTTCCATATTGCCCTTGTATATATAGGTAAGGGGTTTATTTATATATATATATAAATATATTTATATAAATAAACCCCTTACATCTACAAGAAAATTAGCAATAAGATAGAGTCTGCAAATGTTTATCTCGATTAACATGAAGTAGATGGAGAATAAGCGTTTGTAAAAATAGTTTGTACAAGAGTAGAGAAAGTCATTTGAGTGTAACACATCAGAGTTTACTGGAATTACTTTTTTCTTTCTTTTCTTTTAGTTTGCAACTTTACCAACCACCAACTACAAAGTATCATTACATTACTTAGGATAGCTTGCATCTGTTTCAAACATTTTATTTAAAAGTTTTATTTAATACATGAATACTATTGTAATATTACATGGTATAATATCACCGTATAACACAAAACGACCACACATATTTACGCGAATTCGTTATTTTAATATCTGGTGGAAACGCTATACATTCCATCCTTTAAACCAAAACGATCCAAATTTAGCTCAAGGAAAACCATTAAATGGATCTTTCTCTTATGAAACCTTCTCTTAAATTCAATCATTCAACAAACACAATAAAACCTAAGCGAGTATAATGATTTGCTAACTAACTTTCAGCGAATCAGAATAAATGATTTAATACAAACTGTGAACTGTATACTACCTTCATTTAAACAACGCAAAAAAAAGTTGGGGGGGGGGAGAAAAGAAAAGAGAGAGAGAGAGAGAGACATAAAAGAAAAGAAAATGACAACACGAATTACAACACAATCGATCGGTGGAGAAAAGAACAAAGTCGCTTTCTCCATACGTTTCAGGAGAGACAAAAACTGTTTAGCCTGTAAATCTTTTTCCAAAATGTACTGTTTGACGTTTTAGCGTATTCTCTATGGCAGTACTCACTTCATTGTTAGTACAAGGGCTGGTCAACAAAGACAGGCTGATTTTTCCTTGTAGCTTCCTTGTTATTTTCCTGTCCGTTCCATGAACATTTGAAAATAGAGAAGTTTTATGCATCGTGTCCATATGCAGCAGCACTCTCGTTTTGGTAGGTTGGTAGTAATGCTCTGTTTTGTAGACCCTGCTTGCATTTTGCATACCACATTGACTGTAATGGAATGATTTACCAGCATGCAGTTCCCCCTCACACTACTGTTACAGCAGCATACTACACGTCAGTATTGGCTAAACAAGGAAGCACATTGCAAGGAAACGACCAAACTTCATCGAACTGGGTGGTGACTTCATACTGACAGCGCGCGGCCTCACGTCACAAATCAGGTCATGCAACTTTTGCCTAAATGGAAAATTACCTGTGTACCCCATTGGCCATATAGCTGCGATCTAACACTCTGTGGTTTTATTTTTATTACCATCATTAAAGACAAATCTCCGGGGAATTCCAATTGAGATATATGAAGCAGTGCTCAAGAAACGTGAGGCGATGCTCAAGATCCTCATAAAAGATGACCTGCACCATGTGTTCGAGGACTGGCAGAGATGTATAAAAAGTGGATGGGATCGCTTTAAAAAAGATCTTGTAAATAGTGAAATGAAGTAGTAAACATCTGTGAAAAAAAATCAGTTTCAGTGTTTGTCGATCTGCCCTATAACAAATAATTTTGAAAAAATTTATCCAGTTCCTTTCTTCACTCAATGAGCTGTGGGATGGACTTTATCGTTGGGCGCCGTATTGAGTCGGCTTCTTTGGGTGTTGTCTTCGTTGGGCGCCTTAGTGGGATGGACTTAATTATGTATATCGGTGTTTTTGTAGGGGGAAAAGGAAAAGGTATCGGTGAAATGTCGGAAGAGCATGGATACAAGTAGGTTCTCTTAATCTCGGGTCGTGTTAACCGATGATATTTATATGGTTTTATTACGTTTTATTCTGACCTCCTTAAAACCATTCCCATAACCGATCCGTTCACACAAATATGTTTAATGTCCGACCACACAAATATATCGAACTATGCCATCGCCAAATCAAACTATAGCCACATGATACCCTGTGGTGTTTCACACGTCTGCTCACATTGAATTCTAGAGTACAAGTGTCTGCATTTATCCTTCGGTTCGCATTCCTGAAAGTTTCTTAACCCTAACTCTGCCTGCCTTGTTTCCCCCAATTCACACATGTGTCGTTACAATGGGCATGTTCAGCCCGCATTCCAATCCCCTAACGGTACGTTCATTTTCCGTCGTATACCTACTCTGTACAGTCTTATAAAGATATGTTATATGTTTCCACACTTTTCTAGGTGGTTCACAAGTAGACTATGTATAATCGATATTATGGCTTCAACGTATCGTTTCAGCTGTTTACCAAAACTTAACACTTTCGTTAATTAAAATTTTAGTTTTAAACAATAGTGAAAATTAACACTTTAATACCACAGATGCAGTAGTCATACTTCATAAAAATGACACAAAACAAAAGAAAAATCAAAATGTATAATGAAATTAAGAATTTTTTTGTAACACGATGAATGCCTCTTATGCAAATAACTGTTATAATCTTATGTGTAACAAATGTTTAATGAAATCACTGGCCAATGAAGTCATCCTCCGTGGTCTAGGCGTACCGTGCCAGTGTCATTCCCAAGGTAACGTGTTCAAACCCAGTGGAGGGTGATGGATGTTTTCGGGCGTAAAAATCTTAGCAGGGCTTCCTTCGGAAGGGAATTAAAGTCGGTGTCCTTGTGTCGTAGATTTACAGGACGTTAAAGAACCTTAAACCTGATAAGGAGGCCTCTGAGAAAGGTTTCAAATCTTTCACGCCCAATATAAAATGGGACACTAACAAACAGAGTTATAGAGCGTACTCTTTCTTTTTACTAGCCAATTTTCATAAACTTTTAGTACCTTTTCCTATGTGCATATTTTACTAGGTTTTGTATGTTCTCCAGTTTGTTTTACTGAATGGGCACTTTGAGTTGTGGATATGCTGACTCAAGATCCATGAAACACTTTGATCGCGTTTTCAGCAAATAAGATGTATGCGCCAGACAACTGTGTATGAATGGGCGTATCCTTACTATTTCAGTCTTAGCAGTCTCATAAATGAATGCCTTATACTGGGAAATTCAAAACTATACTTTCTCGTTTCTTGGAAAATCCTTACTTTCGGTTACTGCAGCAGCATTTTTTTTTCCTTGAAAAATTGTGGCCACCGCTGGTCAAAATTAGTACTGCTTTCTTTATGAAACACAATCATAGTTATATCTGATATAGTTTTAGTTTTAGTTTCACATAGTATTTATGAGTATAAACTCTATAATATTTTGAAAAATTTTCTTCAGCACTTCAAACACTCGATTACATGGAGGGAAGGAATGACCCCTCTCTGGAAATTTGTGGATGATCTTATTCATCTTGCTCAATTTCGTTAATGTGAGGCAGTATTTTTTAACACTTAAATGATTTCAGTCTGATTATGTAATATAAAATATAATAACAGCCCGCCTAAAAGTAATATGTACATGTAACAATATATAAAAGTGAATATTACAGTCATTGTAAATGTTTATATTATTGTGTAAATGTTCAATAATGTTATGTGAATGTATTATGTAATTTAATAATGTAGGAGCTGTGAGAATAATAGGTTAAAAGTTGCTAACAATGAGGTAGCCCTGAGGCAATGATGAATTTGAAAGTTTAAATGCTACTAGTCACTTTTGGAGCAACAATAATGTAAATTTTGTGATAGTTTATAAAATAGCAATTCAACAACCAGAAAAAGCTTTAGTTAAATGAAGGTATTCTATTGGTGTAGGGTTAGCCAATCAGAGACTTGAAATACAGAAATTTAGGCGGAAGAAATCAAGTCAGTTGCTTGTAGACAGTGCTCATAACTGCACGTGTTGCTAGCAGACAATGTTACTAATCAGACGCGAGATGCATCCTCTAGAAATTTAATACGTATTTTGTGTGAGAAAATAGTTTACGTGTTCAAAAAGTGCAAGTAATTAATAAAATAATCTCACAGCTCCCTATATCAGTGAAGTGTTATTTAAATCGTGTTACGCATTAATAAATGGAGTGAAGAAAAACTTAAAATCTGTGTAAGCTTACATTATTCAGTCGCACCACAACCCTGCAAAGATAAACATGTCTCTGACAATAATACTGACGCAGCCGAGCCAAATATAAATATATAATATTTAAAGAAACAGTAAAAAATACAAATTTAATATTTTTAAACCTGGGGCGAAGGCTACCGGAAACTTTTTACCATACGTGAGGTTGCAACTACTTCAAGTTCGGTTCCCCAGCATAAGAATTATAATACAACTCTTTCAATACAAACCATCTTCTCAAATGCAAGGCACATTCGCATTAGTGTGTGATTTTTCTTTTGCCTGACGCACCATCGTAATCTTTTTTCCAAAAGTCTGGAGGTAATCGCATAAGAAGGAACATGTCAAACTTGCCTTCTTCTTTCCCCCCACCTTCGTGATACAGATACACGACGCAATGTCTGGATTTGATGTTATAAATTCATAAAATGTTTACCCATATATCTATGGTTAAGGTAAAACATTTCCTGCACAGAAATGTTTGGTAAAGCTAAATTCGTATAAAGCAAAATGACAATCCATCAACGTACGTGTCTGTTCCATTTGGCAATACAGAATCTCTTACTCCTATGCTTATTTTCATCAGGGCCAGTTTGTGCTGCTCTCCTGCTTCTGTCAGTGTAAATGAGGGTGTTTTATTTTGACTTCTCATTCCCCAGATTTGCTGCAAAAATCAATTTTTGAGCGTTCGAAAGCATAATTAGCTTTTTCAGAGAACTATTTTCTGTAAAAATTACACTTGACAGCTAATTCAGAACATTTTTGCCCAAAAAAATCATGCATAATTTTAATATTCAAGCGTGAGTCCAAATATTTATTTATTTGCCAGCATAGTGAGCTATCCAAAGGGGGAATGAACGGATATGATCGTGTGTTGCATTCAAGACGGTTTTTGATGGTGCACTCACTTTCACCTTCTCTATCCCTTGGAATGTTATTACCTTTAATAAGATTTGATATTCAAAACTCTCGTTTCTGTGATACTTCATGAAGGTCAAGAAAAGTGTGTTTCCAAAAGATGCTCAGGTATCTATATACAACAATAAAATAATTAAAAGAATTTAATCTTTTGTTGCCTGTAGAATCATTCTACTGTTGCCTTTGTTGTCTTTGCTTCACCTCTTTAACGATTACCCTTGTAAATGTACATTTTAGGACTGTAACGTCGTATAGCTTGAGAAAATCTGACAGAAATTTCAGGCATTGTGTAACATTAATATGGCGAAACATACCAACAAACACCTAAAAACAGCTTAGAATAATACTTTCAACTGTCATAGCGCTTACCGTAAAATATAAAAATAATGTATTATTAATTTCCTACTGCAATGTATATACAGTCGCCTATATTCACTTACTTGCAATATACGAGGGCTGATCAACAAAGACTGAGACTGATTTTTTTCACAGATGTTTATTACTCCAATTCAATGTTTAGATGATCTTTTTTCAAAGTAGTCCCCTCCTACTTCAATGCACTTTTTATAGCGTCTCTGCCAGTCCTTGAACACATGCTGCAGACCATTCTTTTTCAGGTCCTTGGGAATCGCCTCACTTTTCTTGAGCATTGCTTCAGAGTTCTCAAATCGAATACCCCTAAGCTTTGCCTTTAGTGATGGTAATAAAAAAAAGTCACAGGGTGCAATATTGGGGCTATAAGGTGGATGTGGTACACAGAAACTGCATGACTTGATTTGCTACGTGAGGCCGTGCATTGTCATGATGAAGTCGCCACCCAGTCCGAGAAAGCTCTGGTCATTTCTTTGCAATGTGCTTCCTCAGTGTAGCCAATACTGACGTGTAGTATGCTGCTGTAACAGTAGTGTGAGGAGGAACTGCATGCTGGTAAATCATTCCATTACAGTAAAAAAATGTGATCACATCACTTTCCCTGCAGATGCCTTTTTTTGGTGTTGGAGAACCTGGCGATTTCCACACTGTGCTGGCTTGTTTTCCTTCAGGATCATAATGATGCAGCCATGACTCATCACCGGTGATAATCGATTTAAAAAATGCATCACCTCCATTGTCTGGTATGCGAAACGCACGTAGGGTCTACAAAATACAGCATTACTACCAACCTACCAATACGAGAGTGCTGCCGCCTACCAACATTATACATAAAAACCCGCTCTTTTCACATATTTATGTTACAGATACGAAACTAACACGGAAGCTACAGGAAAAAATCAGTCTCAGTTTTTGTTGCTCAACCCTCGTATTCAAGTCATTTCCCAAGTACAGATTTGCCCTCAAATCAAACGTAGTAAGCCATGAACTTGTGCTATTCCACTCCAGCTCCTTTAGGCGACATGATTACTTAACGTCAAGCTTCCAACTAAACAGCTGCGCTCTGCAGCGAATATTAATCCAGTTACGCTTAATTTAGAAGCCTAAAGAAACCAATTGAATACGAAATTATTTATAGTAAAGTAGATAGTAAAAGTACAAAAAATTATAAGAATGCAAAAGGAAATTTAAGTTTATATAAGGTCACACTAAAATAAGAATAATAAGAAGAAAACCATGAAACCAAGTAACATTTAATAGTAAGTTTTAAATTAATTTATGTATATAAACAAATGTATTGTATAAACAAAGTCTCAAGCAAAACCGGAAAGATAGTAGTAGTAATTATTTAAATATTTAGATAAAAATGTTGTAAATAATAGCTGAAATAAGTAAAAAACGCCAGTAATGCAAATGCAGTAAAGCAGTACTCGTCAAAGACGAAGAAACAACCTAAGAGAGCCATTGTAACTTTGAATACACCAGACGCGTATCATCTCATAAGAGAAAATTTGCAGAAGATATTCGAGGAAGAGAGAAGAAATGGTGATTTAGTAAGTTTGAGCAACTATTACCACAAGATCATTAGTAGTTAAGTGGGAAATATCCCTGAAAAATAAATCTAGCTCCTCGAAAACTCCTAGAGAAAAATTTAATTCCACGTAGATAAGTACCTGGATTAGATCGATATCGCGAGACAGAGATAACAAATCATAGCTTCCGAAAAATTTGTAATTAATGGTAATAAGAATAAGAAGTAATTATCTTCAAAGTTCACGACTCCAGAAATTAATCAAGACATATAAATAGAGGAACGAAAAATAATACCGTCCTTGATATTTTGTTAACTGGAAGGATAACATTTTAAATAATTTTAGAATTTCAATATCATGCAGTAAATTCAATATTAAATATATCATATCCAAAATTTGGAGTACTGGAAATTGTAATAAAAAGATTAAGAGTCTCACCACAGCAATAAAAGCAATATGTGGAACAATAATTGAGTTAACTTCATTTAAGTATATTTAGAACCTTGAAAATAATATTCCCAAACACCACAACAATTTTCCAGCATTGAATAACAGCATTCTATATAATCGTACCAAACATGGTGCCCAACGTGGGGCGAGAATAGATTCAGGGCTTAGGTAGGTGATCTTGAGAATCATTATGGTGCCGAGAGTCACGATGCCAGTCATCCCGACACGCAGGATTTCACAACATGTTGTTGCAGTCTAAATGGCCGATCAATGCAGGCGAAGAAAAGAAGAGAGCGAAGCCACCCGGAGTTACGAGTAACATAGGGACATACATCTAACTAAAGCGAGTAAGAGCTACAATAAGAAAGCTTGTACATCAATACAGCTACTAGAACATTACATATAATTATTTATTTATTTAAGAAGTGGCAAACTGAAATTGAACAACATGAGCTAGAGCAGTCAAGGAGTCCAACCCTCAGCAGGTCAAAGCAAGATTAGGAACCAGGGGAACACAATGCCTACTCAGACAAATTGTAGCATCATAGAAATGCTGAAAGAAATGAAATTAGGCCAAGCTAGGGTAGTATAATTAAGCCAAGTTAAATTAAAGAAAGAATAAAGGACAGAAAGAAAGAAAGAAAGAAAGAAAGAAAGAAAGAAAGAAAGAAAGAACGCAAAACTAGGACAGGAAGCAATAGGAAATACTGAGAAAGTAAAAAAATCAGAGCAGAAAACAATCGTTAGAGAAATAAAATCGGAATACGAAAAACTAAGGAAAGAAAATAAAATCACAGGAAGAAACAGTAGCTAGAGAGATAAAAAGAAAATGACTAAAGAACAGGAAAAATTAAGTAGAGAGGTAGAGGAAATCAGATCAGAACAGATTATTCTTCCAAATGAAACAATGGAGGAAATAAAATATATGTTAAGAGCATAACAAGAAAAATGAAACAGAGTAATGAAGACACTAGTCAAACCTTAAGTAGTGAACTGATAATAATTGTAAAGCTAGGTTGTACAGATGTAAAGAAGAATGTATCTCAAGAACTTAATATAGTTACTAATGAACTAAGTGCAATGAGTACTGAATTCTGTACACAACAACAATTAATAGGTACAGTAACTGAAAATCAGATTACAATTGAAAATAAATAAAAGAAAAATTAAAACAGATGAGGAGAGTAGAGTAGAGCAGAGAGCTGTATTTATTGATCTTAAATATTTTAGATATTCAAACTTATACATTGCACGGGTCAGATAGAACCTACGTGTTTATATACTATATGTAGTTCATACGTTTAAGTAATGAATCATGGTTGTTAGAATCATCCGAAAACAACAGGAATTTACCATACTTACCTCTCCGCAATGTATATTGTTACGTTGCCTTCGGTGTCAAATTTTCCCGGGGCAAGTTCTATTCGAATTTGGTTTTGTTTTGCCTAGCACAAGGTACCTCTTCAGAAACATGTTCCTGAACGTGGCATAAGTTTCTTCACCAGGCAGTGTTGCCCTTAACCATTCGGATGCACGTTTCTTTAAACCTTTGCGGATCAGAGGTGAAGTACCTACGGAATTATTTTTATCTTAAAGTATTCTTTGATTTTCCCAAGAATCTATTTGGATTATCGCCAACTTCATCTTTAAATTTGGGAGCTGTGATTTCCAATATCAGATGGTTGGAATATTGTATGTTACCTGGTGGATTGTAAAGGTAATGTGTATCAAGGTGTGAATACATGTGCTTTGGGTTAATTTCTAGGTTATGTGAAGATTCACAATTACTATCACTCTCCAGATCATGTTGGTTTTCGGCAAGTACATTATTTACATTGTTTGAATTATGAGACATTTCTATTTACACTTAAAATTGTGTTCACAGCAGCATTTAATTGTTCATTATTTTTATTAGTTTGTTTATTTTTCACGACAAAGTAAGAACGCGTTTTCTATAAGGTATCATGGGTGTGAGAAGGAGTATGGCAAACTGCGGCATTTTTAGAAAAGATGCATACAGTGAAACAATTAAATGTAAGGTACAGGCGATCAAATATTGGATTAGAATTATGAGGGGGAGTCAGTCACTTATTAGTGCAGTATGCTATTAGAAACACCTTAGAATGAAGGGGGCAAGACGTGGGCAGCAAAAATCAAGACAGGGCTCGAAATAACAGGCATGGGTGATATTTGGTATAAGGAACATTAAATAGAACGAATGTGTGGAAAAGAGTACACAAATGACTGAAAGATACAGATCCACAACAAACAATGACACAATGTAATGAGAAAGTATCATTAAGCTTACAGTCGAAAGTATAAGCAGAATGGGGTATAGAACAATATGTTTCATTACAGATACTGTAGTTGCTCCTGTATCGAGCAATGTTGCGCAAGATATATGCTACATTTGTAATTTCAAATGCACACAATTTAATTTATGTCACGACAAGCATGAAACATAGTATCATAAGATGGAAAAAATGGAATAAATGAGGAACTAGGTGATAAATGCAACAATAGGTTTTGCTCCCGTCGAAATAATGCTCGGAGGAATGCCAATCCTCTAATAAAGGACTTCCTACAAACAGTAAAAGCGGAATAGAGCTAATAGAACAAGAAACATTTCAAACAGCATTTCAGAAAATAACATACAAAAACTTAAAAAAGGAAATCGAAAGCAAAACGCGAAAAGCAAAATGAGAACAGAAGTAAGAGACAAAGTATTAGTCAAACTGCCTAGGATTTCCAAGGCAAGCGAGAAGATTACAGCAAGAATGGAACTCTACCATGGATCATACGCCATCTACGAGGAATTTAGAGAACATTCATACCAACTCGTAAACATTAAGAAAAATAAGATAAGCAGGTAACAAACAGATATTAAGGAAGATTCAGAAAGAACAAAAGAAGGATGACCGAAAGAACAAGAGGTGCTACACGGTGGAGGCCACACGACACAAGATGAACAAAGAAGAGTACTTTGGTATATCGATACAGCAACACGTGGGAATGAAAACACACACAATGTGACACTCACAAAAATAATATCAAAGCAATGTATTAAACTATTCACATTTTAAGAAAAACTTAATACTAATTTTTTTTTTCAAAAAGAAAATTTGATCTAATTTTTGTACCAAATTAATTATGTATTGCTGTTAAATTGTAAAAAATGGTATTATTGCAAATATGTGTAGGAAACCAACAATTAAATTAATTTTAATGTGTTCTACGGAGAGAAAATCCTACATATTTTCTTTTCACAGATACTGATAGAAAAGAGTACAAGAATTGGAATCATAGAGTGTGGAGTATAAATTAAAAAACACGTTAAATGTATTGTAATATTATAATCTAGTTACGCTTAATCTAGAAGGCTGACGAAGTCAAATAAATGAATAATAAATTATTTATCAGAAGGTAGTGAAATTACAAAGCATTGTAAGAATGCAAAAGCGAAATTGAAAATTATATAGAGCCACATTAAGAGAAGAAGAATAAGAAGAAAGCTATGAAACACTTTAAAACTTAATAATAACACTTTTAAATTAATTAATGTATATAAAGAAATGCATTGAAAAAGAAAATCTAAAGGAAAAAACTAAAAGATAGTAATAGGGATTATTTAAACAAATACCTATCTAGATAAAAATGTAATAACTAATGTGTGAAGAAGGCTAGCAACACCCAACAAAGCAATTCCTGCCAAAGACGAAGAATATCAAGAAGCTAAAGAGACGCCATTGTAATTTTGAATGCATCACACGCGTATCATCGCAGAAGATATTCTAGGAAGTGAAAAGGGGTTATAAGGATTTAGTAATCTTGGGCAAGTATTACCGCGAGATCATTATTAGTTAAGTGAGGAATATTAATAATAAATATAACTCCGTGAGAACAAGCAGAGAAATATTTAATTTCACGTAGATAGGTACCTTGACTGGATCTATCAAGTTATAGCAAGTTATAGCTCCCGACTAATTCGTTATTAATGGTAATAAGAACAAGTAATTATCTGGAAGGTACGCGGCTCCAGAAGTTAACAACTTTGATGAAACCAGGAACGCAACAATAGTTCTTGAGATTTTGTTAACTAGAAAGAAGACATTTTAAGTAATTGTGGAGTTTTCAACATCATGTAATAAATTCAATATTAAATATTTCATATCCAAACTTGGTGGAGAAGAAAATTATGATAGAAGACTAAGAGCCTCCCACAGTAATAATTTTGAAATTTGGAGCGATAATTGATTTAACGTTATGTAAATATATTTATAACCCTGAGAATAAGTTTCCCGAACGCCACAACAGTTTTCCAAACATCGACGAGCAGCATACTTTACAACCAACTCTCAGTAATTACTAAGGAAAAGAATCATGACACAGAGAGAATATGCAACACATTGTCAGATCACCTTCTTGGTGTATCAGAAGCGCTTCAGTAAGAATCGTTTCAATCTTATTGGGGAGAAAGGAATTAAGTCACTGACATAATTCCTTTCTCCTCCTGATGAAGACACGGGAAGCGGATTTTCTCCACTCAAGAGTCATTAGACATGATTCCTTTCAACAGATGGTAATGTGATTATATCGAATTATATCGTATGCAGGAAAAACGATACAAACAAGTGACTTAATATCTTTCTCCACCGACCTATTTTTAAACGAATCAGTAATACTGACAGAGCACGTGTCTTCACATCAGTCAACAAAATGTCTCTCCACAATAACATATTTTTCCATCATGACGTCAAGAACGAGGAGGAGACGAGTGTAGGCCGCTAGACTGTACCGAGTCTCAATGAAACCAAGGAAGTCCTTTGTTATCTCGATTCAATCCGAAGTTAGCCTTAGTAGTGGGTGTACTTATTGCGGTTGATGGCGAAGTCGGGGCAGGAAGTTTTAGCGGCCGAAATTCTTACTGATATGTAATTATAATCACATCAATTATTTCCCTCTCCCGCTCTCTGTCACTCACAAAACACACACGCGCCATTTAAGGCTAACTTGGAGTTATATCTAGAAAACAAAGGACGCTTTGGTTTCACTGCTGATAAATATTTTACTGCGGTGAGTTATTCGTCTATTTATTGCCTCTTAACTCCAGCCAGAATGTGAAGATGGTACTTTGTTGTAACTTGTTTGCAACACGCTTTGGGCGTCAATTTGAAGTTGGTCGTATTGAAGGAGTTGTAATATAGTTCTTATGTTGGGGAGCCGAACTTGAAATTCGTTGCAACCACACGTATAGTACCCGCTTTCCGGTAGACTTCGCCATAAGTTTAAAAATATTATTAACTTTGTAATTTTGACTGTTTCTTTAAATATTATGTATTTATGTTTGCCTCGGCTGCGTCAGTATTTATTTTAGAGACATGGATGTCTTGTCAGATTTGTGGTGCGACTAAAGAATGTAGGCTTACACAGATAATAATTTTACTTCACTCCTTTTTATTAATGCTTGACACGATTTAAATAACACTTCACTGATATAAAGCTGTGAGATTCTTTTATTAATTACTTGTAATTTTTAAGACGTAAACTTATTTTTCGTCTCACACGAATACGTATTATATCTCTCGAGGATGTGTCTAGCGTCTGGTTAGGAACACTGTTTGCAGGTAACTGAATTGATTTCAACCGTCTGAACTTGTAAATTCTGTATTTTAAGTCTCTGATTGGCTATTCCTAATCCAATAGAATACTTTCATCTAACTAAATCTTTTTTCTGGTTGTTGATTGGCTATTTTTATAAACTGTCACTAAAATTACATTATTGCCTCCAAGAATCACAAGTAGTATTGTTAAACTTTCAAATTCATTATTGCTTCAAGGTTACCTCATTGTTACTTCATTGTTAGCAACTTTTAACCTGTTATTCTCAGAGCTCCTACATTATTAAATTACGTAATATATTCACATAACACTATTACACATGGATACAATAATACAAGCATATGCAATGACTGTTACATACATTTTACAAATTATTACATACACATATTGCTTCAGGGCGGGCTGTTATCGAATTTACATACTATATAATTAGACTGAAATTATTTAAGTGTTAAAAATACTGCCTCAAATGATATTTTATACAAAAAACGAGATAAACTTTGCGAAACCAGGCATTTAACGAGAAAGCGTGGAGAATAAAAATAGGAAATGGTAAACTCATTCAACTTACTCTAAATTTCCAATACATATTTACATACACCCGTGAGACTTCTGATCCTGCTGAGTGTAAACAAGGCAACCCTGAAATTACAGACGGTGCGAAATGCAGGTACTGACACCGCATTCAGGTGCCCGCTGGTTATGGCTACGGTAGTGCTCGTTGTTAACGTGCTCTAGTAGCGGAATAGTTCACATGCTGGAAAGTGATAGTGATAGTGATAGTGAAGGTCGGAATTTCACATCATGGCTACGAATAAATGAGTTTTTTCATTCATTACATGTTTCGAGAACGTTCTAGCATATCAAGGTTACTTTTCGAATGCACTAGAAAGTGGATTTGCCTAGAAATACGAACTTCCAGTCGTTCGTGTGCACTGTGGAGCATTGGAGGATATCTGGATACTGTTAGTACACGGGGAAGTAGAATGCAACGGGGGCACTCATCTATACCAACAGAGGTTTTCGCCGAGACTATTTCCTACAAATCACACGTTTGCGAGTTGCGAACCGCCTTCTGGAATCCGGAACAGAGCACAAGACGTCACATCCACGAAGAGATCACTCTGTGTGTGACCAAGCAACGACGGATCGTGTGACTGACTTGTCATTTAGCATCCGCACTGTAGTACGAGGGACATCCACGGGCATTTCAATATTAAGCAATCTTCCGCGTGGAGAATACTACATCATACAAAGTTTCACCTTTATCATCTTCAACTACACCAGGAGCTACTCAGCTGGACCATGGATGGAGAGTGGCCTTTGCTAGGTGGACCATACAACAAACTGAACAAGATCCACATGTTATGGCAACTGTATTATTTAAAGACGAAGCAGGGTTCCACAACACAGGGCATATAAATCGTCACAACATGCATTACTAGAGCACTATGAACCCTCACTGGATGCGAGAAGTGGCCTTACAAGTCCAATGGGGGTATCAGGGTTTCGGTTGGTATATTTGGTGATCATCTAATAGGCCGGTATTTATTATAGCCAACTTGCTGGAAATCGCTATATCTACTTCTTACAACATCACTGTCTAGTCTGCTGGATGAAGTGCCGACTAAGTGGTTCCAAAGTGATGGGGCGCCAGCTCATTCGGCCCGTCGTGTAACGGTTTATCTCAATGCCATCTGAGCGAAGGATCGGACGGCATGGAGCAATAGGGTGGCCAGCACGCTCACCAGATCTAACCCTATTAGATTTCTTCTTATGGGGTTATCTTAAAGATAACCAGGTGCCGCCAATGACCCCTCAACAGCTCAGGGAACGCATCATCTTAGGTTGCCGTGACATCACACCGGCCATGTTGCGCCGGATTAGGCTGACGATGATGCTTAGACTTAGATATTGTATCCGCTGGTATGGTGGTCAGTTCGAACATCTATTACAACCACATGGAGGAAAAGGGTAAACTGTAAAGATGATCCGTGTGATGATCCGGCATGATGCCATAGTCAATGCTAAATGCACTACTTTGGGAACCACAGAGGTTCAAAACGATCATAATATGAGCTTGCATACGTTATCTACTTTGTATGCAGGTACTGCATTTTGAAAATTCTTAGAACAATTATTGGCTTTCTTCTGTATGAAAGAATAGCTTTAAATAATGAAACGTTATTTAAAGATGTCTTATATTTGTAAGCTGAAATTACAATATTATATGCATTTATTTATAATATTTGTTAAAGCATATTCTAACAAATAAAAATAGGTTTTAATGAAATTCACATAATTAAACTAATTAAGCGAAACGACCCTTCCATGCCAAACTATCAGTTGTCGTTAAATTTAATAAACATAAAGAATACCTATAAGTGGCGGTATTTGAACTCAGTAGCTTCACCAGTGAAGACCAGCGCGCACACTGTTGCACTACGATTGCAAGTCACTGCGCCCATAGCGGTGTAAAGCAATCATTTCGGCCGAAATTTATACGACGCGATGCAGCGCACAATGTTTAGGCATATCCTGTATAACGCCGGGACTGCATGGCTTCTCAATCCGCAGGCTTAGAAGACTCACCCGATAGATGCATATGTAGGTTGTTTAGCAATACTTGAAAAACGATTCTTCTATCCAGGTTGCCCTAAGGTTGATTCGAATTAAGCTGTAAGTATTTATTTAAATACAACGGGCGAAAATAGCATTAAAACGTTTGTACTAGAAGCATTTAGTACTAATGAGAAAGTTGTAGAAATGAGTTATTTCGAAGAATAGGAAAGCATAAGTAACGCAAATATTAATGTACATTCAGTTAGATAGCAGAAAATTTGGGCAAATATAAACCTCCAGCACGAGGTATTTCGAAAGCTGCTAATATTACGAAAATATTATTGAACATACTTCACTGAGCTTGAATTGAACATACTTAAGTATATTTTTGTCTACCTCTTATGATTTGCTGGTTATAAAACTTATGTACAAAATTCAATTGGAATGAAGTAGAATTTATGCTATTAACAATAAATTTAAGATATACATTTTAATCATTATTAATGAAAATCATTTTTCAGAAAATAAACAGCTTTCAAAGTTATCGTGTAGAGAGTGACCTAGGCCAAAGAGAATTTCGTCAAAAATTTTCTTTCGCATTCTTGAAAGATGAAAAAATACTTACTTTTCTATTGGATTATCATGGCATAATTCCAGTTCAGGATGATTCTTTAATACGCCTTTTGTGATTTTTCCGACTTTTCGCATTTCAGCTACGCTGCCCACATATGTAGAATGACCTTGTAAATTAATAGAGCAAAACTCTTATTGTTGTTTTGCTGTTTTAATGTAGTTTTTGAGAATTAGGCGAATTTGCTTAACGTTAACTCTGTTTTAAATTAAGACTTTACGAAGCTTAAATACGAGTACTTATTCATATTCATACTTATTCAAAATTTTCCTAAAGGGGTTTGAAACATAAATATTTTCTGCATGTTTAAATACATTTTGAATTAAAACAATATTTACCCTTACTATTATTGTGAGCTTTCGAACTTTTTCCCAATTGAATCTGCATCGTTTGCCGCGAGTTTACACAACATGGCAACACTGCAAGATCAAAAGAAATGAAATTCAACTGTTTGTTGCATTTATGGCTTCTTTTCGAAACAGTGGATTATAAGTTACAAAACGACTCTCTTTAGTAATGTCGAAGATCTGGAAATGTTACTCGTTTACGGCGAAACACGTCCTAACGTGGCAACTGCGGCAAGAATTTTTCGAGAAACATTTCCAAATAGACAAGCATCACATCATAAGACATTTGTTTTCATCTGTCAAAGAGTTCTAGATACAGGAACCATATCTCCTCATGCAAACGGAGTTGTCAAAGAAATGTTGCCAAGAAGAAAAATCCTTCACTTGGTGGAAGAAGATCCGTGGTATAGCTCGCACTATGGGCGTAACTCATTGGACTATTTTGAGAACATTAAAGGAATTGCAGTATCCTTATCATACTCAGCATGTCCAGTATCTCTCTGAAGCAGATTATGCGCCAAGGGTAGCATTTTTCCGAATGGTTTCTTCAACAAGGAGGGAACATTCCACATTAAAATTCTTACAGTGGATGAAACAACGTTTACGAAGTGGAGTAACTAATTGTCATAATGCACACACCGGGGCACACGCAAATCACACACAATAACACAAAAAACAGTTTTCAGCACAGATTTTATGTAAATGTTTGGCAGGAATCATAGGAAACACATTGATCGGTCTGTGGATTCTTCCTCAGGTTTTGACAAGAGCCACTATATCTACAGTTTCTTAAAGAAACGTTACCATTCTGCTTGAGGATGTTCCCCTTGCAGTAAGAAATGATATATGGCTATTACATGACGACACACCTCCGCACATAAGCAGAACCGTGTGTGGCCATGTATTCAACACCTACGTAGAAAGCTGGATCGCTCGGAATGGACTAATAAGTTGGCCCTCAAGATCGCCAGATTTAAATCCAATCGATTACTTTTCTTTGTCACGATATAAAAACTTGCGTATACATTACAGATCTGCCTGGTGTGGAAATGTTGCAAGAAAGAATACTTCGAGCAGCGGAAAAAATTAATGACAAGCCGAATGTACTTCGTAGAGTGCAGCAGAATTGAAGAAAACATTGTAAAGCCTATCTGTTGACGAGGGGTGCACATTTTAAATAAATTCTCTAAACATTAAAAAGAATTTCTCATTGATTTTCTGTTCTTGTCTTGTTTTAATATTCTCATAGTTTTATAATTCACAAAGAAAGAAGGTATAATCTTATGAGTTGGGTAGATCAAGCTATTAGTTACTTTTAGAAATAAGTGTTCATATTAATAATTTGCGTAATTTTGTAAATGCTTTTTCAGTTCCATATTCCGTATGATATTTAGTTTACGGAAATATTTATTTGTTCGTTGCCATAGCAACAGAAGCTGAAGAATTAAGATTTAACCGGTTGAATGTAAAGTGAAGCTGTTAAATTTGCTGTTTTGGAATATTGTGCAACATGAAATAGTGCTTATCTCAAGAACAGAAAGCTTTATGGAAAAAAGGTGTTTAAGGAAAAACACTCAAATAACCTGCTCATTCATTGTTTCAAAGAATCGTCATAGCTCACCTTCCACCCCGCATACGCACTCACTTTCACACACTTTTTCCTAAAATTATATATATAGCGTTTAGGAGATCTCAAAAGGCGTATTTACAGTTAAATCTCAGTATCAAACCTCTTGGAGGACGGGATTACATCTTGCTCCGCCTATGGAGGTAAGCATAGAGAAAATACACATTTAAATCAACTACTGTTTCCTCACATCGTTCAATAAGACTCGCCTTAATCGCTCCGTATGTTATAACATAAGAGGCCATTTCTACTGAAACAAATATTCATACACTAAATTGATTTTAAGTTTCGAGTCATTTGCGCATATAGAATTGTCTTCTAAGCGAGTGAAATTTATACCTGTTCCCTGCCAGCCGATACATCATATCGGGATGGAGCCGGTAGGCTACCGTTCAGAACAATTTAGATTTATTGGGGAAAGGTCCTGTCATTCCTAAAAATTCAAATCTGGCGTAACGTTAATATGCAATATATCAATTGCAGCGTTATTAAAACGCTAGTTTTACTGGAAGGAAAAACTGCAGCACCATAGCAGCAGAAGTGTTTCCACATTAAACGAAATCTGTAAAAAATTATTGCTGTATTATTTAATTTTGTGGTGACATCAACTGCGAAATCGTAATGTGCTACACCCCACCGTCCCATTCAGTTGAAAGCAGTGAACACCGGTTAGTTAATCGAACTTCGTTCGAACAGCGGCAATATTTTCATTAGCGACAGCAGTTTTTGGGCATCCTTCATGAAATTCATCAGTAAGAAAAAAACCGATCTCTTTTGAATTCGCGGTACCAATTATAAATTGTTACCGTAGATGGGGCTTCGCCAAATGCATTTTTCTAAGCCTTGAGCGCAGAGACAGCGACACCAGTTAGCAAAGCCTTTTATATGCGAAGATTTTTCTTTGTGTGTAGGATTCGTACTCGCGATTAACAGTTTTCCGAAACATATTGAGCTTCCGCTTTTATGTTCTTTGAAATTTGCGGGATCACCCTGTCGTTGTTGAATTATTAGTGTGTTATAGGTGTTTGGTGTTATTTAAACAATTGGTAAAGTATCATTCGGTGAGAGCGTCGAATAGTGCTGGATTTCTCCTCCTCCTAGTCTCTGGTTTTTCTTCCTCGGCTAGCTGTCTCGGTTGTACATACGGTAGATCGCGAGAAGGCATGGAGATCTCTGAGTAATTAGACGAGAGAATTTATAAACTACTCATATATTGATCACTAAAATATTTCCACTGTTAAAAATTTGCACCTGTCTTATATTATAGCAATACTTAAGAACGACAGCTCCACTGTTCCAATGCGGTATAACGCGCGAACATTATATTCGCGTCTTGGCGCGACTTCGCCTCCCCGAGTATCGTGAAGGCGAGCTGACTAATTTTAACAAACTGGACTCACTAACAGTATGTTCTAACATTATATACATTCTGAACTTCTTAATTCCGATTGGCTACTGACGAAAGCATAGAAGCTCCTAGAATATTTTAAAAATCTTTGCATTGCCTCATTGGTGTCTACTAGCCACGTGATCTGTTTATTTCGAGTGTGAAATCAAGTGAGGGTGGCTTGCAAGACCTTGGCTCTGGGTGGACACGAAAGATGGGTACAGTTACTTGTCCTCGGCACTCCGATTTCTCTTTTATGATCCTCCCTACCAGTTGAAGTTGCATCATCTTGTTAGGGAAAAAACTGAATAGCTAAGACATCTTACTGATGATTACATGAAATATCTGTATACACAAATCTAAACCTTATCTTTCCTTCTCCCTTCTTACTGCATATATATATAATTATTTTTAATTATCTACATAAAATGACTTACTTGTTTACAAAGTGATTATTTATATCCTGGATTTTAATAATTGACTTATAATTTATTTACATGAAAATAAATAATGCCTCAATGTATTGTTACGGTTATAATTTAATGAGGCCATGGCAGTACATTTTTGTAAGATTGTGACATATAATGTTATAAAGCTACGGCTGTTTAGGACAAAGTTGTTTAAGAGGAACAATAAACTGACTTTAAAAATGTAAAGTCATTTCCCGGATACATGTATCAGCAAGGGTGTATTGCGTGATTTAAAGGGGAACAGATGTCGAATGTTCAAGAGGGTGCAGACATGTTTTGGAAATGTGTAATCACGCTTATGTGCTTGCGACAGAGCTGAACAAAGCGCTTGCATATCAACCCCCAGCTGTATACAGAGTGAGTTCTTTTGCCGTCTGTCTCTCTGCTTGTCACCTACCTAGCACAACTCTACGACGCTCGGTCCTTTAAGTTATTTCGTGCTGTTTGCAACTAGACATAGGCATGAAGAAAGATGGAAAGCTTGACCTCCTCCGCCACCAACCAGGTAAAAACAGCTGTCTGGGGTAGTCAAATATGTTATGTAGTGTAGCCTAGTTCCTAGCTAAATTAAAGATAGATTTGGGAAGCAGATGTGCAAGTAATTATTTTATCCCTCCTGAAACCCGATTATCTGCAGCTCCCGCCAATCTGAGTTCTACCATGAAATTTGAAACTACTCCCCTTTGTGATATCATGTCGCCGGGGTTGAATTGACCCCGTTGTAATAATATTGTAAGGAAATACAATAACATCCGTTTTTCAGGACAACAGACTTAACCTTTAGGATAATGCAAAATGCATGTAAATTTCAGTGCGTAAAGCCTGATGCATTTCAATACCTCCCTTGTTTCTGCCAGTATATAAATATTTTGTTTTTGCTACAAGTATAAAATTTGTTCCAATTGCTAGCTTTCAGGGTTTGTAATGAAACAAATATTTAGTGTGTTTAAAAAGTTCTTTCGAAACAATAAACCATCTTTACAGCATCTAGATCCCTCCCTTTCTTCCAAGAGCGTGATTTCATTTCTCACAACACGCTTGCGTTTGTAATGCCAGTGTTATCCTAATATGTTACGAAAGTTCATCTCCACTCGGAGAATCCCTGTCTGACCTTCCTCTTGCACCTACTTTTGCTTTCACTGAGTAGTACTGGACAAGCCATTTTTAATTTAATATTTCTCACATGTTTCTGTTTTACTATCAGAAAATCTTAAATGTGATAAAAGGCACCTTGGAGTTGGAATGTTTTATAGTTTCTCTGCCTATGATCCCACGCTCGATGTCATTGAAATTAATCCCTTATTTAATATTGTGTTTGTATTACAAAATAAGTTTGTACCCAAGAGCGGTTGTTTAAATTGTTTACGTATATCGCTGAACCTATTTTTGTTGAGCTTATCGCTATTAATCCAATTGTAAATTATTTTCGATTACTGTATTTCATAAGAATATAGCAAAAAAGAAATATTTATCTATTACTTTTGCTATTTCAGTATATATTAGTATCTGAAATTCATTTCATAGACCAAGACAGACCTTGATTACCTGAGAAAGAAGAAGACTTTGGTTTTATGCTTAAAATGGTTACATGGTGAATTGGAATAGATTGCAATCATTTTTACATTCTGGGCCGCTTGGGGGTGGCTAGAACAAATACTGTACTTCAGCTAAAAATTCGATGTCGAGATTTCACTGGAAATGCATATTTTGAGGCATACCTCAAAAGCATAGCATAGCTCAGAATAAGAGTCGGATGGATATCAAACTTGATACTTAAGCTCAATACCTACTGATACGTTCCAAACCGGTCCAGATTAAAGTAGATAACCATGTAAAGCAATACTGTTATAATTTAAATTATAGAATATAATGAAGCGATTTTAACTAAGCAATGACACTAATGAGGACATAAAATGTTGTATTTAATATTTTAACTTGTATAAGATAAATATTATATATAATATTGTAACTTGTGTGGGAGAAAGAAGCAGTGTTGACCACCTGCAACCCTAAAGAGACCGACAGAATTGAAACACAAAAGCGAGAAATGCTCGGTATTTTGTGATTCCTTTCAAAATTAGAAATGCGTGCATGCGTGTCTAGCATTTTGAAACTGGAAAAATTATAGGCAGATATAATATTGTTCATATGAGGTCATATAAAGAAACAATCGAACCTCCTCTAATGAACTAACGCCTGTTAATATTGTTAACCTTAAAAAAATTTAATTGGGAGGCTCATACGACACACAACTGTCAAAAGATTACAAATGTGTACAAACGCATTATGCAGGGCAGGACAATTAAGGGCAGTCATTGTTTCATGGCCCCCTTCAAGGTTCAAATGTATGTACAGATGGATCAATTTGCTGTACATATTCTATTTAAATGGTGAATAATATATGTATTAATATTCATGTTTATAATTATTACGTATATCTATACAAATGTTTATATGTGTGTTGTATTGTAAATTATAGGTGTAATAAAATGTCTATGTCAATGTGTTGCTTAAATCACGCCAATTCTCTATTGAATGGATTGTATTTAAAATAGTATATGATGTATACATCAATATGTCCATTAATAATGTTTAACACAAATTCACATAAATGTTCTTTTGAATTGTATTATAGTGTCAGTCATATATGTATAGCTGCATCTGTCATAATGTTTTGGTTAAACTTATGTAAACGTATAAATGCGTGTTGTAAGGCCAAACATATATGTATCAGAATGACTGTGGTTTATAATGTTTCGCTTATGTTAGTGTTTTTTAAACTTGGTATTTTAACTGTCAATTATACATGCAAAAATGTGTTAATTATGATACTTTAGTTAAATTTGGATCAGAGTTCTATTCACAATGTTGTATTTAAATGGGCCAAGTGAATGAATGCAAATAGTTCTAGATATAAGATTTAGTGGAGTTGGCAATTTTAAAACTGAGTGAAAGAAGGCCTAACAGAATGGTCGCTCTGAGGTTATTGAGCCTGGACGCATTGAGAGCCATCAGAAAGCCAAAGTGCTTTTGTAGGTACATACAGAATTAACTGCATAGCGTGGTGATAAGTTGCACAATCGTGGAGAGTCACCAACCGACCAAGTAAAAAGCCCACACATAAGTGAAGTAGAACCTTAATATAATACTATAACATCGGACCACGATAAACTTTGAGGACATGATAATTAAACAAGGGACAACTTAGTAATGAGTGAGTGACATACCTACTAAACCAGAGACACGTTGTAAAAGATACATAAAACATTTAACAGACAAGGTGTGTAGCAATTAAGTTTACATTGTAATTTGTCATTATTGTAAATAAAATGCTAAGTGGAATGTAACTGCCATCCGCACAAACACATCACACCATAATACATATAGGTATATAAACACAAATGAGGCGGCACCGTGGCCGAGTGGTTAGACCGCTCGCCTCTCACCGAGGCGGCCCGGATTCAATCCCAGGGACCCGCATGTGGGATCTGTGGTGGGGAAAGCGGCGTCTGGGCGGGTTTTCTCCGGGTTCTCCGGTTTCCCCCGCCATGCATTCCACCAATTGCTACATCATCACCTTTCCTTTCATCCATTTCACCAACATTTCGTTTCATCTACTTCCTTCCTCCCCATAGCAGGCTGATCCTCCATCCTGGATGCTCTGTCTGATCCATGAGTGTCTGCTCCTCGACGGGCCTCTGACCCCAGGCACCCGCCTGTAAGTCCTGGGGGTGTAAGTCCTACATATGAGGAAGTTAAACAGATAATGAATGAATATAAACACAAATGAAACGCACCACAATAACGTACGGCTTTGATGGACCTTCATCACAATTTTATTATGTCCTTAAATCCTTTAAAAAAGTTTCATGGGGACATATGATATGGTCAAACACGGTCCGAAAATTAGAGCAGTATTATTATAATATAAATGATGAAATATAATGAACTATGGTACTAATGAAGATACAAGATGTTATATTTAATATTGTAAGAGAAGAAAGAAAGGAGAAAGAACTGTGTTGGCCACCTGCAACTCTCCTGGGACAGGTGCAATTGAAACACAAAAGCGAGAAAGCAATACCAAGGCTTATGGATAAAGCGCTTGGTTTTGCGATTCCTTTCAAATTTAGAAGTTACAAGTAAGGGGATTATAGTCATAAAAATACGTACATGATATAGCTTAGATTCAACTCATTTTAACTAGAGCCATGGGAAAGAAAGTTAGGGAACACAACGAAACCCCATATATTAGCCAATAATTTCTAAGTAAGGAATATGAACCGGCAAATATAAAAACAGGAAAGAGTCACATGATTAAAATGTGAGCGAAGTAATGATGTGACTATAGTGAGGCTGAAATGGGACATGGTGAGATTTACAAATAGCAAGTAACTTCACTTCTTTGAATTATTTTCTCAAGTAAGTGCCGCGGCTGTGGGCGCTACAAAATACAAAAACGTTAGAAAACTTAGAAAATTCGCCGCCTCAGAAATCACCGCTATGTTAACCCCGAGTAAATTCACTATTACGAATTGTGGCGCTCGAGTTGTTTGTCTCAAATGACTAACAGATGTTTGTGTGCGTTCCGGAATGTACAGCAATAACTGGATAATAAACTTAACATTAATTACAGTCAAATTTTCACTATAGCTACAGGAAATTTACCCGCCCTGTAGACCTTGCTGAATCAATATTGCTCAATGCTAGCCAAGGAAGAAGTCAACCGGGGAGCAATCCAGTCATAAACCGAGTGATTCTGAGTACCGAAGGGTACATTCAGATCGCGGGACAATTCATTTCCAAGAAGATTTTCTCGGAGATTTTCAAAACCATCCCCCACACCATTTATATACAATTTTTAAAAATATTTTTATTTTTTCAAAAATGGCACTAACAGTTTTGATTAAAATACTACGTGTTTAAGATAGTTTCATGACGAGTTCAAGAGTACCTTGAACTTTCTGGTAATAGCTTCTGAAGTGTTCTTAATTCTGATTGACTTTTGCTTAACTGGTAAACCGTAACATGTAGACAAAATCTTACTACACAAAAACGTAGCTCTCAGTGATGCATACAGGTTATGTCAAATACATTTGTTTCTATAGTTAACTATTTCTAAGATATTCCATGTTATTTATTTGAATTATCAAATGCTTACAATGCTTATACTTTTATCAAATGGGAAGTGGTTATTCGTTGATTTTTCTTTCTCTACTACGTATAGTAAGTAGGGGAAGTATTGTATTCCAACCAAATATTCGATACCGAGATTTCACCGGAAATATATGTTTTGAGACCCTTGAATCCAAAAAAAGAATTTTTGGAAACATGTCCGTGTGTGTGTGTGTGTGTGTGTGTGTGTGTGTGAACAACATAACTCAGAAACGAACAGTCGGATAAACACCAAACTTGGTATTTGGGTTCAGTATCTTCCAGGGATGCGACACGAAGGTTTTCAAGAAAATCCCTCCATCCCAAATCACCGTTTACATGAAACATTTTTCGAAAATTTCAATTTTATCAAAAATGGCCCTAAAGATTTTGATTAAAATATCATATGTTTAAGATATTTTCATGACAAATAAAACGTATATCTTGAATTTTCTGGGAATGTCTCCAAAAGTATTCTTCATTGTGAACGACTTTTGCATAATTAGTAAACCATAAGAATTAGACAAGATTTTACTACACAAAAATGTAGATCGCGTTAAAAAACACAATTTATGTCATATACATTTTTTTGTTGAGTGAACCATTTTCGAGATATTGCTTGTTAGTCCCTTAAATTTTTCAATACTTTTCTCAAATGGGAATTCGTTATTCATTTCTTTTGTCTTGGATATGCAAAGGGTATTAATCCGTGGCAAAGGGAATGGTGCTGCACCTAGCAACCAGCTATCAAGATATATGTCTATGCTTAAAGGCTACTGCATTTCTATATTGCCCTTGCAATTACAAAACAAGGGGAACATAGTACGCCTTAAGCGATAGTCAAATATTTTTAGAACTGATCTCTATGTGTAAAATGTAATTCTCTTGGCATGTCAAAAGATAGTTTCTGCAAATGTTTATCTCGATTAATATGAAATAGATGGAGCATAAGAGTTTGTAAAAATAGCTTGTACAAGAGTAGAGAAAGTCATGTGAATGTAACACATCAGATTTTTTTTCCTTTGGTCATGCAAAGAGAAGGAATTTCACAGCAATCACATAGCAACCAGCTCTTAAATGATTTGTCTACCCCTTAAGGTATATTCCGCTATTTCCATTGCAGCTACAAGAAAATACCTAATAAAACCATTTCTGCAAATGTTTGTCTCGAATGACTTGAAGGAGATGGAAGAATAAGCTTTTGTTCGCTGAATAGGTAGAAGTAGTCATGTGAACGTAATACATCACGGTAGGTGTTTGCATACAAAATTGGATATAAACTAAGATCGACTAACATTCCAGTCTGTTTAACCAGTTTTACTTGAGAGTATCTCGAGTAACTAAATAAGGTTAGCTATTAATTAATTACTAACACATGTGTAAATTTCAAGATTTTCTGAGAGCAAAAATGAGTTACGTTTATTTGTTAATGTATGCAGTTTCAATACGATTCGGGTATGACCTGCGCCGAGATGCTACAATAATCCACGCTAACTCGATGCGATCGTTTCCTCTAGCAGGATAGGATTTGCGGTTCAGTTTGAACTGAATACCCTTTAAATATGTATTGAGTGCCTTCATTGATTCCAGTAACACATGTAAACGAAACAAATATTAAAAAAAGTTAACATCTAGCTATAGCCATTCAAAAGTCCTTCAGAATACAAGGAAGCAGTTTCAACTTCCTGGATGGTGTATTCCGCTCTGCATTTACCCTCGAGGTTTGCAGACATCTGCAACATACATGACATCTATTGCAAAGAGCACTCCCCAAGGCATCCTTCCTTCTCTCTGCACTCAAATCCCACGAACTAGATGTCAGATACTCACTTCGCATATGATTTAAAATAATTTTGGTTAAATATACACTTTAGGATATAATATATAATCTCCTATTAATTATTTACTTAGCTAGGTACACCACAACTTTGCTCGTGGTTATTAGGTGAAATATGAAGATTCCTCTCTGCCCACCCTTATCAGATTCTGATTCTTTCTTTCTTCCTCACTCTCCCTATTTCGCTATCTACCACAATCGCCGTGTTTCTCCCTTTTCCCATTCTCTCTCCTTCCTTCTCTCTGCTTCTTTGTTTTCTCCCCCATTTCCACTTCCTCCCATTCTGTCACTCTCTCTACTTTATTTTACTATTCTCGATCTCCCTCCCGATTTCTTTGTGCAATGTACGTTACACACTGTGTATAAACCGATAATAAACAATTACCCAGTGTTAACAAAAACTTACAACATCGCATATAAATTGTATCTATTACTTATGCACTCTAATAGTAACAACACTAGATTTACATCATTAAATGTTATCCATTCAAAACGTTTTAACTAAGAAAGTTGCACTTCTGCATCTTTGGTTATGATTGCGAGTTTGTGATATAATGTAAATGAAGAGGTTATGTAGGATCGTTTATTACTAGCTAAATAAGAGTATACAACATTTGACTTCCTGGCTGTGCTTTAAAATGCTTTAAGTATCCTCACTTAATCGCTAATACCACAGAAAAAAAATGGGTAGGGAGTTTCCTGAACAGAGTAAAATTATTCTGTAAATTTCTACATTTATTAATAAAGTTGTACGTAAAGAAACAAGTAATAATTTGAATAACAAATATTCTATACATTTTAAAATATGAAGAAATGAGCTTGTTATGATAAAATGTTGAATTCAATAAAGAGAACTTTAAAACGTAGTGCCTTTGAACATTTAACACTTTAAAATATTTACAAAGGTAAATCACACAAAAGCAAGAGTAATACTTCAACTTCCTCATTGAGACAAATTATTTACCACAGTTCAATTACCAATAATACTTAAAGCTGCAAAGGAAGAGCTTTGAATTATGAAAGCTAGCAATATTTAACATCTTAATTGCTTTTAAAAGATTCTACGAATGCAAATAGATATTACCCCTTTAAAACGTTCTCTTCTCATCTAAGGTGGTGTTGTCCCTTGCTTGATCATGTATGAAGGCTTGCATGGCGGCGAAACGTCGCAGGAATCACCATATTGTCCCCACGCTGGTCGACTGATGTTGGACGACTGACTTAGTGCAGTACTGATGCCTAGCGTATGACTGACCACCTTTGCCCAAGTCTCATTCACAAACTTTGGCTGACTCCCGCAACCTGCTCCCACATTCAGGAGCCGCAGCCAGCCAGCGTTCCCTTGCCGACCGAGCGAACTTGGCGCACGCTAATGTGGTAGTGGCAAGCTACATACTTTATGAAATTGCACATTACGTGTTGAAGCAAACAATTGTGATAGATAATAACACGTATCCTTATATTACTTTAATATTAGTTTTGGAAGTGTTTAAAATATCGGAGTCAGTCGGAACTAATTATACGTTCGCTGGGAATAACACTTTTTGGGAACGTAATAGGCAAGCTTTCTCTAAAACGTCAGAATGTCAGCGGACAAAAATCCTTGTAGCTGCGGTAGACGGGACAATGACAATAGATACCAGGATTTTATGTTAAAATAAAGAGTTTGGCAAAAACAGCTTTATCTTCAGATTGCAACAACTTTCATGTGAACGTTCAGAATGTTTATATTAATATAAGCTGATGAAGTGTGTTTTTTACATTCTCTATTACGTATCGTAACTAGGGGAAGAATTGCATTTCACCCAAAAATTCCATAGCGGTATTTTACTGGAGATACATGTTTTGAGCCCCCCTGAATCCAAAAATAGCATTTTCAGAAAAAGGCATCCCAAACGCGCGTGTGCGTCTGTCTTTCTGACTCTGTGCGTGTCTGTGAACAGCATAACTCAAAAACGACAAGTTGGGAAGTACCAAACTTGTATTTAGGTTCAGTACTCTTCAGGGATGCGACACAAAGATTTTCAATAAAATCTCCCACCCGCAAATACGCTTTACATGTAACACTTTTTGAAATGTTTGTATTTCTAAAAGTGGCTCTAATGATTTCGATTAAAGTACAATATATTAAATATATTTACATAACAAAAAAATGCAAACCTTGAATTTTCTGAAAATAGCCTGCGAAGTCCACTTCAGTTTCAAGAAATTTTGTATAATACTATAGAGCTGCTAAACGTTAAGTGATAGACGAAAACGCACAACACAAAAAATGTAGATGTCTTTAAAACACACAATTTACTTCAAATAAGACGTTATGTTGCATAAGCCATTTCTGAGCTACCTTTATTAAATTTTCGAATTGTTTATTACATGGTCATTCTTTAAAGTCCTTTCAGTATTAATTTATTTCTCGCGATATGGAATTATAGAAGCAGTATGGAATTTTTAGGTCAGGGCATAGTGTAGAGCTCTTATACATTTGACTATTGCTGTTCCGTTTGAATCTGAAGCTTTGAATCTGCAAAGGTTTATTTTGACTAAAGTATAGTAAAAAGATAAATTGAATTTTATTTATGAGCGCTCTTTAACGGCTATGGTCCTTAGCTCTCCATTCCATATTGGGCGTGAAAGACCAGTTATTTTGCTTAGAGGCCTCTTTATCAGGCCTGAGGTTCTTTTACGTGCCACAGACATGGGACCACCGGCTTTACTTTCCTTCCGAAGGAGGCTATGCTGAGGATTTTTTACGCGCGAAAAAATCCGTCGCCCTCCGCCAGGTTTGAACCCACGATCTCGGGAACTAGAGGCTAGCATGGTAGCCACTACACCAAGGAGGACGACTGGTTAAAGTGTAGTAGATAGAAAAATAAGCTTTAATAGAAATATTTAGTATATATTATAAATGATAAGGGTAGAGAAAGTCATGTGATGTATCACATCCTTTATTCTTGTTCAGTATTCACAGTTTATATAAATTGTTACATATTTAGAGGCTATTTAAAATGTTCAATATATAGAGCTTATTTAAATTATTATAGTGTTCAGAGCTTATGTAAATTATTAGAAGGTTTATATAAATTCTTAACGTTCAGAGGCTATAAAAACTGTTGAAAAAACAAGAGTTCATTAAAGAGCTGCGGTTAGAATATATTTCAATGTAAAGCCCTTGTTCCGCATTTTTATATTTGGGCTATTTCCTAATGCTATTTGGGCTATTTTGAGGTATGTCATATGAGATAGAACAGGTTGGTGCCGGAGCATACGTCACGCTAAATCTGTGTACTGTAGGTTTGTCCCAAAACTTTGTTTCTATCCCTGATTGTTACAAGATTACTAGTCAAGCAGTGCAAATATTTATATATACACCTTTATAAAACTATTGTGTTCTTAATTGTGAAAAAATTTAAATCAATATTCGATTTTCTTTGACTAAATTAATATATGTATCAACCTAGTGTTTTTGTACTGAAATTAATGGGCAGTCTACTTCACTTACGTATACTTGGTACATATTTTTGGGGGTATTCTGCTACCTTGTAGCTATTGTTGCCATTGACTCATTCCCAGATCCGAACGTTTTCACGATTGGATGATTCCCATCATAGATGTGAGTAGGAAAAGTAGCGCTAAACGAATAGTGACTTATCAGTTGAGAAATGTATAAGTACTAAAAAATTCAAACAAATAACAAGCAACGGTTAGAGAGACAAAAAAGATATATTTGACGTTGATAGTGTGCTTTAACGATGTCTTTTAGATTCATCAATTAAATAAAAGTCAGTCACAATGATTAGAACTTCACAGGCCATTCCCAGAAAATTCAGGACATATTTTATTGGTCATGCAAATATACTATATATGGTATTTTATTTCAACTCAATAGAGGCAATTTTGAGAAAATAAAGATTACGAACATTTTTGCATGTAAGGAGTAGTTTGAGGTGGGGGATTATTTGAATGTCGCTGAGGTTTAGTACGAGGTTTCATGTGTAATGGAATATGTAATTCATATCTAATCGTTTTTAGTTTTAGTGTTTACAGGCATATATATGGAATGTTGTTCTTTTTTATTCAATACATCCCAAAATGTACATTTCCAATGAAATATCAGTATTGAATTTTTGGATACAATTATTAGTTCCTCTACTTACTACAGGTAAGCGGTAGACAAAGTAAAGGGGAACCCTGTTTTAGCTGAAAATATTCGTTGCTATATTAGCATCCCACAACGGAGTGTCGTTCCATTCTGCAGTTTCAGAGCCAAAGCGTGGAGTTTCCGCTAGACGCAAGTAACTGCAGTATTCAAATGATTTCAGAGAGCTTTATGACTTATTCAGGATGACAGTTCCGTAGCTGTAAACCCTCATAGAAGCGTGTTAATATCTGATTCCGGCGAGGAAGAGTATCATTTGGACACCGCACATTCCAGCCTTCCTGAGGAAGCGTTAACTTACAGAAGCAACACGCCATGTTTAACCAACAATGCCTACATTTGACATTCTCGGACACTTTCGTCGAATCTACGAGCTACAGCAAAGTGATAAATGTGAAGGGGCAGTGGAACGTAAATATGCAGATTTATTTCTGTTTGCTATGTACTTATCCAAAGTTTTATAACGAGGTTTTAGTAAGCAACCTGAATGCAAAAACAACGTTCTAGAAAGTGTTTGTGTGTATATATATCTCTGCTGTGTGCGTGAATGGGGATCAGGGAGAGAGGTAAGGACAGAAACAGCATTATTCAAAAATGAAAAATGGGATAAGTAACGAGTTTCATACCTCAATATTCAATTATGAGGCAGTATTTTTAACACTTAAATAATTTCAGTCCATTATATACTATGTAAATTCAATAACATCCCGCCTTGATGCAATATGTGTATGTAATAATTTGTAAAATGTATGTAATAGTCATTGCATATGCTTAAATTAGTGTATCCATGTGTAATAATGTTATGTGAATATGTTACGTAATTTAATAATGTAGGAGCTGTGAGAATAAGTTAAAAGTTGCTAACAATGAGGTAACCTTGTGTCAATGACGAGTAAGAAAGTTTAGCAGTACTACTTGTGATTCTTGGAGTGACAAACATGCAGTTTTGAGACAGTTTAAAAATAGCCAATCAACAACCAGAAAAAACTTTAGTTAAATAAAGATATTATATTTGGAGTAGGAATAGCCAATCAGAGACTTGAAATACAGAAATTTACAGGTTTAGACGGTTGAAATCAAGTCAGTTGCCTGCAGACAGTGCTCATAACTGGATGCGTTTCTTGTGCGTCAAGACATATAATATGTATTCGGGTGAAACGAAAAATAAGTTTACGTGTTAAAAGGTGCAATTAATTAATTAATTAATTAAAGAATCTCACAGCTCCCTATATGAGTGAAGTGTTATTTAGATCGTATCAAGTATTAATAAAAGGAGTGAAGTAAAAATTATAATCTGTGTAAGCCTACATTTTTGTCGTACCAAAACCCTGCTAAGAGAAACGTGTCTCTAACAAATACTGACGCAGCCGATGCAAACATAAATATTAAATATTTAAAGAAACAGTTTAATTACAAAGTTAGTATTTTTAAAAATTTGGGCAAAGGCCACCTAAAGGTACATTTGGGGCAAAGGCTACCGGAAAGCGGATACTATACGTGCGGGTTCAACTACTACAATTTTGACACCCCAACAGTTGAAATATAATGCTCCTACTTCAAATCGGCATTTCATACGTGGAGCTAATAAATAAAACAACTCCTGCTAAAGACAATATCTTCTTCAAATTGGCGCCCAACTGCAGGGAGCTCGAAGAGACAGGAATTGGCAACAACTGAAAAGAACAGATCAACGAACTTCATAGAACTAGCAGAATCGACGAAACTACAAGACTTCACTACAGAGAGCTTCAGAAAACTTCAGAAAATCATCAACAGCATCCAACGACAGCAACAATTCTTTAAGGAGTACGGGGCACGCAGTCAACAATTCAACAACAATCTACGTGGGAACACCGAGTATAAAGGTTTACTAACAGCCAGAACAAAAGGTCTGAAAATTTCAGTATTATATATATAATAATTGTCAAGTTAATTAAGAAAATATATTGTCATTAAGATAATTTCATGCTTTTAAAAAGCGGAAAATTAAAATTGAGCGATTCCAAACTAAATATAACAAAATAAAAAATGGAAACAGAAAATAATGGAAATATAAAGTTATTGTGCATTTTAAAAGCATTGTCTGACTTAAGGAATAATATAACTGAAAGTTACACAGAGCTGAGAGTAGAATTAAGTAAATATTTAAATAATATGTTCACTGAAACTAATAAGAAGATAAAAGAAATGAGAGTAGGGTTAAGTAATAAATTAACTGAAACTAGCACAGAGCTGAAAAAAGAAACTAATAATAAATTAACTGAAACTAATACAGGGCTAAGTAAATAGTTAAATAAGCTGAATGAAACTAGCACAGAATTAAATAAACTACAAGAAACTAGTCAGGAAACTGAATAAATAAAAAATACAAATGCAGATCTTCAACAAGTAGAAATAAATTTATCAGTGGAAATAAATAAAATGCATGAAATGGCAAAAACAAATGCAGATGCAATTAAAGAAGCACAAAAGTCAATGAAAGATGAAATTAAAGGTAAAGTACAGGAAAGTAGCAAAGAAATTAATAAACTCAGAAATAGTTTTGAAAAGGTAAGTACCAGTGTACCAAAGGTAAATACAGATGTAACTAGTTCTGTAAATGCTAATCAAATGCAAGACAAGTGCATAAAGGAGTGTATCACCTTTGTTAACTAACAACACATGAGACGCTACTGCTTTTTCCATAGCATCAGCCTCTCAAACACACAACAATAATGATGACACACATGCGCATGTACCAAATCAGATGTCAAACTAATATTCTGTGCTTAATCAATTACCTTATTGTTATTTGAATGCTTCCTCAAGTACCGTATAATTTATTAATGATCTAGTAGAATATTTTAAATTGAAAAAAATGTGCCTGAAGCATTAAAAGTGATACTTGTTAGAAAATGCTTGGATAACAAAACTTTAGAATGGTTGCATATGCTAGCAGATAGTGAAATGATATTTGAAACATTTAAAGTTTTATTCATGAATAAGTTTTGACTTACCACTGTGCAACATAAGCTTAGGGCAAGTCTAAAAATCTATGCACAAGAATAAAAAGAGAAGGAAAAAGAAAATAAAGTATGTAGGTTATGTGTGGCACAAAAAGAAAAAGAAAACAAAGGTAAACAGTCTGAGACAAAAAAAAAAGAAAATAAAGTATCTGGAACATAAAAGTGGAAAGCAATGTAATTAAAAAATGTATAATAATATCTTTACTAAATGTAGCCAATTGTCGACATAACAAAGGATAGTTTAGATAACAAAATATGTAATAAAATATTGTTAATAAAAACAAAACATAATAAATCTGAATACAAGCTGCATTTATATAGTATAGGATATAAATTGTCAGAAATTGTAAGAAATATAAAAATGTTTAAGAAATAAGTTGTAAAGAAAGGGTAATAAGTGTTAATATGCTTAATTAAATGTTAAATGTATAGCAATTAAAATGATTAATAGTAGCTGTGCTAGTGAATAAACAAACTTCACTCAGATCATTGAACATCAGATTATTAATCTCATACCAGGTCATTGACCTCAAATTGTCGAACATGTGAAATAAATAAATACATTATTCTGCTATATACGACTGTAGTGAAAAACCAGTGAGAATTAAATAAAAGTGACAGTGAAAAATAGGAAGTGCAATAATAAAAAGGTTATGTTTATTTATTTCAGGAGACTTTCAGAAAATACTTAAAAAATTTTAAAAGAAAAAGAACAAAACCAAAAGAGCAATTTTTTAAATATTTCTAAAAGGGGGCAATTTGAGGCAGTATTTTAAACACACAAATAATTTCAGTCTAATTATATAATATGTAAATTCAATAACAGCCCGCCTTGAAGCAATGTGTGTATGTAATAATTTGTAAAATGTATGTAACAGTCATTGCATATGGTTATATTAGTATATATGTGGGTAATAAGGCTATGTGAATATATTATGTAATTTAATAATGCAGGAGCTTAAGACAGAATGAGCCCGAAGTAATTTTATTATCTGCTAAATTTTTCAGTGTATAATTTGATATGTAAATGATATGTGTGCAATGTGAAAACCATGTCAATAGTAATTTTTGTATAATGTAATATTTGTCGTGTGTATAATGTTCCTGTTTAACTAAGTTTAGAATGTCTTGAAATCTGCAGTTAAGGTAGAAATATGCGGTTCGCATGTGCAGCTAAACGCGATCTATTGTGTTATTCTAGGGTAAGGTTATATGACTACTTGTTTCCACTCCGGAAGTATGGAGCGAGGCAAATATAACACATAACGGCAGTTTACCAAGAGAAGTCCGGGAAAAAGGTCACATGATATACACAAACTGACCAATAAGCAATTCGATACCAAAACTTTAGGTCGGAGATTGTGTTCTTTAAATAGTAGAGAGATTCACCCCAAAAATAAGGCAGTACACAGTTTACTTTTAGATTAAGCAGTTCATTTTTAGACACCGAAGAGGAATCCACGATACTCCGTCCAACGAAATTGGCGCGCAAATGGTGATAAGTGAACAGGAACATTATGTAGTGTTAGAGTGAGGAAGTAACAATAAATAGCCATAAACCAAACATTATAGTGAGTAGTAAACTCTCCTCTGAACTCCTAGTACCACCTCTGAGATCGACGAGCATATTACCAATCATGATAGGCAGAATCCTTATCACCGCTGAGAACCAACTAGCCAGGGTAATGCTAAAATTCACTGTACCTGTTTTCTCCATCAGACGTGGCTTCATCTTGTGGTTTTGGCTGGTGGATTTAATCTCGCTGTTACCCTGGCTAGTTGGTTCTCAGCGAGATTAAATCCACCAGCCAGAACCACAAGATGAAGCCACGTCTGATGGAGAAAACAGGTAGAGTGAATTTTAGCATTACTTCTATCTCTACCACTACACCGCGTTCGACTCCATACCGAGCGGGCATCGAACCCGGGACTGCCACAACGACCCAGTCTTCGAAACAATTAGAGAAGACGGGTCCCGACGCAAGCTGTGAGAATAATAAGTTAAAAGTTACTAACAATGGGGTAACCTTGAGTCAATAATGAGTAAGAAAGTTTAACAGTACTACTTGTGATTCTTGGAGTAAAAAATATGTAATTTTGAGACGGTTTAAAAATATCCAATCAACAACCAGAAAACGCTTTAGTTAAATGAAGGTATTCTATTTGAAGTAGTATTCTATTTGTGTGTCCTCAAGAAATATAATACGTATTCGTGTGAGACGAAAAATAAGTTTGTGTTAAAAGGTGCAATTAATTAATTAAAGAATCTCACAGCTCTCTATATCATGGAAGTGTTATTTAAATCGTATCAAGTATTAATAAAAGAAGTGAAGCAAAAATTATAGTCGGTGTAAGCCTACATTCTTGTCTACCAAAACCCTGCTAAGAGAAACGTGTCTCTACTGACGCAGCCGAGGCAAACATAAATATTAAATATTTAAAGAAACAGTTTAATTACAAAGTTAATACTTTTAAAAAATTTGGCAAAAGCCACCTGAAAGTACATTTGGGGCGGAGGCTACCGGAAAGCGGGTACTAGACGTGCGGTTGCAACTACTACAAGTTCGGCTCCCCAACAGTTGAAATATAATACAATTCCTACTTCAAATCAGCTTTTCATACGTAGCAGCAAACAAGGTAAAGAACAATTCTACTTCAAATTGGTGTCCATACGTGGAGCTAAATAAATAAAACAACTCCTTCCAGAAAATATCTTCTTCAATTTAAGGAGATTCCTGCACTCCTTACTTCAAGTTACTCCTTCGTTGAACGATTTTTGTTTATTTATTATTTTCTTAATAATGATTAAAGGAAGTTTGATTAAAATATCATTGGTTCCAATTATGAACATAAAAACATAAAGATATCTTTTGAATTTTCTATGAATGAACTATGAAGATCCTGGATTACTATTTATATAACTTCGAAACCACAAGAAACACAATTTTAATCAGTACAAATACAGAAGTTGAGGCAGTTTTTTAAACGCTTAAAGGATATATTCAATAACAGTCCGCCTTAAAGCAATATGTATATGTAACAATATACAAAAAGTGTATATTACAGTCATTGTATATGTTCAGATTATTGTATACATTTGTAACAATGTTATGTGAATTATTACGTAATTTAATACTGTAGGAGCTGTAAGAATAATAGGTTAAAAGTTGCTAACAAAGAGGTAATGATGAGGTACCCTTAAGGCAATAATGAATTTGAAAGTTTAGTGCTACTTGTGATTCTTGGAAGCAATAATGTAGTTTTGTGACACTTTATAAAATAGCCAATCAACAGCCAGAAAAAAGCTTAAGTTAAATGAAGGTATTCTATTGAAGCAGGATTAGCCGATTAGAAACTGACATATACAGAAATTTACAAATTTAGGCGGTAGAAATCAAGTCAGTTGCTTGTAGACAGCGCACATAACTGGACGTGTTGGTTTAGACAGTGTTCCTAACCGGACGCGAGATGCTTCCTCGAGAAACTTAATACGTATTCGTGCGAGACGAAAATAGTTTACGTGTTAAAAATTGCAAGTAATTAATAAAAGGATCTCATAGCTCTCTATATCAGAGAAGTGTTATTTTAATTGTGTCAAGGATTAATAAATATAGTGAAGTAAACAATTATAATCTGTGTAAGCTACATGCCTCAGACGCACCACGCCTTGCAAAGAAATCCATGTCTCCAACAATAATACTGACGCAGCCGAGTCAAACATAAATATATAATATTTAACAAATTGTCAAATTACAAAGTTAATTTTTTTAAATTTGGGACGAAGGTACCGGGTACCATACGTGCGGTTGCAACTACTTCAAGTTCGGCTCTCCAACAGTTGAACCACAATACAACACCTACTTCAAATTGGCTCCCAAAGCGGGGGGGGGGGGCAAATAACAATACAACAAAATAACAACTTCAAAATTCACACTCATTTGTCTGGTAATCATGAGGATCTGTTACGTACTCCTTCGAAATGAACTTGCATACCTTCAAAGGTTTTTCTATGGTATTTTAAGAAAAACAAAAATGTTGGTTCCAACTATTTATAATTACTATTATTTTTCATTCCCTGTAGGCATGACTTGTGACAAACAAGCTTTTCGTAAATTAGCATTCCCGCTGTTGTTGGTATGAATTTTCCAGTAATTTGAGTTATCGGCTTTAAATTGTCATTCTTTCCTTTTCGAGTTCATGCAAAGGGTAAGTAACATAGGAGCATGTATACCAGCTGACTGTCGTAGCAGCTTCCTGCACGCTTGGTGTGCCATCACAAAGAGTGCGTCATTTATTAACTATTTATTTCAAGGCTTATTGTGATAAACTTAAAGTAAATATAACAAAACAAAAATAAGCACTTGTATAAATGTTTCTAGAATATATGGAGGGGCACACGAAATGTCACACCATTTACACAGAGGACACATTTGTTTTCATTTTTACTTTCTCTATTCTCTACTACGTATAGTAAGTAGGGGAAGTATTGTATTCCAACCAAAAATTTGATACCGAGATTTCACCGAAAATACATGTTTTGAGATCCCCTGAATCCAAAAAAAACATTTTTGGAAACATGTTCGTCTGTGTCTGTCTGTGTGTGTCTGTCTGTGAACAGCATAACTCAGAAACGAACAGTCGGATAAACACCAAACTTGGTATTTAGGTTCAGTATCTTCCAGAGATACGACACGAAGGTTTTCAAGAAAATCCCCCATCCCATATTACCCTTTACATGGAACATTTTTCGAAAATTTTAATTTTCTCAAAAACGGCTCTAGCGATTTTGATTAAAATATCATACGATTAAGATATTTTTATGACAAATAAAATGCATATCTTGAATTTTCTGGGAATCTCTCCAAAAGTATTCTTCATTGTGAACGACTTCTGCATAACTGGTAAACCATAAGAGATAGACAAAATTTTACTACACAAAAATGTAGATCACATTAAAATACACAACTTATGTCATACATTTTTTTTGTTGAGTGAACCATTTTCGAGATATTGCTTGTTATTCCCTTAAATTTTTCAATACTTATTTTCTCAAATGGGAATTCGTTATTTATTTTTTTGTCTTGGATATGCAAAGAGTGTTAATCTGTGGCAAAGGGAATGGTGCTGCACCTAGCAACCAGCTATTAAGAGATATGTATGTGCTTAAAGGCTACTGTTTTCCTATATTGCCCTTGTAAATATATATTCCCCTTACATCTACAAGAAAATTAGCAATAAGTTAAGAGTCTGCAAATTTTTATCTCGATTAACATGAAGTACATGGAGAATAAGCGTTTGTAAAAATAGTTTGTACAAGAGTAGAGAAAGTCATGTGAGTGTAACACATCAGATTTTTATTAAAGAATTACACACTGTAGTTTTGAAAAGTGTCTCCAGCCAATAAGATGTTCAGTATGACCTACGGCCTTGTGTTTGTCAGCACATCCTTATATAGAACACGCCCCCAACATTACGATGTCAGAGCTGTGCTCTACTTTCGAACACTTTGTTTTTTAAGAATCTCCACAAAAAGGAAAGTCGCAAGGATAAATGTCAGGGCTTTTGCCGCACTCTTTCAGGAAAACGATGCGTCATGACACGAAGATCAAACGTCTCGTGCAGGAAATTGAGAACAGTGTTTACAGTGTGTGGGATCTGCATCCTTCATGAACCACAGCGTTTTATATTGCGAGACCTCCTGCCAAGAATTGAGGGATAAAACCGTTTTCTAACATTGATTTGTATTGGTCTTTATTTACGATTGCGTAGCTCGAAATTGCTACCCACGAATTATTTTTTCCCATATGTACGAGGGTGTTCTCTCTTCAAGATTAGGAGTATTTTGTCAGTTCAAATGCCATTTTGGTGAAAGTAGGCCTCATCTGTTAACCACGTGTTGTGGGGTACGTCCTCTTTCTCCGACCACAATATGTAGCCTCCTCTCCTTATCACTTTCTATAAGTTTATGTATTACAGTCATTTTGTATGTGAACAAGTACAGAATGTGGAGTTCTTTGAATTGACCGTCGAGAGATTCCCAATTCAGCAGATGTGCTCCTTTTTGATTTATCGTGACTTCGAGTCAAGACCACACGAAATACTTTGATGTATTCAAGAGTACGGACAATAGCGGGGCACGGTAGTTTTTTCTCTAAAGCTCCTTGTACACGATCAAACCTTTTTTCAATTCAAGAGTTCACAAGAAGAATTATCAAATATGCGCCAAGATTGGACAAGGCTTGACAATGAAAAATGTGTATTTACAAGTTGTCTGTTTGTCAAACTGAAACGCTTCAGAAGACACACAGAATTTACCACGCGCAAAGCAATTTACTATTTGCGGCACAGTATAACATAAAACACTGTTCCTTACTATGGAGCACTTTCAGTATTATTTCCAATGAAATCACATTACATTATGGAATACAATAGAAATAACACTAACTGATTGGTTAACTACACTATATAACATTGCATTAATGTATACTTAATTCGGAAATATTCCTGGCAATTATTTCTTCATATGCCTTCATCCGCTTCGTCTTCTTGTGGTAATCCACGGAGCCCTCGACGTGCAGACATGGCCAGCTTATGTATAACCTAATCAGTTCGCATACGGCATAACTTGCCGGGTAGCCAATTTTGTTTGCTTTCGATTTGTGACGTACAGTAAATACTCGCATTTCATTTGTCAAAGCCATTAAATAATTGTCAAGTTTTTGACAGCTTGTCCTTATTTGCTTTCAAGACTTTCATAGACTAAAGGTATTGGACGCAGTTTGGCAAGAAAGGTTGTGAAGTTGTGGCAACACTTTAAAAGCCTTGTAAAGTATTGAATTTGACAAAAATTTGATCGTGCACAAGGAGCTTAAAAAGTATCAGTTTCGATTTGTTGGCAAACTGTCCTTTGCAAACAGCCAGCTTGTACCAGACGAAAACGTTTCTGTTTCTCCATACACTCTGTTTCCGGTAAAAGCATACAACCTTCTCTTTTGCTGAACAGTCAATCATTCTTTCCACAGAACGTCCACTCTCCACCACTTCAAAAATTGGTGTGTTTGAGTAGTGCTGCAGCAACTGCCAACTTTTAATACTATCTATGGAGCTTTCCACAAACCTCAGGCATTTACTCCACACAGTTTGAAAATTGATTCTACAATATTATCGTTTTAATAGAATAAATAGTATGGCATTTCGTGGCCATTCTGTATATGCTAATAAAGTATAACGTGTAGACAAAGATGTGAATGTGACACATGCTATAAAATCTTATGCCAGATTCAAGCTATCGTCGAATCGACATGAGCCAACGTAAGAGGGTGGCAAGTTGTGCTTGTCATTAATTTTTACTTTCGCCACCATGTATGCAGTAGGGAGAGATGGAATTACACTCCACCAAAAAATTCTATACCGAGATTTTACCGTAAATACATCCTTTGAGCCTGAATCCAAAAAAAGCTTTTTATAAAAATTCCGTGTGCCTGTGCGTGTGTCAAAAATGAAAAGTCTGATAAACACCAAACTTGGTAACTTGGTGTTTAAATTCAGTACCTTCTGAAGATGCGACAAAGATTTTTAAGAAAATCCCCCACCATAAACTAACCTTTACAAGGAACATTTTTCTTAACTTTTTATTTTCTAAAAATTGGCTTTAACGATTTTGATTAAAACATCATATATTGAAGATATTTTCATGGCAAATAAGACGTATATTTTGAATTTTTCTGGAAATAGCCTTTGAAGCCCTCTTCGTTCAGAAGGAATTTTGTATAATCCTGTATAACTATCAAACGTTAAGTGATAGACGTAAACGTACTCCACAAGAAATGTAGGTCTCTTAACACGCACAATTTATTCCAAATAAATTTTATATGACATCAGCCATTTCAGAGATATCTGTTATTAATGGTACGAATTGTTCATTAGTCATTCCTCATATTCCTTTCAACATTCATTTGTTTCTCGCGATTGCATGGAAACAGTATGGACGAGGAATTTCAAGGCAGCGTACAGCGCCCAGTTCTTCAAAATTTGACTATCTGATCCCTTTGTAACTGTAACGAAATGTATAATGTAACTATTTCTGCAAATGTTTATTTAAATTAAATGAAGTAGATAGAAAAATAAGCTTTAGTAAAAAGAGTATCTATACCCACTAATAAAGATAGGGGGTAGAGAAAGTCGTGTGAATGTATCACCAGATTTTTTCATCGTCGCTGCGCCACGTAACACAAACGGCAGATTAAATATCAGAAGCTAGGAATGAATGCTTCAGGTCCTAGAGAGTATATAATTTTGGAGACTTGGTCTTTGATAAGTATGTCATTATCAGCAAGCGCATCTAATGTCCAATATCTTTCATGTCAATGCATAGATGTATATAATCTAATTCACACAAGAAGTAGAGAGACAATGCAGAGTAAAACTGTTAGGCTGGTAACGGAGCGATCGTGTCCTTTATGCTTTATGACGAATCTCCTTGATTTCAAGTTATTTTAAAACTACTGAAGTATTAGTAGGGGATTATGTATTTCCGAGTAAATTATCAATATAATATGGAGTATTAATGTACTGGTAACACTGAGATTATGCATTTAGGCTGTTTTCATGGTCGGAGTCCATTTTGGGCTTTTCATAGCCTTGGCATTTCAGTCCACAAAATGAATGGTTAGGAATTTAACTTTCGGGAGGGTAATTTTAACAAAACATTTATAAATACTCTGCAACTCTCTTATAACTACTTTGAAGCAGACAAAATCACGGAAGAGGAAATGTTAAAAGGCTTTTCTCTGCTCGCGACAGAAGCTTCTTGCACCAGCTGCAGTCTATTAAAGAGTTTTATAACAGTTGTTACTCTGTTCCTCAAGAAGTTCGTATACAACTACCTTTCTAAACAACATTTCGTACTGATTAGACCTGACACTTTCCAAATGACAAGGAAGCTAGGAGTTTAAGGTAAAAATAATAGTACTACTCCAATTTTCCTATGCGCTCATCTCTTGCAAAACTAAACTAAGAAAACGTGTACCATTATCAGTGATAGCCCTCCCTTACCTGCTGAAATTTAACAGTGTTTAATATTTCAGATTTTATAATGTTTAATTTCTATATGTAAAATCGCCTATAAATGGATTAAAATATTCTTAATATTCAGTGATATATCTTCTTAGGTTTTAACTAAAAGAACCTAAAATGAAATTCTATTCTCACGAGAGCTGTAACATTTCTCAACCCCCTATAATCTGCAATTGTATATAGTTTTGTAGTCCCCGAGGAAATTTTTAACTTCGGAAAACCAAACTATTTTTGTTAACAGTTTGCACAAAGAAGTATGCTAAAATGTCCACCACCAAAAACCTCATTATGCATTTAATTTGATACAAAAAGTACTTATTTATAAAAGTGTGGCTGTACGACTAAGAAGTTGTGTTCTCACAGTATTGGGTTTAATTATACAGGGTGAACCATTTAAGTTGAGACTGTACAATATCTTCAAAACTGAGCATTGTGGAAAAAAATATCTTTGATAAAAGTTGCTTGATATTATGGAGAAAGTAAATGTCATTAATCGTGTTTTCTTTGGATTGCCTTATGATGGTCATTTTAGGGTCAATTTATTTTGTATGTTGTTTTCTCATTCCTCATAAAAAAACTAAACAATACTCGTATAAAGCACCTTGCAATTGTTCTTACCAACGTAAATCACAATGGCTGTGTACGAAGAGTGCAATGAATGGTTGGGCCCATTCAACACAGTGCAGCATAATATCAGTAGGCGAGAAGGCAATGAGACATTGCGTCTCTTGTTTTGTTAACCTTTACGATAGGATAGCTACCTTGTATCTGTCAGTGTACTTCCAACTGCTTTCGAGTCCAGGTGAATCCAATGGTAGTATGAACCTACAATTAACGATCACCGAGTAACAACCATCAGTTGCATCCAAGTCGTTTAACATTTGAAGCGTACTCAGTTGACTGTGGGTTGAAATGAACCAACTTTTTAAACCTGAAAAAGTGGAATGGTTCTACTTTACGGGAAATCTAGGAGAGATGTGGAACAGGCTATTCTGCTGTACGCGCAGAAGTTTCCTGAAAGAAGAACTGCATCAAGAGCCTCATTTTATCACGTGATAAAACAATTCTCCAAAGAAGGCAGTGTCCAGCCAAAGAAAAGGAGGCGCATAAGAACAGCTACGGACGAAGGTAGGGAAGTGAATTGTAACCCTCATGTCAGTTCTCGCGAATTAGCAACCAATATCCAAAAGCAGTATCCTCAGAATGTTGAAACGGCATAAATTCCATCCCGACCATGTGCCATTACATCACCAACTACATGGTGACTATTTTCTGAATGGACTAACGTTCTGTAGGTGGGCACAAGACAGACTGCAGATTAATAACTTTTTCATTTCGTATTGTTTAGTGACGAGTGTACTTTCACAAATCATGGTGAAGTAAATTGAGGCAGTATTTTTAACACTTAAATGATTTCAGTCTAATTAAATAATATGTAAATTCAATAACAGCCCGCATTGAAGCAATATGTCCATGTAAGAATTTGTAAAATGTATATAACAGTCATTGCATATGCTTATATTAGTGTATCCATATGTAACAATGTTATGTGAATATATTACGTAATTTAATAATGTAGGAGCTGTGAGAATAATAAGTTAAACGTTGCTAACAATGAGGCAACAATGAGGTAGCCTTGAGGCAATAATGAATTTGAAATTTTAGTGCTACTTGTGATTCTTGGAAGCAATAATGTATTTTTGTGACAGTTTATAAAATAGCCAATCAACAACCAGTAAAAGCTTTAGTTAAATGAAGGTATTCTATTGGCATAGGATTAGCCAATCAGAAACTGAAAAGGAGAAAATGTTACAAATTTAGAGTTCAGTTGGTTGCAGACAGCGTTACTAACCAGACGCAAAAAGTGTCTTTAAGAGATTTAATATGTATTCGTGAGAGACGAAAAATAGTTTATGTTAAAAAGTGAAATTAATTAATATAAATAATCTCACAGCTCTCTATATCAGTGAAGTGTTATTTAAACCGTATCAAGTATTAATAAAAGGAGTGAAGTAAATTTATAATCTGTGTAAGCCTACATTCTTGCCGCACCACAACCCTGCTAAGAGAAACGTGTCTCTAACAAATACTGACGCAGCCGAGGCAAACATAAATATAATATTTAAAGAAACAGATAAATTACAAAGTTAATATTTACTTTTAAACTTGGGGCAAAGGCCACCTGAAAGTACATTTGGTGCAAAGGCTGCCGGAAACTGTTTACTATAGATGCGGTTGCAACTACTACAAGTTCGGCTCCCCAACAGTTGAAATACGATACAACTCCTTCAATACAACCTGCCTCAAATTGACGCCCAAAGCGTGGTAAAAATAACGTAACAAACCATCTTTCTTCAAAATCGAAACAGTATGCACTATTGCGCTGTGGAAAACCCACATTGGTTACGAGCAGTGCAACATCAGAGACCCTGGTCTGTTAATGTGTGGCGTGCGATTTTGGATAACAAGGTAATTGGGCCGTACTTCATTGATGGCACCTTAACAGGTACAAAGCACAGAAACTTATTAACGTAGGAGTTGCCGTTATTGTTAGATGTGCCATTACAAACCAGGTCGCAAATGTGTACCAGCACGACGGATGCCTTGCGCACTATGCGCATACTGCTAGGGATGTTTTAAATAACCGTGATGGTTGGATAGGTCCCATTAATTGGCCAGCTCGATCTCCTCACCTTAAATCACCAGACTTTGTCTTATGAGGTTACCTTAAGGAAAGCGTGTTGTGAAACATCGACTGCGGACAATATGAAGGCGTGCATACGAAGTTAATTGTACCAGTATCGAACGAGAGATGCTTTTACGGACACATCAATCGTTCATTCCAAGAGTTGGGGAATGTATTAGGTAGAAGGGTATCATTTTTAACATTTATTATCCTAAAGTAGGTGGTGATAGGGTGTATCTACCTTTCATCAATGTTTAATTGTCTACACCAATGAAAGAACCGTGTGCTATGTAGAAAATGGTTTATAAAAACTGTTTATTTTGTGATGAAGAATAAGGAAACAAAATAAAAAATGTTGGTTCCCAATTACGATACGTAACTTGACCTCAAATGCCATTCCATGGATGGCCCAACCTTCATTGCGCTTGTCGTTCACAACTACTCAGTATTTTCATTGTTCTTTATGTTAGTGTAAGAATAATTGTAAAGTTCTCTATACAAATATTGTTTAGTTTTTTATAACGAGTGAGAAAATAACATAAAACGACAGGTTCCCATTTAAAAAAATGAAATCACATTAAAATGTGACTCACATCTCCTCTAAATAAAAAACGAATCATGGCATTTACTTTCCCCAATAATATCAAGCAACTTTTATTCAAGATATTTATTTCTACAATGATTAGATCTGCAGATATTGTATAGCTTCGACTTAAATGATTCTACTGCATAAGTGTTCGTTGGTTTTTAATTAATTGCTTTTGGGTAATTAGCCTCGGCGTAGACTCTTCCTAGTCTCAGCATGGGTATTCGTGAGCGATAGATTCTGAAATAATTGTACTTGAATTCCTTTAATATATGAATAGTTGTTAAAAGTAAACCGCCTATTTAATGCTGCTAATATGCTACAAAAATATTTTTATATACGTATGCAATCATAAACCCAAGGCGAATTCTTTGTATCCGCGTTACTTTAATATCCTTGATTTTGTATATTTACTAAGCGTTTTCGCAGTGTGCAATTTTAATTATTCACTCCCGTCGTCGTTTTGAATGGTAATCAACGACGACGACGCGATGATGATAATAATGATGATAATAATATTGAGGTGTTTAGCTACAATCAGCAGACATGACGAATGACTGGAAAAAACTAGTAGCACTGATGAGAGACTTGTAAGAATTGCAAGACGAACGCAAGGCGAATGACGCTCCGATGTTTGCATGCGATTTTTCTGACAATAGTCAATTATATCTCCATCTTCTATCGAACTTTCCTAACATTTCCATTGATGAATTTTCATTATAATTTTGTGATTTATTACGGGAATTCCATTTCACTGAGTGTCTACCATAATATCTTAGTGCTGCAAGCGTGTTTGAGAAGCTTCTTTGGCTTCCCAACGTTCTTCACGGTGAGTGCACATGACGTCAGTATTAGCGTGAACAATAATTTTGTGTCGCTTTGTTAACTACTTCCACTAAGTGTTAGAAATTCCCAATGCTGAGGCTACGATACCTAAAGAATATCCTCGTCTTTTCCTGTTGGCGTATATAAAACATTTAGCTACGTTAATAACATTCAATTATTAATACTACCGATATACAAGCGATATGTCTTGTTCTTGTTGATATTATGAATGTTAAATAGACACATAGTTAACCTTTGTTTTAAGAAAACAAACAAATACTCCATATGACATTATATACAACAAGTTGCATTAATTATTCTTAATTACTCTTCAGCTATTCTAAGTGCCATAATACTATTTCAAAACGCTCGAAAGCTTGCAGAATATATTTATTTATTTATTCATTTATTCACCATCCTTCCCACATGCATGTCATACCTGGAAATAACAATACCTTATATATTTTTAATTTGATTTTTTATTTAAATTCCTCATATTAAAAGTTGCCACAAGTTGGAGAAAAGGGAAGGATGTTTTTAGCCTACCTAGAGGTTGCGCTCAAGTGATATAACTTTAAACACTCATCAGGGATGTTTTTAATATATGGTCCGTTATGCAATAAAATAAGAAGTACTGAATATTTGGGTTAACTAGCGTTTTATTCCATTGTATATACCTTAAGCTTTCTTTCCACATCGTTTTCACAGTCACTTAAATTATCATTCCCGTGTAGAATCAATTTTAGTCGCTCTTTATAATAGAAGTTCGCCGTTAATCCATAAACCAATTGTACAATTTCTGAGATACATTTTTTATCTAAAGCAATTGCATTTCTAGTGTCGTTGCTTTCATGAGCCGAGTCAAACTAGTGATTCGGAAGTCAGATCATTTTTCACAGAGTAGCTGCAAGAAAACAATTGTGAATCTGCAAGTTAATGTGATGTTAGGCAAAAACAAGCAACTCATTATTTATTCCTTCAATATGCTTTCGTCCACATACCGCATATGTTCCCTAAGAGGTTACCACAGCTTATTTTTAATACAGAAAATTAATTACAGAAACTAGATGCACTGGTAGCGGAAGTGTATGATGATGCTCTAAGTAACATATGATACGATAAGATAAATGTTCGAAAAGCAACTGGTAGAAAAGCAGTGTAAGGTTTGAAGGTTTCGGTAAATAACTAAACTATAAAGAAATATTTAGTAATCCGTACTTTATTGTAAAACGGGCCTTGATTTTAAAATACCTCTCGTAAAACAAGCCAGTCCTTAACATGTTGAAAACTTCACATTATTTGTGGCATATCTTTGAGAATGGTTTTCAAAACTTAGGTAATTCTTTTATGACAGTGTAGACACAAAAGTGATTCCCTTTTATCTCCCGAGTGTTAATAAAGAAATATGGTACGCAGCTGGGAAATATATGTTGTCATTATTACTAATTTCTACTGCATGCAGTATTGAACTACACCCTTGACGAACACTATCTCACGTCGTCCTCCGTGGCATAGTGGTTACCGTGCTAGCCTCTAGTTCCCGAGGTCGCGGGTTCAAACCCGGCGGAGAACGATGGATTTTTTTCGGGCGTAAAAATCCTTAGCATTACTTCCTACGGAAGGGAAGCAAAGCCGGTGGTCCCGTGTCGTAAATTCACGGCACGTAAAACAACCTCAAGACTGATAAAAGGCCTCTAAGCAAAATTAACGGTCTTTGACGCCTAATATAGAATGGGACACTAAGGACCACAGCAGTTAAATAAAACTCAGTTTATTTTTTAACACTATCGCGCACAAAACTTCGAAATCTGTCTTTCACTTAAGTTGAGACCTAACCTTTTCCAGAGTATTTAAATAACAATGGTATGCTATTATCCGCAACATATCCTGGTTCGCAAAATAATTTATCTTCCACGAATTCTCCCTTTGCTAATTATGAATACTATTTCTGTAATTTGATTTAAAATCATTTACAAGCATCTGAAATTAGTTTACATTTTCGTGCATCTCGGCAAACATAGTACACAATTAGCTTGTACACTTCACGACAATAGTTCCATGACTCGAGCGGTTTGAACAGTGCACGAGTGGTTCAATAATTCTGTCTCCCGGCGTTCGTTACAACAATCGGCCAGAGTGCAGTGTAACCTGGCACGCAAACGCGTAGATTCTGCCCTGCACGATTACTCCTACAATTCTTTAAAGTTTTCCTATGACAATGTAATCAATGACAAATGGAACATGAAACACCAGGGAAGCAGAGTCAGCTGTATTGTCCTTCCCCACATTCGTCATTTCAGGTTCGCTCTCCTCCTAGGTTGAATACAGGCTACTAGAGGCCACATACAAATAAGGTGACAGTAAACTTCTACGTTTAAGTGGATGCACTACTCAGAGTCCTATTTTCAGACATTTTTAATCACTGTAGATGCACCTTTAGCGCAAAAACATTAGACATTAAACATTTGTCTGTTTAATAGCAATATCTTCACGCTTACAAGAGTTATAAAATGATTTTACCGTCTTACATCATCACATCGACGGTCCCAGGAAGATATATTGCACATGTTTGAGCCAGGATTCTTTTAAAGTTGGAAAAACTATAGCAAAACATATAAATGAAGTAGTAAAACCAGTGAATAATTATAAACTTTGTTTCCTTGCTCCTCATCAAGAAAAATGTTTCATTAAATTACAAGAAAAATAGTTAATAATAATAATAATATTGATAGTGAGAATAGTAATAATAACAACCATGAGTTAAGCAACAAAATAATGTGATTAGTGCTGCGGCAAGTTATACATTGCGGTTATAATTACCAACTTATAAGGATAGCTACAGGCTGAAGTAAGCTCATACAAGCTGTGAAATGTTACAATCCAAGCCGCAAAATGGCTTCTTTTTCCCATTTCCCAAAGTAAGTAATGGAGTGTATTGTAATCCGAGCCTCTTGAAGATTGAAAATATGCACTTGTTTATACTTGTGCACTTGCTGTTCTTGCTTCCGCCATTATCCATAAACGAAATGATTCGAAAACCTTTTCTGGAGCAGTCTTATATTTCCGTGGAGTAGCATCCATGGACTTATTTTCTTGCTTCACAGTTCCCTGTAAGCAGTTAATTGTAGTTCCAGAAAGCTGTGCATTGATGACCAGCTATCAACTTTTAGATGGACTTGGATTACACGAACTTTAACTACCATTACGTTCTTCTTCTTGAGTAGATTCTGTGCATGTTTATTTTACATTTAAAAGGTCACCATAAATTTCGGAGGCATAGGATGCAAGGGTTATAGAATGCTCTTAAAAATACAGCAACAGAATCGTGAGATTCTCGCGCGTTAGAAGCGAAACTTCTTAGGTTCTAGCATTTGTTCTAGCATATTAGAAGATTATAATAGTATCAAAATATTAGCTAATATTAGTATATTAGGTTTAGCATACAAAAGGGGTACAATATGCCTCTGTAGCATAAGCTTTATGGCTCACTTTTACTTTTAGCATGATTACTCAAAATGTATTTTTGTTTGCTGAGGATTTAAAATTATACATGAAAATTGTGCACTATTTGAAAGAATATAAACTTCAGAATGATGATGATAATAATAATAATAATAATAATAATAATAATAATAATAATAATAATGTATTTGAATGGACTATTGTAAATAATTTTTTTACCGTTGATAAGTACTATGTATTAACTATAGCTAGAAGTCATAAAATATGTAAACCACTGTACACTATGAATGGCATAGTGTAAGTTGAATTAACGCAAACAAGTCTGGGTTTAATTATAAGTGATAACTGGTCGTTTAATTACCAGATAGAATCGATAACGAACATAAAATTTGGGATTTTTATTTAGAAGTTCTAAAGGTCTTAAACGTTTTTCGATGATTTTTTGTATGATGCTTACGTTAGGTCTAAAGTTGAATATCCTTCACCAATTTGGAATCCATATTTTCAGATTCTTATAAATCAAAACAGTTCAGAAAAAGTTTTAGATTTCTTAATTTTAAGAAGTATAATTGTGGACTGGTGGTTATACAGGGCGAAATAATAGTCGAAACGACCCTAATACACGATCACTTTAAAACTTCACTTTATTTAAAACAGAATACAATAATAATATTACAGCATGCTCAGCTAATGAACAGTATAATACGCAAGCGTCTACTGGTTTCCTATGCTACGTATTAACACAGTACACGCGGCGCAAGCACATAGACGGTATATGACGTATGCGACGGAGAGAGAAGAAGTGATTCCCCCTCTCTTTCTTCTGAACTGCTGGTTGGAGTCTCTCGACTAGACCAACTCATGCGTTTCACTTTTCATCTGAACCAGACAATTTGCCCTACCGTGCCTAATGAAGTTTTACTTCAATGAAATCACCACGTACTAAGGGATGGCGAATAACTGTTCCGCATTACTGTAGTAAATCATAGATGGTTTCGCAGCGATGAATTCAAATTACTAGACCACTTTCACCTTCCGAAAGTTCAGACAGGCACGGATTGAATAAGTAGTCTCTATTAGCTATTGATGCGTTTGTCAATACTATTGCAGAAAGTTTCAAAAGCGATTTTATATATATATATATATATATACCCCATTACAAGTATACTACAATGTTACAGTCTCGAAATTTCAAGACCATTCCTAAGTATGTAAATGGTAAAGGCTGGTTGCGTATGTCACCACTGTCAGTAGTAGCAGGTAGAACACGTCAAATGATAATTGACGAGTATTCCAAAATGTTGCGAAAATTGGGTAACGTATGGGCGCCTGATATCATCTGTGAATTTTCGTCAAGGCTTGAGACGGCAATATTGCGGGGTACCCAGTAAGAGCTCAAAATGGAACTTTTCAAATAGTAGCGTGGACAATGAACAGTTCTCTAATTATTTAGAGACGTTTGCATAAATCTGTTCATTATTTACGTGAAAGCAGTTTAAGGCGATGTAACCATTTTACCATAGTTAGCAAGTAACTTACTTCACAGGATAATTAGATGATATTTGAATGTGTTTGTTGGATAATGCACCATGTGTCTCATAAAAATTCATATAAAGTTTTTGGAGCAACTAGCGAGTTAACAGTCGAGGGTAAAGTGTTGACTAATATCAATAGAAGTGCATACTAACTATATTGCGTAAACTAATTCTATTTAGCTTGCTTAATGGTAAATACAATGGTTCGACTAAACATAAATTTGAGTATTACGTATAACTTATAACTTAATCTCTGAAGAAAGTTTGACATCTCCGCTGACATGTAATGACATATGACTATCGCGCATCCAGCACAAAGATTGAGATAAGGGTGTCAAAGAAGTCGATGACGTAATGTGTCTCTTAGATGTTCCTAATGTTCAGCGACTAGCGTGCCCAAGAATTGTCATAATTTGAGCCACTAATATAATGCTTGAATATGTAACTATTTATAGAGAAATAGAACACAACTCAACTCCAAAATTTGTGGACAGCATACATTTTCTTGAGGCATTTTTCACAACTTCCACAACTACATGTTGAGTGAACAGATGAAATGACAGTGGCTTCAGTAGTGGAAGTTCTGCTTTATTTCTGAAAAAAGATTTTGGAAGAGGTGGTGCTACCCACTGAATGACGCTTCTATTTTAAATTTTCTTCCTGGACAACTTCTTGAGGAATTTCTGGAGGGCTGTTCATTTCAGAATAGGAGACAGGATTCCAACACGATGGGATTTCACTTCACATTGACTACAGTGTACGCCGTCTCTTAGACAATGATTTTCCGAATGTGAAAACCCACCAGTTAGCCCGCTAGAGATCCCAATCTCAGTCGCTTAGTCATTATCTTTGTGGGAAATAGAAACGCAAAGTTTATCACCAAGAAGTATAAACGGTGGAAGGGCTTACAAAGAATCTTTTTCAGCCTTAAGAGGGAACAAGACACAATCCTGCAGTTAGAGGGCGCGTTCCGGAGGATTTATTTCAGCGCTGCAAAGTTTGGACATTTGGAACATCTGCGGTAAAAGCTGTAATACTAAGTCTTATTTAAATTCTTGCAAAAATAATTCCTAAAAATACAAGGTTCTGCATATTTTTTCAAAACGTATTTGATAACTTTTCATAAGTGCCTTCATCGTGGATTTAGGTACTTACATATCTTCGATATTAAGCCTTAAAGTAAGTTTAACTGTTGTGCTATAGATCACTAATTTAAGTTAATTAAAATGGGACAATATAAACCCTACATTAAATAGTAGTATTCTTCACATTTACTTTCCTTCGCAGTAGTGAAGATAATGAGAGATGAAACTGAGTTTTAGTAATTCACACAACCTAGTTATGCTCTTATCATTATCATCATCTGTAGCGTTCAAGTCGCAGCTGAGTTTAATTTCTCACTAAAAAAGCGCCGAAAGAACCAGGCGATTGTTTCCAAAACATCTCTCTGTTTCCTCTCCCTTCTCTGCTGACCCGTTCATAGAAGGCGAAAGTCTGCCGGTGCTGGGCTACTGTGTTGCAAAATTATAGCTGAAATGGTGCTTTTTCTTGGAAATGACGACAGATACAAATACGGTTAAGTCAGACATTTTAATTTTATCGTGAACATGTATTCCCGGTTTTCCTTTAATGCTATGGGATTCATGGTTTAAGTTGCCGAAAGAACTCAGCAGGATTTTCTAGGCATGCCATGACAATGATTAATGATCCGAATGAAAAGAGGCCAGATGGCCTCACCTTAATCCCGTGGACCAAAGGAAAATGTCGACTGTGGGAAGCTGACACACTAGCTCCCTCTCACTTGCCTAGAACTACCGCCCAAGCCGGCTTTCCTGCTTGTCATCAGTTCATAAAAAACTTAATAAGTACAGGGAACGTACCACCTAGTTGTTATCGTCTTTGCTGTGGAAACGATGGGCTCTGGATGTGCAGAAGTTAAGGCATTAATCGCTAATTTGAGCCAAAATCTGCAGGTTATCATCGGTAATCCTGAATAATAGCGTATTTTAGGCAGCGAAATTGATATACAGAGAGGAAATTCCTCGGGTGTAAAGGAGACATTTCCGGAGTGATCCTCATTTGATGAAAGTTTGTATTTTACTGAATATAACATCACTTAATTACGCTTTTGAAAATACCTCTCTCTATTTAAAACTTAATGCTCCTAAACCTATGTAGTTCAGCTGGACAAGTTAGAGTCGTTGATATAATATTTATACAAGAAAATTATTGCCATTTGAATAATTTTATGAAATAAGTTTATTATGCAACAGGTACAATCAATAGAGAGAGTTGGGCCAATTTTTGCGTTTATATGGGAAAAGATAGGGAAAACGAAGGTAGATACAATGGTGCAAGGAGGAAAATGCGTTTATATGGGGAAGATAGGCAAAAATCTGGACAGATGATAGACTAGGCAGATGCTGAAGGAGGGGAATATGCACTTATATACAGGAGTGATAGGGAATACGAGGAGAGCTACTAGACTAGACAGGGCTTGAAGGGTAGAATATGGCTTTTATATGGGAGAGCTAGAAAACCAGGAGAGGTATTAAGCTAGCAGGGTTGGAATGATAGAGTATGCGTTTATTTGGGAGAAATAGAGAATACGAGGGCCGATGCTAGGTTAGACAGGGTCTGAAGGAGGGGAATACGCTTTATATGAGAGAGGTAGGGAATACGAGGAGAAGTGTTAGGCTACACAGAGTTTAAGTGTGGAGTATGCGTTTATATGCGAAAGATAGGGAAAGCGTGCACATATAATAGGCTAGACAAATGCTGAAGGAGGGAGAATATGGACTTATACAGGATAGATATGGAATACGAGGAGAGGTACTAGACTAGACAGGGCTTGAAGGGGAGACTATGGCTTTTATATGAGAGAGATAGCAAATCGAGGAGAGATATTAAGCTAGGAGGGTTTGAATAGTAGAGATGCGTTAATATGGAGAGGCGAGGAAAACGAGGATAACTGCTAGGTTGATAGAGGCTTCAAGGAGGAAAGTGCGTTTATATGGGAGAGGTAGGGAAAACGAGGAGAGACCCGAGGTAGAGCTGATGCTGAAGGGGGAATACCCTTTATATGATAGAGGTAGAGAATTCGCGGAGAAGTAGTAGCCTACACAGTAGTTGTGGAGTAGGGTATTCGTTTATGTGGGGAAGATATGGAAAACGGAGAGAGATTCTATGCTGGGATAAAGTTGAAGGATGGGGTAATGCGCTTTATATGCGAGAGTTAGGGAATACGAGGAGAGGTGCTAGTCTAGACAAGGCTGAGGAGTAGAGAATGCGTTTGTATGGGAAATATAGGGGAAACGGGGAGAGATGCTAGGCTAGACAGAGGCTGAAGGAGGAGGAATGCAGATTTATACCGGGGAGATAGGAAACCAAGGAGAGATGCTAGGTTAGACAGATGCTGAAAGAAGGGATACTCATATGTAGGAAGTAAGGAATACGAGGAGGGTTGCTAAGCTAGTCAGCTGTTAACGGTACAATGCGTTTATATGTGACAGGTAGGGAATACAAGGAGAAGTCCTGGGTTGAGGTTTAGGAGTCGAGTATAGCTTATATAGCTAAGATAGGGAAAACGTGGAGAGATGATAGTCTAAAAACGACATTTATATGTGAGAGGTAAGGAATACGCTGAGGGATAATAGACTAGACAGATGCTGAAGGAGGGAGGGATACGCATTATATGAAAGAGATAGGGGAAACGTTGAGTGATTCTAGGCTAAACAGAGTTAAAGGTAGAGTGTGTTTTATATGAGAGGGTGAGAGATAGTAAACCGAGGGAATCATCTCTTTTGCAGTTCCAACTGAGGAACCTCCGTTTTCAGCACAGCAGCCCACTACTTTAACAGTTTTAATCACATTTCTATACTTAAACTACTTCCTTGTATGTATGCTACATCATTGGAAGCTGCAATAGCCTCCAAATGCGGAACAATATCTGTTAGAGATATTTTTACTTGTGTGGAGAGATGGGAATCTGATGTTCTACTTGTATTTTTACTTTTATTTGCTCAATCGAAAAAAAAGTTGCTCGAAAATGTATGCCTCGACTACTAAAACGCTCTCTACACACTTTTAACAAATGTATCATTTTACAATGTAATAATTCCATCTGCAACTCCTATGGTGCTGTTTTTGGTTCCATTGCCAAGGGATTGGCAAAAAGAAGAAAATCAATTTGCATGCTTTTGAAATCTAAAATCTTTGAATATGTCCACTATAAACTGATTTTTCAGCCTTTATATTGGTTCAACAATTGTCAAAACTGGTACTTTCAATGGAAGGTAAATATGGCAAATGATACAATTCCCCTTACAGAAAGTGATCTTTAATTACTTCTAATTTTCCTGCAAAGCTCATCACTGAATCAAGCATAGCCACAATGGTATTCGCTTTTGCGCGAAGCTTCGTATTTAAGCAACTTAGATGCTCCATTACATCTGTAAGAAAGTCTAAATAGTTGATCTATTCCGGCTGTTCCATTTCTGGAATTGCTTTATCATTATAAAATCAAATCTTGTTATTAGGTTTGTAATAGCAGTCTGAGAAAGTCACTAAATAGTCGCTATTACTAATAAAATATTACAGGTTTTTTATGCACGTACTAAATTACCCGTTGTTTCATAAACTCGCAAATTTCATCACGCTACTCCAAGAACCGACGAAGCATGCGACCACGGCCACCTCACCTCAGTGCATTAAGCGAAGTCCTCAAAGTCGGAGTCCATATTTTGTAGGAATGCTTTGAACTGACGATGCTGAAGCGATTTCGATTGAATTTTATTAATGGTTTTGACATGCTGCATTTGGTAAATATTAGCTGCAAGTGCCTCTTGATGAATAATGAAGAGAAACAGGTGTATTTTAGTGATAATTCTTAATTCATTTAAATGGGAAGAAATTCTGGTAACAAAGCTCTTTTTTACTCCAGCCATTCCCGGAACTCCATCGGTCACAACAGTGACTAATTTCTCTTACTCCAACTGCTTTGATTCTATGAATTCGGCATATTACCTCCCCAGGAGTACAATATTTCATAGGAGTTAGGCCAAGAAGAAATTCGCATACAGAACAGCCTTCGAACAAATAAAGCCAACCGAACAGTATCAGTTAGGGCAGTGCTCTCGTCCGTATTAAGAGAAAAATAGAACAAATCTTTGAATTTTTTAAAATCTGCTCCTCTACATTGGCTGAGATGTCGTCACTTTTTCGTGCTATGGCTTGTAATGTGAAGCCGAAATTATGAAGTTAGTAGTTATCATAATATTCTGAAAAGTATAGCGATATAAAATTAAGTAATAATGTATTTAAAATCAGGGTATGTATAAAACGTAGAAGCATTGTGAAAATTGTTGACTGTAAAAGCGACAGATAGACCAAACAGGCACAGTTTTGTTAATTAGGGACCAGCCCCAGGTATAAAGGGTAACATAGCTGAAGCCAGTTTCTCTTGGAATTATTGGATGCAGCTGTACTTAGCCTGGTGAAGGTCATTCTAGGCTTCAGGACGCCGAGTTGTGACGAGCGTTTGAGGGGAGAGTAGGGGAAGTAGTAGCTTGTTTTTCCTAGCGCGGTGGTGAACTTCAGTCTGTCCTGAGCGATTGGTGAGAACGGGACGACATTCTCGTCGAGTTGTGAACATTGGCGGCGAACATGCAAGAGGGTAGAACGTTCAGCTGTAGTTAATAATCTTCGGTCTTGGTAAAGACACAGTAGCATCGTATGCATTTAAAAGTGATCGGCAAACCTTAAGTTTTATTTTAAATGTTGAAAATAAAAGTGTTCCAAGAAAGCGTTCGTGTTTCTCTGTACATACACTCGCGCATACCCAGTGATTAAGATCTCATGCTCGAGCAGCCGTGGCAAAGTATAAAAAAAACAACTAGGAGGAGAAACGCAGCAATCGTGAGGCAAAGGTACTCCTATATTGTTGGAGGACGTAGCGTGGCTGCGTCACATGATAGCTTTATTCTTTTGAAAGAATGGACGTACTGAGGTCATAGCTTTTCGGCTAATTTTATTATACAATTTTTAATAAAATCACGGTCATTAAAAGGGTTTATTCACCCATTTCCAATGATACAATATAGCCAACAAGAGGAATGTTGTTTTGGAACTGTAGATCTACTTTTGGTTTGAAAATTATCCTTTGCTTCTTCTAGCGGAATAATCCTATCCTCCAAACCCTAAAGAATAAAGGATTAAGCGGCTATTTATTTCAGTTTTCATTTGCTGTTGTGCAACAATTGTTTGGTGTTTCATCACTACTGATCCTTTTAGTGTGTATTTCCGTAATAGTGAACATTAATAAATAATGATAACATTTAAACACACTGTACTCACCTGCGATAGCATTGTGACCTGTGTGGGCTGTTTCATAATGTTCTTAAACTCTGTATTTTCTTGCACCATTAAATACATTCAAACAAATTTCCCCGATCTACTACCCCCACCCCGCAAAATCGTCCTCATTGAACTTACGTTTATAAGACGTGGAAGGTTTAGACAGCGACATCACTCCGTTACAATCCACCACTGTTTGTTTCGAGTATGATGATATTCACTCAAGTGTAGGGATGTATCGGTGGGTACAAAGTCCACGTGACGCACAGGGACGGTGAGCCAAGTTCGGCTTGATCCCACGCTTGAACATGGCTGCTGTAAATCACAGCATATCCAGAATGGGTGGTGAGCCCAATGCCTAGTATGGCGGTGAAAAAGGAGGAAATTAAAATAGTGATGAAAGGGATGATAGGAAAATTTGTGGATCAAATTATCAAGCCCAACATTCGCCTAGCGACCAAGGAAAACCGTCGCTAAAGATCCCCAGCTCTCGACACAGATAAAAATACCTATAACAGATATTGTGCCACATTTAGAATCTATTGCAGCTTCCAATGACATAGCACACATACAGAAGTTAAGTATAGAAATGCGATTAAAATGTGATTCTATTGCTACGTCTGTTAAGTTGTATTTTGGAGAACCTACTAGTTCTAGAATCTATCTGATGCTTAATTTACTCTTTATTGAAGATTATCGCTTATTATGCAAAATGCCTTACTTCTGTGGTCTTGTGAATGCACAGTAGGCCTTTCTTATCACAATGTTCAGTCGTAACTTAAGTTAACGCCACTTGGTGCAAAGGTCGATTTACTCCTCCCCCTCCTTCCAAATACATGTCATGCGGGAAGTATCAGACTGGCTCGGTGTTTGGACATGGCTTATCTGGAGTTTGCTTGCTCCTCGACAGCCTACTGCCCTAGGACATTGGCTTGCAAGACCTTTGGGATGTAAGTCCTCTAAAGAGTAGGGTAATCCGAACAAAATGAAATAAATATTGTATGCAGCCATGTCTCTCGGGAGTCAAAATGGGCTACTGACGAAAGGGAATGATACGTGGAATTTAATAATATGTCTTCAATTTGCAATTAAACTGTATACAATGAAGACTTTTCGTATTTACTCCGCAGCTCTGAGGAAACTATCTACAAGTGCGATGTGCAAGACTGAGGGTTGTCTTTTTCTGGCTATTCAGAAGCAGAATATAATATTTTTTCAATGCCATTGGGCCACAATGACAAAGCAACAGCGTTACTTCGCTCGACAATAACAACTTAGTTCCTGATCTATCAGGTAATAAAATTTCTAGGACATTTGGCTACAGATATTCCTGCAACATTATTATCTCACTTAATGAAAACCAAGATTTAATGTTTCTTACAGTTTGTCTAATATCAGTAACGTGGTCCCATAACACTTTACCTGAGCATGACTGATGCACTGTAGTGTCCTTTGAAAGCATGTAATGCATTTGTTTCTCAACAAAAGTTAACATTATTGATGGAAATATGAGCAGCTATTGACGCAGTAATTTGTATCACAAAAATGTTAATGTCAGTGAGATTGTAGTGTGAATATGCATTGTTGTGTGACATTGATTTGAGATGTTTGTTGATTGTAAGCATTGTCGAGAAGTGGGTTTATACGGCCTTACTGAAACTGACAATAATAGCGTGCAATAATGTGGCGAGGGGGTGAGCTGTTTATCATTATTAGAGTCGAGCAAATGACGTCAGAGTGGCGTGTTTTTCTTAGAATTTTCGGGAACATTTTCCCCAGAGCATATGTTTTCGTAATTTTCATTGGATATAAATATAGACGCTAATGTTGGCGCGTTTTATTAACCAATAGCAGCTCGGTTATAATCTTTAGGCATATTGGGGCGAGGAAGTATAAATTCAGTGTGAGGGTCAACTTTCATGTAGTTCAACAGAGGCATTCATGGAGTATGCGTCGCATGCAGGTTACGCGTCGCAAAGTTATGAAAAATCTCTCGTGTCGTAAAGTTAATTACACAAAAAGTTGAAGTACGCGAATTAATAATGTGCACTAAATAAGTTATTATAACAGTTTCAGTTTGGCGAGTGTCAAGGTTAATAGGTGAAAGTGAATAATGTGTTACGACAATAAAAGTGTAAAACAAATTCTTTTTTATCAGTGTTATCTTTGGATAAAAACTCCTTTCCGTTTACACACCTGTACAAGATAAGTGCTTGACCGAGAAATCATAGCTAGCCGGAGGACAGTGAACCCAAAATTAAATACAATAACAGGCGCTCAGTAAAAGATAACACGAAGTGACCGTGACAAATTGTCTTTCATACGTGCGGCAGATAAAAATGAAGCATCTTCCAACTACCAATAAATAAACACCACACTATCCTTAGCACAATTCAAAATAAAAATGCAATTGTTTATTTTAAACCGAACTGGGAGAACTTCTTTCTGTCCTCGTAGACATGGTATTATGTGATCTGTGCCTTGAATTGTTACAGTACTTGTGTGTTAATCTCTTGTTTTAGTTTGTAATCATATACTTCAAACATCTTATTTATAATATTCACTGTCAAATACTAGCAAGAGAAGGTGCATTTTAAGTGTTATTACTTTGTCCATTCTACGAGTTACTCGTTGTCTGCAAAGAATTCGTTTGTAGGCAAACTGTGGCACCTACTTGGAATAAATATAGTAGATTATTTCAACGGCGTCGCTTCCTATTAAGTACAGGTAACTTGAAATTGAGCGCACGCTTCGCTGCTTATTTATACCCTTTGAAAGTATTATGCTGCAGATTTAAATAAATAGTCTGCTATCTAACGTCAGACACATACAGTGTGCAAAACCTACTGTGTAACTCGCTTCTAACAAGATGTGTGATATACTTCTGGAATTTAAATGGTGATCTATCAACAATGTGAAAACCTGTCCGTAATCGGGGAACCAAGTGCCAGTGATTTGATCGGTGCTTAACACGATAAAATGCTCTATCGTCCGTATAAGATTTCAGACGTGAAATATAGTCGTACTCAGTGCAGTGTGAAGGTTGTGATAAGCTTTGGTCTTATCAAGCAGAGCTTGTAAGCGAACACAGTTTTTATCATATGCTATTTCACAATATGAAATTTTATTCGGCTTTTTAAAAACATAAATAATAGCCTCCTTAATATATCAGGATGGAATAGCATAGGATAATCAGATTGACGCGTATCCCAGCTTAGCACTGCACCTTGATCACCTCAGTTGGTCATTATATCTTTCGGACCCGAAAGGTGACCAGATCCGTACGAGTATGCATTACAGCAAGGAGGGATCCCTAACAACTTCAGATGACAAAAAATTCGACGCCTGCGTGAGTCTGTCTGTGCCATTTTCAACCCGGGAACTCCCGAGAAGCGAGCGTCTCCCAGGAACGGCCACAGCTGGCCATCCAGTCGCCAGGGATAAGTAATTTACACACTGCACATCTACCCACCATGCATTACTAATCGCCATCGTTAAACCTGAAACATGTGAAGGTGAAAAAAACGAAAGGAAATAATGGAGTCAGAAAATAATGAACAGCATTATAGAAGCGGAACGTCCACAACATCTGCCTAACGACCTGGGAAAACCATGAAAATATTCAAAAAATTGTATACATCTGCCTCCCAACGTCACGTGTTACCTCAGAGCATTCTCGCTTGGTACTTAATATTAATTAAAAAATAATTTGCTAAAAAGCAATCGTTGTTTTATAGGCACTTTAAATATATTAATTGAACTCTTCAGAAAATCCTTTACTTAAGGTTCTTTTCGTATTGGAAGTCATTGAAAGTAGTATGGCATATTCTGTGACTATTACAAATGTATGATTCCTCCATAATTCTGTTTCTTATAAGCAGATAATTCCTTTGATTTCTTTGCGTTAATCATTGAAATATCTTCCTAGTAATGGTTACGAAGTAGGTGGTACGGACTTAATTATACGTGGAACAAGTAGCAGCATTCAAATGACTTTATGAATGATCAACCATCAATAATGGTTACACACATTCATGATATGCAGTACAGATTTATATGGTGATGATAATTTATATAAATGCTGACTTCAATCAGCACTGAGCACAGAGCTTTTTTACGAGGTTGTGCGAAGAAAAAAAAATAGTGAATCAGACATCTTCAAAATGTTCACGGTACCGAAGCAAGCTTCAATAATGAAAATATTTAAAAATAACGGCGAAATGGTTCATTAAGGGAAGTTGCTTTACTAATAACCTCTATTTCTTCAACAACACTTTATCTGTAATTTATTATTTCCAAGTTAAACGAAGTTTAAAAATTATGAAACTCCCACCGTCTATATATAGGAAATATAAGCTTCGTGGTGCTATAATACTTAAATAGTCACAGTAATTAATCAATATAATCATCTTGTAACCTATATAAATTGCCTGTTTAAGCTCCGCATATCTTAAATATATTTAAATTAGCATGCGGGATAACAGTTGACAGGAATATTAATATAAATACAAAGCGGAACTGAACTAGAATTAAATGAATTGTCGTTAGCACTGCTTCATAATTTTACAGCACAACATGACTTTAACATATAACTACTTATAAAAAACCTAATGTTTCTATATACATTAATTTCTCTACTCACTATAGTTTATTTTTAAATCTCTTCTGCAATTTAGTACAAAGTTTGACTTATCTGTTTACCTTAGATTTATCAAGATAAACGTCTTCAGAAATGCTTTCACTATACATTTTATGGTATTGAAAGAGAATATAGTTGGCTCGATAGTCAAATAATTTTTAAAACAGGTCGCTATCTGCTACCCTTGAAGTTACAACTCTTTCCAGGACATGGCGAGAAACAACTCAAAGATGATCACTTCAAAAAATAAGAAAGTGCCGAAAAATTAAAAAACCAATATCAAGGATATCTGGAAAACGCCTGAAGCTACTAAAAGGCTTATGGAAATGAAGGTGTTCTTGAAAGAGTTTACATTTCTGTGAGTAAGCTTTTGTCTATTTCTTATGGTTTGTGTGTTACATAAAATTATGCAAAATTGTTCTCCGAATGAAGACACTTCATAGACTATTCCTAGAAAATTCAAGATACACAATTTATGTCAGGTAAGTATTTTAATTATGTGGTATTTTAATCAAAATACCTGGAAACGTGTTTGAGAAAATAAAAGATTTCGAAACATTTTTCACGTAAATGGTGGTTTTCAGTGGGCCGATTTTATTGAAAATATTCGTGTCGCATATTTTTAAGATAGTGAATAATATATTGTTATACACCGGGGTGAGGCCGATAGGTTTGCAGCTAAAATATTAAATTTAGTTACCTCGGCATAAACATTGGGGGACGTAACTCTGAGGCGGCGAGGGATAGCAAGAACTTGCTGCGCAAAGCTAAAGCGGGCGTGGGATCGTTAGAACATAAAAATACATAAATTTATATTTACCTCCGATTTATTATAATTAACAAGGTGCCCTACATTATACACAAAAGGTTACAGATGCCCCACGCACACACGCCCATCACGCACTGAAACCAAACACTCAGAAGACCTACATTAGACTGACGCTACCACAGAACGCTACTGACTACACCCACGCTATCAGACAAGGCTCTTCCCTCAATTGCCTTCACTCCCCTGACTAGGAATTGGAGGGAATTGCCACGCCGGACAAGAATTCAAAGTTACAAACGAAATAAATTAGTTCAACATATATTATACACAGCAATAATGTGTCCGACGCGACAATGCACAATCATACTCTACGTCATTAACATGCCATATGAAACCCATAGTTTGAATTTATCGTCAGTGGCATATGAACTTCTATTTGTTGTGATAGATTATATATACATACATATGTATATATAGGTAAATGGCGGAACATAGAAATCGTAAGAAACAGACAAATACAATAAGAAAACAAATCAGGTATCAAATATTTAAATGAAGTGAAGTTTTATTTATGGACGTTTTTTAACTGCTGTGGTCCTTAGCGTCCCATCCTATTTTGGGCGTGAAAGACCGGAAATTTTGTTCAGAGGCCTCTATCAGGCTTGAGGCTCTTTTACGTGCCGTAAATCTACAACACGGGACCATCGGCTTTACTTCCCTTCCGAAGGAAGCCGTGCTGAGGATTTTTTCGCTATCGTTAAAATGCACATTTATTAAAAATAAAAACAACACTAAGCAGTTTCGATATATTCGCTGTTATTTGTTACAATGTTTCCAAATATTACACTCTTTTGAAGAATTAACTCACAGGATAGGATCATATATATTGGACACTAGCGGGCAATTAGTATGAAAACTAGCTAGGCGCCAATCCATAGCTTGTGAGCGAGTAAACCTGAGGGAACGATTGTTCACTTTCAACGAAACCTAATACAAAGATAGCTTTTTTGAGAGCATACCAGTTTATTTACATATTACAATTTCGAAATAATGTATTAAAGATTACCAGGTTGTTTTAATATGCGCATTCGACGAAACATACGTACTCTGCCAAAAAGCAGTTTGGGTTAGTTAAATTTGCTAACGCGAATGCGAACGTATGTAATGATATGTAGACTAAGATTGGAGGGTGGAATCGGCCTTGAAAAAATTCAACGTTATTCAATCTCAAACACTGAGAGATGCTTTACCCTAAAGACAACCTAAAATGTTGCAGGTATTTTTAATTCGATGTATTTTATTCTTGTTAATTGTGTCTCTCATGCTGACCGCCATGTTATTGTTATTAATTACTATTATTATTACTATTATTATTATTATTATTATTATCATTATTATCATTATTATCATTATTATCATTATTATCATTATTATCATTATTATCATTATTATCATTATTATCATTATTATCATTATTATTATTACTATGTGCAGCAGTAGTAGTAGTACTTAAGTTCACTTAGACACACTGTTTTTATAGAAACAGGATGATAGAGGCATCGAGAATAAACATAGAAAACATAAGAATATAAATTCAAGCTTTCTGTAGTGGAAACGCTTTTCTCTGTGCTTCATTTGACGTATTAATTACAGTTGGGCTATCGACACCGGTTAAATTTCTTGTTTCGCTATTTTAGAGAGATGGCGTATCAAGCACCGACTTCGGTGTCACTTGAAACTTAAGCCCATAACTGTACACTCAGTCAAATTAAAAGTGGCGGTCTCTTAATAGTTAACTTTTTCTGCCCCTTCCAGTGAGCATCAACTTCTGTGCGCCGCTTTGGCTAACTCTATAATAAAAGATCTTTCAACAAGAGTGTCCTATCTTTAACGCGTGATAACTGCCGTTGTTATTGAGTTACAGCAGTCTTTTTTTCAGTTACAGTTGTTATTGAAAAATAGCTATGGAACGTTACAGCATTCAGCAATGCTAGAAATTTTGAAAATTTATTATCAAAATGGATCATCTGTTCGCCAAACCTTCCGCGCATTGCGTGAAGTTTACGATGCGCATAATCGTCCTTGGGAGAGAACGATGCGGCGTTTGGTCGATAAATTTGAAAGAAGTGGTTCTGTCAGCGATCAAAGAACGCCTGTACGTAATCGACGTAAGCGCTCGCTCCAACGAAAACATAGGCGTCGTTCGTGAGAGTGTACGCGAGAACGGAAACAAATCAATTGTTCGTCGAGCGCAAGAATTGGGGCTTTCGGCAACCACAGCTTGGCGAATTCTGAATCTGGACTTGAAGTTTCACGCTTACAAAATGGTGTTAACTCAAGAACTAAAGCTCAGCGGCCATAGGTTGCGCCGCGTATTCGCTGACTGGGCTATGGAGCAATTGGAAGCTGGCCCGGATGTTTGTCGAAAAATCATCTTCAGCGACGAAGCCCACTATTGGATGGATGTTTGTGCTAACAAACAAAATTTCGCTATTGGAGCATCATCAAAAGGTTAATGTGTGGTGTGGATTTTGGTATGGTGGAATCATTGGTCCATATTTTTTTCCAAGATGAAGATGGAGAAGCTCTAACTGTTAATGGAGAAAGATACCGGGCTCTTATAAGGGACTATTTTTGGCCTCAATTGGATGATATGTATCTCAGAAACATCTTGTTCCAGCAAGATGGTGCCACATGTCATGCTGCTCTCGAAACTATCGATCTTTTGAAGGAGAAGTTCAGAGGTTTCATTTCCCGTGGTGGTGATATTAATTGGCCCCCGAAGTCATGTGATTTAACGCCCTTGGATTACTTCTTGTGGGGTTATGTTAAATCTCGAGTTTATGCTATCAATCCAGAAACAGGAAATGATCTTATGAATAACATCACGCGTTATTCGTGAGGTTGAACCTAATTTACGTTCTTCTGTCATTAAAAATTGGGTCAACCGTATACGCGCAACCCAACGAAGTCGCGGCGGTCAGTTAACTGATGTTCTCTTCCACACGTAATGGCATTAATTGTGTCCGAAAATAAAAATAAATAAACCACTATCATTTATATAACGAGTTTTATTTGACGTAAAAGATAGGACACTCTTGTTGAAAAACCCTATACAAACCACAAGACACTGATTTGGGTTATCTCTACAGCGTGCTTATCGTGGAGCAGTGTTTAAGCTAACTTCTGTGCAAACAGCTCGAGTTTGATTCTCATAGTGGATTGTTATCCTCTATTTTTTAAAATTATTTTTACTGTAATATAATTAAATGATATTGCTTGTGTTGCTCCATTTTACCTACAAACATGATTACAATAAACACTCACATTTGTGGTTATAAAATTAAATTGGCTGACTGTGAAACCTTCTACCGACCAATAAATTAGTGTCATGATTGTCATCTACCGGTATTACAGAGTACTAAATAAACGCTACATAATAAAATATATCTGATGTGTTACACTTACATGACTATTCTTGAACAAACTATTTTTACAAATGCTTATTCTATATCTATTTCATGTTAATCGAGATAAATATTTGCTAATTTTCTTGTAGGTGCAAGGCGAATGTGGAAATACAGCAGGCTTTTAAGCGGTAGTTAAATCTTTGAACAGCTGGTTACTATGTGGAGCATTCCATTCTCTTTACCTGTCCAGGACATAAAAACAACGAATAACAAATTCCCATTTGAGAAAAAGTATAAGTATTGTAAAATTAACAAATAACAATCTTGGTAATGGTTCACTCCACACAAAAAAGATGTATTTGACAAACTGTATGCTTTAACCAGTTCTACATTTTGTGTATATCTTACGCTTTACCAGTTATGCAAAAGCCATTCAGAATGAAAAGTACTTTTGGGGACATTCCCAAGAAATTCCTGATATACATTTCATTTCAGTATCTTAAACATATATTTTTATCAAAATCGTTAGAGCCATTTTTGAGAAAATTAAACATTTGATAAAATGTTCCATGTAAAGGGAAGCCTGGGATGGGGAGATTCTCTTGAAAATCTTTTTGTCGCATCTTTGAAAGATACTGAACCTAAATAATAAGTTTATTATATATCCGACTTTTCGTTTTTGAGAGTTATGCTGTTCACAGACACACATACGTATGGCTTTCTAAAAGTGCTTTGCTTTATTGAAGAGGCCTCAAAACATATATTTCCGGTGAAATCTCGATATATAATTTTTGGGTACTACGCAGTACTTCCCTTACTTACTATACGTAATAAAGAAAGTAAAAATGAAGGAAACGTGTCATATTTTTATCCGTGTATTTTAGCGAAGGGGAAAATGTTGAGTAACTTCCCGGAGTTTTGAACTTGTAGCCCCAGGAACAGTTAGCTAACTCTACCACTGAGTCATGAGTGCTGCAGTAACTGTGACATTATAGAGAGCTTTAGTCACACTCCACTTCAAAACCATAAATCAATAAAGTGCTTTTTGGTTACAAATATTCGGTGTTGAGACGTTCTGAAACACCTGTCTGTTTGAAATTTCGTATATGAATTATTTTCACGGAATACTTTTGTGGTTACAGTTGTGTTCCCATTATAACTAGCTCAAGAATATACGCAGTGTTGTGAACAAAACCTGGCCATGGAAGTACCCGATTCGAGCTCCGTCTCTCGGACACCGGCCAATTTTAAATGCACCGATTGTACAAAAGTTAATTCGCGCTATTTTTATTTAGCGCAATATTAACCTAACAATAATGAACCATACCGTATTTGTGCATTACAGATATATATTAATATTTTCATACTACTATATCTTTTTGGTTGAAAAAGAATAAAATGAGTGGCAGATGACACGCCCGGTATATTTACGTCAGCTGAACGAAGGCAGGAAATAATCCCTATGTCCAAAATCTTATTTCTGCCTGTTTTAATCCTATTGGCGTCACAAACTTATACATAGTAATATATTCTTGAATTGAATCTTAACCTACAGTAGGATTTCATCACAACGTGAATTTTCGGCGTGAAACATTAAGCTCGTCAAACGTTTGCATTAGCTGAAACATAATAAGAAACATACGTGTAAATCTTTTTAAGCGTTTTCAACCGAACATTCATATATCACCCTGCATGCCGAGTGTGTTTCTTACGGTTACATGCTTTTGCAGTGATAAAGCGTCGAATTGACGCACTCATTTCTTTCACCTTGTGGCTCTTTCAAGTTGCATATTTTTAGACTTTTAAAATTTTAAGAACGTCTTGTATGACTAGAATATATCGAGTGGAGAACAAGTTCCGTGTATAAAACAAGTGTATAGGCAAGATAGGGTGATGCGCATATATTTTGTTCCACTGTAAAGAACGGAATTCATTACTTATGCAGAAGTTATGTCGAGAAATTTCATCTCTGCCGTAGCTTCCCTCAGAGAAGATGGAATATCGTTGTTCGGGGCAGATTTATCACCGAGCAGAGTTCTGGCAAAGCGAGGGACGTGAACCTGAGAAAGGCATCGCTGTGAGCCATTAAAGTTGCATGTAATCAATATCACAATCATTTATTGATGGAAGCCGTTTGACATAAAGTTGGCAAAGGAGTAGAAACGGCAATCTTATTCCATAAAAAATTGCATAAAAGAAAAGAAGATGATTTGATATAAAATTAACTTAAAAGGTTTGAGAAAGTTGCTAACAGGATACTAGAATACACTATCAGGTAGATTAGTTTCCATTATGGTCTTCATACTTCATACTCACAGAAAGAACACGTTTTCTTTAGAAGCGATTAAAATATTTCCGTGGTTTCCTTAATTCTTAAACAAACGCATCTATTTTCAGTCTGCGCGCTATATACTAAAGCCTAATGGGCAACTGGAAATAGAATAGAATGTATTTTATTGCCAAGAACATTTACAACAAATCTGTAGCAAGGTTACAAATAACACACATTAATAGTACAAGTCATAAAATTCGTGGACGATTTTAAGGGTAATAGCCAGGAGAGTAGATTTAACACGCTGTTTTATTTTAAAGAAAATAGGAATTAACTGCCTAATCCTTCAAGTAGGTGATTAAATAACTTAATGTTGCATATTGAAAGTTATTTTGAGTTTCAGGATATTTAAATGTTTAGTACTGTATAATTTAGACCTATTACGAGTAGAGCACTTAATGTATCTATCAATGTTGTTTTTAACATATACATAACACCAGAGAGGATAAAGGCAAATGGTAACGTTAAAATACTGAGTTTAATAAAGAGGGATGTACAATGAGATAAAGATGAGGCATGGGCTTCCATAATCATACCATTGCGCATGGATCCAATATTCTTGGTGAGTCAAACTACAGCTGATTTCCGTATATGTAACCGAAACGTTAAAACCTTATATGAAAACAGTCCTCCCTTGTAACTTCGCTCCTCATAAGGTACTTACGCGTTCCTGTGCCTAGTATGACTTATTACATGTAGGCAAGTGCAAGTAAGCTGCAGAAAACCCTAAAATGTAGAACTGGAGAAATATTTATTTATGAAGCAGATCCGGAAATACACTACGTGATCAAAAGTATTCGGACACCTGGCTGAAAATGAGTTCCCGGCGCCCTCCATCGGTAATGCTGGAAGTCAATATGGTGTTGGCTCACCCTTAGCCTTGATGACAGCGTTCGCTCTCGCACGCATACTTTCAATCAGGCGCTGGAAGGTTTCTTGGGGAAGGACAGCCCATTCTTCACGGAGTGCGGAACTGAGGAGAGGTATCGATGTAGAGCGGTGAGACCTGGCACGAAGTCGGCGTTCCAAAACATCCCAATGGTGTTCTATAGGATTCAAGTCAGGACTCTGTGCAGGCCAGGAGGTTAAATGGATGTTATTGTCGTGTAACCACTCCGCCACAGCCCGTGCAGTATGAACAGGTGCTCGATCGTGTTGAGAGATGCAATCGCCATCCCCGAATTGCTCTTCAACAGCGGGAAGCAAGAAGGTGCTTAAAATATCAATGCGCTGTGATCGTGCCACGCAAAACAAGGGGTGCAAGCCCCCTTCAGGAAAAACACGACCACACCATACCACCACCACCTACGAATTTCACTTTTGGCACTACACACGCTGGCAGATGATGTTCACCGGGCATTCGCCATACCCACACCCTGCCATCGGATCGCCACATTGTGTACCGTGATTCGTCACTCCACACAACGATTTGCCACTGTTCAATCGTGTGATGTTGACGCTCCTTACACCAAGCGAGGCGTCGTTTGGCGTTATCCTGCGTGATGTGTGGCTTATGAGCAGCCGCTCGACCATGGAATCCAAGGTTTCTCACCTCACGCCTAACTGTTATAGTACTTGGAGTGGATGCTGATGCAGTTTGGAATTCCTGTGTGATAGCCTGGTTAGATGTCTGCCTATTACTCTTTTACGACCCTCTGTAAATGTCGGCAGTCTCTGTTATATCAACAGACGAGGTCGGCCTGTACGCTTTTGTGCCGTACATGTCACTTCACTATCACATCAGAAACAGTGGACCTAAGGATGTTTAGTAGTGTGGAAATCTCTCGTACAGACCTCTGACACAAGTGACACCCAATCACCTGGCCACGTTCGAAGTCTGTGAGTTCCACGGAACGTCCCATTCTGCTGTTTCATGATGTCTAACGACTACTGAGGTCGCGGATGTGTACAAGGCAGTAGGTGGCGGCACAATGCAACTAAGATGAAAAACGTATGTTTGTGGGGTGTCCGGATACTTTTGATCACATAGTGTATTTCACGTCGTCAGATATAAACAGGAACATCGATTTGAAAATATGGGAATTTCTTTAATTTATGCTGGGCTTTGTCATGTAAGCTGAAAGGAATGAATGCCATCAATGCAACAATGTAAAAGTGCTTTAGGATAGTCTTATTTCATGATAGCTCATTCTCATGCACTCTAAGAACGCCATGCATTGGTTTTAATTTCTTCCATATGACCTTAAAGCATGTGTAACCTTATGTAACCTCCATACGTTTTATACAAAACAAATTCCAGTTCTCAGCCGAAAGCTGTTAAGAAAAAAGGTTAGTAAAAGGTTAACTAATTATGTTGAATTAGAGTCCGCAAAGGCACTTAATAACATTGTACCAATGAACGGATACCACTTAACTCCCTGGATATGGATTATTCGGAAGGGAACGCCTTGCACACTGCAACCAAAACGATATATTGTGGCTACACGATCCGGGAGGCAGGGATGAGGTGAAGGAGTCATTGGAATCTCCAGGTCCGTAGGCACACAGGCTTACAGAGACGCGCAGAAGTGTCTAATATTTCCAGTTTGAATATCCCCGCACCAGTAGTGCGAGAACTTCTAAGAGGGCAACGCAGCGACCCTAACGGGTAGAAGAGCTCACTCTGGCGATCACAGGGAGAAATCTTTCCAATGCACATGCATCCACGCCATCTGCCCGGGACCGTCAGCACCGAGGACCTGAAACACATGAAACGTGAAGGGAAGATGAAATGAGAGCAAATGAGGGGGAAGCAGTAATCTTGGTAGAATACAGCACTCCGGCATTCACCTCGCGACCAGGGGAAACCACAAAAAACCCATTGTCAGAGTGGAGGTTACCGGGAATCGAACCCAGTTCCTTCCGAATGCAGATCACAGATGCTGCCGAGCTAGCTGAAGCCAGGTTTGTAATCTAGCTCTATACTAGAAGAGTGTGGTTATTACTACTTCAACATTCTGCGTGTGGCGTTACTGTATAATACCCAATTTGGTAATGTCATGAACACAGAAGTCATCTTGAAAATAAAAATAATCAAGGACCTTTGGTTCAGCTGTACGACAGGATGATAGGAATGGGTGGAAAGATGACGATATGATCGAAAGAAGATTTAATGAACCCCACAAGGTTCTAAAATTTAGACTACAAGAAGAGATGTTAACAATAATAACAGTTATAAGTGAAAGTAGGAGTAATAATAAGTTATAATAATAAATACATAAATAAATAAGAATAAACTAATAATAATAATAATAATAATAATAATAATAATAATAATAAAAGAAATAAAAATTGTAATAACAATAAGTTAAAATAATCACAACAGTACATAGTAAGAGAAATAGGCACAGCTATAATAACTATAATAATAACATTAACAGTAAAATATAATAAATAACAAAAACAAAATTATAACAAAAAGAATAAATATAACAAGTTACAATTATAGTAATAAAAATAAAAAAGTAATGATTTAAATAAACAAATTGATTAAGTAATAGGGAAAGAAGTTTAAAGATGGGTGCTGGATACCAGCACCCTTATTACCGGTTACCGGTAATATGTTTGTATGGTTTAGTTTGAGGCAGTATTTTTAACACTTAAATGATTTCAGTCAAATTATATAATAAAAAATATAATAATAGCCCGCCTTAAAGCAATATGTGTATGTAACAAGATATAAAAAGTGTATATTGCAGTCATTATATATGTTTATATTATTGTATACATGTGTAACAACGTTATGTGGATGTATTACGTAATTTAATAATGTAGGTGCTGTAAGAATAATAGGTTAAAAGTTGCTAGCAATGAGGTAACATTGAAGTAACCTTGAGGCAATAATAAGTAAGAAGGTTTAATAATGCTACTACTCATTATTGGAAGCAATAATTTAATTTTGTAACAGTTTATAAAATAGCCAATTAACAATTATAAAAAGCTTAAGTTAAATGAAGGTATTCTATTAGAGTAGCATTAGCCAATCAGAGACTCGAAATACAGAAATTTACAAATTTAAGCGGTAGAAATCAAGTCAGTTGCTTGTAGACAGCGCTCATAACTGGACGCGTTGTAGACAGTGTTCCTAACCGGACGCGAGATGCGTCCTCGAGAAATTTAATACGTATTCAGCGTGAGACGAAAATAGTTTAGTGTTTAAAAAGTGCAAGTATTTAATAAAAGAATCTTACAGCTCTCTATATCAGTGGAGTGTTATTTAAATCATGTCAAGAATTAATAAAAAGGAGTGAATTAAAAATTATAACCTGTGCAAGCCTACATTCTTCAGCCGCACCACGCCTTGCAAAGAAATCCATGTCTCTAACGATAATACTTACGTAGCCGAGGCAAACATAAATGTATAATATTTAAAGAAACAGTCAAATTACAAAGTTAATATTTTTTTTAAATTTGGGACGAAGGCTACCGGGTACCATACGTGAAGCAACAACCTACTTCAATTAGCTTCCAAAAGGTGGGGATAACAATACAAAAAAATAACAGCCTCAAGATTAAGGTTATACCTATTGAATTTTAAACAGTGAGATAATTCAGTTTTCTGTGTTAATTAAAATAGGTACTAAGTTAGCAGATTATAATATATAGATGTTTTAAAATTGGAAATTTCATTGTTTTACTTTAAAAAGTTTAGTGAATTAGTAAAATATTTTAGATTGGTTTTTTAATTTGATGTGTATTATGTTAATTTAAATGATAGTGAATTAGTGGATGAAATTAGTTTGAAGCTTATAAAGTGAAAATTCATATATTTCGAATTTATAATAAAAGTGAGGTGTAGGTAAAGTAGATTCAAAATTAGAACTTAGATAATTACAAGATAATAATCTTTCTTTGTTGAATTTTGAATTGTTAGTGGAATAGTAGACTATTAGATTTTAGCGATTTTAGTACGTATTTAGATTAATGGCTTAGTTGGAGTTTAAGCTTAGGTTTACGTAAGAATATTAGGTAGAAGTTAGCTGGAGGGGTCAATGGGTCATTTCTGATAGCTTAATTCCCTGTGTTCCCCTCTGTAGTTTAATAGCTTCGGTTACGGATACAAGCGGAGAATCAAAAGTGTATTTTAAATACTTATTGGAATACTCCATTTAAGGTTATTTCTGAGCTTATGGGATGTTTAATATCTTCGTTTGTGTACTTTTCTGTTTCATGTAAATTAAAATATTGGCCTTTTAGGCATATTTAAATTCTTAGTTTTCAACCGTACATTCCAGGGCTGTTCTTAATAAAGGGATATATTACATGTATGCATATATACATCTGCTATTACAAGCTTATCCTGTTATCCTACTTGCATACTAGTACATATGTACTGTTCAAGTTCGTTGTACAATATATAGTTCAAGATCTTTAACCATCAGTAATTTGACCTTTTGGCATTTCTGGATAGTCCTTCCTTTATGTTGTAAGCCGGAGAAAGAAAAGAAAATGAGAAAAAAAGGATTGGTTGGGGCACTAGCGTCGTTTAACGAGTGTCTTATTGACGTGTTCTATGTTCATGGATTAAATTCTAAGAACCTGTTCCGGTTTAGCCTCTTAAATGCAATATTAGTTTTATGAATTTGCATTTTGATAACATCAGCTAGTTATTTTCTAATTCAGCATAAATTTGATAATCTGTTATTGTTGTTTTATAATGCTGATGCATGTGTCCCTGTCACCCTGCTCTCTTGTCTTCTAATCCTTTGTTGGATTTCTTTGATGACTTCCTCAAATCCATTTAACCCTTGGTTTCCCCTTCTTTATTCTACCTGCTGGTACCCACTCCCTAATCCGTCGCAGTAACTTATCTTTCTCCATTCCTAAAACATGTTCTTACCGATTTAATCGTTGTCAGTGGATAGAATTAATTATTTAATTTCAGTAATCCAATCTGCTGAGTTCTACATATGTAATTTTATATATGTCGTAACTTCGAGCAGATCCTCTGAGGAAAACCATTGTTATAATTATTATTATTATTATTACGATTATTATTATTTAAGAAAATGCATTATGGGAATCAAATGCACATACTAAATGGGAAAATAAAGCTAAATTGAAAGTAAGTAAATGTAATAGGAGGTGCTAATGTTCATAAAATTAAAGAAACAATTAGGAAAAGCTAGACTCTACATTATAACACATAATTAGAAACAGCATTATTGTTGTTAGCGTTAACATTATTATTAACAATACATTATTTGCATCGGATGTGCCTTACGTGTAAATTAACTCAATTGAACTGTCATTTTGTGCATATCAAGATCTAAAACGTTGTAAGAGGTTAGAAAACTAAAGTGAGGTACAGCTTATACACGTTTCAAAACTAAATAATTGCAATGTTAGAAAGCTCTAATTCATACCACCCGGTATCCTGCATAATGAGTACATCACAGTTTTGTATCATGTTGTTTTTGAAGCTCGTGTAACACCTTAAAAACAGCGCTGCTGAAGCTGTAGTAAATTGCCCGTTTCGGTAAACTCGTTCCGTTTTCATCATCCCTTGGATAATTGTCTCCCATTCTCGTACCACTTACACAATTTTAATTTTTAACAAACCCCAGGCATTAACATTTCAAGTTGCTAAATGCAGGATGTATGTAACACGTCTCTTTTACACGTGTTGCTCTTATGCGGGCTGCTAGCTTAACAACTAGCGCGTACAATACAGCCTTCGTTTAGAGTTTGCACATTTTCGCACAAGTGCGCTTAATGAAAGCTTGGCTCTTAGCGCCGATTGCACCAGTTTCGTCTACCTTTGATAAAATTGTAAAGCTTTTAATCAGCTTAAACATTTTAAATGCTGCAACGATAGCACTTAACTCTATGTTAAGAGGCTAATGTATGCCATTTTGATATCTAAAGCTGCATTATGTTTAAAAAGCAAACAACAGCACCAGCAGTAGTTGTAAACGAAGAGGATTTACTTTCAAGTCTTGAAGGAGTTGAAAAAAATTATGAAGTGGTTTACTGTTTAAATTAACGTAAAATATTCCTTCACTTGGTAATTAATTGTTCCTTCGTACAAGACTGTCTGTAGAAAAAGGGTTGCAAGGTAGAACCAAACTGAAAAACTCAATGCCACAAGCGGGATTTGAAGCATTGATCTCCCACTCTACATGCGGTGGGTCTAACCAACTGAGCTACACGCGGGCATGTGTGAAATAACAATTAATTAGCTTGATTGACCTAATAGAGGTTAGCAGTAAACCTTGGCACTTAAAATACTTATAGCATTGGATGTCGTCATTACAGAATGTTATTTCAAATATGATTTGAGATCTCCTTAAGGTTTACTGGAAAAAAATACAAGTCAGTTGGGGAATTTAATGTCGTATCGGAATGTTGCCCTGATACTCAGTATGTTAAAATCCTTGGCTGTGGCACTGAAGTTTTCAGTGTGATACTACTTTTCATTCCGCATACTTGTCTTCAAAAACAGAAACGTTTGCTGAGTAACCTTGAGACAGTATCTATGGTCATATATAATATTATTAATAATGATTGCTAACTGTAATAATTAATAACGCTCCTCAAATCAATCATGAATATAAAAAGTAAATTGTAACGGGAACTATGATATGTATATGTATGTGTGTTTATTATTAGGTATTAATTAACAAATCCGACCTAGCATGGTTAATGCATTGTAACTAAAAGTGTAATATATTTGTAATGCTACATTTTTATATAAGTTGAAGATGTCATAGAAGTAAGTCATGTCATGTGAGTCGTGAGGACGAGACACAACGCTTGTTTGTCACAAACACACAATGGTAAGGGAGAGAAACCCTAAGTACAAAGAACAAGTCAAGGTCTTGCAGCTATCACTAACAATAAGCCATCCTCTCGAGAAAGCTGGGTGACAGAGTAGTCAACAAACAAATAGCATTGCTGTTATTGGCTATATAGAGGCACACATCATCCATAGAGCCAATACAAGTTTAAATTCAAACATAGAAACGACGTTACAACACTCTTACTAAAACAACTCAGTTCGTGGCTTGTTACTCTGTGGCAGAGTGTATAAACAGTGCTGTACAAAGATCATAATAACAATGTACATACACGTTAAAGTACACTACGACTCACAGGTACGCTTCTTTAGAATATACACATGTATGAACGTATTCATCTTTTTGTGTGTAAACAACAAGAAATGATTTTAATATATATTTGTAGTGGTATATGTATATCAAAACTAAATAACAGTGTAGTAGTTATTCAACATAACTCCTGTGTCTTCCCACTCCCTGCAAAGAGCAAAGTGCCTGCCTGAGCTACCAAGGTATATTAAGACAATTACGTACACTTTAATACTCCACACCCACAATAATACAAGTTACACACACACAAACTGGAATGAGAAGATTATCCGAGGGTTACCACTACAAGAGATGGGCAACATGCACCACTAGACCTTCAGAGCTTCCAACAGGTACGTGTCTCACCAGATCACCACACCACCTAACAAAGATACGTGGCAAATTACTGTAAGATAATTGTAATGAGCAAGATACTGGTTATGAAATTAGATATTAAGTATAAGGTTTGTATATGGTAGCAGTTTACTTTGAGCTGAGGGACACTTTTATAAAGCAGACAAGCAACATTTTATCAGAGTTAGGGTGTAGGCGAACCGACCTGTAGGGGGATGACACAATCTCAGAATCTCGAATCGTTGTGAAGTAGAAGGTTACAAGCTAGATCAACGAATATTTTTGAAGAGAAGTCACATGTCCAGCAACAGCGAATGAATGCCTGTTAAGTATTTCGTGAACATTCCAAGCTGAAAGAACGCGGTCTATAAGACTTTAAGAGAATATGTTTAAATGTTTTAGATCAGGAAAGTTGGTGTTGGCGTCCCCAAGTCTAAGTCAGTTGGGTGTAAAGTGATGATGTGCAGACCATACTTTAAGCCCTCCCCAAGTCTAAGTCAGTTGGATGTAAAGTGATGATGTGCAGACCATACTTTAAGCTCTCCGAATTTGGAGTTACTAATTACCTAAAATAATGTAGTGGGAACGTTAAAAGTATCTAAATGTGAAAGTGCAAGTTATTAAAAGGGAAATCAGGTATAATTTAGGCATATCTGATAAATATTTACATTATAAATCGAGCACTTATAAAAATAATCTCTCGAGTGCTACACGACTAAGGAATTTTCTACAGCTCCAACAAGCTCCGTTATATCAAAAGCGATATATCCGCAACTAATACTTGTGCTATTAAAAGATCATGTACATTAACTAACTTTTTCATATGTTAACTTTTGTCACTACATACTTTCCTTCTCGTACCAGGCCCTGATAAGTTATACGTGCTGTATCGTATACAACAGCAGCCGTGGTTAGACGGAAACATTGACAATTTGATAGTAACAACTAAAACACTACGATAATCATCAGAGATAATATAGTAATTCAAATATTAACATATAATCTGCGAGCCTACTGTGAGTTAGGCTACCAGCAACGAGGAGTCTACCGCAACCTGAATCAAACTGCAAGCTTAGCTAGAAACTATAATGTAACTACCATTAAATATATTACTTTGCCAGTGATTTGCATTTACTACTTTCTCTAGCAGGTACCAGGTTGAGGCGGTATTGTATTCCACCCAAAAATTTGATACCGAGATTTCACGGAAAATATGTTTTCAGGCCTCCTGCATACAAAAAGATATTTTTAGAAAAAGTTCTGTGTGTGCCTGTGAGCAGCATAACTTAAAAACGAAAAGCCGGATAAACACCAAAGGTGGTTTTAGGTTCAATACCTTCTAGGCATGCAACACAGATTTCAAGAACCTCCCCACGCCATCTAACCCTTACATGAATATTTTTTTAAATTTTTTATTTTTTAAAAAGTGGCTATAACAATTTTGATTACGGGGTGAACGATCCTTCACGCAACCGGTTTCGCGGCGTATGGCCGACCGGCGAGCCTGATTATTGTGTTGGGATGCGGGTGACATGAAGTCTGCAGTAAACATAGTACGGTTTGTTACGTAAGCTATCTCTAACATACATAACAAACATTTAAAAAGAAAAGTAGATTACTTAGTATATTAAGCAAGGATGCTGGAACTGAGTCCCTTCCTTGTTCAGATATTCCTGACACCTGCTTAGGAAATTGCTCAAAACTCTCTGCAGTTCCCACTGAGAAATGTCAGCGATTTCTTCACGAATGTTTTGTACATACCTTTTAATTTCCTTCAAGGATACAAATCGCAGGGGCTTAAATTGAGGGAACGAGGGGGCTCTATATTGTTAGTGAAAAGTATCTTGACACACATTATGAATTTCCTGTAATAAGAAGTTGACTATATGAACTATTTGCACAAGGTTTCAACTCACACTGAAGCCTCGCGCAGCGGAGAGGAAATATACTCCCCACCTTCGCCGACATAGCGGTCAGCGCTGCCAGCCAGTCCCGCTGTTGCGTCAAACATTGCTCATCCAGTATAAATATTTACAAGACAAATGAAATGTATATCTTGAATTTTCTGAGAACAGTCTTTCAAATCCTCTTCATTCGCAAGCAGTTTTGTATAATATTATATAATTTGCTAACGTTAGGCAATAGACTAAAACGTACTGTACAAAAACTCTAGATCCGTTTAAGACACATTTACTTCAAATAAATTGTTTTGTGGAATCAGCCATTTCCGAGATATCCGTTATTAATTGTTGGAATGCTCATTATTTGGTCATTTTTAAAGTCTTTTTGATATTCAGTTGTTTCTCCCGATTGCATGGAAGGAGTGTGGAATTTTAAGTCTAGCATATAGCGCCCAGTTCTTAAACATTTGACTATCACTGTTTTATAATTTACCTTAAGAGTTTATTCTTATATCTAATTCTTGTTAATACTGAAAATCCTTCGTTAATCATTTATTCATTTAGTTGTAGATATAGGTACAATATATTAAGCCAAATCGACAGTCCAGTCTTTTCAAAGGGGATGGCTATTTAGTGGCTTTGAAATTCGTTCTCTTTGAATCAACAAAGGGAAAAAAATACATAAGAAAAAACGTTTGGCGATTTGCAGCTGAGGCAAATATAAAATGTTTGAAAATTCAAACCAATAACACAGATAATCACGGAAATAGTTAAAGCCACAAAATAATTTTACTTCATATAGTTTGTGTCCTTTAACGAGATATGCATTCTTGGTGCAGTGAGATTTTGTGTATCTCTTACGCTTTACAAGTTACACAAAATTCATTCAGAATGAAGAAAAAAAACATCTTAAACAAATGGTAATTTAATAAAAATTGTTATATCCATTTCTGAGAAAAGTAAGAGAAATTTTATAGATAAAGAATAGTTTGGGGTTGGAGAATTTTATTGGAAATATTCGTGTTGCATACCTGGAAAATGCTGAACTTAAACACCTGTCAAGTTTTCTGTAAAACTCAGCTTTCATTTTTGAGTTATGCTGTTCACAGACACAAACGGAGGCATAGAGCCAGACAGACAGATACAAAAACACACCGACACAGGTATTTTTCTAAACATACGGTTTTTTATTCAAGGGGTCTCCAAAAATGTACTTCCGGTGAAATTCCAATATCCAATTTTTGGTGGAATGCCATACCTCATTTACTTACTGTAAGTACGTAGTAGAGAGGGTAAAATTATCGTGTGTGTGTGATTCTCTCACTTTTACTATAGACAGGTTTTAAGAGTGAAAAGTGGAAGATTTTCATAAGTATCTTTGAACATAAACAATACTTTAAATAGAAAAAAACATGTATTGTTATATACTCAAAATATCCCTAAGAAAATAGATATACGACTCTGAAATACATATTAGCATGACGATAAAATGTATAGATATAGAATTATTATTAATAATTAGGGAAAGCATCCATTTAAAACAAGTTTTGTGTCAGCATTGATCACTTTGCCAATATTATCCATTATAATATTTATGTTGCTCAGGATTGAGGTCCATTTTCTTGGAGTCATCTGTGAAGTTGCCTGTTGTCAGTGCGTTATACGTTCTTTGTTAATTTTCAGGTGCCACCTATTGGAAAAGCTCTCGAGGGTGGGAGAGTCAATCGGACGACGTCCTCCTCCCAGGGTCGCATGGAGGCATAGTCCCCTTGGTGATGTACGTTCTTGTATTATGCTATTTGTAAAAGTAAATCTATCTTAACATACACTGCTTCATTTATTTCATTTAATACAAAAACAATAAGGCAATGATAGAAAACGAAACATTTTCATGCACCAATACACGCTGTTGGAACTAAGGTGTTTATTAATTATTTCCTGCAGCCGCCACAGGCGGTCTGTGAGTGGCTACAACTTAACATGATAAAATATAAATGTTAAGTTTTGATTTTCTAAAAAATGGCTGTGAAGATTTTCATTAAAATACAATATATGAAAGATATTTAGTAACAAATAGAATGTATATCTTGAATTTTCTGGGTATAGCCTAGAAAGTCCTCTTCATTCGGAAGGAATATTTTATAATCTTTATAATTTGCAAACGTTAAGCAAAAGACAAACGTACCACACGAAGAATGTGCATCTCTTTAAAACACACAATTTACTTAAAATAAGTTTTTTGTGGCATAAACCGATTTTGAGATATCCGTGATTAAAGGTTGGAATTGTTCAATACCTGTCATTCTTATAAAGTACCATCGACTTGCAGCTGTTTCTGACGATTGCATGGAACCCGTATGGAATTTTAAGGTCAGCATAAAGCGTCCAGTTCTTAACTACACTGCCGTTCGTGAAAATTCAACCAAGAAGGAAACGCATGAATTCAATGAATTTAATACCACAGGTTAAGTGTATGATAAGTAACAAATGATAAAGCTTTTCAAACCTATACATGACCTTTGAGCTCTAATATTCTGTATTTGGTGTGGCCTCCATGCGCTCTATACGGCGTGGCATTGAATCAAAAGGTCCAGATAAGCTCTGAGGGATTTCCCTCCACGCAGTTTGTATTCGAGCCCGCAAATCCGCGACACTGGCTACTGGAGGACGGTGACGCACCAGGTGCCGACCAACCATATCTCAGGCATGTTCGATGGGCGACATATCAGGCGAACGTGCAGGCCAGGGTACCCGTTGCTCTTGGAACAAGGCTTGTACATTCCTCGCAATACATGGCTAGGCATTGTCCTGTTGAAATGTGGCCTGTAGAGATGCCAGAATAAGGGGGAGTACCTCGGGCTCTACAACCCATTAGGTACCGCTTGCTGTTCCTCAAATTGTAGGAGGCGAGATCGGTCGTTGTAACCAATGGCTCCCCAAACCATCACACCTGGTGTTTGTCCGCTATGTTGCTCAACAATGCAGCCCTCCAGGTTGCGCCCACCAGGTACCGCCGGACACGTTGAAGCGGGACTCGTCCCGAAAGACTACATTTTGCTCTTAGCACCCCAGTGACGGTGTTCACGTGTCCATTCCAGCCGGAGGAGCTTGTGGTTTCTGGACAGTAGAAGCCGACGTAATGGCATGCATGCAACCAGTCCAACCTGCAGCAGACGGCAACGAACCGTTGAAGCAGACAAGTTCACACCTGTTGCAGTGCTCCAGCATCGAACCATCACTGTGAATGAAGCTGTACGCTCTGTTATGGCCATGCGGGCAAGATGACGGTCATCCCGTGCTGTGGTCATGTTCCGTGGTCCAGTACCCGCACTTCGCTGCGTACGACCTTCATCTATCCCCTGCTTCCACACACGCATCACTGTCGTAGCAGCGTGCCCTGTACTAGCCGAAATGTCACGGTATGACAAACCCGCTTCCCGGAGACCGATCATTCTACCTCGTTCGAACTCTCATATGCCGATATGGTTCCCTCTGACGTCGACGAGGCATACTGCCATCTAATTTTATTGTTTCCTCCTTGTTTGACAGCACTACACTGGGCGCAACACTGACCTTGTCTGACCGACACGAGATGGCTCTGCTCGGCCTACGTTTGCCCCATCTCTCTGCAAACCTAATCACTTATTGCTTGCACACTCTTCTACACTTCCAACAATTTGGAGTTATTCGGGAAATCCTTTCTTGGTTTTGCAATTTTCAGAAACGGCAGTGTATTTATAGCGATATGTGCAAAAATAGCTATTTTTGCAAAGGTTTATTTTCATTAAATGTAGTAGATGGAGAAATTTAATGTGATACATTCACACGACTTTCTCTACCCCCTATCGTTTATTAGTGGATATACAAATTATTCTTACTCAAGCTTATTTTTCTATCTACTACATTTTAATTAAATAAACCTTTAAGAAATTGCTACATTGCTGTATCTCAGAAACGACTTGTGCCACAGAAAAACTATATTAAATTGTGTTTTAAAGAGATCTACATTTTTCGTATAGTATGGTGACGCAGCCACACTACGTCCTCCAACAATGAAGCACTACCTTCGCCTCACGGTTGCTGCTTGTCTCCTCCCAGTTGGTTCTTCTTTTGCCACGGCTGCTCCAGCATGAAATTTTAACCTCGGGGTATGCGTGGGTGTGTACAGAGAAACACACAAACGCTGTCTTGCAACACCTTTATTCACTATTTAAAATAATACTTTAGGTTTGCCGATCACTATTGAATGCATACGAAGTTACTCTGTCCTTACGAAGATTATTAACTACAGCTGAACGTTCTACCCTCTTGCATGTTCGCGCCAATGTTCACAACTCGACGAGAATGTCGTCCCACACTCACCAATCCCTGGACAGATTGACTTTCACCACCGCGCTACAAAGAGAAAAAACTTCTAACTTCCCCTCTCTCCCCTTAAACATTCTCCTCAAACTTAGTGTCATGAAGCTTAGAGTGACCTTCACCAGGCTAAGTGCAGCTGCACCCATGAATTCCAAGAGAAACTGGCTTCAGCTATTTTACCCTTTATACCTGGGGCTGGTCCCTAATTAGCTAAACTGTGCCTGTCTGGTCTTTCTGTCGCTTTTACAGTCAACAATTTTCACAACGCTTCTCCTTTTTATATACAGGTACACTGAAATTAAATATTTTATTATTTATTTTATATCACTATGCTTCTCCAATTATTATGATAATTATTGCCTTCATAATTTCGGCTTCAGTGGTTTTGTCTATCGCTTAACGTTTACCAGCTATACAAGATTATACACAATTCCCTCCGAAAGGAGAGTAGTTCATAGTCTATTCTCCAAAAATTCAAGATATACATTTTATTTATCATTTAAATGTCTTTAATATATGCATTTAATCATTAGTCATTTTTTATAAAATAAAGTTTTCGAAAAATGTTCCATGTAAAAAGTATTTTGGGTTCGGCGGATTTTATTGAAACTCTTTGTGTCTCATATTTGGAAGACACTGAACTTAAATACCAAGTTTGGTGTGTACCTAAACTTTTTTTTTTGAGTTATGCTGTTCACAGTCACAGACACACACACACGCATACATGCTTCAAGAAATGCTTTATTTGTTTAAACGGACCTCAAAACATGTATTTCTGGCAAAATATGGGTGTTGAATTTTTTGATGGAATGCAATACTTCTACTTACTATACATATTAGAGAAAGCAATAAGCTTTAGTAAGGATAGTTTGTATACCCAGTAATAAAGATGGAGGATAAAGAAGGTCATGTGAATGTATCACATAGTGTTTTTTTTTTGGGACCAAATAAAGGATTTGTGTTTCAACTAATACAGAAGTTTTACGTTAAAGGGTTGTTTAAGCATATGCACCTATACACCAGTGGTTCTCAGAAACTTCCATATGGATACACGGAGACGTATGAAACATTGTATCAATCAACAGGGGCAAAATTTCGAACACCTATTTTATGAGTGAAGTCAATATAAGAGAGTCATTAGATGCTGATGATGATAATGATAATAGCAACAAGCGCACAAAAGCGGTGAAACTCTACGCGTTCTCATGTTTGTATGGTTTTCGTTATAGCGTTGTAATAACTTGATTTAACTCTACAATGCGTATAGCACATAATGTTGAACAAGAATGGTGTAAGCGCAATTAAAAATAGCTATGGGAACATACTGATTGGTAGGGATCTTTTAATTATTTGTCAATCCAAAATGTGGTTTATTCGCTCAAAATTAATGTCTGTTTTTACTGTTCTTGTCTATCATCACGGATTGTACAATCTAATGTAAGCGGGATCTTCCTCTCAACCGCAATATGCTCATCGTCTTAGCTGATAAGCAAGGGAAATAAAACGAAGGTCGATCAAGCTACAACGCCAGTTCCTCTCTGACCTCCGTTAATTTGGAATTGCCCCGTTGAGTTCTATAACCGTTTTAACGTATGAAGAGATATCTGCATACATGATATTCGGCGTTCTTGGGCCCTTAGTATGCAATTCGTGCCTTAAGATTTAAGCATTTATAACTCAAAAGTTTTGTCATGGTAGTCCACAGCTCGTAGCGAACATAATTATAAGGTTTGCCTACGACAGTTAGAACTTCGGTTCATTCTGCTATATTTTATTTCTGTTTCCGCATTTCGATTCAGAATTCCAGATTTTTCTAAAAGATGCCTGTTAGGCATACCCTTTCGAAACACAATAGTACCAGAATGTTTCCCAGCGGTAGGTATAAAAGCTGGAATTCTACTCCCATTGTCATTCGTGGTTTGAATCTCTGTAAATGAACATCAGTGATACTTCGAATAGGCGAATGAGTCGATATGATCATGATTCTTGTGCAGGAAGGCAACAAGCTCAGGCGGCGAGACGTCGCTATATGAAACTGTTTCCGGTTCGTCGCTTAACCGGCCGCTAAGGGTTCTGGCGCGCAGCCCTTAGGCACGAGATAACCAGGAGTGCGGGTGGAAGTACAGCTCAATGGGAGATGTCAACGGAAACTCCGTAATTCGTTAGTGGAGTTTTAGTCGCAGTCTTGGGTGTCAAAAGGGGAGCACTGCACTATATTGTGAAGAAATACCTTTGGGTTCCATATGGGATGTTTCATATGAAGATATTCGTGATGATGACTTCCAAAGAAGACATCGCACGAACCAGTTGGACGTCGCACCTGCTCACCGCTGCAGGTGAGTCGTTCAACACCTCGATCACAGTATCCGAAGAAATTGACCTATATTGCGCCTGATCCATCCCCAGAACTTAACCTATACCCTCTTGTAGGAATACCATAAGAATAAGGTGTACAAGAAGATGTACTGGGTATGATCTTTGTCGTAGGATACAAGTCACCTGTCATACTATGACACTTGTCTTATGTATCAGATCCACATCGACGTGGATACACGTCTCTATCTGCGTCTGTAGATGCAAAAAAGTCATTTCGAGCAGCGGTGATGAGAGAAATACTTTGTTTCGTTGATATTGCCACAATATAATCTAACCATTATTGTTCAACTATAACTGGAGATGTTTTCATAGAATGCTACTACAAGACGTAATTTAAGTACGGAAATGATTACATAAAAACCATTGAAACGCATACAATTATGACCTCTGTATAAATAACTTCCTATGTATTATTTCCTCCACTGGAGACGGAATTCAAAATCGGAATTGGTTATACAGTGTGTCCATAAAAGTGCTGTCATACTTCAAACTGGCGTCACGTCGCGTTGGATAATCGCATTTAAATGAAATTGGTGACACTCTAATATTTGTGTGTTTGTCAACAATGGACAACAATGGACGGGGCCATGGGAATCAAACACAAACTAAATTCAGTCACGTTTGTGATTAGTCGATATGGGTTCATTGCTGGATGTTTAGCAGTCAGGTAACATGTGAATGTTTGCGTTTAAAATTATGTGGTTATGTGCAGTTTTTAGGACTTATAGCGAACCCACAAGAACGTAGTTTTGGAATAGTCTGGTGCAAGTGCAGGGTGCTCTTAGGTGAAGGTTGCTCACTAAATGGTTATTTCCACAATTGGAAGAAGACGGCAACGAATCTATTTTCCAATACTGGCACTTACATGTTCGGCAACATCTGGATGAGCAGCTTCCAGGTAGATGGATTGTATATATCGGAAATTATGATAATGTCTTCTACAAGTAGCCGCCGTGGTCGCCTGACCTGACCGCCTGAGACTTGTTTTTATGCGGTTACATAAAGGATTGTGTCTATGTAGGCTGAGTGCCTCAAAACCTGCAAGAAGTGCAACTTCGTATCACTGCTGCCATCCAGTCCATTTCCATCGGATATGCTGGAGCGTGTGTGACGTGAATGGGAATATGGCCTTGATGTCTGCAGCGACACTCGCGGGGGCCACATTCAATACCTATGAGGTATAGTAAAGCATATTCGAGTTTTTCTTTCGAATGTCACCAATTTCATCCAAATACGACAATCCAAAGCGACACAATACCAGTTCAAATTATGATAGTATTTTTATGAACACACTGTATAAAAACTATTAAAATGCATACCACTGTGATCACCTTATAAATACCTCAATGTGTTATTTTCACCACTCCTTATTCCGAAAGAAACCAATAAATCGGTTTATGAATTGCTGATATTTTATGCATAGAGAGATACTAGTATCAGGATTGTAAGTACCATGGTGCCTCAGTGTGTCTCTATTGAAAATAATTCGACTGGAAGAAGTATTGAAATAAAAAGGAAACAGAAAACAACAGCTCTGATGTAGTTTCGCATAAAATACAAACCTTCATGAGGCAACACCTGGGCATTTTTGAGACAGTAACTATGGTTATATATGCCATATATATGTTAATGTAAATTATAATGTAAAATAATATTAATAATCAAAATACTGGTTATAGAAATAGAAGTTAAGGCATAGGTTTTATGAATGTGCAAGTGTAGCTGGAGCTGTGGAACCCTTGTTAAAAGCCGACCAACATATCTTTGTGTTAGAATTAGGGCCCAGGGAAAAAGGACTTGTACGGGAAAGTCATAGAAGCCAGACCTTGTGTGTTTGTGAAATAGAAAAGGCGACAAGCAAACAACATATTTTATAGAGAGGTCACATGTTTGCAAACGTCGAACAATAGCCGGGTAAGTCCTCTGGAAGGTTCCAAGCTGATCGAAGACAGACAATGAAATTTTAAGGAAGAATATGTTTAATAAAATTTTTAAGTACATAAATGTTAGTTGTAGCTACCCCATCAGCCAGGGCGGTTGAGTATAAAGTGCTGCGATGTGTATAACATACATGTAAGCTTTCAGAAGCAGGCGTTGTTAGTTACTTCTTATAATGTAGTAGGAACGTTGAAATGCTATCAATTTAAAAGTTCATGGGAACGTGTGATAAATACTACAATTATTTCTAGAGCACGTATAAAATACTTGATTGCTCAGCGACCGCAAGTTTGGCGCACGAACGTGGTAGGGTTCGACCGTTCTACAGCTCCAACTAACTTAAGTAACTATGTGGCTTATTACTAAGGCAGTAAATGCGTGTGCCATTAAAGCATAGTGTTCATTAACGTAATCCACTGTTAGAGTTGTTACTTTTTACCTTCCTTCCCGTATCACAACCTGCAAAGTTAAACAAGCTCTACCAAAAACCCAAATAACAGCAGCCGTGGCAAGAGATAAAACAATAACACTTTAAGGGTAAAAATTAATACAAAAGATAATTATCGGTATCACCATAGTTCATGTATTAATTCATATATTAATATATAGAACATACTGCGAGTTATGCTCTCCCACCACGAGTATACCGCATTTTCCATCCTCTGATGTCGCCTAAGGAAGCATTTAATTGCATTCAAATAAATTACAGTTAAACTGCGCAAGTACTACCCGTTTTACAACTTAAAAATGACGTGCTTGAATGGCATAATCTGTAAATAGTGTAAAATCAATTAAGTGGCATTAGGATAGATCTCGTTCATACTAGCTTCCTTGTATTGTGTTACCCCTACCTCTGCACATTATTAAATGTTACATTAAATGTACCTTACGTAGATAAAGAGAAAGTGACATGGGGAGCAGGCTTCAAAGGGGGAGAAAGTGAGAGGGGAGGAATGGTGGGAGTGATACAGGGTCAGAAATAGGCGAAAAGATGGGAAATTAATGGTAGAGTGAGAGACAAGGAAAGAGGAGAGAGACACTGTAAGAGGGATTGCAACCCAAAAAAATCTCTTCTTTGAACGGATAGTACGAACAGAGCTACGATTCTGCAAGTATTTATATAATTTTGTAGGTAGATTTCTACGCACACTTCAGATATTCTGGTCTTACCGCCAACTTTCTCTGCTGTTCCAATTGACGTCAAACCATTTGGTCATATAATTGCTGATAACATTTTTAAGAATGTTTTTTAAAGTCTATGCTACAGAATCAACGTTATGTTAAATTTCTTTAAGACACTTTTTGTATTAACTTTCAGTTTGCTGCAATTAAGCATAAATCAAAACAATTATATATTATGAAGCAGGAGTTGTTGTTGTTGCTGTTGGGCTGCAAACAAAAAGCGCGCTGGTAAGCAATAATTTGCGTATACCGAAGCAATAATGGGTTTATAGATTTCAAAAATCTAAGACAATGGCCATACAGAATAAAATATTAGTTTCAATTTAAATTTTACTGCGAAAGAATAATGTTGTGAAAAACTGTATACTTCAACCTGCCAACCCTATCTTAATCCTGGATTAGAATACTAAAATATATACAAATCCGATTATCTAACCTCGTTTTTGTTAATAAATTAAGTTTAATTAAATATTTTACTCAACTGAACCTTATTTTAATAATAATTCCTTGCTGATTTGGATGTAATAATAATACTTTAGGAATGTCTGCAGCGCAGAATTGTTAAGAAAATTAATTTTTGAGAGCGGAGTATAGTCCCAAATCTTTCCGTAGTATTTGCGGGTAACTAGTTTATCAACGACAACCTTAGGAATATTTCAGCACAATAACCTTTAACACAGAATTCCCATATAGGATTACCCTGACTTTAACTGGTTGCAGTTCTTAAATAATGAAACCCGTCGGAAAGATTGATCCATACTTATTTTGACGCTCAAAGCGTATTTTTCACTTTACTGCATTAACACCTTCGCCTAACAAGTGCCGGCCCTCGTAGCCGTGGTCGCTGGAGTGTATAGCTCCAGCGCTCCGCCAAGCTGAGGGTCGCGGGCTCGAGTCCCGCCATGGGCATGGCTGTTTGTGTGTATGTGTGTTGTATAATGCGGTAATAAGCGGTAACGAAAAAACATTAAAAACATAGTTTCATAAACTGGGTGAAACAAGGGAAATAAAAAAGAAAAAAAACAAGAGTACCATAATTGGGTTTCCTTGAATAAAGTATGCAAATACTAGTTCTTTGCTTTGTGATTATCAAAAACCTATATGTTGTAATCCTGAAAGCTTCACACAATAAACTGTATCACATAAAGTGTAGAATTTATAGGTATAATGATGTGAACATCGATATTATGCGGAGTTTCAAGAGTAATTAATCGATTATGACGGGTACGAGAGTCAGATTATTGCCGAGGTTGTCAAGATCATTATCATCGTCGTCCTCTTCTTCTTTATCAGCTTCCTCTACGTTGCCCTGTCATTATTACTCCTACATCAGATTGTTGGTCATGAGGCAAATAAACCTTCCCTATTCTTTCCTCAAACTATTTAACTTAGCTTACTTCCTAAAAGCGTTATCGTATTCTTTGTACCCTCATGTAATTGTATACCTGATCGCTATTGTGCTCCTACTGCGTTCTAATTTAGGAAGATCCTTAGTTGTCCTTCAAGCTATCTACATCTCCCTCCAGCCAAGAAATTCGATCTCTCGTAAACTACATTTCTAAGTGTTCACATGCAAGGTCACGCTATACCTAGCAATAACAATTTGAATGAGCAGAAGCAGCACCCTAACATCCAAATGAAACTTGTGATGTTACTCATGATGACACATTCAGCGCCTTACTTTTAAAATGACAACTTGTTATTATTATTTCTTTTATTACTACTTTCTCTACCACGCACCTAGTAGGTAAAGCAGGTGTTGCATTCCACCCAAAATTTCGATATCAAAATTTCGCCGGAAATGCATATTTTGAGGCCTCCATAATTCCCCAAAAAAAGCGTTTTTGGAGAAACGTCCGTGTATGTCTGTGTGTCTGAACAGCATAACTCAAAAACGAAAAGTCGGATAAGTACAAAACTTCTTATTTAAGCTCGGTATCTTCCAAAGATGCAACACGAGGATTTTTAAGAGAATACTCCACACGAACCAAGCTATACATAGAACATTTTTGAAACTTTTTATATTATAAAAATATCTATTTTGATTAAAATACCATATATTAAACATACTTACATAACAATAGTATCTATATCTTGAATTTTCTGGTAATAGTCTGTGAAGTCCCCTTCATTTGGAAAGAATTCTGTATAATCTTGTATAACTGACAAACGTTAAGCGATAGACGAAAACTACTACACTACAAATTAGATTTCTTTAAAATACACAATTTATTTCAAATGTGGTTTTTGTGGAATAAGCCATTTCTGAGACATCCGTTATGAAAGGTCCGAATTGTTCATTTTTTGGTAATTCTCTTAAAAGTCCTTACAACATTCAGTTGTTTCTCGCGATTGTATGGAAACACTATGGAATTTTAAGACCAGCATATAGCGTCCAGTTCTAAAACATTTGTCTATCTCTGTTCCCTTTGCATCTACAACGAAATGTGTATTGCAGCTATTTCTGCAAAGGTTTATTTGGATTGAAATGAGTAGATAGAAAAATAAGCTGTAGTAAGAATATTTGGTATACACACTAATAAACGGTATACGGTAGAGAATGTCATGTGAAGGTATCACATCGGATATTTTTTGTTTTCAATCCTACTTGCAGGATTTCCTCTCTAGAGCATGAAAGGAAATTACTCGAAAAGACGCTCGAAAGAATGTTCAAACTCACATTGCAGTCCTTGGTCTACCTTCAATAATTTATTCACTTATCAAGCCATTTTAATGCAGTAGTTTATAATGCAACACCTGTGAAACTAGTGAAGAACGCGCGGCAGCCTCTCGCAATAGGTCATGGAGTAAACAACAATTGGTAAAAAAAACCGACCAGAAAGTATCGTACATTCTCCATCCTCGACCACTACACACACTACCATCATATCAAAGTTTCCTACTGAGTATTTACAGTTAGAATGAGATTAGTAATCCTTGTCACTGTTAAGGACATTTTTCCGATCGTTTGATCCGTTTGTCGTGTAGTGCGTATCCGTTTGCTCTCGTTCGTGCTAGAAGGCGGCTTATGAATACGGAGTGTTTTCATTTGTTCATCTTCATTTATAAATTAATGAATGAGAAATGCTAACTTAACATGTGCAAGGTTCAGTATTAATGGAATGAAAATAAAAATAAAAGCATGGACATGAAATTAAGTTTTTGGCAAGTCGTTCTTGAAAGTGCACTTGCCTTTGATATTCCCAGTTTCTTTGTAGTCATTCATGTTTGTTGTAAAAGCGGAAGGTAAGGTGGTTTGTAAAGTATAGGTATTTAAACGGTCACATCATTATCTGACTTGAGGAATCAGCACATTCAAAATTCTCTATGCAATTAAAAATATATTTCATTGAGATACTAAACCATAAGTAAAGATGAAGTGTTCGAAACAAACTCCTAAACGTTCATGTTTCTAAAACAATTCGGTGAAAAACTCCAATCTTATACACTACTTTCTCGTACTTCGTTACTTCTTTTGAATCCCTTTTCCACTAGTTACTAAATGCATTTTCCTACTTCGAGGATTTTAGTTGCATTATGCGGTCTCTCGCTTGCTCTCTCCACCATCTCTATCTTTCACTTTGACGCAAGAAATTACATTTGCAGAAGAATTGCCGATAAATTATCCGGAAACATTTTGCTATCCTACATCTCTAGTTGCTAGTAAATTAAAATAGTTTTTATTATTTGCCGATATTTGAAGATTTCCATAACTGACTTCTCTACGCAAACCTTCGTCAGTTATTCTCGCCTCAAATCAACTTCATAGTGGAACTAGGTAATCAGCCATATACTCGACCTGCATAAGAAAGGCCAGCGTTGTATGGTAACGTATTGTGTGGCTTTTCCAGAGGTACTACTATGATTGTGTGGAACAATTCGCATATTTTGCTAAACGAGTTTATTGTACAATAAAGATTCACAGAAAAATTATGTAGGGTTTCTTTTGAACTACCTATATCCTTAAGCACGTTTTTGGATTCAAAATCATGACAGCATTAAGTCATTCATCATCTCAATTTAAACTAATTTTTACGACGAATCTAATGTCAGAAGAAAATATCATTTTATTCACTAAAAAGTGTATAATCACCCCTTAAGCCATGGCTCCTTCCGTACTGTCCTACAACCTAAATGACGACGAAATTTGCAACATAAGATAATGGCGAATTGAAAGAAAAGAATATGTAAAACTAGAATTGACGACCGTTCGCAGCTCCTGATACACATAGTGAGCAGTGGGGGGTGTCTAAGAAGAGATTTAACTTATTTAATCTTTATTGTCGCTTCAACTATAAAGTCATATTGCGACTACTTTAGAATAAAGAACATGATTACAATTAAAATACAATATTTTAAACAGTAATAGTACACACAACATTAAATTCTCTAGATAGGTGTGCTATACATTGTTGCACAATTTTGTCGTTTTCATAAAGATTAAAACTTCTTTGTTGTGCGGAATTTAGGACGGCTGGTAGGCTGTTGAGGATGTCACATCTTTCTCTGTGTTGTACATAGCGACGGCAGACTAAGGAAATGATGAACCGTGAGGTTGGATCTGCAGAGGTCGCACATAGGAGAGTCACGGTTGAGATGTTTGTGCGTTATAGAAGTATGTCCAATACGTAGTCGAGTTAACAAAACTTGGTCTTTGCGGTTGAAATGATAGTGTTGAAGTTTGGACTCGGAAATATAGAAAGTGTAGCTAACTTGCTTCTAGATGCGGCTTCCATGTTTACAATACTACAGTCCATCTGCCACAGCGTGGGGTCTGCTTCCCAATCCACAGGCTTCGAGTTCGAATCTCATATGGAGTGTCTCCTCGGATATTTCCGAGGTTTTATTTTCATATGAGGGAAGTACCTCAATGAAATGTGGTATTCTCTAAACGTCATTTCACCCATTTAACTTTTTATTTCTTTATAGATTTGAATTGTTAAATGGGACCTTAAACACTTAAAATATTACCTAGAAATCGGCAGTGTATACATAAAATGCAAAACATATTAAGTAGTTGGCTGTATCCATTTAAAATTCTTTAATTCCTATTGGGTGGAGAACGCATAATGTAAAACAGACACATTGTGCAACAGACTCGCTGCAAAACACACAAGTCGTCATAAATCAGACGCAAAATGGAATAGTAAAAAGGAGTAATATCTCATCAACCTTCATACTGATTCCCTTACTATAAATATTCGATTATGACAGCGTTCGTAGTGAATAGCTCTATCATGCAACATGATATTGGAAGAAATATAAAAAGTTTACAATTTTGGCCTTCTTGGTGAGTTATATTTTACACCTGTTGGTTTGTAAACATCTTACTTTACCATAAAGTAATACCTAAATGTGTGACTAATACCAATTTATAATGATAAACTGTGAGAAAAATTTGAAATATTAGTACACAAGGAAAATCATAATTTTGATACGACCTGCATATTTTAAGTAAATTCAACCACATTCTTGTATTTCATCATGCAAAGCTTTTCCAAAAGGGTGAGGATAGGTATGAGTTTTATTAGTAGGCACTAGGCAAAGCACATAATGAATCAGTTAAGAAATCTTAAGACAGTTTAAATTACCATCAAGTTTACAGGAATAGAAAGCGTATCTGTAGTATGTAGTGTTTTATTATTATATTTGTCACTTGCTGTATTAAGGTTGTCTATGTTGGTGTTACTTACGTCATTAATACCGTAAGCCTCACTAGCTCAGGAGGTCGCCTCTCTAATACGTGCTCTCACAGACAATCACTCCCCCCTTTGTTTCTGCTTCTTATTCACTTCAAGGCTTCGGTTTCTAGCAAGATGCAGGGGCAAGGGACGGAGTGCAAGGGATCGGAAAATTCAGGAAGCAAAGGTAAACGTATTGCGGAGGGGCCTTGAAAGCGTTTCAGAGCACGCTGGCCAGTCGACTCTTTATGCTTCCAACGTGACTCTTGGGAGCGAAGGATGAGGGGAGAAAGTCGAAGGGCCGACCAGATCTGGATGCCGACGGGCGCAAGAATGCACAGGGTCTCTAAAGTTTCCAGATACAACGCATCCGACGCAGCCCGGCCCCAGCCCATAAGCCACCAACCTCCCCCTAACTGAACGGTACCGCAGCGACGCCAGAGAAGAAAGCTTTATAAAGCGCAAGCCACCGTGCAGCCACAACCCGCTGAACACCGTCGCCTGGTCCTACAACACTGAAACAGATGGCAAGGAAGATGATGGAAGTAGGAAAGCAGAGTGGTTATAGAAGATGAACCACTCCAGCATTCTCCCGGCGATCCGGGGAAAGCACGGAAAATCCATGGGCCAAGTGAAACGGTCACCGGGGATCGATCCCGGAACCTCCCGAATGCGGGCTACAGACGAAACCGCCTGTGTCATCTGGGATGGCTCCGTTGGGCGTCGGATTCATTGGGCGCCATATTGGAACGGGTGTTATATTTGTATATTTAACTACGCCATCGCCTATCACGTTATAGCCGCATGATAGCCCGTGTGGTTGTCCACGTCTGCTCGCGTCGGATTCCAGATTACAAGTTCTTGTCTTTACCCTTCGCTCCGCATTCCTTAAGCTTTTTTACTCAAACTTTCTGACTACCCTTTTTCCCCAAGTCACATGTGAGCTCTTAGACAAAAGAAATGTTCTGCCGGCATAACGGTATGTTTACTTCCCGGCGTCTACCTACTCTGTACAGTCTTATAAAAATATGTTACATGTTTCTATATTTATTTAGGTAATAGACTTTATATATTATTATCCTTATTGCTTCAGTGTATCGCTTCACATCCCGCTCAGTAAATTGAGGAGGTATGCAATGTAAGTTGCGAAAGTTAAGATGGAAAGGGAAGTTAAAACAGCTAAGATATTGTTTGCGGAATCCTTCTAATGCACCTCCGATGTTAGCAACAAGTGTTAACGCGATTTCGTCCAATCATGAGACTTGAGGATGTATTTTTTCTCGGCTATTGACGTGATAAACCCTGGCCATAGAACTGGGAGGACTTGCGTGTGGCTTTACGAGTTGAAGGAGGTTGTATCCTTTAATATGAGACGTTTTTAAAGCAACGTTGATGGTTTTAATATTTTTTCGCGCAGCGCTGCAGTCGCGATTTTGAGCATGAGCGGCCACTTTCTCCATTCATTAGGAAGCCAGACAAAGCCGTGAGCGATCATCACTTTGTATTGTCTATATTTAGAGCCTTTCCAAATGTTCTAAACAACCGAACGACTCGCCAACTGAGAAGTCAGATTAGTGATTCGGTTTTTGAATGCGGAAAATGTTACGCCAGCAAACATTCATCGTCAATTGTGCGAGGTTTATGGGAAACGATAATGAATGACAATGTCCGGCCACACACAGCTAAACTAACTCAAGATCTGACAGTATTATTTGATTGCGAACAATTCGACTACCCTTCCTACAGCCTGGATTTAGAACCAAATGATTTTCATCTGTTTCTTCATCTGAAGAAATTTCTTGGTGGCAAACATTTTAACGACAGTGATGATGTAAAACAAAAGTGCAGACGTGAGTTTCATCACAGTCGGCATCTTTCTCTGACGAAGTCGTGCATAACTGGTTTACAGTTACGACTCGTGCCTGAATAACACTGACTATCTGGAGAGGTTGTCTAAGGTGGAAAGTAATGAATGACAATAAAGTATTTGGAAAATAACGTTCTCTTATTTTGACTTTTTCTACGACGCATAGTAGGGAAGTATTGCAATTCTACCCAAAATTTTGGTACCGAAATTTCACCGGAATCCAAATAAAGCATTTGTGTGTGTGTGTGTGTGTGTGTGTGTGTGTGTGTGTCTGTGTGTGTGTGTCTGTGAACAGCATAACTCAAAAATAAAAATCCCGATAAATATCAAACTTGGTATTTGATATCAGCATGTTCCAAAGATAGGACAGGAAGCCTTTTAAGTAAAACCCCACCCAAATACCGTATACATGGATGTTTTTTTCCTCGAAAATTTTGATTTTCTAAACAATGGCTAACGATTTTGATTAAAATACCGCATTTGAAACATATTTACATAAAATATAAAATGTATATCTTTAATTTTCTGGGAATAGTCTAGGAAGTATTCATTCAGAAGGAATTTTGTATAATCTTGTATAACTTCTAAGCGTTAAGCGATAGACGAAAACGTACCCCACAAAACATGCATAGCCCTTTAAAACACATAATTTAATTAAAATAAATATTTTGTGGCGTAAGTCATTTCTGACATATCCGTTATTAAAGGTTTCAGTTGCTCAACACTTACGTTTCTTTTAATATCCCATCCATTTTCAGTTGTTTCTCGCGATTGCATGGAAAAGTATGGAGTTTTAAGGCCAGCATATAGCGTCCAGTTTTTAAGCATTTTGCTATCGGTGTTCTTTGTATTTATAACGAAACGTGTAATGTAGCTATTTTTGCAAAGGTTTATTTGGATTGAATGTAGTAGATAGATAAATAAGCTCTAATAATTGTATACCCGCTAATAAATATAGAGGGTAGAGCAATTCATGTAAATGTATATCAATTGTTTTTAAATTATCAATATTAGCTTAAATAACACGCCTCTTAAAAAAAATTAACGGTACTGCAATGCGTAATGATGGACGTGCGGAGTGGTGGTGGGCGTAGTTGAAGCACGCCTGTGCCCAGATGACATTTATAGGCATGGGTCTGCGTGCTGTTGCACCTGGAATTGGCGTGTGGGTTGATGTGAACCACTGGGAAAGTATTTATCCTCGCTCCGGAGCACGTTGCTTGGTATGGATTCCCGCTTGTCCAGTAGTCCCGGAGAAAGTGGTTCATAGCTAACATTATGGTTTTGGCATTTCTACGAGTGCCAGCTCTAACGCCCCGCGTTTTCTTTGGCTTCTGGTAGCGCATGGACACCGCAGATGGCCACTCGTAGTTTCTTGTGTTGCTAAAACTCCAAAATTCTATCACTTCAAAGTTTTCTCCTTTACTTAGGTCACTCAACTTTATGTTTTGGTGGCAGGTACAATTTCTCGTTTTGCAGAACAATTTCCTTGTACAACGCACCATTTCAGTTTTTAAAAGGATAAAATACATGATTCCCTAATAAAACCCTTCTTGGTGGAGTCGAGTTTCAACTGTAAATTTGCTTTAGGGCTGCGATGGCGAAACTTTTATGACTAGCGCGCTAACTCAAGGTTTATTACACCTAATTGCTTCATGCGTCACTTGTTATTTTCCTTCAAACAATGGTCAAAAAATCCTCTTTAATATTCAAATTTCAAATTAACTTTCGGGAGCATAGTATGCTTTTAGATCATAATTTAATTTGATGTTAAGATGTTGGAATGTGATTTTATTTTTTACACGTCGCATAAATTACAAAGTGTTAAAAATAGTAAATGCAATACAGTAAATGCAATTATTATGTAAAACATAATAATTACATTTACTGTAAAACTGTTAGAATTTATTTTTTAAATACAAATTCGGATTTCTGCGATATGAACTCTACATTTAGTATGATTAGTCTTGAAATACATGTGCTTGCTGCACCTATCTCTGAATACCGTAAGCTTTGCTCTTTTTGTTCCTCTGTTTAATGCTCCATATACCTCCAATTTTTTGAAAAATTATGATAGTATTTTTGGCTAGTTTCTGTGTTTACGTACATACTAAAACGTTTTTTGTGAAAAGCATTTTCACGAATACTATCATTTGAAGACCAGTGAACTACTTCCCGAAACAAAAGGCTTTCCACGTAATAATACGAGACAATCTATGCAAACTACGACGAAAAAGATCAAGTATCGCAGGGAGGTGAACAGAAAACCTATACAAACTACAATGAACAAGATCACCGCTGGGAATGCAGAAACTACAGAGGTGTAAAGTTTCTCCCCGCAGGAATGAATTTTGGATGCGATTGAAACTTTTAACATGCGTGAAAATCTCACACACTATTAAGAAACCGACAGACCGTTGCGAGCAAAAGTGAAACCAAAGAGTCCCGTCTTCTCTAGAGTTAACCCGAGGTTAACCTCAGACTTACTGTGTGTGTGTGTGTGTGTTTTTGTGAGTGTGTGTGTGTGTGGGGCTAATATTGTAATTACATATCACAGCTGAGCTGACAATTTGTAACTGTAGGCGTATTTCGTAGATGCGCATTGTTGTACTGTATAATAATGCAATTTCCTTCTATTGTTAGTCTGCCGTGGCCAAGAGTTTTCACCCTTGCGCAGCATACTGTAAGGACCCGAGAAATACCGCTCTACAAGGAGGATTTAGGGATAGACAATCGCCTAGGAGAGGCTTCGGGAAGGGGGTGCGCTTTCGAAAGCAACGAAAAATCTAGGTAAATTACTGCCGGTGTTTTGAGCCTTTTATTCTATTCTAGTTGTTTCTTATTAATAAATTATAAGAGTATTCATTCTGACTACGAACGGCGTGGATACCGTCTGTATCGGGTCTGTGGTGGTCTGATCCTGGACCTCAATACAGTCAGCTAAGTATCCTAAGCTGAGGCGACAGCATTCTTTTAATCTGGATTCAACATGTACCCTAATTTCAAAACTTTTCCAGGTATAACTTCACTCCGATATCTGGGACTCGTTCCCAGGATGGGAACGCCACAATGTTTGCAGGTAAGTTTCATTGCTGTAGCAAGTAATTCTTCTGAGACGATGTTTATGCAATTATCATAATGCAAACAATCTGCATTACCGTACTTCACTCCGTCTTTATCTGTAATCTCATTTCCTGCTTACCTCGCTAGCAGTTTCTCCAGCTTACGTCCGCCAAGCGCCTGTAAAATATTTTAATAAGAAGAAATGATTATTAATTACTATTATTATTATTATTATTATTATTATATTTTGGAGTACGTTCATATGCTGTACCAGCGAAAGTGTTATGGATTCGTCACCCCTGCCTTAGGTTAATTAGTTTAATACGATAGCTGACTATGTCATTATTGTAATATATGATTTTATTCTTCAAACTATTAACAGTTTTTAAATGTTGAAGTATTAATTGCTTTTCTTAGCGATTGCTATAGGAATGCTTTGATTTTATGTGACACCTATCTTAATTGTTATGCGGTTTAATTTAATATGTATGTTACTTATGTGATTAATTAGCTTCATGTTTGCTTCTCTGTTATCGATCCACAAGCAAGCATTTACCTAGTGGCGTCCTACGTTAAACTGTAAACACTATCGACCTTGGAATGTATAAGAAAAAGCAATTATCTACAGCCTAATTGCAATTGCAGCAATTATCTTGCTGCATAAGAATGAACAGTGAAGATGATAAAAATATAGTTTACTTCTTTGAAAGTGTAGGGATGATACAAAAGAATTTTCTTTCTACCTGTTGTATTAAATGATACATTAGTTTTCAAAGCTTCAACTAAGCTTCAAACAGCCCTAACATCAAATACTACGGTTCCTAGAAGTCCCTTAAATCCAGACGTGACATATTGACTGTGCTCCGCCAGGAGTTTGCTCTTATTGCTTCTATTGGCTCACTTGGAGCAAATGAATCTTTAACTTCAGCAAGTTTATTTACATGCAAATGGAGTACTCCGTAACCACAAAGGAACTATACAGTCCTGAAGCAATACGGTTATTGTATATAATTACTGCATTCGTCTCTCTGGTCCAGGGATCTGTGTATCTCATTGGAAATCTGGAGGTCCTGAGATAATTTCTTGTTATGGTTAGTTACGTGTGAATGCCTTCTTTCAGAGTTTCGTCTTAACTACGGTGAAGTGGTGAGCACCAGACAATTCAATGCCCTGTTCTGTAGACTTACTTCCACCTTTGCTTTTATAAAATTGTATATCGCTTCTCTGCATTTTATTAAAAGCAAAAATATGTCTAAGAAGCTTCAGTTGTAACAAATAACTATATTTTATTTTAGTAATACAAATACCAAGCTTTTTCACAGGGCGCAATATTCGAGCCTGGCGATATCCAGATTTGTACCTCCGTTTTTATTCGTTACGAGATAAACCCAGATTAGGCCATGGAATATTTTTAAATGTAGTACATGTCTGCTCCTGAGTTTTCACCGCATCACAACGTTAGACAGAGGTACATATTATAAAGTTCTACCGTTCTGGATGAGTCGTTCGGAGGTCAGAATAGCGCTGCTTATGACTGGATTGCTCTTTCGGTGTCTTCCATCGTTATTTGGCTGGCTAGCGTTTAGCAATATTGACTTTAAGGTCTACAGGGGCGGGTAAATTATCTGTGGTTATAGTTAAACATTGACTGTAATTAATGTTATATTTATTATCCAGTTATTGCTACACATTAAGGTCTCTAACATTTCCGTAGAGCGGTCTTTCGTAGCGCGCATAGTCGTCATCCGTGGACTAGTGGTACCGTGCTAGCCTCTAGTTCACAAGGTCGTGGGTTCAAACCCGACGGAGGTCGATATATTCTGTTCGGGGGTAAAAATCCTTAGCTGACTTCCTTCGGAAGAGAAAAAAAGCCGGTGGTCCCGTGTCGTAGATTTACAGCACGTAAAAGAGCCTCAAGCCTGATAAAGAGGCCTCTGAGCAAAATTACCGGTCTTTCACTCCCAGTATAGAATGGGACGCTTAGAACTACAGAGTTAAAGAGCGTCCATAATTTTTTTTTTTTTTAGCGCGCATAGCCGCTGCACTTCCTTATGCGAGAAAAGAATCCAGAGAACTGAAGTTACTATGTTACGTGATTACTTTGCTCGCTTTTTAACGTGACTGTTTACTGTTTTTCTATTCGCCGGCTCATATCCCTTACTTTGAAATTATTGACTAACATTTGGGCTTTTCGTCCAGTTCGTAACTTTCTCTTTCCCATGGCTCTATTAAAGATGAGTTGAATCTAAGCTATATCACATATGTAATTTTATGACTATATTCCCCTTATTTGTCGTAGATGCTATGCACTTCTAACTTTGAGAGGAATTGGATAATTCCGAGCGCTTTGTCCATAAACCTGGGTATCGCATTCTCGCTTTTGTGTTTCAATGCCGCCTATTGCAGGAGGGTTGCAAGTGTCGACACAGTTCTTTCTCCCACACAAATTACAATATTATAAATAAGATTTTTCCCATTCGAGTTAAAATATTAAATACAACATTTTGTGTTTTCATTAGTGTTACTGTGTGGTTGCAATCAGTTTATTATATTCCATCATGTATATTATAGTAGTATTATTTTTTATCTTGATATGTTGTTTGAAATAATTACCGGACGTCTTTGGACCGCATCAACAGAGCACCAACAAAATAAGAAAGCAAAGAATTAAAACTAAAATGTGTATTAAAAATAGTAGTTCGTCTGTCTATATAGGTATAAGAAATATGTTATAGCTCAACACATCTCTAAGGGGCAATGATCGAAATAGTCGGAAGCATAAAGTTTATTTGTCAGTAAAATGAAAATTTAAAATTTATAGCAACAGTATCATTCTCCTGTTTGCACTCGGTCTTCTTTAAAGGAACTTATTGAAAACTAACCATTTTTTCACAGAGTGAAGTGTTTTAACCATTTTTTAAATATTTTTTTCGTCCCTAATTATTGTCTTTGTATTTATTATTTTAAATGTTTCACACTATGCAAACATTCTGAAATGTGTTTAAAAGTGTTAGTGCAGATGCTGTGAATCATAATAAATACATAATCATAACATGATTAATTTGATTGCGTTGGTTTTATTAGCTATAAAAATTAAAAATTTGAAAAGATACTATACAAAGGAATTGGTATTTGTTATTTATTTTTCAGAAACCAAAACTGATAGGAAAGCATACATATAGATGCTTTGAAATCTCAGCTTTTTTTACTTAATAATTAAAGCTGTAGTATCTGGACTAATTTATTACAATGACCGAATAATCAGAAATAACATTAATAACGAGGAATGCCTCAGATCTTTGATGTGAAATTTTATACCATTGCTCCCTTAAGTTCCCAGTAAGTGTGATTAAATTTCTACCTATCACGTTGAAATTTTTGAAAAATTTATAACAAAATGAGGTTGCTTAAAATGATGTGTTATAGTTTCTCCCATACCTGCGTTTACGAAAAGAAAAATATTGAAAGTATCTCTTTATTGCGCGTATTTTCATCCTAAAAGTGTATATATATGTTAGTTTTTATGTCATCTCAAATGGTTAACACGTCAATTTATTAACTGCTTCTGTAGATTTAGCTTAAGCTTCTGCACGTGTGTGAAGTTTATTCAAACAAAGCGTATTTACTCATGTTTGTTATATAGAGAAGTATTTGAGAGCTGAAATATGTTTGGTTAACCTTGGGTGAGATTTTGTCCAAGATGGTTCGGTTAAAGTGCCACGTATCATATGGGAACTAGACTTCTTTGATAACGTATCACATTTCTCTTTTGTTTGCGTTTACCAAACACACCAAGCCACCTCTCATCTTCCCTCCCTTTTCTTTTCCCTCCCACACACCATCAACTGAAAGGAAATGTTTCTTCCCTCGGCTTTGTAAACACTTGGAGCGCACTGAATGTTATTTGGATTTGTGTCTACTTCCATTTTTCCTCAAAATGCGATAGAAAGTGGTTACATATGGAGCAAGCATTTTACTTGTAGTCTTTGGAACTTCACTAGAATGAATCAGGGCAGGACTGTGCATTATCTTTAGTGTGTTCGGATGATGATGTGCCTTGGCATTCAGTCTATATGATATTATATATTCAGCTTTTAATTAGTAGGCATGTAAATTGATAAATAAACTTCATTGCTTTGTGTGCAATATTAGCCATTATATACAAACAAAATCTGACGTGTTGCATTCACATGACCTTCTCTACTCCTTTTACAAATTATTCTATCCACTTCATGTGATGAATAACTTTCATTAAACATTTAGAGATTTCGTTGAAGGTATAAAAAACGATACAGTAATGCAGTAGGCTAAAGCGATCGTCAGATTTTTAAAAAGCGGGTCGTTATGTGCTTGTTTGAACACGAGAAAACACGAGTGACTTACCATTTGAAAATTGTGTAAGTATTTGAACTTTATAACAGCAAAAAATATCGCCGAAATGGTTAATGCCATATAAATTTTTATTTGGCATAAATTGTGTGCTTTAACAAAATGTACATTTTTTACTTTCTCTACTAAGTATAGTAAGTAGGGGAAGTATTGCATTCTACTCAAAAATTTTATATCGATGTTTCACGGAAATACATGTTTTGAGATGCCCTGAATCCAAATAAAGCATTTTTGGAAACATGACCGTATGTCTATCTGCTAGTGAACAGCACAATCCATAAAGAAAAAACCGGATAAATACCAAACTTGGTATTTGAGTTTAGTATATTCCAAGGGTGCGACACGAAGATTTTCAAGAAAATCTCTCCACCCCAGACTACTCTTTACATGGAACATTTTTGGAAAATTTTGATTTTCCCAAACATAGCTAACGCTTTTGATTAAATTGTCATATGTTTAAGATATTTTTATGGAAAATTAAATGTATATCTTGAATTTTCTGAGAATGTCCCCAAAATTCCTCTTCGTTTGAATGTCTTTAGCATGACTGGTAGACTGTAAGAGATGGAAAAAATGTTACTACACAAAAAATGTAGATCTCGTTCAGTGAATTATTTGCGATATATTCCTTGTTATTTGTTTGAATTTTCCAATACTTACTTTTTCTCAAATGGTAATTCGTTATTCTTTTTTTTTGTCCTGGACATGCAAAGAGAACGGAATCCTCTACATAGCAACCAACTCTTAAAATATTTGACTATTGCTTAAAGCCTGCCATATTCCGCTTGCATCTGCAGGCATACTAGCAATAATTTTCTGCTAATGTCTATCTGGATTAACATGAAGTAGATGGAGAAGAAGCGTTTGTAAAAATAGGTTGTACAAGAGTAGAGAAAGTCATGCGAGTGTAACACATCAGAATTTTGTTATTTATTATTTTTGTTTGAATAGTAGTATTTCGTCTAGATCTTACGCTTTACCAATTATACAAGACATTCAGAATGAACAGGACTTCATAAGCTATTCCCAGAAAATATAGGGTATACATTTTAATTGCCATGTACATATATTAAAGACTGGTTTTAATCAAAATCGTTGGAGCCATTTTTGTGAAAATTAAAAATAATTTTTGCATGTAAAGAGTAGTTTGGAGTGGGGGATTTTATCCAAGATCCTCGTGTCCATCCTTGAAAAATCCTAACTTAAATACCGATTGCTTGTTTTTAAGCTATGCTATTTTCAGACAGGCACACACACACATACACACAATCACACATACATACGAACCTTTTTTAAAAATAGCTTTTCTAGACTCAGTTAGTCTCAAAAACGGGTATTTGCGATGAAATCTCGGTATTGAATTTTTTAGTGGAATGCAATACTTCCTCTACTTACTATAGGAAAGAAGTAAATGAAGCATTATAAGGCTCACAACCAAAATAAAAGACAGCTGAAGTGTAGGTATGATTTGTGTGTTGGTAATATTGGTATATACTTATAACAAAAATCATTAACATTTTCCATTCCGAAATGCATTAAGTTCAAAAGAATGCTTTATATTGAGAGTACAATATATGCAGGAATACCGGAAGGGATAATCCCTAATGGAATAAGTGAGATTTCATACATTTGACAACTTCAAATGTTATCAAATAATAATAATAATAATAATAATAATAATAATAATAATAACAATAATAAATGAAAACTTGAATACCGTAAACTAATACTGTTTCCAATGCTAATCGTGTATTACATATTAATTATATTTGTCCGTTTACTGTAATTAAAGTACAAATATAATAAACTGCCCAAATATAATAAACGCAAAAGCTTTAAAACTACCAATAATAGAATTTACCGTTTAAATAATCTTCGGGGTAAGTTGTGAGCATTCAAAATTTTAAATTAATTATTCCAAAGTTTAGCTATGATCTCTAAACAACTTATATAAACAGTTCAATTAAAATGTAATAACACAGTTTATAAATGATAGCAGCTAACCGAGCCTCGTAAAGCATGCGACTTGCTTTCGGGAGGTTCCGAGTTCACTACCGGCGATCGTTCTCAGAACCGTGTACTTTTGGGGGGATTTCCTATCTCAGGCAAATGCTGGAGTGATTTCTTTCAGCCCACGAATTTCCTGTCCTTCAATTTTGTTTCATTTATCGTCTAGTTCATCCTTCGCCCCGTTAGGGCTGTTTCAGAGCTGAAAGTTCTAGGATAGTGTTTCGGTGCGCGTGGAATGAAAAAAGGATGCTCTATATAGAACTTTCTCCGTCCCTCGGCTTTCGGCTGGTTGTTGGAGTTAACGGACTGCCCCTTCGGAGCGAGTTGTTCGTCCCTCTGTGTGAGTGTGGGTCCCTGGTCTACCTTTCAAACTATGGAGACCCTGTCATTGATTTGCCGTCACTCCTGGTGCCGGCCGCTCGGTGTCTCCTCTCGCCTTTTCCCTACCGGTAGCACTCCCTTATGGGGTATATCCTCAGTGAAGCAGTGTTGAGTCCACTCCGATCACCATAAAAAACAATATAGTAGCTAAACTATCAAATGTGACCAAATTTACACCAGAAAACACACACACACTCGTAACCTAAGGCGAGTACTACAACTCATTAATTCTCGTTACAAACGCCATCTAACATGGAACCCTATTCATTCATTTTCTCAAACGCATTACGTAGAAGCCCGTTCAGGCTACCAACTGCCTTACATATTCAATGTCGTGTTCAACTTGAACTGAAACACTAATGTATCTGTTAGTGTTTGCTTAAGAATTCCTCAGTGAACGGATCTTTAAACAAAGCCCTTTCGTTCCTACTCCAGACAATCATATCACGCCAGGTTCGCGGTCAACCTCTGCTCGGTAGGCAGAGAGCACACCTTCAGGCTTATGCCCACGCTATTCTCATAAGAGCACTAACGTAATTAACCAGGGTACGGAAACACAGGAACTACTTTTAACTAGTACAAGCACCAAGAGTACACAATACAATTTTCTGGGCACCAGCACGAAGTTAAACGAAAATGCCCAAAACGAAATTTCACAACCGCGCCATAACGAGATGACAGCAATATCTCAGCGAAACCCTAAGGACCTTCAAGCCCTCAAGGTGCCTCTCTATCAGTAATATAGAACCAAGCAAGATCAAGTTGTGGGCGACGCTCCCTGATGTTTTTGTGAAATGGTAGGAATATGTAAGCTCCCATCGATGGACGCGGAATTTGAGATTGCCTGGTAAGGTAACAAAGGTCCGCACTGAAAATCTTTAATTCATATGCAATATTAAAACTATTGATTGAGAAAGTAAGAAACTTGATGTACCTTAAAAACATGACTCTCTGCTCACACTTTTGCAAACCATTATTGCAAGCTCAGTGTTAGCTTTCATATTCACACATTTTGTTATAGGTATAAGAAGAATACGGTAGCTAAAGCGACAGACCACGAGAAAACAAATATCTACTTACCACTTGAAAAAAGGATAAGCTTTAAATACTCAAGTAAATAACAAAGGATATGTCGGAAATGGCTAAGTCATAACGATTTTATTTGTTATGAATTGCGAGATTTAAGCAAGTGTTACATTTTTGTGTACTTTGATTTTGTCTATCTCTTACAGTTTACCAATTATACAGAACTTGTTCAGAATAAAAAGCACCACATAGACTATTTCCCGAAAATTTAAAATAATTATACGTTTTATTTGTTATGAAATATCTTAAATATAATGGCATAAAAATATAGAGAAATGTATTGAGCAAATCAAACATAACTAAAATACTTCCATGTGAAGTACTGCTTGAGGCGGATTCTGTTGAAAATCTTCATGTCGCAATTTTGGAGGATAAAAACCAAATTTCGTATTCAGCGAACATTTCGTTTTATATTTATGCTGTTCACAGACACACGGGCACATATTACGACACACATACATGGACCTTTTCCAAAAATTTATTTTTACTTCTTTAGTTCAGGTCACCTCAAGACCTGTATTTCCGGTTAAACATTAACATCGAATTTTTGGGTGGAATACAATACTACTTCTAGAGGTGTCAGAGAAAATAATATTGAGCTTTAATTGCAATAAGTTAGAGCAAAAGATAGAAAATGTGCTGCGAAATTACGCAGCGATAGGTTATGCTGTTGCTAGCAACATGGTCCACGGAGGTGATTCTCTTTGGTGTGATAGCGATTCATTTTCTGATAGTCTTACAACAGACAAGAATGAAATGACAGTTTTTTCTTTTCCTTTAATAAAGTTTTACGGCCATCCTTGCTTCACAGTGTCTCACAGGAAGTGGATTCTGATGACACATGAAATAAAAAGATAATTGGTAAATGAAATTTTGGAAGGAAAAGATCGAAACCTAAGATTTGAGGGTGTCTCCCAAGCTTTTGTTCGTTAGGAAGAGTGAGAAAATCTTGGAAAATACCTCAGTCAAGGAGGACAATCATGGCGAGATTTGCACCCCAAAACTCTTGTTATCGAGTCCGTGCCTTATTGACCTCGGCCAGGTGTGTCGGTTGAAAACATCAGAAAGAGATAGCTGATAATCTAGTTTTTCATTCGGAAGAATTGTACAGCACAATTATCATGTACTACTTCTTTAATTACATATAAATTGAATAGTTGTTTCTACTGCACTGATTTTAGATTCAGTAGGTTAGGAAGTAGTAAACGAAAATTGGAATTCTTTCTATGTTAAATGTTAGTGTCCACTATAGGAAACAAGAGCCAGTCTCCTTAAACTTATAGCAATACAAATCAAGGAGTTTCTTCCTTCAAATTTTTAACGACATTGAAAAGTGAAAGATAGGGTTTATTCCTCCCATTCTACGCCTTTAAAAATCGCACAAAACTTCCAGCCTGTGTAGTAACTTTCTTCATTTTGACACTATTACATTGCACTATTATATTTGCTTTTGCTCACATTTTTAATTACCAAAATTGAGGTACCAATATCGGGAACGTTCGAACCGTAATATTGGGGAAACGAAAGACAAGTTCAGGAAAAGTCCCGCACCCAAATATTACAAACCAAGATCAAATAAATAGAGATGTAATATTTAACAGTTACCATCACTGATCGAGATGGCTCTGGTGGTTACGTCTGTGGCCCGCATTCGGGAGGTCCCGTGATCGATCCCCGGCGACTGCCCACTCTGTATTTTTCGTGGTTTCCCTGGGTCTCCAGGCGAATACTGTGGTGGTTCATCTTCTTTCACGATTCTCCTTCCTCTCATTTCCTGTACCCATCATCTTCCTTCTCATCTGTTTCAGGGTTGTAGGGCCAGGCGACGGTGTTTGGCGGGTTGTAGCTAGGTGGTGGTTTTTTTCCTTGGCGTCACTGAGGTATCGCACAGTCAGGTCTCTCTTCACCTTGGGCTCCGCGCCGAAGGACCCTGAAGGTTGGTGGTTTGTGGACAGGGGCCGTACGGCGTCGAATGCGTTCTATCTGATAGCGTTAGGGACCCCGTCCATGCTTGCGCCTAGTCATCCGGATCTGGCCGCCTTTCGGGTCTCTCCTCTCATCCCTCTCATACAGGGGTCACGTTGGAAGTGCAATAGGCCGAATGGCCTGCATGCGTTGCTCTGCAGCGTTTCCGGGGGCCCCTCCGTGATATGTACCTTTACCTTTAAAAGTTATAATCAAACAGCACATATGACATATCTCTTCTCTTTATTATTAGCCACATGGTTTCACGTAGTGATCCACTTGCATCAACATAATTACATTACTGAATTACAATTATGATGAATACACGAAATGAAGTAAAATGAAAACTATCCTCAAAATATTTGCCCTTATTATCCAATAACATCCCGCTCTTGTAGGAAAAAGTCCATGGGCATAAAAAAACCGTACCAGCGTAATAATCTAACAGCGAGGGAAATTGTAGACTCTTAAATACATGTAACGTAGAATAACTTTGAAAGGATTAACAGCTATCTAAATCATAATGCATTAATCATCACAAAACATTATGATCCTGTAGCAAGAATTAACTGTTAAAAACAGCAACATATGTAAAAGCATTGAAAATAAACGATTTAATAATACGCAGCCAAAATTGACAAAGGACACGGGATTTAGCATACACAATAGCAGTTACCCTCAAATTAGAGTACTGCATGAGAAAGAGTGTGACAGAAAGAACTTTAACTTCCCAAAACATATTATAAATAAACTTGAAATAATATTCTTTGGAATAAACACAGCAGTAGTACCAGAAAACATTGCGATCAGAATAGAAAGCAGCAACATTGTACAAAGCACCGTTGTGGCGTATTAATTTTGTCATTACCAGACGCACTGTTGTGTTGTATTGTTGCTACCAGACGTAGCATTATTGGGTCTCTTTAGTTATATTTCGGCTTCTCGGTCTCTCCTTTTGGCGGGAATGACGCCAAAGGGAGGGATCTGTTTGAAGTTGTCTGGTATAACGTCAACACTGTCTGGCGGCTTGGTTAGACACGGTTGGTGGCGGGGGGGGGAAGTTACCATCACTGGAGAGTAAGTGGTCATTGGAGCAAGACGCGTATGTGGCCGGTCTTCGGACTGTGGCATCTCCTTTCATCCTGTTTCCTTTGTTAACTATGTAGAGAAGCCAAACATTTTTGTGAATAAATCCCAGATAATGAATGTGTGTTATGTAGTTTTTCAATGTAATATAAACCCCACGCCTTCCTCTCAATTACACACCAAGGTCCGGACTTCTTGCTGTTAGCGAGTTGCGCCCCCCCCCCTCATATGCGTATTGGGGTGACCTAAACTGATCATTTTTGGTAACCCTTTTGGCCTTCACCCCAGCATGTAACACCGTGCTAGGCCATGGGATTTCTCACGGTAACATAGACATTTACACTTCAAGATCCGAAAGACATACGTCACAGAGAAGCTCGGACAATCTTCAAACATCTCTTCTGGTGCCGCACAGGGCGACAAACGGAACTAAAATCTGCCCATGGCGGAGCATAGCAACAACCATTTACCGAGCGGGATGGATCAGGCGGCAAAGTCTGTTGCCCGCATTCGGGAGGTTCCGGGTTCAAATCCCGTGGACCAACCAATCTCTGAGGTTTTTTCGTGGTTTTTCCTCAGTCGTCAAGGTAAATACCGGATTGAATATTTAATACCACGACCCAAAGTTCCATCTTAAGTCTAACAGAATAGTAAAATGAAAAATAAGTGGTTATAGCGAATGATATGCCATCTATCTACGGACAATGTAAGCAGTTAGACTGGACGGCCTAATGCCATCTGCACTGCATGAAGCAGGGGTTACAGGGATGAGACCTAGAAGGCTAACTGTCCATCAATATCGTTCTAAGAGATATTGTCGCGGTATCGTGTTATCTTATTGCTGAGCGCCTGGGTTCTTTGTCCTCCGGCTAGCTATTATTTCTCAGTCGAGCATATCTCTTAAACAGGGTATGTAAACGGAAAGGGGTTTATACTGAAAGATAACACTGATAAAAGAATTTGTTTTTACACTTTTATTGCCGTCACACTTTATTCGTTTCACATAATTATTCTTGATACACGCCCGACTGAAACTGTTATATTTTTTTATGTTACTATAATCACTTATTTGCTGCACATTATTAATTCGCGTATTTCACATTTATAACTAACTTTACGGCGCGAGAGATTCTGTTAAACTGTGCGACGTGTAACCCGCGAATGATTCTGATGACCTGAGCGACGTATAACCTTTGTATGATTCTGTTGGACTGCACGACGTATTACCCGCGAGTGCTTCTGTTGGACGGAACAACGTTTAACTTCTGAATGATTATGTTGGACTGCACGACGTATTACCCGCGAATGCTTCTGTTGGACGGAACGACGTATTACCCGCAAATGCTTCTGTTGGACTGAACGTTACCCGTCTTTTGGCTTCATAATTTATACTCCCTCACCCGATATGCCTAAAGATTATAACCGAGCTGCTATTGGTTAATAAAACGCGCCAACATTAGCGTCTATTTTTATATCCAATCAAAATTACGAACCCAAATGCTCTAGGGAAGGTATTCCCTCCATTTCTAAAGAAACGCGCGCTACTCTGACGTCATTTGCTTGCCTCTTCTAATTAATAAACAACTCACCCCCTCGCTCATTGTTGCTCGCTGTTATTGTCAGTTTCAGTGAGGTCGTGTAAACTTATTTCCTAACATGCTTATAATTAACAAACATCTCAAATCATTGTCAGACAATAATGTTAAGTTACACTACAATCACTCTGGCATTTACAGTGTTGTGGTATAAAATACTGCCACAATATCCACCAAAAGAGCCGTCGCGATATGACCAAGGAGTTAAAGCGACGTAAAATAAAATAGAATAAAAAAAACCAACAATCATTAATTCTAAACGAATTTGATTACGTAAATGTAATATAATTTAATGTACAATCCGCACGACATTATGGTTTATGTCGCAGTATTCCAAACGCTTATCTTATGTTTGGCAAAGGTAATGAGAACTGCACATAAATCGTCTTATTCATTAAATACTCTTAAACAAAACTCGGCTTTATAATTTGAAATCCAACACTTGTGGACATCACTAAAGCTCTTAGTGGCCCAGAACATCTTCAAAGAGGTCGTCTACTCCAGGCTCCTCCTCCAAACAAGCATATGACTCCGCTATACAATGTGCCATAAAATATTATGATGCCAATAAACTGAGAGAGTGTTTGTTGCTAATGATTATATGGTAGCAGACTCAATAAACCTGCAATGTCTTACTGTACCAGAGGTCATTCTGCAGAGTACCCAGATCTGGAACACAGTGCCCGAGATGTTACTCTAAACTAATATAAACAACAGTTTAATCTGTGACGTAATAGTTATAGAAATTGATTTATGATTAAAAGCGCGATTATCGTTGTTATATTGCTGAAATATTATTAAAATAATAATAGTAATAATATAACAATCACTGCAATGTGTATGTAAACTCCAAACCACAAACTTATAAAATAAAGAATTATGGTTTACATTCGCAAGACTTTCTCTACCCATTAGTTTTTATATTTAAAATCCCCAACAAGCTATGCTCTTACGAAATTTTATATTTAAAACCTATTCGCTAATGTCTTTCCAAGACACTGCGAGAAAGCTCTGGATAAAAGAGCACCTAAAAACTACCAGTATTGTAAAATTTAAAGAAATAACAACGGGTATATCTTAGAAAGGATTAAGAAAGTTAGGAGGTATAAATTGCTCGTTATAAAGAGATCTAAATTTTTTATACATTACGTTTTTCCTTATATCTCTTATGGATTATCAGTTATTCACAAAGTTGTACAAAACTGCAGAAAATTCCTTCCGAATGAAGAGGTCTTCACAGTCTGTTTACAAAAAATTCAAGATATGCATCTTGTTTGCCAATTTAATGAAAATCGTTAGAGGAATATGGGATTGTGGAGATTTTCTTGATAATCATCGTGTCGCAATTTTGGATGATGCTGAACTAAATGTCAAGTTTTGTACTAATCGGACATTCTTTTAGGGTTATGCTGTTTGTAGACATACTTACACATACATATGTACACACTTTTTCCAAAATGCTTCATTTGAGTTCAAGGGCCTCCAAACACGCATTTTCGTGAAATCTCGACATCGAGTATCTGGATGGAACACAATACCTCCGATTATAGATAGATGATAGAGAAATTAAAAGTGAGTAAGTATTCCTCAGATGATCACATTCGGGAAGTCCCGACCGTCCACTCTGATCTTGGGTATTTTGTGGTGTTTCCTAGTCGGTAGCGGAATGTTGGGGTGTTTTCTCATCTACCACGATTTCTTTTCCAACTCTTCCCTTTCGTTCCTTTTCCTTCTAATCTTTCAGGTGTGCCTCAAGGTTCCCGTAAGGGGGGAGCAGTTCCGACCCCTTCAGCTGCCGTGGTGCGGGTGCTGTTGACCCTGAGCACTCATGGTGCTTCTGACGTTACTAGAAGTACGCTGGGCCGAACATTCGAGCGCCTCCCGATGGGTAGTTGTTCGGATTGGGTTGGACTCGGTGGGGCAGTGGTTCCCGATATCCATGGGAGATTGGCTGGCTGGTTTTCCGCTCAGGTGGAGTTGTGAGACGCCCCGATGTACTCGGCACCAACCATGCGTGAGAGTTGGGAGACGGTATGCTAGATTGCCGTCGGCCTTACCGAGGTTTTTGGTAGTCGCTCTTTCTGGAGTGAAACGCGTAAGTGGCGTATCCACCTCCATTCTCGCATTGCGTGGGGGGCGTTTTAAGAAATAAGGTATTAGCCTCATGTGACATCCCCACGGTTGAAGTGACCAGCCTTGGGCTTAGGATAGGGACTTGAGCTTCGGCTCTTGTCCTGGTAGAACCTTCGCACACAGTTGTGCTTCTAGGTTCCATGGCGTTTGGTGGTGGCGAATAGATGGCGCGGATGCTTGCTCAAAGGAAAGAGTACTCCCTGTGGATACTAAAGGGCTTCTTGGGCAACCGGCCATTCCCTATCTAGGCAGCTTTGAAAGTGGGAATGTTCTTCGAGTCTGCAACTTTTAGGAACCTCCGCGCAGTATCCCTGCGACCTGTAGTCTCCTGTGGTTCTTTCACTCCATCTTTTCCTCCTGGGGTGAAGTAGGCACAATAGATCTCTATAGTTGCAATGTGCGAGGTGTCCTCTCCGTTGTGTAACCTAAGCTATACCTGTTAGAGAACTCCACAGGACGAAATTCTTAGCCCCAAGCAGAGCCGGATTGTCTAATTTGGTTTGAAATAAAATTATTTTTCAGCTATTATTATTGCCATTATACGAAAGGGTAGGTGGATGGATGGATGGACGGATGAGGTATATTTATTGGTTTCAAATTATTAAAGCTTTTGCAAAAATACTTATTCCATTGACCGTACATGCTTATTCAATATATAAAGTAAAGTGTCAACGGAAGCAAAAGAAACAAAAATCAAGGGAAAAAAAGAAAAAGGAGAGATAAATTGCCTCTAACAAATCTGAACTCGCTCCGCACTCTTAAGCCAGAAAATTTCCCAGGTTTTGGCAGTTCCTCTGATCAGCCAGTAGATCCCAAATTGCCAATCTCCTTCTAGCAGGACTTAAGAATTTTTCTTTGAGTTTAATTAGTCCAAAAAGCGCTGCTGGCTTCTGTGCAAAGGAATCTGGGTTCGAATTCCGGAACCTCATTGGGGATTTTTCCCTACCGCGAGGCTTGGGACCAATTGAGGAACAGCTTCACAGAATTAATGGTGACTGAGGCCCTGGAATTTGCATGCGGTAAGCAGCATGTTGAGGAACATTGCCTTAATGACCACACATCGCTCCCTATTTATGCAGCCCGCCCAGCATGTGTGGATGTAGGGAGCTGCTGTGCTTTCGTGACTTATCCACAATTAGCTGAAGGGAACATTTATTTATTATTACTAATGGGAATAATGTATGCATGCTGCTATTCCGTGCATCTTCATTGCGGATCAAGAGTTGGGACATTTTCTCGTCTTTGTCTTTTTTTATAGAAACGTTTTCATTATTTTTTTTCTATCAAAACTAGCGCTATCATTAAACTACTGTAAATTTAAGATATTTATATGACAAACCGCTGTGCTGAATGTGGCAAATTAACTGTTTTGTCTCTTTTTCCAAGGACAGGCGGGTCGGACCGCACCGGACCGGACCGGACCATGTCCGCTTGGTCCGAGCCCGTGTAGACCTCTAATAGCTATGTCTACACCTATGCCTCAGATAGCTTTTGGTTTCAGTAAAATGTTGTTAAAACTAAAACAAAAATAAAAGGTAAAGGAAGATATTTTTTTAGTTTCTATCCCCCATTCCCCCATATTATTTGAGTGCAATGTACTTTTGTGTCTAATTTAAAAACTGGAACCACCTTCATTCATTTTAAGAACTCAAAAACTGAAAGTGGAATGCGTCGATATAGAGACAGATGAGGACCAGGTAGGTAGATTTATAGATAGATGGACAACAGTTGCGATAATCTCAGTGCCATAACCTTAACTGACCAAAACTGAAGCATTTATAGATTATAATGGCATATGAACAGAATGGGCACTGAAATGATACTGCCTCAAAGCTACTCAAAACTACCGGCAAGATTTAAAAGAATAGAATATATTTATTTTGTGTATAAATATCTATAGGGTGTTTGTTTAACATTTAAAGTAAAATTAAAATCATAAATACCGCCTCAAGCCGTAGAGTTTGTGGCGCATATTCGTATGTTTGGGGTGAAATCCCCTGTACCATTCAATCGGACTGGGGTTTTTTAGTAGTTCCCTCAGTTATTCACTAATATGACACGAAGTTCCACATATAAAGAAAACTAATAGTGATTAAATTATATTGTTCAAGAAAGCGACTCAGCAACTAAGGCCATCTGTCAAGGGTTACGAAGGAAAAAGTACGGGAAGACGATTACACAAATAGCCGTATCACAATGAAAAACGCGTAAACTCAAAAGAATAGTCAGCACGATTCCAAAGGCTACATTCCGCCAAAAAAGAACTCGATATCAAATACAAGTTGGTAAAGGAAAGCGAGTACACAACTAAGGCCATCGTCTAGCACATACTAAACCAAATGAACCAGGAAATCTACAGTAACCATTGGGATATGACCAAGAAGAAGTTAAAGCGACGTTAAGTAATCTCTCTCACATGCCTGTAACCGAAATCCAAATAATAAATTCTACACTTTCCAATAACCTAATTACAAAACCAAAATATAATTTGAGAAAACCATATTGATTTACGGTTTGATGCTTAATAAACTTAGTTTTAAGCACATTAAATAGATTTATTTTCGTATTTATCTTGACATTTTCCTCTCTAAGTATAAGAAATATCTTTTGGAGTGAAAAGGGAGTGTAAAATAAGTAGATACAAAATGTAGATTATGCAAATTCTAAAGCAAAAAGCTGATGTGTTGCACTCGCACGACTTTCTCTGCTCTTGTACACATTATTTGTATAAACGCTTATTCTCCATCTTCTTCATGTTAATCGAGATAAACATTTGCAGAAACTTATCTTATTGCTATCTTTCTCGTAAGTGTATGGGAAATAGACCAAGCTTTAAGCGATAGTCAAATCTTTTAAGAGGTTGTTGCTATATGGAGTACTCCATTCTCTTTGCATGTCCAGAACATAATGTATATTATATAAATTGTGTGTTTTAACGAGATCTACATTTTTTGTGTAGTGAAATGTTGTCTATGTCTTACGATTTACCCGTTATACAAAATCATTCAGAATGAAGAAGACTTTGGGGGATATTCCCAAAAAATTAAAGATATACCTTTAATTTGCACTAAATATATCTTAAACATATGACATTTTAATCAAAATCGTTAGAGGTATTTTTGAGAAAATCAATAATTTTTTAAAAATATTCTATGTAGAGGGTAGTCTTGGTGGGAGGCATTTTCTTGAAAATCTTCGTGTCACATCTTTGAAAGACAGTGAACGTAAATACCATTAATCACACACACACACATGGACCTTTATCTAAAACTCTGATGTGTTGCGCCCGCATGACCTTCCCTACTCTTGTACAAGCTATTTCTACAAACGCTTATTCTCCATTTATACTACCGCCGTTTTATCTCCAGCTCTGACATTTAGGCGCGACCGAGAAAGGTAGTGTTGCCAATTCTTGCCCCTACTGTGAACAGATGTGTATATTGTCTGTTCAGAGTCTTTTGAGCCACTGGAAGGGGGAACAGCCACATGAAACAGAAATGGCCGCGTGCCAGATTTTACCTCTCCCTCTCCAATGTGAGAAAGTAGTTATTTGCACCATGTATGGAAAGACGATTTGAAGTTGTTTGTATTGCGTAATTTTTAGCACCACGCTTTGGGCGTCAATTTAAAGTCGGTTGTATTGAAGCAGTTTTATTATATTTCAACTGTTGGGGAACCGAACTTGAAGTTCGTTGCAACCACACGTATAGTAAAAAGTTTGCGGTAGCCTTCGCCCCAATTTTTAAAAACATTAACTTTGTAATTTGACTGTTTCTTTAAGTATTAAATACTTATGTTTTCCTCGGCTGCGTCAGTATTATTATTAGAGACACGTTTCTCTTAGCAGGGCGTGATGCGACAAGAATGTAGGCTTACACAGATTATAATTTTACTTCACTCCTTTTATTAATGCTTGACACAATTTAAATAACACTTCACTGTTATGGAGAGAGTTGTGAGATGTTTTTATTAAATACTTCACTTTTTAATACGTAAACTATTTTCGTCTCACACGAATACTAGTTAAATCTCTCGATGATGTGTCTCGCGTCCGGTTAGGAACACTGTTTGCAGGCAACTGAATTGATTTCAACCGTCTAAACTTCTAAATTTCTGTATTTAAAGTCGGTGATTGGCTAATCCTACTCCAATAGAATACCTTCATTTAACTAAAGCTTTTTCTGGTTGTTAAATGGCTATTTTATAAACTGTCACTAAAATTACATTATTGCTTCCAAGAATCAGAAGTAGTATTTTTAAAGTTTCAACCTCATTATTGCCTCAAGGTTACCTCATTGTTAGCAAATTTTGTACATATTTCTCACAGCTCCTACATTATTAAATTACGTAATATATTCACATAATATTATTACACTTGGATACAATAATATAAGCATATGCAATGACTGTTACATACATTTTACAAATTATTACATACACATATTGCTTCAAGGCGGGCTGTTATTGAATTTACATATTATATAATTTGACTGAAATTATTTAAGTGTTAAAAATACTGCCTCAAATGGTTCAAAAGAGTAAACAGACAGTACCTGTACCTCTCTTCGCAAAATGCAAGCAATAAAATAGTTTCCTATGATAAGAGTATTTAAAGTACTGAGATGGCATTTACAGAAAACTTATTTACAAGTTTAGCGCAGTAAATCGCACGCGTACAAAATAATCAACTTCACCTGGACTAAAGCAAACAACTACTGACGACACGTGTTTCGCCTACAAGAAAATTGGCAACACAGCCCAAAAATGCAGTAGACACACAAAGGAGAGGCAGCCTGTAATTGGTCGTAGCAAACAACTTCTACCCTTTGCTGCGCGAGTGAACTCAGCACTGCACACCTTGCCGGATTTCCGATTCTTTTATTTCGCGTTGTGTTTTGCGTGTAGCAAAGCTCTAAACAGTAATATATATTTATTAAAAACTTACAAGAAGTCCAATTACAGTTCCGATTTTCTGCCGAAACGAATCAAAATAGTTTTCTTTACTATAGAAGTTCAAGATGCTGCGCTAGTGTTGCTAAAGGTGGCCATTCTTATATCACCCATCTCTTTCTTTATCCTCACGAAACGTCAGGTCCGGAGATAGAGCGGCTTGTATACTTCACGTTAATCAATATAAAATTTGTAGAAAGTCCTTTATTGCTGATTTTCTTATATGTGCAACAGGAATATGGTAGGCTTTAAGTGGTAATTAAATCTTTTAAGAGCTGATTTCTATGTGGAGCATTCCATTTTTTTGCATCCAGAAATCCCCTCAAAAAAAAGAATAACGAATTTCCATTTGAGAAATAGTATAATTATTGGGAAATTGAAAACAAATAACTAGGAATAACTCGGAAATGGTTCACTCCACAAAATGTATATATGACAGATTGTATGTTTTAAAGAGATCTGCATTTTTTGTGTAGCAACATTTCGTCTAACTCTTACGGTTTACCAGTTATGCAAAGGTAATTCAGGTTGAAGAGTACTTTTGAGGTAATTCACAGAAAATTCAAAATGTACATTTCATTTGCCATGAAAATACCTTAAACGTATGATGTTTTTATCAGAATCGTTAGAGCCATTTTTAAGAATATCGAAATTTTCAAAACACGTTCCATGTAGCGGGTAGTTTGGGGTGCGGAGGTTTTCTGGAAAATCCTTTCATCGCATCCTTGGAAGTTACTAAGCTCAAATACCCAGCTTGGTATTTATCCGACTTTTCGTTTTTGGGCTAAGCCAGACACACACACGGACATGCTTTCAAAAATCCTTTATTTGGATTCAGGGTACCTCAAAACATATATTTTTGGTGAAATCCCGTATCCGATTTTGTGTGGTATGCAATACTTCACCTACTTACTCTACGTAGTAGAGAAATTAAAAATGTCTCTTTTTATTCAGGGGGCTTCAAAACAGGTATATGCGATAAAATTTTGATGTATAATTGTTTGGTGGAATCCATAATTCCACTACTTATGATACGTAGTAGAGAAAGTAAAAAATCTGATGTGTTACACTCACTTGACTTTCTCTACTCACTTTACAAATATCCATATAAAAATGTATTCTTCTATCTTTTCTTATTAATCCAAATAAGCTTTAAATTTGCATTAACACATGTTATAATACGATACAGGAGATAAAGCGATAGTCAAAATTTTAAAGAGCATGTCACTATGTGATGTTTTACGGATTCCATGATGAGGCAATATTTTATATCATAACATGCTGTGAATGCGAAAGTGGTTGTACTGTAAATTAATATTATTGTACGCACAGGATTTTAGATGTTTGTTAGCCATAAGTATTGTTAGGAAATAAGTTTACACGGCCTCACTGAAACTGACAATAGAGTGGGTAACAATAAACCGAGGGGGTGAGTTGTTGATCGCTAAAAAGGGACAAACAAATGACGTCAGGGAAGCGTGTTTTTTTTATAAATGGAGGTAATATCTTCCCTAGAGTATATATGTTAGTAGTAGTGATTGGCTGACCAAAACAGACGCTAAAGTGGGCGCGATTTGGTAACCAATAGCAGCTCTATTATAATGTGTAGGCAATTCGAGGTGAAGGAGTATATATCTCGAGCCATAAGCAAGTTTCACAAGGTTCGGAAGAATCTCTCACGAGGTGCAGGTTACACAGTTTGGAAGAATCTCTCACGAGATGCACGGAGCAGAGTTAATTACAAAAATGTAAAGTGCACGAAATAATTGGTGCCGGCAACGAATACGATTGTAGTTACATTCGGAAATATCACAGTTTCAGTCAGGTTTGTATAAAGATTAAATAGATGAATTATTAATTAAGTGTGACGGCAATAAAAGTGTAGAAACAATTTTTTTTCATCAGTGCTATCTTTTAGCAACAACTCATTTCCTTTTACACACCCTGCTTAGAGACACGTGTTCTACTGAGTTATAATAGCTAGCCGGAGGACAAAGAACCCCAAATTTAAAATAATAAAACAAGAGGCGCTCAACAAATAAGATAACACTAGCCATTGATAACTGCGACAATGATCTTTGCATGACCACGAGAAGAAAAAACAAATGATTTATCAGTTGAGAAGAGTATTTCAAAATTCAAACCAATAACAAGAAATATCTCGGGAAGTTAATTTCACATAAAATACCTAATTCTTTAAAGGTCATGGAGAATAAAGGGGATTTTAGAGGCTATTCCCAGAAAATTCAGTTCTTCTTGACAGAATCTTAAACATATGGGATTCTAATCAAAATTCTTAGAGCCCTTTTTAAGAAAATCAAATTCTTAAGAAAGAAAATTTTCACATAAAGAGTAGTTTGAGGTGGGTAGGGCTTCTTGAAAATTATCCTCTCGCACCCTTGTAAGAAGTAGAACTTAAATATCAAGTTTGGTATTTAACCCATTTTTCGTTTTTGAATTAGCTGATCACAAACAAACGAAACTTTTTTGGATTCAGGAAGTCTCAAAGTTGTATTTCGAGTGTAATCTCGGTATCTAATTTATGCGTGGAATACAACACTTTCTCTGCTTCCTATAGTTATAAGTTGTAGAGAAAGTAACACTAACAAATTCTGATATCATAACAAAACACTGGAACTATAGGCTCCATAGTGTGCACCTTCCTCATTAGTATTGGAAAAAGGATTTTCTCTTAATTTGGCAGTGTAACTCCTTCCAAACTTGGCATGTCTAACATTCATTCATTCTCTGTTTAACCTCCTCTTATGTAGGACTTACACACCCCTGGGGTCAGACGCCCGTCGAGGAGCAGACACTCGTGGATCAGACAGAATATCCAGGATGGGTGATCAGCCCGTAGATGAAACGAAATGATGGAGTTGGTGGAATGAATGGCGGGGGAAACAGGAGAACCCGGAGAAAACCCGCCCAGACGCCGCTTTGTCCACCACAAATCGCACATGCGGGTCCCTGGGATTGAACCCGGGCCGCCTCGGTGAGAGGCGAGCTTTCTAACCACACGGCCACGGCGCCGCCCTGTATTAAAAATCTGATGTGTTAAATTGACACGACTTTCTCTTCCCTCTATCCTTATTAGTGGGTATACAAATTATTCTTACGAAAGTTTGTTTTCCTATACTCTAATTTTAATCGAGATAAAACTTTCCGGATATAGCTGCATTACACAGCTCATTATAGATATAACGAGAATAGCTATAGTCAAATGTTTAGGAGTTGGACGCTGTGTACTAGCCTTAAAATTCTACACTCTGTGTGCTATCGGGAGCTGAATATCGAAAGGACTTGAAAAGAATAAGTATTGAACAACTCGAACCATTAATAATGGATATCTCGGAAATGGCTGATGCCACAAAAAGGCTATTTGAAATAAAGTGTGTGTTGTAGGGACATCTACATTTTTGTACAGTACGTTTTTGTTTATCGCCTAACGTTTATTATTTATACAAGATTATACAAAATTTCTTCCGAATGAAGAGGGCTTGCAAAGAACAGTGAAAATTCTCAGAAAATTCAAGATTTATATTTTATTTTTAATTTAAATATCTTTAATATATGCCATTTTAATTATAATGGTAAGAGCCAATTTTAGAAAATCAAACACTTTGAAAAACATCCATTCAAGGGTATTTTGCAGCAAGAGGATTTTCTTTAAAATTTTCGTGTCGCGTGTTTGGAAGGTACTGAACCCAAATACCAAGGTTAGTATTTATTCTACTTTCCCTTTTTGAGTGATGTTGTTCAGACACTCAGGATCTTTTTCTAAAAATAGCTCTTTTTTGGATTCCAAGTGTATTTCCGGTGAAATCTCGGCATCGAAGTTTTGGGTGGAATGCAATACCTTCTCTACTACTATGTACACCTGTGGACAAATAAAATGAGCATGTCTAGAAAGCCAAAGTTTTCTAGGTCCTACACGTCACAGCGCCTTGTTTACACCATACGCAAAACAGTTGTGTAGCCGCTGCAGCAAGTGTTGTATTACATTATTAAATATATACCTCCCATGCGTCTTCTCTGTAGCGATGGTACAGCGTAGGGTACTTCTGTAGTTCAAACCGCAGTTTCGCTTCTCGCATGTAAAAAACACATATTTTTCTCCCGTTAGTAATGTTTAATCCACACATAGTGACAATTCATTTTCGATATGCTGTATTTCATACACTACACTTGGTAATAATATAATTGTTATTACAATGCAAAATACACATTGCTTCACAATTTCATCATAGTCGCATATATGTAGCTTGCTGGATATCAAGGGACGGCCTAGGTGTAGCAGCTTTACGATGCACTGAACAGTGCATAATACAGAATATTTTTATTCCCTTTGTGAGAATAGGATATCCTGATGGAGTTGTTGAAGTTGTACAGGATTCTGGGTTAAAATTCAAGAAGCCTGGGATGTTGTAACTTCCCGTGCATGTTACTCCAGGGACTTAATTTCATGTACAACCCGAAAATGAGCCCAGTTATAGGTGCTCAGTGTTCATACACGCGATATTAATTTTCTTTACTGTTTATGTGTTCTAGAAGATAAAAGGTTTATTTGTATTTATTTATTTAGTTATTTAAAACGAGTATTTTAGTAGAAGTATGTCTTTGTGTGCGTGCATGTACTTAAAACTTAAAATGCTTAAGTTATGTTAATGAAATATTATGTTCTACATACGCAGACATAGAATTAACAATATCATAAATAACAATAACCAATGCAAGATTTGAAACAAGGAGCTTATGACCACAAGCGATACAACCTCTCGGCCAATAAACGCTTTTGAGGGCGCTGTTTAGTAGCTTATAAGCGTCACCGCCGAGAAACACCGTTATAAGGTGATCATTGCGCTCACAGGGCAGAGATCATTCTACAGTTCCTGCATGTGCGTTGTAAACACAGCTGTTACGAATGCACGCGGAGTCCTCCGATCTAGATGCCTTTTTTTTGTCCACGGGTGTACGTGGTAGAGAAGCAAAAATGAACATTCCCATATTATGTTACACCTATGAGAATTAAAAATGCAACAAAATGTATATTAATGTTGGCTTTTTTAAAACTAATAAGGTTCATTAACACAATCTTTAACGAGCAACTCAGTTTTCACATTTACCTGAAGACATCAACAACTAGGGGACTAAAGGTAATGGTACACGCAAGTGCACTAGCATAAAAAAAATGAACATGCCAACTCTAGCTAATAACTGATTCGTGAACTTCCACGAGATCTACAAAGCAACTGTTAACCCAACAATTTACTCCAAGATAAGTTAAATTGAAAATATTAGCAAATCTAAGAAGATTTGATGAATTATTTTTGGGTAAAATATCTCACGACCTTCTGCACTCTTACCCGTCATTTTTGACCAATTCTACAAATTGTTTCTCCCATTTTCTTTCTTCCATTCAAGTTTTAGATCAAGGACCTGTTGCAGATTCAAAGTTGAATTTTACAACCATCGTTTCTTAGGGCGGCCCAAGGTTCGTTTCCTCTAGGATGGTAATTAAGCACGGCTTTAGGGATCCTTATGAGTGCATTTGATGTATATGTTTCTTCCAGTTGTTCTGGCACTGTTGGATATATTGGATTGCAAGTTCAATTGTAGCTTCTTTAGCACATCTTCATTGTGTTTGTGGTCCCATCATGTACAGCGCATGAATCTCATTTCATTAGTTGTTATCCTGCTTTCATCTTTTTGTCTCATTGTCCATGCCTCGCTACAGTAACGCAAGACAGGTCTTGCTAAAGCCTAGTAGAGAACGTAGACTTATGTGCCTCTGTACTTTTGAGGGTTTCATTATATTATTAACTTCATGATTCTGGTATACTTAAGAATTTTATCTCTACTTCATCTACAAATGATTCCTTATAGCCAAGATAGGAAAGTTCATCCACTCTTTCAAGAAGTTTATTTGTTGCACAGATTTTACTATGGACTAGATATTTTCCACAAAATGCCATTATTTTTATTTAATAATATTAATTTTCATATCATAGAGTTTATCAACTTTGTATAAATTATCAACTGAGAATTGAAGATCACTTTCCATAGGTACTATCAGAGCCAAATCGACTGCAAAGAGGAATGCATCTATTTTTAGGCTTCTATTTACCTCAGTGAATTCATGACATGTTTCTATAAAGCTAATTTTTCTTACTCTACTGCTCACCAATAGTAAGTGGAGGAAATAATGCATTCCACCCAAAAGTTTGATCTCCAGATTTCACCGAAATACAGGTTAGGTCCGTGTATGTGTATGTTCCAATAGCATAACTCAAAACCGAGCAGACAGTTAAATTCTAAACTTAGTATTTAAGTTCAGCTTCTTGCAAAGATACAAGAATATCTCCCACACGAAATTACCACTTATATGGAAAGCGTTTCGTTTTCTCAAAAATTTCACTTTTGATTAAAACATACATTTAAGATACTTTCATGACAAATAAAATGCATAACTTGAACTGAAATTCCTGCAAATAGCCTGTGAAGATCCCTTTATTATGAATTTGATTTGCATAATTGGTAAACCGTAAGAGATAGATAAAATCTCACCTCACTGCAGATCCTGTTAAAGCACACGCTTTGTTTCAAGTGAAACCTTCGGTGGCGTTAACGATTTCCGACATATTCTTAGTTATTGATTTGGATTTTCAAATAATTTATACTTTTCTCATCTGCAAATCACTGTTTTTTTGCAAGTTCATGCAAAAGGAGCTAAATTTCACTAATTTCAAAGCCATCACACAGCTACCGGCTTTAAAAAATTACATTACTGCTTTACCTTACTCTATTCTTCTTAAACCTACAACGAAATATGTGATGAAGGTCTATCTGTATTAACAAGATGTAAATAGAAGAATTAACCTTTGTAAGAATACTTTGTAGAAGAGTGAGTAGGGAAGTCATGTGAACGCAACACATGTTTCACCATCACTGAAACTTTTCTAAATGAAATTTCGCACCTGTTTCGCAATCATTGTTTCCAATTTTTGTATTGTTTCGTTGTATAGCTCCCCTTTAAACTTATATGTTCGTATCCGGAGCTTTTACTTAAAAACATTTGAGGTATTACATTTTTAATACCTTTGCTGTTAAACACACAAACATTCACACCCACATCATACTTCTATACTCTGAAGGATAGGGAATGATTTTGGTTGAATTATTCCTTATCTCAGCCAGGGACTTCTGGTTAAGAAGCCAAAACGCTGACCACTCGAACACAGAATCAACCTCTGATGTTTTGTAACCTAATGAAATCAAGAAGAGCTTCTTCTATGATACTATGATGATGTTATGCAAAACTCAGTATGATATTATATGAAAAGCTAGTTGTTGTCTTTTACCAATTCCCGTTTATTAAGCACTTCATTAGCAAATAATCTCAGTAAATACCGCGGTTTAATCTTGCTACTACTCTACCATATTACCATTTTTCACTAATTAATTCTTTAGTATTTAATGTAGATTCAAAACGACTGAGATTGTTGATAGACTGTGAACTTATTAAGGACATATGTTTGACTTTTTCCATATACCGGATCTTTAATAGTAAAAGGGGAAGATAAAATGAACTCCGGATAATTTACCTCTAGTTGCGCGATCGTAAAATATTCAACAAGATGAATGCGCTCCTGATATTACTATTAAAAGTCTTTGCTTTAGACTTGAAGAGTGACTGACTTAATTCTGAAAGTCAGTAACTTTCTAAGTTTTACTTTCTTTGTTATGCTATTTACAGTCTTACAGAGCTGTTCCAAACATGTTTTGTAAGATTAATAATTTTTTTACTATCTCTACCACGTACCTAGTAAGTTCCTCCAAATTCTGATAAGAGATTTCATAAGTAATATGTTTTGAGGCCTTCTGAATCCAAATAAAGAATTCTTGAATACATGTCCGCTTGTATGTGTGTGTGTATCTGGGAACTCAAAGACGAAAAGTCGGATAAATACCAAACGTGGTATATGAGCTCAGTATCTTCCAAGATGCGACACGAAGATTTTAAAGAAAACCCTCCCATCCCCTAGTATTCTTTATATGGATCATTTTTCGAAAATTTAAATGTTCTAAAAAGTGGCTCTGACAAGTTTGGTTAAAATCCCATATACGGAAGATATTTACACAAACTTATGTATATCTAGAATTTTCTGGGAATAGCCTAGGAAGTCCTCTTCATTCGGAAGGAAGTTTGTACAATGTGTATTTGTAAGCGTTAAGCGATAGACGGTAGCGCACCACTCAAAAAATGTGGGGCCCTTTAGAACACACAATTTATTTAAAATGATTTTTTATATAAGCCATTTCTGAGATATCCGCTGAGTGGCTGTTTTGCAGAGATGACCATAGTTGTTTTATGTACCTGCAATCATGAACTACAATTTTCTCCCCCAGCTTATCATTATGCCGGCAGCCTGGTTAACACCAGAAGTCGCTGCATCAGGTTTCTACAGCGCTCGCCAGGTTGTGTCCTCTCTACATTCTTGTAGTGTGTGGAGCGGCATTTAAAATCTCGTGGAAGTGAGTTTATATCATGTTGTCGCGTGTTAAAATTTCATTTCAAAATGGCAAATGTGTGAGGACAAATTCAAATGCAATGTGCTTCAATTGTAATAAATCTGTTTCTACATTTGGGGGTTAATATATTCAGTACTTTTGGGGTTGTAAGGATTGTTATTTTTATATAAAGCTGCTTTAAATCCTTGTTCATTTCCTTTAATCCTTTCTAGTGCAAACAATTATTACTCTGTGGGAATACTTTACTTTCAATGCATTCTATAATCGGCCCGGCATTTGTTTTTTTTTTAAAGTTTTTATGACATTCTGTGCATCGAATACTCTTAAATAGGCCTTGCATGAACGTTACAACTAATCTGCGTATTCTCAAATAATGCTTGTGCGTAAGTGATTCTAAAATAAATATTTTCCCTTTCATGACTCAGAAAAATCACATACAAGCACAACGTGGCTTGAAATGATTATAACACTAAAATGGTAGAAATAAAGAGAAGCCCAAATATCTCCAAGCTACAGAAATTCTGCACTACATTTCAGTGATAGGTAACGATAAAGTTCGACTTCAGTTTCCGTTTAGAGGCAGTGGTAAAACATTGTTACTCGCCCAAATATAGTGATTCAAAACCTGCAAAAGCAACTACATCTCCATGAAAATTGTTTCTGTAATACAACGTTCTTTCTTCCAGGTCTTTGTAGGAAGGGTGGAAGGCCTTTATCGAGGTTTCTTCTTTATCGGTGTCGTAACACGCAAAAGAGCTTTCTAAGTTTTGGTCATTGAATTTGTGAAGTTCCAGCAATGCGTTCACAGAATAAATATTTTCTGGAAAGCGGAGAGATTCACAGCAGGCGAATTGTTTTGGAGGTTAATGCAACCTAGCAGGTGGGCCCACGCAGCAACCGTAATCCGGGTTATTGACAAACATCCGAGTTTATAGTCGTCAGGGTCCGAAAACAAAACAACGCACTCGTTGTACAAAGCTAGTTCCTTTAATTTTACAACGCATGCACACTTTGTGATGAAGTGCACAATCATTTCAGGTTCTCCGACTTACCCATGTGCCACAATAGTAAGCCTCTTGGCCTAATAAGCGCAACAGTTTCTTGGCTGACTTCAGTAAATTTTCTTTCTTTAATCTCGCTAAATAGCTGGCCCTCTTTCTTCAACTTCCTTACTGCACACAAAATTGTGTCGCCTTAAGTTATTTGGAAACCTGTGCAAACTCAATTATTTTTTAAATACCGTTGTATTTTAACTCCAGCTCTTTCTGATATAGCTCTTTCTAAACATTAAGGATTATTAGAAAAATAATGAATACATATCCATTAATATAATGCTCAAGTATTATATAAGTATTAATACTTAATACTCTGTACTAATATCGTCTTTAAACCATTCTCGTATTAAGACCTTACAGAAACGTTTTGATAAATGATTTTTGTAGGTACAAGAGGATACAAAAGGCTGAAATTTAAAATTCCACTTTTTCATGACATCAAGGGAAAAATGAACGATGTCTTAGCATTTAAAAAAATGTATACTACCTATTTATAACAATGACAAGAAATACCTCGCAAATGGTTAATGCGACAAAAAAGTATTGACCTTAAATTATGTCTTTTAAGATGACCTACTCTTTTTCTGTGATAACCTTTAACTAGAGGCGGTATCGTCGCCGAGGATTAGACCGCTCGCCTGCCACTAAGGTGTCCTGGATTCAATCCCAGGGATTTATGGTGGACGAAGCGGCGTTTGGGTGATTTTTTCCGGGTTCTCAGTTTTTCCCGCCAGTCATTCCACCAATTTCTCCATCATCACCTTTGATTTAATCCATTTCGCCCTCATTTCATATCATTTTCCCCTCATTCTCATACCTGAATATGGGCCGATTCCCCATTCTGGGTTCTTAATGCTAGAGGCCTCTTATCCTAGCTACGGTTGTAAGTCCTAGGGGGTGTTAGCCTACACGAGGAGGGTGAGCTGACTGAGTAAATAAGCAAACTTTTTCTATCTCTTAAGATTTGTCACTAATGCAAAAAGGCAAAATTCATAATAAACGAAGAAGTCTATACAGACTATTCTCTGGTAATTCAAGATATATAGTTTATTAATCATGGAAATATATTACACAACTGATCTCTTAATCAAACTTGTTTAGTCATTTTTGAGGAATAAGAGATACAGAAACGGTTTAATTTAAAGAGTGAATTGAGATGGTGGGATTTGCTTTACAATCTTCATCTGGAAACGAATTTTTATACTTATCGGACTTTTCGTTTTTGAGTTATAGTGTTCTCTCTCTCTCTCACATACACACACACACACACACACACACACACACACACACAATGCGCCCTTGTCTTATGAAAATATATTTTTGATTCAGGGACCTCGAGAAATATACTTACTGTGATATTTCCATAACAAATTTTTGGATGGAGTGCATTACTTCTTTTACCTCCTGTTCCACGGGCGTTCTAAACGTATAGCTCTGATTCTGAGATCTTGTGAAGATGGACGGGTTACAATGATATTTGTCAAGTAGGTATCGTCCTTTAGTGGCGCGCTGTAAGGTTTCTAGCCACTTGTTTGTGACAATCGTGTAAACAAACTGTTGTTGATATTTTCTACAAAATGAATAAAACAGAAATATGAGCGCGATAAAGTACTTCGTTTTGAATGTTTTAACTCCAACAGGAATACAAAAAGAATTTGGTCCAACATTAAAGGATTCTTTCTCTCTGTTTTCGAAGATTAAATAGTGGGCTGCTGAATTAGCTTGTGGTCTACATTCACTCAAGATGACGAGTCCCAAAACCGCTACCACAGAAGACATTGTAATGACAATTACAATCTCGTACTCAATGATCGCTGACCGACGCTACATGAGATGGATGATGTTGCAAAAACCTCGACAGACCGTGTCCACTGTATTTTTCGCGATGCTTTGTGTATGAGAAAGCTTTCCGCTCGATGGGTGCCGCGTTTGTTAACAACTGACCTCATTCGAATGAGTATTTCTCAAGAGTTTTTAGGCTTTTAAACGTAATTTTGGTGAGTTTCTCCGACGTTTTATAACAGTAGAGAAGCATACATTCATCACTAAACGCCAAGGATCAGAACAAGCAATAGGTTGCAACAAGTTGAAATGCACAAAGAAAGAAAATCTTATGTGTTACACTCACATGACTTTCGCTACTCTTGTACAAACTATATTTACAAACGCTTATTCTCCATCTATTTCATGTTAATCTTATTGTTAATTTTCTTGTAGATGTAAGGGGAAAATATATTTACCAGGACAATATAGAAATACAGTAGCCTTTAAGCACATACATATCCCTTAATAGCTGGTTGCTAGGTGCAGCACCATTCCCTTTGCCACAGATTATAACTCTTTGCATATCCAAGACAAAAAATGAATAACGTATTCCCATTTTAGAAAATAAGTATTGAAAAATTTAAGGGAATAACAAGCAATATCTCGAAAATGGTTCACTCAACAAAAAAACTGTATATGACATAAATTTTGTATTTTAACGCGATCTACATTTTTTCTGTAGTAAACGTTTGTCTATCTCTTATGGTTTACCACTTATGCAAAAGTCATTCACAATGGAGAATACTTTGAGACATTCCCAGAGAGCCATTTTTGAGAAAATTAAACTTTTCGAAAAATCTTCCATGTAAAGGGTAATCTGGGGTGGGGGGATTTTCTTGAAAACATTTGTATCGCATCTCTGGAAGATATTGAACCTAAATACTAAGTTTGGTGTTTATCCGGCTGTTCGTTCCCGAGTTATGCTGTTCACAGACACACACACGGACATGTTTCCAAAAATGCTTTTTTTGGATTCAGGGGGTCTCAAAACATGTATTTCCGTTGAAATATCGGTATTAAATTTTCGGGTGGAATACAATTCTTCCCCTACTTACTATACGTAGTAGAAAAAGTAAAAACAGCTCCATTTGAAGAAAAAGCAATGACTACCGTTTTCTGGGATCCTCAAGATTTACTTGCGAATTCCAGTACAGTTTCCCTCAGAACCACAAAGAGTACAATATTGTAATTAAATTTTACTTTGAATTCTAAACAGAAAATATGCCCAAGTCATTAAGGTAAATAAATATACACACCTCTATGCATAAAGATGAAATGAAAAATATACGAGTTTGTGGATATTTTATTTCATTTCTGTAATGGGTTTCTTTCATACCACTCTCAACTGTGGTTGCTAATTCCCGAGGTCACATTCTTTCAGCTGTTTCACTGCGGCGTTTCGTGACGTGTGATTCGTATCCCTCTAGCGACATAGGTTTTATGAATGAATAAATATGTGTGTGATAGAGGGAAATAAAAAGAAATTAATCAGGAAACAAAAGCGGAGGATTAAGGAAAGAAATATAAACAACAAATTAATGCTTAAAAAATTGGATGAAGAACTTAATCAACGAACATCGTGTGCTGCAGCGTATCCTTATATGTTGCAATGTATCCTTAGGTGACACGCTTCAACTATTTTATTCGAGCGAATCATGCGAGACATTTTTGTCTCTGATCTTCACTTAGGAGAGATTAGGAGTTAGCAGGCTTTCTTTATTTTCAGGCTTCACAGGAATGGTTTTTTAATGTAATGATATCATTAATAGTTACTAAGGATTGCTAGTTAAGTTATTGGCAGGGAAGGAGTATCGGCAAAAGCTTGTCATATCAAGTAAATAGATTTCTAATGAAGTTTTTGTTCCTCAAAGCCACTAGGAATGCTTGCCTCTTATACAACTGATCTTATATACATTCATCCTCAAGAAAGTACTGTTGTCATTCCAGGGATGCTGGAAAGCTCTTAGACTCATGTGAGTATAGATAAAGAAACTTTCTGTCACTTTTTACTTTATCTACCACGTACAAAGTAGGTAGAAAAGGTATGGCATCCCACCCAAACATTCGATACCGATATTTTACCGGAAGTACATGTTTTGAGACCCCCTGAATCAAAAAATAACATTTTTAGAAAAAAGGTCCGTGTATGTTTGTGGGTCTGTGAACAGCAAAACTCAAAAACGAGAAGTCGGATAAGTAGCAAACTTGGTATTTAAGTTTGGTATCTTCCAAGAATATGACACGAAGATTTTCAAGAAACTTCCTGTGATTCAGCTACGCTTTACATGGAACATTTTTCGAAAGCTTAATTTTTTTAAAAGTGCCAAATGAGTTTGGTTAAAACATCACACATTAAATATATTTAGATGACAAATAAAATATATATCTTGAGTTTTCTGGAAATAGCCTTAAAGTCCTCTTCATTCGGAAGGAATTCCGTATAATTTTGTGTAATTGGTAAACGTTAAGAGAAACGTAATACACAAAACATGTAGGTCTCTCTAAATCACGCAATGTATTTCAAATTATAATTTTTGTGACGTAAGCCATTTTTGAGATACCCGTTATAAATGGTTGGAATTGTTCATTTCTTGGACATTCTTTAAAGTCCTTTCGAGATTCAGTTGCTCCTCCGATTGCATGGAAACAGTATGCAATTCTAAGGCCAGCATACAGCCCTTAAGCGTTTGACTATCGCTGTTCTCCTTGTATTTATAACGAAATGTGTAATTTTGATAATTCTGTAAACGTTTATTTGGATTAAAACCTAGCAGATATCAAAATAAGCTTTAGTAAGAACAGTTTTAGGTATATACTTTATTTAATCTGAAAAAATCTATGTATTTAGTTTCCTTAAATGGGTTAAGTATGGTAAACCGTTCGCAATTCAAATGTTGCTTTAGAAAACGTATTGCTAGAAAGCAAAATATTAAGCCGAGAGGATTAGCACTTCTAATACATCGAAGCGGGCTGGCTAGTGGTATGTACAATTCAGAGTTAGGAATAGAGTAACGTTTAACGCCGGCTTATGAAATAAATCATAATTGGGAAAGGAAGTTTTAGAACGAAAACCTCCAGGCCTAAGTTCAGCCTACCTCCTGGCATTTGCCAATGCTGAGGACTAAAGAAATCCTGGGAAAATCTCAGTCAGGGAGAATGTCGTTGATGCTATTTTATATGCAGACGTCCAGAGTCCGTGCCTTAACGATCTCGATCACAGTTAGGAAGATGAACGTTTTGCAATGGGTATGCTTAAAGAAAGTTATGCACCTCGCCCATAACTTTTGGATGGTTGAGCTGTTAAAAGCTTTTCTATAATGTGATTTACAAAATTCCCACACTAGAAATGACATTACATTCAAACCCACGTTTGTAGAAGAATGAACATAACTGAAAACCCTATACTACAAACACACTTATCTCTTAGCTCTCTCTCTGTCTCTCTCTATCTCTCTCTTTAGAGCAAATTTTGAGTCATAGTTTCGAGTCCATATTTATTTTGGGACCACTGCACAAAAGAAAGACTAATAATCCTGAAGATATTATAGAAATGCGTGATAGAGATCTATATGTCTTTGAGAGAGGCGGCACAGCAAATTCTCTGATCGATACTGTAAGCCAAAGGTTTCGTTATTCCAGCCGTGACTCCTATTTTGTAATGCACATGTTCATTTATGGTGTTTAAAACAATAGTTATATGTTTTCAATAGGCGGCAAATTTGAAATTAAATTCATGCGTTAAATATCATCAAAAACAAAGGTTAACCATAGGAACAGCGCAATAGCGTCGTGTTAGATTGTGTTACAGTTCCCTCCAATAGGCTAAGGGGTTGTTCTACTATAATAACAGTACTCAATGAATCATGCAGATTAAAAACCCCTTTTTTTGCAAATTCTTAAATAGTTTTATTTTTAAATGTTTTACTAATTTATGGAATATATGCTATTAGGAGACTCATCTATGAAGTTTCCAAAATCCGCAGAACTCATTCTTGAACTTTCACCACACCTTATATTGCTCTAAGGAAATAATGGTTGGACATTTTCGGTAATACGATTTATAATGTATGCGTTTTGAACAACATTTAAAAACATTATGAAAATGCCGCTTCCTGTGCAAATTTTATACTTTTAACAAAATTTCATGTTTGTTTTCCGATTGAGCTAGAACGCAATTTTTCTGTGAAGGAATATTTTAAGCTACTTAAGTGTTTAAAGCAACTTGGTTCATTTCTTAGTTTAATTTATGTAAAAATACATTACCTTCACCAGTTTCGTAACAAAATTGCTGTATAGTAATAAATGTTTGGTAACTTTTAGTTAGCATATTTTAGGGATAGTAATTTCAAAATTTAACTGCCATAGCTTAACATTTGAATCGCTTGTCATCGCGTCATGAAACGTAACATATGAATTACTCACATTTCATAAAAGTTTATATTACTTCTCTACTACGTATAGTAAGTAGGGGAAGTAATGCATTCCATCCAAAAATTCAATACCGAGATTTCACCGGAAATACTTGTTTTAAAGCCCCCCGAATAACAAAATTTAGAAAAAGTTGTGTCTAACTGTGAACTGCAAAGCTCAAAAACGAAAATTCGTATAAATACCAAACTTGGTATTTGGGTTCCGCAGCTTTCAAAGATGCAACACGAAGATTTTCAAAAAAATCCCCCACCCCAGCAGACTACTCTTTACATGGAACATATTTTGAAAATTTGATTTTCTCAAAAATGACTAAAACAATTTTGATTAAAATATCATATTAAAATGTTTTATAGCAAATGAAATGTATAACACGAGTTTTCTGGGAATGCCCCCAAAACTCTTGTTTATTCTGAAAGACTTTTGCATAACTGGAAAACCGTAAGAGATAGATAAATTTTTACTACATAAAAATGTAGATCTTGTTAAATTGTACAATTTATATCACATACATTTTTTTTTGCCGAGTGAACAATTTCCGAGATATTCCTTGTTATTGTTTCACTTTTCCAATATTTATACTTTTTTTCTCAAATGGGAATTCGTTATTCTTTTTTTTATGTCCTGGACATGCAAGGATAATGAAATACTCCACATAGCAATCAGCTCTTAAGAGATTTGACTATCGCTTAAAACCTACCATATTCCCCTTGCATCTACAAGAAAATTAGCAATAAGATTATCATCTCGATATCTCGATTAACATGATGTGGAATAAGAAGTGGAAGAATAGGCGTTTGTAAAGGTAGTTTGTATAAGAGTAAGGAAAGTCATGTGAATGCAACACATCAGATTTTTTATTTAAAATGCATAATTTATAAAGTATTTAACAAAAATGCACTATCATCTTCAACGAAAACTACGATACATTGCAAAACAGTAAAGCATTTCATGAAAGCTGAAAATTAGCTGCTATTTTCCTCTACCAGTGGTATTTAAATCCTCACGTAATCCTTCAATTAACTCGGATATCATCAAAACTACATCAAAGGGCTGCTAAAGAATAACACTCAACTAAAAGCTAAAAGTGTAAAAATTGACTTATTGGTCATTTTTCCAGTTTTAACCACAATTGGCCCCCCTTAAGCAAATTTATACCACTGGTAGACTCCAGTCAATAATGAAAGGCTGTCATCACATTACGAAATTCGCAATGTCCTTAATTTTACTGCAGTATTTATGTTATTAAGCACAACGTGAATAAGGTTCTTTTCCAATCCTATTTAAAATGCACAAGGTCTGTTTTTGTTTTGTGTACGTAATATAAGGCATTTTGGCAAAGATTTGAGATTGTTGAATTTACTGTGCAGAAGGAAATATCCTTGTCTTTATGGCTAAATCGATCTAGATTCCTCAACAAAAATTAAGGTGTTTCAGCAGAACAAATCGGAATTGTTAGAAGCTCGCTTTTACTGATGAAAAGTCTTTGTACTTTTGACATACCACTGTTGAAATGAAAATTCATTGTTTAGTGTTTCCAAGAAAGATAAAGGGAGATTCATTCTTTTGCGAAAGTCAGCATCCTAGGTAATCTTCCTTAGTGCATATACAGCCGTCAGGACCTCGCTTAAGGAACGGAGGCAGACATTCATCCAACTGTACACAGTAGTCATGTGAAGCTACTTCCTGTTTATAAAAACGTCAGCGCTATAAAATAAATAAATAAGGCCATATTAGGGTAGAACGCTCATGGAGGCCTTGCCTTGAGAGGATGAGCGAGGGCACACGTGATGTTTGCAGACACTTTTCCGCTGGATGGGAGTGCAAACACGGTAAGGGTGCAGGCAGCAAACGTGTAAATAGCCAGAACCCCTGAGGGAAGGCTAGATATATCACGACCACTGGGCCGTGGCAAAGCTTTTAAAAGCCAACATACAGAAGGCTTCAGATGCATCCTAGGTATGTTTGCCTCTCGCGCTGACACAAAGCTCTTAGGCGTGCTTGCTGAAGCCATTGATAGTAACATTCAGTTGTATGGCTCTGGAACAATCCCCTCCGTGACTTGGTGAGAGACAGAGTCTTATGAGGAATCTTCGAAGTTAACCTTTCACACGCATGTTCTACTTTGTTATATGGGTATAATCTATAGGATATTGTTAGTTTTCAGTTTCGTGGTACAATCATTAAGTAGATTGGTCTAAGTAGATCATCTCTATTTACTGTGAAATTGTCCGATGTCATTATAAAGGTGACACTCCTATATTTCTGGTCCGCTGTCTAAAATATTCCAATCTGACGCAGGTAATTCTTTCTACCCACGTTTTGTCGCAATATGTGACGCAGCCACGCTACGTCCTCCAACAATGAAGCAATACCTTTGCCTCACGGTTGCTGCTTGTCTCCTCCCAGTTGGTTCTTCTTTTGCCACGGCTACTCCAGGATGAAACCTTAACCTCAGGGTATGCGTGGGTGTGTACAGAGAAACACACAAACGCTGTCTTGGAACACTTTTATTCACTATTTAAAATACTGCGGTTTGCCGATCACTATTAAATGCACACGAAGTTACTTTGTCTTTACCAAGACCGAAGAATACTAACTACGGCCAAGCGTTCTACCCTCTACCATGTTCGCCGCCAATCTTCTCCACACGACGAGAATGTCGTCCTACACTCCCCAGGCACTCAGGCAGACTGATCTACCCACGCTACTACAAGGAAAACCAACGCCTCAACTTCCCCTCTCTCCCCTCAAACTTAGCGTCATGGAGCCGGGAGTGGCCTTCACCAGGCTAAGTGCAGCTGTACTCGGCTGTTTACCAGGAAAACCTTGCTTCAATTGTATTTACCCTTTCTACCTGAGGCTGGTGCCTGTCTTGTCTTTCTGTCGCTTTTACAGTCAACAATTTTCACAATGCTTCTCCTTTTTATACATACACTGATTTTAAATATATTATAACTTATTTTATATCGCTATCCTTCTTAGAATATTATGATGATTATTGCCTTTATAATTCCGGTTTCAAATCCTACAGTTTCAAAGCCTTTCCTTATGCATTGGCATGACAATTAATTGTATCTATTGTGCTTATTCATGGGGATGGGTGATACTATAGACTTACGACATGATAATGGTAAACCAGTGGAGATACAGCAAGCTCCCTAAGTTTCCAAATTGAAACCCTGGATTCTTCATTGCGCCACCCCCTTGAGATGGCGTAAATTCCGATGCTCTCCCAAGTCTGCTACTCTTTCAGGGGGCTACATACAAAGTTCGCACTACAATAACGTCTTACTACTTAAGCCCCTCGTATAGATAAAACCGTAGAATCTCAGTGAATGAGGCGACATTACAAACATTAATAAAATAAAGAGAATATTCTTGCAAGCTTAAGCAAATCCAAGTAGCATTCACTTAGGTAACTACCATGAAAGACTCAAATTTGTTGGTCAAAGGGATTCTAACTAAAGACCTCCCAAATACAAGTAAAAATGAGCAATGTGCCTTAGAAAGCATTTCCTTAATTTTGATGCCCAAATTCCCTTAAAATGTACTACGTATATCTCAGACAAATATAGCGAATAAGTAAATTATTTGCGCTAAAGCTGAAATATTGTTAAGGATATCTGGTTTAGCTAACATACACATACTGTGATTTGCAACGAGAACTAAACCAGCATACCATATATCATAATTTGTGTTTTATGATAAGCGAAACCTGTTTATTAGTAAATTCGTATTAATAATTAAATATGTTATTTGTATTATTTGCAATTTATATGCTCAAATATGAAGATACTTACCATACTTCATACTTATGAAGTTGCATTTATGTTTATGATGCAGATATATGCAAGCTTTACAATAAAGGTTGTACCATGATGTATATCCTGATTTTAGTGTTCCTCATAAGTAAATCACGCAAATTAACTTGTATGCTGCTGAAATGCTTCCCTATTTAATTTTTGTTGTATATGTAGAAATGCGAAATTTAGTGGGAGTATAAGCAATTCGTTGTTGCTAAACCAGAAAGTTAGAAAAACACACAATAAATTCACTTAAAATTAGCAGTTTGCGTAACCATTAAGGACATAACTTCGCCAACAGTGACTACGTCTGTGGTACAGGGTTAAGGTGAAGTAACAAAAGTAAGGTGCAACCGTAAAATGAGCGCTTTATATTGACCTTGTTTTATCTACAAAAGTAGTTGTAAAGTCAACGTCGCCATTTTCTTCCTTTTCTTTTCTTCAATCATGAGGATTCAAGGAAAGACTGAATGTCGAAAATTGTCATAAAAGGATATTTGTATTTGTGCTTTTGTGCAGTAGCCTTTAATGTGATATATATGTATCGTATATAACTGTCAAATGCACAATACATACTTGAAACATACCTTTTTACTATTTTAAAAATAATACTACATCTGCCAGTTTTTACTGTGAATTCTGGAAAAAGTCATAACTCCTCCACACTTTGGAATTGAGAGGTAAAGTTAGCCATCTTTTAGGGTAAGTTTTGCACTAAAATTCATACGACTGTTAAGTATGGCAGCATCTGTGTGCTCAAGGCATGTTGCTTCTTTTTTTGCAAATACATTGTCAGTTTGTTTTCTCCGTGTTAGCTTTGAACAGCTTTTTTATGAATGACATTCTGGTAAATATGACCCGTTTTCTCAGATAGCTCAGATTGAAGAGAGCTAAAGCAAGCTTTAGGGTGACAAAAACAAACTCCAAATGCTATTGTGGAACTACTTTTTTGTTGAACACATGTTTGGCAATGTTTTTTAAATAATTCCTGATAAACTTTATAAAAAGAGATAAATTAGGAAAATTCCATCTTCATTAATAAAAACACTTTGGATAAAAGTAGATCAATGAACTTAGAAGCATTCAGCTCCTCCTATAAAATTGTTCAATCTAATGGGACAATAGGCTCGGGAAAAAAAGCAAATGTCGGCCACACAGAAGATGGTTAGATGAATTGGCACGAGGAGCTGAAGAAAATGGAGCATTCTAGCCAAGGACCGCCAGCTTTGGAAGGGTCACCGCTGATGAATAAAATGTACAGCTAACAATATAGTGCTAAGGTCAATGGTGTTGAACTGAACTTTGATAAAGGGATTTAAGTGAAAAGACAAGTAAGATTTAAGTTCTCTCATGGACTGGCCACCTTGGCAGTTCATACTGAGCTACCCTATCTAGCGTAGGGGTTCATTCTCCTAATGGGATTTAGGCTATCGCCCATCTTTTATTTTGCCTTAAATTTTTCTGACATAATGGGTCATGAATTTACAGATTTAGCATTGATGGGATAGGGCTTTTGATCCCCTCTTAAGAAAGCATACTTTAAGGTTTCAGTAACAGTATCTGCTTGAAATCACTTCAGTGATATGAAACAAATGGCAGAGCTAAGTGAGGTTCTAAAATGGGGTCTGCTATCCTGTCTTGTTATTACCACTTTCTGCAGATACTGAGGTTTTTGTTGTTTAAAACAGACTTTAAGAAGTAACGTATCATTGCACAATGTGTGCATTTTAAAATGAAGGTTGTGTGGTCGATAGGAGCAATGTTGAATGGTAACGAGATAAAATCTCAGAAAATAAGAAACCCAGCCACCACGACTGCTCTCGCACAACACGCCATCTACAGATATATTGAACCTCACGAATTCCATTATTCGTGAGTATTGGCGCAGAAAATTCAACAATTGGTCCTACAGCTTTATATCAGCGACGAAGTGTGATAGAACTATCAAGAACCTGGAGTATTCGAAGGCGTGTTTACAAGTGGTTCCATCAAATCTCAGCGTAGACCAGAAAGCTAAGTCACCAAAGTGTGATGGTGTTCAACATGGAATAAGCCATCTGGCTTGTCCTAATCGCAAATGTTAAAGATAATCCTAGTTAGAGAAGGTTCTTTATGTTTCCGTATATTATTTTGCCTAGTACGAAAGTAGAACCTAATCTGAAATCTTGCATTCTTGCTAAGCGTTGGTCTCTGTGCTACAAGTATGTAATACGTCTCCTATATTCCAATTTCCCTTGTGATCAATTAAATTGTATGCTGCTTTAGGTTTAAGTATTTTATTTATATACGTTCTAATTTCCGTCTCTCCTTCCTGTAATTATCAGCTTCTACATCCACAGGAGAGTAAAGGCACTACATCTCTTTTGTAATGACTTGTTTATGCCACTTTATTTATTATTCCTTAAGAGATTTTTAATCCGTTTATATTTAAACTAACATGCCAAGTTTTACAATATTGTACCGAGCGAGGTGGCGCCGAGGTAACGTGTGCGACTCGCATTCGGGAGACCACGGGTTTGATCTCCAACGACCGCCCACTTTCACTCATGGGTTTCTCGCGGCTTCCCCGGGTAGGCAGGCGACTGATTGGGTAGTTCATTTTCTGCCATGACTTTCCGGGCCCTCATTTTCTGTACCTATTATCTTCCTTGTCATTTGTTTCAGGGTTGTAGAACCAGGCGACCGTGTTGGGCGGTTTGCTGCAGGGTGGTGGATGTGCGCACTGTAGAGATTTCTTACCTGGCATCGTTGCGGAACTGCGCAGTTAAGAACCGCCTCCGAGTGCTCTCGGGCGAACGCTCCTCGGTGGAATCTCGGGTGTAGAAGCTTGTGAGTGAGCCCTGCTGGCGTCGGATGCGTTCGATTTGAAAACATGGACCCCATTCATGCTTAAGCCCATGTCTTTTGGATCTGGTCGCCCTTCGGGTCTCTCTCCTCATCTCTCCCTCCCAAGTTAAACGGTATAAGCAAATAGAGCCGATACCGACTGCTTGCGGTGCCATGCTCCGGTTTCGGGGGCCCTCCGTTCGTCCGTATTATGCTCCAATCTCAATTATTAAAACTGCTTACCTACTCGTAATAGTTATTTTAGATCTTAACGATACTTGTGCCGAATGCAATACATGTTTAACGTGCTATGTTTTTAAGTTATATTTTCCGGCTGAATTATCCATATGGCATGCTGCAGTATGATACCATAATTATTGACAGGAAGACAAACAACTAAATAAAGAAGTGACAGTAAGAGAAATAATTGCAGTAAATAATTTCCGTATATTAAATCAATGCATAATATAATAAGCTAGATTTCAAAAGATTTGTTCCAGGAAAGGTCATTAGCGAGTCATGTTAAGCAAAGTCATTAGCGACAGCCGAAAGAGCGAACGCGTTTGTGTTGAAGTTCCAGGTAGGGGCTGAATTCAGCACGTTTGAACAATCACGTATACCAGAATTCTGTGAAAGAGAAAGGGAACGAAACTTTGAGATTTGGGGAAGTACTGTATAGTAACAAGGTAGGAGACGCACACGTCTAGTTTTTAAATATTGGTCCAAGCGGGGCGGAGGTATGGTGAAGTACTTCTAAAATAGGCGGAGCTTGAGTTAATATAAGGGCGTGCATTCTAATCACACTTTGTTGGTGTGCACCTTCCTACATATATCACACTCTTTCTTGAGAATTATTCACTTATCTAGTGATTACTCGGTGTTATTTTAAACGCTCAGTAACGCGCATATATGAGTAAGATTTAGCGACCATCGCGAGGGGTTTTGGTGGTAAGCATTTTAGCGTCTAACGGAAAATTTACGCTGCTAGTTTCCTCTGTTAAGACTAGATCTGTACAAAAAGAGTAGAATCAATATATATATATATATATATATATACATATATAAATTTGTTTAGTTTCAGAACGAACACAGTAGGTAGCTAACTTTGTTTCTCCTACACTGAAGAAGGGCATTAATAGTATATATAAACACTACGTGATCAAAAGTATCTGGACACCTGGCTGAAAATGACGTACAAGTTCGTGGCGCCCTCCATCGGTAATGCTGGAAGTCAAAATGGTGTTGGTCCACCCTTAGCCTTGATGAAAGCGTTCACTCTTGCAGGCATACTTTCAATCAGGTGCTGGAAGCTTTCTTGGGGAATGGCAGCCCATTCTTTACGGAGTGCGGAACTTAGGAGAGATATCGATGTAGGTCGGCGAGGCCTGGCACGTAGTCGGCGTTCCAAAACATCCCAAAGGTGTTCTATAGAATTAAAGTCAGGGCTCTGTGCAGGCCAGTCCATTACAGGGATGTTATTGTCCTGTAACCACTCCGCCACAGGCAGTGCAGTATGAACAGGTACTCGATGGTGTTGAAAGATGCAATCGCCAGTCCCCGAATTGCTCTTCAACAGTGGGAAGCAAGAAGGTGCTTAAAATATCAATGTAGGTCTGCGCTGTGATCGTGCCACGCAAAACAACAAGGGGGTGCAGGCCCCCTCCAAGAAAATCACGACCACACCTTAACACCACCACCTACGAATTTCACTTTTGGCACTACACACGCTGGCAGATGACGTTCACCGGGCATTCGCCATACCCACACCCTGTCATCGGATCGCCACATTGTGACCGTGATTTGTCACTCAACACAACGTTTTGCCACTGTTCAATCGTGTAATGCTGACGTTCCTTACACCAAGCAAGGCATCGTTTGGCATTTTCCTGCGTGATGTGTGGCTTATGAGCAGCCGCTCGACCATGGAATCCAAGATTTCGCACCCCACGCCTCTGTCATAGTACTTGGATTCTGATGCAGTTTGGAATTCCTGTGTGATAGTCTGGATAGATGTCTATTACTCTTTACGACCCTCTTCAAATGTCAGCGATCTCTGTCAGTCAACAGACGAGGTCGGCCTGTACGCTTTTGTGCTGTGCATGTCCCTTCACGTTTCCACTTCACTTTTACATCAGAAACAGTGTACCTAAGGATGTTTAGGAGTGTGGAAATCTCGCGTACAGACTTCTCACACAAGTGACATCCAATCACCTGACCACGTTCGAAGTCCGTGAGTTCTACGGAGCGTAGAAATTTTTTACTACACCATATGTCAACATTAAATGTGCCATGTTAAGAGTCTCCGATTGTGACATGTCAGATGTAAGTAAACAGCGCTCGTGCATAGTGCTAGTCGCTTTCGCTAGGTGTGTCTTGATGTTCAATGCCGTATTTGTGTTCTGAACCCAAGAGGATGGTACTATAATACCGAACACTAGTATCGTTCAGTACAAGGAGTACGCGCATGTAATGTTTAGCTTCTCATTGCGTACCAGTACTAATTAGTTGAGTGTGGCAAATGAACGTTTCATAAAGTCAGATGTCAGTAGCGCTCCCGATATACCTACTGCTTTTGCGACCCCACGTAAATGTTCCTCTAAATGTTTTGTTTGCCACAGCCTTTCTACTGTACAAAATTCGACACATTAATTTTCCCCTTTACTGTGTGGAAAACAAGTTATTATATTAGTTTAAACCAGTTATAGATCTCATTTGGAACACATTTTGTGTAACTTCATTTTTTTCTACGACCATTTCCTACGAGGGTTTTTAGGTTTTTCGAAAACATAAAAAGGTACGCTGGCAACGTTGTAGCATTGCTGACCAATGGTGGCGGGGGTGACACCTTCATTTTCACAACCATCGGAGGACACCACGTAAACAGGTTCTACTTTCACTTTCTCAGTGGAATGCGTCTCACGAGCATAAAAAGACATACGCTTCGTGTCTGCTACTTCCTAATATTGCATCTGAAAGTTCCAATGGCGCATTTTGTAAGGCTGTGTGTTAATTACGTTTTTCAATTGCTACTGCTGTAATGTAATCAACCAAATTCTCTTTCTGACATGTTTATACAAAACTACATCGTTAGGTCATTATTGGACGCTGAAAGCGTTCCATTCATTTTACACCGTTCTATTGTAGGCCAGTTGTACTTTTACTTCTCCAAAATATTACATCACGCCTTCGTTATGTTTAGATTAAGAAACATGTGGAAAACTAAACCGCTTGTCCCTTCGGATAAAGATAAGGACTGACGTAGGCTACCTATCTCGACCGTTTACAGTGTTGCCGAGTTCTAGAGCTACATTGCGTCTGCAAAAATGTGTTCGGAATATCATTTTAAGTGGCTAATTATTTAAAACTCCTGTGTAATGTCACGTGATTATTAATCAAATTATGTAAGAAATACAAATCTTACAAGCAACAAACTATTATATTCATACAATATCGTTGAATTAAACATCTAATTTGAAACCAAACCATTTTCGGAAACGGTTTATCAAAGGAAAATGCCCTTAAAATTTCTGCTTATAATACTTCTGTAAAGTGCATATTGGAAGGAATGTAAAAAATTCCCTTTCACCTGGTATGTAGTGAAAACAGTGCTGAAGACAACGGGCAGTTTGATTAACTCCTTGGTTTATACAAGCGAGTATGATGGTATTGCCTAACTATTACCAAATTATTCATTTGAGTTCTACCATTTGATAGGTTATGATTTTTGTTAATATTTACGGACAGATAACCGAAGATTGAACACTTCAACCAGATGATTAACACAATTAAATGTGTCTCAAAGCAGCACAAGAAGAGAGATAACACTGAAACTATTAATTACTAATTAGTCACATCATCATATAAAACATGGCGATCTACTTCCTACCTACTTCAAAAGTAATTTCACATTTAGCAACTTAGAGATATATTTGCAGTAGGAAAGAAATACCGCTCTTATTACATTCTCTATCAACCAAAAAGGTCCTCTACTAGTACATTCTGCTCTTTATATAAGAATGTTTTGTGCATATTTCACCTGATATTTATTCTGATATCAGCATTCAATGAAATCCGAGAGAAATTAAGTGAAATGAACATGACGAGAATCGACAAACATTACAAATTCAAACAATTGAGCCCCCTTAAGGGTGAAATGTCAAACCTCCCCCCCCCATAACTAAAACTGTGCGTTTATATCACAATCCAAGTAAAATAAGAAAAATACCGGATGACGTAATTGTCAAGCACACCCTAAGCTAAAACCACTGAGGAGTACCGAGACTAACCAGGAAACCCACACACACACTCTCTCTCTCTCTCCCCTCCCCTCCCCTTCGCCCTAATACTTCCATACATCAGTCATACAACAGAGCTTCTCTCAAGGCGGTAACCTCCTTCCAGCACGCAAATGCGACATCGTATTAACAGGGATGGTGAGTTTTTACAAATACCTTATAGCGGTAACTCTTCATAACGGCTTGTACTCGGCTATATTCATTTTTATGATCGTAAACCACTGATTAATGTGTTTGAAAATGTGATAACATGCGGAACTGACTCAAAAGGCGAGAACAATATCAATATGCTATATAAACGCAGTTCATGGGTACTTTTTCAAATGAAAAATATAAAAACAAACAAAAATATGTTTATGGAACAGCAAAAGGTTGAGCAGTCGCATGAAAGAAAATATGAAGAACACTTTTTTCTCGCAAAAACGATTGAAAACTTTTTAAGCCTGTCACCGCTGTCCGAATATTGTCAATGGGTTTAAAAGATTTAAGTGAAAGTAAACGAAATATTGTTTGTTTTACTTTTTCCAGTATAAATAGTTGTTTCTTTGAGATAAATGAATTCACTACAAATTATAGGACAAACTAAGCACACAAATGAAGATGTAAACTGTCTGCAATGTATATGGGATCCTATCCATTGCGTAGATACTGAAAAATACTTCAAGTACAGTTAAATTGCGACAGGAGAACAGGAATCTTAGAACAAAATGTTTATGTATATTCTAGGATTTCATTCAGTGTTATTAATATACGAACTTGCATGATTTGAGTTAAGTTGTGAGTATTGTCTTTTTATTTCCCGGTTTTGCATCAGATGTGTGTGTGTGTGTGTGTGTGTGTGTGTGTGTGTGTGTGTGTGTGTGTGTGTGTTATGCTTTAGCACGTGTGAATTATATTGTTCTGTGTGTTGATTATACTAACTTAAAAAAAAGTTTACTTTATGCTTTTAATCACATTAGTTGATTATGAGTTATGTATTTTTCTTGAAAACGATATAAAATCCTACATTGCAAATTAAAGGCTAGAAAACGCTAAATTTCCGATTTCAAAACGCTAAAATTTGCCAACCCTGCTTATTAGTGTGAAAAGCAGAATATCCTAGCTTGCAATTAATAGTGACTTTAGGCTACTCAGGTAGAGATTATCGTCTGCCATCGTGTTCCAGTAGTTAATATTTCCCCTGAGAACTGCTGTCTTTGTTACAGAAGCTTGTTTCTGCCATACAAGTAACAGGAGGCTCAATTCTGTTGACCATAGTGCTTAATAGCGGATTCAAAGGTCAGAAATGTGTATTTTAATACTGCATTTCTTCGGCTTATAATTTAGGGCTCCAGCAGATGAAAGTTTCCAATCTTGCAGTTTTTATGCAGTTTTTAAGGCTTGAGGTCCTTTTACGTGGCATAAATCTACGACACGGGACCACCGGCTTTACTTCCCTTCCGAAGGAAGTCATAGTAAGGATTTTTACGTCCGAAAAAAAGCCATCGCCCTCCGCCGGGTCTGAACCCGCGAATTAGAGGCTAGCACAGCACCCACTACACCACGGAGGACGACTTATTGGTGTGCTAATTATAGGTAACATACAATACAGAAATTATTCTTTAAAAAATAAAAATACTAACACATTATTTACATAGTAATATACAAAATTGTCATATAGAACGTTTCCCACTGTTAGTCGTTTCTGAAGAAAAGGGTTTAAACAATTCAAATATAATTTTCTTTCACAATATATACTCAGTGGTCAAATTATTTCCGCAATTGCTTGAACCACTTAAAATAATAGTAAACATCATATGCCAGGTTTTACGTTATTCTCTCTTAGTTTCGGGTTGAAAATTTGAGCAGTTTGGTTGCAAAATGCATTTGTCGAACATTTTGAATCTATAAGTTTAAGAAAAATAAAAGGGCAGAGAAATAGTTAAGAATTGCCGAGCATTGTTGCACCAGTATATTTAAATGCTACACATGAAGGGGCTTTAAAAGACTCCAAGGATAAAATACATAATAAGTAATTAAAGCTAAACTTAAAGGTATTTTAGGCATAAACCCTTTTTAAAGCATACTATGCTGGGCATTACTTTTTATCCGTGATTTCCAGTGCAGTGATATAGCAAGAAGGACGTCATAGTTGACTGCTGAGGCTATGTTGTGTCATTCGTGGCCAGTTTAATACATAATCACTGCTGTGTTTTTCTGAAACTGTAATGGAATTTCTATTTCACAATCAGCTCTCCTAAATTATTATTATTATTATTATTATTACTTATTTGAACTATTTAAGTTACGGTGAAATAATTATGAATGCTCATAAGCACATTCGAATGCAAAGTTAAGAATTTACAATACATGCACAGAGCTGTGACTTGTTGCGATGGCGTAAGAGCATGGGACAACATAACCTCACCTTTTGTGCAAAGTTGCAAGTTGGTTGATATTACACGAATTAGTTTACGGTATCTCCCGTTTTCTATGCTCAAAACGGCTAACGCACTTAACCCGGTTTCTCTCGTTCTATTCCTTAAAATACTGTTCTAATCCAAGTTTTGAAAATTAATTTTAACTGTTGCCAATGCCAGTGTAACTTAAGATATAATTGAATCTATGCACCGAGTTCAGTTACCTAAAAGATTTCCTAAACAGGTATTATTAACCAACAGCAATATTATAAAACGTCGCACAAATAGAATATTTGGAAAACATTGCTATTACAGCTCTAATTGCTGATGGTAATACTGAAATGCAACAGCTAGAAATGCCCAATCAAAGCAATGGTTTATTGAGAGCATTAGTTTTTACTGGCCGTGTTATCTCTCCGACCTAAACTTCTTTCTAATGTCATCCAGCTGCTCTGCGTCGTACCTAGACAAGTGACCATGATAAAAGTGAGTTTATCTCCGAATTCATGTAGAACAGACCCACATTTAAACACGCACAAGCTATGAATTTGTTCTCAAATAATTTAAACGTAATCTTAGATTAGATATGGGAGCTCTCAACTCCCCTACTAATCTGCTCATGACCGGCACCCCCTCCCAATATCGCAAAGCTCATGATGCAATTAGCTTCACCTTTGTTAAGCTTACACATAACCTCCAAATATTGAATATTGCACAGAATGTCACAATGTCCACACTTGTGGTTATGTTGCATTTTGAATGATATTTTTATACGGGTAGCTTATGAAGTAGCAATTCTTGTGTGTTTCGTCGATAATAGCTCTTGAATTGCTACACTGTATATTGTGTTTATCTTGGTTGATGCAGTGAGGTCAATGGATGTCAAAAATCTCCCTCTTTAAAGTTTCGTAATTAGTTGTTCAATTCCCTCACTTTGAAAATGATCTGGTTTCATATACTTGTTGACATATCTACCGTCTAAAGTTAATCTCAAACTACCATCTCGTTTAATACTCCAGCAGATTGAATTTATATACTGAGAATTACTTTGCTCAATAATCCCATTTTCTAACATGCTATTTATTAGTTGTCTAGCTTTGTCCCGAAGACTTATAGGTAAATTGTCATACTTGTGCCTATATGGTGGTACGTCTTCTACTTGAAATATTAGCTGATATACATTACATCTGCCTGGGATATTACTAAATACTGAACTATTGTTCATCAAAACATCATGAAGGATTTGTTTTTGCATTATCGTAATATTATAAGCTTCTTCACACTTGTGCATTATTTCCTCATTTCTCTTCTCTTTCCAGCTGTTGTCTGTCTCGCTCACATGGTCGTCTTTTGTTTGGATTGTAAATTCCTCTACTTTCTCTGGCATTTCTGCTAGCTGTTGAAAATATGGCGTGGTATTCCCTTCATATTCTGTGACTACCTGCTTTATCTGACTATTTGTATCAGTCTTTGTTATTTGTACAAAAAACTCTTGATCACAAAGATTTTTCTCATCCTTCGTCATCTCGATTACAGAAACTTTCTCTTTTATAAATGGTACCCTTATTTCTCTATCGTCTTTTGTCATTCTTAACTCTTTATGTCTAAAATCTATACATGCTTCATATTCATGTAGGAAGTCACATCCTATAATTATGTCACAAATCAGATGGTTTACAATTAGAAACATAACCTCAAAATTCTCTCCGCCAATAAGTATGTTAAGTAGAGCTTGTGTTTTTATGACCTGTGTAGTTCTTCCTATTGCAACACGACAAACTAAATTACTAGTGGGAAGAGCCATAATTTTGTTACCTTCATTAATCAAATTTATGTAAAATTTCTGTGAGCAAATTGAAGCTGACGAACCAGAATCTATAGTTGCAATGATCTCTTTCTTCGCAATTTCCATCCTAACATGAGGTGACTCGAAATTTTCTCCCTTATCTTGTGTTGCTGCAATCTTATTACAGGGTGTGTGTAGGCATATTATTTGTATTGGTAATGGATACTGAATTATTAAAGACGTCCTGAGAACCTACTACACAGGAGTCTATTAACAGTTTTCCTGGTTATTTCCATGTTCACGTACGGGACTGCCATTCCTAACAGGCGCTAAATCTATCTCATTGTCGCTACCATTGTTTTGAGTTCCCCTTCCTCGAGTTCGAAATCCTCGATTTCTGACATTATGTCCCCTGGGCACATAATTTTCTTGCCGTTCCTCAGATCTTTCCCGGTTATTGTTTTCCCTCCAGTGAGTGAAATTTCCCCTTTGTCTAATGTACCGCCTTCCATAATTTTGCCCTCTTTCAGGCAATCTTTCTGTCCTGACATAATTTATTTGTTCCTGTCGACCTGGTCTCCCATCTATCCTCGATCTTTCAAACTGTGGAACGTATGATTGATACCGTTGTCTGGTATTATTTTCATGACGCCTGTCTTGTCCTCTACTTTGCTGATAACTACCTTGGTAATTTCTTCTATCTCGCACATCTAAAAATCTATGTTCCCACTCCCGAGATATATCTTCTTCCTGTTGTTCCAAAGCTGTCATTAATTCTGTCATCTCATAGATGCTACGTGGTTTTGCAATTAATAAGTAATTTTGTATCCTTAAAGGATAATGCCTTGCGAGCAAACTCACAAAATCTTCCTCATTGATTGGAGGTGACAAGTTCCTAACCTGACTTGCATGTTTCAGTAAGTAATCAGTCATTGATATTCCCTCTCGTGGATTAAATTGACCATGACTAAGCATTACTCGAATTCTGTGCTGTACCGTAACATTCCAAAATCTGTTCATGAATAACTTCTTAAAGGATTCATATGAAGTTTCACCCCCTGATACCATTTATAACCAATCTAAAGTTTTCTGATACAAACATCTTTTGACAACTATCATTTTCAATGCTTCAGGTATCTTTTTAATTTGAAAATACTCTGATAATTCTGCAATGAACTGTACTGGACTGGAGTTTTCATTAAATTTTGGAAGTGGAAAATCACTTAAGATATGATTGTAATTTTGCAAATTCCCTACTCCCATATTTAAATTCTCTAGTGTTACTTGTGCACTCTGAGTTTCAGCATTAGCTATAGATGAAGCTGCCGCATCACTCACATTATTTGTCATACCTGAGGAACTACCTCTATCATTATGTTGTACATCTGATACATTCACATCACATATATTTGCCCTTGAATTCAATTCAAACCTATTTACAGTACCTTGCAGATTTTCTATTGTCTGTTCCAATTTTTTATTATTCTCATTTTGAACAGCTTGGTGTTTGTTAATTTCAGAAGTTAGCTTTTGATACAAATTTTTAACTTCTTCAGACAATTTATTTCTCTGTGTTTCTGATTCCTTCTGAATTTCAGATATTTCCCCCCTGAAATCAACTTGCACCTGAATTAAATCTGCATTTGTAGCCTCCATCATTTCTCTTAACTCACTTGAAATGCTACTCATTCGGCTACCTAACTCTGTACAGTTTACATTAACATTTTCAAACTTAGTATTAACCTCACTTCTTTGGTTAGATATTTCCCTGCTCATGTCCAACATTTTCTTTGAAACTTCACCTATTTCATTTGCTATCATTTCTTGATTTTCATTTTTCATTCTAATCATACTACTATCTAGCTCCATGAATTTCTTTTCAATCTCTTCCCTGTTTTGTTTTAAGCTCTTACCAATATCTTCCCTCAATTCCCTATTATTCTTTTGCATATCTTCCCTTAATTGATCTGTAATGCTCTTATCAATATCTTCCCTCAATTCCTTCTTAATCTGATCTAATTTTTCACCAAAATTTCTAAACATTTCCATCATCATACCAGCATCAAAATTAACATTTCCTGCTATTCTATTCTCACTTTCTGCACTAACATTTTCACCCTCAAATCCTAAAACGTTTGGGCTATTTTCTGTAACCTGTATTGAATTACAGCTAACTGTTACATTATCTCCCTCCATAATTATTTCTTCTGTATTATTAGTAGCCATTGTTTTCTTTATCCTACCACTCCTTAAGTACATTTGAAGGTTACAATTTTGTTTTCTAAAAAAAAATTACGATACTCTGACCTTTGTGATGCTGTCTGTTGCTGTTACTTTGATGTCCAGCTTCCTGCCCCTGTCTCCTAGATTTGTATGTCGCTTCGATGAATCTTCGTCGTTTTGTTGTCCTGTAGTTTGAATTTCCCTGTTGCCTTGTAATCTCGGAATTACGATCGTAGTCTGTCGTCCCTGTTGTTTCTGGAATCTGCGTCTTGTAGACCATTTCACTGCTGCATTCGTTCCACGTCCTGGTTCCTTTCCTGGTCACTCTGCTCCTTCCTGGTTATGCTGATCCTTTCCTGGTCATCGTGTTCCTTTCCTGGTCACTATGCCCCACGTTGGGCGCCAATTTGTGATAACATTATTGTTTACGTAATATGTTTTTACGTAAATTATTAGAACTTGAAGATCTTATGTTGTTTTGCTTTTGTTTTGTTTGGTTACATAATTTTAACTGCCCCACGTATGGGAGCCAATTTGATGCAGTATTAATGTTATTATTTATTTAACATTAATTGTAGCCCCACGTTGTGGTAGCCAATTTGTAATGGTATTACTTACAAATGTTTGTTTACATCACGTGTGTTGAAGCCATCTTGTGACGTCATTCATTTGTTCGGTTTGTAGCTCCATCTTGTGTTAGCAATTTGCATCAGTGTTAGTGTTCGAAAGAATGCGACTGTTATTTGATTTAAATTTTGTTTACTGTACTCCGGCTAGCTATTATCTTATCTTGGGCCGAACATGTGTCTTGATCAGGGTTGTGTAAACGGAAAGGAATCTTTTATCCAAAAATTACACTGATGAAGAAATTTGTTTTTACACATTTATTGTCGAACACGTTAACTATCACATTTATACATTGATCTTAACACTCGCCAAACTGAAACTGTTATAGTAACTTCTTACTGATCACTTTTAATCAACGTACTTCAACCTTTTGTATAATTAACTTTACCATATTTTAGATCTTTCATAATTCTGCTGCGCGTAACTTGTGAATCTATATCCGATGTATGACGAACTAATACTTTCGACGAACTGACTGACTGAAGACGACGTGTATTGTACACAGATTTTTGATGAACTGCGCAACTGAAGGCGACGTGTAATGTATTGAGATTTTCGATGAACTGAGCGACTGACTGACTGAAGACGACGTGTAGTGTACGACGACGTGTAATGTATGAATGCTTTCGGTGAACTGAAGGACTGACTGACTTTACCTCTAACTTGGCTTCTATTTATACCCCTTCATCCAGATACGCCTAAAGATTATAACTGAGCTGCAATTGGCTAATAAAACGCGCCAACATTGGCGTCTATTTTAATATCCAATGAAAATTATGAATACATATGCTCTAGGAAATATTCCAGAAGTTTCTCAACGGAAAAACGCGCCAATGTTACGCAACTTCCTCGTTTCCAATAATGATAAACAGTTCACCCCCCCTCTCTGCATTATTGCGCTATTATTGACAGTTTCAGTAAGGCCGTATAAACTTATTTCCAAATAATAATTACAATTAATAAACATCTGAAATCAATGTCACATAAAAATGCATATTCATATTACAATCATTATTTACATTTAAGTAATTTGTGATACAAATTACTGCATCATGGTATGTATTTGACTTCACTCTTGTCACAAATGCGGATGCATTTTTTTGGTGATATTCTAGGTACGTCATATTGTTTTAAATAATAACTTTATTTTATCTATCAGCCTGTTATAACCATCAAATTACTTAGCGCGATATTCATTCCCAAATTAAACCTCACTGTCATTCGTATTCATCTATCGGACCACCTCTACAACGTATTGTTAAGCTTTCTGCTTCTCAGAAACCCTATAACAAATGCATTGTTTATACCGAACAAAATTTAGTACATTGCCCAAGCAACCATTTATATTTCAACGTGGGTATCCTCAAGACGTGTAATACCTATACAAGGGTTGAAAATTAATTTATGGTACTGTCTGTTCAGCTATGTTTTAGCTAGTGGGTAGGGGTTTAGCCAGTGGAAGGAGGTAGTGTTTACTTGGTCGAAGGAAAGTGAGGGGTAAGGACGCACAATAGTGAAAGGCTGTTGCTCTTCTCCATTGTACACACCACGCGCGGCACGAGTTCAGTATACTGTGTACCCTCCTAACAGCTTTATCTGAGAGATAAGCCACCCCACCACACTTGCTAAAACGTCACTGTAGTAAGTAATCCTGAATCAGTGTAAGCTTGGGAACGTCATGAGCTACATCGTGAATGTAAGCTTACTTTGCAAGGTGGCATTCGGTTCCAAGATACAAACGTTCTCCTGTTGTTATACCGTTAAGGTACAGTTATGTACAATGTTCTGTTTACATTTGCTCGTCATTTTTTGACTCCGAGATAAGTGGGTTGTCTACATTGCAGCACTATATCGTAATATTTATTACACTATGCCATTTGTACGTAACTGCTGTGTTAGAGTTATTCGAGAAATGGAACTCAATAATCGCTCCACTCTTAGAACCCAACTTGATGTTTACACAAGACTCATTAACTAGCCGGCGATGTGAGGAAAATCAAAGCATCTCATAATATATTATAGGACATTAAGTGTATACAATTATCTTTGGGTTTTCAAGAAAGATATTAATACAACACAGTTCGAAAACGTTTTATACTGTAAGCTAGTAAAGTATATGGATAGTAAAACTAAAGAAGGTTGTAGTTTCAGTTTAATTCTGTGATGTCGATTACCCTTTCTTCATGATGAGCAGTGGCTGTTTCTATAAGTGTTGTTAGCTTGGTGAGTGACAAACATTAAATAGTGAAGCATTCTAAAGGTGGCCGTTAAAAGCGGCAAGAAGCGAATTGTGTTGGATGCTTTTAATAAACTAATGTAGGAGAATTAAACTATCGTTGTAAATAGCATTCTTAAACTATCTGTAATTTATATCGGTGTTGTCGAGAGGAGCGTTGTTATGTTCGAGTAAAAAAACTAAAGAAAGAACGCCAACGAAGGAAGCAAACAGAATAAACCAGAATTAAAAAATCAGATGACTTTACCAAATGTGAATTCCTAGGAAAGTACATGAGTTTGTCTTTAACAACAAACTGCCAACATTAAACAAATTCTTAAATTCTTTTATGTAGTAGTTAGTTTGTTTACGTTATTTGCCCCAGTTTTTGGGCGTCAATTTGAAGTAGGAGATCCATTATATTTTAACTGTTGGGGAGCCGAACTTGAAGTAGTTGCAACCGCACGTATGGTACCCGTTAGCCTGCGCCCCAAATGTACTTTCCGGTGTCCTTTGCCCCCAATGTTTAAAAATATTAACCTTGTAATTTTTACTGTTTCTTTAAATATTATATATTTATGTTTGCCTCGGCTGCGTCAGTATTATTATTAGGGTTTCTCTTTGCAGGGTTGTGGTGCGACTGAAGAATGTAGCCTTAGGCAGATAAGTTTTTCTTCACTCCATTTATTAATGCTTGACATGGTTTAAATAACACTTCACTGATATAGAGAGCTGTGAGATTCTTTTGTTTATTACTTGCACTTTTTAACACGTAAACTATTCTCATCTCACACCGAATATGTATTACATTTTTTTAGGACGTGTCTCGCGTCTGCCTACAACCACCGCGTCCAATTATGAGCACTGTCTACAAGCAACTGACTTCTAGATTTGTAAATTTTGCTATATTTCAGTTTCTGATTGGCTAAAACAAGTCCAATAGAATACCTTCATTTAACTAAAGCTTTTTCTGGTTGTTGATTGGTTATTTGTTTTTAAACTGTCACAAACAATTACATTATTGCTTCCAAGAATTACAAGTAGTATTGTTAAACTTTCAAATTTATTACCCTCACGGTTACCTCATTGTAACCTCATTGTTAGCAACTTTTAACCTATTATTCTCACAGCTCCTACATTATTAAATTACGTAATACATTCACATAACATAGTTACACATGTAGAATACAATAATATAAACATTTACAATGACTGTAATATACACTTTTTATATATTGTTACATACACATATTGCTTTAAGGCGGGCTGTTATTCTTTTATATTACATAATTTGGCCGAAATCATTTAAGTGTTAAAAAATATTGCCTCAATTAATAATGGCGTTACATTGCCTTCTTTTAAGCAATATACTTTTCATAAAAATTATTGCTAGAAATTGAACTTAGGTTTGTTAAGAAAGATAAAGTGAATATAATTATTGACAAAAAGAATGGTATGATGGAGACTAAGATTTTAAACCTCTTCCCGAAAGTGATGCATCTAAAGATTGATGCGAGTTTTATTTCAATTATCCTTTATTTAATTACTAAGAAGGTTTGTTTCGGAGTTTATTATTATTACTATTTAAATGGTACCCCGTTCTATTACATTACAAATACGTAACATGACTCCACGTGATATTTGTTTATGTCTGTTCCTCAGGGCTGATACGAACACGAGACTAACGCGGAGAGAAACAAAAGGTTTTGTTTTCATGAAGTCGTCTTCTACGGCTGTATCAACTATAGACGTCATCAGAGCTGCGAGATTGAGAGCCGCTGGCAGTGCATACGAAACTGAATGCCTGTACTGCGCCCATGACCCGAACAAACGTGTTCCACAGACCCAAACGTTTCAGAAGTTTAACCGCCAACTCGGGCAGGCATGTGCCTTACGTCCTGTGCATCATGTGGGGGCTCAGTCTCGAATAGTGGAAAGGAGGCACCAGCACTAGTGGAGAAGCAGTTATCGATCAGTGTAACATCGCTCATACTACAGAAATTCTCAAAGTAATGTGTGGCGTATCTTGCATGACAACTAACGGCATCCCTATGAACCACGTAGAGTTAAGTGTTTGAGTTGATTGATTTCCCATGACAAGTTCAATTTTGTGAATGGATCGTTAAACATTGCGAGAATGAGACGAAGTTTTCCAAGCAGCGTAGTTCAAAGATGAGGCACAGTTCACCAGACGCGGTGAACTTTGTCGCAAAAGCCATTCTGGGCGCGGCAAAACCGTCAAGCTGTATTTGAACACCAACAACACATGTTTTTAGTGAGTACATGGGCCGATATTATCGGTGATCACGTAACGGACCATACCTGCTGCCACTAAGTTTCAATGGGCTGAGATTCCTGCAAAAAGTTCTTCCAGAGCTGTTAGAGTTTGCACTCTTGTGATGTGTCGTCAAATATGGATGCAAATAGACTGAGCACCTGCGCACTTTTCTCTTGACATATCTAAAACAATAAATGTCGGGAGTCTCAAATTTCAAGGCCTTCCTTGATCTGTCGCATCTTGTAGAGGCATATCAAAAACCTCCTGTAGGTAATACCAGTTTCCGATCAAAAAACACTTCAGTTTCCTCATGAGATGCCCAATCTACTTAGTAGATTGCGCTAGTATTTTTCACGACTATGCTATGCTTGAACTGACTTTCCAATTGTTCAAATTTGAACACCTTTTTTAATACAAAATTGTTGCTTAACCTAAGTGTATGCAAACGTAAACTCATAGTTCCTGGCATTCCAAAACTCAGGAGTAACTCCTAGACCTTAAGTTCATTTTTAAAACGTTATATTTGTCCTCTCTATAAGCTTATTAAGCGATACACAACCTGTTGAATCAGCCTATAGAACTTTTTGTTTATTTATTAGAGGAAAATCAGAAGCAAATGTTCACTAAACTAATACAAGAGTTTCCACCAAAAATACGCTGTATTACGAGTTATGGGCAATAAAAGAAACACTTTTATTTGTTAGCAGAAAATAAAATATTGTACGTCGTTATCCAAATCCCAATCTGTTGTAAATCCTTAGATGATAAATCTAATCGCAAAATCTCTACGTTATGTTAGGCCATTAATCAAGAAGAGTACCATTACGTTGATTACAGCCAGGTTTTAAATTCCAGCCAGACAATTACATCGCTACAGCTGCTGCATTTTGTATTGCGGATTTTTCATTCACTTTTTCGTTTATCGCCTCTCTTATAAAGATTACACATGCGGGCCTCCAATGTGGAAAAGTTAACATTGCAGAATTGATATCGGCGTCGGTCGCTATGGTTTATTTTTAATGCTTTTAAATAGTACGTTGAGGATCTCCTACACAAATCAGAATTGGTTACTTGCAATCATAGCTTTGTCAGGATATAGTTGTTTTAAAATTTTAAAAATGCGAAAATTTCAGTGATAAAACGACTATATACGACAGGCTTTATGTTTCCTAAATTAAACAACAAATTTCAGAGTGTGTGGAAATTACAGCTCTAAGACATAAATAACATTATTTGCAAGCTTTTATTTTCTATATAATCCATCTAGAGCTATGTTTTGTTATTTTCTCTATAGAAAGTACACATTTGTGGAAAATACTGAAATATAAAGATCCTCGTGAGGATATACCAAATCCAAAGCTTACATCAGTAGTTGGCTATAGCTAAGTTCTTTCTAGCGTCTGAAGTTTAAGGCATGTACACAGGAATGCTTTCAGGACATGAATATAAAATTGTGCTACTAGAACCACTACTCATTAAAACACATTATTTGCCCTTTGGAGCTGTTTTAATCTATGCAGGCTGGTTTTTGAACGTCATCAAATTCAAAATGACACTCCATTTGTATGCTATGGTTTATAACACAGTGGATGAATCTGCTAAAATAATCATCGTAAATATTTCATAAGTAAGTGGTATTTATGAAATTTTCATGTGAATTTATTTATAAAAATAGCATTTATAAGGGTAAAAAATACCGGAAATTTACACTTTAGCACAGTTGTATTTTAAAATGTAAGACTGGATATATCCTTGGAACAAACTAAATCAGTGAGTCTTTTTTTGCAACATTATAATCCAAATAGTTAATATGATGTTGCTTTCCAACTGAATTGCAAAATTTTACCAAATGCTGTGATCTAAATTCTTGTTTCAGTGTACTTGAATTTTATTTATTGTTGCAAATCCATATCATGGGAAAACTGTGAATGCATTCTTCAAAAAAGAATTAAGGGACCTTAATCCGGAATAAAATTTGTCTATTTGTATATAAATAAGTACATTAATTTCTTCTTATTAAAGTCATCAATATTATCATAATCGTTTATTCCTTTGATAGTATTATTGTCTAAAGTCATTTTCATTCCTTGATCCTTCCATATTTCAAGAGATATCCAATGCTGGTTCTTCCTAACAAACAATTTTGTTGTTCTTAGTAAACATAGGCTTATTAAGTATTATTTTAATTAGGCAGTTTAATGTGTCCATCGTTTGTACCTGTATATCTATTTAGTAGCGTATTCGTTTTTTATCATTCACACAGTTTTTTTTATCAGTTTCGTATCGCTTCATTAATTTATTCACGTTTTAATTTAAATAAAATGCAGTACTTCCATCTATCTTTCTGTTATTATTTAACTTCTTCTTTAATCATTTTGGCCCCCTTAAAAGCAAAGTTGCTAGGAAAACTTCACTGCATGCAAGTACACTCAAATGTATGTGAAGCATACACTCTACTCATCTGTGATATACAGGTTGGTCGACATGGAGTGTTATGGGCCAATATCTCTTATATTGACCAATAAAAGAATTTCTTGTATTCTTTCTGAATTTATTGCAGGGAGAGGCCTTCGTAACAGGATCATGGCCAAAACTTTAGCGGGTCCCTAGAGGTTCTCTGGGGTTTAACTTCGGTTTAAAAGGGAATAATGGTTGACAATTACTTTTAAACTTAATTTGTTCTTGACATATTAAGAAATTCCGTTTAACTCTTTTTTGTCTGAATTAAATTTTGAAACCTTAGGGGACTTAGAGGCGTATATTTTGATAAAGATGAACATTAGTTACCTAACAATTACTTTGAATCATTTAAGAACTCAAAATAAGCCGTGCAGACATCAAACTATTTGGCAAACATTTTTGTTTATGACATTGCCAGAAAATTCGAGATATACACTTTATTTACCATAAAAATGTCTTAATGTTATGGTATTTTACTCAAAATCGTTAGAGCAAGTTTTGATAAATTTAAAAATTTCGAAAAATGTTCCATGTAAAGGGAATCTGGGGTGGGAGATTTTCTTGTAAACCTCCGTGTCGCATCTCTGGAAGATACTGAACCTAAATACCAAGTTTGGTGTTTCTCCGACTGTTCGTTTCTGAGTTATGCTGTTCACAGACACACACACAGACATACACACACGGACATGTTTCCAAGAATACTTTTGGAGGGGGGATGCGGGAGGCCTCAAAGCATGTATTTCCGGTGAAATACCGGTTTCGAATTTTTCAGTGGAATGCAATACTTCCCAAAATTGCTATACGTAGTAGAGAAAGTAATAAAATGGAAGGGGGTCTTGATTCACGCATAGAACAGGCAGTTACTTTGTCTAACACAAAGACAAAAAGAACACAGTTTGTTGCACGAATATTTTTGGTGATTAACGCTAGAGATCAAATCAGAATATCTCTCTGAATTATCGCTTACAATGAATAAATTAATAATCATAATTCATTTAGCCCATGAGAGGATATGTGGCAAGAAGGTTATGTGCGCCAATCTGGCCCAGGTTTTATAGGAATGGTCCCGGATTCGATGATAGTTCAGGTTCTTGCATGGATCTGAAATCTAGGGGGTGGTGAATACACACGGATTTCTTTGTTCTCCGTATCTACTGCTGTACTTCAAACTATCGCAACTACACATCGAAACTTTTCTATGAATTTACTTTGAACTGCACCCACATATTGTTTTGAGAACGGCCTCCAAGGTAATACCGTGGACAAGTGCTGTTCGAAACTTGACTTTCTTTATTTCGAATTTTTCTATCCCCCATTTCGCTATCACGTGATTTCTACCTTCTTTCTAATTGATTGTCTACTTTGAGGCAGTATTTTTAGCACTTAAATGATATCAGTCTAATTATATAATATAAAATATAATAACAGCCCGCCTTAAAGGAATATGTGTATGTAATAATGTATAAAATGTCTGTGGCAGTCATTGTATTATGTTTATATTATGTACATTTATAATATTATGTCAATGTATTACGTAATTTAACAATATAGGAGCTGTGACAATAAAAGCAAAATACCTTCCGTAGCAAACAGAATTATAATGAGGTGATCTTGAGACAACAATAGATAGAAAGTTCAATAATGCTACTAATAATTCTTGGAACAACAATGTAATATTTAAAACAGTTTATAAATAGCCAATCAAAGACTTGAAATATAGTAAAAGTATAAATTTAGGCCGTAGAAGTCAGACGCTAGAAGACAGCGTACCCAGCCGGACGTTACTAGGCAGCGTTCCTCAGAAGTTCGATACATATTCATTGTGAGACATAAAAATTCATTAAGGCAAGAATAATATAAAGTTTACGTGTTAAAAAGTGCAATTAATAAATAATCTCACAGCTCTACATTAGGATATATCAGTGAAGTGTTATTTAATCGTGAGATGGAATAATAAAAGGAGTGAAGTAAAAATTATAGTTTGTGTAAGCCTTCATTCTTTAGCCGCACCAACCCCTGCTAAGAGATACGTTTTTCTACAAATTACTACTGACGCAGCCGAGGCATACATATATAATATTTAAATAAACATTAAAAATACAAAGTTGATTTTTAAACGTGGGGGCGAAGGCCATCGGAAAAGTAAACTTGGGGCGAAGGCCACCGGAAAGTATACGTGGGGCAAAGGCCGCCGGAAACTTTGTACCATACATGGGGCAATCACTTCGTCAAGTTTGGCTTTCCAACAGCAGCAATACATCTACTTCAATTTTAAGTTTACATTCGTATGCGGCTATCAGAGCGCTGGCCTTCGTTTCTAAATACCTGTTTTCCAGCAACTTAACTGTACATGAACAAAAGCGTCTTTGCCCTTACTCGGCTGCAATGGAGAAAACTTACCCGTTTCCTGCCTGCTACTTTCATTCTCCAACTCATATTCATATTTACGAATAATAATCATTTCCCAGTTTTATTTAATAGTATTATTTCTACTCTTCCTACTATTTACTGTCATATTATTATGGTTATCAGTTTTTATTTCTCGCTGCGCAGAACGCACTGTCTCGCACACAACCATGGCGTGAAATTAGCTCAGCAATGTCAAAAAAATAGCACTCTCCACGTGCCACCTCTCACGGAGTGGAATAGATTGTCATTAACACAGAAATGAACTGGAAGAAGGGGTGAACAAAATTAAAATTATAATTGGCCTAATACAATACTGCATAAATACATTCCTTTATAAATTTGTAATAAATTAAGGAACTTGCATAGCCTTTAGAATGATCACACAAGGCACTCTTGCATTATCTCGTAATTTTCCATTAACAACATAAAAATAACATGAGTAATTCTAAATTACTAATAGTGAAAATGTGGGAAGGTGAATCTTTAACAAAAATGTTTCGAATCCTATAAGCGATTTGTATCAATACGAAAATTGTAACATTTGGCAATGTTATTTGATCTTAAAGCGTATCCGTTATATTCTTATTTTATAAATTAACCCTCAGGCTTGGCTTGGTAAGCATGTCAATTTAAAATATGTTTGCATATGAATATGTGCAACCTACTGTAAAAGCCAGCCTTAATGCATTTATGCAATTTTCTGTAGCCCAAAAAATTTTATTTATTAACAAATACCAGGAGTTGCACAGGATTTAAAAACGTCAAGCTTTAAGCGATGCAACACGAGAATATTTTACGTAATTTCTTTTAGTTGCTATTTTACCTAGGTAATGTTGATAGACTGCCTGAATGCTACTGGAAGTTGTATTTTTGAATGAAAAGCAGTTTACCTGCTGTACTTGATGATGGAATATTAAATGAGTTAAACGGTTTAATAAATTGAACTGGAATGATATGCCTGAACAGTTTAGCAGCATATCATAGCAGGCAGGTAATAAATTACGTACAGATTACTGAGAGCAAAGGAAACGAATATTTATGGTTTATTATGATCAGAACAAGCATATTTTTTGTTCCCGAACGTATAGCTAATCGAGTAGTTTGTTGTGGTTTAGCAGTGACGTAATCGAGACGAGAGGGTTTTCCTGCACACAAAGCGTGGTGCTCCCTGTGTGAAGGTTGTATATTTACAACAGTAAGTTACGAAATAGTTTACATCTTCATTGTGACCTGAATGTAGTACTATGTAAGTTGCATTTGTATATTTTAAAATATATAAAGCTATATTATAGATTTGTGTGTGTAAAACATGCGCTATTTGCATTATTGTTTATTTAATTTACGCGTTGTTTGTACTTTTAATATATGTTTTAAGTAAAATACGTTCTGAATATAAGTTTTCCTCATTCAGATGATCGATAGACCTTCATTTATGGTTTAGATTTAACGCTTTCGCATATCAATCTTTGTTTCGTTCTTTTTGTTTTGAAGGAGTTGTATTGTAGTTCCACTGTTGGAGAACCAAAATTTGAAGTAGTTGCAACCACGTACGATACAAACTTTCCGGTGGTCTTCGCCCCAACATTTACTTTCCGGTGGCCTTCGCCCCAACGTTTAAAAAACCAATTTTGTATTTTAATGTTTCTTTAAATATTATTATGTATTTTTTCCTCGGCTGCGTCAGTATTAATTTGCAGAAACACGCTCTCTTAGCAGGGGGTGATCGGCTATAGAATGTAGGCTTACACAAATTATGATGTTTACTTTACTGCTTTTATTAATCTTTCATACGATTAAATAACACTTCACTGATACATCCTACTGTAGAGCTGTGAGATTTTTGCTAATTGTACTTTTTAACACGTAAACATCATATTATTCACACCGTATTGAATTTTATGACTCACACTGAATACCCACCAAGCGAAGTGCTCGGGACCATTGCCTTCTAGCATCTGGCGTTTACCGCTTAAATTTGTAAATTTCTCTATTTCAAGTCCCTGATTGGCTAATCCTATTTCAATAGAACACTTTTATTTAACTTTCAGCTTTTATACTTTTTGATTGGCTATTTATAAACTGTTTTAAATATTACATTATTGTTCCAAGAATTATTAGTAGCATTATTAAACTTTCTAATTCATTATTGCCTCAAGGTTACCTCATTGTTAGCAACTTTCGGCTTCTATTCTCACAGCTGCTACATTGTTAAATTACATAATACATTCACATAACATTGTTAAAGATGTACATAATATAAATATAATACAGCGACTGTTACATACATTTTATATGTTATATTATACACATATTGCTTTTAAGTCGGCTGTTATTTTTTTATATTACATACTCGTAATCAGACTGAAATCATTTGTGTGTTAAAAACACTACCTCAGTTTGCATGTTGCCTTTCAAAAGAATGATTCCTGAATATCTACACTAGAGACGTTTGTATTGGAATTTGGAAACGACTATTTGAGTATAAGAAATGGAAGAGTATTTTGTAATGTCCGTTAAGTAGAACTGAAGGTTAGAAAACCCATTGATATAAAAATACATTTTAACAGTTGAAAACATATGGAACATTCGGAGTTGTTTCGTGCTGCAGGAACTTCGGACGCAGCTGTTAATGACCAGTCACATTTTTTTTGTAATGATTTGTGCAAACATACCCTTTAAGAATCCTGTAACGGGGGGTTCCGACCCTTTCAGCTGCCGAAGTGCGGGCGCTAGGGACCCTTAGCACTCGTGGTACTTCTGACGTTACTAGATGTTCTCCGGCACTAACCATGAGTGAGAGTTGGTAGACGGTGGCTAGACACTGTCGCCCACATCGAGGTTGTTCGGTAGTCTTCCCTGATAGGGTTTTCCCTATTGGATTGACGCACGTATGTGGCGTATCCACTTTGGTCCTGTGGAGCGGATCATGTAGCTGGGTGGCTTTATCTACTACGGGTTAGCAAAGCAGGGGATCGAATTTTAAAATCGGTACCGTCCTAATGATAAACCCCATGGATTGTATCCATGGACCCGATGCTATATCCTCTAAGAAACTAGCAAATGAATATTTTAAGAATTTTATTCAGAAATATACAGGCAGAAAAGTGCCAGATATCTACAATGTTGCTACGACAAAACTTTGAGTAGCATACTAAATGTTGTGGGCAATAACAGCATTAGGGTATCCATAGGCGAGACCACGGATACTGTTAGAAAATATGTAGCACATGTGGTTGGAACAGTGTCACGCATTGGACCCGGACAACAATTTCCACTGACATGTGAAGTGTTAGAGACAGTCAACTAAGCATCAATTGTTCAAATTTTAGAGAGAGTTCTATATCTCTCTGGAGGCCTGATAGTACAAGTAAAACGATAGGAGCTGTACTGACGGTGCATCTCACATGCTAAAGACTGGTAAAAGCTAAAGAACCTCTATGCAAACATTATTCATTTTACTTGTTTAGCACATGCTTTGCAAAGGATTGCAGAGAAGGTTCGTGCTAATTTCAGTAGTGTTGACAATTTTATGGAATGTTAAAAAACTGTTCTTGAAATTTCCATAAAGAGTGTCTAAAGTTAAGTAAATTGCACCTGAAACAATGGCTCCACAACCAATTGCTACTCGATGGTGTACTTGGTTAGATGTGTTTGTTTCTATTATGCCACATATTATGAACATAGGTCGTTAATCCCTTTGACAGTTCAAGTTTCTCTGCCATTAAAACTGTAAAGTCACTAATTTCAAAACAAATTTACCAAAACTTTATATTATTTCAGACAATTTTAGTGTCTTACCACAAACAATTACCTATCTGGAAAAGTCTGGCTGTGAAATGCCTGATGTTCTTGACAGGTTCCACAAAGTCTCTCAAAGAATCAACAGGGCTGCCGATGGGAATATTCCTGATCGCATAAAACAAAAACTTTAGTGTCATTCAGAAAACTCTTAGTTTTACTGAAATGTGTGAAATCAAAGATATTTTACAATCCACCAAGAAAGTTAAAAATCAGATATTAAACAATTATAAGAATATAGAATACTTTAAATTTGCTCCTACAACTTCGTGGGCGTACAGAGAACACTTTCTTATCTTAAACAGGATTTAAGTGACAATCAGAAATATGCTTTTCGTAACATCAGAATGTATATTTGTGTTCACTTAATAGATTGATTTTGTGAAATAGAATGTTTTTGTTAATCTGTATATATTATAATATCAAGAACGACTATATTTCAAATGAAGTTGCATACTACTATGTTTTGTTATATTTTGTACATAGTGCATTTTATACGTTATTGATATAATATTTTGTCTTATGCTCTGGTGTAGATAAGTTAGTGCATTTATATGTTTAAATATCTGAATAGACAATTTCAGTTTAGTACAGCCAAAAAACTACGAACCGGCTGCGCGGTGTTCTTCCTGTCCAAGTCCTCGGCGCTCGCTGCCGTTTGCCGCTATTCATAGAAAGGCGCGGATGAAACCATACAACGTTTTTAAAACTTCTTTTAAAGGCTTTACTTACGAACTTTATGAAAGTCCATACATTTTTGGCACCTCTTTAGGAAACTATCCATCACTCGCCGTAGTTCATGTTGAGAAATGCTGATAATTTCCTGGCGGATATTTTGTTTTAATTCCTCCAGGCTGTGTAGATTTGTCTTGTATACTTTGTTTTAAGTTACCCCAGAGATAGAAATCGCAGGGGGTTAGGTCGGGGGACCGAGGGGGCCACAAATTTCTATTAATAATTCTGTCCTCAGATGCCCTTTCGAAATATTGGCCGTATAAGCTGTTGCAGAGTCTTGTTGAAAAATGGCAAAATCACGTCCCCTTGCTGTTAATTCTCTAAAAAAAGGGGGGGGCAAAATTGTATTCACATATGTACGGGCTTCAACAGTTGACTCGAAAACAATTGGGAGTGATTTTAAGTATTGTAAGATTCTAAGTTGGAAAGTAAAGCCTTTAAAAGTAGTTTTCAAAATGTTGTATGGTTTCATCCGCGCCTTTCTATGATAGCAACAGACGGCAACGAGCGCCGAGGACACGGATAGGAAAAATACCGCGCAGGCGGTTCGTAGTTTTTTAGCTCTCCCTGTTGTGCTGTTATGTGTTCCGTTTATGTTTTGATTCTGTGTTATACATCCAGCCAGTCACTTTACGTTGCTTGTCCCCTTGCTTAACGCACTCTCTGGTGCTCTCTTTTTTTTTCCTCCTCTCTGGTTTGCTTACGTGGCATGGGCTTTGGCCGTACGCGGTGAGTGGTGGATTTTCTGTCGCATTGCAGGGATAGCTCTCTGCCCGGCAACTACTCATCCGGATTGTGGAAGTTTTTGTAATGAATTTAAGGAACGTCTTTTGGAATTTGTGGATCGGCCTTATGTAAAGGTAGGCTTTGTTATCAGTTTTATGTCTTGATAATGGAGAGTGAATTTTGGGGCGGAAAACGTTATGTGTGTTTTCAAATACGAATTCGTAAAGTGACTGGCTCTTGGAATTGTTCATATGTTTAGTGTGTTTTGGTTCTTTTCTAGCTGAGTTATATTTTCAGTACGTGATTTTCAGTGCATAGTTAGTTTAAAATTACAGAAATTCTGTTGTGTTAATTATGAGAGCAGTAATTGCAGTTCAGTTATATTTTCAGTACGTGATTTTCAGTGCATAGTTAGTTTAAAATTACAGAAATTCGGAGAGCAGTAATTGCAGTTGAGTTATATTTTCAGTACGTGATTTTCAGTGCATAGTTAGTTTAAAATTAGAGAAATTCTGTTGTGTTAATTGTGAGAGCAGTAATTGCAGTTGAGTTATATTTTCAGTACGTGATTTTCAGTGCATAGTTAGTTTAAAATTACAGAAATTCTGTTGTGTTAATTATGAGAGCAGTAATTGCAGTTAAAACCCAATCATGCTGAACTTTTGTAACTGAAAACGGTTGGGTTGTAAAGTACATCTAGCTCAGCTGGACTTTGAAGCTCACTGTTACTAGAAATTCATAAAAGTCTGTTTGGGTCTTGATCAACATTCTTAGCAAGTCTTTGACTAGATAAACATAATTAAATATATTGGTCTGATGTTTATAGTGGCCTTGTTTTATAAACTTTCTAAATTGATTTTGTTTGTTGAATTTTTGGTTTTACTTAATTTTTGCCGTATTTAAAATTTGCCTTACTGCTCTGCTCAATTGGTTTTGGTTGGTTTACTATTTAAGCCATCTTTGTTTTACAGTTATTCTTTTAAGGTTGCTTTACGGTTCTGGTTATTAATGTTTGTTTATTATTATCATTAAAGTACCCAAAAAAACTTATCAATAGTAGTATATTTTTGAGAGTTCTGGTTTCCTATTTTGTTTTCCCCTACGGCACTCGTTAGGGCTTCCCTTTTCGCTTGGCCGGGGTTCCCTAACTCAGTCAAACCTTTCTTAAGCGTCTGCATGGTTTCGCTGCCTTGCTCCAGTGTTGTTTTGGGAGAAACAGCGGAACCATTGCACTGTAGTAATTGCGTTTGTGCTCCTCATGTTCCACTACCGAAATATGCCTTCCATAGCTTCGCGAAAAGTGCAGTCTGTGTCACAGTTTGACCCTCGCCTTTCAAGCAATACTAACCGATTAATTTCCAAACCCGTTCGGGAACAAAAATGCTCCCTCTAATTATGGCATTTTGTCCATACTTTAACTCTGAATGCGTGACAGGAGTAAGTGGTAAATATTTGACGTCTATGCCGAAAACCAAAAACGGTACACTGAACAATCTATTTTCCCTCTCATGGTCATGCAAAGAGAACAGAATTTAAAAGCCTTCATATAGCAACCCTCTCTGAAAAAAAATTGTCTATCACCTAAATCCTACTGTAATTCTCTATCTCCTTGAACCTACAAGAAAATATATAATAAGATACTTTCTGCAAATGTTTATCTCGATTAACATGAAATGGATCGAGGAATAAGCTTTTATAATAATAGTTTGTTGAAAACTGGGTAGATAAAATCATGTGAATGTAGCTGGTCCTCGTAGCCGTGGACACTGGAGTGTATAGCTCCGGCACTTCGCCAAGCTGAGGGTCGCGGGTTCGATTCCCGCCATCGGCATGGGTGTTTGTGTGTTGTGTAATTGTGCTAATAAGCGGTAACGAAAACAGTAAAAACACAGTAATTATAAACTGGGTAAAATTAGCGGGGAAAATTGTGAGAATACGATTTATGTTTCATTTTTAATGCTTTCATCCACATTTAGTCAACCTACGCTTAAAATAAAAACTATCTGAGCATTTACCAGGCAAATTCTTAGCCTATGAAATATATAAATTGTTATATGAATCAATTCTCTTTGTACTACCAGTATCAAGTACTTAAAAGCGGATTATTTCCATTTATGTAACATTAACAGCGTATTACACTACATAATCAGTGGTTATCCTACGAGCTACTGTAGTTTTGCTACTGTTTCTATTGTTTCAGAAAGCCCCCTCCATTCGTGGTTTCATAATCCATTTGTAGCAAGCCGATACGAAAACCGCTGTTTATTAATTGCCGGCAATATCGGGATTTGAGAGGCAGCGATGATGCTGGAAAATTTTACGCTGCACTGATGGTAATTTCAAACTGATACTGCTACCCCCTCCTCCGTCTATATTTACCAACACATCTCGTTGCACAAATCCAACTTAATGTGTTTGATTCAAAGCCTCATGTTAATGCGATACACTCTGTTTAAATGCATGAAAAAGTCTCCTTCATAGCTCACTGAAAAATGTGAAGACCAAATTCTGTTGCACAGGTTATTAGCATGCTTCCAAGCTGAAGTAGGCGACATTCATAGTAAGCAAAGCTTGTATATTACTTACCGGGAGTTTCAGATAAACTGTTACTCATTCAGGCTAATTGATTTCATAAAATGTAAGCCAATTAAAAAACCTACCATTTAGGTTTAATCCAGGCATGAGACCTTCATAAGAAAACCTTAAGCACCACAGATGCGGATAACAGATCTGCTATGGAAGAATCTGATGTGTTACATTAACTTGACTTTCTCATCTATAGCTTATGTAAACTATTTTTACTTTTTCTATTACGTATAGTAAGTAGGGGAAGTATTGCATTCCATCCAAAAACAGGATATGCAAATATATGTTTTGAGGCCGCCTGTATAAAAAAAAGAAAAACGTTCGTGTGTGTGTGTAAGTACCAAACTTGGTATTTATGTTCAGCATCTTTCAAAAATGCAACACGAAGATTATCAAGAGCATCCCCCCAACCTCAGACTACCGTTTACATGGAACATTTTTCGAAAATTTTTATTTTCTCAATAATGGGTAATGATTTTGAATAAAATATCATACGTTTAAGATACTTTCAAGGCAAATGAAATGTATATATTGAATTTTCTGGGAATGTCTCTAAAGGCCCTCTTCATTCTAAATGAATTTTGCGTGACTGGTAAACCGTAAGCGATAGACAAAATTTTATTTACTCCATAAAGATGTAGATCTGGTTAAAACACACAATTTATGTCATATACATTTTTTATCGAGTAAACCATTTCCGAGATATTCCTTGTTATCTGTATAAATCTTCCAATACTTATACTTTGTCTGAAATGGTAATTCGTTATTCCTTTTTTTATGTCCTGGACATGCAAGGAGAATGGAAGGCTCCACATAGCAACCAGCTCTTAAAAGATTTGACCATTGCTTAAAACCTAACATATTCCCCTTGCACCTAAAAGAAAATTAGCAATACGATAGTTTCCACAAATTTTTATGTCGATTAACATAAGTATACGGAGAATAAGCGTTTGTAGAAATAGCTTGTACAGGAGTAGAGAAAGTCATGTGAGTGCAACAGATCAGATTTCTATCGACTATTTTATACTTATGTTATACAGTATTTTTAACATGTTAATCGAGATAATCCTTCACAGAAACAGTTTCATTACATATTTCCTTATAGGTACAAGGGGGAATATAGGAAACCGAATGGGTAGTCCCGTGTTCAAACGCGAGACGCTATATGCAGACTTAAAATTCCATTCGCAAGAAAACAGCTGAATAGCGACAGTACTTCGAAAAATGACGAAGTATCGACAAATAAGCTAATGATGATGGATATATTGGAAATGACTGATGCCACAAAAATTGTCACGAATAAGGGTATTAAACAAGGATGTAGTCTATCGAAAATACTATTTAATATGTGTACTTATGGTGTGAACATTTTGAGGAGAGCGTATATATTCAGGTATACAGATAGCTAGATATTTTTTATTATTTGAACACTTCATTTCATGCTCATGATGTGGTATTAATACAAGAGAGCGAAAATGACTTGCAATGCTTCGCGTACAAGTTGAATGTTATAGGAAATAACTTTTTCCAAGAACTATTCCCAGAATATTCAAGGTATACGTTTTGTTTTCAATGTAAATCTCTTAACTATAATGTGGTATTCTAATCAAAATCGTTAGAGCAGTTTTGATGAAATAAAAAATTCTAAAATTTTCCATTTAAAGGGTAGTTTGGGATTTTATTGAAAATCGTCATGGTGTATTCTTGGAAGATGCTGAGCTTAACTGCAAAGTTTGATATTAACTATCAAAATTTTCATTTTAGAGTTATGCAATTCAAATCCACACATACATACATAGACACAACACACAGACAACACACTATACTGTTTTCTCTAAAAATGTGTTTTTTATTCATAGAAACTCAAAATATGTATTTCAGTGATAAAATGTTTGGGTGGAGAAAAGCATGCTAGTTGTGAAATTTTCTGTTGTTTTAGCTGCTGCTCAGATATTTTTTGTTCTTCCAGCATTTTAAGAGCCACACTGAAATCAACACGTAGTACATTGAATACTACTGTGGAAGTTTAATATACTAAGGTAAATTACGAGGCAGTATTACAACAGACTATTGAAACAGAAATCGCGATACAAGAGAAGGAAGTAATTCCCAGAAAATAACAGGGCCTGGGGCACACAACTACACAGGTCATTAACCAAGAAAGTAATGGTCGGCTGCCTATCACGGAGCTAAAGGTCGGAAGTAGTTCTTGAAAAGAAATGGAGGCCATTCGCAGAGCACGTAGCCAATATAGTAGCAAATTACCGTTTACAACAGCAACAATAACAACAAAATAACAGCGATGATGATGATAATGATAATGATAATAATAATAATAATAATAATAATAATAATAATAATAATAATAATAATAATAATAATAATAATAATAATAATAATAATAATTTGCATGATGTTAAGCAAAGAGTCAATCGCTTCCTTTAGAACGTGCCACCATAATGCAGTGTTTATAAGGTTTCGAATTTTTTCAGAAAACCTAGCATATGATACGGACCAACACACTAATTGAAACCCTTAAAACATAATGACACACAATCCATGGCAGTTCTTCCTCAGCCACGCTCTTCATGATCACTGTGTAGCATATAGAAAACAGAATTAGTTTTAATTTTATATCAAATAACCTTTTATTGAAAATATATATCTATCCTCCTTTTTCAGACGTCAAAGTATTAGGCCAGCAGGACCTCTTCTAAGCCTCAATTTCATCTCACTGACCTATACTGATATACTGACTTTGAAATTCTTTGATCATCCATTTCTAACGCCCTATTAACATATTAGGTGCACCGGTTATAACATAAACCTTCATGTTACTGCACTTTCGAAGTGTCACATTCACTTTTAATTGGTTTTTCCGTTTTTATTTGCACTTTTTCCTTTCGAACTTCGGCATTGTAGCTGTGTAATGTAGTTTAGTAAAAACAGAGCCACAATGTTATAGTTTAATTAAGGCAATGATAGAAGATATGTCTCTGATGCAAACAGTTTCATGTGGTCTAGTAAAGTGATGCAAGTAATTATATCATTGATATTTGCACATGTTTTTCTTAATACACAAGATTAAGAAATGACTACGATTTTAAAACCTTCAGAAAATATACTGTTAATGTTAATTATAAATGCTCCCATACAAAATTAGGTAACATGACAGGCTCTTGTAGTACATGTCTACAAAGGGTTATCTATTATAATACACCTTCTGATGTATTTTTACTTTCTTAATTACGTACTTACAATAAATAAGGCAAGTGTTCCATCAAAAAATTACATACAGAAATTTCATCGGAAATACATTTGTTGAGACACCTAAACCCAAAAGATTATTTTTAAGAAAAGATCCTTTTGTGTGTGTGTGCGTCTTTGAACCCATAACTCGAAAACGAAGAGGCCAATAAATACCAAACTTGAAAATTAAGTTATATATCTTCCAAGGAAGTGATACGAGGATTTTCAACAAAATCTTCCAACCCATAGTACCCTATATATAGAACCATTTTGAAAAAAATTATTTTTCAAAAATGTAACGATTTCGATTAAAATACTGCATGTTTCAGATCTTTTCATAACAAATAATACGAATATTATCTGAATTTGCTGCGAATAGCCTGTGAAGTCCTCTTCATTCTGAATGATTTTTGTATAATTTATAGACCGTAATAGGTAGACAAAAATCTATATCTTGATAAAGCACATACTTTATGCCAAATAATTTTATTGAGTCGTTAACTATTTCCGAAATATTCTTTGTAATTGTTTTGAATTTTAAAATACTTAAACTATCTTTCCCAAGTGGAAAGTCTTTTTTTTCTTCTTTTTTCTCTTGTGGTCATGCAAGGAGAACGGTATTTCGAAGTCAACACATAGCGACCCGTTGTATAAGGATTTGACTATCGCCTACTGTATTCCCCTAATTCCCTTGTACGTACAAGGAAATACATAATAAAGCCATTTTTTAAATTTTATATTTATATTAACATTAGCTAGATAGAAGAATATTGTCATCCTCCATGGTGTAGGGGTTACCATGGTTCTAGTTCCCGAGGTCGTGGGTTCAATCCCGGCGGAGGACGCTGGATATTTTCGGGCGTAAAAATCCTTAGCATGGCTTCCTTTGGAAGGAAAGTAAAGCCGGTGGTCCCGTATTGTAGATTTACTGCACGTGAAAGAACCTGATAAAGGGGCCTGTTAGTAAAATTAACACTCTTTCACCGTAAAACAGAATGGGACGCTAAGAACCACAGCGGTTAAGGAGTGTCTATAAATAGAAAAAACCTAGAAGAATAAGGTTTTGTAAGAATAGTTTTTTGAAAAATAGGTAGAAAAGGTCATTTCAATATGACACACAAGATTTTTTTTAAAAAGAATGCTACTGTATTATATTGAGAATTGCTGCATATAGTCAATAACACAAAACTAAACTAAATTTTACTTTTACACAGAAACGCTCTTAATATTATAAAAATTGTATTTTACAGGATACTTTTGTAAGCACCTTTATAACTCTGACAAGGATTAAAATTTCGATCTTTTATCATATTTAAAAGTTGATGAATTCTTCTTGACAAATTCTGTACATGCATATAGCATTAGAAATATCGTGAAATTGTAAGCATGGTATATAAGATTAGGCGAAGTATAATCTACAACCTCATTAAAATATTAGATTTTATAAAAAAATACAAACCTGATTAAAGGATTAAGTGTTTGTTGCTAGATTTTGTAGCGGATGGGTATAGTGCTTTCACTTATACGCGTGGAATCTCACCTTGGTGATGAGTTCGAGGTTGAAGTTCTCTGCCTCAGTCGTCAGTCTTTAGCTGTGGATAACTTCCTATTTCTAGCTATCTGTATCTCAAGATATTGGTAAAGGCAATTAATAATCTGAATTCCTTTAAGGATTTGATATAGTCTAAAAAAGCAACAACAAATTATCGCAGCGGCTAGCAACTGTTTCCCTTTGAATAATTATGAAGTTATGTATAAGCTGTATTTTACATCTTCCCACTACTTTGAATATTTTATAGCTATGTCATACGCTATTTCAGTGCACACGCTCTACAGCATCTGTATGAAACAGCTCACAAGAAAGAATCTGAGACAGTGTTGAAATCTAGAGCGAACCTTCCTTTTATACCTTGCTGCTATGACGCTAACTTTCGGGCCTTTTTACCAAACTTCATTTCGATTGGTTATTTACTTGGCGTGCTATGAGAAAGAAATCTTTCACTTTTAGAAGTCAAGCTTCTGTCTGATTCCTTTGATAAAACCCGTCTCACTCACAACTCTGCTTTCTCTTTCTAATTGCTGACTTTTTATCCGATTACCTTTACTTTCCCCATCTCCGACTTGTTTCTCCTCGAACCTCTCTCTCAGTTCGATGGTATTTTGCCTAATCCTGTGTGCATTAGCGTGTATATGTTAGTCTTTAAACCTGCTGCTGGTTCGCTTCCTAGATAATTACAATGTTTGGTACATCTGTCTACATTTTACTCAAATAGCTCACAAGAGAAAATATGAAAGAGTGCTGAAATCTAGAGCGAACCTTCCTTTTATATCTTGCTACTATGACGTTAGCTTTCGCGCCGTTTTACCTAATCTTTATTTTGATTTCTTATTTACTTGGCGTGCTATAAGAAACAAATCGCTCGCTTTTAGAAGTCAAGCTTCTATCCAATTCCCTTGATAAAACCCTCTATCTCTGTCTCATTCACAACTCTGGTTTCTCTTTCTAATTGCTGAATTTTTGTTCGACTCCCTTTACTTTCCCCTATCTCCGACTTGTTTCTCCTGGAACCTCTCTCTCACCTCGACGTTATTTTGCCTAATCCTGTGCCTATTAGTGTGTGTATATTGGTTTTAACCTTTCTGCTGGCTTGCTTGCTTGCTAATTAATTACAATGTTTCTTACATCTGTCTACTATTTTATGGTACAAGTTATCTTATAATGGTATATTATATGATTACATAATTCTTTTCTTAAATATTCATTTATGATTTCTCCTTATTTGCATCGCTTGACCTTATGGGTGTGTGTTCCCCTACAATCTGGATACGCCTACACAACCCGTTACATATGATGTAATGTGTAATAATTATAATCTGCAAAGTTGTAACAAAGTTGTTTATTAATTATTATTATTAATTATTATTATTATTATTATTATTATTATTATTATTGGGGCTTTAATTTTTTATGAAATCGTGAACATTGTCATTTCATACCGTTTCTTGATCTCATACAGTGATTCCTCAGAGTATTCGTTCCCATTTTAAAACTAAAGTAATCACATTAATGGAGAGGAAATTCTCATTTTTATTATGCAGAAAGAACAAAATATATTATTATTTACTGTTGTGGCGTTTTTAAAATGTTTGACTTCATAAGCTTTATAATTTTTCGAAAATTACACGGATGCTTCAGTTTTTTACATGCTTTTGGTAGTGTCATGTTTTTTTATATAATACCTGAAATTGCTGTGAAAACATTTTTTTCTGACGGAGGAAAGCTTTTATATAACTTCAGTTCTTTCGAACTTAACAATTTTTTACTGCGCAAGTTCAAATCACAATATGTAACTTGTATACATATCGTACATAAGCTTACGACATTGTCCGATATAGAAGCAAAAACTTTGCTAAATGCATATAAGGTTTTATTATTATCAGACATGAAAACGTTCAAAAATACATAAATTTTCAAAACAAATTAACATCAATAAAATCGTACACCTAAAAAAATCTCCGTATTAAAAATCACTCCGTTAACTTGGCGTCAAGAGTTTTTAAAGCGTAGACGAATACTTTCTGTAGTCACTGTATAACACCTAGTTACAAGACTTGTTGTGTTTAACATCCCAAATACGGTTTCCAATAACGAATTGATGGGATTTCAAAAGATTGCTCTGAATTACGTGTTACAAGATATAAATTTAAAGTGATATTAATTAAGGTGAGACTACTTATAATGTATTTGGTCCAAATGTTGCGTTCTTATTTTTACTGTCTTATTATTATTTGATTTATTCATTATGATTGTTGGCCATTTAAAGTATCTTAATATAATTTTTAGAACGCCAGTGTCCCAGGCATTTAAGCATAGGTATTAGTGGGTTCTGTGCACAAACTGAGAAAGTAATTCATAAATTTCGAACCGTTGGCACTAAAACGCTGGAATTAGCTAGCATTTTGCATTCATCAGTCTTCATGCATGATAGATGCATGATGCTACTTTACATTTAAATGGAAAACATTGGCAGAGTGAGTGTACTGAAACATTTAGGTGTGACAATTGGAAAGAATGCAGTGACCATATTAAGCTACTCGCATCGCATAAGAATTGCTATGGCAGAAATTTCAATACAAAATATGTCTAAACCAGCCAGATATAATAGGAGAACGACTAGACATAAGACATGGAGATGTTCCGATTATTTTGTAAGCGATTTTAATTCGTACGTAAATAAAATGTTTGAATAGAAATTTCTCAAAATTATATTTTTGTAATTAATGCCCCGTTTCCTCTTAAACTATTACTGATAGAAGGATAAAATAATTTTAAACACAAGGTAACAAAAGTCCTAAAACGCACCCACTTTGAACCATAGGTGTATTACATAGGTCACAAGAAATCATTAACCTTAAAAATTACATATAAAAACGATTTTTAAGAATCATATCCTTTTTTGCATTTCTTCCTAAATGTGGTTAATTATGTTTTAAAGGGTCCGTAAAGAAGCTAACATAACACTAACTTAACATATGTCGGTTAATCTCCCATTCACTCGGTCTTCAGAGAGATGGCCTGAATATTTTCAAGTTTCGTCAACATTACCATTATCATAAGTTATGTTTTGGTGTTAAATACATCATATTTTTTACTACATACCAAAAAATTGGATTGAAAAATCAACAATAGTCAATGGAATTCATTCAATCTGTGTACGAATAGTCAGCTGTGGGAGCACAAATAAGTGATTCTGCTGAAGCATCGAAGGTTGAACTGTATAAACATATCGAACGATACTGGTCTATGGAAAAGCAAAACAACAATATCTAGAACATCAGAAAAAATGTTGAAAGAATGCTTCAAAGTTCGTAAATCCCAGAATTCTGAACTGGATTTCAAACTGCATTTTATATTCAAGTTATTGTCACGGAGTGGATTTAAAATTCATTGCATTTGTCATCTTTGATGTTTTTTTTGGAGAACACAATAATTACTAGGGTTTTGAGTGTCTGAGTTAATTAAATTACTTTCAGCCTATTAAATCTAATACAAACCTCAAACAACCCTCATGTAAACACAGCATTCACGAACTTCCTGTATATAGAAGTAGAGTCATGCAGACGCTGTTGCCAGCATTCTTTTACAGGAAATAAAACCAGTCTGTTATAGCTTTAAACTGATTTGGAGATGTAGTAATTTTTCCCCTTAACATAGAGAAAACAAGCGTGATAAACTAGCTAACCGGAGTGGAAAGGGTGCCAGGGAAAGATTCAATTCTTTTAGTGCACTCTAAAGGAAATATGCTAATGACAAACATTATTCTAATCGTTGTTCGCACAGTGGAACATGGCAGAAAGGGCGGAGCAGCACTACGCACTAGACTGAATAATTATGAGCAATTAAAACGCCGAGTATTTGTCTCCCTCTCCCTCTTCTTGTTTGCGTGTGTGCCAAGAGAACATGACGCTCTCCGGTCCGTCCGTACGCTCGTACGTCGACAGCGTCGTCTCTACTTGCGAGTGTTTTTACGTTAAACGAGTGAGTCGAGAGTTAGGATGCTAGCAACCCGAGAACAACCCTTTCTCCCCCTTCCTCCTGCTGCGGAAAAGCAAGCAGCTCTAGGGATGTGTTCTAATGTTTCTTCTCCGTACACTAACGATATAACATTTAAGTCTTTTGGTAAACTTAGTACCAGAAGTTCCAGCGCCATGGATAGAGACCCAGAGAATTCGTGACTCCGGTTTACAGAAATAATTTAATACGGTATAAAAATGTATGAAAAGCATTTCTTTGCCAACATTAGAAGTTTATTTTTAACACCAAACTTTTCGTAATGTTTGTAAAGTATATCTTCAGTCGCGAATTTTTTATCGAAAAAATAAGAAAATAAGCGGAAAACTTTGGAAAATGTATGCAATATACCTATTAAAACAAACAGTCGGGCTGTCCTTTAACTCGGACGTATGAGTAGATAACTACAATTATTGTTACTTTGAGGACCAAATCTTCCACTCCTTTACAGCTACTGTAATGGTCTCCGTTGTGTTTCAGCCTAGCAAACGAAGCTCTAGTTGCCCACCTCTCCGGAGAGAGGACCACAGAAGTTGCATTTTGAGAAGCTACAATTTCTGAAACGTTATAAATAATTCAGGTGTAATGAAGACCACAGAGAAGGTGACCAACAAGGAAAGGAATGGAAGAAAATATGCTATTGGCATCGAGGAGATTGATAAAGCTCAAAAAGCTTTAAAAAGGAGAAAAGCTTCTGGATTGGATACATTAAACCTTGAGATGCTTAAATATGAGGAAATGATTCTAAAGTTCATATATATTTACCTAATATATGAATGCTAGGAAAAGAAAGGTATATCGTAACAATGGAGTAAATCAATATTAATTTCACTCTTAAAGAAATGAGATGCAAATTCATGCAACATTGGCCATAAAATTTGCCTACTAAATGTAGAATGTAGATTACGAACAATTAGTAAACAAGAGAGTTAAAAACATAGTGGACGCTTTACTTTTAGAGAAACAATGTGGGTTTAGGAATGAAACGGAATCCTACACACATAATAGATTCAACTTAAATACACAGATACTAAACAGAGCAAGGAAATTAAATTTTAAATACCTATTCCTTTATTTGATTAAGAAAAGGCATTCGTTAAAGGGGAGAGAGATGTTCTAGAACATAACGGAAACATAACATAAATATTAGTGTGTTTAGAAATATTTATAAGAACAACCGTTGCATTAGATTTGTTATAAGTTAAGTGAAAAAATACGAACTCGCTAACCACAGTCCTTCACGAGTGCATTCTCCTCCTGTATTCATCTGCATACAGATGCAGTAATTAGTAAGTGCAAGGACATTGATTAGAATCAAAACATTTATGCAAACACCGACGATCGGTTTATAATGCAAGATGAAGAACTATCACTAAACGTGTACGAACTAAACAATGTGTGTAAAATCCATAATCTGAAAACCTCTAAGAAATACACTAAAGAAAGAATGGGAAAATTTGACTATTGAACTTTTCTGATGCCATCATAAAATTACCAATGAGGTGAAATAAATTGTTGGATTTTGGACAATCCCAGCTGAAATCGCGGCGACTTGCCACCGCAAACAGAATTTGTTTTCCGTTTTGGTCTCAAATTAATCGGATTCGTCTGTTACAAGATGACTTGAAAAACTTAATTATTTACAATACAAATATACAATTATTAACTATTAAGCCGAGTTTAGTGGAAATCATATATTATACATTCTTATTTCATTTGTGAAATAGTGCTGATATGTATCAGTCGAGGATCAGAGCTTTCCAGATAATTTATTCATTAAGTTTATGAATTCATGGGCAATTCCAGAGTCTGTCGTCAATTTTTTTTGACAATCAGAAGATGTATTTTCAACTTTTGTTTTGCTCCGATTTTAGTTTTAAGACAGTTAAACTAACATTGGGAAATAGCAACCCTTATGTATTGAAGTGATACATCGGTAATTAAAACAAAATATTTGAGTCGAATACAAACAAATTACATCAGACTTTTAAGATCGATGAAAGGATACTTCCTCCAAAAGGTGAAGCAGGTTAATTTTAGGAGGAGTTGTATTGTAGTTCCACTGTTTGGGAGCCAAAAACTTGATGCAGTAGTTAGAACCACGTATTGTACAAAGTTTCCGGTGGCTTTCGCCCCAATTTTACTTTCAACTTTGTATTTTAATGCTTCTTTAAATATTATATATATTTATCGGCTGCGTCAGTATTAATTTGTAGAAACTCATTTCTCTTAACAGGGTGTGATACGGCTAAAGAATATAGGCTTACCAGACTCTAACTTTTACTTCACCTCTTTTATTAATCCTTGACGCGATTAAATAAGACTTCACTGATAAAGAGAGCTGTGATATTATTTATTAATTACTTGCACTTTTTAACACGTAAACTTTATAATATTCGCCGTAATGAATTTTCGTCTACACTGAATACGTATTAAACTTCTCGAGGACGCGTCTCGCGTACAGTTAGGAAAACTGTCTACAAGCAGCTGAATTCTACCGCCTGAATTTGTAAATTTTTCTTATTTGAAGTCTCCGATTGGCTAATCCTACTCCAATAGAATACTTTTATTTAACTTAAGCTTTTTTTGGTTGTTGATTGGCTATTTATAAACTGTTTTATAAATTACATTATTCTTGCTCCAAGGATTACTAGTAGTATTATTAAACACTCCAGTTCATTATTGCCTCAAAGTTACCTCATTGTTACCTTATTGTTAGCAAATTTTGACCTATATTCTCACAGCTCCTATATTATTAAATTACATAATACATTCACATAACATTATTAAACATGTAAATAATAACAAACATAATACAATGACTGTTACATACATTTATATATTGTTTTAAGACGGGCTGTTATTATATTATATAATTAGACAATTCATTTAAGTGTTAGAAATACTGCCTCAAAGGACAGATGTTAGGTTCTTATTACATTTTATTAGCTCTTTATCAGATATTTCTATCTAATCTCTCCCAAACAGAGATGGAAATATAAGGCAACACTTAAATATACTTTTATACGTAGTAGCATTAATAGAAAACATGTTATGCGTGACATTCAAGTGACTTTCTCTACCGACGTTTCTACAAACTTTTATTATAAATGCTTATTCTTCTATGTACTTCATGTTATTCAAAAGAGACAGATTTAGAAATGGTTTTCATAGACGTTTTTCGTTTTATGTACAAGGGGATCAAGCGATAGACAAATCTTAAAAATAGATCGCTATGTGATGACTGAAACTTCGTTCTCTTGTATGAATGAATGAATGAATGAATGAATGAATTTAGCCACATTGTCCCTTAAACGGCAAGACCTCCTTTCAGAAGGGGTAGCTGGTTATTTCTCTCTTGGTGAACCATTCCAAGCAAGGTAACATGTTGTCGGTCTAATTATCTGAAGAACGTATTTCCTATATTCTACGCCGTTACTCATTGATTGATGTCACTTTGGTTCTGTTTTACTGTATAACATTTTAACTAATTTGAGATTGTGACAGACTACGTCCTAGTTCTTTCCACTGAGTTCTGTGTTTTGCCTTTCTTGACCATTGTTTGCCTGCTGTTTTCACGAACACGTCTGCCCATCTAAGCCAAAGTCTTACCTGGTTTCTTCTTCCAATGTGTGGGTCCCACATCGTGGTCACGTACGTCCATCTTGTTTGGTCCATTCTTGTCATGTGACCTTTCCACTTCGCCGTCATTGCGCGTTCTGCTTCGTCAAATGTATTAAGTCATGCTTTTCAGATTGCTACTAGAAATGTTGCCTATCAGTTTGACTCCCATCATTTCCTTCATTTTTCTTTGGGCGTGTTTATATTGTTACGAGCTACTTAACAGGCAGAGTCCATGTTTGACATCCATAGAAGAACACTGGGAGGATGCAGCATTCTAAGGTCTAAAACCTTAGTTTGTGGTTGATTGATTTGTCCAACTATATGAATTTCAGCCTCCATAATTCCTTCCAGCCGATGATATCCTGTGTTTTAGCTCGAGGTTCGTGTTCTGCTTGAAGGTAACATACTGTCCCAGGTATTTGTATTCTGAGACGATTGCAGTTCTATGCCGTTCAAACTTATTGGGATTTCCTGTCCATTATGATTGTTTTTACTTTTGTGTAGTTCATCGTCAAACCTATGGCTTTGCTCCGGGTATGAAGGTTGTTTACTATTATCACGTGGGAAAAAATAAATACCGATTAGCAGTTATAAAAGGTATACAGTATTTTACAAACAAATAATACGGAATATTGGGAAATGGTCATTGCAAGATATTTACTATGCAACAGGCACAAGATATATAGAACGGCCCATAAAAAGATCATTTAAATTCTGAAATCGTAACAGGCAAATTTCTATTAAGAGCGAGAAAGTAAGCAATGCAACTAAAGGTAAACTTAAATTAAACTGGAGTAATACATTTCTTTACCTATATCTCGTGGACTATTCAAGTCAAAATCATATAGAAATGGCAACGGTCGCGGTAAGTAGGAATCTGAGCTACGTTTCTAACTTACGTAGTAATTGACTGAAATGTAACTTATATTAATTCCAAATTCCATCTAGCAATGTCTGCTTAAGGATATGTCATAGAATCTTAGAAATACACCTTTGGCATTTTAATTCACTACTATTTTATTAAAATCAACAAGCACTGTAGTATCTGAAAAAGTGTAATTCGATAATGTGTCAAATACGTACTTTCAGAAAATTATTGTAATCTCTGTATACACTACTTTAATAGGCCCTTTTTGAACTTCAGTTTTCAGATAACTATACATCATAGCAACTCTCATTGTAGAAATATTAACTATAGTAGTTATAACAAAAGGGAAGTTACAGGAAGGCTAATGTGTGCTTTAAACAGACAATACAACGAATGAATGTTTGTATGTCAAAGTATTTTACACTAAAACTGTATTTTTGCAGCATTTTTAAGCTGAGGCTTTTCATCATGATTATTTATAATTACTAAGATAGCGTTTTATACAAGGGTATAGCATCTTTGTATGCTTAAAAAGGCTTTTTTCTGCAAAATCAGGTCCCTCGTGTTCATTGTACCTTCACCCAGAGCTACCTACTAGTAGTCAACTCCAATTTATTAAATCTTCCTTGTATATTATAACTTGTGCAAAATATACCTTTCAGAATTGTTATAAGGGAATTTGGCGTCTACCAAGCATGAATTACATAATCGCCTTTAGGTTCTGAAATAAATATATTCAGCGTAACCGTATTATACCCATAAAGCAAAATGCAGGGCAATCAGTCGGAAACTGTCTTTATTAGGTATTCTATTCCACTGATTTGCATTATTAAGCTGTGGCACTCAGACTAGATGATAAATAGTTAAGTCAATTGTCGTTTTATTATTGACCTTCTGTTTGCGATTAATATAGCCTGGAGTTAGAAGCTACGCAAGCTAAAACAGTTACCTCTACCAATCATGTAGACCGAGGAATGTGAAGCCAACCCTCCGTTCCTAGGATGCCATGCTAAAGCTGAAGGAATCCTGCGTCCATTGTCTCTGAGCACTATATTATAGCCATATGAACCTCAATGGATTGACTCATCACATCAAATATCCAAATGCCAGAAACTATGGCTGTGAAATAATAAACCTCTTGAAGTCCACTTTTCTCAAGAGAGTTTATAAATAATATATTTTTTTTTAAGGATTCGATAGCCTCTATAGAACTCCCTTGTACAGGTTGAGTCAAGAGACCTAATGAAGTAAATATATATTGCTAATTTATATATTTTTAAACATTCTAAAGAGAAGATCGTGGTGTACGGTACCAAAATGTGGGGTATGTTAAATCGTGTTGTTTAGGTTCTCTTCTCCTCTCTACTTAGAGAAAATGTTACTGTAGTCCGACCAAAAATTGGATTTCGAAATTTCATTAGAAATATATGTCTTAGGTTCCCATAACCCCAAAAAGCATTTTAAAAATGGTCCTGAGTGTGTCTGCCTGTTGTGTGCGTGCATGAACATCATAACTAAAAACCGAAAGTCGGTTAAATATGAAACTTGGTTCACGACCTTCCAAGATTGCGACTCGAAGACGTTGAAGAAAATCCCCTCGCCCCAAACTATCCCTTTCATTGAAAATGTTTCCTTATGCTTTATTTTCTCAAAAATTGTTGCAAGATTTCGATTAAATTACCATATGTTTAAGCTATTTTCATGACATAAAATTTACCTATTAAGTTTATGGGCATAGCCTCTGAAGTACCTTTTATTCTGAAAAACTTTTGTATAATTGGTAAACCCTAAGAGATAAACGAAGTCTTGTTACACAAAAAATGGAGATCTCCATCGAAGCACACAGTTTGTATCCAAGGCACGTTTTTTTTGGTGGTATTAGCTATTTCCAAGATATTCCATGTGATTGGTTTGAATTTTCAGATACTTTATACTTCTTTTACCACTACAAATCGGTATTCCTTTTCTTTTTCTCCTTCCTTCCTTTTGCATGTTCATGCAAGGATCACAGAATTTCCGACACCACATAGCGACCGACTTTGAAAACGTTTAATTATCACTTTAGCTTAATGTATTCTGTTTATACCTACAGTGAAATTTGCAAATGAATAATGAACGTTTATCTGCATTAACAAGAAGCAGTTAAAAGAACAAGCTTTTATAAGAATAGTTCATAAAAGAGTGATTAGAGGTCTATAGTAATTAGATGAAGTATTGCATTCCATCCAAAAATTTGATACCAAAATATCACGACAAATGCACGTTTTGAGATTCCCAGAGTAAAAAAAGAGCATTTTTAGAAAAATACCTGTGTGTGTGTTTGTGAACTGCATAACTAAAAATCAAAAGTCTGCTAAACGCCATATTTGGCATTTAGTTCAGCATCTTTCAATTATGCGACACGAAGATTTTCAAGAGAATCACCCCAACGCAAACTAGCCTTTACAAGTACAATTTTTGGAATATTTTGAATTTGTCAAAAATCGCTCTAACGATTTTGGTTACATAACATATATTTAAGATATTTTCATGAATGAAATGGAATGTAGATATATCTTGAATTTTTACGGAATAGTCTCTGCAGTCTTTTCCATTCTGAATTACTTTTGTATCAAGTAGAGCAGAGGTGGCGAAAACGTGACTCGCGAGTTATTTTGACTCGCAGGCGCACGTTCCCACTCTGCAACCGTCCGTTTGATTTCCACATGCTCATGAGTGATGCATTGCGTGTTGCATATTTGGTGACTCGCGGAAGGAAGTCGTTTTCGCCACCCTTGAAGTAGAGAGATACAATAAGAGATAAAATCTTAGTACACCAGTATATAATGCAGATCTCTTAAAGGACACAAAGTATCTAATATACATTTTTTCTGGAGTTAATGATTTCTGAGGTATTCATTATTATTGGTATGAATTTTCAAATACATTTGCTTTTCTCAACTGTAAGACGTTATTCTTTTTTCCTCCTAGTGATTATGTAAAGAGCATGGAGTTTCAAAGTCATTTCATGGCGATACACTCTTTAAACATCTATCACTTTGCTTACCTTGTACAAGGAAATGAGAAATGAAAGTTTATGTGGATTAACTAGAAATATATGGAATAATAAACTTTTCTAAGAATAGCTTGTAGGAGAATGATTAGAGAGTATGATGTAAATGTAAATGTTATTTTTTTATCATTCATACACTGGATTAAATAGAAAGCAAATGCGAAAGAAGCACTGAAAGCTTTTATACGTTTATAAAGACAGTTTCAAATGTACAGATTTAGTTTCTTCAAATGTTGATCTTGTGAACTTGACTCCTAGAACTGGAAACTTATAAGATGCAGGCCTTTGTTGTTGATTACAAAATGGTGTCTATTGTTTATCTTATGGAAAGTCTAAATGCTTAATCTCCATAGGTATGTTAGTCAGAACGAAATTTTACAATTTAAAACGGGTTTAATAGCGGAAGTGCGAAATCAGAACTGAATTTTAAATTCTGGAAAGTGCACGGATGATTCAAACTACGAAATTCGAAGTCTCTAGAGTAAGACTGAACGGTTATCTTTATCGTGCACTAGTAACATTTATTATCTTGTTTATTTAGGAGGCACATCGGATAGTCACTTTTTCACTTATGTGTCACCTCCTACATATAAGATGCGGCTTTACATTTGAAATTATGTAATAATATTCAGGAATTATATTACCTTCTGTACAGTTTGGTTCACATCACACGTATCCTTCAAATGCTCAAGGGCAATAATCCTAAGCAAAGAAAAATTGCTCCTCCCCAACCCGGAAATTGAACTCAACTAACGTGCTGACCACTGTGTACTCTGTCTGTCCTCACTGCATTACAGTGACGTTATATATTATTTTGTCACGATATTATTATAAAAAGCTGTATGTTGTGATCATATTGTGTTATAAGCAAGAAGCATCGCAGTAATGAGGACCCTTTAAGAGGTTAAACATCTCAGAACGCTCTTACTAAAAAATTCAGAGACTAGTAAATTGATAATCCAAAACTAAGTAGCCGTCACTGAATAAAGAAGAGGAAAGTGAACCTACCGTTTAATATTCCCCTTGCTGTTTATCAAATTATCACCCTCCTCTCTCTTTTACGCGCAAATCTCCTGCAACTCCTGAAAGCCGTATTTGTATTTTGGAAGGCAAATTAGCCATTGGATCAGCCCTATCACTGCGTCTATTAAACAATGTCATACCCTATAACATCAATATAAAAACAATGTAATAAATAAGTCGATATCATACCTTTCACATAATTCATCATCACTGCCATCAGAAGCACCGAGTAGCATGGCTCAGACGGTTACATCTATGATCCGCATTCGGGAAGTCACGGGATCGATCCACGGCGAATGCCACTCTGGCCCATAAGTTTTTCACGGTTTCCCCGGGTCCCCAGGCGAATGCTGGGGAGATTCATCTTCTATCACGGCTCTCCTTCCTCTCATTTACTGTACCGATCATCTTCCTTGTCATCTGTTTCAGGGTTGCAAGACCAGGTGACGGTGTTCGGCAGGTGGCTTGCGCTCTGTAAAGCTTCTCCCCTGGCGTAGTTGCCGTACCGCTCAGTCATGTCTCTCCTCAGTGTGCGGCTCCGCTCTGAGGGACCCTGGAATTTGGTGGCTTGTGAGCAGGGACAGTGCGGAGTCGGATGCATTCTATCTGCAAACGTTAGGTAACCCATCCATGCTTGCGCCCGTCGCCATCCGGATCTGGTCCCCCTTCGAGTCTCTCCCCTCATGTTTCCCTCCCAAAGGTCACGTTGGAAGCAAAAAGGACCGATTGACCTACTTGCGGTGTTCCGCACCGATTCCGAGGGCCCCTCCGTGATGCGTACACTTACCCTTACCACCAGCAGCGGCACTAACAAGCACAGTCCCTAGGTAAGACAAAGATACGATCGTTTACCAAATCACTGAAATGAGTAACGTGCGAAATAGCATTTAGGAGCAAATGGAAATTAGACTGATTATCTGTCAGGTAGGGAACGGCACAATGAGTAAAAAGGTTTATCAAACTTTTAAACATTCTTTCCCTACTTTCTATTCAGCGGTCTGACTAATAATCTCAGTTGAGTTGAATTGAATTGCAGGATGCCTTTACCCATATATTTCCGGAATGCAAAGTCATGTGGATCTCGGTTATTTGGGACCCTAGCATGTTTATTTTGGTAGCCTACAGACCTGGCATATTGTAAACGTTTTCTAGAATACAGCTTTAAATTACAGGTAAACAAATGTTTCACAAATCTTAAAATTAATAACGTCTTAACCTTTGATATAACGTTACAAAATGAATATTAGGAAGTGTCTGTAGGAAGTGGCATGGAACTACACTGCCGTTTGTGAAAATTGCCAAGAAAGAATTTCCAAACCTGGTGGAAGTGTAAAAGAGTGTGCAAGCAATAAGCAATTAGGTTTACACACAGATGGGTTACACGTAGGTCGAGTAGGGCCCTCTCGTGTCGGTCCGACAAGGTCAGTGTTGCGCCCTGTGTACTCAGTGCAGAGCTGTCAAACAAGGTGAAAACAGCAAAGACAGTGCCAGTATACCATCGACGTCAAAGGGAGACATATCGGCATGTGAGTGAGTTCTAGCGAGGCGGAATGATCGGTCTCCGGGAAGCGGGTTTGTCATACCGTGACATTTCGGCTCGTACAGGGTATGCTGCTACGACAGTGATGCGGGTGTGGAAGCAGTGGATAGATGAAGGTCGTACGCAGCGAAGAGCGGGTACTGGACCATGAAACATGATCACAGCACGGGATGGCCGTCATCTTGTCCACATGGCCATACCGGACCGTACAGCTTCATCCAGTGTTGGCTCAACGCTGGAGCACTGCAACAGGTGTGAACTTGTCTGCACCAACGGTTCCTCGCCGTCTGCTGCAGGTTGGACTGGTTGTATGCATGTCATTACGTGGCCTTCCATTAGCCAGAAACCATAAGCTCCTCCGACTGCATTCGGCACGTGAACACCGTCACTGGGATACTGAGTGGTAAAATGTAGTCTCTTCGGACGAGTCCCACTTCAACGTGTCCCACAGTGATGGCATACTGTCCGGCGGTACCGTGGTGAGCGCAACCTGGAGGGCTGCATTGTTGAGCGGCTTAGCGGACAAACGCCAGGTGTGATGGTTTGGGGCGCCATTGGTCACAACAACCGATCTCGCCTCCTACGAATTGAGGGCAATTTGAACAGCAACCGGTGATTGTAGTGCTTGAGGTACTCCCCCGCTTCAGGCATCTCCACAGGCCACATTTCAAAGGACAATGCCCGGCCACTTATTGCGAGGAAGAGCGACGGGTACCATTGCTTCCTTGGCCTGCACGTTCGCCTGACGTGTCTCCCATCGAACATGTCTGAGATATGGTTGGTCGGCACCTGGTGCTTCACGGCCCTCCAGTAAACAGTGTCACGGATTTGTGGGCTCGAATACAACTGCGTGGAGAGAAATCCCTCAGGAAATTATTCAGAACCTTTTTGATTTAATACCATGCCGTATAGCAGTTCTAAATGCAGCGCATGGAGGCCACACCAAATATTGTATATTAGGGCTCAAAGGTCATGTATAGATTTGAAAAGTTTATCATTTGTTACTTGTCATGTACGTAACTTGTGGTATTAAATTCATTGAATTCATGCGTTTCCTTCTTGGTGTTGCAATTTTTACAAACGGCAGTGTATATTCCAAATGATGTACCTACCAGTCCCTTAAAATATGCATCATTTAAATCGCCAGAGCCGATTAAGTCGATATTACCTCACTTGCCCATTACGTGCTTTATACGTACCTAAATTAACAGGTTTGTCAATTGTTGCTATTCTAACTCCAAAAATATTACAGTAATTCCTGCAGTTGTAATGCAAGTAATTGTAATATGGCAAAGATAACAGGTTATGCACCTTGATGCTATCATGAAGACTTTAAGGACACTTAGTAGAGATTTGGGTTCAAAACACATTCTTTTTTGTTTTTGTTTTTTGCTGAAATGAATTATAAATGGCATAAGGAACATACCTATGTACTTTTTTGTATTTGGACCTATAAAGGGCTCTTATGATCCAAAGATGTTACAATATATTGGTATGTAACAATGTACTTACCTTGTTTTTTGCCATTTCCCGTGTTATTTTTTAAAGATCATCTGTACTTCTCTCAAAATATGTTTAAATTTGAAGTTTGAAATGTTTGAGGTTGTACAGAATGCCTAGCTGCATTTATTAGCTTAAATATTTTGATCCTAAATTACATGGTTTCCACGAAACAAATTATAAATGTAAAGCAATACTCCAAAATTTATTTTCCGTGACTATTTTTTAATTAAATTAGTCCTCGAATGGACAAATAGTTACCGGCTATCTTAAGCTATTTATAAAAACTTGTAATAAAAATTTGCGGAGTCCTGATCTTTACTTTCAGGGAAAAGTCTACCTATAAATGAAAGTAAATTTTTTTAGAAATTATTTTACGATATTTAATTTTTTTCATAATTAAAAGATTTAAAGCTAGATAAACAAACTTGACACCAGCATATTCGGGAAAACCTTCTTTAATAAGGAATAAAACGTTAATATCCTAGATGATGTAATTCAAGAGAAAACGGCCTTTTTTAAATTTCAAAAAACGCGGAAGAATACCCTGCGATATCCACCAAGTGTTTCTAAAACAGGAATGCCTAACTTTGCAGAGAGAGGGCATGAAGGGATTTTTCCTTCTCACTCATTTCCGTTCTTGCTGCTAAGGATTTTGTTTAGCTTGTCAATCTCTTCAACTATAGTAGTGGGGTGAATTATGGACTTTGAGCCTTAGCTCTTAAGAGAACAGGTTGGGCTTCACTGTTTTAAACAGCGAAAAAAAACATTTGTAACGAATATTAGGTGCAGAATGTAGCGATATGTCCGCCTGATTAAGAATACGTAAAAAGGAACTCTGTAATAATTATAGTTTAGCAATTATTAATAATTAATTAATATTCAATTTGATAAATTTGCATAATTTTAAAGCTATAGGATTAACACCTGCATCAATCGAAAGACCTTCACAAGCTGTAAAATGTCTTAAGTTTCAATAATATTGCTAAATAAATAAAGGCTTAAGTGCATAAGAAAAAGTGGAAGATTTAGACAAAATAAAAGTAGCTTGGTTTCTGACTGTCCATATGTTTTCCGAGTGTGGGGCCATAAAAATCGAAACCTTCTTTTGTACTTTGTGGATTTGAGGCAAGTTTTAAGGGTAAACAGACGCTATGAGGCAACGGACATTTCTTACAGTTAGGCTTTGAATATTCAACCAGGGAACCAATAAACGCAGAGCATAAGTGTGAGAACCAATGGAAACATAGGAAGACGCAGTGACATTTACAGAATTTGAATACGGGCAGTCGTTGTTATATGTAAACGCGAGAGTGTATTTAGGACAGTTTGTCATGATTCTTCTTTGAGATAACACGTAGCACTCCGGATCAGAAAAGGACGCTAGGTTCCAAAATTTGAATAAGTACCGCCCAATTATGCCATTATAAAGTGATGTAGGTAGAAAAATTCATATAATGTGCTAACTGTATTCTTCGATATGATTATATAAAAGCTCATAAAAGTGTTAATGTTAGTCAAGTGACTATTTCAAGTTCGTGCAAATCTAAAGAACACTGATAGAGCACCGAGATATTAAATAACTACCCGGAGCAAACTTTAGTGTTCTAAGAGACAATAGTGGGGAAGACAGTGCTAAAAGAACCGCACGTGTTAGTGAATATCAATTAATCATGCAGGATTTCTAGCAAAAGGAGTGAGAAAAGTGAATGCGGTGTTTCTTTCAAGACTATATCCTGGTGTCACCACTCCTGCAATCCTACCCTGACAACAACTGTAGGGAATTTCAGGCCGATTCGCCGACAGTTGACCCTGAGATCGACGAGAAGTGCTTCCTGACTGATATCGGCCATTACGAGTCCTGAATACTTCACCAACAACGACGCAGAGACAAGAACGACTGCGAGGTAAGATTAACACAACGAAGTAGCAGAGTCAAAACGCTACAAGAAGTACGGATGTAAGGTGAAGTGGTTATAGCTGAATGATTACGCATTGTATCCGCTTAGGATTGGGTGGTCGGAGACACATTTGTTATAAGAGTTCTTCCTCTCCTTCTTCTACTTCTTCAGAAGTCCCAGGATTAATTGATATAACCTATTCCGAATTTCAATTCCATATCTTCTCCTTTCCAATGGCCTATACTTATATGCTGACTTTGGTATTTTTTGGTCATCCATTCGGAATAAACGTCCCTTCATTTTTGCATATACTGTTTTATGTGTTGGACTACATTTAGGACTTTCAATTCCTCCCTAATAGTCTGATTGAGAATGTCTCCCTACGCCAAACTTCCATTAGAGGCATCTCATCTGCATAGGTTTAAATCTTTTCTCCTCCTGGCTTTTTAATATACACGTTTCGGAACCAAATAATTTCATTGGCTTCGCAGTTTATTTATGTAGCCTTAATTGCATATTTCTTAACACAAGATTTTCAAATTTTCTTCTTATTATTACATCTATTTCATTATACTTATTTAGTTTTATATCTATACCTTTCCTATTAAACAACGAGAGGATTATCGGAAAAGAGGATTTTTAATAAATCCTGACATACACGTAGAACTGTTCATATAGAATTTGTCTATATAACTACAATTTATAACTTCCATGTACTAAACTAACTCTTGCTGTCATGGATATTAGAGCTTCTTAGTATCCAGTGTTGAATTTAAGAGCATGCTATTATATGTCCCCCAGAGTATAACATTAACGTAAATTACTCCTGAACGGGCACTAAGACCGACTTTAGTAAGTTTACTAGAAACTAGATGTTGCATGAAACCAAGTTCTGGCCTCTAGTTTCTCTCTGCTTTTAACAAAAAGTACTAAATTAGCATATTATGAGAGAGGTAACGAAGCAGCCATTCAAATAGTTTCCTTAGAATAGAATAAAGATGAAAACAAGCTAATCGTATTTACTCTATAACAAAGAAAGGAGTAAACAAATGTGAAGCAAACAAATATGTTTCGGGATTCCTAAGCTGAGTGCCACTATGTGGTATTGCGTATCCTATTAGAATAATGTGTGTCATTAGCATGCTGCTCCAGTTCCCTGCGGAGTGTTTCTTTATGGATGCTGGGCCGTGACGACATAACTCAGCTAGTAGTTCTCTTAGCTGCCGTTGGCCCTGTTCACATCTCACTTCTCAAGTCTGCAGCTCACCACATATCCCACTTACAAAAATCGGTTATTTTATACATTCCTTTCGTTAATTTTTTGTTAAAACGGAACCATATAATATGATTAGGTACGAAGCAGAAAAGTAGTCTGTGTTGGAATGAGGAGATTTAAGTTGGTAATCAGCAGGGATTGGACATCGATACCTCGATACTCTTGAATACTCGGTAGTATCGAAGTATGTCTAATACTTTGAGATAAACCTTCGGTACTTTTTCGATGATTTTAAATTAAGTTTTGCATTATTGCCAGTTGTTGCGTTTAGCTTCATGCTACATCAGGAATGAAAGAAAGTCCAGACTTCATGTGATGGCCTCGTATGTGTCCTCAAAGAATTGCTGGACTATTGTTCTTGATAGACTTGACTGCAATGGATGCAACATTCTACAGACTTGTGTCTAAATGAAAACACGCAAAACATCGGGTCAAGAAGTAGAGGTACACATTGGGACGGGCTTCGTTAGGTGTTGTATTTGTACGGTCTCGGTTTTGCAGGGATAAAGAAAGGAGGTCGGTGAAATATCGAAAGAGCATGGATATATATATATATATATATATATATATATATATATATATATATATATATAGGGTTCTCTTAATCTCGGGTCGTGTTAACCGATGTCATTTATATTATTTTATACGTTTTATTCTGCCCTCCTTAAAACATTCCTGAAATAGATCCATCCACACAAATATATTTAACTATACCATCGCCAATCAAGTTATAGCCACATGATAGCCGTGGTATTGTCCACATCTGCTCGCGTCGGATTGCAGATTACAATTTTCTGATTCTTTACCCTTCGCTCCGCATTTCTTAAGGTTTTAACCCTAACTTTATGACTGCCTTGTTTCCCCAAGTCACATGTGTACCCTTAGACAAAAGGAATGTTTGGCCGGTATTCCGGTCCCCTAACGGTATGTTTACTTCCCGGCATATACTTACTCTGTACAGTCTTATAGAAATATGTTACATGTTTCTACATTTATATAGGTGATACGTAAATAGACTTTATATATTATTATCCTTATTGCTTCAGCGTATCGCTTCAACATGTAACATGTGGCGTTAACTGAATTGTGAATGAAGCTGATTTAGCTGACGCACCGAATTACATGGAAATATTTGTTCTCTCAAGAATGCTCGCTGTCTTAAACATCTTTGTTTCGTTTATATCTCTGCATTTCATATAATACTTCCTTAATTGTTTCTTCAAATCTTTAATTGTGTCTAATATGCATTTGTATTAAGCATGTATATGCAAATGTGTGGCTGGAAAGTAGAGAGGCTTAATCCACAAACTTAATATGTTTTGAGTGTTATATGGCTAATTATTTATTACCGGATGAAAAAATACATAGTTTATGTTGTAGTTGTAAATAGTGGTAGAATGGTGTACCACACGTATTATATTTAGTTGCTTGTGTTTCATGTAAAATATATATAGATAGGTATTGTTTGTATTTTAAAGATTGCAGAATAAAGAATAATTGCTAGTATTTACTTTTCTATGGATACAATATCCTTTAGAAAAAAATTTTCAGTGCAAAATATAATTCATAAAAAGGAAAGCAAATAAATTAGCATTCTCATTTTTACCCTGACTAACAGTAAGGGATATATAACCTTTGGAATTATTGCTGCTAATTGGAGAATGTCAACAGGAACAACTCCGAATTAGCTTGCAACATAAAATTGGTTATGTGCGTTTATACACAGAAAACTACTAATAACATAATTCATTGAACAAGCTATCTTCTTTAAAGTTTTTTTACAAAGCAAGTTTCGAGTATCGGTGTTTAAAAATCAGTATCGGTATCCAGAAATAGTGGTATCGTCCCTTCGCTAGTAATAAGATATGTAGTCCTACCTTCTACAGGCGTCACACGTCCACCTACCCTATTGTATAATTATTGTCGTTTGATTGACAAGTTGCTTACGTCATCCAAAATGATGGGCATCCACATGGCAGAGCCAGTTAGCATTATGAAGTCGAACAGGCGAGAACACTTAATCTAACCTTTCAACAGCAACAGTAGTAATAATAATAATAATAATAATAATAACAATAATAATACTTTTAAATATAAATGTTTATCAACAAAATAATTGTTAAATGGAATTATATCCTCTTGAGCAAAAATTCTATGGTGGTAAGAGCTTTAGATTTGATTTTCAAATTCAAATTCAGAAGAAACTTTTGACAAATATTGTGACTGCATTTTAGCGAAGCAAGTAACAATTTTACACCACCGCTCCTTCTTAAAGGGCTAGTCCCTAATCACTTACACAGGACTAGCTATCTCTATTTGTTTACATGAATCAGATTCCTTAAAAGAGATTATTTGCGATTCCTTCCCCGTTTCATAGCCAGTATAAAATTGATCATCGCTTCATGTTGTTTCTCCGGATCTATTTCAAGCCAGTCACAGAGAGACATAAGTGCTAGGTGGAAACTAGTTTAGGTTAGATAAGTATGGAAGAAAAAATGTTTTTCTGCTCCTAAGTACACATGTTTTAAAGCCAAAATCCCTTGCTTCCTGCTGTCGTCCTCAGTGGTGTGGTGATTACCATGCTGGGCTCTAGTTCCCTTAGTCGTGGGTTCAAATCCGGCGGAGGACAATGTTAAAGCCGGTGGTCCCGTGTCGTAGATTTACGGCACGTAAAAAAGGCCTAATAAAGAGCCCTCTGAGCAAAGCGAACGGTCTTTCACGCCCTAAATATAATGAGACGCCAAGGGCCATAGCAGTTAAAGAGCGGCCATAAATAAAATAAATAAAACAAAACTCAAACTTGTCTCCTGCTATACAGAATCTGCTCCAATGAACTAAAAACGGCCATTTTGATCCACTTAATGTATATTCCCTAAAAGTCATCCATTCCTACTGTACAGATTCTCGATTGCTGAAATTAAGGGCTTCAAATCCATTGTGAGGGATTGCATTATTAACAACGGCTTATGGGTCAAACCTTTTAATATACATACCCCTTTGCATGTAACTTTGAATTTAATTTGAAGTTGTATCTGACATACATATATAGGAAAACATGTTATTTACAACCAACTGCTACTGTAATCTCACGGTAAATGGGTTCCTTTTAATATATATTGTATTCAGTCCATCAGATAGAACAGCCATGCTACTGCTGCTATGTCGCACGTGTGAGGCATACAGAACTCTCCATAGTGTTTGCTAATTGTCCACCTGTTATATGGTGCAAGTTAAATGGGTTAAAATTGAAAAGAGAAAGCACGGGCAAGTAATGAGTAGCAAAGAGTGGGCATTACAGAGCTATTGTTACTAGAAGTTATGTCTCCGCATGCAAAAAATTAATGAATGCTACTCCCGCGTAACTACTGGCGTGTTGCAACGATGTTACTGTCAGGCCTGCACTAGTTTCTCAACGGTTATGTTTTAAACAAGACGCATTTAGACGTATTTCTGTTTTTATTCAGGCTTTGAAGTTATAGTTGTCATTTAATCTCTGTGCTCATATGCATTAATTTAATAAATGTTGTGTATGGGTTACAGAACCTCTTAAACCAAAGAAACAGCTCCTTTCACCAAACACATGAAATGCATTACAGCTGATGTTTACCAAATTAAACGAAGAGAAGAAAACATTTAAGCCGACAGGGAGCTCTCAAGGGGATCCTTCATGCCGGAATCCGCTCTGAAATTCCTGTGTCAGAAGCAATGTAAAATAAAGAGGCTACATCCAAAGCATAAGCTGCCAATTTTAATTGAAGGGTGCCGAAATAGAAGCTAGACACTACTTCAGCGGTCTACTTGAAAGTAGTTCGCACTATTTGAATAATTGGACGAAGCACCATACCCCAACCCCTTGCGACATAGAAACGATAACCCGAGTTACTGTTCACACACTCCGCTCGACTACCTAGCAAGCAGTCAGAGCTGTCTAGTCGAGCTAGTTATATTTCTATGTAGTTTAATGCTGTAGTAGGCTTCGCTTTTTGAGGGTTAACAGTTAAAATTATAGCTGATGTCTTGTGTGTGCACCACTTCTGTCACAGGAATTTCTGGGTGGGTTTCGATATGTGAGGTCTGATACTTCTCTTAACAGACTGAAAATGACTGTAAAATAATATGTTGTTTGGCATAAAAAAATCCGCATATGATTTAAGCAATATGTAAAACACAATTTCAGACCACTACCGTTACCTTTGTATAATTTATATTTATACATTTCTTTTATATTAATATTTGTATGCCCTATAAAAATGCTTAAGCACTTTACGGGACGTTAGCCGAAATTTTAATGAATGCAATTCAGCAAAGACCTAGCAAATAAACAAACCTTGTCTCACATACGCTACCATTAGACGTAGTTAAGCAGTAAAGTAAATAATATATGTAAAGCGAAATACACATTTAATTGCAAACTAAACTCTACATTTTATTATATCGAGATAGAAAATACTCGTGTCATACTGATTTATCAGTGGAATAATGGACAAGTAAGACTAAAGGTTGAATCAATTGTTTATATTAGGGGATAATATCAAAAGGCAACGCAAGTAGTGGTACTTCCCATCTGTGGAAGATTACCTGGCCTTAAAGACATATTTTCGGTATCGTGTCGCCTAAGTAATCGACAGTACTTATAATAATGTTAGTATTCTAATAAAGTTCTGTATATACTGGGTAGAGAAACTGGATAAATCATCTGTACTACTGACTTAATAACTGATTAAGATTCCTCAGATGATACGCAGAAAGCGACCAGCAGACTTTAAATATTATGTAAATGTGACGTTCACATTAATAACAACTCTAGTATATTACACACACACACATAAGACATACACACTTTTAGTGGTAGAAAGTGTTAAGGTTTAATAGAAACATCAAAGTAGAACTTACTTGCTTAGTTTTAAATGAAACAAACAAATAAAAGAAATGGTTGAACTTAACTATTTTACTTCTTATACACTTGTAAAAACCAAATTAACTCAGGAGTTTGTAACCATTAGATACAAAAATGTCCAAGTATTTATCGAAGTATTCATTGACAATAATTAAACGGAAAAAGAATATTCGTAATCAACAATTTCAGGGAATGCAATAAAATAAATTTTTGATTTAAACAATTAATAAACAATATTAATTGATCTTAGTTTTACTTAAACATTGAATAAAAGGAAATAAAAACGACATACAATGTTGATAACCATGTTTATACATGAGATTGATCTACTGGGAGAGGGTGCAAAATGCTTAATCAGTGCGAGGCATGTATGTGGTCAATTATTTAGACCGCCATGGCGCTGTCGTAACTCGAGTATAAAGTACGACTTGTATAAAATAGAATGCTGAAATGGGGAAACTAGCTGCTCAAGGAAGGAAGAAAGAAAAGATAATACACATCCATTTTTGTCGCTTTATCATAGTATACTCCAATATGGATTGTCTTTATTGTTCCGTATACAAATTATACTACACTATATTGTGCTGAAAATAAGCATTTTTTAAATAAACGCTCACAGACTAAAATTTTGTTATAATATTTCATTAATCTTTATATATAGAAACAGCTCTGATAATTCAACTGTCAAAATAGTAACATTATCTTAAACACAGTTGCATGCTGTTCTACTAATTCATTACTCTATTTTTTTTTTTTTTTTTTTTTTTTTTTTTTTTTTTTTTTTTAATGGTGTGGCCCCTCCTCCGCCACACCAGGTGACGATCATCCGAAAGGGATCTACATCGTCTCCCCTACCATGCACTAACTACACTACAGTGATGGAAGGGAATCGAAGGTAAGGTGGTTTCCGGTACCGCCGAAGCAAACCGGAGGTTAGTGGGTGATTACTACAAAGACGCCTGCATACAAGAGAGTATGCAGACAGAGTGGGGAGTAGGTACTGGCCTTGGCAGATGCCCAGATCAGGGACCTATTGTTAGTGTGGTATTCATGCTCATGCAGAAGGAATGTGATTGAGGTGTCATGCTTAAGTGATGATGGTGGTACGTTACCTGTGTATTGTGGCTTCAACCGGAGAGGGAGTTGAGTTGTTCTTCTTCAGCTGGCTGCTGATGGTCCTGAAACATGCTAAATACAATTTTGGAAGGAAGGGATATGTGCAATGGGGGGCATAGTTTATATACACTTTTATAATTGTTTATTTCGCGTATGTTTACGTAAGCTTGTCTGTATTAATGTTATTTTTATTGTTTTTTTTCTTCTTTTCTGTTTTTCTCTATCCTAATTCTGTGCCTGTCTAGTCCTTATGCGCGCTTGTTCGTCTTATGGTGGGGCTGCCCTCTTTCCCCGATCCGCCCCGAGTGGGGAGCCTTCCACTCGGCGACTTCTTGGGCGTGCTGCTCAGCTGTGTTATGGTGGTATTAGGTTGTGAAGATACTCGCGGATTGCTGCGTCATCATCTGTGGTGTGCCTGTTCAGAGGTATTGTGCGGTCGAACAGCGATAATGGTCTTTTATGCTTGTCGTTTGAACTCTAGGTTGTGTTAAATGATTTTATACATACCGCACAAAATATTTCAGGCGTATTGGCTTCTAATCCAAGAGGTCACACATTCATTTCCTGGCTTATGGGACGATTTGAATTTATAAATTATGATTATGGAATGTATGAGTATGGGAGTGAACAATGCAAATAGCTTCAACATCAAACAAAAACGCTGGAATTTTCGAACCATTTTCCCAAAGAATATACTCCAAATGGCAACTCTCCAAGAAGAAAATTTTCCTGAAATGTATTTCTCAAAGGACGCTTTCCTTTTCAGTTTATTAATTATCAAGTATGAAATACTTAAGACTCAGGAAGGCAAGTTACACCCAATTAAGTTCAAGCATGTGAACGTATGCCATCAGTATCATGAATTCTTATTATCGGGATAAAAGTAAATATGACTGTGTGCTTGAACTTTTATTCCCTTTCTTCCTTTCTTCTTGGTAAGGGGGGGGGGACTTGAGATCTGACGTCCTTTAACCTGGTAGGTTATAATCGGACGATGAAAGAATGAAATGGGGGAAACGATGCTCAAAAGAGCCCGGGGTCCACAGAGCTTTAAAGTTATTCGACATTCCTTTTCTCAGTGAAAACTTCGGAGAAAACCTTATCCGCGTAACTTACCTCAACCGTGTTTGGAACTCCGGACCGCTTGATGCTACCCCTACACTACAAAGGTGGATCCCTGTTTATTTTTTCGACATTGTCGTATCCCATGTCCAAGTTATCGTTGATTTAGCATTATTTCGGAATCAGATTGTTCCTTTTGGAGCTCGCTCATAAATTGGTAACAGCAGGAGTAGTTTTGCCCCAAAACAATTTGTATCTTGTAATGCCAGCCTTCAGAAATATTTTTATTATCGCCACCCGTTGAAGTACTGCCTCATGATAGTAAGTCAGGCTTAAGCGAAGTGATATGTATCTTGTGCGGTCTCCTGTAGGCCAACCTCGATTTTAATTACCAACAAACCGTTCTGTTATGGGTAAGAATTCTTCCGGAGGAGTGCTAATTAAAGTGCGAGTTAATCTGCGTCTTTTGGAGGCACAAATGTATTGGCACATACACTAGATTTGCTTTTTTAATGCTTCAATTTTCCTGGTCGTTACACATCTTCACTCTGGATTCAACTATAAAACAGTCGCTAATCCAAAACCATCCAGTGCCACTACAAAGCTAACATTTCTAGGAGTCTGAATTGTGATCTCTAGAACTTTTTTGTAAACGACCTCTGGTTTGTACAAATATGTAGTAAAAGAAAGCATTTGTTGTTTACCATGTCGTCCGGGCTGACCCATTGAGCCAAATGATGCAAAAAGTTGAAAAAATATAGGTGGAGTTACTTTTAGGGTCCTATCGAGAAATCACGTTGGGATTCTCGTAAACAGTCTAACATATTCTCTGGTGCAAACAACCATTGTTCTTCCATTCGTCATATCATGTTCTCATATTCAAATGAGAAGAAACGTCTTAACAGTTACGTTTTCGTAACCTCTCTGGTAAAACTTGTTGCTGTACCATTATGTGGTGAATTCAGAACCAAAATTCTAAGTTTTTGTCTGTTTATTATTTTTTCTCATATTCTGACACTCTGGTGGATGTACCAAAGGAAGGAACGTCTCTCAATTCATTTCTTAATACGTCCGCAGGGGCACTTCCAAGTGTTCAGTGGCAGTTTTCTTCAGACTCGCCCGTACTTTTTGTATCGCGGATATTCTCATTGTCTTAGCATGCTGATGCTGTAACTTGAGGTTCTTTAATAATCGCTGTTCACTTTTTATGGCTCTTGCATGCATTCAGTCTTCCTTTTATAGTTACTATATGGTTTTGTATTTTTTTTCGATTTTTATAATTAGGATGACAATCGAAAAAACTAGCCGTCCTCTGCCGGGGATATTAAAACATAATTCTGTCATTATTTTAATTACAGATAAAACTTAATGAAATTCTGAGTGAGAAAAAGATGGTTCAAATTTGCCAGAAAACTTTAACGTGCATTACCAGGAAAACATACTCTACATAAATTGATATAATTAAAATATTACGATAAATTACAATTTGGAGCCGGTGAGAGAGGCAAAAGAGAGAGAGAGAGCAATAGAATAGAAAAGTATGAATTGTAGAAAACGCATGTTTGGGAATATAACATATGGAAAAAAAATCTGAGGTGTTACACTCACATGACTTTCTCTACTCTTGTACAAACTATTTTTACAAACGCTTATTCTCCATCTACTTCATGTTAATTGAGATAAACATTTGCAGACTCTATCTTATTGCTAATTTTCTTGTAGATGTAAGGGGGAAATATATTTACAAGGACAATATAGAAAAACAGTAGCCTTTAAGCACATACATATCTCTTAATAGCTGGTTGCTAGGTGCAGCACCATTCCCTTTGGCACAGATTATAACTCTTTGCGTATCCAAGACAAAGAAAATGAATAACGAATTCCCATTTTAGAAAATAAGTATTGAAAATTTTAAGGGAATAACAAGCAATATCTGGAAAATGGTTCACTCAACAAAAAAATGTATATGACAAATTGTGTATTTTAACGCGATCTACATTTTTTGTGTAGTAAAATTTTGTCTATCTCTTATGGTTTACCAGTTATGCAAAAGTCGTTCGCAATGAACAATACTTTTGGAGACATTCGCAGAAAATTCAAGGTATACATTTTATTTGTCGTCAAAATATCTTAAACCTATGACATTTTAATCAAAATCGTTAAGAGCCATTTTGAAAAAATTAAAATTTTCGAAAAATCTTCATGTAAAGAGTAATCTGGGGTGGGGGATTTTCTTGAAAAGCTTCGTGTCGCATCTCTAGAAGATACTGAACCTAAATTCGAAGTTTGGTGTTTACCTTACTGTTCGTTTCCGAGTTATGCTGTTCACAGACAGACACACAAACGGACATGTTTCCAAAAATGCTTTTTTTTGGATTCAGGGATCTCAAATCATGTATTTCCGGTGAAATCTCGGTATCGAATTTTTGGGTGGAATACAATACTGCCCCTGCTTACTATACGTAGTAGAGAAAGTAAAAAGAAGTGTTATCAATGGCTTTTATGGGAGGTAGTCTTTTTGTCGTTAAGAACCATTTAGCCATAGCATTTTATATTTTTGTTAAACTTACACACAATTTTACTCTCAGTCACACTTCCAGACTCCAAGGAAGATGGGGAGTAACATTAACTAAAACAAAACGCCCATCCTCCAACCGGTAATCGAATCCGGAACCTCTAGAAACTAACATACTAACCACAGAAGCAGTATAAGAATGTGTTGAGAGTAACGTCCTACAATCAGGCAACTTCAAAGCAGAGGTGAACGAAGGACATCTGCATTTATTTTAAACTAAAGTAGCCGACATCACTGTAGTTTTTTTTTTAAATTTGTGGACGCTCTAACTGCTGTGGTCATTAGCGTTCCATTCTACATTCGGCTTGAAAGTCTAAAAATTTTTGCTTAGAGGTCTATTTAATAGGCTTGAGGTTTGTTTACGTGCCGTAAATCTACGACAAGGAACCACCAGCTTTGCTTCTCTTCCGAGGAAGTTATGCTAAGAATTTTTGCGCCTAAAAGGTCCATCGCCCAACGCCGGGAGTTAAAGGGTGGTGTATACATTGGCAATCATCTTTTATACGTTCATTCTGTAACAATACATTGATAATTATAAACTTTGTATAAGCGTACAATACCTTCAGATTTAACTTTCAGAATTAAAACTGCACATAAAAGTTTAATACACTGTGGCATAATAGCAATGACAGACCAATGATGACCAGCTCGTCTGCCGGTCCCATGTCCTTGAGCATACGTCAAGAGGTGGGCGATTATTCGACGGGTAAGGGGAGATTATGTGTTAGCATCACACTTCCCATAGGCGGAATGCTCGTATAATATCCTCGCGATATTCCTCAGGATGCCAAGGAAAATATATGCTTTCGCGTGGACAGGTTCCGAACCCAGATGCAGGAAGCCTCAGCACCATGCTACAAACCACTATGCCACAGCGCAAAACAGGACCCTAGATGCTCCCCAAAACCTCGATTCTCTAGCTACATCTGAAGACCTTAATAATAAGGCTAACACTCGAGTTTCAGTAACACACTGCTGCCGAATTGTTATCCATGCTATTATAAGATAGAAAATGTCTATGTGTGTGCGTGTATGTGCATGTACATGTATGTGTTTAGAATAATCTGGAGAAAAAAAAACACCACTGAAACTATTTTGGTAGCTCTTTCCATCTGTGAAATTTAAATAACCCCAAATTAATTTAAAATGTTAATATAGCAATCAGGATTTAATATACAGAGTGGAATATTTAAGTTGACTGGAAAACTAAGCGTTGTAGAAAGAAATGTGTTGAATAAAAGTTGCTTGATATTATGGGGGAAAGTAAATGCCATTAGTCGTGTTTTATTTTGAGGGCGTTGTGATGGTCATTTTAGCGACAATTTAATTTGACCCTATTGTAGATTCCCATTTAAAAAAATTAAACCCTATTGCTAATTTTCTTATAGGTAGAGGGGTAATACGGTAGGCTTTAAGCAATGGTCAAATATTTTTAGAGCTGGTTGCTATGTGGAGCATTCCATTCTCTTTGCATTTCCAGGACATAAAACACTAAACGAATAATGAATTTCCATTTGCGAAAAAATATTGAAAAATTAAAAAAGAAGCAAGGAATGTGTAGGAAATAGTTCACTTCATAAAAACAACGTATATGACAAATTGTGTGTTTTAAGAAGATCTACATTTTTTGTGTAGAAGAATTTTGTCTATATCTTGCTGTTTACCAGTTATGCAAAAGCCATTCAAAATGAAGAAGACTTTTGAGGACATTCCCAGAAAATTCAAGACATACGTTCTTTTTGTCATGAAAATATCTTAAATATATTTGACATTTTAATCAAAATCGTGACAGCCATTTTGAGAAAAATCAACATTTTCAAAAAATGTTTCATATAAAGAGTAGTCTGGGATGCAATTTTCCTGAAAATCTTTGTGTCGCATCTTTGAAAGATACTGAACCTGAATACCAAGTTTGGCATTTATCCGATTTTTCGTTTTTGAGTTATGTTGTTCACAGACACTAAGGCACACACACGGATCTTTTTCTAAAAGTGCTTTGGTTTGGATTCTGGGCATCGAAATTCTGGGTGGAATGCAATACTTCCCGTACTTACTATGTTTTTACAAAAAGTAAACATTACTCGACCATTCTGGCACAATTGTTCCACCGGTTTTAGGCTGAACAGCATTTCTAGAACTTGGAAGATTGTTAAATGGAGGTTAAGGAAGTCAGACGTTCCGCCGAGGTTTCACATCCTTTTGCGTGAATATGAGTGGACTTTTCACCCGTTATTATGAATAGCTTGGGTTTCCAAAATTGCAATTATAAGCAGTAAAGCGGGAAACATAACATTCTTCTACACTATTGTAGGTACAATAATTTCATCATAATTCATAATTCGGGTTCATAAAGCTACCCGTGCTTATTTACTATTGGGTAAACAAGATAATGTAATTTTATTTTGAACACAGAATAATACATCAGTTATTTTGATTGTGTCAAGGAACATAACATTTTCACAACATAAATAAGTTTTTAAAACAGCATTGGATTTTTAATATATTAATTGTTTCAGTGGCAGAAATGCTGTTCTGATTGACCGTTTTAGTTAAATACTGACAAATTGCCGACTTCTTACAAAATATGACTAACTTCAATAACTGGCTCTGCTTTCGGTCCTTATAAAAAGTGTTTTCTTTTCATTATATATTTTTGTTTCATATTTCGGTATTGAAATACACTGACTGCTCACTAAATTGAATTGTACCTTGTGTTCATTTAGGTTTCTGCGGTTCCTTTTTTTTGAAAAGAATCTTATCAGGAAACATAGGTTTTTTTCTTGAATGAAACATCCTGATCTTTAAGTTGCTCGTGTTTATTCGATATCTTTTCGTTTGTCCAAAGTGAATGGGAGAAGTAATACGTCCTTTGCTTTCAAGTTTTGGTCCTTTATTCAGAAGACTTCCTGAAGCATCACGATCACTAATAGAGCTTCTTCCATTTCTTTTCTTTCTCTCCATTCCTTATGCATCTTTCTCTTCCAACCCCCAACCACTCACTCTGTGTATGCCTTTCCGGAAAATTACTTTCCTATCCCCTTTATCTCTTATTAGAACTGTGTTCTTTAATGTTATTCTTTCATTTCTCTTGCTTGGTTCTTAAATTTTCTGCCCTCTGTCTCTGTAGTTCTGTCCCCATTTTGTGTTTTATTTGCTCTTTGAATTTTCTCTCTCAGATTTTCTTATTTCAGTAACGAAATTAAAGACAAGGTATATATAAAGCGGAATGCATAACTATTGTAACTCCATTAACTGCATTTAAATTAACCACCCTACAGCTCGATGGCTTGCTTATAGAAACCTCAAGCCTTCGTATACCAAAGCGTCATTCATATTAAACTGTTCTATTGGAAGTTACGTGCCGATAGGTGATAGTTTACCATCTGAATTACCAGTATGAAGTAGCAGCAACTGTATTTAATTCTTTGGCTAAGTAAGACTAATATAGAAGCCCAAAAACTGGTTAAACGTGCACGTAGGAAGCGAGGGAAAAGAATATAAATAACATTAATCACTTCAGAATCCATTACTTAAATAGAGAACCCCTAAGAAAAACATAAAATAACCTGTTCAGAAGATAAAGAAATATTACATACAATCCGGTAAACACCTACGTTAATAATTGCTTTGAGAGATTTTCTAACGTTATCAGTACATTAATAGCATAAAACTGTATTATAAATAACTACAGTTCTTAAACATTTGAATATCTCTGTTTCCTGTGTATCTATAAGGAAATGCGTAATACAGCTATTTCTGCAAAGGTTTATCTCAATTAAAATGTATTAGATAGAAAATAAGCTTTAGTAAGAAGAGTTTGTATACCTCACTAATATGCGACGGAGGGAGAGAAGGTAATGTGAATGTAACACATCAGATATTTTTTTCCTTTTAATCTATCATATTATAAAACTTTACAAATTAAGAGAAAATCACAGTGAAATTCATGCCACATTAAACGCAATTTCTTAAATGAAGACCTAAACACCAAGGTATATAAATGGGTTCTTAAAGTTAGGGGCCGCAGTTTTGAACTACTACCAACAGCTATGAATAATGAATGCGTATTTTAGGGACACATGTAAAAGAAACTTATATTTAGGAATTCTATATATTCTATGCAGAAATTTATAGTAGTACTTGTACTAGTTTCAGTTAGTTTCAGTTCTACTCTTTTACAACAAAACAATAGCATGGACCTCATTGCCGTGCATGCTTTTCCTTCCCTATAATGTAGCAATGTGTGTATAATACTAAATATATACTCACTATATATACATAGGGTGTACTTGTATGAATATGATACTAACATAATGAAGGAAGAAAAAAATAGTAAGAATTACAACTGTATTATAAACATATATAGACCTACGACCCTTACGAACTCGCTCTTATGTACCGCACCCTCTCTACCGTTCTCCAGGACAATTAACCTCCTTTGCCGAATCTTAGACAACCAAGAACCCATTTTATGACACCCCACGTCCAACATTACATCCAAGTAGGTCTCCAGAAACTGTGGTGGAGATATTTGTTTTCTTAGTAATTCCGTTTCTCTGCACACACCCAGAATATGATTCAATGTTTCCCTTTCATCACAGAGTGGACATTTGCGGAGGTAGTGAAAGCACAGAGCATTATATGATAGAATGCAAAGAATTGGCAGAATTGGGAAGAGAAGTATGTGAGGATAAATGGGAAAAAAACGGATGGGAAAATAGTAGCAATTAAAATGTTAATCGAAAAAGAAGAAAAGAAAAATAAGCGTATGGGGGAGTTTCTAAAGAAAGTAAAAGAAAATGGATTAGAAATGTAAGAGATAAGAAAGGCAGAAGGGCAAACGGGAGGAAGTGGATTGGCAATAGGCATTAAAGGCAATGGCTAGATGAACCATAAGGCCAGGGTGCCAGGCAAAAGGAGTAGTATAGCTGGCAAGAAAAAATGTGTACATAGGTTAAGTTAGTTTATAAGTGAAATACTGTAAAAAGAAAAGATTGTGTAGGAAAAATGCACAATTAAAGTATCTATCTATACCAATTTATATTTAACTAGAACTTTAGAACATGCTTTTCAAGTAGTTTTAAGGGTCCTATACATCGACATCAGAAAGCTTTACTCAGAGCTATTAATTACTATAGCTTTGTTAATTATTATTATTATTATTAATAATAATAATAATATGAGTCGTACTATTAGTTTCTATACTTTTTCAGATGAAAAAGTCTCATTTTTACCCCCGGGTAAGTTGTGTGGCCTCCATGGGAGTCTCTACTCTGTTTGAGAAGTACTGATTACATATATGCGCTTAAATTGACTGTACTCGATCATACGACGGTATGGTAATCATTGGCTTAGAGAGCACTGCATGCGCTCATCATTTTCTCGTACTTTAGTGTAAAAAGGTTGAAATAAATATTTTAAAATTTATACAAGAGCTGTGTTAGGTGCTATTTGCTTTAATACCCTAAGCTTGCTTTTTAATTCCACGGCAATACTGGGAGCGATGAGATTCTCTTTTTTCTCAAAACGTGGCTTGCAGCAAGTAATAGAGACGGATTATTGCAAATAAATACGTGATGTATTTGGTTTTATTTTGCACCTTGAGCTTTGAATATACAAAAGAATTATATGTTACATTGTTTTGCTACGACGCTATTCGCGTGTTGAACTCGATTTATATCTATTACTTGCGGCGAACTTATAATACTATATAGATTAATTGCACTCGAAATATCTGCTGTCGCCCTATACAACTAAGCACATTGGAATGTATTGCTGTCGAATTCTACCATGAACGGCAAATAATTGCTTGAATTCTAATAACAATAAGTTGTCTCCCGCAACGAGTGAGCGGACACGAAACGAGCGTAACTAAGTAACTTTCCATGCTTTTCTTTTAAAGTTTAATATCCTTTAGCCTAATAAGTGATATTGGACAATAAATGAATGAAATTGGCGAAATTATGCTCAAATGAGCTTAAAATTACCCGACATTTGTCTTTTCAGGATAAGAGAAAACCTCGGAAAAAACTTTATCCAGATAAATCACAAACTGAAATTCGAACTCGGGACCTCTTGAATGTGAGGACCTCTTGGACGACAATTCATGCATGAAGCTATCTGTTTGGCCTAAAATCTGTACGACCTTAAATATTTTGTATACTGGATTTTCTACAGGCTGTTGTTGGTGGTTGTTAAGTATAATTTACGACGCTTGTGCTTTTTTATATAAGTATTAATAATATGATTCTTAATTAGCTAAATGATTATGATATTGCGATTCCATGGCTTATTGTAGTTTTAGTACACATGCACTTAGTATGAACATTCATTGCACGATTTTACGTACACTGGATAGTACATATTATATTTTATATATACATATTATATTTTATATATATATATATATACAAAATATAAATGTCAAACACATGCCCCTAATATATCTTTACTAATTACATGCTCTTTAAATGCAGGGTTATTTATGAAGAACTGACACATTTATTTATTCCTTTAATTGTTTCAAAACAAGTTATTATACCTGAAATGCAGAGGAATTTTGGGAAATTATTTACCTCTATAGCAAGTGTTGAAAATGCCCTCCACCCTGCATAAGGCACAGCTCAACACGTCGTTCCATGTTACTGGCCACTTGTTGGAGGACTCTGTTGTCAATAGCTTGAATCTCCTGTGTAATGTTATGCTTCAGATCGTCCATTGTCTGGGGACGTGTGGCATAAACCTTGTCTTTTAAGTAACCCCACAGAAAGAAGTCCGGCGATGTCAAAACCGGAGACCTTGGTGGCCACAGCTTCTTGGAAATTATCCGGTCGATAAAGAAGCTTGCAATTAGTGCCTTGAATTCATTTGATGTATGGCATGTAGGGCCGTCCTGCTGAAAATATAATTGACTCAGCTCTACATCGTCTAGTTGCTCAGCAAAATCCATGAAAATCCGTCGGTACTCTGCAGTGTTCAAATTGTAAAAAAAAAAAAAAAAAAAAAAAAGTCCCACTATTCCCTGTGCGGATATTGCGCACCAAGCTCCGATTTTAACTGGGCATAGGTGCTTCATGAATAAAATGTGGATTTTCGCTAGCCCAATAGCGCGAGTTATTTGAGTTCACATAGCCGGATAAATGGAACATGTGATGGACAATATAGCTGGATTTTTTATAATGAACGCCTGAAACAGGTCGTCTATCCTTATCGTTCCTGTAACAATTTCGTTTTTTATTTATGGATGCTCTTTAACTAGTATGGTCCTTAGCGTCCCATTCTATATTGGGCTTGAAAGACTGGTAAGTTTGCTCAGAGGCCTCTTTATCAGGCTTGAGGTTCTTTTATGTCCCACAAATCTGCGACACGGGACCACCGCCTTTACTTCCCTTCCGAAGGAAGCCATACTAAGGATTTTTACGGCTGAAAAAAATCCATCACCTCTGCCGGCTAGCCTCTAGTTTCGGGAACTAGAGGCTAGCATAACCACTACATCACGGAGGACGACCCTGTAACTTTTGGACAAACGTAATCCTATACGGTTCTGTCACATTGAGTGTCTCCTGTGACAATCGTCTTAATGAATTTTTGGGTGACTAATACAGTCGCGCTCTTACGTCAACAACAACCGTGGGAAGCCTAGACGAACGAGTTTTGCCTTTTTCACTCACCAGATATCCAGTTGTTTCCAATTTGTTTACCAGTCCCAGTATTGTGTTTCTTTAGGGAGGATTCGAACACCAAATTCTCTCCGGTATGCCCTTTGAGTAGCTGTAATTGAGTTCGTAATCCGTATTGCCTTACAAGCAAGAGTCGTTCAATTAATGTGTACTCATTTTTACGTTGACTAGAACAAAACCTCAAAAAGAGCTACCGACACTAAAACTAACAATTACGAATAAAACATCAACATCTGCGAATCTAGTCAGACGGACTCGAAACTCCAGAACATTCTGCTTAATTTGGTGCTAAAATCGGAGCACTGAGTGAATTCCGAACAGAGTAATTAAAAAAATAAATGTGCTAGTTCTTCATAAATCACCCTGTATGATTCTAACAATTTACTTGCGCACTCTTCTTGAAATTATGAAGAACATTGCTACCTAGGGTTTGTACGAACAAAATAAAATTACTTGCTTCAAGGTAAATTGAAATTCCTGGAACTGACAACACCACTGCGTAGGTCGAAAAATCCACTTCTGCTAATGGAGTCACCTATATAAAGGTTTTTGTTTAAAAAAAGCGTTGTGTTCGTGGCAGATATTTCATTAAGTTCTTCCCACTCCATCCACAAAGTAGTAACGTTTATTTTATTTCCTAGTTGTGAATTTAATGCGAAGTTTTTACTTATTATTGCAAGTTCATTTGTTTCCTGCTGTACATTTAATTCCTTTTATTATTCCGTCAAGCAAGAGTAACCCACAAGAAAAATTGTTTTTTTCTATACATTAAATTTCTGTAAAAAATATAAAAAACACAGCACAGTAATTCGGTATAATGGTATCAGAACTGGTATCGTGATATCTTTTGAAATGTTTCATCCAAGATAGCAACCATTACATATTAGTTTACAGCAAATGGTTACAGTACGGAAGAAATGGCTAAGGTGAATGCTACCCTACCATTCTCTCTGCCCTATTCCCTCCTTAACTCTGAACTATGCCATAACTTTTTAAGCAACTTTCCACTTCGGCATCAAGAATAGAAAATGTTTGTAAACAATCATAGGCGATTTGTTAATAAATGTTATAATATCAACTATAGCTAGAGCTCGCGCTGAGGAAAGGAGGAATATCCCTTTATAAGAAACCAGCTTATAATCTAAGCATGTAGCACGGAAATACTGTCATTGACAGCACAGTTCCATCTGTCAGCGCTGCTTAATGGCGTGATGAATCTTTGATTGCATCACTCAGAGCTGTTACAATGGACAATTCACGGCAGTTAAGCTAACTAGTTAACTCATTATTGGAATGTACACACACTATTTTGACGACAGTCACCACAATTGAATTACTGGTTCCACTGATCATCATTGTATCTCAATGCTTTTGAGGGAGCTCTGTATTTCAAGATGAAATTGTCATTAATAGCTACTAGATTAGCTATCATAAATGCGATGAATTAATTACAATTTACAACCCAAAACGTAGTCCTGCGTGTTTTAAATGAATCTATTAATCTTTTTGGCTATGCACTTCTTAGCGAGGGATTAAAACCTCTATTTTGCCAATGTTAAATGTACTAAATGTATTAATCCATTATTCAGAAACCTCTTGATATCAGACAAAGTTATGCAGAATAGATGCATGCCCTTTAAAGTTCACTTGTTTACGTTTATCTTAAAAGTTTATTTATTCATGAAGATAGTATTTTGATCCTAATTATAACCAGAGAGAGGGGTTTTAGTATGTAAACATCAAGTTAAGAACGCAGTTGGTGCCGAGGGAAGGTGGAAGCGACTGCGACCGTGCAATGTTTTCTGTAAACAAATTTGATGAACAGTTGAAGGCACTATACCCTGCTTCGAAAGTAAGAAAATTAGGTTTAATGAGTAGTATTAAAAGAAAGCAATGTGTGTTTAGCCAATGATAGTGTGCAATTAGTTTATGAAAACTACGAAGCAAGCATTTAAACGTTGTACATTTTTACAGTAATAACCGCGCTTATTTCTGTATGATACAGATCCACAAAAAATTCTGATCTGTAGTTTGGGGCTAAGATGTTAAAGGTCTACTTTTCTCATCGTTTCTTTTTAATAATGTCACACGTTTCTTGTGCTTAATTTCATTGCATTATAATGTTGTTTAACATGACGTTTTAAACGTCTTTTGAGCTCTGTGTTAAATCTGATGGATTCGCCATTTGTGCTGAAGTGTTCTCTGCAACATTCCACCACAAATGATGCCAATTCGGCTTTAGGCATATTGCCACAGCTCTCCACTGATATATATTATGCAACAAATAAATGGAACAGTTGCTAGAAACCGGCTGATGGGAGGTGAGGAGTGTAACCGCCACAGTACCTGGCGTCACCTATACTCCGTGCGGTAACAGGATTGCTCTGTTTCCTTACTAAAACACCTTTGCGTGATATATTTCTATTACAATTCATGAGTAATAACAATTTAAAAATAACCAACTTAAGCGATTTTTTATCATCCTAAAATTTAATTTGGCCATGTTCAATTGTTTCCGAGAAAACGGGTCATTTATACCATAACATTTCCATTCACAGAGAAAGCTATTCAGAGCAAGTAAAACACATATATTCTGGAAATAAAGAAAACATGACTTGAGCATATAGCTGTCATAATTTACAGTAGTACCAATTGGTATTACAAAACTACACCTAAAATATGTTCTAAGGTTTACCTGGCTATTCCAAAGTATGTAGAAATTACGAATTGTTTCTGGGAAGTGGTGCAGAATTCAGAATGCAAAACGAAGAATGCAGTACAATTTTTAAAAATATATTTAAAATAAGTATAAAAATAAATCAAAACCAAGAGGAAATGCCAATTAATAAGACTGCATAATGCACTAAAACCGTCCTCCTCTTAGCAGTTTTCGCCATTTCGTCTTCACTTAAACAAATCAAATTTTTAGGCTTTTCAAAATGGTTCCATATATATGAATCACCAAGACGTAAATGTACACATGACTTTAAATTTTGCGTGCATTCGCAACATTTGGTATACAGCGCTGTGATTTTATTTAGTAGGTATTTAAAAAGATACAAATTGTATACATATATTAGTATTTATTTTGTTAATATTATTTATTTAACATGTTTCCTAGTACTTACCTAGCTCTCTCGCATTTAAATAATACCACCATAAACTGGCATGTTATTGCATACTTCAGCATGTATGCTACTATGAAGTACCTCTACCCATTAACGCCGCTTTGTTCGCCCGACGGACCGACCGTCTGTTCTCCATCCGAATGCATAAAACGACTATCCAACCGCGAAACATTTTATATAGGCTGTTGCAAAACTCAGCACAAACTTTTAGGGGTTATAGACGGTTGGTATAGCAAAAATTAAATAAATTGTGTTTTATTTATGGACGCTCTATACCTACTATGGTCTTAGCGTCCCATTTTATATTGGGCGTGAAAGACCGGCAATTTTGCTCAGGGGCTTCTTTATCAGGCTTGAGGTTGTTTTACGTGCCGTAAATCTACGACACGGGACCACCGGCTTTACTTCCCTTCCGAAGGAAGCCATCTAAGGATTTTTACGCCCGAAAAATCCATGGCCCTCCGCCGGATTTGAACTCGCGACCTTGGGAACTAGAGGCTAGCACGGTACCACTAGTCCACTGAGGACGATCACCTTGATATAAGCCATCTATAGTTTCATAAACTTTGAAGTTACGAAATGGTTTTCTTTTTAATATTAGAGTTCGTACATACAAATAAACAAATCTAATACAAACGCTGTGTCGATTTCCACTCTAAAATAGTTAATTTCTGTTCCCCATGCGCAAGAATAGATTCGATTGCGGTATTTTCAAGGTAATGAGCTTTGCTTTTTCTGTAAAAAAATGCTCCATCAGTAAGGGCCAGTGCTTAATTGGCACGTGCATTTTCATATGGAAAATCATACTTATCAGGGAGACAAAATAATGGTTAGCTGTAGTAATAGTGAGGTCATTGGCGGGCTGGGCTATTAATCCTATCGTGCTGAGTTCAAATGCTGCCCAAGCGGTAACATTTTTTAAACAGATGATTGGCGAACTTTAGAAGTGAACCCAATTTTGATTTCTCGCGTTACTTCTCAAATCGAGTGCATGTTAACGGAGGTATTCACATTAAATGTTTGAGCATATCATGAACACGATTACCTGTAAGTAGCAGCAATTCAGAGGATATTTATCAATGGCGTACTGAATCGTTATTTATTTTGACCTATTGCAATCAAACTCAAATTGCCATAAGTTTCCTATATCAAAGTGCTAGCCTAACACTCCTGTGTAACACTTGAAATTTTATCGGTTCAAATTCGCAACATTCCGTATTTAGGAGTTCAAAGAACATCTGCGACACTTGAAATTTCACTGAAATCGGTACAAAATTAAGCGTGGTTTAGATGGTGAACCTCTTGCATATTTAAAATTTTTGGGCGATCCACTGCGCTCATGGAGTTTAAATTTTAAACACGAGTTGAAAACAAAAATTTCCGAAACATTACAAGTTTGGTTGAAATCGCTACAAAATTAAGGGTAGCTTTGCTAGCTAAAAGAAATACTGCAGTGAAATACATACGCCATTGACTGCAAACCAACACAAATAAAAAATAAACACACACGTTTTTTTCCATTTATATTACATTTTAATTACCACTAAATGTAATACGATTATAATGGAATCCACAGCAATGACTGAAGCATTGCCGGCCCTCGAAGCCGTGGTCGCTGAAGTTTATATCTCCGGCGCTTCGCCAAGCTGAGGGTCGCGGGTTCGAGTCCCGCCATGGGCATGGATGTTTGTATGTGTATGAGTCGTGTAATTGCGCTGATAATCGGTAGAGAAAACAGTAAAAACACGATATAAACTGGGTAAACAAGGGACTTTTAAAAAAAAAATAGGCGCTGTTGAACTCGTCCTCCAAAACGTTACTGTGTGGCGTAATGTTTTATGCTCTCGCTTATTACATGGGACACTGGGTAGCGGATGCTCACCGGAGATTAAAATTCTAATCTTATTAAGTCTTAAATGGGTTAAAATTATTTTCTGTTATCTGGAAATCGAACATGGGGTAATAGCTACACCTTTTATTTTAAATTTATTGTAATACATTAATACTTTCTAAAACATCTCAGGTTCTTTGGCATAGGCCGGATAAACTCGTTTAAAATACATTTAAAAGTAAATAAAATATTTCGAAATTTAATGGATTTACAAAACAACCTTTAACACAACTTAACGGTAAAATTCAACTTATGGAAAAAGCAATATTTAGAGTAATTAGTATTTGTCGAGACGTAAATTATGGATGATTTTTACGAATTCATATATCTAATAGCGTTATTTGAATTATATTAGCTTCTCATGGATAGTGAGAAAGCTCAGGGGTAAATTGCCTTACTTGCACCTGAATTAGTGACTGAAGTGGTCTTAGATGTCCAACATATGTTCCTGGGTGTCTTACAGATGGCACTGCATCTCATTCTGACTTTAACCCAATGCTGGCAACATATGAATAATGCCACCGAAGCCGGTAAGATACTCAGCCTCAAGGCGTAGCCGAGAGACAGAGCCTTCAGCCTCAAAGCGTAGTCGAGGGATCTGCGCGTCTAAAACTCGAATGATTCACGTTCGCAGAAACAACAGCACATCACATATTTAGTGCATTTCACTTTTTATTTAGGTTGGCAGTACCCACTTTGCTTGTGATTTATCGGAAAAATGACTACGTTTGTTGTATTTCTGACGCGATTTGCCTATATAAATAAAACACCTCAAACGGGCGGGCAGGTGGGCAACAGATATAGAAGAGACCACATGTTCTAAACTCGCTCCTAAGGTAATTTATTCACTTCCTTATAAGTAATTAGGTCGGTGCAAGTAAGGCAATTTTGCCCCCTAACAGCTACGCAAATACAAGATGTTTAGGACCTCTGCGTCAAACTCTGAGGAACAATGGATCTCGCAGAGGGAAGCATTTCTTGTCAAGCAACCACCATCCTCCGAAGCATTACAGAGGATCGTTACCTTGTTTGAAGCGTATCCAACAAGATAGGTTGAGAGCCACAACCTTTGACCCTCTATTTACAACCATAGCAATAGTTTACAACCGCTCAATCAAGTGACATCACCTCTTTCTTGTCCGTTACGTCTGGTTAGGTTTGGTAGGTCTGAGACGTATGCCCGATTTAACTCAAACGGGGAAGCAAAACTAAAGGTCCCGGCAGATGATCAAGGTTTCCAAGCCAGGTGTTTACGGAATATTTTGTTGACGATGTCTAACGCACATTGCATGAGGGTTCTCAACAATCCAGATATGGCTGTTCTTCTTGTTAAAGTATCCGTCGCGTGTGAAGCAGGCCTCACCGGTAAACAAAACGTGCGCGGAAAGTGTAGGATCTGCGATACTTCGTTGCAGAAACCATTGGACAAACTGAACGCGAGTTGCGAAGTCGTTCAGCCCCAGTCCCTGTACTTTCTGGAGGTGGTATTCACAAACAGTTAAATTGGGCTGTGTGTCTCACACGTACCAAAGTCAAAGTGTACTGGCTGTGCCTCTGAAACATATCCTATCGGATACGCTTTAAACAGGGGTGAATAACTCCTTAACACAAGCACTAAGAAACCACAGTTCCGTACTGTCCCTCGCCACTGTATAACAAATTGCACCTCATTTGAAACCAAAGAATGAGTAAATGTGCCTGAACTGTAATAATAGTTACATGAGCTAGCATGGTTAACTAGTTATAATTTAATTTAATTTAATTTAATTTACGCTGACGCTGAAATAGTTTCGAGCCTGTTAAGAAACATCCTCTAACTAAGATAATGACTGATAATCAAGCCTATAAAGAACTGCTTTGCAGAAATAAAGACCAAAAATATAATGCTTAATGTCGAGTGCAAATGTCAAATAAAACAAAAAGGCTAGCTGTACAAACAAAATTCCTTAAACGGAATAAATAAATTTTAGCAATTTAATGAAATGAACTGAACTGAAACTTAAGGCTTTCAACACGTTCATATAAAATGTAAAAATAGCAAAACTTCAATACCTTTGAAACATAAGTGTATATTACACTTATGGCAAAAGTTATAGAGACCAAGGTAAAAGTTAATTCTTAAAGCAGGCTAATATATTTTTGAAGAGGTGATCAAAAGCACAACAAATTCTGTAGTCATCTTCTTTATGTTTAAAGACCGATATCACTATACAAATGGAACACTGTGTTAATGCAGAGAAAGTCTTTTAAATAAGTATAGTGAAAACTCCACACACCATGATATCACTACTTTCATGTCAGGAACCCTAAATTTATTAATACTAGTATCCTTATAATAAAGTGCATAAATATAAAATAATGAAAACTCTGCACTTTATTTGCCACTGAGTGGAATTTCAATAAAGTGAAATTAACTGAGCGTTCACATAAAGCTAAAACAATAAGTTTTAGAAGTGCCATTATAGGAAAATCAAAAGCACCCTGCATGGAATAGTTTACAGTTTGAATAAGAAACCCTGGGTAATATCCAGGCAATAACTATATATTAACTATATTCAGGAAAACCCTGAATAGGCCACGACCTTTAAGTAAACGTAAATGCGTTACGAAATAATTTTAAATTTGGTAGGCACAAACTCGAACTAATTAAAGAAACTATAAGTTTGTACCATGGCGCTATAAAGGGACCATTTAAATAAGCACAAAACTAAGCTATACTCAGTGCTGCGTAAGATCATATTAGATAATATATTTACGCATTAAATAGCCAAGCAGATACATATCATGGTGCCCAATATGACTTCCTATTCCCTTACAACAAAATGTAATTATATAACTGTTACGAAAAGATAAAGGTAAAATGAAAGACCCAGTAAACTTGGACTCGCCGAGCACACATACTCAAAATATAATCCCGACTCACACATATAAATATATTCATTTGCATAGAAATTTAGAAAAGTAGGTTCTCGATGATAATATTAGTAATATGTCTGCCGGCTACTTCACCTTTTGTATAAAAAAACTAAATAATGTTAGAATTAAATTACGCGAGAGAGCTGAAAATTGCAGCATTCGCCAGTTAAAACGTCTTCTAAATGTACTTCCAAGCAGTGGCTGGTCTTAAAAAAAATAAATAAAATAACAAGCCGTATTTGAATTTACCTAACACCAGAATACTTCACTGCTTACGCTTGCGAATGAAAGTCAGTGAAACGATCAATCAGAAACTACTGGTACGAAAAATTTACAAAATAACAAAACAGAGTACATAAATGTCTTTACCTTTTTACAAATACGGCCTACGACATAAAAACGCGAACTCTCAACATCTTCAAAATGGCCAAGGGACGACCTCAAACATTCATGTCTCCCGTAAATTACTGCTTCTGGACTACAAGAAGATTTCAAAGAAATCCCCTGAGTAAGTGTCGCAAGACCTGGCTTCCAGCACAGACAGACTGCCGTCTCTCTCACAACCGATGGCTAAGGCTAACAAAAGGTGAAGAGCTATTTACGCGCGGCTTGGTGGGAAAATCGAGAAACATGCAAGAAGGTACTGGAGCAATATACGGATGACGCGGGAACTATCATCGCGAATTGTTTAGCGTATGTATCAAATAGTATAGTATCGATATAATATATAACGGCACAGTATATCTACGATTAACAACGCACACCACCCTCGTATACAAAAGTGATTCTTCTATTAGCTACCGTAATCACCGGTCATAGGATTTTAGGAGCATTAAAGCCAGGATGAAAATAAATACAAGCTGAACTGTTACTAGGCTTTAGGCTGGCACGTCGCATGTAACAAATCATCCCCCATCCCTTGCAGACAGTGTTCACCAAGCCATGTTTCCCTGCCGTCAGTGACCTTTGGCCACTGTTGTTTACGTTCTTTGTATGGACATTTGGTTTGAATGTAGATAACTGGATACCAACTGCTTAAGAATTCGTATGCCCGGTAATCACCATACATATTTTCCTACAACTGGTTTCAGTTTAGGCAACATGGATTTAATCACATGCAATATTCATAAGCAATAATCTGCTATTTATATCACGTGTCGATTTCTATTAGCAAGCCATCTTATATGTAGAGAAGTAGTGTATAGTCTTACAAAAGTAAACCTATATCTAGGAATAAAACAACAAATATTTCGTAAACGGTTAGTTTTACATAAACATTATAGTGTTAAAATGCATTAGCCGTTTTATCATTTTCCTAAAGTAATATTTTGTCCATATTTTATGCTTTAACACCTAAAGCATTCGATAATAATGTGAAGGAATTAGCAGACTATTTACATAAATTATATGACAATTTTTTTTATTTTATCTGTCACGACAATATATCATTTGAATTTATTAATAATTTCTGATAAGATAATTAAAGTGTTCAATAGAAAAGTTGTATGAATTGTAAGAATTTCATAAAAAATATTGTCTTGCATCCTTGAAAGGATCTTGACAGAGCTATGGAATTTATACTTTTCCACCATAAATTTTTACTTTCCCTACTACGTATACTAAGTAAGGGAAGTATTGCATTCCACCCAAAAATTCCATACCGAGATTTTACCGAGATTTTAGGCCACCTGAATCCATAAAAATAATTTTTAGTAAAATGTCCGTGTGTGTGACTGTGAACAGCATAACTCAAAAACGAAAAGTCAGATAAAGGCCAAACTTGGTATTTAGATTCAGAATGTTTCAAAAACGCAACACAAAGATTTTATAGAAAATCCCCAGCCCAGACTACCCTTTACATGAAATATTTTCTGAAAATTTTAATTTTCTCAAAAATGGCTATAACGATTATTATTAAAATATAATATGTTTAAGATATTTTCATGAGAAATAAAACGTATATGTTGAATTTTCTGGAAATATCCCTAAAAGCGCTCATTCTAAGTGACTTTTTCATAGCTGGTAAACCGTAAGAGATAGACAAAATTTTACTACATAAGAAATGTAAATCTTATTAAAACACAGAATTTATGTCACATACATTTTTTTTTTTTTTTTGCCGAGTGATTTTCGAGATATTTATTATGTTTTCGTTTGAATTTTCCAATACTTCTACTTATTCTCAAGTGGGAATTCGTTATTCACTTTTTATGTCCTGGACATGCAAGGAGAATGGAATGCTGCACATAGCAACCAGCTCTTAAAAGATTTGACGATCGCTTAAAGCCTAGCATATTTCCCTTGCACCTACAAGAATATTAGCCATAATTTTCTGCAAATGTTCATATGGAGTAGATGGAGAATAAGCGTTTGTAAGAATAGTTTGCAAAAGACTAGAGAAAGTCATGTGAGTGTAACATATGAGATTTATTTTGCTATGATGTCACAAGTACAAACACGGCCCTTCTACTAAAATTGTTTGCACTTCAAAACGTGTATTTATTATAAAATTCCGTTGTCGAGATTTTTAGTGGAATGCAAATCCGCCAAAACTCGGCTGCGGCGAAATAAAAATAGCAATGAAATGGCAAACACTTTTAGTCAGACATCAAATGTCAGTTTTTAGATTCTGTTGTTGAAAAAATTTGGTATTAACGCTAAGGAAATTGCGAATGTAGAATCACGAAACGTGCACAAATTAAGAAAATACTCACACTGAACAGCAGTCAGCGTTATTGATTGGTGTAATGCGTGTAAAAACGGTGGAGATGAGGTAAATGTATAGATTTCTCATAGAGTACAAATAAGTTACACTTTAGTAGAAATCATGGTTTTCTCCTTCACTTCGTACTCAGCCTCCTCAACTCTTCCCGTTTAATTCTTTGTCTCTAAATATGATTCACATATTTTCCTAATGGCTCTAGACCGAAATGTTTTCCTACCCTGAAACTTATTTCCATTCAGTATTACTTATAAAACTATTTGATTGTCTGTCTAAAATTATTAATTGAATTAATTGTCATTCCAATCAAAGCAAGCTATTTCAGGTGCACTGATTATAAGTGCCACTTAGTGGTGTTGAATCAGTATGATAAATAAAATCTCATATATAACACTTGCTTACTAAATAGACGTAATGACTGCAGACTAATAAACTAAGTAATTCGACAGATTCACAGTAAATAAAGTATGTGCGTTTCTTAAACAGATCTTGTTTGTAAACGATATACTTAAGATTAATATTAATACCCTACAGAAATCTGCACCAAAATTAACATTTAGTCCTGAAGCATCTAAAAAGACCCCACTCTAATGTTATGTAGTGAAGCTCTGAATACAGAAATCTTTTAATGGTTTTCGAGTAGGTAGGCAATTTTCTTTAATTTTATTTCTTTTGTTTAATGGATGAAATAGAAATATATCACGTGAGAGAAATATGTCCAGGTTAAACCCAGAATCTACTCAGTCAATAATTTTCACGGTTGAAATTATTTTCTGTTCTTGATAGTCAGATGAAATTTCAAGAGTATTCGTGATTGGAACTGCGTCAATGCTTTCTCCAACACATTGAACCCTCCTAAACTCCGAAAAACCGACATCTCATCCCACTGGAGACCATAATTTCTTCCTTTACCTCCATTGTGATGCTAAAAGCACCAGCACACCTACAAGCAGGTGTCTCTTCGACTTCCCTGATCCACTGTTCATGGGCAATCAGCGTACTCTACGTCGTCACCGCACGCCACATAACCGAGAGCTTCTGAGGCACTTGCGCCGCGAAGTCCGTCACCGTTTACGCGAACACAGAGTTCGAGCGTGGGGAGACGTGTGGCAGATCGCTAAACGACTCCGTAACCGACGAGGTCTGTATATGCCCAGCCTATGAACTCCAAGCCAAAACAAACATGTTTGCCGACTCCTTGACATCATAAATGAATGATGGTGACACCTCCTAATAGTTCAAGGTACTCCATACCTTTGGTGCCTCCCCCTTCCCCAACGAGGCATCATTAGACTTCGGTGTCTCAATCACAATAGTCCGCCGAATCTAATGGGCTCATATTGCGAAACTTCGTTGTCTTTTCTTTCTCTTTGTGACCAAGATGTTCAACATGTATCCACGAGATTGTAGGGTAGCCCGAGTGATCTGAGTTTAAAACTGGGAAACAATCCTGCCCATCCCTCATCAGCCTCCTGTCTGTCCTCTCGAAGGTTTGAGAGGCCTGCCCGCCTGTTCCCACTACTCGTAGGTAGTCAAACTATTCTCAAACATTAGTTTGGGTTACTACTGGGCACTCGTTCTCACATAGCTGATGGTGTGATGAAGGGCTTTGCCTGATTTCTAGAACAACTCATTTACGCTTTGCTAGGCGTCGGGAAGGCCTCTTTACGACCTGGCATGCGAGTCTCCTGCACAAGCTCACTGATCTAAAACCTTCGGCATAAATAATATAACTGATACACTCACATATACCAAACTGTGTAATTTTGTTGTCTCAGCAGTGAGAACATAAACACGAAAGCCAATAAGAGGCTAGTCTCCCAAGGCTCTGAGGTCTCCCATGCTCTCCAATAACCTGAAACGCAGTTATTTCCAGCCTGTATACAGTGAAATTTAACTGATTCATGGACAGATATGGATAATTAAATTCGCGTTTTTATATCACCTTCTGTGCAGAAATAAGAAAAACTGCAGAAACTGGTGGACTTTTTGGCGTATTTATAACTGCCAAGGAGTTTACACGCCTTAGTTGCTATTTATTTTTATTAAATACTAGGTAAATGAAAGCAATTTACGTTTAAGTTAGCCTGATTTCATAAATTTTAGTACTTCCACTATGTAAAAGGCTGCTAACGATTGGGTTAAGAAAGCCACACGTATTGTGTTGAAGCTTTCTATTCTTCCTTTGTGTAATCCTATCAAGTTCGTACAAACACCAGTACTTTTGTGATTCCTTTAATTTTTCTGGAATATCATCCCAAAAAGCGATTTTAGTTTGACTATTTCTTTAATATATTAGGCATATACTTGCATTAAACAATCATAAATCTTATATATATCTTTAACTCTTAAAGATGTGCTAGCATAACGCCAGCAATGTCTAAGTAAATTTATCTAAATCAGAGAATCTGTTAGAATCAGCCATAAGGACTGATATTTAGATGCAAGAAAGATAAGCGTTTTAAGAGAATATGAGTATAAAAAATGTGTGATATGCCACAAACGATTCCGCTGTACGTGACAGCATCTATGACAACAGTTATCGGTAATGCCACATTGAAAGTGAAACTCGGTACAGGTTTTTGTCCTCATGGGACATGGGAAACTTGTGTGAAACACCACGCGACAATAAATCAGTTTCATCCATCCAAATTTTGTATCCACACAGATTATGACGAGCAAGAGAAAATTTCAAAACTACTTCAACAGATTCCAGATCAATGTTGTAAGCACTTACCAATGTATTTGTGGCAGTGAAAGGACAGATTAACATTTATTATTTGACTGCCTGATCTTTGAAATTAAAACGTATTTCTTTATTAATCACCTATTTTACTATAAGAATCAACTTAGTGCAATCTCTGCATCATTTAGTTAAAAAGTAATTTAGTTACAGTAGCTTCTTATGTTTTATTCCACATATTCATGCTAAATTGTAATGTTATATTTATTTGTATTTTATTTACTTTTTATCTTATTGTAAACTATAACCCTAACATACGAGATATATAACATGTAAAACAGGCTTGACAATTGAAAAAATAAAAAGAAAATCAGTTTAGCTTTCACGCTAACATGTTAACCTACAAAAATCAAGAAAATGAGTACATCCTCGGCCCCTTTGTAAGTTTAAAGACCTACTAAACAACAGCCAGATGACATTCACAACGTGTGAAGATTTTGTGAAATTTAAGTAGTATATTTCGTTTTATATACAGTTTTATATCTCCTCTGCTGCCATTGTTAATTAGGCTTTCTCACAAATCAACTAGATTATGTCACTTTGTTTGGGATGTACACTATTGCTTTATCTGAAATCTGAGATACGTCCCTTTTGCGCAATAAACTGGATATAATGATAACTACCCCCACCAGAGGTTATGGAATTTGAGTTCTGAACAGAAACACAGGGTAGAAATTTAAATTCTAGACATTTAGGATGATCTAAAATTACAAAACACTCCTCAATCGGGAAATGATATTTTGCTATTGAATTAACTAACATGTTATGATTTCTGATACTATATTAAATTGTTTCTATCGCTTTCTTCACTTTCATGATATGACTATGTATTTTATTGTCCTTGAAATTTCACTGCACACCTTTTATACAAAATGTTACTTTATGTGCAATGCAAACTAACTCTTTAAAGACAATCAAAATTCTTTGCATGCTTTACTAAGTTTAATTTTGATTCATTCTGCCAACAATTTTGTATACTGACTATTCTGAGGTAGGCCTACAACATTTACTGTCACCAAAGTATAATTTAAATGGATATTTTTACCCGATTACCCATATGAGGCAGACGGTTTAGGTGGTGTCCAAGATAAAGCCAGCTATAGCCCTCGTACTATCGATGTCCTTGTAACACTCTGCTATTTATTTTTATTAAATACTAGGTAAATGAAAGCAATTTACGTTTAAGTTAGCCTGATTTCATAAATTTTAGTGCTTCCACTATGTAAAAGGCTGCTAACGATTGGATTAAGAAAGTCACACGTATTGTGTTGAAGCTTTCTATTTTTCCTTTATGCAATCCTGTCAAGCATTTAACCACTTCTTGGAGAAAGTCTCCGCCAAGACGTATGTAGCTCTACTGGTGGAAATGCTAGCAGATTCTTCTTTAGAAATGCTAAGCATAATTACCTAGCCTAGACAGATTAAATTGCAGCGATGACAAAATTATTAACGACTACGAAATTATTTCCCCTAGTTAACTCTGCTGCTTTGTGACGGTTAGGTGGTGGTTACAGCTATTTGATTTGTCGTTCTTAAACTTTCTATCATGCGAAGTAACGAGAAAATATAACTGTTCTGCTACAAATACTTTGTGAATACTTGTTGAATATGCGGTGTTCTAGAGCTTCCTACCATGCGACTGTTCTGTTTCAAAGGGATATAAAGTGTTCTTTCCTGTCCGCCGTTCTAGAGCTTTCTACCATGCAACTGTTCTGTTTCAAAGGGATATAAAATGTTCTTTCCTGTCCGCCGTTCTAGAGCGTTCTACCACCTAACCCTTCTGTTGCGAATACTTGTAAATACTTGTTGAATTTGCGGTGTTCTAGAGCATCCTACCATGCGACTGTTCTGTTTCAAAGGGATATAAAGCGTTCTTTCCTGTCCACCGTTCTAGAGCTTTCTACCATGCAACTGTTCTTTTTCAAAAGGATATAAAATGTTCTTTCCTGTCCGCCGTTCTAGAGCGTTCTACCACGTAACTGTTCTGTTACGAATATTTGTGAATAAGCGGTGTTCTAGACCTTCCTATCATGCGACTGTTCTGTTTCAAAGGGATATAAAGTGTTCTTTCCTGTCCGCCGTTCTAGAGCGTTCTACCACCTAACTGTTCTGTTACGAATATTTGTGAATAAGCGGTGTTCTAGACCTTCCTATCATGCGACTGTTCTGTTTCAAAGGGATATAAAGTGTTCTTTCCTGTCCGCCGTTCTAGAATGTTCTACCACGTAACTGTTCTTTTCAGAAGATCTGTGAAGACTTGTCTGTCCGCCGTTTTAGAGTGTTTTCCTATATCTGTTTTTCTACGCTGCCCACAGCGAGTTAACCATGTTCAGTGCAAATATCCCTCCACGTAACAGGTCGCGTGTTTTTGACATAACTGTCAGTAGGGATACCTACCGGTCGTGTAGGTTGCCACATGAACATAAAATACGAAGTAATCGTGTTTTCTTTTACGATGTTTTATTATATGATGCATGGCTTACTAAAGTGGCGCTAATATAATCACCACAAGCGAAAGCAAAAATATTTTAGTATAATAATCTCATATCATAAGAGAGAATACGAAGGGAATAAATTATAATTAGAAGAGACTTTAATAGCTTGCTGAAAATGTCACCAAAATCTTGTAAAACACTTACATATAAAATGATTGTGTAAATCAGTTTCTCTTATGGTATTCAATTAGCCAAAGAGCTTAATTTTGCTTTGTCAATATTTCTCGCGTGTATAGATTCCATTTAGAAGTCGCTATAACATAAAATTATACTGCTGGCTTTTATATATATATATATATATATATATATATATAAAAGGATTGGAATGAGTGAAGGAAACAGCGACAGCTGTAGCAATTGCAAGTGATGCAGGATAGGGTCCTGGGGATGAAAACATTCCAACAGCTAAAGAGGTACCTTTGTTTACCAAAGTGCTATGAGGTTATGAACTTGAGGCAGTGTTTAGTTTATAGTAGGTACTAAACTGTTGTCCTCTCCATAGGATTTAACTGCAATTATATATATATATATATATATATATATATATCCGGTTTTACAGTGTATACAAACACTTTTCCACTTTTCCGGTAACCAAAACTACAGTTTTTAACATCTTCCTATCACTTTTCTCCATTCTTGCCTATTAGACCATAAAACTTGCACAATTTTCCAATCCATCATTGCCCATCTAATTGCTTGAATCCACGTGCTTTCGATTTTCAGTCACCTTTCTCTCCTCCTTCCTGTGGCGTCCACTTCTTTTGGGCAACCTTTAATCTTCCATTATTTTAGCATAACTATGCCATTCTAATTTTTTGTGTTGAATAAGATCCAAAATTGAATTTTTAACACACATATTTTCTTAGACAATCTCATTTCTCATTTTTCTTAGATATCTAGCAGATCTCCTCCAATAATCCATTTCTGTTACCAATACTTTTCGTTTCAACTGATAGGTCATAGTCCACACGTCGGAGCTTAGGTTATAATACTTCTAACTATTGTTTCAAGAAATGTAGTTTAAGTTTCTTTTGAAACCTGTTTATCCCATAATATACCATTCAAATTTGATAATGCATGCTCTCTTGAGCTCATCTTTAATCTTATTTCATTTTCTTGTTTCCCATCTTGTGTAATCTGTACTCCCAGGTATTTATATTAGCCTTGTGTTTAATTATCCGTTTACCAATACCAACTCTTGATAAAAATCTCCAGTGGGCATGTATTTGGATTTATACATATTTACCTTGAGGCTCCATTTGTTGTATACTTCAATTAATTTCCTTGTAAGATACTCTACGCCTTCTTGGGCCAGAATTAACGGATCATCCGCAAATTGCAGGAAGAACGAGATTTACCGGAAATATATGTTTTGAGGCACCCTGAATCCAAAAAAGAAACATTTTTAGAAAAAGGTTTGTGTGTATGTAAGTGTCTGTGTGTGTGTGTGTGTGTCTGTGAACATCATCTCAAAAACAAAAAGTGGGATAAAAATCAAACTTGGTATTTAGCTTGAGTATCTTTCACAGATGCGGCACGAGGATTATCATGAGAACCCCCCTACCCCTTTACATGGAACATTTTTCGAAAAATTTTGTTTTTCTAAAAACGTCTAACGATTTTGGTTAAAATATCATATGTTTAAAATATTTTCATGGCAAATGAAATGTATATCTTGAATTTTCTGGGAATGTCCCGAAAAGTCCTCTTCATTCTAAATGACTTTTGCATAACTGGTAAACTGTAAGAGGTAGACAAAAATTACTACACAAAATGTGGATCTCGTTAAAACACACAATTTCTGTGTGTTATTATTAAACACACATATTACGTTCATATACATCTTTTATTCGGGAGTGAAACAATTTCGAGATATTACTTGTTATTTGTTTGAATTTTCCAATACTTATTATTCTTCTCTAATGGGAATTCGTTATTTGTCTTTTTATGTCCTGGATATGCAAAGAGAATGGAATGCTCCACATACCAACCAGCTCTTAAAAAGATTTGACTATCGCTTAAAGCCTACCATATTCCACTTGCGTCTACAAGAAAGTTAGCAATAACATAGTTTCTTCAAATTTTTATCTGGATTAACATGAAGTAGATGGAGAATAAGGGTTTGTAAAAATAGTTTGTACAAGAGTTGACAAAGTCATTTGAGTGCAACACATCAGATTTTTGCGCTTATTTTTCCAAACTTCTATAGCTGTTTCTGTGTAAATTTTAAATAACGCAGAAGATAAATAGTATTCTTGTCCTAATCCTTTATTAACACGAAATCCACTTGAAAATACTGTTGACTTTTACTTTGGGAAAAAAAATTGCTTAATGGCGATAATGCTTCTGCTCAAATTAATGCTTGTTTTCCTATATTTAATTCATATAGTCATTTTTATTTCTAACCGAAATAATTTACATTAGGTTTACGATCAACTTGCTATGAAACGCATTCCATTAGTTTCGAATCCACACTTTCAGACTCTGCAAAGAGTAAGTAATAATTCAGGACCTCTAGGATGAGAAGTTAGCAGACTGACCACTCGACTTCAGTGGTATTCCCATGGATTTTATTTCTTTACTGAAACTTTAAGCCAAAGAGACATTCACGATTTCATCTATATGTTCAGAATTCAGAGACAATAACTTAAAGCAAGAAAAGGAAAAGAAAAGAAGGGAAACATCCATCGGAAACCGAACTCGGGATTTGCGAATTTACTAAATATCACACTAATCACTATGACGCAGATGTAGTGTAAGTGCTTACTCTTTTATGTTGAAACTATGATTTTCGAAAAGAACAGCTTCTAAGTGGAGGTGCAGGGTGTACAAGGAGATGCATTTCGAATATTTGTAAAGATCATTTTCTTCTTGCTGTTTCTGCTGTTGCTTGTTGTGAGTTTCTTACTCAAAGTTAGATACTAACTGAATTTCATTCTTCTTTTCAAAATTGGCACACACACACACACACACACACACACACACACACACACACACACACTGGGTGTATCATCCTGTACGGACTTTTGCATGTTCACCAGTTTACATTTCTTAGAGGCAACGTCAGTTCCGTTGATAGCTTAGTGGGTAGTTATATTAGATCCCTCTACGTTAAGAAATAGAGGATAAATCATCTGTGGTATTTGGTACCTTTTTCTGCAGAGGGAACTAAACTTGATCTATTCCACGTTCAGGTTACATGGCCTAAAACATCTTTATTATTTCTTTTTAAATTCAGTAAATATTAGGTGAGGAACTATAAGTAGCTGCTTAATTTTTACTTTCTCTGGCAATTTAGGGTAGAGGAGTAAAGAGGATTACATTTCACTCAAAAACTCTTTGTCGAGATTTCACCAGAAATACATGTCTTAAAAACCCCAGAATAAAAATAAAATATTATAAAACGATTCGTGTGTGTGTGAGTTCGTGCCTATCTGCCGTGATGCGTGTTCATGTGTGAGTAGTATATCTTAAAAAACACATATACCGATAAATACCAAACTTCATATTTAAATTCAACATTTTACAATGAACGAATTTTGTATAATAATAAACCAAAAGGGATAGAAAACAGCTTACTAAACAAAAAATATAGACCTCGTTAACACCCGCAATTTGTATGTAATAAATTCTTTTGTGGTTTTAGCCATTTTGAGATATTCCTTAATATTGGTTTTAAAAGGTTTTCTAGAGTAGTGAAATTGTTAGCCGTTTGTTTCTCGTGGATATTCAAAGAGAGAAATTTCAAAGTCAGCATATACCAACCGTCATTTTAAAGATATCCTTCAGTGATGCTTTAACTCTGAAGAAAGTGGAAAACTGTTAGAAAGCCCGGCTAGGGGACACCCTCACAAAACCACCAACGCATATGACCTTGTTAGGAAACTGAAAATGTAATTGTAGGAAGGAATAGAAGGCTTCCATAAAACAGAGACCTACCGATTCATATGTTAAAAAAATCTGATGTGTTACACTCACATAACTTTCTCTACTCTTATACAAGCTATTTTTACAAACGCTTATTCTCATTATGCTTCATGTTAATGGAGATATCGAGATGTTAATCTTATTGCTAATTTTCTTGTAGATGCAAGGGGAATTGGTAGGCTTTAAGGATAGTCAAATATTTTAAGAGGTGGTTGCTATGTGGAGCATTCCATTCTCTTTGCATTACCAGGACAAAAGAAAGAAAAGAAAAAAAACAGAATAACAAATTCAATTCCCATTTGAGAAAAAGTATAAGTATTGGAAAATTTAAGGGAATAACAAGCAATATCTCGAAAATGGTTCACTCAACAACAAAAATGTCTAGGGCATAAATTGTGTTTTTTAACGCGATCTAAATTTTTTGTGTAGTAAAATTTTGTCTATCTCTTATGGTTTACCAGTTATGCAAAAGTTGTTCACCAGGAAATTCAAGATATACATTTTATTTGTCATGAAAATATCCTAATTATATGATATTTTAATCAAAATAGTTAGAGCCATTTTTGAAAAAATTAAAATTTTCGAAAAATGTTTCATGTAATGGGTAATCTGGGGTGGGGGGATTTTCTTGAAAACCTGCATGTCGCATCTCTGAAAGATACTACACATAAATACCAAGTTTGGTGTTTATCCGACTGTTCGTTTCTGAGTTATGCTGTTCACAGACACACACAGACACACGCGGACATGTTTCCAGAAATGCTTTTTTTTTGGATTCAAGGGGTCTCGAAACATATATTTCCGGTGAAATCTCGGTATCGAATTTTTGGGTGGAATACAATACTTCCCCTACTTACTATACGTAGTAGAGAAAGTAAAAAGAAAAGACATCGAAAACAACACACTTCGACAATTTTCCGGAACTTGAAGAAAGGCAAAGACTTGGGCTTTTGAGAATATGTAAACGTAAGGAAATAGACACGGTAATTTTATTAGTGTCAAGTTATTAACGTGATTATACAAACACTTGCCACATGGATCCATTGAGAATACAGGCAATTTTAAGATACAAGTTAAATTTTGAGAACAGAAAGAAGATAAAATATCTCTGATTAACTGAACCTACTTGATTTAGCTTAGCACATTTTTGCCTTATGATTAGGCAATATATATATTTAATCTTTCACTGCTAACAGTTTGTCAAAACATGTACAAATCTTCATTCCCACCTACAAAATTTACATAATCTCCTGCCAGAATCGTCAGTCATTTTCTGTGCCCTGCAGCTTCCCAATAAAAACCATGACACTGCTGACCTTTGCTTTAAGTATACCTGTACAGTCTGTTAAAGCAACAGATTGAAAATAATTATGTACCACGTGAATGGTAGTGGAGATAAAGAAGCCGTAAAGTATTTTGTCTACTTAGCCCCCTTTCAATAGATTCGGTTAATTCATTGTTACTTGAAAGAGTTTTTCCACTGCAAACTCTTGATACACTAAATGTATTATGTATGTGTATGTTTGTTTCTGTTTATTAAAATTCCTTTCGGAATTTACTTTTTCAAACTTAATCAGCTGTCGCATATTGTAACGACCCGGACAGTTCCGGTGACTACACGTGTAATGTAACATAGAAATTGAGCAATCACCTAGGGGGGAGCGCTTGGGAAGGGGTTCCGGTGATAGTGAGAACTCCAGTTAAAGTTACTGTCCATATTCTGTGGCCTTTATTCTATTCTAAAGGCCTACGGCCTAGTCTCAGCTTGTTGCATATCTAGTTGACGGTGAAGCTGTTTCTTATTTACAAGTTGTAAAACTATTCATTGTGACTACGATCGGTGTGGTGACGTTCTGTGGTGGTTGTCGTAATAGCCTGCCTTCAATTCGGTAAGCTTTGAGGCCAGCGTTCTGCTAATCTAAATTCACAACGTACACTAATTTCAACACTTCCACGAGTGTTGTCTCACTCTGATACCTGGGGTTCGTTCCTAGCCCTAGAACGCTCAATGTACCACTTTTAGCAATAGAAACGCAGTTTATTATAAATGTTCAAAATTTAAGCAGAATTTTAGATTTAAGGATTACCTATGTATCGGTTTTTCTACAAGCATTAAGTACATTCAAATTATTAGTTCTTAATTGATTTTTTAAGGTTGTGTTTAAACGCCAGTATCAACTTTATACATTTTTTTAATTAATTGAAAACAACACTCTTTAATATTTCGCATTAGATCTACTTGGCACACATGGCAATACATTTTATGATCATTTCACAAAATACTAACTAAATAGTAAATTGTTACTATATCTAATGGATCCTTTTAATTGAACAAAGGTGGTTTTGAAACTAACATTTCTTTAAAATCAGAATAGCGTAGCAATCTCCATTTGTTAATCTAACATGGAATGCCATAGTGCAATATATCAATTATGAAATCGATTCCATTAAGATGACTGTGAATAAACAGAAATCCTCTCATAGCACCAGACTTCTATCGTGGATATTCGAACCTGAGAACTCACTGCATGGAACCTTTATCGAAATTCCCTAGAAATAAACATTATTGTGTTTTCAGTCTGTTGGTTCTTAAGCTTTCTGCAGCGTTTCTGCATTAGTGCAACATTTAATAAACAATGCTATACGGCACCAGAAAGAATAACTATGTTACAATAAGTTAAGCTCAGAAAAGCGTGCATGTTTCTGACAAAGGCAGTAATGTTGTTAGTGAGAGTTTAATATTCGGTATGCATGGGTATGATTACACAATGACGACTGTTTATTATTATTATTATTAGTAGTAGTAGTAGTAGTAGTAGTAGTAGTAGTAGTAGTAGTAGTAGTAGTAGTAGTAGTAGTAGTAGTAGTAGTAGTAGTAGTAGTAGTAGTAGTAGTAGTGATGGGTGGTGATGGTGGTGGTAGTAGTAGTAGTAGTAGAAGTATATTTCTGAAATAATTAGGAAGAGACTCTTTATTGATACATGCATTCTGACATACATTTTAGAAATTCTGCTGTATATTTACTAAATTACACTGATTGGAGAAATGCTATTGCGTCGGAAATATGGTGTAATTACTTTAAAAACCTCTTAGGTATGCAAACCAAATTAACTATAAAATTACACTGTTACAATGTAATGCTGTGTAATATAAACAAACGTGTATTTATAATATCTTGAATAATCTGTTCCATATTATAAAACTGAATTTTGGGTTTAAATTCTCACAAAATTGTCATTACAATATGCCACCACAAGCAGTCGTAGTGTTATTTGTGTTACACTTTTTAGCTTAGTTCGTTTAGTATTGCCTGCACTTTGGGGTCTCTCAGACAGATTCTGAGTTTTTAAACTAGTTTATTTTACATACATGTGCTGAATATAGTAGGAACATGATATCAGAGACAATTGCAACAAATATTGTGCTTGATGTTTATGCAGGAAACACCCTTTACAGTTACTACTTTGCTAGAGAAAAGCTGACGCTGCTACTTAAAATTTATTCTCACAACTCAAATAAGCTTTTTCCAATAAGCCTTTAATTGGAAAACAGGAAAGGAAAAACAGGTAACGTTGCGATGAACAAGCAGATTAGTTCCATATGTGCCTCGTTCTCTCACGTAAAACCAATAAGTAGCGGTTAAAAGATCCGTTAGTTCATTCTCTCTCATCCCCAGGTACTGCAATATAAAGCAATGATTTATGCAAAGCACGACATAGGTAACCTTTATTGTTTCTTCACTATTTCCATCTCTACTTGTATGAACTCTGACTAGCGTCTCCAAATAATTGCTTAAAGTTGAGATGAAATGTTATAGGATAGCAACTAATTATTCCGGAGTCTCAGAATAATGGTTGTACCATAAAGCAGTAAGAGGTAACATTGCCAACTAAAATAAATTTCAAATTTTCTGTTCTGTATTATAAATTGGAACTTACTCTTTAATTTTACATATATTTTATTATTCTAAGCAGAATACCTTTATTTTAAATACATTTCTAAAAATTGCACTGAATGTGTTATTTTGTGCTATAAATTGTGCTTCACTTCTAGGTACACAATTTGTAGTACAGATGCAACTTTTAGGGAAAGTTTTCCTATAGAAATTGGATTTATTGTTAAGTATAGCAGATTATGTGTGCTCATTTGTTTAATGCTTTCTTTCTTTTAGTCTCTAAGTGTTTTCAGGGTTTAATCTGGTGCTAATAACATGTTTGGTTATTTTTCTGATACATTTTAATAAAAGATTATCTAAGTGAGAAAAAAAGTTATATTTCCCTTAATAAAAATAAAAGCATGAACTTAGAAGATATGAAACTACCTCCTCTATAAACTTAATTCTAATATCTTAAATACGTTTATAAAATAATAGTTCAAAAAATAACAAGTTTAACATTTAACAAGAGCTCTTAACCCCCTGTTAAACCTGTAAAAAGAGATTAAAAATATGCCAAAAAGTATTTAAATTTTGATTACGTTTTGTAACTTAGCATAATACTTCTGACGCGGACTCAAATTTAAGAAGTAAGTTAGTAACAATCACTTATAAAATTATCACCAACACCTCCACATTCGGTCCAAAAGGCGTATGTGATCATTACTGCCTCTAATTAAATTTGTTGAAGAATAGTGTTCCTTATTAATGAATTACTTCTATTTTTATTGAACTCATTCTTATATAATTGCCTTTCTTTTTGTTTTTTGCTTCCTTTACCTTCACATTGTTAATGAATATCTTCGTTTATTGTTTAAAACAACTGCATCTATTAGCCCCTTAGTCGGAAAGCCCAAAAATATTTCATTATAATAAGAAAACATACTGTTTGACGCTTCTTCCACACACACTAAGCTATGTTTGGAAAGTTCATAAACTTAAATGTCACAGTCGGGAATTTAGTTACTTATCTGAACTACCATTTTAAAGACACCCGAAAGTACATTAAACTCTCTTCTGATTCATGCAAGCCGGTGAAGCTCCAAGGCAGCAATATTGTAGGACTGCTTAAGATCTCGACTGGAGTATCTTGAAAGTTCATCCAGAATTACAAAGGAATCAAATGAGAGAAGTTTAATACGTGTTCTTGTCTCACTACTATAGGTCAACAACAGATCGTCGGCGCGGAAAGCCAAAGATCTTTGGTTTGAGTCCCACACATAGAAAAGAAAAATTATATTCCGATTAATAGCAGTTTTGGTAGAGGCGATATGTTAATATATGTTATTTGTTCTAATGAAATATACTTCTCAAGTGTATAATAATACCGAAATATTTTGATGCGTTTTAAAGTCTACTAGCTGAGGCAGTATTTTGACACTTAAATGATTTCAGTCAAATTATATAATATAAATTCAATAATACCTGCCTCAAAGCAAAATGTGTATAATGTAATATACAAAATGCATGTAACAGTCATTCTATTAATGTTTATACTATTGTGTACATGTTTAATATTGTTATGTGAATGTATTACGTCATTTAATAATATAGGAGCTGTGAGAATAATAGGTTAAAAGTTATTAACAATGAGGTAACCTTGAGGCAATAATGAGTTAGAAAGTTTAACAATACTACTAGTAATTCTTGGGAGCAACAATAATATAATTTTTGAGACAGTTTATAAATACCAAACAACCAGAAAAAGCTTAAGTTAAATAAAAGTATTCTATTGGAGTAGGATTAGTCAATCAGAAACTGAAATGGAGCAAAATTTACAAATTCAGAAGTTAGTTGCTAGCAGACAGCATTCCTAACCGGACGCGAGATGCGTGCTCGAGAAGTATAATACGTATTCAGTGGGAGACGAAAAATAGTTTACGTGTTTAAAAAGTGCAAGTAATTAATAAATAATTTCACAGCTCTCTATATCAGTGAAATGATTTATAAAACGTGTCAATGCTTAATAAAAGGAGAGAAGTAAAAGCTATAATCTGTGTAAGCCTACATTCTTCAGCCGCACCACGCCTTGCTAAGAAATTCATGTCTCTATAAATTAATAGTGACGCAGCCGAGGCAAACATAAATATATAACATTTAAAGAAACAGTCAAATTACAAAGTTAATATTTTTAAATTTGGGGCGAAGGCTACCGGAATCTTTTTACCATACGTGCGGTTGCCACTTTATCAAGTTCGACTCCCCAACAGCCGAAATGCAATACAACTACTTCTTCATAGCTGACTTTAGGTAATTTGTATTTACCTCGCAGCATTTATTTCAAATAACGAATATATAGGATTTTAGTCTGGTTTTGATTCATAATCCCGATTGGGAAAATAAAATCAGTGGAAAGGTAGTCTAAGTATGTCGTGCATGTGGCAGAGTCCATTTCCTCTTTCATTTCACGTTTAATGTGATCTCATGGTTCATAAAGAGGTTCAGTTCAACATATAATTTTTAAAATAAATTTAAATAACTGGCTTTGTGATTATGAAAACGAACAAAATTATAAGTTTTTATTATACAGATGCTTTTAAGCATGTTAAATTAAATGAAATAAAAACTTATAAAAACAAGCATAACAGAGAATAACACATTCTTTATGGCAAAGGTTTCCCGAGTTATAAAATGCTTTTATAATATTTAAGACGGGTTTTGCATAGATAAAACAGTCTTTCTTCTGTTCTATTCGTTTGATCGGTACCACCCCGTGTGCTTGCGTTTTCCTGTTCAATGTGTATTGCTGTTTAATGTAATTTTGTTCCAGATTTCAGCTTCGTATCATTTAGTTTGAAGCCTTTACTCTGAGTTTGTTGTAAAAAAATATTATATCATTCAAAATATCAGTGTTCCTTTTTTCTCAGTGCTGAACATACAGCCTTTTTTCAGTATGATTTCAAAACACGATCTATACAGGTGAAATTTTACAATTGTTATTTCTACTTTCTCTAATGTAAGGCCGTAATTATTGACGGAAATATATACATAATTAACTAAACAAATTATAGTAAGCTAAAGGAACAATTGCAATAAATAATTTCTATATATTGAATCAAAAGCATCATGGAAGAAGAAAAGGTTACATCCTTGTAATTGAATACAGAAGTCAGTACCAGGCAGCAACCAGGAAAAGTAATTGGTTAAAGTGTAGAGCAGCTAAAGTAATTAAGCGTTCCGGCGTACTCAACGAGAAACCCATTATCTCAAGGTTCAGGTAGCTACAATCTAAGATGTTAAGAAATAGGATATGTGTGAAACTTCACTCAGGCCAGTTCAGAAAATTGAGAAAGTGAAAGAATTCTTAGAATTTGGTAGTAAAAAAGTAAAAGTAGCGTTTCAGATGCGAAAGATTTGGCAACATATAATGTAGGAACGTTGGTGGGGTAGTTCTTAAGTAGGGGGACTTAAGTTAACAAAAGAGCGTATCTTATTAAAATTAGCGTATTTCGTTTCTTTCTTATACAGTCTTCGGGACATTTATGGGTCCGGCAGTTCGTAGCGCCTAAGACCGCGCTTGGTTATCAGTTACTTAGCATTAGCCGCGAGGGATATCGCTGGTAAACATTTTAGCACCTTACGGCAACTTACGTCTAGTTTATTTCATTACGGAAACGGTTATTTCAAACAGTAAAACTGAACTACAGAAGTTATTAGGAATAATAATTCAATTGTTTTGCTTTCAAGTGCTACGACACATAATCAGCTTCATCCTTTATCTTTAAACGGTCGGAAACCAGCTTCAATTGCTCAATTATTGCATCACATTACATTTTTCAGTCAATTTCAACTGGTGCTATCCTTTCAAAATACGCCCACGCATACCTTAAGAGAAAGATCTTATTGCCAACCACTTTAGCAGCTAGCAGCAGAATCAACAGCAAATATTGGAGAAGACGCTAAAAGGTGACATCGGACATTCGGCTTCAATGATCTCATTCTCTATAAGCAGAGAAAGTATTCCATTCACCCAAAAATTTAGTGTCGAGATTTTACTGGATATAATAGTTTTGAAGTAACCATAATCCTCTCCAAAAACATACTTTTGAAAAAGTCCATTGCGTTTGCCCATGTATCTGTTAACACAACTCGAAAACGATAACTTGCTTAAATACACAAATTTGCTATTTAAATTCATTATCTTCCAATAAGAGAGAAGAACATTTCCAAGAATATCCCCACCTCAATTTACTCTTTGCATGGAAACATTTTTGTTACTTTCGATCTTTTCAAAAACGGCTTTAAAGATTTGGATTAATACACCTTGTGTTTAAGATATTTATATGACAGATGACGAAAATATCCTAAATTTTAAGAATAGTGTATTAAGTCCCCTTCATTCTAAATTAGTTTGCATTACTGATAAATCTAAGAGATGGGCAAACTCCTACTGACACAAGATGTAGTTCTCGTTAAAGCATGCATTTTGTGTCAAAGATAATTTTTTGTGCGTTAACCATTTCCAAGATATTCTTTGTTACTTCGTCCTCCGTGGTGTAGGATTATTATGCTAGCCTCTGGTTTGCGAACTCGCGGGTTCAAAACCAGCAGAGGGCGAGGGATTTTTTCGGATGTAAAAATCCTCAACATGGTATCTTTCGAAAGGGAAGTAAAGCCGGTGGTCTCGTGTCGTAGATTTACGGCACGTAAAAGAACCTCGAGCCTGATAAAGAGGCCTGTGAGCAAAATTAATGGTCTTTCACACCCAAAATAGAATGGGACGTTAGGGACCACAGCAGTTAAAGAGCGTCCATAAATAAAACTCAATTTAATTTTAATTTAATTTTAATTCCTCGCTGCTCCTTTTTTCACGTGGTCATACAAAGAGTATAAATTCGTTAAAGCCATCGCATACTAATGACCCGCTTTTAAAAATTTCAGTGGATGTAGCCTACTGCATCCTTCTTATACCTAAAACAAATACGTAAATGTGTAGTGAATGTATACCTGGATTAACAAGAAGTAGGCAGAACAATAAGCCTTTGTAAGAGTAGTTTGCAAAAGAGGAGTAAAAAACTCTGTGAATGCAATACGCTATATTTTCTGAATTTCTTCCAAAAGTAGAATAAACTTATATAAAATAGTGGATATAGTTTAGAAAATCAACTGTTTTTATATTTTCATAGTTTCATGGAGTAAGAAGAGGAAATATAGTATTACAACACCCAACAAATTACACAGATATTTCACCGGAAATACACGTTTTGAGGCCCACTAATTAAAAAGAGGTCTTTCTAGAATAAGGGCTGTGTAATTTTGGGTCTTTATAAGTGTTTTCTGCGCGCGTGTGTGTAGAACTGCCAATGACATGCGCTTTACTTGTTCTCTTATGTGGTGCTTATCGAGACTTTTGGTTTCTTCGAGACCAACTCCTGCGAAAAGCAGCAATGAATATAGCGAACTATGGTTTAGCTTCTGCTTCATACACACCCTCTGGGAAATTGCGATTTATTCTTTCGAGTAATTGCTCGTTCGACAGTTCACAGCATGGTCTTGTTGTCAGGCGTAATGCTGCAGTGTGTTAAAGGCAAATGAATGACATTTGTCATGTTATTGCGTTTACGGTGTCGTTTCTATCTACTGTTACAATCAAAGCATCTTTTTTCTACATTATAACTAGAGCTAGGACAAATACCCACTGTGTGAGGAATCAAGGTAAATACCACCCTACCTAGTACACGTGACGTCGTACTGAATACACGGACCCGGGACTGCACAGCCGACAGTCAGTCCTTCGTTTGCGTTACTGGTATGGTAGAGTTGTTCTCTGTGAGCTCTGTGGTTATGTTATGTTCTCCTATTGACGCTTCTGTTTACAGTACCAGATTATCTGTGGCATCCTCTTCCCCTGGCTGCACTGTCGACACAATCCAGCAGCACAGCATGCACACATTGTAAGCCAAAGTAACTTTGTTCTAGCTCTGATTATGATTCCGTTTTGTCACGTTCCTGCTGTTGCTACCGCTAAGTAAACCACATACTAGAATATGTTCCAAAATAAATATCATACAAGTTTTATATACAATTACTGTTAGTGGTAAGAACAATTATAAACGTGTATAAACATTGTGTTAAATAAACATTACAACTTTTAAACTGGGGGATGCGCATTGTTGTCATTAAAGAAATTGTTGTTACTACCAAGTTCTAAAACAAATTAAGATTATTTTCCTCAAAAGCTGTTGCTTACATTAATGCTAAATACAATTAGGCTTACAACTGAAAAACCTTTGTTGCATTTAAAATTGCGTTTTGTTTTAAGAGATAAAAATTAAACGTTCTGAGAATAAACTCAGTAATTACTAAAGTCTCTAAGGGAAAGCCAACGGTACTTGAGAGCAGCTTAATGTTTTATAATACGAGATGTCAAACTTCTTAAAAGTAAATCTAGCAGCTGTACTACCTTGTATTCTGAGTGCTGATATTGTATTATATTGACATCTCTATCGATGAAGAAAGCCATAGGAGGAAGCGTCCAGATCAGAAAACGAGGTCAGGGCGCACCCGGTGCTAGGTAGGAGACGGTCTTCCCCAGAAACATATACCAAAACACGGAAGTCGTAAAGACAACTCTTTAATAACAACAATTACAATATTCTAGGTTCTAATTTGCATGCAAGAGGTTTTAACAGTAGAAGAAAGTAAATGCTACGTATACAGACTAAAGTGGAATTGAAATCTTGAAATGCACATACAAAATCAATGGACAGTTTGTATTTCTCTTGGGCGTTCATACACAACTATCAAGGAAGGCCAAGTAAAGCAGTTGGAATACAATCACAAGACGTGACCTCGCCCTAAACAAACAACCCGTACCACCTCAGCCTTACACAAAATTTCCCACTTGAAGCTCGCAACTCTAATAAAATATACACAAGAACAGAACAGAACTGAATCTTAACAATTTAAAAACAAGCCAGCGAAGGAACACATTTATATAAATGTGTACCTGGGTGGGAATAAAACTCAACAATTCAACTACAAAGACATAATTTGAATCCCCACAAAGAAACGACAAAACTACAAAAATATAACAGTTTAGATAAACTATAAAATTGAGAATTTAGTAACAATAATATAATTAAAATTTAGCCACTTAAATAAACTCCAAACTTTACCAACATGAATAAATTCTAAAATAGCCAACTTACAGCCAGAAATTACAGGCAAATTAAAATGCCAAAAGTTTTAAATCCCGTCTGAGGCTCCGCGTACACATTAATTATTTAAATTTAAGATATAGGTACATAATTCATATACGGAATTTGCAACACGCAAAGCTAGTTAAGCGAGACAGTCAGGATAGCCCAAACCTAGCCAAAAGCAATTTAGAAAAGCATTTACGCCTTTGGAAAAGCTTACCCCAGAAATCTAAGCAGGTATGTCGAGGAGGACAAGAACCAAAACTCGGCTTTCTCGTAGTAACCTAGATGAAACTGATGACTGATAGTGTCGCTGCGGTAGGCGAAAAATGGAACTACTTATAAATGACCTACACGAATAGAACGCGAACTAAGACAATAGCAAAGTTAACGCAAATTTCAAATAACCTGTACCGAAACGGCACAGAACACTTATATTATTTATGTAATTTCCTCTACAGTAATCCTGAATGGCTCCCATTCATCGCTTCTTCCAGTTTGAAGTTCTTACTGACAACCTCCTCAAACTTATTCTAAAAAAGAATTTTCACTTGTATTACTCAACTCCATCCCCGAGTATCACACGCTACACATAAGCTGCCGTGTGAGAACAACGTCATTGAAGCAAACAGACTGAGCCTTCACTTTGGGTATTGGGTATTGGTCACCCTGGGTATTCGAACAGGAAATGATAGGTACACCAACTCGTTTGGTATAGCAATCGGAATGGATTAAGAGTGGGACACTCCTGGAACTCCAATATATAGAACTTGCACGTCTACACGAGCTCATTTGTGTTCAAAGGCATGACGACAAAAACTTGCTCTTTTGTTAGCTTTATGTGTGTGTGTGTGTGTGTGTGTGTATGTTTGTGTGTAGCATAACTTAAAAACGAAATGTCGGATAATAGCAAAATTGTGTTCATTTTCAGCATCCTTCCAGTTTTGGCACAATATTTAAAAAGATCCTACGCCCGAAACTACACATTACAGGAAAATCTTTTGTACGTCTTTATTTTCTCAAAAAATCCTCTAACGATATTGATTAAAATATAATATGCTTAAGATATTTGCACAACAAGTAAAATGTATAAGCATTTACTTAATTATCTGCGAATAGCCTGTGAAATTCTCCTTACTTTGAATACATGTATATTTTTGTATAACTTATAAGCCGAAGACAGTCGTGCAGTGGCAGGCATGCCGTGAGGTTGTCTGTCCGCTGTGTGTTGGTTTAACCGGCCGGCACTGGTGAGAGTTGTTTGTGTGATGTTGTGTATAGTTCTCAGTGTTTCCAGTGCACGCTTGTTTAATTGGGTATACTTTCATATCTCTTTCCTAAGTTATAAACGGTAGCCATGGCAGTTTATAAACGTGTGAATACGATCAAAGTTCAGTTTACATCAACGGCAATTAAACCAACTTCACTAGAAATCCACCAATAGCTAGTAAACTTCATGGGACTGCAGTAGATAAAGTAGACATCTCCAGCTTCACACCAGAGAAAGAGCTATTTATGTGAAATTGATATCGGCGGTATTGTATGATAATCTTATATCTCGTTATAAAGAAGAGCAAAAAGTAAATGTTCGAGTGTTTAACCTGCCTTCTGAGGTGCCTTTTACAGTACTATATCACAAGAACTGAGTAAATATGGTACGGTCTATGACATCCGTAGGGAAACATGCGGTTCTCAGTACCTTCTTTCGTCTAACAACGGAGTGCATGCTGTGGAAATGGGGCTGAAACGTTATATACCGTCTAGCTTAGTTATCGATACATATTTGGTTGTCATCAGTTACATCGGCCAACCACAGGCTTGTCATTTGTGTAATGACACTACCCACTTAAAGGCAGCTTGTCCTCTTCATGCCACGCGGCTACCTATAACTCCAAGGAATCGACCGGTAACCTTCAGTGAGGCGGCGAGTGCTACCATCTCTTCTGATGAAGTCATCCAGGAGCAGGCATCCATTACGTCAATACCGTCCGTGGCAGAACCGTTGTCTGTGGACTTTTAGAGCACTCTTCAAATTCGGAAAGTGGCGGTCCTGCAGGGGCGGAGACACAATGTTGACTGCAGCGTCCGAACGTGCAGTTGTGGACGGATCTATTACTCATTTTGTTGATCAAAAGGCTGCGTTCGAAATGTCTGATGTAACCTCTGAATCTCATAATTCGCCGGATGGGGACATGGAAGTCTTATGTAATGAAGTAGAGGTATTGGCTGGTGAGATAGCGCTTTTAAGACAGAAGGCTTGTACTTCATTGTCTAGTCGAGATCATCGAATACGAAGTCAGCATAGGCGGATGGATGTTGAACGTGCCCCGACACGACAGCAAAACGAAGATGTACAACCGTTGTTAGGTAACCTTGCGGCTCGTTCCAAAATGAAAGAGACAGACTCGGACAAGCGGCTGACAGTAGATGACAGCGATGGGTTTGAGAATCACCAACGTTCCTCTAAACTTACGAAGGATGACCCGCACCTGGACAGTGATGATTGAGATTATGTTGGTTCCGGAGTGCTACCTGGTTGTTCTCAGCTTGTGAACATTGAAGAAACAATCTTTGCCATTTAAATGCCTATAGGTTTTCAAATATGGGCTTCGCTTAACGATAACGGCCTGCGACCGGTGATTAAGCAACAACTTTTAAGGGACTTCTTGATAAGGTATGACATCAACATTTGTTTTTTACAGGAGGTGAATATTTGTAATCTGGGTTTTTTATATGGCTTCGATTACGAGACCAATCTTGGCTCCGAGGGTTTCGGTATGGCGATTGTTTGCAGACAAGGCTTACAGTTACATAGTTTTGAATACCATCCTGCCGGTAGGTTCTTTCGGCAGTTTATGATGACTTACATTCGTGAACAGTAATCGTTGGACTAGTAATAAAAGAGTTTTTTCGGCAAGACCTCCTGACCCATAACCCATCAAGTGCTAGCTTCGTGCTTGTCGGTGATTTTAATTGGTGTATTACCTTGCAGCAGCTGGTGGAGCCAATGCGCTTAAAGGATACCTGGGAGCATAAGCATGGTTCCAGAGTCCAATTTACTTTAGTGAGAGGCCCATCATCTTCGAGGCTGGATGTTCCAGCTGAACTATTACCACGCCTTCATCGTACGGAAATAGTGCCTGTAGCATTCAGTAATCATAACGTTCTCCTACATGCCAATGAAGGTAGGGCAGCGATATACAGCAGAGGTAGGGATTACTGCAAACTCAACTGCTCGTTGCTTATGGATGAGGAAGTTCTGAGGGATTTCCAGGACATTTGGTCACGATTGCGGGAATCCTTTCTGCTAGCACCAAATAAAGCTTCTGGTGCTTGCGTAAAGCCAAATCTGTGCTTCGGTACCTCTTTCGAGCTGCAACTTGCCGTCGAGCTCTGGCTAGGAGGGAAAACATGGACTATTACTTTCAAGTCCTTCAGGAGCTACAGATGCGCCAGCAGAAAGTTGAAGATGTCCAGAATCTTGTGAGAGGCATCAAATGACACACAAAGATTCGAAAATCTAACAAACTACAGGGGAGTTTGGTGAGAGTACACTCGGCAGAAGTGGTGGATGGGGAAAAGGCGAGGTTTTACCATCTGGCGAAGGAACGTAAACATGGACGCCGCAAGCTCATCACTCATTTGGAGGTCGATGGACAGAAAATTTCCACTACAGCCGGAATACTTCGTGAATTGCACTTCTTTTAGTCCAACGATTCTCCGTATCCGCAGAATTTCCCACTTCTGTAGATGCGTATATGTCTGAATACGAACCGGTTGTCCCGAAGGAGTGTCGGCAGGATACGCAAGCCGTTTCGGCAGCAGAGTTAATGGACGTGATCCAGTCGTCCAATTTGCATGCCTGCCCAGGACCAGAAGGCCTGCCATATGAACTTTACAAACATTGTTGGTGCTGTATTCGGAAAGAATTACTTAAAGTTTTCCAGGAAATGTGGACTGAAGAGCTATTGTCACCTGCATTTGCAGATGGGATAGTAGTCCAGCTTCCGAAGGGTGCTCAGTCAAATAAAACACAGGATTATCGACCGATCACGTTATAGAACTGTGATTACAAGTTGTTTGTTAAAAGAATTAGTGATCGTATGCAGCAAATACTACCCTATACACTTAGCGAGATGCAGACTGCCGTACATAAAGGGGCGGCCATTTATCATACGCGGTCGCCTTGATAGGCTGTATATTGCACTGTGCACAGGAACACAACTCCGCTGCAGTAATTAATATAGACTTGACAAAGCCTTCGACAATGTCGTTCACGAGGCACTATGGAAACGTTTGGCTGCCTTGAAAGTGCCAGATAAGCTTCGTAATTGTATCAAATTCGTCTACAATTCTCTGCAATGGGTATATCACAGTTGCTATACCGGTTAAACGTTCCGTCTGACAAGGTTGTCCCATGTCTATGATATTATTTGCTTTGTATGTTGATCCCTTGCTTCGATGTCTACAATCTACTCTTGCTGGAATCGATGTATATGGCCAGAGAATGGCGGTAAAAGTCTATGCTGACGATATTACTGTAACGGTTACGACATCCCACGATATTATGCACCTAAAATATTGTTTACAGCAATAAGAGGAGAGTACCGGAATGAAATTTCATATGAGGAAGTCCAAGGTATTGTCAATTGGATTACAGCCACCGGATACATCAGTTTAGGCATACCTATTGCACAGTGTACGGAGTTCTCGGTATCTACTTCAGTACTAACGAAGCGGAAATGAGAGAATACAACTGGACGTGTCGTATTAATATCTTACGTGGTGTGATGTATCAGCAGAAAACCAGGACTTCGAATTTGGTACAATGTGTATTGTTCTGCAATAACTTTGCGCTCAGCAGAATTTCGTTCCATGCATATGTTATCCAACCCACAAAACGCCATTGCCAGAGAATAGAACAGATACTAGGTTATTTTATCTGGACTGGAAAACTCTATTGAATTACGCGTACTCATTACGTCTCCCTAAGGACGGCTGGGGTTTACTAAAGGTGGCTCGTCAGTCTTAGGCCTTGATGCAAATGCTTGCCCTTGAAGAACCACGGTGACCCTGTGGAAATTGTGATACAACGACAGTACATATCGTTTTTGAATCGGGGCGAACATGGCAAGGTTCCACAAATGTTACGTGAAGTTTATCAGGCTTTGGAGAAGTTACCACTGGAGAAAGTTGAGAATGGCAACTTTCGCACTGTGAAGAGTATTTACACCTTTCTTGATCGAGCTGCTCCTATTATTCCTCATGTACAGTTGAAATACCCCAAACTGCTCTGGAAGCCATTTGGAGTTGTTTCAGCCTTCCACAGATTAAATCCGAATGGATGGCAGTAACGTATGAGATTGTAAATGAAATCCTTCCAACGGCAGACAAACAGTATCGTCTCGGATGGCTATTTCCCACACCTGCCCACTATGTAACGCCGCAGATTCATTTTCACATCGACTGATGGAATGTTCCGGTAAAGCAGTGGTCTGGACTTAGGTTTCAGGATATTGTCGCACTTGGATACCTATCAGATGGAATCCTCAACACTCTGATATTTTACATTTAAGCCTTCATAAAATGAGCCCTCCAGTATATAATTCCCTACTCTGGCTGTTAATGGGCACTTATACTTGGCTACAAACGTTGGACGATCCAGCTGATTGCATGCTGCCTCATCTACGACAATGTTTACGTACTGAGAGATTGATGATTCAGCAACACAGAACAGAGTCATTCCAGCTTTGGATATTCAGATTAAAAGATCAAACTAGCATATTAATACTAGCATTTGCCAGTGTCCTGTCTTTCCTTACATGAATTTATAAAATAATTTATAAAGGAGAGAGAGAGAGGCAGAAAGATATACAAAATATTTAGAATTTAAAGCATAAATGTTTTTCTTTAATTATTTTCGAGATATTAAAAAAATCATGAAGTCGCCTCGAAATGCCGAAAAAGAAGAAAGTCAAAAGTGCATGCTACACAAAAATATGTAGACCTTTACAGAATTTATTTCATTTTACTTTCTCCCTCGCGTACATAGTAGGTAGAGATGGTGTTGCATTCCATCCAAAAATTCGATATCCCTTGAATAAAAAAAAGAAAGTTTATAGAAAAAAGGTCCGTGTGTGTCTGTCAACAGCCTAACTTAAAAACCAAAAGTCACATAAACACCAAACGTGGCATTTAGATTCAGTGCCTTCTAAAGATGTAACACGAAGAATTTAAAGAAAATCCCCCTAACCAAACTATCCTTTACATGGAACATATTTGGAAACTTTTTATTTTCGAAAAAATAGCTTTAACGATTTTTATTAAAAACCACAAGTTTTTAGTAAAAATATATTTTATATCCACTAATATGCGATATAGAGTAGAGGATAGTAGATTTTTTTGTCGCACTAATCATTTACGAGGCATTGTTGTTAATGGTTTTAAATGTTGTACGTGCTAAATTACTGTTTGTTTCTGGTTCAGACAACTAGTGGAACTTCAAGGCCAGGGCATCTATCGTTTCAGACTTCTGCATTGCTCTTGTTACTATTGCGAATGTTTGATGCAATCAGTTTAGCCTGATTAACATGAAATAGAAACATAAAGATTCTGAAAGGTGTTTGTGGAGGAGTGGGTAGAAAACTAATGTGAATATATGACGTCAAATGTTTATGGGTTATTATTTTTATTGGTGTATACATCCAGTTTGTGCAATAAAATAGAGATATCTTAAAAGAAGCGAACGAGCACGTTAGTAAAAGATTAAATGTGCGGTATTGTAATTAACGTTGTGAAAGCATTTTTTATAAATTGCATTAAAATCATGCATCACTAATGCTTGAAAGTACTGAATAAATGAAATAACGCTTTATAATTTTTGTAAAATACTAAAATAATTCTAATTTATTATATGACACTATTTAAATCGCTCAATTCAGAAACCTGAAGTGAATTATGAAAGTTAACTCTATGAATACATTTAGAACAATATTTACCCATTTTTTCAGTTTTTGAACAAACTTTATGCATGCCCTGCCATTAATTACTCAACGGTTATAAACTATTATTTATGTTGGTCAAAAGTATAATATTCTCACTCTTTTAAATTGCCTCGTAAAAATGGCTTCTGAGAAATTATGTACTGATTTCCAGATAGTTGCTTAAAGCTGTATAATAGCGGTTTTTATGTGAACCAAAATACTTCATCATCCCTCTATTACTCATTGACAAATCCGCTAATACGTTTTTAGAAATAGCTAGAAGGATATACAATTTTTCGCAGTTTTTATGTAAAAGTGGCGTAGTTCTGTTATTTTTCCCCTCCCTTTTTCCCAACATACCGTACAATAAAAAGCTAATATTATTGCAATCTTAGTATACATGAATTTGCAAATCAATAAAACAGATTGAGTACCAAATTTATCCTTGAAAACTGCAAAACAGCTTTCAGGAATCTCCTGAATGGTAGCAATTATGCTCCATATTTTCGGATGGGAGTATAGGGCTGACATTCTTACTTCCGATATTGGATATGTATTGAAACTATAGATGTTTAATGGTTCTGTTAAAAGCACATGGTGCCTGAGTGTCCTCTGCCGCGGGATAAATCGTAAATATACCGTTTTTTGTATGTAGTAAAGCACACAGCCTCGAGCCATAACTCAAATCCACTTCTGCAGTCTGACGCCATTTCCATCGTTTCGTAAAGCACACCAAGGAGATAAGAAAAAGAACAAGATGTTAAACCTTTGCCCCGTATTGCAGACTACGGCACAACCAGGCAGAAGTGCACGGCGATACAGCACATAAAGTAGGGGGCTCTAAGTAATACTGACTTTCTTGGCCATTTCTTCCATTCCTCACATAGGGTAAAGATAACAGTTCCGGCTCTGCGACGATTGCACTCTTGTGATATATTATGGTGCATGTGTATTTAAGTGGAATTTTCAGTATTTGTATGAAGAAATGCAGGGAAAATTCCTACACCTCTACGTACTCTAAGGAAAGCGAGATATTGGACAGAGACAGAAAGAAGTTTATGACTGCTGCGTTTACCTAAGAGTTCCTTAACTGAGGTGTCACTGAACATACTGCTTTACTTCAGACGTTCTTTGCATAAACCATTGCGCACAATATTTATGTTCGTGAATCAACAATATGATGTTTTTGCAATACGGCGAGGATATCGTCTAGTTTGGTGTTACCCGGTTCATAAAAGTACTCCTAATTTCTTTTTCTCTAGTTCACACCATGTGACGAAGGAATGAGGTAAGGTATGCTAAGGCGACGTGGCAAAAACGGACTCATGAGTTAATTGGATGATGATGATGATATGCGGTTTAAGGGCGCTAAACTGCTAGGGTCATCAGCGCCCTTACAATGTGTAAAATATAAGGTCAAAGTATAAAAGGTAAAAAAACCGCATAATTAAAAACGGGACACAACCCGCGATGTCCAAAAAGTTAAAACTAACAATAGTATAACAATAACAATAACAACAAGAATAATAATAACAACAAGAATAACAATAACAACAAGAATAACAATAACAACAATAATAACAATAAATATATCTCAAAAACCAACACACTAAAAGCATAGCCAATAAAAGATTAAAACGTGTCAAGAACTGTAGAATCCGGGACATGAGCGCCACATGTCACTGGGGAGTAAGTCCCTATAAAAACATACAGAAGAAAATAACAAAGCTAAAAGACGCTCAGCGCATCAAATGCGACGATTAAAATCAATGTCACTTATAAAACGTAAAAGACATTCTACAGCATGCGCGTCGTCTGCCAAAACGTTGGCTATGCCAACAGGCAGACCCAGGCGAACGCGCAGTGGAGCTAAAACTTGACACTCAGTTAAAATGTGACGCACCGTTAAGGGCACGTCACACTGCTGACACAGCGGAGCGGGATCACCACTGAGCAGGTAACTGTGACTAAAACGACAATGTCCAATTCGTAAACGGGCTAAAAGTACCTCTTCCCGACGTGAAGAACGAGAAGAGGTACCCCAGATTAACGGGAGAGGCTTAACCTCCCGCAACTTGTTCCCCCGGAGGGCCGTCCACTCATCGCGCCAGCGCGAGAGGATGCGGCGACGTAAAATAACACACGAATCTGACGAGGGAACAACAGAGGTAAAAAATCTGGGTAATAAAATCGCCGATTTCGCAGCGGCGTCGGCAGACTCATTACCTGAGATGCCCACATGACCTGGAATCCACATGAAGGACACGCTGATGCCAGTGACACCAAGCGAGTGGAGCAGGTCATGTATGCGCTGTACAAGCGGGTGGTAATGGTACAGCGCAGTAATAGTCTGAAGGGCACTCAGAGAGTCCGTACAAATAAAACAGTGCGGTAAGGCGTGCCGCTGAATGTATAAAATAGACTGATAAATGCTAAAAAGTTCGGCAGTAAAAATTGAACATTGTCCAGGTAAACGAAACTTAAAACTACAGTGACCAGACACAAAGGCACATCCAACTCCAGCTTCAGTCTTAGATCCATCGGTATAGATAAAATAGTAGTCTCCGAATTGAGCCCGTACTTCTAAAAAAGCCGATCTAAAGACTGAAGCAGGGGTCTCAGTCTTCGGCATCGACGTTAGCCCAAGGTGACAGTGGGCCTCAGCGCGAGACCATGGAGGAAAACGCGTTTCCCCCCGTGGAAGGGCCGGCGCTGGCGGAACGTCTAAATGCCGAAGGAGCTGTCGAAAGCGAACCCCTGGTGGGAGCGAGGCAGAGGAGCTAATAAAATAGTGACGATCAAGTGACTCCTCGAAAAATAACTCGAAGGACGGGTGGTTAGGCAAGCTTGAGAGTCGACAAGCATAGCTGCACAAGAGCATCTCACGCCTGAAGGACAGCGGAGGCTCTGCAGCTTCTGCGTACAGACTGGGTACAGGGCTAGTTGGAAAGGCCCCTGTAGCGACTCTGATGCCACGATGGTGAATGGCATTCAATCGACGTAACACAGATGGACGTGCCGACGAATAAACAATACACCCGTAATCAAGCTTGGATCGGACCAAAGAGCGATAAAGGCGAAGAAGGACGGTCCGATCAGCTCCCCAGGATGTGCCACTTAAAACACGTAAAATATTAAGAGAACGGTCACACTTTGCTTTTAAAAAGGAAACGTGCGAGGTCCAACACAACTTCCTGTCAAAAATCAACCCCAAAAATTTCGCCTCGTCTGCAAACGGAAGTATCCCTGGCCCAAGATGGAGAGAGGGCGGAGGGAAATACTTCCGGCGCCAGAAGTTGATGCAGACGGATTTCTCGGCGGAGAAATTAAAGCCGTTGGCGTTACTCCAGGCGTAGAGACGGTCGATACAGCTCTGGAGACGGCGTTCGAGTAGACAGGTCCGCCGTGAACTGCAATAAATAGCGAAATCGTCAACAAAAAGGGACGATGAAATGCCAGGTGGAATACAATCAACAATGGGGTTGATAGCAATCGCAAAAAGTGTGACACTGAGTACAGAGCCCTGCGGTACTCCGTTCTCTTGAATAAAACGACGAGATAAAACCGAGCCCACACGTACACGAAAGACGCGGTCCGTCATAAACTCCCGAAGAAATATGGGAAGACGACCGCGGATATTCCAATCGTGAAGTGTACGTAAAATGCCGCCCCTCCAACAAGTGTCATAAGCTTTCTCCAGGTCAAAAAATACCGCCACGGTTTGACACTTTCTCAGAAATCCATTCATAATATGCGTCGACAAGGACACCAGATGGTCGACGGTAGAGCGATAGCGACGAAACCCGCACTGAGCGTTCGCTAGAAGTTTCTGAGACTCAAGCCACCATGTCAACCGCCCGTTGATCATGCGCTCCATCACCTTACAAATGCAACTGGTGAGGGAGATAGGGCGGTAGCTGGAAGGTAGTTGGCGATCCTTCCCAGGCTTAAGTATAGGGACAATGGTGGCTTCGCGCCAAACGGAAGGAAAAATGCCGTCTTGCCAAATACGGTTATAGACCTGTAAGAGAAATAGTTTACTGTCGGCTGAAAGGTTCTTTAACATCAGGACATGAATGCCGTCCGGCCCGGGAGCGGAGTGCCGAGAGCAATGAAGAGCGTGCTCCAGCTCCCTCATTGTGAATAGTTCGTTATAGCAGTCATCATTAGCAGACCGAAAAGTAAATGATGCGGAATCCTGCCGGTCTTTAATAGAGCGAAAGCCGGCGGAATAATGGTCTGAACTGGAAACCGCCTCAAAGGCAGAACCCAGAGTGTTAGCGATGGCAGCCGGATCCACTATGGTGGCATTAGAAACCTGAAGGCCAGAAACAGTACAATGTGACACTTTACCTGAGAAGCGACGAAGTTTATCCCAAACGACGGATGAAGGCGTAAAACGATTAAAAGACTCGACAAAACGAGCCCAAGATGCCTTCTTGCTATCCTGAATAATGCGACGAGCCCTGGCGCGCGATTGTTTAAAAGTCACCAAATTATCAAGTGAAGGGTGGCGCCGAAACACCCTAAGTGCAGTCCTACGGGCACGAACGGCGTCCCGACAATCCTCGTTCCACCATGGAACAGGTGGCCGCCGAGGTTGGGAGGATGAACGGGGTATTGCACGTTCGGCGGCTGAGAAAATAATAGACGTAAGGTGCTGCACTAGTTGATTAATGTCGGAGAAGGGCTGGTCGTCAAAATGCACGAGGCTGGAATACAAGCTCCAGTCGGCTTTTGCGAATATCCAGGTAGGTACTCTGGAATGCTGTACGTGGTGCGACAGAAGAGAAACGATGCAGGGGAAATGGTCGCTGGAGTAGGTGTCAGCGACGACGTTCCACTGAAGACGACGTGCAAGCTGGATTGAGCAAATCGCAAGGTCCAGGTGAGAGAATGTACCAGAAGAATCAGAAATAAAAGTAGGTGCACCTGTATTGAGGATGGAAAGATTGAACTGATAAAAAATGTCGGAAAGAAGAGTTCCCCTCGCACAAGCCCTTGGCGAACCCCATAGTGGGTGATGGGCATTAAAATCTCCCAACAGAAGAAATGGTGTTGGGAGAGCGGACAGGAGAGATCGAATGTTCGCGGGAGCGAGGGGAGACGATGGAGGTGTATACACAGAACAAACAGAAAAGAAAAAACCGGGTAACTGCAGTCTAATGGCAACAGCTTGCAAGTCGGACGTAAGTGTGATAGGATGAAAATGAACGTCATTACGCACCAACAACATGACACCTCCATGAGCAGGAGCACCCTCCTCCGGTTCAAGATCGTAGCGAACCGGAGTGTACCCTCGGAGATCGAAAGGGTCGTGAGGGCGAAGCTTGGTCTCCTGCAAACACACGACCATAGGTGAATGGGAACGCAATAAAAGTTGCAGTTCCGCCCTATGCGATCGTACACCACGTACATTCCAGCTCAGGATAGCCATGAATAAAAGGGATAAACTGTCTACTTAGAAGGGCGGCTTAAAATTACCTTTTGTTTAACCTTTGGGCTCGGGCTTTTTGTATGGAGTTGGTCAGACTCCATAGCTTCCTCGGAGGGAGGGCCCACGCGCTCAGTGCCAGAAACCGATTCAAGCGCCGTGAATCGGTTCTGGGTGGCGATGGGTGAAGGGTGCCGCTGAGCGCGGCTTGTCCCAGGACCTTCCTGGGACAGCGACCTCCGAGGAGGAGAAGGTGAACTTTTCTTACCGCGCGCACGCGGAGGGTCTTTCAAAAATTCTTCCCTACGTAGTTTCTGCTTGGGCTTCTTTTCAACGGCTTGCGACTTCATTGACTTGGGACCAGGTTTATACGGCTTGGTAACTGTAGCCTTAATAGACGGCCGGATGGTAGTGGCGGTTAATCCAGTCAAGGTCCAGGTCTGAGTTTCGGCATCTACGCGTGGTACTGGCGAGGCAACAACAGAACTAAATGTGCCAGATCGCAGGAGTGAAGGTTGGCGCGCATGGTAACGCCTCCGGGCTTCAGCGAAGGAGAGTTTTTCCTTTACCCGGATCTCCTGGATCGCCTTCTCGTCCAAGTACCGCGGACAGTCGGCAAACGAAGCAGAATGAGACCCTTTACAATTAACGCAGACGGGGGCTGTTGAACAGGTACCTTCGTGTGAGGGCTGGCTACAGGTTGCACAGATGTTAACGGCACTCTTACATGAGACTTGCGTATGCCCAAAACGTTGGCATTTAAAACAACGCAGAGGTCTAGGAATATAAGGCCTCACAGAAATCCGTTCGTACCCTGCGGAAATGCTCGTGGGCAGATCGACGCCATCAAATGTAATAAACAGGGTACGAGTGGGTACCAACACGCCGTCGCGTTTGGCCTGCACTCGATGAACCGCTGTCACCCTCTGGTCTGCAAGATATTCCACCAGGTCTTCGTCAGAGATACCATCGAGGCTATGCGTGGTGACAACGCCTCTACAAGAATTCAAGGTGCGGTGCTTCTCAACACGGATAGGATAACCGTGGAGAAGCGTGGCGCTCAACAAGGACTTACTTTGTGCCTCGGATTTGCTTTGAACTAGCAACGAACCATTACGAAGACGAGTGCAGGAAAGAACCGGACCAGCAATTGAGTCAATGCCCTTCTGGATAATAAAAGGGTTCACCTTCTCGAATGATTGTCCCTCCTCTGTACGGGTAATCACTAAGTAACAACCAGCTGTTGGCGGTGCTACTTCTGTTACAAAAACTTTGCGGCGCTTGTTGTTAACAATGGAGAAAGGGTGCTCCATAGCGAAAAAAATCCTCCACCATTGCAACCGTCTCCGACCTCGGGCTCTGACTTCCCGGGCGTTACCCCGGCTTGGGTGAGTGGCCTATCTATACCTAGCTCACCCCAGGGTCACACCTCCCAGAACATAGACAGAGGGACCCAATCGCCGTCGGAAGCCAGCAGCTCATGCAATGGCCCCCCCGCGGGACTGCAGTTGAACAGCGGATACGAACAACAACCCTACATGACGACCCCGGGTGGTGGGGATGACGCCATTACCCACTCACCCAGCTGCGCACGCGGTGCGCGGGTATCCGTCAGGCTGTGTCCACGGAGGATTTAAATAAAAGGATAAAAGAAACTAAAACTGTGTGGGCGTTTCGCACGCAAGGTAGGCCGGCGGGGAAGAAAAAGAGAGATATGCGAATGTCGTGGTGCGAAATGGCCGGAAAGTGATAAGGGAAGAAAGAAACGATGGTGAGGTGCGGTATGGATGGAATGCAAAGAACGCACGAGAGCCTACCTTGGGTCCACCGGTCACGAGAAGAACCCACCTCGACCGGATGGGGGTGAGAGGATGAATGTGGCGATGAGTGGCTCGGGAACCCCCGGGTGCGCCAAAAACCCGTACTCACATAAGGTGAGCCCCTGAGGGGGAGTTAATTGGACTCATAAGTTACGCGCCCTCGTGTTTAGTTGTATGTGCATTTGAACTTTACATAGTCCTGGGGTGTAGGGTCAATTGCACATTTGGCAACTCATGGAAGAAATGCATTTTTGCCTCCTCTGTGATAAGCAAGCTTTTAAAGGTTGGTGTATGTATCCTGGTACTCTCACGCATTTGTTTTCTTGTTCGGTTGTTCATTACTCTGTGATAGCAAACTTGGATAGTGCATACCTATTTGCAGGAATTAATTAGAAATACTGTAGGTGAAAGGGGTTTTGCAGAGCTGGGGAATCCGGTGTGTTTTCATATTTATATCATTTTAATTCAGTAATAAATCAGAATAAAATCGACGAAGCCCATTATGTGCCATTGTTATAACTTCATTCCGAAATAATCAGCTGGCAGGGGCCAGAATAGAAGAAACAGACCTACGCAATACCGCCTCTTAGAGAAAGTTTGCCGTTGGATTTCTGATGCAAGCACTCAACCTAAGATAGCTTACAGACACAATCTCACTAAACCCTGCCTTCAATAAGCTTTTTCGGGCATATTTCCTGAAAATCTTATCAAAGCTAGAAGTAGTTTCATATGCAGCAACCGGTAGATTTTTTTTATTTATTTTTAAAGTTCCCTTGTTTTACCCAGTTTATACCCCTTGCTTTTACTGTTTTTTGTAATCGCTTATCATCGCAATTACACAACACATGGACACAACACAAACACTCATGCCCATAGCGTGACTGGAACCCCTGACCCTCCTTGCCGGAGCGCCGGAGCTATACATTTCAGTGACCACGGCTACGAGGGCCGGCAATAGGTTTGCTAAGAACAGTGTTCGATCCACTTCTCTACAAATATCTGGCCTTGACATTCTATTTTTTTCGTAAAAGTTGATTCCATTGGTTATACTTTTACTCTCTCCACCACGTACTTAGTAGGTAGAGAATTTATTGCATTCCACCTAAATATTGGATACCGAGAGTTCACCTAAGATACATGTTTTGAGGCCCCCTGAGTACAAAAGAAAGCGTTATTAGAGAAGGTACGTATGTGTGAACAGCATTACTCAAAAACGAAAAGTAAATCAGAACCAAACTTGATATTTGAAGTAGAACTATTGTAGCCTCACCGTTGGAGAGCCAATTTGAAGTAGAATATCTTTAAATTATTAGCACCACGGCTTGGGCGCCAAACTTGAGATTGTTGTTGTTGCACCAAAAAAGTATTGCGGGAGGTACGTTTCTTGGAGTGTTCGCCCCACGTACGATACAAAGTTTCCGGTGGCCTTCGCCGCAAGTTCACTTTTCCGGTGGCCTTCGCCCCCACGTTTAAAAATAAACTTTGTAACTTAATGTTTATCTAAATATTATATATGTATGCCTCGACTGCGTCAGTCGTAAATTTTTAGAACACGTATCTCTTAGCAGGGGTAGTGCGGCTAAAGAATGAAGGCTTACCAAATTATAATGGTATTTAACTTCGTTTTATTAATCTTTCACACGATTAAATAACACTTCACTGATGTATCCTACTGTAGAACTGGGAGATTATTGTTAACTTTACTTTTTTAACACGTAAACTGCATATTATTCACACCGTAATGAATTTTTTATGTCCCACACTGAATACGTACCGAGCGAATTGCTCGGGAACACTGCCTTCTAACGTCTGCCGCCTGAATTTGCACCTTTTGCTCTATTTCAAGTCTCTGATTGGCTAATACTACTCCAATAGAATAATTTTATTTAACTTAAGCTTTTTCTAGTTGTTGATTGGCTATTTATAAACTGTTTGAAATGTTACATTATTGTTCCAAGAATTATTAGTAGCATTATTAAACTTTCTAATTTATTGTTGTCTCAAGGTTACTTCATTGTTAGCAACTTTCGGCTTCTATTCTCACAGCTCCTACATTTTTAAAACTACGTAATACATTCACATGTCATTATTATACATGTACATAATAATATAAACATAATACAAAGACTGTTACATACATTTTATACGTTATATTATACACATATTGATTTAAGGCGGGTTGTTATTTAACACAAATATCATATAATTAGACTGATATCATTTAAGTGTTAAAAATACTGCCCCAAATTTAAGTTCTATACCTTCCAAAGATGCGACACAATGTTTTTTAAGAAATTCCTCCCTTCCAAAACTATGCTTTACGTGGAACATTTTTCGAAATTTTTATTTTTAAAAAATAACTTTAACGATTTTGATTAATATGCCATATATTAAGGATATTTACGCCAGAAACAAAATGTATATCTTGTTTTCTGAGAATAACCTTTGAAGTCCTCATCATTCGGGAGGAATTTTGTATAATCTTATATAGGTAATCGGTAAACGTTAAGTGACAGCCGAAAACATACTACACAAGAAATATATATCTCTTTAAAGCACAAAGTTTATTTCAAATAACCTCTCTTGTGGCATCAGCCATTTCTGAGATGAATGGTGCGAACTGTCCAATAGTTAGCCATTCTTTTAAGGTCTTGTCAACATTCAGTTTTATTTATTCCATTGAAACAGTAGCGAATTTTAAGGCCAGCATATAGTTCCCAGTTTTTAAACATTTGACTATCCTGTTCCCTCTGTATCTATAACGACATTTGTAATGTAGCTATTTCTGCAAAAGTTCATTTGGATTAAAATGAAGTAGATATAAAAATAAGCTTATCTGTATACCAATATTAAACGATACAGGGTAGAGAAGGTCATGCGAATGTATCATATCAGATTTTTATTTATTTAGTTCCAAGATGGTAATACATTATTTCATATGGTGACCGCTCTTTGGCATTAAGAATAATATAGTAGTCTCTCTCATTACATTAGTTATACATAGAATGTGTGCCGAAAAGACGGGAAATTTCCTGAACGTGCTCAACACATTGGCGGCACTGTGGCTGAGTGGTTAGACCGCTCGCCTTTCACCTAGGCAGCCCGGTTCAATCCCAGGGAACCGTATATGAGGTTTGTGGTGGACAAAGCGGCACCCGGGAGGGTTTTCTTCGGGTTCTCCAGTTTTTCCCGCCATTTATTCCACCAATTGCGCCATCATCTTTCCTTTCATTCATCTCATTTCCTCGCAATTATACCAGGGTTCTGGCTGATCATCCATCCTGGCTATTCTTCTTGATTCATAGTCTGCTCCCTAACAGACGTCTGATCCAGCCGCTCACTTGTAAGTCCTGGGGGGGAGGTGTAAGCCCTAACTCCGAGGAGCGTAAACAGGGAAAGGCGAAGAACATGAAGAAAAAGTGCTCATGACATAGGGTCGTGTCATATTACTCTGTCGCCGCGCATGAATACAAATAAATAGGACGAATGCTATATATGGGCTTGCTCGAAGGTGTACCGTTGAGTGTGGAGCGAGCTTTCGACGGGACAATGTGGAGTCTATATTTCGACAACTTTTGGCGAAGAAAAACGTATTTAGAAAATTGCTGCTTCCACTCCCTTTGGGGGCTATTCAACTACACACCTTTACAACTTTACAATTCTAAAATAATCACAACTTGTCGTAGTAACAAACAGTTGTATAAAGTAGTGGATTTCCTTTGTGTGAGATTTGTAACCTTGGAAATGGTTCAATAGATGTGGTTCTCTGTGTGCTAAAAATGTTAATGTGGATATAAAGCAATTATTTTCGGAGCAACAGCGATCATGTTAAATTAAAAACAAAAGTTACTAATTTTAACATGAAACTTCAAAAATGTATAAAAATTGTTGGTTCTTATTTTGAGATTAATAAACTGCGAGGTCTTCTAAAATTGTTACTTGCACCTCTTCATGATCCGCAAAAGGACTTGTTTCTGCACAGTACCTTCCAGACCTTTCTCTTTTTTTACTATTTAAACGTACAAAAGGAAATAAATGTAGGTATCCATTATCTTTCTATGGGTTATAATTGTGAGTGGATACACCTAGAAAACAAGGGAAAGATTTGGAAGGTTTTAAAAGTGGGAAAGTTCGCTACATATATTGAAAAAATCTTACTACATTGTTGTTCCAAATACTGAATTCTAGTTATAAACCTATGTTGTTGAGTTTTAGTTTCAAATGACCAAAACCATTTATCTTTAACTTTGAACAAGAAGTCTCCTAACAGTTTTATTTGCTGCTTCTTTTCAAAGGTTTCCTTTAATACCACCCCATTTCTAATTTTGCTCCATTTTCCCTAAATAAACTCTTTTCTCTAATTTCCTGTTTCTTGGCATTCAAATAAAATATGATTTGTATCTTCTGTTAGCTCACATATGGGGCACTTTCCTTGCTCAACTACCTTCATAAACCCTTTATCTTCCAAACCACTAGTCAGAACCAAGCTATCCTGTCTCTCTACAAGTTACTGCAAACATCTATGTACATTTCTCTCCGGTAGTTTATACTCAGACTGCGCCGTAGCCGACTGGTTAGACCGCTCGCGGCCCAAGTTCGATCCCGGGGACCCGCATTAAAATTTGTGGTGGATGGGGCGGCATCTGGGCGGAATTTCCCCCGCCGCTCATCCACCAATTGCTTCATCACCAATTTTACTTTTATCCATTTCGCCTTCATTTCATATCATCTTATTCCTACACTCTCATACCTGCCTATGGGCCGATTCCCCGTTCCAGATTCTTCATTCTCTTATATTATGCTCGTCTGCTCCTCCTCTACAGGCGTCTGACCCTAGGCACGGTTGTAAGTCCAAGGGGGTGTAAGTCTACATACGAGGTGTGTAAGCCGACTAAGGAAGCAAGTAAGACTAGTTTATTCAAAACTCTCAGAGAGCTCTTCTCTCTCATTAATGTCCACTGCCAATAATCTGTGTCTTTTCCAAACTAGCTTTAACACTTTTAGAAAATCCTTTTGTCATCTATTTTTGTTCATCTATGTGTTCCCCATACTGGAATATACTTTCTGCAGCTTAACGACGTATACAGAACAGAAACTAGTATGCCCAATTTCGTAAAATGAGCCAAGGCAGAGTATTGGTTTACAAACCTACCGAAGGACGAAGTCGGGGACGACCTGTTACAAAATATATCTAATACTGAGAACTTGAGCTGGAACAGGTCGATCATTGGTGTGCTTCAGAAAAGCTGATTATAATGGTGATGATGCATTAGTACATTAGTACATTGCTACATGCTTTGCATAAACTGGGCCCAGTGATGCCGACTTCGCCAATCTGTTCTTCTTCTCCTTATGCTGTAGCATTTCCACACTGCACACAATTGCAGACCGCACGCTTATTTTATTTTTCATTTAAATTTACCGATCAGCACGCTGGTTGTAGTGAATGCTAAAATGGCTGCAATCAGCGATGCATATTCATTCTATTCTGTATCCACGTCTAGCTAATAGGACACATGTTGAACAATTAGCTGAGTTAGCGGGTTTAACGTAACACTTAAACACGACACGCGGTACTTTTATTGCATAAATAGAAAAATCCAAAAACGGTATCGAATAAACAAAAGTTAAAAGGGAGAATCGATGCACAAACACACATCATTCGGAGAACGGTCCAGGATGTCAGAGGGTATGAGGATAGAAATAAAACCGAACCGCAAATGAAGGCCACGAAAGAGGACAGATAAATCCGTTATTAAAAGCGATTGGTTAATACAGCCTTCGAAAGGTTGTCCCTCATTGCAAATTTATTTCCAAGTTTTCGTTGTTCTAGATGATGAGTCACCTTCAATACCCCACAAACTTCCCGGTACCTCGTAATGGGGCTCTCTCTAGGTCGTGCGAAAGTATCAAAGCAACCAATACGTGAGTTATTCAGTTGGAACATATGGATACGTGATCGGAAATATTGTGGCATGTATGTGTATGCATTGTCCCGTCAGACACATTATTGCGTCGTTGGCGCCAGTATTGTTGGGGAAATTCTTTCGAATGGGGTTTTGAAGTTTCGTCTGGCGTGGCGACTCACCTTCTAGCTGGTGACCCTAGCTGGCGGTGGAGAGTGAGGGAAGTGAGCGTTATTCCTTTGTGTTGTGTGTTAGCGTCACTTTGGTCCGAGTGATGGGTCTGAAACGTCGTATGTGAATCGTGTGAATGTAGCCTCGTTTGTGTAGCATCTCCCTTCAATTTCTTCCCTTTTATCTTTTGTGTGTGATGTAGGGGACCGTGATTGTACTAAATAAATCACAGGTAATGCGATTAATGTGAAATTCTGTGTATTTTGTTATAACTATCCCATGCCTGTTCTGGAATGCATAGTTTAAGATTCTAGTCCTCTTGCTACCTCTGCAGCTATGCCTCCCAATGTATATGCTGGGGGAACTAAAATGTAATATCTAGCTGCAAACCTTTTGGCCTCACCCCAGTATATAACAGTATGAAATGATAAAAATGTAATACAAGGATCACAAACGTGATTCTTAAATTGGCAGGGCTAATAATAATAATAATAATAATAATAATAATAATAATAAAATAAGAATTAAAGACGCAATAATTAAAAACAACACAGCTTACTAAAAACAGAGTAATAGATAGAACTGCAACTTCGAAATGACCAGATTGGAAAATGTTTGCTAAAATAAGTATTAACATTTAACATTATAATACACGAAATTTCAAGATCTTAAAAGGTCGTTACCAAAATCTCCAAACTCGCATCTCCAATAAACTTCACAGTTCTCAAACACTCAGCTTTCGATTATTATCAAGTTTTCTTTCATCATCCTTATAATTGAGAGCAAATTACCAAATGGAAGAATTTCGACGATAATAATTATAGTAATTGAGAAAACAAGACTGAAAAGACACACAAAATTACAATATGAAGGTACTGCTTAAAAGCTACTCTCGCTCTTAGGAGACATTTAATTCGTGTTCTGGTGTTAAAAAAACACTAAGAAAAAAACATTAAATTTGCGATTATAAGATCAGAAAGAAGTTTGTCAGAATGAATTATTTAATAGCAAGGGATTAATATAGACTTCCATAAGCTAAGGGTTCCTTAAAAGTTGCTCAAGTTTGTATTAAGGACTAAGTATCAAAGAAGAGAACATTTTAAAAAAATAATTAATATACTGCATAGTAAACAAATTTTGCAATACACACACATATAGTTTTATACGTGTATGTATATCTAACGTATTTTATACATTTACAATATCACCGTTGTTATTAACTTTATTATTTACCACATTACGGGATTTCTTTATACTGAGCAAGTTGGTCTGCCCCTTTTATGCAGCACACCTTCTGGAGGTAGTGCTCCCCAATTTGGGAACCAGTGATCTAGAGTGAGATGGTCCGAATAATTTTGAAATCTAATCTGTATATCGTGTGATAATACTGCTGACCCGATTGAATATTAGGTAGCACCGCGGTTGCAAATTATGCAAAAGCACGCCTTTAATACATGCGGCTGTCTCCTCAGCGGGACCAACTAGGCTAAGAAGCGCTGCTCTGTTTAAGGCTGAATCATTGTAACTGTTTGCTTTCAGAAAGTCCTCCCTCAGGAATGAACCTTGTCAGCTAGTTCAACGTTGCATACACGAAAAAGGATTAGGAGGCTAGTGTACGTCTTAAGGCCGCAGCGAGCCGCAGTGAAAACAAGGGTTTCTGTGCTTTCTAGATTTAACCCGAGGTTAGCCTTAGGTTTAGTGTGTATGCTTGAGTGTGAACTGATGTCATTGTGACTACATCTTACAGCGAAGGTGATATCTGTCAGTGTATGCACTTTTTAACGCACGCGCAATGCTGAACTAGCAGTCGGTTCATTCCTGCGGCGAGGAACTTGATTAGCATACAGGTTTATTACAAATAATATCATGGGTTGGATCTACTAGAATAGATATATTTAATTCAGATATTGTTTTAAAGCGGTTTTAGCAGAAAAGCTACTAATCCTTGCCTGTCCGAATGTAAACATTCACAGCGTAATGAATATAGAATGAGGTTAGGCCTATAAAATTACTTTAATCCAGGAAAACAAAGGTCAAGTTATTTGAACGCATAGCTTCATACGGTCACACAACTAAAGTTACTACACTAAATGTTTCTGATAACCTGGTTGTTTATGCTATTTCTCTATCCAACTTTCCTGGGATTAGAATGCCGTATTTTCAAAGCATAAATACAGCGCAAATACGGCTAAGACTGCGGGAAACCTCCTTGTAGGGTCGATTTCGGGAGAGTGTTAACGATATATACGCTGATATTAACTTCTCATTCTGTAATATGAACTGAGTAGGCCGATATTATCTCGAAGCAGAGTTTCTTAATTTTAGATGTAAAGAACAAAGAACGGTTTGCCAATCAGTGAACACGGAATTAATGCAGCTATTGCATTGAAAATTTTATTGAATACGGATAATCAATGTATTTGTGCCTGTATTGCAGTGTAGTGTCATGTTGTCCTCGTGGTCTAGTGGTACCATACTAGTCTCCAGTTTCCGAAGTAGCGGATTCAAACTAGGCGGAGAGGAATGGATTTTTTGCATGTAAAAATCCTCAGCATGGCTTCTTCCGGAAGAAAAGTAAAGCTAGTGGTCCCACCCCTCAAGCCTGATAAAGAGGCCTCTGAGCAAAATTGCTGGTCTCTCACGCCCAATATACAATAGGAAGCTAAGAACAAGGTCATTAAAGAGGGTCTATAAATAAAAACTCACTTTCAAATTTAAGTGTAGTATCACTGCATATTTGCTTGAATGGTCTTAAAATACAGTGAATTTGTGTTCTTACTTATTTTATTTACACGCAATAGTATTTTAGGGCGGACGTGTTTTTTCATGAACTTGTCACCCATCATACATACCTGCGTCACTCCTATCACATTTTTGTACATTGGGATACACTCATATTTTTAGTTACATTTTTACCATTTCAATATTTTCTCTATCCTTACTTATGTTTTGACTCAATAAATATTTAATTTATGACGGATTTTCCGTTAACAATCCAGGCAAGCCTAACCGAAGTATTGTTACCTCTATTTACATTTTACACCTACAAGCACTATTTTCCCAATTATTTATCAAATCCTTCTCACTTTATGAATATAGCATCCGCTTCATCGTACCTTGAGTTATATTTAAAATGAATCAAAGAAGTAGATTCTACTTTCCATGCCTCTAGAAGGTCCAAGTTTCATGATAGAAAATTATTAATTTTTCTTAATACAAGGTGTAGGCAATCATTAGCATTGAACTTTCGAGCTTGGACTCCATCAATGTGGCGTTTATTTGAAAACACTGTTGGCAAAAACATGTTCTTCTGCAGTATATTAATACAGGTGCTGGTCAACCATTTTCATACTTCAATCCGCGTTTTATGAGCATCTAAGTAGAATAACATTAAAATTAAGATAATAATCTTCGATCGCCCAAAATAGAGTATACATATTTAGGATACACATTATGGCGATCACCTCCTCATCCGTGCTGTTAGGTTTACCTTGATGCTTCTCCCGTTGGTTCCAGAAGTTCGCCGTGTGTTGGTTCTCTTCACTTTTATCCTCGGCTAGCTGCAGTAGTTTTCTTTAAACTATATAGGAGCATGGACTTATCCTCGGTAAAGGAAAACGTGGATCTCGGGTGGTGATATAGGAAGACATAGACGTGCTTTGTTTATGAAAAGATGACACTGCCGTTTCTTTTTATTTAGTTAACACTCGTAGTATACAAAATTGGTATTGCCGCTGTAAAATACTGTCCACCGCTGTTAAACTACGGCGCGGATATGACACGAAGTTTAAATATGCTTATTATCTCTTTACGAGTAGCGGATCTTAGGTGTGTTTCTAAAACTATCTTGATTCCCTGTTTTGGCGCGATATCTCACACATCCTGCAGCATCTCTCCCTGACCACACATGACAAAAACTGTCCTGAATTTGCTCCAAACAGATCCCTTTATAGTGGCAGGCTTCTGAGGCTGCTTCCTTTCCTATTGGTCCATTTTTAGCGCCATTCGACGCGTCTAACTATTTCGAATAAACTTCCAGGTATCTCATTGGTCCAAGTTTAATATAAATCGCGGCTTTTCCTACATTTACCGTTAGGCTATCTGTCTCGCTCACTTGGTCACGGCGAATTATCAAATAAAGGGACAAAGGCGCTACACCCTCGCTGTAGGAATAATGGCACTGCGACCGAAGAGAGGTAATAAAACTAGGTTTTCTGCCTTCGAAAGCACTATTCCTGTAGCTAAAACATTTCATCGTGGACAGTATTTTAACATAGCGCTTAAATTATTTACATTAAACCATTTATAACTCTACTAATATTAGTAACCTAGATAGATACATAACGTTAAATCACCCTTCTTAAAATATACAAGCAGTATGAGAAAAAGATATTTACATAGTACGATTTAATATCAATAAAAGTTAATTATAAATTATCTGTAATTACAGTTCTTGGGCTCGGCCTAGAGATGCCGTTTCAAATTGCCCTGTTCTGGAAAAGAATAAATTTTTCAGCACTTGATACAATTTTCTTTTACAGAATAATTCCTCTGATTATGGCCTTTGTTGGTTTGTTTTGGGTTTACATAGACCCTTCGCTATACCTGTTCCTTCACAAGGGTTCTGCCAAACCAGTGGTGTTTACACTTGGGTCATTCACTCTTACACTTTGCTATGGTTGATCCCTCTCTCATTTTAAAAACAGGTTTTCCGAGAGGCATTCTTATGCACAATACACTTCCCGCACACGAATAACTTGTGGTGGAGAGAAATACGCTAATACCCAAATTAAGTTCTATAAATTAAATCTATTTACATACATACTGTTACATAATAATTTTTACGTATTTAGTTATTTCCTTACATCTTTATTCATCGGGTGTATCACCTTTACTATTTGTTCATAGGGTTGCTGCCTCATTTCGAGTAAAACTAACCTGATTATTTTCATTACATTCTTCACCCTTCTCATTCTCTAAACATTTGTGTGGTTTGAGCAACTGTTTATGATATCTCCCTACGATCTTGGAATTCTTTATTTCTTGTAACTCAAATGTATCCGAGCCAAAAATATTAATCACCCTGTATGGACCTTTAAATAAATTTTCCATTCTATGACACCTCTTTTTTATAATTAATAAAACTAATTCATATGTTTAAAGAAAACTGTCAGCATATTGCTAGCATACCAACCAATTAATAATTTACAAATATTGCTAAATATCAAAAAAAGATAATAAATATTCTGACAATAAAAGCTGTTTCAACCTTAAGACAAACTTATTCAAGCAGAAAGAAACTGAAACATATTAATGGCAAAGGTGTTTCTTGTTCTCCTTCACTATCACTAATGAGCATTTAATACTCAAGTCTCTTTAGTAATGCAAAAAAAAATGTTCTGCACAACTGCTTAAGATAATTCATTAATTCACATGTGAAAGCTCTCCTTTCCAGGTACTGCAGAGTCAGGATCAATGATATTATGTCTTTCTTTTTCTTTTCTTTTTTTTTAATTTGAATGCTGGATTTTTTTTATACCAATACTAATTCTCCAAGTTCGATCAACCATTTCTTTCGCTTCTTTGTTTTAAATTCCTCCTTTCTTTTCTGCGCCCTTTTTGACATTCTTTCAAAAGCTTTCTTAAACGTCTCTTCTCCCGTTAGTGTTTTCGGATCTTTAGTTTCCAGTGTCTGTGGTAATTTCCCTTCAAGTGTTTCCACTAACTTCCCCTTCATCAGCTCAACTAATTTCCCCTCTAAACTCCTATTTTGTTCACCTAAGTTTCTTTCTGAGTCCTTACTCTGCTTACTTAATTTCCCTTCGAAATCCTTTTTCTGTTCACTCAGTTTTCTTTCTAAGTCCTTACTCTGCTCATTTACGATTCTTTGTAAGTCCTTACTCTGCTCGTTTGATTTCCCTTCTAAATTTCTATCTTGTTCCCTTACGATTCTTTCTAAGTGTTTACTCTGCTTGTTTACGATTCTTTCTAAGTCCTTATTATGCTCATTTGATTTCCCTTCTAGATTCTTATCTTGTTCACTTACGATTCTTTCTAAGTCCTTACTCTGCTTACTTACGATTCTTTGTAAGTCCTTATTATGCTCATTTGATTCCCCTTCTAAATTCTTATCTTGTTCACTTACGATTCTTTCTACGTTCTTACTCTGCTTACTTACGATACTTTCTAAGTCCTTATTATGCTCATTTGATTTCCCTTCTAAATTCTTATCTAGTTCACTTGCGATTCTTTCTAATCCCTTACTCTGCTCATTTAATTTCCCTTCGGAATTCTTATCTTGTTCACTTACGATTCTTTCTAAGTCTTTACTATGTTCATTGAATATGCTTTCTAAGTTCTTACTCCGCTCATCTACTATGCTTTCTAACTTTTTACTCTGCTCATTGAATATGCTTTCTAAGTTCTTACTCTGTTCATCTATGATTCTTTCTAAGTTTTTACTTTGTTCACTTAAATTTCTTTTTGACTCCTTACCCATCTCGTCTATCTTTGTGCTCAAATGCTGGAGGAATATAATCAGCTGGTTCTGACCTGCGTCAATGACCTGCTCAATTGGTGATTGCCTTTCCAGCCTAACTTCTACCTCTGCTGCACCCATATTTTCTCCATCTGTTGTTACGCTGACAATAGCCTTCCTATTCAGTTCTTCCAAACCTTCCCTTGACCTACTCATGGATCCGTTAGCAAGTTCTACCTCCCTAGTAATCACTTTACCCCCTCTCAATAACATGTGTTCACAAAACTGAATCACTACTCTGCATGCCTTTTTGTTTGTTTTTGTATAAATGTTCTAACCTGTACTTTCTCCTATGTTAATTGATGCGTCCCGGGTTCGAATCCTGGTGAATTTCTAGAAGCGATGCTCTCAGCTGTTTTGTTGTCCCACGTAGGTAGACTAGAAGTTCGCGTTGTAATTTTGTTCTGCTGTGCCCCTTTCCTCTGAAGATTCTTCGTCTATTCGTTGTTTTCTAGTCCTCCGTTTGTGTTGATCTTCCCTTCAAGCTCCACGTTATGGCGCCAGTTTGCGGCGATCACCTCCTCATCCGTGCTGTTAGGTTTACCTTGATGCTTCTCCCGTTGGTTCCAGAAGTTCGCCGTGTGTTGGTTCTCTTCACTTTTATCCTCGGCTAGCTGCAGTAGTTTTCTTTAAACTATATAGGAGCATGGACTTATCCTCGGTAAAGGAAAACGTGGATCTCGGGTGGTGATATAGGAAGACATAGACGTGCTTTGTTTATGAAAAGATGACACTGCCGTTTCTTTTTATTTAGTTAACACTCGTAGTATACAAAATTGGTATTGCCGCTGTAAAATACTGTCCACCGCTGTTAAACTACGGCGCGGATATGACACGAAGTTTAAATATGCTTATTATCTCTTTACGAGTAGCGGATCTTAGGTGTGTTTCTAAAACTATCTTGATTCCCTGTTTTGGCGCGATATCTCACACATCCTGCAGCATCTCTCCCTGACCACACATGACAAAAACTGTCCTGAATTTGCTCCAAACAGATCCCTTTATAGTGGCAGGCTTCTGGGGCTGCTTCCTTTCCTATTGGTCCATTTTTAGCGCCATTCGACGCGTCTAACTATTTCGAATAAACTTCCAGGTATCTCATTGGTCCAAGTTTAATATAAATCGCGGTTTTTCCTACATTTACCGTTAGGCTATCTGTCTCGCTCACTTGGTCACGGCGAATTATCAAATAAAGGGACAAAGGCGCTACACTCTCGCTGTAGGAATAATGGCACTGCGACCGAAGAGAGGTAATAAAACTAGGTTTTCTGTCTTCGAAAGCACTATTGCTGTAGCTAAAACATTTCATCGTGGACAGTATTTTAACATAGCGCTTAAATTATTTACATTAAACCATTTATAACTCTACTAATATTAGTAACCTAGATAGATACATAACGTTAAATCACCCTTCTTAAAATATACAAGCAGTATGAGAAAAAGATATTTACATAGTACGATTTAATATCAATAAAAGTTAATTAATAAATTATCTGTAATTACAGTTCTTGGGCTCGGCCTAGAGTTGCCGTTTCAACATGTGTTAAGTATATAATAGAATCTTGAAATTAGAAAAATTAGGTTTCTCGTATTCTCATGCTTTTTCTCTATTCTGAGAGAACGTAGGCTTTCACGGCCGGAGTTGCAATTATAATTGGAAGTATCTTCCGGGCTGTTATGCCGTGGTCTGCTGGAAACCTGATATAAATCACTTATCAAACTTATTTTGTAATAAACTGTCTTAAAAGTTTTTAATATTTAACCCGTCTAAATTATTTTTTTCAATAGAGCTTATTAATAATACCTATATCTGAAGCAAACTGGTAGTTTTTAGCATTTCTACAGGAAATATAAAGTAATATTAAATTATGGACCCATCTTATAAAATTCATATTTATTAAAGCACAAATCCGACATAAACAATCTGTATAACAATGAAAAGATGAAGTTTCAAAGTTCTTTTCGGCGGGCGGTGATGGTTTTAGAAGCGGCCGGTAGAGTGCTCGCGCAATAGGCCGCCATTGCGTTTCACTGCCAGTACGTAGTGATATGGCCACTGTGGAGCACAAGGTTTTCTGCGTTGAGTTCGCAAAAACTGAGTCGCAAATTGTAGTGCAGCGGGCATTTCGTAGCAAATTCGGTATTGAACCACCAACTAGAAAACGCATTAGCCGTTGGTTTACGCAATTTAAACAATCTGGAACTGTGTGTAAAGGAAAAAGCACGGACCGACCCCGTGTGTCAGAGGAGGACGTCAGACAGATTGAAGACAGATGTTCGCCGTCCACGTAAGTCTCCCATAGTACAGGACTAGGAATACCCCAACCAACTGTATGGAAAATTCTGAGACGACGTTTGCTGTACCAGCCCTATCGATTACAACTTGTGCAGGCTCTTAAACCTAAAGAGAAGCGTCTCGAATTTTGTGGTTATGTGCTAGGAATGATGAAGGATGACGCGTTTCTACAGCGTATCATTTTTAGCGATGAAGCGACTTAGTGGAAAAGTCAACAGACACAATGTTCACATATGGGGTTTGCAAAATCCACATTCAACATTGCAACAAGAAAGAGACTCACCGAAGATAAACGTGTTCTGTGCCTTATCCCGTACAAAGGTTTATGGAACATTTTTCTTTGCGGAAAACACTGTAACTGGAATAACGTACCTGGACTTGTTGGAACAATGGATGTTCCCTCAAATTATGGAATATTCACAGGACCTCATTTTCCAACAGGATGGAGCTCCGCTCCGTTGACACGGCGATGTACGAGGCTTTTTGAATGAATCCCTTCCTCAGTGCTGGATAGGTCGCAGGGTAAATGAAGACCTGGCTCTACACTTCTGATCTCACCCCATGTGACTATTTCTTATGGGGTTATGTTAAGCAATCTGTCTACGTCCCACCTCTACCTACAACTCTGGACGACCTGCGGAACCGTATCACTGCTGCCGTGCACTCAGTAACAGAAGATGCGCTTGCTCTGTGCAGGACGAGGTTAGCTATCGAGTAGATGTTTGCCGTGCAGCAAACGGTGGACACATTGAACATTTATAGTTTATTAAACAAAAGTTTGAAAATTCCTCTGTTTATTGGTATAAGGATGGTTCATGTTGGATTTGTACTTTAATAAATAGGAATTTTATAAAATGGGTCCATCATATAAAATCATCCTGTATTGTATTAATTCCTCTTTCATGGTAGAAGTTACTTACTGTACCGCCTTTATCCTCTATTTAAATCCCGGAACAGAGTTTGTTCGGTCCTGTATATCTGCAGTTTCCAATGTCTTATATCCAGTTGGCTAATTCTCTTTTGTATGAATCACATAACATAGTTATTTGTTTGTAGATCAGCTTAAGGAAGAGCGAATAAAAGTCGCGTATATCCGATCAAGCCGTTTTGCGCAACCTTTTGGAAATGCTCGTGAACTCGTTCTATTTAAAGAATCCTTTCTTATGATGGAAAACCTGTGCCAAGAAGCATATAAAACCAAAAATAGCCTTCGCATAGCACACGTCAGTATATTGGTTTGCCGAAAACGTTATTCTGGGAAAAACGCATGTACATATGGATTGTTTAACATGGAAAAAACGAAACCCTAAAAGCAAGCGTTACAGAATTCAGAAAAGGAGGAGAATTTACAAGACAATAGGTGATTTATAAATTAAGAATTATTGAGCCATTTTGCTAAACATTTGCTCAGTCTTCTGAGGACTGAGCAACACAAAGCATTACATTTATTTAAACACCATAAATGAAACGTAATATACCCATATCATATGCAGTTGCAGTTGTTTTAATACTACAATCTTTCTTAAATGGGCTTTGGCCTGCATAGATTCTTTAACTCCAGCTCATGTGACACTGTTATTGATATATTTAATAGTAAGGGAAATTGGCTAGTGCCCATATCCATAATACGAATGTACATCACATTCACAGATTGTAAGTCGTCAATGAGGTATGTAATCTCAAAACGAATTTAAGAACCCTTGTGGTTTACCGGAGAAGCTGAGAGTAAGATGAGGAATTTAATGCCTTACCAGCACTTTTCTATGGTATTATTGTTCATTAGAGCAACGGCACGGAAATTCGAAGATCCGTGGTTATGGCTTGGAGTTTTTCAGTTTTATTCCGTAGTAATTTAATAACGGAAACCTACATTTTCATACAATACACAAACCCTTAGTTTCATATACAGAATTACAGGGGAAAAGCTATGATTATGAATATTCCTCACACTCTTGCCATCCTGTTAAAATAATTTGGAAGTCACACGCAGTCTGCAAACATCGAGAAAAATAAAATTCTCGTTTGTTAATTATAAAATAACAGTTAATGAACTTCTGGCGTTACACTGGGACTGGATTTTCTCTCTGTGTATAATTAGTTTTTAGTAATGAGCAGGGTTATAGCATGCTTAGGAAATATACCCAAAATTTCTAAATTATTTTCATTAAAACTTTTTGGCAAAAGTATCGCTTATATATCGCACCTCATAAGGAGATGCTATTGTCTTTTGTTTTCTTCGTCTTTTCTGTTCTTTGCTAAATTGTGGCCATCTATGTATATATATAAAGTTTAATTTAATTTCCTTTATCCAGGTAGCTCATATCATACTATGAATGAATGAAATGAATGTGGCCGGGGTCCACAGAGCTTAAATTTACCTGACATTCAGATTTTCAGGACAAGGGAAAACCACATAAAAAGACCTCCCGCAACTCAGTCTAACCGAGATTTGAACTCGGGACCTCTTGTATGTGAGGCAGATCAACATCATAGGGGCCGGCTCTATTAAATGTTGCTTGTCATGAAACATCCGCGGTTTTGTCTTATATTACACGTATTTTCCGTAGAGTAACAGGAACTATTTTCCACTCCATGGCATTCCCAATGAAAAAAATTTGTTTTCTACTACATAGCATTTTCAACAAAAAACAAACAATTATTTTCTACTACATGGCATTCTCAACCAAAGGTCAAAGCCAAAGTGATTTTATGACTCCAAAATGTTCGTATTATAGTATATAGTATACATACTTTTTAAAACCATTCCAGTAACAGTCATTTAGGAATTGAAACATAGGTTGCTTATGTCCGATGGGAAAAATAGTGTGTTTCATAGATGAAGGAAGCCTCAGTTAATTTGGATTTTAATATATAAGGTATACATATTCTCTCTATTCAGATTATAAAAGTATGTTACAAGGCTCGGTGATAGATGTACACCATGAAATTGCAACACACACATATACAGGGTGGACCAACAGCTGAGACTGCATAATGTCTTCAAAATTAAGCGCTGTAGAAAGAAATACCTTGAATAAAAGCTTCTTGATATTATGGGGGGATGTAAATGCCATTTAGTCGTGCTTTATTTGGAAGACGTTGTAATGGCCATTTTAGGGTCAATTTAAATTGACCCTAATTGTAGGTTCCTATTGAAAAACATTAAATTGACTCTAAAATTACTATCATAATGCCCTCCAAAGGAAATACGACTAATGCAATCTACTTTCCCCACATATCAAACAACCTTTATTAAACACATTTCTTTCTACATCACTTAGTTTTGGAGATATTGTATCGTCTCAACTTAAATGGTCCATCCTGTATGCATGTATGTATTTATATACATACACACGTATATATATATATATAATACTAGGTGGCCCCCACAAGTCGTTCTTCAATGAAGTTAGTTTGTGCCGGATAGCACCGGTGCCAAAAGGTTTGCCTAAGCAAAACTGCAAAGGGATCTGCATACCGACCACGAGGAAACCTTGTTAAATGAAAGACCAATCTTCAATACAAACATTAATTGCTCTGACTTGTCCCTTAGCTCAGTCAGTAGAGTAGTTGTGTGAGGGGTACCGGATTCGATTTCCGACTGTGTTCGAAAAAGTTTTCTGTAGTCAAGAACATTTCATGATTTGCCCAAGATCTTGGGTTTGAAAGTGAGTGTGCGCATGTGTGTTTAACAACCATTTTCCCCATAAACAGGAATTCAGGATTATCGCTGAGCAATAAAGACGTTCAAATGCATGCCCGTTCTAGTTCATTATGGACACGTTTTAACATTGCTGCTGATATTGAAGCACAGTTGACTTATCCTTTCTTTTAAGATTCCTGGATTTTCCGGTTCTGTTTCACCTACCCTAGCTTTGATATAACCCCATACAAAAAAAAAATAAAAAATACACGTGACACCTCGCTGGCCACGGAATGCAACCACAGTTGAGGTACGCACTGTTGAGATGTTTAACTTCTCTAGAACAATGGACGGTGCACCATCATACCGAAATCCGTGATTCAGAGCTAACTAATGTGGGACATCTTAAAGAAAATGTTCAATGTTCACCCCTTTCTGGAGGAATTACACAGAAATCCGCACAATATGCCTAAGGGTCAAATAAACTGGTCCAATTATGTATCCCCGAATGTTGTACCACACGTTAATATCCCAGCGTGCGTGTGATGTGGAGTAAGGATTACCAGCAGTCAAAAATGGAGAGTTTGTTCGCATCAGAATAATTGACGAAATAACATACACCTCCCCATAAAGCCTGCCTGTGAAATCAGGATTTTTATTTATTTTATTTAAGAACCTTCTGCAAAACATTCGCGGTTCTGGTAATCGTTCCCATAAAGCTGTTGGTGTAACTGTACCTTATAGAGATGCTAGTTTTGCTCCTTCAAAATCCGTTGTGTTCCAGTACTTGAACTCCCAAGTCTGTTTAAGTTCTTCTTTGCCCAAATTACGATGAGAAAAATTAATGATACAAAATAATAATACCTGAAATTATCCATCCGTTCTTTATTGCATCTCTGCACGTCGAATAACGCGCGCAAAAGACAGACTCCAGTCGGAAACATTTAGAATACAGCCTTCGAGCGTCAGCTGCATTTCCCATAGATCATAACCATATCCGTGTATTTGTTGCTAATGAACATGTTATCTGTTACCGCTTTGCTGAGTAACCTGGCTCGCGACTCTATTCAGTACGAAACCACGAAGTAAGTACATGAAGAGATGTAAGCACTACTTCAGCGACCTTTTGCCTCTTACCAGCACTGCTCCTTTGAATACTATCACTGACGTGGCAGCTTCTTTTGCACTTATGTATGCGAGAAAAGTAAAACTATATATATACATACATACACATATATACATACATACATACATACATACACAACACACACCAGGTGGTCCACATAAGCCGTCCTTAGTGGAAGTTAATTTATACCGGATAGCACGGATGCCAAAAGGTTTGCCTAATTGCAAAGGTGACTCCATACCGAGAGAGAGACAGAGAGGAGGCCGCTAAATGGACCAACGCTTGAACACGAACACTTCAGCTGCTGTTACTGGTCCAAAAGCTCATGCAGTAGAGAAACTAGCTGCAGTATGAGATTTTCCGGGTTCGATTCCCGGTTGGGCCCCAGAAAGCTGTCTTTAAATAAAAATATTTCACGGTAGGTCTAGAGTTTCTCAGGCCCTAGCATCAGAAGACAGATGCTGCGTCTGAGAATGTTCAGAACGCAACCTTCGAGCCTCAGCTGCATTTTGGTGGCTCTCCCCACACATCGTAACCAAATCCATGTGTTCGTTACTGGTGAGCGTTACCTTTTTGTCTGATGACTTATCTCAAATTGCAAGCATGTGACCACGCGACGCTTATGAGTACGAAACTACCCCGTTAACACCTGCAAACAGCAGCACTACCTTAGCAACCTTTCTCTTGGTACCTGCACTGCCCCTTTGAACAGTGCCTTAACTTCTTTTGCACCTATTTATGCGGAAAACATAACACTGCAAAGGACGGCTTGTTTGGGTCAGCTGGTATATACGGAAAGGGGGTTGACAAACCATAGACTCCAGTGATGTGCATCAGCTGTTACGTTATACACAGCAGTCCTTCACCACGACGACAGTCAGCAGTAATGTTTACGGTATTATTCTGTAGCTTCTTACTTCACTGTATTTATTTGTGTGGCTGTCGTCAAGTGGGAATTAGCAACGGCGGCCTTGTTGGCTAACGAAACGCACTTCGTAATACTTCTTATTGTTCCATGATAAGACCGAAGGAATGCTAAAGAGGTTTACTGGCTCTAGTAACAACCCTATCTCAACAGGCGTCATCCAATCCATACCATGTTTTCAAGATTGGAGAGAAGCTTTCGTCCACGGACGCGACGTACATCAGAGATTGGACTCTTTACAGGAGTTCATATCATATATCAGGTGATACAGGCGATGTATCAATGACGGCAATCATTTTGAGCACCTGCATTAGTTTCTTAGAAGGTTACCTTGGAGTATTTAGCTTTGTGTTTTTACTTCTTTAACATTTTCTTTTGTTTCTTACTGCGTAAGCCTAACATATAAACAATGAGTTTCTGGACATGGATTTGTTAACAAAATATGGTCACATGGTACTCATCTACATACCACCGAGTCTTGTGACCTATATTTATTTACATCCTGTGTATAAAAGTATATATCTCATAAAGCTCTAATCAACTTCTTGTATCAGTAGTTGGTAATTGTTCCTTTAAGCACAACACCGACACAAGTAACATGTCTTTAATTGGGTTTAATTGATTTTAATTGGGTTTAATTGGTGTTTCGTGCAAAGCCGACCTAAATAACATGTTCCTTCTAGCACAGGTCACGTGATGTTTGGTATTGGAAGGGTCTTTAATTGTTTCAATTGGTGTTTCGTGCAAAGCCGACCTAAATAACATGTTCCTTTAAGCACAGGTCACGTGATGTTTGGTATTGGAAGGGTCTTTAATTGGTTCAATTGGTCTTTCGTGCAAGACCCGACCTAAATCCCTCCTCAAGGAAAGTACAGACTGGGGGGTGGGGAGGTAATTACTTTAAGGATGAAACATGATTCACCGACCGTGAGAACCATTGCTACACCGCTTTCCCATGTTGTCTAATAAATCTTTCAAATCCGGTACAGTTGCAAATTTAAAAATTAATGGACCGCATCCGTGAAAGCTAATAGACGGCTATTCTTCGCTTCAAGCTCCGCCCTCAGACCCTATGACCGCGCATGCGCCGCCCTATCCTTCTGCAATTATCCCCCCGCCATTATACCACTGCTATATAAGGTCTCAGGCCTAGCACCCTGAAAGTATTATTTGAAGGTTTTTGTAGAAAGAGTTTCTCAATCTGCACGTTATTAGTATGGCAGGAATGGAAGATTTTTGGAGCGAGTGTGGAGAGGAAGCGTACCACTACACCTACTACCACAAGGAGGAGTGCAATGGGTTCATACATTCAATTGTCTGTAACATGCCCTCATATCATGACCAGATGTCTTCAAGAGAAATATGCACAGAGAACTGCCCAGTCTACAGAAGAAGGTACCTGTAAGTAGACCCTATTTTTTATTCCTTTCTAGGAAATACTATGCTACATCTAATCTTTAAAGAAAGTAACGAATTTGAAATATGTTCGTTCTTCCAGAGGAGGGGATGCAGATGAGGAACAACACAGAGGCGTGAATGATGTCGATGTCCTTGTAACCACCCATGCAGTCCAACATCATTCTGAATTTTGTAATGGTGATACGCATGCAACCCTATGCGAGAAGCCAGAGGTGCACGATCAAATGAAGTCGTACTTCCTGTGTGATGAAAACTGCGCTGTATTCTTACTCAGGCGGGGAAGCTTAAGGTAAGTGGCATTGAAAAATATCTAGATGCTCTTACCCTGCACGGGGGTTGTAGAATATCTAATATTTAAAATAATAATTAAAATTGTTCCAGAAATCGTCAGACAACGCCTATTCCTACAGAGGACATAGATGAAGTAGATTTCCCGAATGTACCGCAGCTTTTGATGACTTTGGATGACCAAGAGAGGCCAATCAATCTGCAAGTAGATGGCGATATGCTCCAGGTGACTCCTGAACATTCACCCAGGAAACGAGCAGAATTACACAAAGCAATACAGTGAGTATTAATTTCAAATCTATGAAAGAAAACGCATGCTTTAAATAAAACTACATCGCTCCCATTCATGGTGTCTAACATGTGCAATTCCTTTCAGGAGACCTGCGAATTTATTTAAAAAAATGATTTTTCTAATAGAGGCAATATGTAATGTTTCAGGTCCGCTACTAAGAAGCCCACCAGGAGGAAGAACAATAAAACCTTTGAAGATCTCCATAGGAGGTTGGCGCTATTGGAAGAGCGAATTACCTGCGCTAACACCCCGAAGAGAGATGCAAGCACCCGCACTCGTGCTCCAAGGCGGCTACACCTCAAGAAGCAGTAGTGTCAATATAGGATTGTATTATGAAACCCCAGTGCTCCTCATAAAAGAAACAGACAATAATAATTTCGTGTATATGACAAAATATGATTGGCAGATAATTCAAAAAAGTCTCGCAGAATTCGAAACATATCTGAAAGTGAATAAGTGTCCGAACAGAGAGTACAGTGAACATGTTGTATTCTCCTATAATATCACGGTGTTTATGGAAAGTGGAAAAATTACACTTTTTAATACGTCTTTAAATTACGGTGAAATTCATTTGAATTATGATGTACTATCACTAATAAAAAGACTCGAATCCTATATAGATAGACATCTGCAGAACCTATGTATTGTAAATGCAGACACATATGTAGGGACAAGGAGCTGGAGGCAGAAGGCGCTGGAAATGTATAATAAGAAAATAAAGAAGTAAATATATCTTTTATAACTTGCTTTTATTCACGAAAATCCCCCCTTACACTTCCTTATATCAAGCATAAAATAACTACATTTAAATTAAAGACTGCATCACATGAGACAGGGGCTTGTATGTAAATACTTTGTCATGAATTATCAAGCAATACAAAGATGTCTGTGCAGGAATATTTGCACTAGTTTGAATTTCCAGTCTAATATTGACAGCTCCATTTACAACCTCCTCAGGCTGATGTGAGCAGTCAATGACAAATATCGGTGCATGTTTAAGAAAATCTTTTCTCCTCAATAAGGGGTAATTCTCTCTCGAATAATAGGAGCTTTGGAACTTTGAATACATTTCATATAACGAGGCAAATCTAGAGTTTCCAAAGTCCAAGTTCATATCATGGTAGGGATAACATTCACTATTGAGGTACAGTCTCAAATTCGTTATGTTGCAATGATCAAACTCGGAACAGTCTTTAGTTGCATTATTTACTCTCGAAGTCTGCGCTCCCACAATAACAAATCTTGGTTTTTCGGGTCTCGATGTTGTTGCAACGTTCCATGTAAATGATCTAGTTTGAGGTACCGCAGGTTGAGTATGCAGATCCATACTTCGAAAGGCTATGTGTAATGGCCTGTCTGACTTGACAATCTTAAGGATCTCCACCTTTTCACCATCAGAAAGGCGTATTATAGGCATCCGCCACTCGATACGTGTAAGTTTAACAATAGCATTTTCTTCTCCTTCGGTTGCCAGAATACAGTTTTTAGAGTCCTTTGATCGAATGAGGACCAGCTCAAACTTGCTGTTGAGTATGAGGTCCTTGTGATCATCTGGAAATCCCAGAAGCATTGACAGCGGTACTATAGCGTTGAATGCTCCACTTGCAGGATGCACAATATCCACATCTTCTCCAGGGTAGCACCATCCAGCATTGAGTAAACGGTTGGATTCCATAGAGTTGAGTGCAGCATAGTTGCGCATAGTTGATGTAATCCCTGGATTTCTTGTTCTGTCTATAGTCGATCCATTCATGTCCAATCGAATCTCGTCAAACATAAATGCAATAGCATTATTGGTGAGCCTTGCTGTAGTAGTTGTTCCATTAGGTTTAGTAACAGATCCCTCAATGTAGAGATAACTCCGGTTAGGTAGAGTATATAAATCTTCAGCTTGACAAGGGATTCTAATTTCATCATTCGCATCCAGAGCCGATGTATTATACGGTAAAAACACATGCTCCTCTTCTTTAGCAATCTTGTCCTCAAATGTAGGTGTTTCCGTCACATTGAAGATGTCCATCACAGAATTCTGAAGCCCAATGCTTCAAGGAACCTCCTATTGCTCGATGTTAACACACTGAGTGTCGCAGGTAGAGTATGATGTATACGACGATGCGCAGGCTTATTATATCCTCGTAGGCGTCTTCTGCTAAAATCTATTCCCATTACGACGTATGTGAAGTCTTATGCTTATATCCTCGTTTCTAAAGTTGATGGGATGACCGTTCTGGTCGACTACTCGAAGAGTGATTTGATCGATAAAGTTAGTGTCTATGATAGGCAGGTAAATGGGATTTGAAGGCTCTTGCGAAATATGATATCCTGGCGGAACAGAAGGGAAAAACTCATAGATCGAGTGTCCGCTTTTACCGTCGATGAAAGAGCCTGTTGCAATACTGCACTCGATTCGTATTATGCTCACCTTAAATATGTTTACTAGGAAATCAGATTCAGTCACTTGATTAGCAGGAATGACTTTGCTTTCACTGAAGCCTAAAAGGGATCCAATAGAGCATTCCCTTGAAAAATCCATAGGAAAAGGACATTTAATTTCAGCCTTCATTGTATTATTATTAGGCCGAATAAAGAAGACATCCTCATCCAATTGAAGCTTATCTTTGATGTATGCATTAATATCAGTAATCTCATAAGTTCCATGAGGTATATCAATGACTTTAAGATTGTCATTGTAAATGTAATGAAACTGATTATTGCTATGATCCACATTGGGAATAGAATAGAAGGTTTCAAAATTCAAAAGAGCGATCTCATAATATCCTTTAGGATCGATCCTCAGAGGAGGATTCAGGTGTGTTGTCAGAACAGATTCATTACCGCTAACGGCAATAGTGTAACTCATTGTGATAGAAATTGTAAGCACAAGTGCCCACAGATGACTGAGCTAAAACTCTGAAACCTCTCAGTATTATACATTAACCTAACACCTCTGAGATACCTTTCTATCTCTTTAGGAGGCTTTAGGTTCCCAAAGCTATCGAAATAAAATGCAATGATACCCTCCTTCCTTACAGCAACCCAATGGGTACCTTCATTCTCTGAAGAATCGAGATTGACGATAATCCTCTCATGGTGATGAGGCTTTGTAGGCAACTCATCAATCATATATACACCTCTAAAATGCGGAATCTTTAAACGTCTAGCATACATGTCGAGATCAATGTTACTCAAGGCTTTTTCCGGGACAAGTACAGTCCTCTTCCAGAGTTTTTTGAATTTCCATTCTTGCTGTTGCGTCTCTTCTTTTTGACATTTCTCGTCTTATTCTTCTTCACTTGAGGACCTTTTCCTTTTGCTTCTATCTCTCTGTTATGTCTTGCCATTTCTGCAAGCTGTTTATCTGCAGCCTTTTTCTTATTCACTGCTGTGGCGATTTGAGCTGCTCCTCCAGCTGCAGCACCTAGGGCTGCAATAATAGGAATGAGAGGCAGAAATCCTCCATGCTTTTTCTTCCTGGAGCCAGCACCTACAGCCACCTTGCCCTTCATAATTGCTGTAACTAGCCTGGCGGCCAACTTTTCTCCTAAAGTAGCGTCTGATGCCTGTACTCTTTTCCACGCCTTCTCGGCTAAGATCTTATCGGCTATATTTCTCGTAGCAGAGTCCCTGTGCTCAGCGTAGGCGATGTCGTGCTGCTTACAGGCTTCGTCTAATGGGTTAATTCCGGGGTCTCCTCTCTGTAGGCGTTTTTCCAACTTCGTACCCGGACCGCAATATCTGTAGCCCGGTAAATGTGCTTCAAAGGGTAGCCAATTAATAAGAGAGTTAATTAACCCAGAGCCTCTGGAGATCTTGATCCTCCTAGCTCCCATGATAGACTAGCTGACTTTAAAATAGTATTGGACTTTTATACTCTCAAGCTACAAACTGAAATCCAGGCTCACCTGGTATATATGTATATATACACTAAGCATGCTTTTTTATATTTAGTTATTAAGATGGAGCTCGTGAAGCAAGATTGCTCCCTGCCCATTCAGGTGCTAGACTTCGAAAGTGATTTTAGATGCAATCGACACGGAAAGTTATTTCCCTCTAATGTCAGAGCTCTTATTCTAGGCAGCTCAAGCGCCGGAAAAACTAATGTATTACTGAATATGCTGCTTCATGTGAATGGTTTACGTTTTGAAAACTTGTACATCTATTCAAAGTCCCTTTACCAGCCAAAGTATCAATATCTCATCAATCTACTCGAAAACATTGAAGGGATAGAAGTGAACACATATGAAGATGGAGAAAGTGTCTTACATCCCTCTGAAGTTAAAGAAAACTCCATATTTATATTTGATGACGTAATCACTGAAAAGCAGGGGAAGATCGCCTCTTTTTACAGCATGGGCAGACACCGTAATGTGGACTCTATATATTTAGCACAGTCGTATGCTAAAGTGCCTAAACATCTAATAAGAGACAACACGAACATGATTATTCTCTTCAAGCAGGATAATTTAAACTTGAAACATATATATGAGGATTATGTGAACACTGACATGTCATATACTGAATTTAAAGAACTGTGCAAGGGTGTTTGGGAAAGTGTCTCGGAAGGAAGACCATTTGTAGTGATAGTTCCTGAATTCCCTATGAATGAGGGTCGATATAGGAACGGTTTCGATGTATATATTAAAGTAGAAAAGAAAGAAAAGGATCATTCATAGATCGAAATGAGTATTGACAGGTTCGGTTCACAGAGGACTGCTCCAGTTAAAAGAGCACTTCATCAATTCATCATAAACCGAGATGGAAAAGGAAACTATCAATTTAAAAACAAAAGACTATGCATTGTTCATGATCCCGAGGAAGACAATGACGCAAGCACTAAAGGTTATGTTGACACCCTTACGACTTCTACCGAAAACCGAATGCAGGAATTCACCGAAAAAGTGGCATATCAGCGTATGGGTGAACTTGAAACTATGATAAGGAATCACATCCAGAAATCGTTAGATGGGCAATATGAGTCTCTAATGAAATACCTGGACAAACATGCACTTAAACGAGACGCTGGAAACAACATTATTCTAGATACAATAAGAATGAAGATAATATTATCACCTCAGGAGGACTACGATGTACCGAATAGGAAATATGTATCAGACTATGTTAATGCAAGAACACCAGCGATTGATTCAGATGGGAACGCTTCCTTTCAAAAAAGAAGAATAAGAGAGATAGCAGATCCCATCGATGACAGTGATGCAGCTAGTAAAAAGTTTGTTAAACATATTATTGGTAAAAAGCACAATGAAGCACAGCAAGCTCTAAACAGGAGACTAGCCTCTATTGGAAATGATATCACCGAAACAGTAGTGAAACATATGGAAACTATGGCGAACCAACAGAGTTCCATGGATAAGCACTTGACAATAGCTATGAATAATGCGAATATTCTTAAATCACAAGTGAATGTTATAAATGCGCTATTAGATCAAATGAAAGGTCACCACGTTTTTAGCCTGCAGACGAAGCCTTTCAGAGGAAATTCACTAAGATACACATTAACATCGGGTCTCGAATACTACAGAGCACCTGTAAACGGAGAGGTCGTTGCATGCTATATGACATCGTCAACTCCTCCTTTTGTAAGAGCAGATACATTATTTGCTATAAACAATAACATAGTCAGAACCTTCTCTACTCCTATTGCAAATGGAGATACACTCACCTTTACTGCTCCGGCCAATCGAGCAAAAGATGGCCATATTCTAAATATCGAAATGAGTATAGCATATAAACTGAGGCCAACAGAATAGAACAGCTATATATTGAGGTGAATAACAAAATTCAAGATCATTTCAAGATGGACAGCGAGAGCATAAGACTTAAAGAATCTGTAGCCAGGCATACAAAGGCTATAAGGGAAAAGTTACGTGCACTAAAAGGACAAAAGCTTGAGACCCAGAGAGTAATGAGTGAAGCTCTTCAGCCAGTAGCAGAACCGTTACATGATATACTACAAATTCAGAAAAACAATAGTGTTACTTCAAACAATGAGGAGAGTCAGAAAAAGAGTGATCCACTTAAAGAGGAGAAAGATGAGAATATCTTAAGATTCCTGCAGAAAGTTCGAAGGAATGATAAGAATGAAATAGATAATGCCTACGGTGTGAGATACGAAGATGGAAGCTATATGCTGGGGAACAAGATCATTGACTTCCTCAACAAAAAAGTACGAGTAGGTGATGAAACGTACGAGGTGACACCTGGATTGAGTGAACTCATCTTCAAGAGGATACCTGAAATGCATGTATATACAGAAGGGGATCTGGATACATATAGCAGAATATTGAAAGCAACACATGTTCATCGAAGAAACTTCAGCAAGCACGGGCAGCTGAGATCAGGCAATTCCTACAAGTATAAAAGCATTATACGCCCTCTAGTAACGAAACACAAGGGTTTAGGTTTGCAGTGGAAGGAGCATCGCCCTGATACGAGGCAAGAATACATCTACTGGAACGACCCTAACGACCTGGTGAATCGCATGAGGCTTCTCATTGCATCCAGAGACGCCGGAAATAATAATCATACACAAGAAATTGAAGAAATTATTCAAGAACTGAAATCGGCTAGGATTATAGCATGACGGTGAAGCAAGATATAGCAAGAGAGCTCCATGCTCCCGCCCGAAGAAACTTCTTGCGTCGGAAGATCGTTAGCAAAGGTCTGCATGATCTGATGCAAATCGACTTGGTTGAGATGATCCGCCATGCAAATCTCAACAAGAATTTCAAATATATCCTGATTGCAGTCAACTTCTACTCTAAAATGGCCTATGCAAGGCCATTAAAGGACAAGTCAGGACTACAGGTTGCAAAGGCCATGGAAGATATACTAAAGGACATGGAAACGCCACCCAAGAATATACAGAGTGACAACGGAAAAGAATTTTATAACAAGCACTTTAAAAATCTAATGGCAAAGTATAATATCAATCACTACAGTACCTATACTAATGTGAAGGCTGCAGCTGTTGAGCGTTTAATCAGAACTTTAAAGAATATGATGTATCGGGAGTTTCTAGCTCAAGGATCATATAAGTGGCTAGATCTTCTACCTAAAATCGTTGCAGAGTACAATGACACTTACCACTCAACCATCCAAATGAAACCCAGTGAAGTGAGGAACAATGACCTTCTTCTGACTGTTTACAAGTATAACCATCCCAAAAGAGAGAAGAGGAGTGCAAGGAGGTTTAGTGTCGGCGATTATGTGAGGATATCTAAGAATAAAGGACATTTCGAAAAGGGTTTTGAACCCAACTGGAGTGTTGAAATTTTCCAGGTGGCTCATGTGAAACGAACCAATCCTACCACATAGATCATAAAGGATAATGATGGAGATCATATAAAAGGAGCATTTTATGGACATGAACTACATTCTACACTATTCCCTAACACTTATTTAGTGGAGAAGATTTTGCGTAGGCAAGGAGAGAGGATTCTAGTGAAATGGTATGGATTCCCTAATAGCCAATGGATTGATGGAAAGGATTTATTGTAGCTAATACTGAAATAAAGAGTCTTAAATGCAGTACCTCGTGTTTTATTTACAGTAATTTGATTTCCTCCTTTGATACATTTAACTCAACAATGTGCCATTAACATTGTATTATATAAAATAATTAAAAAAAACAGTAAAAATAAATAAATACAATATATACAATTAATAAATTAGTCAATAAATAATCTATATACAATATAATACATGAGATGGGGATGTGACATCCAGGGAAGTCGGAATGGATTACGAGGCCCTAAGTGAATAATGGCCCCACGCGAGAGTTGCATGAGAGCCATCAATCATCTTGCGCTTCGTGTCTCCTCCATGCAATGCAATTTTGTTAATTTCCACAGTCGAGACTTTATGTTTTGTACTCCTGAAGCAAATTTGTTTAGCCAAAAATTTTTTATTTAAATCTTTTAGACACTCGAAATATTTCTCAAAGGTGATTGCTCGCATTCCACCTTTGGTAATCCCCTTTGCTTTCATGATGGTGCTGTTGTTATATTTATAGCTGTAGAGCTTTGCCCTAAGTCCAACGTACTCAGTCATCACCATGCCACCCAGCTCATCTTTAAACAACCCAATCACTTTCTTGTTGGCCATCTTTATGTCATATACATTATTCTGCTTATAATTTGATGTATCAAAATGCTGGGGATTGGTTTTCATGAATTTGTAAATGTCTGTAGATGTTTCGAAAATGAATGAATCTGTATCCATATAATTCAGGACCAGGTCATTCAGTTGGGGTTTCATTACTTTATAAAAAAAATCATACATAATAAATTTTGAAAGATCGAGAATTGCATGGCCAATATAGATTGGTTTGTTCATGAGGATCTCCTCTCGAGCCAACTCTATGCCGACTAAGTTTTCATCAAAAATGTGGCTACATACATATGTTGGACGAGCCGTCAATTTCCGTGCTTGCTCCCAGGTAGGTACAATACGGAAATCTCTGTACTTGCGAACATTTTCAATGAACTTACCGTACACAGCGTTGTTCATTTTCTTCCAGAGGTTTTGACCAAACTTGGAAGTTTCCCTGGCTCGCTTCTCGGCGTTAAGGTCAATATAGACCTTAAGCCATTCATCTTGGTCATACGATACCACCCGATGAATATGTCTCAATAGCAGCCCCAGATCTATGCACTGTTGCAAGATTTTATAATGCAAGACATATTTGCTTTTGTTCTCGAGACTTGCAATCAGTTTCTTGTATTGGCTGCCGGGTGGTATCTCACTCCGGGGACAGAGAGGTAGATCATTGTGTGCATCATGGAGATGGTCAGGATACTCCAAATCCACCTCTAGGACATATCCTGTCTTGGAGTCCTCAGGGATCGCAGCGAAGTCAATGGTGTCTATTTCATCCCTATCAAGCCATCTGAGGTTCCCATACGGCATTGGGGACGCCATGCTCTTGCCGTACAAGTTGTTGATGTCCCAGTATGATAAAAAGTTTCGAGGTTCCTCAGATTTGTAGTCTGCAAGGTATTCGTGGTTAGCTTTGGAGTACCGCTTTGATACCGTGCAAAGCCCGCCGCGAATACCTTCCTCGAAAAATTCTAACATGCTGGGATCGCTTATTAGCTGGAGCCTTGCTTTCGTTGTCTTAAGCATGGCGTCGAAGGCTAGTGATGGCAGAGTATAGTACCATGCTGGGTCCAGGTTATACATCCCCAGCGACAAGTCTCTAAACTTCTCGAATACATCTGCTAAAAGCAGAGTATCGGTCTTTAGGTATTCATTCATTCATTATCTGTTTACCCTCCTCTTATGTAGGACTTACACCCCCCAGGACTTACAAGCGGGTGCCTGGGGTCAGAGGCCCGTCGAGGAGCAGACACTCATGGATCAGACAGAACATCCAGGATGGGTGATCAGCCCGATGCCTGGTATGGGATGAAGGAAGTAGATGAAACGAAATGTTGGTGAAATGGATGAAAGGAAAGGTGATGATGGAGCAGTTGGTGGAATGAATGGCGGGGGAAACCGGAGAACCCGGAGAAAACCCGCCCAGACGCCGCTTCGTCCACCACAAATCCCACATGCAGGTCCCTGGGATTGAACTCGGGCCGCCTAGATGGGAGGCGAGCGGTCTAACCGCTCGGCCACGGCGCCGCCGGTCTTTAGGTAAAGGTCACTATATTCCCCGAGATTCTTTATGTTGAATGTGCTCCATACCTTAAGTGCATGAGCATATTCCTCCTCTGTGACACCATCGAAAAGCTCTATCGGCGGGAGCTCCTCTTCTTGGAGCTTCTCGATGGTGTCCAGATATGTATAGGGGAATATGCCCTTACACTTCATTAGTTCCAGATGTTCTGGATTAGAATACTCGGCATTAGTGACCTTGAAGTCATCAGCGCTTAGCATGTCTGCCAAGCTAGATAACTTGTCATCGAGAAACTTGTAGCTGTCGAGAAACCTGAAATTAATGCCCTTGTACCATTTAGTAAATGCCAGATAACGTTCAGATGATTGTGCTATACAGGAAATAGGAGCCTTATCATATGCCATGTGCCTGATCAAGAAGTGACTGTCATAATTGCTTAAGCAATGAAAGAAAATTGGAATAAAATTCGGCAATTTTCTATTCAAATTGCAAGCATTATGAGCCGCTCCAAGATATGCTCCAGTGATATGACAATGGTCCCTCACCCTAACATCATCTATAGCAAAATCTCTCCTGCATATGTGACAGTGATTAGCATTGTTGAAATCCAGGACATCCTGAGGCGACATATGCATGGGCTGTATTCGCCCATATATCTCAATGACTTCATCAGCAATCTTTCTAAGTTCGCTGAAGAAGTCATTGAGTGCATTGTCACCTCTGAAGAGCTTAAATCTCGACAAGGACTGATCATGTCTACATATAACCTTCAACGCTATCGATATCGCTTCATGTTCCTGTATGGTTCGGGTCCAGCTCTCTGCGTCAGAGGGTTCACATGAGTGGACCTTCCTCAAAACAGATTCGATATCTGCATAAATCACAAAAGGTACAGGGGCACACTTTGAATATGCATTAAATTCCAGAACCTCATCCTGCTTTGGCATTTTGAGGATCTGGCATTTATTGCATTTCAGTTTATGCACTCTCAAGGCATCCTCATTAGAACACCTTGTCATGCATGCCTCACATAGCCACATTTTTCTGCGAGAACATGTTATCTGACTTCTAATAAGCCTCGATAAGTTGGTGATGAGGCAGTAGTGAGACTTGTCATCCTCTTCAACCATTAAGAGGTTTACTTGTCTAGCCTTCCTCTCAGATGGTTTGCGAATGGACTCCACTGAGTCGTTGGCATTCAGAGCAAATACAGCTATAGATACATCTGGATTCTGCTCCTCAAAGCGTTCAATCTGATCGAGGGAAAACGGGAAAGTAATTCCATCATAATTGAATTCCTTAAGAAGCAGTTCTCTAGGATATGATGATGGTCGTTGGCTATTATGTTGTGCAGGGTATCTGGAAGCTAGCATGCACCAAGCGAAACAGAAATGATCGTCATTCTGAATATTAACTACTGCCCTCTTTCGCTTGATGCATGCTGGCAACTCTATGTATCCTGAAGCACGAAGGGGATTATAGTTTGCTGCGCTATTTATCAGCGAGTGAATTGCGAACAGTGTCTTTGAACTAGATTGGCCTTCAAAACAGGCTAGATTTTCTAAAATTTCATGTTTCATTGCACGAAAGATGACATCGAGGTTAGATGATTGCTGGATCTCCTTTGTCTTGGAATTGAGAAATATCGATTCCACTTTTTCATGATCAGGTGTCTGGATTAAGTATGAGACGTTCAATGAACAACTCATCTTTATCCCAGACATACTCTTCTTTAGAGTGGACTCGATTTCCTTAATAACAAGACCCCTGCATGCCTCGAGAAACTCGCTGGTGTCGATTATCCCAGCCGTATTTTCAATTTTACTATTGAAAATACGACCTTTGAATGCAGACTCTATTACCCTACATTCTAGGTCATCATAATCATTTCGACATACCCTTTTTGCCGGTGATGGTGAGGATGAATCAATTGTCTGGTCTGGTCTGGATGTTGTTGCCGCGGGTCCGTTAACATGTGCTGCGTACACCTGATGGTTTAATTTGCGGGAGGGTTGGCTGCTGCACGTTGCTTCTTCAGAACCACGCTCCTCTTCTGCTTCACGAAGTCTCTTGACACCTTTTCTCAAAGCCTCATTCGCCTGAGGCTCTGGCTCGGGGTGTAGAGGTTCAAGATCTGTAACAATAGGAGCATCACATTGTTAGCATCTGTGACAATCAAGCAGGCAGTCTTCTAGTAGAAGACATGGGAATAAATTGCATCAATATTAATGTTAAAAGAAGTGAAAGACTTACCTTGGAATGACTGAAGCAACTCGATGAGCGCGGTCTTGTACCCGCAGTTAGCGCATGTACAAATTCCCTCCATGGGTGTATCCTCCCTGTCGTTATTTTGGACGACGCTGAAATTCTCAACATCTCCGAAACCTGGCGGAGGTGGGATGATGAAGTCCCCCGCATTAGCCGCATCAAGCCACGCAGCTGCCCCGTCGTCTATCAATGGTGATAGTGGTGGTGGCGACGGTAGAGTGCTGGACTCAGGAGCGGCCTGTGCCGGGACAGGTGAGCGGCGGACACGTCCTGCCAGACTCAATTTGTTTGTCTTCGATTGCATCTTCACTGGAAAATAATAATTTAGGCATGTAAACTTGATGAATGAAGAAAAGGATAATTTCCCTATATTCTATACTCCATTTTCTGGCATATTACCGCTTTTCAATTTTTTTTCAGTTGTTGACATTCGAGGTTAAGCTTTAAGTATGTTAAGCTTTCTGCATGTCGTAAGAGTATTTTTTATATATTATGCAAGCTATTTTATAGCAGATTACAGAGTTTCAACGAAAAATTCAGAGTTAAGTTAATTTTTTTGTTAATTAGTATGTTAATGAAGTATTTTCAAACATTAATTGTTTTATTAATTATAAAATTAGCTAATAGAAGCCCTGTCTTAAGGTTGCTTGAGTTAAAATAAGTTGCAGTTGAAAGTAGCTAAAGGCCCCAAATAGCTACTACTATTTGCGCTTGCACTGTCTTTTTTGGTCTACTTTTGTCTTTCTCTTCTAGTTTTGTCGTAATCCGTTACGTGGAAATGGAAGTTGATTTAAGGTATATATTCCTTTTCAATCGTACTTTAGCGTTCTGAAAACTGAATATTTGCGTATGAGATTGTTCAGATAGAATGTATTATGTTTTAGCTTGCTTAAGCCCGGTTATTTTTTGTTACAGTATTGTCTTTAAAGTTTTTTGTGTGATGTTTATACATTGATTAGTGATATATAAGTTTAAATATACATCTAGACACTGACCCTGCTACATTATTGCAAGACAAACTTTACGAAGCTAGGTGATCACACGTTTTTTTTTAAATGTGATTTTGACTTTCAGTATCTTCACTCGACTTTTTAAGCATACATCACACGAATTTCCTGTATGAAATCTAGTATATGCACTTACCTTGCGAATTGAAATCTAAAATGAATTAAGTACTTGAAGATCTTTGCACTAACACACGCTATCACAATCACAGACGTTATTCCTTTAAGAATGAACTTTAACGCTCCTGCTTTCTTCTTATATAGACTTTGAAGTTCATTCTCCCTCTCCCAGAAAGAATGCGCAGAAGAATCCACTCCGTAATCGAGTGTTTTGATTGGTTAAACAATATTAGCTGGCTATATCTATCCTTGTCTAATGATTCACGTTTCTTTTCCCCAGGATCTTTAATCACATCTGATGAAGTTATAAATGTATTTGACGCCGTGTATTAAGTAATATATTCACGTGTACTGTTAATGAATTAATAAAGGAAGTGTTCAATTACTCTTTATTGTATGAATCATACATCTGCGGGAAATATTAAGATAAATTGCCCTTAGACAGGAAATTGTAAATCTTCATGAACTTAAGTAACTTAAAGGAGGGAATTTATTGATGGTTGCAGCTGCCTTTGGGTGTGCTGTTAATTAAGTAATAAAGACATTGTTCAATTACCTTGTATGAATCATACATCTGTGGGAAATATTAAGATAAACTGCCCTTAGACAGGAAATTGTAAATCATCATGAACTTAAGTAACTTAAGGGAGGGAACTTATTGATGGTTGCAGCTGCGTTTGGGTGTGCTGTTAATTAAATAACAAAGGCATTGTTCAATTACCTTGTATGAATCATACACCTCGTGGGAAAAAGATACAAGACATCTTTCCCATTGTTATAACTAAGTATTTTAAATTTCTCTACTATGTAGAGTAAGTAAGGGAAGTATTGTATTCCACGCGAAAATTCGATACCGAGATTTCACCGGATATTTATGTTTTGAGCCCCCTGTTTTATTGAGTCCTATTTTCGAGATATTGCTTGTTATTCCCTTAAATTTCCCAATAATTATATTTTTTCTCGAATTCGTTATTCATCTTTTTATGTCCTAGACATGTAAAGAGAATGGAATGCGTCACATAGCAACCAGCTCTTAAACGATTTGACTAATGCTTAAAGCCTACCATTTTCCTCTTGCACCTAGTAGAAGCAAAGCAGAATAAGCGTTTGTAGAAAAATGTTTGTACAAGAGTAGAGAAAGTCATGTGAGTGTAACATATGAGAATTTTTTTAAAATGTGATTCGTTTTTATTTCACTGTACATACAGCTTGTAACAGTGTAATTAGCTATCTCTATAATGAAACTTTTTTTTCCTTATAAATTAATGTGTGTTTGACTCTCCTGCAGTTTTAATGAAAAATCAATAGCCGGCTGGATACTGCCAGATATGAATTAGAAATGTTAGTTCTGTAACCTTATGGCATCTAGCGTAGATGAAGCGAACTTTTACAATGGTGTGGGAATCTTTATATGAGAGGGAAAAAAATCAATACCGTAAATAGATGACCATCTCCCCCAATTGCCCTTATGCGCGAGGGTGAGTCAATAGCCTTAATTGACCGGGACATTTCCAGATAGAGGGGAACGCTACAGAATATATGAGAGGGATCGTCTTTTAAACTGACGTGTAGGGAGACCTCGCTGTATACATACACGGTTTTAAGTAGCATGTTATTCATGTCGTAGAAAGCAGCAAGTCTCGGTAGGATGGTGAAAATTAAACCTTTCGATTTGGTTTTCACTCGTTAGGAGCGTTCGCCACAAAAATTGAAACTTGTATTTTTTTATTTGATGTATATGATTAGAATTAACGCTGTGTACTTTATAGTGGGTGAATCATGTCTCATAGCTGACTGGAAATGCAGACATTATTTTGATTACCTCCTCCCACCCCAAAGCCGAGGAGACTTTTTAAATGTTTCTTCAAGTAAAGCCCTCCACGTGGCCGGGAATGACAAACTGTCAACTCGCCCGTATCCTTGTTTTGATGGTGAACTCTCATACACTTTAGGTCGGGTCTTGCACGAAAGACCAATTGAACCAATTAAAGACCCTTCCAATACCAAACATCACGTGACCTGTGCTTAAAGGAACATGTTATTTAGGTCGGCTTTGCACGAAACACCAATTGAACAATTAAAGACCCTTCCAATACCAAACATCACGTGACCTGTGCTTAAAGGAACATGTTATTTAGGTCGGCTTTGCACGAAACACCAATTGAAACAATTAAAGACCCTTCCAATACCAAACATCACGTGACCTGTGCTAGAAGGAACATGTTATTTAGGTCGGCTTTGCACGAAACACCAATTAAACCCAATTAAAATCAATTAAACCCAATTAAAGACATGTTACTTGTGTCGGTGTTGTGCTTAAAGGAACAATTACCAACTACTTGTATCAAAGCATTAGTAGATACTTGATATATAACCGAGTATAAAATAAGGACACTGAAACAGATACTGCAGGTTTTCCTGCATTTTGATTCATTGTCAGCCTGAAACATTCTTCTTCTTCGTGCTAAAGATATTGGTTACTAAAATATACATTTGATTCATGTCATCGTTTAGTATATAGTTTTATAGTTATATTTCGTTTTGGTTTATAATTTCTGCGGTAATGTGGTAGCATCTCTTGTTCTATTTTATCTGTATGAATTATCCACCTTGGTTTATATTCATTTCCTTTTCCATTTTCATTCAGATTACCAAATAATAGTTATTGAAGTGAAATTGTATTAAATCTTGATATATTATTGTCATTTGTTTATATTTAATTACCTCTATGTATAGATTTTCAAGACCAAATACTTTTAGTACCATGCTTTCGTTCATACTACTGTTTTTGAATGACATGCAAAATCCCCAAAATTAATTTATGTGTATTTTCTACTATACTATTTTCCATTAGAATCTCAATCGTGTACCCTACTTCCCTATAAACGTCATGATACTACTATTAGACATTAATACTGGCACAGTGTATTTCATTTATGTGTGCCTCGAGTAAAAAAGAATAAAATGAAAAAATAAAAATTAAATAAAAAGAATTGAAGGAAGCCATGCTAAGAATTTTTACGCGAGAAAAAAGTCCAACGCTCTGCGCGGGATTGAACCCGAGACCTCGGGAACTAGAGGTAATTCTGCTACCCTTAGCTTCCTAAAGTAATAAGCTACCTTACATCATTTTATTTGTTTCTCATTTAGTAGTATTAACCTAATCATCAACAAAGATGTTAAAAATTTCTTTTATGCAAATATTAAAAATCTGATGAGTTACATTCACACGACTTTCCCTACCCTTTATGGTTTATTAGTGGATATACAAATTATTCTTACGAAAGTTTATTTTTATCTACTTCATTATAATCGAGATACATGTTTGCAGAAAAGGTGCATTACACATTTCGTTAGGATACAAAGGGAACAGGGATAATCAAATGTTTAAAAACAGGGCTCTATAGGCTAGCCTTAAAATTCCGTACTGTTTCCATAGAACAACTGAAAATTAATGGAATTTAAAATGAATGACAAAGAATTGAACAAATGAGACCATTTAATAAAGGATATCTCGGAAAGACTAATGCCACAACAATGTTTGAAATAAATTGTGCGTTTTAAAGAGATTACATTCTTTGGGTAGTAGTTTTCGTCTACTGCTTAACGTTTACCAGTTATACAAGATTATACAAAATTCTTTATGAATAAAGACTTCACAGGCTATCCCCAGAAAATTCAAAACATAAATTTTATTTTTCATGTCAACATCCTTACCATATGCCATTTTAATCAAAATTGTTAGAGCCATTTATAGAGAATGAAAAATTTGGAAAAATATTCCATGTAAAGGGTAGTTTGGGGTGGGGGGTTTTCTTCAAAATCTTCGTGTCGCATCTTCGGAAGGTATCGAATTTAAATACCAGTTTGGTATTTATCCGACGTTTCATTTTGTGAGTTATGCTGTTCACAGACACACTAGCACACTGACCTTTCTCTGCTCTTTTTTTATTCAGGGGGCCTCAAAACATTTTCGCTGAAATATTGCTATCAAAGTTTTGGGTTAAATCTATTATGTACGTGGTATAAATATTAAGAATTAGTAATGAGTCAGCGTAGCAAGTTTTAGGAACCGTTTCCACCGGTTATTCTCCAAACTATTCTTACCCACTCTCCAACAAATAACTGAACAAATATTCAGGAAATAAAATGAAGCGAATGCTACAAAATTTATGAATCTACAGATATTGCAGTTGATTATAAATGATCCTTCCTTCAATGGTGACAAAGGTTATGCACAACTAGAATTTGCAAAACGTAGTACAGCTAGTTGAACAAGTTATAAAACTGAACCTGCTGACTTGTATGTATAATGAAATTAAGAGCACACATAGCAGTCATACCGATGGCTCAAAGAGAAGCTAATGGATGTACCATAGACAACTGATTCAAACTACTGGATAATTTATCTGGTATTTTCGTGTGAGTTACACATACTGAAACAGGCTTTGTTACACATTCAAACAAAGAATATTTTCTTCGGTCTCCAGAGTTCCATAACAGCGATCGCAAACCCTGGGAATACAGACAAGCAATGCAGGAAGTTCAGTTACTTTAAGACGCACTCCTAAGGCAACACAAGTATTCATCACATGGGTACATTCTCAGTGTGGTTTAAGAGGCAACGAAGAACCAAACTCGCAGCCAAGAAAAGTTTACGTACATCTAACACCAATCCAATCCAAATTCCTTACCGAGATCTCATTTCAACATTAAGCAAGAAAATAGAAGATCATTTCATTAAACTTTGGACTGATAACTAGCCAAGTAAACTTCACGCAATCATAAGCATAACCAACCTCGTAAAACCACTTGACACTCCAGTTGGAAAGAGAAGACCAAGTTAAATTAACAAGACTAAGAATAGAACACCCGAGGTTAACGTACTCCTACCTACATTCAAGAGAGTAACCACCTTAGTGTGAAATATGCAAATGTGTTCTAACGGTAAAGTATATCATCGTAGAATGACCACGGTATATACTCATACATCAGAGAGGAACAATCATATAGTACCACATAATATATACATAGTACGAGTACTAAACAACAAAAAAAAAACAGTTTTAGCAGTTAGAAACTACCCATTAAGTATTTCATTGCATCACGTGTTTTGAATTTAAGCTGGATAGGTTTTACATACTTTGACTATTTTTACTTATTCCCCATATCTTGTGGTCGCATTATAACCGCGCAGTTGCGTGACCTAAAATAAATAAATAAAACACCGCAGAATTGTTTTAATATAAGCCTATTGGCACCTTCTTAAATTATTTTCCCCGTGTATTTACATGTCCATATTCTTTGTAAATGTTTCTTATAAATTCCATTAGATTTGGGAGTAGGACTGAGTACGGAGGGGAAATTAACACCTCGACCTACAAAAATGTATTGCCACTGAGGGGTACCCTCGGGAGGGAGGAGTGAGGTGAGTGGAGACAGAGGGTGATCGGACCAGGAGGCACAACAGAGCATAGGACAGGGTCCCTACGTTTCACAGATTGAATCTCCTCGGATAGCAGCTGATGCAACCGGCTCCCCTTCACCACTACAGGCATGCGCATCCCACTGGAGGCCATGGTACTCGGAGACTGCCCCCATTCCGGGGCAGAAAGAGTTACATATAGCATCCTTTCCTCCTGCCATGCAATGCTGAGACTCCCGCCGACATTTTTAACCTTGAAATAGACCAAGTAGGGGAAAGGTGAAGTCTAATGAGAATGGGGTGAAATGGAGGGACAGGATATTCGGGATGTGTAATGAACCTTCCCAACATTCGCCTAGTGACCCGGGGAAACCCCGAAAAAATTAATAGGTCAGGAAGGTCGAACGCCGGTATCCAACCCACGACCTCCCAAATGCGGGCCATTGATGTTACCGCCCGAGCCATCCCTCTCGGTTAAATTCCGTTAAATGGGTTGGGATGTCTTATTTATACCTATAAACCTCACTGAAAGCTTTTGTATGCTCACTGAGCTCAAATTGTGCGTTTGTTTGGAATTTCCTATGTTTCTCGTGAACAAGATGCTGTTGGTGACATAGGATTCTGTTTCTCCAAAACTTATGGTTTTGTTAATTGACAGCTAATTTAGGTCATAGTCTTTCTGCAACTATATTTGAAAATACTTCATGCATTGTCTCTAGATGACACACCCCTTCATCAGTAATTAAAGCATTTTTGTCTCTGTCTCTAAATATGAGTGTAACTAGGATTAGGAGCGGAGGGGCTTAGCACCTCGATCTTTTGTGACTATGTTCCTAACGGGATGCCCCCGGGAGGGAAACGTGAGGTGGGAGGAGACAGATGTTGGCCGGACCAGAAGGCAAGTTAGGACAGAGGGTAGGATCCCTATCTTTTTCCAGACTGAAACCCCTCGGATGGCAGCTGGCAACCGGCCTCCCTCACCCTTCAGACTTGCACAACCGGCTGAGAGACCAGGGACTCGGAGACCGCTCCTATTCCGGGGGACAAAGTGTTACATAGAGCATACTTTTTATCTGTCATTCAACCCAAGACTCCCGCCAATACTTGCAACAATTCAAAGTCAAGCAGATATAAGCTGAAGTGAAATGAAAATGAAGGTGAAGTGGAGGGACAGGAAACTCGGGGAATGTAATTACGTTTCCAGCATTCGCATAGCCACCCGGGGAAACCCCTTGGTAAAAACGCATAAGTCCGAAAGGTCGGCCGCTGGTATCTAACTCACGACCTCCCAAATACGGCCAAAGACGTTGCCGCTTGAGCCATCCCGCTTGGTTGAGTTTAACTACTGACGTCATTTGTTAATTAGGTACATTTTAGTTTAATCAGTATTAATTTAAGGATTTGGAAAACTTGTCTTTGTATTTTATGGAAAAATATTCCACCAATCCACTGTTGATGTGCTGTATATTTTTAGACTTTTAGGAGCGACCTTCAATTCGGTATATTCCTTTATATCTATGTTAGTTTTAATTCTGTCATTTTCCTATTGCTTATTCAGATTTTATTTGGTCTCTAGTTTTCCGCAACTTTTCTATGATTAATGGTGTTCGTAAGATATTTCACTTTTAAAAGTAGAACACTGATCTATCATGGCTTTATTGCTCATTAACAAAGAAGTGCACACATCTAAATAGGTGGAAGTCGGTGCATCGCTTTTGTTAGACACAAATTAATTTTATTCATGATGAGACGAACAGTTTTATTTTGTAAATCCTGTTATTTTGTAGCAAATGTTTGAGATTAAATAATCCTTTTATTTACAAAAATATTCCAACCTATTGATTTTCGAATTTCGTACCTTTTATTTGTTTTCTTTGAATTAGTATATGAAAATCTTGCATCCTAATTGTAGGTACTTTTGACACAAATCTTCGTTTCCTTGCAGTTCTGTTCATTTAAATTCTTTGTATGTTACTTTCAGTAATTCATTTCTGATGTTGTTTGATATATATGCATTTTGTGATGTATTTATTATTTGTTTTAATTGTTTCCACTCTCCTTCACTAACATATTTTGAGCAAACTTTCAATTGAGAAGTTAAGAAAGGAAAATAATGCAACAGGAGGAGTAAGCAGGCATGGAAATCTTAAGGATAAGGTACATTTGAAAAGTAGATGATGGAATGAGGAATACGTGGATGTAAGTTAACTGCCAGAATTACATAGATAGAAATAGATAATTGGTCACCCACAGGCGTGGCTAAAATCTGAGTGGAAAGTTAACAGGATAAGTGTTTGTTTCGCATTGAACCACTCCAGGGAATGTTAAATCATGTTATCCATGCAAATCAGTACCATTGTTTGCAGAAGAGGGTCCATGGTCACATGCCGTGTACGACACTGAAGAAATACTAAGTTTGTCCGAAGATTCTGTGTCTGGCGACATCCAAAATCTTTATAAACTTTGAGGGAGGACAGCACATATTTGTCTCCCTCCCTCTCTCCTCTCTCTTGTACGCCGTGTACGATACACTGAAGAAATACTAAGTTTGTCTGAAGATACTGTGTCTGTAGAGATCCAAAATCTTTATAAACTTTGAGGTAGGACACTGCATATTTATCTCCCTCCCTTCCTCTCTCTCTCTCTCTCTCTCTCTCTCACGTATGTAAACTCATAGACCTACGTGGACTGACACATAGAATAACTAAAAAGTCTCTGTTGACGTTGGTTAGAGCGTACCACTGAGTTTTAGATTAACCACGAAATTGCACTAATTGGGGTGAACCACTGTCAGCGAAGAATTAATTGGACTTCCCTTTTAGGTTTTAAAACATAAAAACAAATACAAAGGGGTGCTATATTTCCATAAAGCAACCAATTTAAATCATTTTAGTCGGTTTTTTCATCCCTGTTATATAGAAAAAAGCGATAACAAAGAGAATTTACTAAGCGTTAAAATTTTGGGGACTAATTGTTGCCTGAACGGAATCGTTATTCGTTGCCCTTTTATTCTGAATGTAAGCACATCCTGTACGTAATTACGTTAAAAAGTGCAACGATTGAATAAGTACATGCTGCTACTTTGCTTAAGAATGTGTTAATTAGCAATAAAATTATACATAATATCCTAGTATACACACATTAAATAGAAGAACAGAGGAAACGTTGCTTTACTTTCAGAGGTCTGGATGACATGGAAGACAAGTACAATATGACAACATAAATGAAGTTTTTAAGCTGGATAAGAGAAGAGGAAGTAAAATATTCACATATTGGCAAGATCTAAGAAACTATTGAATCAATTCGTTACCAAAGTTGTAAGTGTATCTTAAACGTGTACTCTGGATTTTAATATTAGAAAAAGTAATACCTAATTTGTACAAACAGCCAACATTGTGAAAGCAGACGTTTCTTATTAGTGCTCCTATAAATGTCTAATTGCGCAATTCATCGGGTGCATGAAATCGCACCAAAACGTACAGTTTTCTTCGGCATTTTCCCATATCATTTGGTATCTTAACCAGCTCCTAGCTTCATATTAGTTTTTCAGCCATATTCCGGCACCAGATCTTGAACCAAGGCCAGTTCTAATTGCGAAGTAAAAGAATAAGAGGAATAAACGGTTTAATATAGTGGCTGAATGGCGCCATATTTTAAAATAGCTGTTATTTTACGAAGTGAACTAGGACAGCAGACGACAAGTTATTCCACTTATTGAAAAGAGTTGGAGTGCTGTAAAATCTACCGAGCAATATACAGCTCATTTAGCAATCTCTCTACAGTTTATCAAAACATGCATTTAGAAGCATAAGTTCAGATCTGCAAGGTATTCCAAGGTAGGCTATAAACTTAGTGCATTTCAATGTGGCTGGCCCTTATATCTCGGCAGAGCTTCCATGTTTCTTGTGTAGACCGGAAGGCTCCTTGCCGCATAATAGGCGTGATTCCTACTGCTGCTGTAATTACCGTAGACTGTCGACCCGTGTTTTGCAAACCTTAGATTTAATGAAACCCAGGTGAAAAAGTCCAAGGGTGTGAATGGGCCGCACAAATTCTTTGTGAGCGATGGTCAAGCAACCAATTGGTGAAGACTCGGTTATGGTTGTCGCGGTTTCGTTCGTGTTATCTTATTTGCTGAGCGCCTGTTATTGTTTTACTATTTTGAATTTTGGGTTCTTTGTCCTCCGGCTAGCTATTATTACTCAGTCGAGCAAATCTCTTGAACAGGGTATGTAAACGGAAAGGAGTTGTTACTAAAAGATAACACTGATAAAAGAATTTGTTTTTACACTTTTATTACCGTCACACTTCATTAATTACACATATTTACTCTTGATACACGCCCGACTGAAACTGTTATATTTTCGAATGTAACTATAATCACTTATTTGCTGCACATTATTAATTCGAGTATTTCACATTTTGTAACTAACTTTACGACGCGAGAGATTCTGTAGAATTGCGTAACAAGTACTTCTGTTGAACTGCGCGACATGTAACTCGTGAACGATTCTGTTAAACTGCGCTACGTGTAACTCGTGAATGATTCTGTTAAACTGCGCGTTACCTGTCTCTGGCTTCAGAATTTATACTCCCTCAACCCGATATGTCTAAACATTATAACAGAGCTGCTATTGGCTAATAAAGCGCGCCAACATTAGCGTCTATTTTTATATCCAATCAAAATTACGAACACATATGCTCTAGGGAAGATATTCCCTCCATTTCTAAAGAAAGGCACGCTACTCTGACGTCATTTGTTTGTCTCTTCTAATTGATAAACAACTCACACCCTCGTTTCATTGTTATCCGCTCCTATTGTCAGTTTCAGTGAGGCCGTGTAAACATATTTCCTAACAATGCTTATAATTAACAAACATCTAAAATCATTGTCATACAATAATGTTAATTTACACTACAATCACTCTGGCATTCACAGTGTTGTGATATAAAATACTGCCTCATGGTAGCATCTAACTGTCATTGCAAAATAGGGTCGTGCACCATCTTGCTGGAAAACATGTGTGTTGTATGCATCCTGCTCCACCTTATGATGCAGTAATTTGTATCACAAATTACTTAAATGTAAATAATGATTGTAATATGAATATGCATTTTTATGTGATATTGATTTGAGATGTGTGTTGATTGTAATTATTGTTGGGAAGTAAGTTTATACTGCCTTACTGAAACTGTCAATAATAGCGTGCAATAATGCAGCGAGGGGGTGAGCTGTTTATCATTATTGGAAACGAGGAAGTTACGTAATGTTGGCGCGTTTTTCCTTGAGAATCTTCTGGAACGTTTCCCTAGAGCATATGTATTCATAATTTTCATTGGATATAAAAATAGACGCTAATGTTGGCGCGTTTTATTAGCCAATTGCAGTTCAGTTATATCTTTAGGCATATCTGGGTGAAGGAGTATAAAAAGAGTAGGTTAGAGGTAGACCCCGTCAGTTCATCAAAATTCTTTGTACACTACACGTCGCATTCCCGTCAGTTCGTCGAAAGTATTTGTACGGCACACTTCGAATATCAATTTGCAGGTTCCGCGTAACAGAGTTATGAAATCTCAAGTGTTATAAAGTTAATTTTACAAAAAGTTGAAGTACGCGAATTAAGAATTATCAGTAATGAAGTTATTATAACAGTTTCAGTTTGGCGAGTGTCAAGATCAATATGTAAATGTGATAGTGACTGTGCTTCGACAATAAAAGTGTATAATAAATTTCTTCATCAGTGTTATATTTGGATAAAAGATTCCTTTCCGTTTACACAACCTGTATAAAGAGAAGTACTTGACCCAAGAAAAGATAATAGCTAGCCGGAGGACAGTAAACAAAAATTAAATCAAATAACAGTCGCATTCTTTCAAACAAACACTAATACTACCGCAAATTGCTAACATCAGATGGAGCGAACAAACCTAACAAATGAATCACGTCAAAAGATGGCTTCAACGCGAGAAGTAAACACAAATACACAAACATTATAAGTAATACTACTTCAAATTGGCGCCCAACGTGGGGCTACAATTAATGTTAAATAAATAACATTACAAGAATACACTTGCAAATTGACGCCCAACGTGGGGCAGAGTGACCAGGAAAGGATCAGAATAACCAGGAAGGAGCAGAATTAACCAGGAAGAAGTGAGATGACCAGGAAGGGGCGAATGGAGAAGTGAACTGAACTACAAGACGCAGATTCCAGAAACAACAAAAGGGACGACAGACTACGCGGATGATTGGACATCGTAATTCCGAGATTAAAAGGCAACAGGGGAATTCAAATACGGAACACCAAAACGACGTAGATTCATCGTAATACAACGCAGAAGCGACATATAGGAGAGAGGGGCAGGAATCTGGACATCAAAGCAACATCAGCAGATAGCATCAGAAAGGTTAGAAAATTGTAAATCTTTTTTTTATCCTAAAAAAAGAATTGTGAGAATTTAAATGTTATTAAGAAGTGGTAGGACTAAGAAAACAATGTCTACTAAGAATAGTGAAGAAACAATTATGGAAGGGGATAGTGTAACAGTTAGCTGTAATTCAATACAGGTTACAGAAAATAGCTCAAACAATGTAGTATTTGAGGGAGGAAATGTTAGTGCAGAAAGTGAGAATAGAACAGCAGGAAATGTAAATTTTGATGTTAGTATGATGATGGAAATTCTGAAAAATTTGAATGAGAATATGAAAAAGACTAATGAGAATATGGAAAAGACTAATGAGAATATGGAAAAGAATAATAGGGAATTGAGAGAAGATATGAAAAAGACTAATGAGAATATGGAAAAAAATAATAGGGAATTGAGAGAAGATATGAAAAAGACTAATGAGAATATGGAAAAGAATAATAGGGAACTGAGGGAAGATATTAGTAAGAGTATTACAGATCAATTAAGGGAAGATATGCAAAAGAGTCATAGGGAATTAAGGGAAGATATTGGTAAAAGCTTAGAACAAAAGAGGGAAGAAATTGAAAAGAAATTCATGGAGCTAGATAATAGTATGATGAGAATGGGAAATGAAAATCAGGAAATGATAGCAAATGCAATAGGTGAAGTTTCAAAGAAAATGGTAGACATGAGCAGGGAAATATCTAACCAAAAAAGTAAGGTTAATAATAAAATAGAACATGTTGATGTAAAATGTACAGAGTTAGGTAGCCGAATGAGTAGCATTTCAAATGAGTTAAGAGAGCTGATGGAGGCTACAAATGCAGATTTAATTCAGGTGCAAGTTAATTTCAGAGGGGAGATATCAGAAATACAGAAGGAGTCAGTAATGCAAAGAAATAAATTGTACGAAGAAGTTAAAGTTTTGCCTGTAAATAATCAAAAGCTAACTTCTGAAATTAACAAGTACCAAGCTTTTCAGAATGAAAACTCCAATCCAGTACAATTTATGACAGACTTGTCAGAGTATTCTCAGATTAAAGAGATAGTAGAAGAATTGAAAATGACAGTTGTTAAAGGATGTGTTGTTCAGGAAACTTTAGATTGTTTTCAAATGTTATCATGGGACGAAATTTCATATGAATACAAGAGGTTATTCATGAACAAATTTTTGAAGGTTAGGATACGGCTACGAGTAATGTTTAGCCACATACAATTTGATCCAGGAGGGTAAATAGCAATGAGATGTAAAGTAAATGCTGGATAGTTAAAGATGACCTGCAGAGAAATGTATTGGAATGTAAGAGGGTTAACTATATATATATGTCATGAGAAAACAGAAATAAATTCAGAACAAAACAATAAAAAAAATCAGAACAAACAAATTGGCTAAAAATAATTAAAACAAATACTTATGTAGCAAACAGAAAATGTAAAACATTGTCTAGATTTAATAGATGTAAATATATTTATGTAGAGGGTGAATATTTTTGGTAAATATGTGTAATAATTACAAAAATTCTTAAATGTATAAATTTTTGTCAACAACTTAAGAAAGTGAACAATTTGGTAACAGTAATTAAATAATTCAGGGTACAGTATTTGCTATAAAAAAACTATGATGTCAGATTAATATCTAAACTAATTAAACCAGAGCCAGTAAATAGTGGCAAGATAAAGACAAAACATATGTCGTGTGTTAAATACGTGTGAAGTGTTAAGTGAAAGTGATAGCGTGTATTCCAAGATTTAGGAGACTAAAAACCCAATTATAAAATTTCCAAACAAGTTGTAAATATTTATAATTATGTTTCTAGTGGGGCATATGATGCAGTAATTTGTATCACAAATTACTTAAATGTAAATAATGATTGTAATATGAATATGCATTTTTATGTGACATTGATTTGAGATGTTTGTTGATTGTAATTATTGTTGGGAAGTAAGTTTATACTGCCTCACTGAAACTGTCAATAATAGCGTGCAATAATGCAGCGAGGGGGTGAGCTGTTTATCATTATTGGAAACGAGGAAGTTACGTAATGTTGGCGCATTTATCCTTGAGAATCTTCTGGAACGTTTCCCTAGAGCATATGTATTCATAATTTTCATTGGATATAAAAATAGACGCTAATGTTGGAGCGTTTTATTAGCCAATTGCAGTTCAGTTATAATCTTTAGGCATATCTGGGTGAAGGAGTATAAAAAGAGTAGGTTAGAGGTAGACCCCGTCAGTTCATCAAAATTCTTTGTACACTACACGTCGCATTCCCGTCAGTTCGTCGAAAGTATTTGTACGGCACACTTCGAATATCAATTTGCAGGTTCCGCGTAACAGAGTTATGAAATCTCAAGTGTTATAAAGTTAATTTTACAAAAAGTTGAAGTACGCGAATTAAGAATTATCAGTAATGAAGTTATTATAACAGTTTCAGTTTGGCGAGCGTCAAGATCAATATGTAAATGTGATAGTGACTGTGTTTCGACAATAAAAGTGTATAATAAATTTCTTCATCAGTGTTATATTTGGATAAAAGATTCCTTTCCGTTTACACAACCTGTATAAAGAGAAGTACTCGACCCAAAATAAGATAATAGCTAGCCGGAGGACAGTGAAACAGAATTAAATAAAAAAAATAAAAGTAAAAATTCTTTCAAACAAAAACTAATACTGCCGCAAATTGCTAACACCAGATGGAGCTACAAACCGAACAAATGAATGACGTCACAAGATGGCTTCAACGCGTGAAGTAAACATAAATACACAAACATTACGTAAGAACTACACTTGCAAATTGGCGCCCAACGTGGGGCTACAATTAATGTTAAATAAATAACATTACAAGAATACACTTGCACTTTACAATGCCTATTTAGACATTTACCTTGGCGCGTTTCGTTGCCATTTGGACTGCATTTGGCTGTTCGTCGGATAATAGTCTCTGTTCATATAGGAAAACGTGTGAAATGATACTTTATCACTTAATAGCACATGGTGCAACCAAAGTTTTATTTTCAATTGCTATTCATATAACTTGTCTATCTGCAAAATCCTCAGATTGGAGCTTGTGCCTTATCTAAATGTGATGAGGGCGTTTATTCAGGATGTACGTAAGGTGAGCAGCATTAGGCTGTCTTCTGGTAGATACGCTGTGCTGGTATCCCTATGAATTGCACTACAACTACTGTTGCAGCCGAGTTACCGAGGACTACACATCTGCAACCGTGCCACCTTGGTTGTATTTGATCATCAGATCCGTCGCTTTAGATACCCTGCTGTAGCAGGAATAATACTGTAAAAATATATTTATAAACATATTAAGTAATTAATTATTCTGAAAATGACAAAGAAGAAGAACCTACGGGACAAAAGCTAAACTATGTAAAAAGATACGATTTGTGAAATCGCCAACGGTTTGCTTCATTTATGTAAATAGCTTTAGTTAAATAATGTTATTTAACGTGTAATTAATTATTATGTTTTATACTGGAAATTTGAGGTTTGAAAATCAATTAAAACGTATAATGCGTTACAAAAAATGTAACATAGAATACGACATCCTACCCGTGGTCAACAATCAAGGAATTTTTTTCTCGACAAGATAAGACGTCACATATTATAAAAGAATTAATACTTGTTCTACTACAATGCCGCAGAGCGAAAGGACAGTACGGCATAATAACATATAGCAAAGGTATTTGTATTGTTAATATTTACAAAGATTTAAACGGGTTGAAACATAAACCTGAATATAATACACTCCCTCGCATAATAGGCATTATTAGCATGAAAGTTAAATATTGTTTATTAATACAGAAAAGAGTTAATAATTGTTCACAAAATAAAATGAATATTTGATCTATAAACCACTCTCAGAAAAATACAGTGCTTAAGAATCAGTAAAACATGAATCTAAACGAAACCTGATTTATCATTTTTACCATACATATACATTAAAGCCCAACTGCACAGTAGCGCTATAGTTACATCGGTCTGCCGCATAATATTCTAATCTCTGTAAAAACTGAAGGTTTTGAGAAAGAGACGCCATCCGATAAAGATACGTAAAAAATGTTATGCCACGCTGTTACATAGTCACCGCTACATCCAGAAGATAACACCAACACAGGTAAACATTATCCACCATTATATTCTTTCCCATTGTTAGAACTTGTTTTCCTGCATTACCTATTGAAGTCTTGTGGACCTGTAGATAGGTCATTCCACGCAACTTCCACTATTTCTTGCATAGTTAGCATGGTTTGCAATTAGTTTTAGAACAAATTCATTCCTCGTTGATATCAGAGAGATATCAAGAGCTTTTAATTGCTCTGTAGATTACATTATAATTTAACTCTCCAAACTAATGCTCACTAAGCTTATGATACGATAGAGCATGTAGCACTAACCATTTCTAGGCGCTGTTTAGCCGAGTCCAAATTTAATTAAAAAGGAGCTGATTCTAAAGTTTGGTGGTATCACTATCATAATCATCGACATAATCATTTTCATCATCACTATCATTATATAGCTCCAGATTTCTTTGATGTACAAATAATTTGTAACGCCTTCTTTAAAGATCATTTAATCTCATTTCGATTCTGAAACAATAAAGAAATGAAGGAACGCAGATAAAAAGTTTTCATTAAAATAAATTAGATATTTATGCTTTTGGTTACTATACTTAATTTTATGATACTGTGTTTGCATATATTGATTTTGTATAATTTTGATTTTATAAATTGCACTCGTATTTATATTTTCACAAGACAAAATATTTCAATTAAACTTTTACTGCATTTTAATCGTTTTCGTTCCAATCAAAACATATAAAACTGAGATTTCATACAACATGAGAAGAGTTGAAAATTGACGTGCATTGATTTTCTGGAAAATCAGAGTCCTTTCACTTTTCTCTTGAGTACTATAATTAAATCAAGACCAGTTTTTTTCTCTGAATATTGATTTACATTTCACAGAAAACCCAGCTTTAAAACTTGGAGTTGCCTTGGTCACTTTAATCCAAAACTGGAACACATTCCCGAGCAAAGGTAACAATGGCCGTGTGGCCCCGGCTCCGTTGAAGTTCTCGCTCGGTCTGCCATATTACTTCCTCTACTACGTATAGTAAGTAAGGGAAGTATTGTATTGCACCCAAAAATACCGAGATTTCACCGGAAATACATGTTTTGAGACACCCTGAATCCAAAGAAAAGCATTTTTGGAAACATGTCCGTGTGTGTGTCTGTGAACAGCATAACTCAGAAACGAACAGTCGGATAAACACCAAACTTGGTATTTAGGTTCAGTATCTTCCAGAGATGCGACACGAAGGTTTTCCAGAAAATCCACCCTAGATTACTCTTCACATGGAACATATTTTCGAACATTTTAATATTCTCAAAAATGGATCAAAGGATTTTGATTAAAATATCATATGTTTAAGATATTTTCATGACAAATGAAATGTATATCTCGAATTTTCTGGGAATGTCTCCAAAAGTATTCTTCTTTCTGAACGACTTTTGAATAACTGGTAAACCATAAGAGATAAACAAAATTTTACTACACAAAAAATGTAGATCGCGTTAAAATACACAATTTATGTTATATACATTTTGTTTGTTGAGTGAACTATTTTCGAGATATTACTTGTTAGTCCCTTAAATTTTCCAATACTTTAACTCAAATGGGAATTCGTTTTTCATTTTTTTACGTATTGGACATGCAAAGAGAATGGAATGCTCCACATAGCAACCAGCTCTTAAAAGATTTGACTATCGCTTAAAGCCTATCATATTCCCTTTGCACATGCAAGAAAATTAACAATAAGATTTATATCTCGATTAACATGAAGCAGATGGAGAATAAGCGTTTGTAAAAATAGTTTGTACAAGAGTATAGAAAGTCATGTGAGTGTAACACATATGATTTTTTTGTTACGCGATTATAGAGGTCACATTTGCGCGAACTTCTTTCGTGGGAGCGACAAGGTCTCTGCGCACTTTGCATCATAACTGGGTGTCTGATAAGGAATTACACTCCTTTATTAGGTACAAAAACACTCTACACTTATAATGTTAATCAATTTGCCCCTTATTGTCTACAGTTTCATGCCATTTCTGTAATTACTAATTACATCAGTTTAGTTAATCCTTATTGGTCTATTTACAGAATCACCTGGTATTTTACACTACGCCACACGTGCTTTCCCTCTTTCTTTCGAAATTTCGTCGCCTCCTACGCCGCCTATAGGAACGTCTTGGGACTCGCACAAGCTAAGAAATTTTAACACAGGAGAATATTACACATACATACCTACCCACCCACACACCGACCCACCCACACACCAACCTACCTTCCTAACTACCTATCTACCCACCCACCAACTTACTACCTACCTAGCCAACCACCCACTACCTCCCCACACACACGCATATACCTACATACATACGTACATATATACATACTTACTGTCTAACTCGGGCCAAGGAAACCCAAATATCGCTGCATAAACTAGATAACCACGATACTAAATAACTTGTCATCACAGCGTAGCATGAACAATCGCTATGCAGAGCTTTCATTTCAAACCCTCCATTTTAAATAACAATTTTGTTAAATTTTATTTAAAAAGAAGCACGTCAACCTAGATATTTAGGGGGAAGCTTAAAACTGGTAATTGCATTTTTGGTTTCACCCCCTCACCCCTAGGCACCCCACTTTGAAGTTTCAAATGGGACCCTATATGGTTATAGTTAAGTATGAAAAAATATTCAATTGTTTATTCATCTCATTCATTTATTTTACATCGTTTACCCGGCATCCTGACAAGAAACAATTTTTTTTGACTAAATCAAATGTTCAAAATGTGCTTCAGTGTTGGCTAAACAGTGATACAGTCTACGAGATTTTGGAACTCCTCGCGAACTTTCTGATGCGTTTCATTACTAATCGATTATATTCTGGATTATTTTATTTTTCTGTTCTTGAATATTCTCAAGCGGAGGAGTATAATTAACAAGAACTCAAGCGCTTCAGGTCTGAAGATCTCCCGGTCATTCTACAGCACCTCTCCTACAAATCCATTTTCCTGAAAATCTTCCATCCAGCCATTTTCGCACGGGTACTGCATATTGTGGGGGAGCTCTGTCCTGTTGAAAATGCAAATTTTGTTCGTTCAGCACCGTGTTTCCTTCACTGACTGTTTTTTTTAACGACAGTGCGATAAGTGGATGAATTACGTTTTCTAGTATGTCCAGATATTATTCTCCAGTCAAGTTTACTTCAATGAAAATCGGTGCAACAATATCATCTGCCATAATTCCGGCCCACACATTTGTCTTCTGCTGAAATGAGTATTATGTTCACGAAACACATGAGGATTTTCATTGTCCCAGTAGCTACAATTGTGTTTTTTGACAAAGTCATTTAAGAAAAATGGTCGCTTCATCACTGAAACAAATATTTTATGTCAAATTGGATCATATTCGATTTTCTGAGACATCTGTTAGCAAAATTCTACTCTTCTATCAAAATTGTGTTCGCTGAGCCGTTGGTGAATTTGTATTTTGTAGGGATAAAATTTTAGCACTTTATGCACAGAACCAACCAAAATGATTGTTACAGCAAATGCTTTTGAAATGGACGTAAAGTGATCAATATTTAATGAACTAATATTTCAATATTCGAAATTTCATCGAGTTTTATAGGTTGTGTATTTACTTTATTGCATACAGAATTGTTTTTTTCAAATTTAGGTGCTAGATTTATGACATATCGGTGACTTACGTTTTTCTCAGGATGCCTCTAGCTAAAAGCAGTAGCAGTTTTGCGGGCACAAGGGCTTTCATCTTCATAAATAATAATTATTTCTGTTATCTCTTGAATTGAATGAACCATTTTACAAACTTTTAATATAAAGTAAATGTTCAAAATGGTCCTCCCTAATAACAGCAAACCAGGTTGCTAGACAACGATTTAAAACAAAATATGTAAATTAAATGAATGTCATGGATAAACAATTGAATATTCCTTCATGTTTAATTAAGACCACTTTTAAGCTCCCCCCTCAATATCTAAGTCAATGTGTTTTTGTTTAAATTTTAATAAACTGTTATTTAGACTGGGAAGTGTTGAAATGGAAGCCCTGTATATTGGAATATCAACGCATGATCAAGAAGTTCTCAAGCCTACCGCTGTGTTCTCTCCACAATGTTCGAGGCTCAACTGTCTCCTTTCATTCTCTACCTTTTTGTAGTTTTGACAACCGAACTATGGCCAGAGTTGTCTCTCTCTCTCTCTCAGCCATACCTCTCATCTTATGTCGCATTCGATTACAGGATGGGAAAAGAAAACTTTTACCCTCAGAGAAATTTTCGTTTCATAACCCAATCAATACAAAAAAATTGATAGAAATAGGTAACGACTGGTGGGGTGTTTTAGGATCCACAGCCAAAATAAATAATTATTCTTAAGTTGTTTCATTTCCATGCACTCTAATGTATATTATCAACAGCTGCTCAAATTGCTCACTACTGCATATGCAGTATAGGTTTCCCATCGGTACAATGCGCTGCTTGGAACAAAAATGAAGCCGATAAGAATTTGAACTTAACCAGCAGAATATACTAAATAATTAATAAGGATCCGTGAACTAGCATGGAGCCCAGTTCCTGGGGGCTTTAAAATTCTGTGACACCCTTTCTCCAGGAGTCTTAAATATGGAGGGTCCCTACCCGAGTTGAGGGTGAAGACGGACAGAGATAGCTCAATGAAGGCAGCTACTCTAAGGGAGAAAGTCTCAATTAAAAATCCTGCAAGTCTGGAGGCAGTAAGGTGGCAATCCCACTACCAGACTGTGCCTACATAGGGTTTGTAACCCTATCAAGCAAGATTTTGTCACTATAAAGCTTTATAAAAATGAGCCGGATGGGCAACATTTGACGAAAACTGATAAAAGTAAGATACAGGCTGCCGATATGAGATTCCTGAGAAAAAGATGTACACTTTTGAAGAAAATTTCAAATGAAGAAATAAGAGAAGAGTTAGAAATGTATTCCATGGAAGAAAAAATTATAAATGATAGAAATGAATGGAGGCAGCTGTTGATAGAATTTCGTAAGTGAGGATCCCAAGAAAAGAGTTGCACAATAGCCTAAAGAAAAAAAAATTCCAGGAAGAACAAGTAAACGCTGGTTAGATACGTTTTGAAGTCAGAAAAGTCAGCACTGCCTAAATCCTGGATTGCAGAAGAAGAAGAACATCCTTAATTATCCTCCTTTTATACAGATTACCACTTTGGAGACCCAGGAAGAGGACATTACTGTGATTTCGCTGTTGTTTCAAATGTCTGTAGGGAAGCTGTAGAGATCGGTAGTGCATGTGATGTTTGTGGTTTTAAGACATTCAGACATTCACGGGCCATCGGAATATTCACAAAATAAGTGCCGACAAATGTGATTCTGATTTCATCAAGTTTGGAGCCACTACAATTTGATGTTATCGGTGCCCGAGTATGCAGGTCTTCTCATTATTATTTAGTATTCGGGTAATCATGTTTAGTAATTTAGGCTCTCAATTTAACATCGAAGCCATGAGGAGAATGTATCACTAACGTATGTCTACAGTTTACGTCTCAACTAAGTACCCTCAAAACAAACGTGACAAAAGGATATCACCATGCTTGTAGATATATTCACAATGTTCTGCATTATACTTTTTGTCGTCACTGCCCTCTCTCTTTACTCCATCTACTGCTATTTTGGGCATGGACCCGAGTCACATATAGCAATTTGCTGCTCGCTTGTTTACGTAACATAAAGACGTAACAACTCTGTATATGAATAATGTAAGCATAAGTTGTGTCTTTTCTCTCTCGTTTTCTCCTTTTTTAAGCCCCGCACTCCTGGAATTAAACATTAATATAATTCAGTGAGAGTCAAATTAACTTCTTTATATATAGGATGGACCATTTAAGTTGAGATGGTACAGTATATCCAATACTAAGCGCTGTAGAAAGAAATTTTTTGAATAAAGTTTGCTTGATATTATGGGTAAAGTTGAATACCATTAGTCGTGTTTTATTTGGAGGACATTGTAATGGTGATTTTAGGATCAATTTAATTTAATAATATATAATACTTAATTTAAATTTAAAAATATTAAATTGACCTTAAAATGATCATCATAACATCCCCTAAACAAAACAGTACTAATGACATTTACTTTTCCTCATAATATCAAGCAGCCTTTATTAAAGTCATTTCTTTCTAAGGCTAAGTTTTGGAGATATTGTACAGTCTAAACTTAAATGGGACACCCTATATAGCAGGGAGAGGGAAAGCTAAAGGCTCAGCATCCTAGTATTACGATTTTTCGCTTACTATAGCCTAAATTGTTATCATATAATCGGAGCTAATGGATATCGTCTGCTAGGTGCTTCCAGTTAATAAATAGGTGCAGTCATCGCTTAATGGAACTAGGATACCCCAAAAGACCATAAAATACTTAGGAAGCGTTGTAAACAAGAGCAACAACATCGCTGCAGCCAGCGATATGACTTGTTGGTGTTGCATTGAGTTGTAGGACTGTTTTAGACAACTACGCATCGAGTGATTACTGAGTATAATTTTGTGCTCCCCTTGCCGGTTGCCGCTGTGGAAATACGTCCTCTTTCAAGAATCTTGTTTAAAATCCAGCAAACTCAATTACTTGTAGCTCATTCTTTATTGGGTACTCTTCCAGATTTCCTACTGAACCTGGGCATTCCAAAGGAAAAATGACACAGCATTCGAAAATATTGTTTCCGGCAATGTCAATACTTGTATTCTCGATATTATTTGGAATATTTGAACCATATTTTCTCAATATAGTACACATAGCACAACAATGGTTTTGCTACACATTGATGAGCCTATATTAATTGCACAGTTCTGATGGCGTAATGCCATCTAAATGAAAGTAAACGGTTATAATGAGAAAGTAGTATTTTAGAAGGAGTTGTATTATATTTCAAATGTTGGGTAGCCGAACTTGTAGTAGTTGCAGCCGCACGTATAGTAAAGAGTTTCCGGTAGCCTTCGCCCCAAATGTACTTTCAGGTGACCTTTGCCCCAAGTTTAAAAAAATATTAACTTAAACTGTTTCTTTAAATATTTAATATTTATGTTTGCCTCGGCTGCGTCAGTAGAGACTTGGATATCTTGGCTGGTTGTGATTCGACAAGAATGTAGGCTTACACAGATTATAATTTTACTTCACTCCTTTTGTTAATGCTTGACACGATTTAAATAACGCTGTGAGATTCTTTTTTATTAATTAATTGCACTTTTTAAGACGTAAACTTATTTTGCGTCTCACACGAATACGTATTAAATTTCTTTCGAGGACGCATCTTGCATCCGGTTACTATCACTGTCTGCAGGTAACTGACTTGAATTTATCTATCTAAATTTGTACATTTCTGTATTTCAAGTCTCTGATTGGCTAATCCTACTCCAATAGAATAGCTGGATTTAACTAAAGTTTTTTTCTGGTTGTTGATTGACTATTTTTATAAAATTTCTCAAAATTTACATTATTGTTGCTCCAACAATGACTAGTAGCATTATTAAACATTCTTACTCATTATTTTTTCAAGGTTACCTCATTGTTACGTCTTTGTTAGCAACTTTTCACCTATTTCTCACAGCTCCTACATTATTGAATTACGCAATGCATTCACACAACATTATTGTACATGTTTACAATAATATAAGCATATGCAATGACTGTTACATAAATGTTTACAAATTATTACATACACATATTGCTTCAAGGTGGGCTGTTATTGAATTTACATATTATATAATTAGACTGAAGTCATTTAAATGTTAAAAAATACTGCCTCAATAAATAAGATGAAAGGTTGAATAGGAAATGAAAAGTCCTTTCCACAGCCGAAAATCAAAACAAGCATTTTCGGTTTTCCATCCTGCCCTATACTGAATGTCGACTACAACTGCTAATTTTAGTGTTTCGAATTGCAGATATGTTACTAAGAATGGTCAGTAAGAATAATACTGCGTAATCCTTTATCCCAAGATTATTTTGTTCGATGTTTTTGTTCAACTGCGTTTTAAAAAGAGTTAAATACTTGAAGCAACATATCGGCCTTTTATATATTTATATAATTCCGTTTAACTTCTAGGGTCATATCGAGGGATTTGACTCAATAATCAACTTATAGTATCATAGTTCTTTGAACGTAGGTTTAAGACTGGTGTTGGTCGGTTTTATTATTAAAGTATTTAATGAACTATATATCGTGTGTATTCAAGATGTCTTGCTATACATTGTTTTTCATTTTAAGTAATTTATTTCAGGGATATATGCATACAACCAATGCAGAAAAATAGTCATTCAGGTGCTATACTTGATACTGTGGTACGTTCCTTGGAAATAGAATTCGCCTGTGGTAATCACCGATAATAAGCAGGACACACGCCGGAATAAATAAATTAACTGAAGTTAGATATACAGAGGGGAGACTACGCAATGACCAAAAGAGAGCTAGTAGTGCCTGAGTGCAGATGTTTTCGGAATTTAGTGCGCTACGCTCTTCTCACAAAGTGATTTGCGTTTGTGCGCTATTAGACTTACTGAAGCTCCGAGGGATAAGTAAGAAGCTTGTTGTGCAATACACGGTAGTATGTCGAAAATACAGTGTTTTCGACGAAGCCGATACCACAGTTTTCGTAGTGTGCTGAACAGATGTAATGGCAAATAAAACCTGATTGTGTGTAAAACATTATAGCAAAATACACAGAAATGAAATATTGTGATACAGATACAGGTACAATAAGTCGTAGAAAGTTAGAATTTATTTTATGGTGCAATTTATAGTCTTTTTATTTGCATTGTTTTTATTTTCCTTTTTAAATAGAGTTCAATAGCTTTCTATCTAAATCTGAATTGTTTTAACTGAAAAATGTATTTTTAAGTATTAGCAGGCTTTATTACATGTCACTGCAGCGCGTTGTAGTAAAACATATTTTATACTCACGTTTGATATTCCAACAGAGAACGTAATTATTTCAGAATAATTTAGTTTTATCGCTGAAATTAGATTACAACATAGGGGGGAGATAATTCAGTGCCTAAAAGCAAGTGATAGTCGATTTCAGTACCGGCAAAAGATGAATTCTGACCAGGTTCTTGGTATGTCTCGCTGGCAAAAGTCCAAAGGAGAACGCCCACCTTAAAGAATTTCTATTTCAGATAACCACTGCATGACAAGTTAAAGTATTTACTGGTTATTTTGTGTACACATTTCCTATACTCCCACAAAATTATTTGATAAAATACTAGTGTGTCATAACGTTGCTAACAATTGCCTTCCTTCATTCCCCAAAAATTTCCAGTATAGCCTTGATTGTAAGATCCTGATATTTCCTGCAAATGAAGCAAACTGAGTTCTGTTCCTAGTTCTTCTCTTTCCTTGTAATACCTTTTCTGTACCTCTGCACATTTTCCGAACTAGCAAATGAAAAAGGAAATCACTTTCAGAAAATGAGTTCACCGCCTCTGACAGAGTTACACACATAAACTGCAAGCTCTCTCCTATCTCTGAAGTTAAATACACCACGTACGGAGTTGAATGGCTTAGTTGGAGCCTGGTTATAAAGTATGTCATATGTGGAATGCTGTACATCTAAGAATCGACAAAACGAAGCTTCTTAAGGCCACAAATGTCTCACTCCCGGTACTACGGAAAAATATCTAAGCTGACTGGACGAAGCAGGTTTATTAGGCGAGACCGCCGTTAAAAAGTTTATTATTCACATGGAAATATAAACCCGCAGATAAAGATATTTTGGACCTAAAATGAAATGCTGCCTATATACAACAGATGCAGGACTACCTGCACGCATAACAGAATATAACCAACATTCTTTCTTACATTTTAAATGCATTTTCTGTGTAAGTTCATTCTTTTCACTAAAGAGTAAACAAAGCAACAAACAAACTTCTGTGAAATGTGGTAAATAACCTACCTAGATCTCATTGATAGAATGGCTATATTGCACTTATTTACTTCTACAAATACAAGGGTTAAATAGGGAAGAAATCAAAGAGTCTAAATAACTCGCTAAATATTGCGTTTTACAGTATAATTAATGATGATTATTTACGGATACACCCTCTGATATAATGAACATTTAAGGAGCTCAGAAAGTTTTCGTCGTTATTGGGATAACAAGATCAATAAGGTGTGTTGTTTTGCTGTTTTCATTAGAAACAAAATAATTGCAACTAAAGTTCTGTAAGAGAGTGATGAATATGTACACTGAAGCCAGATTTTCTGATGTGACTTTCTGTATAATCGCTTGTATTCGGGTTTTACTTCCGCTTGTTTTAGACCACACGTCCGATCACTCTCCAGTCATCACAAGCGCTCGGGTCCTACAGAACTCAAGGGGATACAACAATCACTGCTAACATTACGCGGTAAGCGACTAATATTTGTATTACGCTTATAGTTCCATTATAAGCAGTCCTTGATTGGAATACGCAACAATATCGCGATGACGACATATTTCCTTTTGTGACATAGAACGGTGTTTTGAACGTAAGTACCTACGTTATTTAATGTCTTCGAAGAAACGAATTTTTTAGCAATATACAGGGTATGTAAAATAAAAGTGATCAGCGGAGTACTTTCAAAGCTGCGTGCATTTGACCTTGGGGTATATAGCACGGTATTTTCTTAACAGGTGTAGGTTCCAGTAGGTTGAGCCGTATAGCTCTAATGGCTAACAAATAAAACAAAATTAGCCAAAATTGCCGAGTAAGCTTGACGTATGAATAACCGAATCTCATTTTAAAGTGGTGGTTAAAATTTGAAAAATGTAGCAGAAGTTCACGTGTGTAAATTTCCAACACAACGTCCAACGTTGAAAATTAGTGCAGTGATTTATAATAAGTTTGAGACGCGTGGTATCATTCATAATGTGCACAAGGGAAGATCCAGAAGACCTTCTAAAGCTACTAGTCTATGGTCTCAGAAAAATTTGCAAGGTCGACTCAGAAGTCAGCTACAATTTGTGTTCGTGAGACAGGGGTTAACAGTGCATGTCGTCGAGTAGAAGCATAACAGTCTCTATGGTAAAGGGTGAACGTACCAACATTATTTCACGCGTTAAATGAGAACGATCCTGATCGCCGAATAGAGATTTGGTAATGCTTTCAGCATGGTAGGATGACGATTTTGTGTCGATGATTGTATGGTCTGATGAGGCCCAATTCAAGCATAACGGAACAATGAATCGTCATAATTACGTTTACTGACAAGCAGTAAACAACTGTTCATGTCAACAGGGAGTGATTCTTCTGATGGTGAATGTTTCATATCTTCTAGGAGTTTAACAGAATCCTTCGGCACAGTTACTGGCGAGAGGAAGCTGAAATGTTAGGAATTTAACCACTTATATGTCAATTTTATGGAAACAGCGAGTTTTCTACCAACAATACGGGGCATTCCTACAGCCGGGACATGGGGGCTTTCCTGGTCGAGAATCTCCAGAGATTATGGATAGGACGAAGAGGTACCTCCCAACACGTTCACCAGATATAACAGCTCTGGACTTTTACCTTTGGAGGATCTTGAAGGACGCTGTATATCGCAGAATACCACGTACGCTAGCAGCCTTTGTCAAGAAATTACAGCATCATGCACAAAATCAACCAAGGACACATTCACTAACGTTGTTCAAGCAACCATTCACGGTTGTAATAATGTATGTGTGCTCGCCTACGGCAACCTAAAACTGTAGCAATTAAGTACGGAGGGAACCAGAAAAGGGAGCACGTACAGCCATGACGGGTCGAAAAAAAAAAAAGAGGTCAGCTTATTCTTCTGAATGTCTAGTTCGGTTTGTGATATCTTGCGCATCTTCAAGCGTAGTGAACATAAACTGTCTTAGAGACGAGTTTATCATTGAAAACGTCACACGTACGAGTCGTTAAAAGAATCCAGGATAAACTATCAATCTGCGTCCTTTAATAGGTTGTGCAATCATAAGTACTTCTACATACTCTATGATATATAAAACTGTTTTAGAAACCTCAACCATTAAGCGAAAATGAATTAACTACATAACATTGTAACATGTGACTATGAGTCGACCTCTGTAACACTATCAAAACTTCACTGATTATATGTAAATGCATAGTATATTTACGATAAATTTATGTATATTTAAATGTTACTTAATCCCCACGTCTTAATTTCAAGCTGAGAAAAACGCTTTTAAAAGTTCTATTAATTTAGATTAAATGTTTGAATTTTATAATTAAGTAGCAGATATTGCTCTTTGAACTAGCATAGAGAAAACGCAAAATACCTAGTTAATAATACAAAATATTTATATAACATTATTATACCCCAAAAATATACGTTTACTGGTAGTTAAGATGAGATTAAAAGCTTTGTGTCACCAATGTTAAATCTGCTGAATGTATGACGCACTCACAAACTGTTTAATATATCAGACTGAAATTCTCGAAGGATGTAGATCCATATATTCTAAGTTTATTGATAGACTTTTATAGAATAAATTTATTTATTAAGGACGATACGATTGTTTTCTTAATTATGCTATTTTTTGTTATAGGTATCAGCAACTTTTTTTAAAAAAATTATGTTATTAACAGCGAAGGAGATCTGCAAACAATACTTAAGAGGTTATTTTCATCATCCTAAAATTTGATTTTTCTATTTTAAGCTTTTTTATGAGAAATCTATAAGTTATACCAGAACATATCATTCCCATCAAAATCTAAAAAATGGAAAAAATAAACTGGTATACATTTGAAAAAAAAAGTAACCACATGTCTTGAGTACATATAACTTGCCATATTTAAGAGTAATATCTATTTTTAGAACAAAAATCCCCTAAATTATGAGTTAAAGTTTACCATTTTCCTCCGAAGCGAGTAAGAGTTTTCCGCTAAGTGGTACAGTATGCAGAGTAGAAATGGCAGATGAAAAACAATATTTAAAAACATATTTAAAATATAAACATTGTACTTACAGGGGTAAAATATACATCAAAATAAGGAGCAAATTTCAATGTATGGCTGCAGAAAATACTAAAAACATCGTATTCTTCAATTTAGTCACCTCTAAGGAGGCATCAACACATTTCGAATGCAGCAATACCCAGCATCTCCTTCAGGCATCTAGGAACTAAATCAAACTTTCGAACCTCAAAATAAGGAAGCGAAAACACGGTTCTTATTATCTCTGCCATCTCAGTTAGTTTCTTTACATCCAGCCGTCATAGTTCACAATACTTACGACTCAGCGAACGTTTTCCGTCATAATGACTGGGAGAAGTCTAAGAGGCATTATACTCGAGAGTTTAGAAGTCCTCAAAAAATCACTAGACGATCGGCATGAAGTAATTATCAACGTCGAGTAAGCTTCCCTTCTGTCATTTAATTATAATAATAAAATTCGTGAAATATTGCCAAGTAAAAGAAAGAATATAATTCATAAGTTCAGTAACTGAATACAAAATCCTGATTGTGTATCACAGTATATGAGAGCATTTAGTGTTGTAGAATGCAATTTTAGAAAAACAAATACAAATAAAACATTAAGTACTAGTCAGCTACAATGTGAGTGCACTTTGAGGAGGGCGCCACTGTTTTGATGACAATGCGTAACGTCATCAAGGCTAGCGAACAGAGGGGCGTGAGGGGCAAGGCGATAGTGGAATTGTAAAGCGGTACATTTGCAGACCTCAGTCCCACTAATAAATGCAACTCGGAAATGCGGATATTTTCTTTCCCTAATTGCACTTTTGATGTCCGTAACTATTTTGTTCTTCTTCCCACCGAAGGCACTCATATCATGGCAGACTAGTAGCGGAACGCTCGACGCCCAGTTTTATTGAATGCTACTGAATCAAGATAATAAGACACTATAAATAAGAAGCTTAATGTATGTATACAAAATATTACATATCCAGTTAGCTTCAATAGCATTCTAATTAAAGATAAACCATTTACGAACAAAAATGTCTCATATTTTAAAAATTAATATAAGTACTGGAAAATACGTTTAGGGCATGCATAGTAATATGGAAAACTAACTTTTATACACGTTCGGTATGGAAATGTTACGCTCAATACGAGACGGATCATCGCCTATGGATTATGCCATGGTAGATAGCGTGCTATAAACATATTTGCATCCTTTTAGCATTAATAAAGGATGCTGTACATAGAAACTAAAAATAATAAACTCTGGCGAAAGTACATGATCAGCTATTGTTTGTTCATATACTTAAACAAGCCTTGGCTTATTCATCCCGAGTTTATGAACTGAGGTGCCAAGAAAATCACACAAAATTATATACCCTTGAATGTGTAATTTTTATTTCTTTTTACTTTCTCTACTACGTATAGTGAGTAGGAGAAGTATTGTATTCCACCCAAAAATTCGATGCCGAGGTTTCACCGGAAATATATGTTTTGAGACCTCCTGAATCCAAAAAAAGTATTTTTGGAAACATGTCCGTGTGTGTGTCTGTGTGTCTGTCTGTGTGTCTGTGTGTGTGTGAACAGCATAACTCAGAAACGAACAGTCGGATAAACACCAAACTTGGAATTTAGGTTCAGTATCTTCCAGAAATGCGACACGAAGCTTTTCAAGAAAATCCCCCCAACCCAGACCACTCTTTACATGGAACATTTTTTCGAAAATTTTAATTTTCTCAAAATTGGCTCTAACGATTTTGATTAAAATATCATATGTTTAATATATTGTCATGAGAAATGAAATGTATATCTTGAATTCTCTGGGAATGTCTCCAAAAGTATTATTCATTGTGAACGACTTTTGCATAATTGATAAACCATAAGAGATAGACAAAATTTTACTACACAAAAAATGTAGATCGCGTTAAAATACACAATTTATGTTGTGTACATTTTTTGTTGAGTGAACCGATTTCGAGATTTGTTATTCCCTTAAATTTTCCAATAGATACTTATTCTTTTTCTCAAATTCGTTATTCATTTCTTTATGTCCTGGACATGTAAAGAGAATGGAATGCGCCACATAGCAACCAGCGCTTAAAAGATTTGACTATCGCTTAAAACCTACCATATTCCCCCTTGCATCTACAAGAAAGTTAGCAATGAGATTAACATCTCGATATCTCGATTAACATGAACCATATGGAGAATAAGCGTTTGTAAAAATAGTTTGTACAAGAGTAGAGAAAGTTATGTGAGTGTAACACATCAGATTTTTTTTTGTCCTGGTAATGCAAAGAGAATGGAATACTCCACATAGCAAACAGCTCTTAAAATATTTGACTATCGCTTAAAGCCTAGCAGTTCCCCTTGCATCTACAAGAAAATTAGCAATAAGATTAACATCTCGATATCTCGATTAACATGAAGCATATGGAGAATAAGCGTTTGTAAAAATAGTTTGTACAAGAGTAGAGAAAGTCATGTGAGTGTAACAGATCAGATTTTTATACATGGAATCACTTCCTAAGAGGATGACATCTACACCCTTCCAGTCTCGCATTGGAAATCATAAGTATGACATTATTGTTGTTGTTGTTATTATTATTATTATTCCTATGATGTAAAAATAATGTGTATAGTTTAGGTAAAATATCTCAACATTGTTAGCAATAACTTGAGGTGTTATAGGTGATAATCGTAAATTCTCATTCTGTATATTGCGATTGGCAAAACCTACCGAGATGGCTCAGACGTCAACGTCTATAGCCCAATTCGAGAGGTTCCGAGTTTGATCCCCGGCAACGGCCCGCTCCTGTCCGGGTTTTTCGTGGTTTGCCCGGGTCAACAGGCAAATGCAGGGGTGGTTTAACCGCTCAGTTAGGTCTCTCCTTCGAGTGGGCTCCGCCCCGGAGGGACTGTCGGAGGTTCGGTGGCTTGTGGCATGACCGGGAAACATCGGATACGTTGAATATGGAAACATTAGGGACCCCGTCTATGCTTGCGCCTGTCATCTATATCTAGTCGCCCTTCGGGTCTCTCCCCTCATCCCTCTCTCCCGGGACATATGGTAGAAGCACAAAGGACTGATTGGCCTGCATGCGATGCTCTGTTACATGCAAATTTTAAGGAGTTATGCGAATTTGTCGTTAGTGTTGAAGTACATAGGCTCTGTATATGATAACTTCTATTTCACCCAGTTACCATTTAGTAGCTTCGAGCCCTGCTTGTAGGGCATAACGTTTTCTCATCTCGCAATGCTGTGCTGTTGCCTGGATGAGGCTTTTGTACGCGGTTTCAGGGGTCCCTTTCTTTGTTCGTTTGTAACTTTACCTTTACCTTTTACTGCTAGGCATAGAAATTTCCAAACATTATGGTCAGGACATTAAAGTCAGGTTGAACTTAACGAAGATAACAATTCCCATCTCTCGTACAGTGTATTTGTGTTTGCAGACAGCATTTAGTCACACACAAGACCGTGTTTTACCAGCCGTCTCTGACCCTGCTGTTTAGTTCTTTGTATTGACAATTTTTTGGGTGTAGCAAACTAGAAGTCAAATGCTTAAGAATTCTTATCTCTGGTTATTACCTTCAACCCAACTAATTAGCAACTTGGGGTACAAAAAGTATGAAACTACGTCCCGGTTTTTACCTATTGGATTAATATATTTTTAATTCTCATTGCAATAACTATTATTGCTTACGTAGTCTTAGTTTTAAAGGATATAAGAATACATCATAAACGTAATAAAAGTAGCGACTGAGATTTAATATTTTACTGAAATCGAATGTAGAATTTAAGAACTGAAATGTAGAAAGATCAATAACCTACTTTCATTAGATATTTTTATACAAACCCTTCCATTTATCATCTTAAAACTCTTTGATTTTAACAAGAACGCGAAATGTCATATGCATATTCATGCCTTTCGTTTACAACCTGCTTCACGAGCAGCCATGTTTGTATTGTATGCGGTTCTACTTTGACGAATGCTAAAGACCACAGCAAACCAATTACAGCAGAATGCAACTACGAGTTTGTGGATGAATGACGTCATATTTTGTAACTGTTTGGGCACAAAACCATACCGCGATGGTATTCACAGCGGTCGAAACAAACTTTTTTGTATAGTTTCCCTTGTCACTGTGGCAGATGCTGCGTGCAAACGCCTCAATTTAATGCACATACTCTTTGTTAGGAGTCCACGTTCCATAATTGTAACTTCACATCTAGGACAAGCCAAGCTCTGGATAAGTTTGTCTTGGCGGAACATAGCTTTTAAACGGTGCAATGCTTCAGGAAAGTTTTTTCTCTATTGGCTATTGAAAAGATTGGCCGATAAAATAATAAGCAAAGAGGATCGGTCAGTTAGCAACAGTTGACATATTTCTATTTTCTCTGCGATTTATCTAATTACGGAAATACAGTATTCAAACTCCAAATTCTACAGTGTCATTTCATATGAGATACGCGTTTTATGCCCACGAAGTCCCAACCAAATAGTATTTGTAGTGTAAGGTCGAGTAAGCGTACAAATGTTGTGTGCATGTGTGTATGCGAGTGAAGTAAGGGTAAAGGAACTGACGAAGAGAAGGGGCTCCCGAAACCGGGACAGAGCACCGACGCAGGCCATTCGGCCCCTTGTGCTTCTACCGTGACCATAGAAGGGAGGGAGGGAGGGAGGAGAGGAGAGACCCAAAGGGCGACCAAATTCAGATGTCGACGGGTATAAGTATGTACGGGTTCCTAATGTTTCCAGATTGAACATCTCCGAGCCCACCCATTGAACCCTGAGCTTCCGGGATGTTCTCAAAGAAGCGCCAGCCCGAAAGCACTCAGAGGCGGTCCCTGGACGTATTCAGGAAGACACCTTCACAGAGCGCATAGCCACCATCCAGCCGCAAACTGCCAAACAACGTCTCCTGGTCGTCCTACAACCCTGAAACAGAGACAAGGAAGAAGAAGGGTATGGGAAATGAAGGACAGGAGAGTCGCGGTAGGAGATGAACCACCTCAGCATTAGCCTGTCGACCCGAGGAAACCACGAAAAACCATGGGTCAGAGAGGGTGGCCGCCGGGGATCGAAGCCGCACATTCGAATGTGAGTCGCACACGTGACCTCGGCGCCAACTCGCTCGGTTGTATGTGAGAGAGCGAGGTTGTTTGTACTATATTTGCGTGCATTGAAACTCAAAACATGTAGGTGAAACGCCTACCTTACATTAAATATAAGGCAACTATGTAAATGAAGAATGCGTGAGTGAATAACAATATTAGGCAGAAAAATATGAAATTAACAAATAATAATGGTAGAATAAAGCAGAGAACAATTAAGAAAGAATAGATAAAAATAAAACATACAGGAATACTAAACAATAATAAAATAAACGCTTAATACAACATAAGACATGTATGTGCGTATGTATGCATGCATAACTGAACATTTGAACGGTAAAATTTGTACAGGAATCTGGCTGATAGAGAAAGGTAATTATTAACCGGACCACACAGGGTAGCTGGGAAAATTCCGGGGATTAGGTTAAATAAGTGACTGAAGAGTACAGAGGTTAAGATAAATAGTGACTAGACTGTGCAAGTTAGGTAATATTAGAAAGAGGCAGCGATAACTCGAAATTCCTAAAGTAGTAAAGCTTGCCAGAGAAAAATACATGTATGATGTTATTTTCATAACACGTCAAATACTTAGACAATAGGAAAGTATAATAGTTTTATTACAGTAGCAAAGTTAATGTCTGGCAGAGCTTATAGGTGGGCAATTCGTTCTCCTCTTCACGTCGGTCTGTGTGGGCGGGAAACGTGTAAACCTAGATGTTGATACAACTTTGACTTCAACAGGGTAGCGGGAAGTTAATAGGAAATAATATGCATTTCGGGGAATTGCAAATCGATCCGGACAAGTGTAGTATAATACTGGCTATCAGATTAATTGTTGTTGTTTAGCTGGAATAAGTCCAGACTTCATTCTACTCCCTACCTGAGGTAAGCGTAGTTAGGTAAACATAGACAATTTAGGACCATAACAATGAAGACGAGAAGAGAAGTAGCGTAACTTCGAGCCAATAATCCGGAATTCAGTGGCACGTCACTACAATCGACATCTCCCGACACTACTACAACCGCAAAAATAGAATAGATATCTAATACTATATTTAAGTACGACGTTTCCTAAGGATAAAAGACAAGAACAGCCATTAAATTATACACACAAACCCTCTAAGGCGAAAATTTTTTTATTACTTTAAACTTTTCTTAAAATAACTAATTATTAAATATTATTACTTTCTCTACTACGTAGAGTAAGTAGGGGAAGTATTGTATTCCATCCAAAAATTCGATACCGAGATTTCACCGGAAACACATGTTTTGAGACCACCTGAATCCAAAAAAACCATTTTTGGAAACATGTCCGTATGTGTGTGTCTGTGTCTGTCTGTGTGTGTGTGTGTCTGTGTGTGTGTCTGTCTGTGAACAGCATAACTCAGAAACGAACGGTCGGATAAACACCAAACTTGGTATTTAGGTTCAGTATCTTCCATGGATGCGACAGGAAGGTTTTCAAGAAAATCCCCCCACCCCAGAGTACCCTTTACATGGAGGATTTTTTGAAAATTTTAATTTTCTCAAAAATTGCTCTAACGATTTTGATTAAAATATCATATATTTAAAATAATTTTATGACAAATAAAATGTATATCTTGAATTTCCTGGGAATGTCTCCAAAAGTATTCTTCATTGTGAACGACTTTTGCATAACTGGTAAACCATAAGAGCTAGACAAAATTTTACTACACAACAAATGTAGACCACGTTAAAATACGCAATTTATGTCATATACATTTTTTTTTTGTTGAGTGAACCATTTTCGAGATATTACTTGTTATTCTCTTTTATAAAATGGGAATTCGTTATTCATTTTTTTGTCTTGGATATGCAAAGAATTATAATCTGTGCCAAAGGGAATGGTGCTGCACCTAGCAACCAGCTATTAGGAGTTATGTATGTGTTTAAAGGCTACTGTTTTTCTATATTGCCCTTGAAAATATATTTTCCCCTTACATCTACAAGAAAATTAGCAATTCCAAAATGTTTATCTCGATTAACATGAAGTAGATGGAGAATAAGCGTTTGTAAAAATAATTTGTACAAGAGTAGAGATAGTCATGTGAATGTAACACATCAGATTTTTCAATACTTATTTTCTCAAATGGGAATTCGTTATTCATTTTTTATTTTTGAAGTATCACCGTGGTGCATGAAATTTGTGCTTTAGAATTTTCAGTAAGGATCCTAAGAATCCCTCCTCGTTCTTACTCTAGTATACGTAACGGAACACAAAGGAAATGAAGTAACCCTCTCGCCAGTAAACACCAGAAAAGCTGTCTTTAGATTATCAGAATATTCTGGAAATTCCCTTTCTTCCCACCTCAAGACATGTCTCCAGAACACTAGAATGCTATGTGGAAACTTCCACTGCCTATATAAACCAGCGGGTTCGCTGCCATAGTGAGTTTGTGGCGACTGCTGTGACGCTCAGTGAGTGCAGCGGTTTCTGCGAAGTATCGGAGCAGTCTTGTGTTCAAATCACCACCGAGTGAACCGTCCGGAAGAAGTGGCTACGTCGTAGATTCCGTTATACCACAACGTCAAGAAGAAAGTGAAGTGAGTGAAAACTAACTGAAGTAGCAGGGGGCATTGAACTAGTGAAGTGACAGAATAGGCTAAGTGAAATCCCTGAAGTTGAACTAGATTAAAACAGTAAAGTGACATTGAGAACTTCTAGAAATGACTATTGAAAACCTGGAAAAGTCAGAGTATAATGCAGTTTATTTGGTACGCAATATACACTATGTGATCAAACGTATCCGGACACCCCACAAACATACGTTTTTCATCTTAGGTGCATTGTGCTGCCACCTACTAACTGGTACTCATTATCCGCAACCTCAGTAGTTATTAGACATCGTGAAAATGCATAATAGGACGCTCTGTGGAACTCATGGACTTCGAACGTGGTCAAATGATTGGGTGTCACTTGTGCCAGAAGTCTGTTCGCGAGATTTCCACACTCCTAAACATCCCTAGGTCCACTGTTTCTGTTGTGATAGTGAAGTACGAACGTAAAGGGACATGTACCGCACAAAAGCGTACAGGCCGACCTCATCTGTTGACTGACAGAGACCGCCCACATTTGAAGAGTGTCGTAAAGAGTAATAGGCAGACATCTATCTAGACCATCATACAGGAATTCCAAACTGCACCAGGATCCACTCCAAGCACTATGACAGTTAGGCGTGAGGTAAGAAACCTTGGATTCCATGATCGAGCGGCTGCTCATAAGCCACACATCACGCAGGAAAATGTCAAACCACGCCTCGCTTGGTGTAAGGAACGTCAACATTACACGATTGAACAGTGGCAAAACGTTGTGTTAGTGCCGAATCACGGTACAAAATGTGGCGATCCATGGCAGGGTGTGGATATGGCGAATGTCCGGAGAACGTCATCTGACAGCATGTGTAGTGCCAGCACTGAAATTCGAAGGTGGTGGTGTTATGGTGTGGTTGTGTTTTTCCTGAAGGGGGCTTGCACCCCTTGTTGTTTTGCGTGGTACGATCACAGCGCAGACCTACATTGAGATTTTAAGCACCTTCTTGCTTCCCACTGTTGAAGAGCAATTCGGGGATGGCGATTGCATCTTTCAACACGATCGAACACCTATGTATACTGCACGGGCTGTGGCGGAGTGGTTACACAACAATAGCATCCCTGTAACGGACTGGCCTGCACAGAGTCGTGACTTGAATCCTATAGAACACCTTTGGGATGTTTTGGAACGCCGACTTCGTGCCAGGCCTCGCCGACCTACAGTTCCGCACTCCGTGAAGAATGGGCTGCCATTCCCCAAGAAACCTTCCAGCACCTGATTGAAAGTATGCCTGCGAGAGTGAACGCTGTCATCAAGGCTAAAGGTGGGCCAACACCATACTGAGTTCTAGCAGTACCGATGGAGGGTGCCACGAACTCGTACGTCATTTTCAGCCAGGTGTCCGGATACTTTTGATCACGTAGTGTATATGGTTAGGTATACAACAGAAAAAAAATATAGATTTGTTTAACACAAATTAATTTTAAGACACCTTTTTGCGATAACGGTCCTATCCAAAATATGCGTTTTTGGTGAAAAGGCCAAGTAAACGTATGCAAAAATGCTGTGTACATGTGTGTATGCGAGTGAGGTAAAGGTGAAGGAACGGAGGAATGCAACGTGCCCCCGAAATCGGGACAGAGCGCCGATGCAGGCCATTCAGCCCCTTGTAAATAACTGACTGAAGAATCCAGGGGTTAGGATAAATAGTTAATCCGTTGTTAACAATTAAAACCGTTAAATAATAGTTACATCCATTGTTTCGGGTTTTAATTTTTCAATACTTCCCTTTTCACCTTCCTTACCTTGTAAGGTAGAGGAAGTACTGCATCCTGCGCAAAAATTCAATATTGAGTGTTCGCCGGAAATAAATGTTCTGAGGATCCCTGAATTAAAGAAAACAAAATGGTTGCTATGAACAGCCTAACTCAAAATCCAAATGTTGGATAAATAACAAACTTGTAACTTATCTTCCAAAAATGACACACGAATATTTTCAAGAATATCTCCCGCTCTAAACTACACTTTATATGGAAATAGTTTCGTTACTTTTGAACTTCACATTAGCTCTAATGATTTGATTAAAATACCACATATTTAATAAATTTACATAACAAATAAAGTATGGCTGGACACGTTTTGCTGGATCATCCAAGGAATTAAAATATAAGGAAAGGATTACGAATTACAAATATAGTGGAAACGATTGAAAATAAAAGAGCTGAATGGTATATGCAACTTCGTAGAATGGACTCACACCGTAGTCCTCTCCGAATATTCTGGTAGAAGAAGTATAGGAAGACCAAAAAAGCGATAGAGACATCATGTGTAACTCTGTGTAGCCGAAACGGATCTTAAGATTCCAACCGTGTAGTTTATGATGATGATGATGATGATGATGGTGATGACGATGAATTCTGTATCCTGAGTTTTCTGCGAAGTGTGAAGTTCTGTTCATTAGAAAGGTATTTTTTATAATCTGTAAATCATAAGAGGACACAAAAATATGGATTTCTTTAAAACCCACAAATTATTTGACGTTTTTTTGTAGTATTAACCTATTCCGAGATATCCAATGCTATTGGTTTTAAATTCTCAACCCAGGTCTTTTTAAGTGCTTTTATTTTTGGCGATTTTATGGAAAGAATGTGGAATTTCAAGAATGCCATATACAAACAACTTTTAAACATTAGACTTAGGCTATTATTGCGGTATCCTTACGTAACGTAATGTGTAATGAAGGTATTTCTGCAAACGTTAATCTCAATGAACATGAAGTAGATGGAAAAATAGGCTTTTGTAAGAACAGTTTATAGAAGCTATGTACAAATAAAGTTTATGGTTAGAGAAAGCTTTGTGAGTTCGTATTTATCCAACACTTTATTTTTGAGTTATGATTGTTACACAGATGCACATACACGCGGGCGCATAGGCACAGGCACACATGTTATTTTCTAAGAATGCTTTACTTTTAGGGGCCTCAAAATACGTATTTCCGATGAAATCTTGATGTTGAATTTTTGGGTAGAATGCGATACTACCCCACCCTAGGCGATAATTGGTACAGAATGTGGATAATAATTGGCAAGATTGTACTTCATTTGTTTTCTAGAGTGTTTCATTGAAATGTGCCAATGAAACCAAATTCTACGTGATTTAGGTAAACAAATAGTTTACAGCGTTAATGTCAATATTTTATTGTTAATAACGTAAAAGAGAGGGAAATTATCTTTCAAACTTCATATCATGTTTCTCAATAGCAAGAAGGGTTGTTGTATGTAAAATATATGGCGCGAATCCTTGGCTTACAGCTATATATTGGCATTTATGTACAGTTAGCGCTCGAAATTAAATCTCCTTTATTACTCTTGCGTGAGGTATCACGGAATTCTTCACATGCAGCAATTAAACGTAACCCTAAACCCAAGTTTATAACGTTTCCAACGCTACACCAAAGTTATGGCGTCATAAACCCTAGCTTCCCACAAAAAAGAAAAAAAGCTAAAACGATAGGCTAAACAATGGAATACCGTATCTAATGTTACCTTAGTTAATCCATGAAGCCCATTTCCTCCAGAAACGCCACCGCACAAAATAATATAAGACTGTTACAGCACTACCAACTGTAAAATCTGACGAGTGACTCCGCTATCTCCACTTCTACCACCTACTCGCCCTGACAGACAATCCTGCCACCATAGCGAATCACACATCGCAAAACAAAATATAATTTCTTAACTTTTGATTAGCATACTGGTTAATGATGTACTCTTATAGACATTAATTAGTGTAAGATATTTAAGATAATGTGACAAATCACACATATAATATCAATCTTGTTTTGTCATAATTTCCCAGTGGCTTGTATTCTACAACTTTTTTCCTTCACACTGTGGCCACCGCTCGATTACTCGCGTGCCAGCCGATGCAGCTTGGACGCCCGCCGAAATATTTGTAATATCTCCACAACCGCCTCAGGTTCTCATATTTACGGTTACAATTACAATGATAATAAGCACATATCTTATCATAAGAGATGTTGGAAAGGTTGTCCTTTTCTATCCGCATATTTCTGTCAATCTCAGGAAAATTTCATTCACACTGCAGAGTTCAATATCCGAAATTGAATTCATCTCTCACCTTATGTTTTCTTCTAGTTCTTACCTTATTTTTCAAGTTCCTCTGTAGATAAAACTCCCATACAGTTAAATCAGTGGACGTGAGCGCCATAATTCTCTACTAAGTTACCCTAATTTCAGAAACTTCCTGAATTAAATTACTGACTCATCAGCTGTATATGTGGTAGAAAAGTCTTGTTGAATAAATCCAGACTGACAATGAACGTCGTCAGTGTTCAAAAAATTGTTTGAGTAAGATATCCCTGTACGTCAGAAAATATAGGTATATTCAGTTTGCATTTACTGCACACCGATTTTCGTGCCATGCAAGGGAATCTCGTGTGTAAACCTTAATTTTTGCGCACTTCAATGTGTGTTATTGTGTTAAGAAACTAGTCATGGGATGATATCACTATTTCTTGATACTCGATACCCCATACCGATACTGATTTTTGACCACCGATACTTAATGTTCGATACTCACTTTATAAAAAACTGCAATTTCGATAGCTTCCTCACTGAATGATGTTCTTATTAGTAGTGTTATGTGTATAAGAGCATGCTTATGTTGTATCCTAATTCCAAATCTGTTCCTGCTTGACATTCTCCAATTGGCAGCAACTTTTTATCTTGATAATGTTACAGGTTATATATCCACTCTTGTTAGTCGAGGATAATAATAATTTCTTTGATTCCCTTTTTATGTAGGTATATGCGGGGCTGAAATCCTTGTTTTGAAGGATTTTCTATCCATACTATGGAAATTGGTTGTAGGGTATACCTGTAAGTTACGCTCGGGACCCGAGTATGACTTGCGTAAACAAACAGATGAAACGACAGAACTAATTTTTCCATGTGCTCTATTATCTCATGTCTTAAGTTCTGATTTGTATCTGATTTTGGTCCCTGGGATAGATATATGTAATGGCTCAGAGTGAGTCATCAAGCAGGCTATTGCAGAAACGTGATTTAGTGCATCAACTAAGTCAGCTTCACTCACAACTCAGTTACTGCTGCATGTTATATGTGTAACTCTACTCCTTTCCGCATTCTTTTGCATGTTTTCATTTAGACACTTGAGCCTATGGAATGTTGATTGATTCGCGCACAGGAAACGCAGTCAAGGTCTATCAAGATTTATAGTCCAGCATCTCTTTAGGGACACGTGCAAGTCAATAACGTCTCCATTCATTCCTTATGTAGCTTTAAACTAAACGCAACAACTTTTAATATTGCAAAACTTAAAAATATATAAGTATTGACAAAGTACCGAAAATTTATATAAAAGTTTAGATTTACTTTGATACCACTGAGTATCGAGAGTATCGACGGTATGGAAATCTCACCCCCTATAAGAAACATAGCCATATAAACTGGACCATGCTTTATCAGAGAATATTAAGCATGGACCAACTGCTCTATAATTTTGCAAAATCAAATACAGAGTACACTACTGATCAGATGAAGAATAAGGTGTATGCAATAAACACCATACGTTATAAGTACTAAAAGAAAACATAAAAATTAATAACTCAATTTTGATATAGAACTCTTCAGTGTGAATGAAAGTTTCCTGAGAAGATGTCAGTGAGGAGGAGAACATTTCCAACATCTCTCATAATGAAGTGTGTGCTTATCATCGTTGTAATTGTTACTATAAGTATGAGAACCTGAGGCGGTTGCGGGGATATTATAACTGTTTCGGCGGGAGTCCGAGGTGTAGCGGCCGTTGTGCGAGAATCGAAGCGATGGCCACTGTATAAAGGAAAGCACTGTAATTCTGTAAATTGCTGATACAAATTTTAAGGAAGTTAATGTATAAAATTAAACAGCAGCCATTCTAAAATTTTGAAATTTCGCGGTAAAGCTTATCTTCCATTTTAAACCTTCAGGGCCTAAGATAAGGAAATAATACTACTTTCAGTAAATAAGTGAAATAATAAATTCTAAAATACCCTGTTCTCTCCTTAGCCTGAAGTTGGAGAACGTCTTGGAACAAGGGAAGGGCAAGCAGCTGGGAAAACAAACGAACGATTTGAAGCCATGGAGTGATAAGAAAACGTCGCTACAATAATGGGATGGAGTTCGTGTATGGATTGTGCAATGCTGTTCAGATGAAATGTCTTACACAAGCATATACTTTGTGGAAGTTCATGTCACTAAGCCAACTTTTCGTATATTATAAACACTTGCGCCAGGTAGGTTATGGCCAGAGCATGTGATATTGAACGCAGAGTAATGCCACATTGTTTGAAATCTGTTAACGGGGTAACTTAAATGACATACAGACAAAATAATTTTCTGTATTTTAATCCTGAAATATATGCAACGCGTTCCTAGTTTTTGAGCGTTGAGTTAAAAATAAAGTGCGGAAAATTCTCTTATTTCATTTTAGTATCGAAACATCACTGAATTTTGCATACATAAATTGGCAAGCCTAAAGGTAAATTTTCGATTCTAAGAGTAGATACCTCTAAGCACAACAACAACACAACATGAAAAATAAATTGCAATAATTTATTTAGATCGTATAGTTTCCCTAATGTTTCTGCAGTCAAGCATACTTATTGCAGCTTCTGTGTATTTTTTACTTCCGAAATTACTTTCGAATTACTCATTTTCCAATTTTGTTTATCACCTTTGTTTAAATAAATGTGTGTGAAAAAATTACAACTCTACTTAAATAACTGCCTAACAACCAGCAAAAATCAACTTTGCTTACAAAGGTCCTTCATTCGTACAAGCGAATCTAATACTCCCTTGTAAGAGGGTGATCAGAAACTAAGGTTGCAAAGTAGGTTGGAGTGAAGCGTGTACATTCTATTTCATGCAACCAATACATTCAACTGGTAGTGCATACATTAGGTTATTTTTCGACATAGTCTCCATATCGGTTTAGGTACTTGTCGCTTCCTGGAATGAGCTTGAATATTGTTATACACCGAGGTGAGGTCAAAAGGTTTTGCAGCTAAAATATTAAATTTAGTTACCCCGGCAAAAACATTGGGGGACGTAGCGGCAGAGGCAAACGAGGATACCAGGAACTTGCTGCACAAATCTAAAGTAGGCGTGGGATTTTCAAAACAAAATACACAGTTAACACATTATCTGTTGTTTATTAAAATTGATAAACTGCCGTTACATTATTTACAACAGATTACAGAAGAGATGCTCCACACACACACGGACCACGCACGCTGCATACACAAACCACTCACTCTGAAGACACACACAAGACTGACGCTACTAGTGACGCCACCAAACTGAGGAAGGTGGGGAGGGAAATGCCACGTCGGACGGAATTTAAACTCCCAACCAAACAATGTTCAACAATGTCATTGCTACACAGCAATAATGTGTCCGACGCAACACCGCACACATATACGCTACAATATTCCCTCCTGTGCAAATCTTGTCCTTGCGTGTTCAGTCACGTTGTCTCGAAGTGCTTCACCTCATCGTCTGAAGGGAATTGTCGGCCATCTAGGTGTTCCTTCAAGTGAGGAAAGAGGTTAAATTCGCTTGGAGCTAGAATCGGGCTGTAGAGAGGGTGGTCAATGACGTCCCAGAGAAACTGCTTCAACAACATGGTGGCCTCCTGGGCTGTATGAGGTCGTACGTTGTCGTGAAGAAAGATGACGCCCTAGTGGGAAATCCTGGCCGTTTCCTTCTGATTGCTTGGCGCAATTGTGGACTTGCGCCCAAATATGTAGACATACCTGCATGTGCTTCTCCTTGTGTTGGTTGGACAAATTTTGTGGAATCCAATCGGAAACAAACTTTTCGGTACTGCAGAATATCGTGAATAATGTGAGGAATGTTTCAGAACGACATTATCAATTTTACCATCATATTCCAAAGTGATCCTCCTGTTATCCTGAATCAGTTCCTCCACACGAGCTGTGTTCAAATCTGTTGATGCCGTTCTGCTTCGGCCACTGCAATCCTCTTCGGAGACGTTTCCTCTACCGACCGCAAACTTTCGGTACTATCCTGCGACATGCTGATGAGACATTACAGTCTCTCCCTAAACCTCTACCAGCTGCCAGTGAATTTTAGCCGCGCTTACACGTTTCACACACAGAAATCGAATAACGGAGCGGATTTCTTCGCGATACCAGTTCTCCAAACGAGTCGCCATTTGTGTCTACCTACAACTAGCGCTTTAGGTGGCCGGTGGATGAAACTCTGCACAGTTTCCAACTGAATGTATTAGAGTTACCGCACTCTACTAGTTTCTTTATAACGAACGAAACTGCAGGAATATTGGCCTTGTAACCTTAGTTTCTGATCACCCCTCGTATTTATCTTCAGAGGTTCCCATCCTGAAAGCGCGAGAGAACGAATAAGCAATTTTATTCTCTTTAAAATACAAAGACCACAGGGATATTCGAGTGACTATCTAAACAACCTTGTATGATAAACTTGAGAAACTAGACTTTTAAGCACACGGCCTGTTTTCTGGCTCACCTTCGGCTTCGTGAACAATATTGTGACGATGCCAATAGCATTCTCGCCAGATGTGAGGAGACGGGAGTAGCTAAGGTTTTATTTGAGAGGGTTAAGCTTGCTGAAGGGGCTCTAGGGAACAGCAGAGTTGAAGGGTGGCAGCTATTGACTTGTAACTCTGGTTCAAAGAGTTATTTTAGTTTCTCTAGGAACTATGATACATAACATTACTTGTCACAGAATAATGGGCTACCATAGATAGTTGCAATAATTATTTCGTTGATGGCAGTGGTCTGCCGCTGTACGTGTATATTCGTTTTGCCAATGGCCTATGTCAAGGTTGAAAATAGCACACAATAGTTTAGCGTCGCAGAGCTAAGCATGTGACAGACAGAGAGCGATGTCAAAAAGACTTTAACCTTAAATACTATCGAAAATGCTGACCTTGTGCTTCTTTCAGCACTGACGTAAGCGAGCTAGCATGGTTTGTGCATTCTACCCATATTTTGATACATTCACGTGTATTTGGAATATGTTCTCCTTAAAATCATGCGATACACCCCTGCTTTATAATATCCGGGAAATGATTTTTCAGATTTCTAAAGTAAGTTTAATCATTCATATTGTACTGAACATTGATCCAGATTGTAAATTTCATCAGGCTATGAGCCGCAAAATTATTTGTACTTAGGCGTAGTATCTTAAAATCTGCGTATATAGGATATCTATTTATTACCTGTTGAAGTATATTTATGATACGTGTGCAATAAACCTCAATATTAAGATCTGAGATATCTTACAATTCAAAATAAAAATAACTTATACTAACTCATATTCAAATATATAAGTAGCCTAAACAGCTTTTAAATCTGATGGTAAAGTATATACCCCCTTTATATTTTTTATCTTGTCTATTGTTGCGCATAATCTGAGCCCCAACTTGCGATGAAAATCCATGCAAATCATTTTGTGCCATGAAAGCTGTTGGAAAATGAATATACGATATTAAAAATATATTAAATACTTATTAAAAACGCACGATTTCGATCATATTAAATGCAACGAAAAGTTGCTTAACATAATAAACCAAAACATTTCTCGCGAAATTGTAGTCTATAGGTGCTTTTCTCTAATTCGTAATTTTGTGAAATAAAATTTTTGGAGATTATTGCTGGTTTGTCGGAAAACCTTTCTTGAAAGATGTTTTGTTTTGCCAGGATTTATGGTTCGTCTATATTAGTTTCATGGTTTAGTTTAAGTTTTAGTGGTAATTGACTGCAGTAGTGAATGCTCTCTAATTGTGTTACTGATGATTACTGATTTTGAAAGAAAGTATTTTTTTTTTAATTTTCATATTGGGCTAAATTACCTTGATTATCTGGATTTCTTAGAATTTATGGATTACAACTATTACGCCCTTCGTGGGAAAGAATCAGCTGATCATTGAGGTCAGTTTAAATGTTTAAGGGCAATGAGAAGTAATATTTTATTAAAATCTGATCTTTTGTTTTTATACTTCCATATAAACTGGAGTACAGCGTTCTATTTTAAAATAAGATTTGTGTCGTTGGATGTTTAAATCTTAAAATAAAAAATCTGATGTGTTATACTCATATGACTTTCTCTACTCTTGTACATACTATTTTTACAAACGGTTATTCTCCATCTACTTCATGTTAATCGATATAAAAATTTGCAGAAACTATCGAATTCCTAATTTTCTTAGGTACCAGGGGAATACGCTAGTCTTTAAGCGATGGTCAAATCTTTTAAGAGCTGGTTGCTATGTGGAGCATTCCGTTTTCTTTGCATGTCCAGGATATAAAAAACGAATAATGAATTCCCATTTGAGAAAGGTATAAGTATTGAAAAACTCAAACAGATAATAAGAAATATCTCGAAATGGTTCACTCGACAAAAAAAAAATCCAGTTATGTGAAAGTCATTCAGAATGAAGACGACCTTTGTGAACATTCCAGGAAAATTCAAGATATACGCTTCCTTTACTATGAAAATATCTTAAACATTTGATATTTTAATCAAAATCGTTATAGATCTTTTTGAGAAAACCTAATTTTTCGAAAAATGTTACATATAAACGGTGATCTGGGGTGAGGGATTTTCTTGAAAATCTTCGTGTCGCATCCTTGAAGATACTAAACTCAAATGCCCAGTTTAGTGTTTATCCGACTTTTCGTTTTTGAGTTACGCTATTCACAGAGAACACACACACATAGACATGTTTCCAAAAATGCTTTATCCAGGGCACCTCAAAACACGTCCGAGTCCAACCCAATCCAAGTACCACCCTCACGTGCAGATAGTAAACATATTTTATTGGCATGAATCTTGCCCTTCTTAACTAAATGCCCTAATATAAATTATACCGAGCGGGATGGCCCAGGCGATAACGTCTACGACCAGCATTCGACAGTTCGTGGGATCGATTCCTGTGGTAAACTTTCCTGACCCACGGGTTTTTTCGGGGCTTCCCCGTGTCGCCAGGAGAATGTTGGGATAGATCACTAACACCCCCTGAATTTCCTGTCCCTTCATTTCATTTCCATTGTCATTTCACTTCACCTTTCATCTGTTAGTTTCTTACAGGGTTGCAAGTGTCAGCGGGAGGACTCGTCGTGCATGACAGGGGAAAAGGATGCTCTGAGGAAACCTTCGTGCCCCGGACTGCGAGCGGTCTCCTGCTCCCGGGTCCTCCAACGGATGTTTAAGACCACAGGAGAGAGGTGGCTGGCTGCACCAGCCAGCAACCGGGTAGTTCAAATCTGTAAACGGTAGAGACCCTGCCCCTTGCCTGTCATGCATCCTGGTCCAGGCACCCTCTGTCTCCTTTCACCTCATCCCTTCCTCCCGGGGGGAACTTGACAGGGGCCTAAGCACAAAAGATTTGCTTAGGTTGAGGTGCTAGGTCCTCCTCCGCCCCTACTCCTATCCTATCCTAATGTAAATTATACATGTAATTTCTGTTTCTGACAAATCCTATCTCATAGTTCAAATTTGTAGAACGTATAAATGCGTAGAACACAAATACTTTCATTAATGTAATTTCTGACTTTTCTGTTTAATAATGTTTGAGAGATCTTACACCATACAACTCCACAGACGGTATCATTTCTAATGAAGCATAAATCCTAGGTTAAGTCTGTATTTATTAGAATACGATCAGCTCATTACAGAGGCACATCAATGCAAGCTAGAGTTTTATAAATAGAAGCAAGAAAGGTGATAAGAGCTAAGCGCCAATAAGGCAAAGCGAATATAATGAGCGTTGAGGTGCTTTATTTTTAAGTAAGGAAAATATGGAAATGCCCAATGTTCACTATGCAGTAAGCATAAGTTAATAAAATGTAACATAAAAAATAATTAAGAAACTCATCGTGAAAAACATTCTAAGAATTTTGAAGGGGACAGGAGTTAAGCTTTAAGGACTTCATGGATGAAGCAAGCATTATGCAGCTAATTAAATATTTTGGTATAATTAAAATTCCAGGTTTCGGGGGTGAAATATTTCACAAGTAAATCTGTAATGAGATATCTGCAAGAGTTGTTCTCCATCCGCGATGAGTAGATTTTATTGGAGGTTACACCTTTAGCTAGTTTGAACTGAATGATTACAAAAATTTTAATCGTTTGTTACGCTAAAGCTTCAAGCATTTACTTTGAAACTATTTGAAAAATACATTACATGTTACATTTATGAGCCGCCATGGTTTCGACCAGTTAGCGATACACACGTCCTCTACTCAAGTTTATACCTCACCATTTTAACAGTCAAAGTAATTTTCTTATATATTGTTACAAAATTTAAAAAAGAATGTGCACATAGACAGCAAAAGCTATCTAGCTAATAATAGGAAACAAACTTCTTCGTAGCTTCTTACTTAGCTGATACTAAATGGAGTTTTATTTATAGACATTTTTTAACTACTGTGGTCCTTAGCGTCCCATTCTATATTGGGCGTGAAAGACCGATAATTTTGCTCAGAGGCCTCTTTATCAGACTTGAGATTATTTTACGTGCCGTAAATCTACGACACCGGACCACGGGCTTTACTTCCCTTCCGAAGGAAACCATGCTAAGGATTATTGTCCCCAAAAGAAATCCATCGTCCTCCGCTGGGTTTGAACCCGCGACCTCGGGAACTAGAGACTAGCATGGTAACCATTACACCACGGAGAACGACCCTTAGCTGATACGAACATTATTTTACTTTACAGATAATGAGTGATTAACACAATAAGCATTCTACGGCGGAAAACTTAGGAAATCTATGACGTATAGCATGACTGTGCTGAAGACACGTGGTTTCTGGTATATCTCTGTGTAAACAAATGTGATACAACAGATTATTCTTGCATTCATAGCCGTAGCAGCACTCATGGGCCTAGGCTTACCAAACCCATTGCCGAACATGAGAAGATTTTTGCTTCACGTATGGAAAGCCAATTTGAAGTAGGTGTTGTATTGTAGTTCAACTGTTGGGAGCCGAACTTGAAGTAATTGCAATTGCACGTATGGTACCCTGTAGCATTTGCCTCAGTTTTTAAAAAATGTTAACTTTGTAATTTGACTGTTTCTTTAAGTATTATATTTATGTTTGCCTCGGCTGTGTCAGTATTATTGTTGGAGACATGTTTCTCTTTGTAGGGTTTGGTGAGACAAGAATGTAGGCTTACACAGATTATAATTTTACTTCACTCCTTTCATTAATGCTTGACAAGATTTAAATAACACTTCACTTATATAGAGAGCTGTGAGATTCTTTTTATTATTAAATACTTGCACTTTTTAACACGTAAACTATTTTCGTCTCACACGAATACGTATTATATTTAACGAGGACACTTTTTGCGTCTGGTTAGTAACGCTGTTTACAGGCAACTGACTTCTGAATTTGTAAATGTTTCTCCTTATCAGTTTCTGATTGGCTAATCCTACTACAATAGAATACCTTCATTTAACTACAGCTTTTTCTGGTTGTTGATTGTCTATTTTATAAACTGTCACAAAAATTACATTATTGTTGCTCCAGTAATGACTAGTAACATTATTTAACTCTCAAACTCATTATTGCCTCAAGGTTACCTCACTGTTACCTCATTGTTAGCAATTTTTAACCTATTATTCTCACAGCTCCTACATTATTAAATTACGTAATACATTCATATAACATTGTTACAGATATATACAATAATATAAACATTTACAATAAGTGTAATACACCTTTATATATTGTTACATACACATATTGCTTTAAGGCGGGCTGTTATTGTATTATTATATAATTAGACTGAAATCATTTAAGTGTTAAAAATACTGCTTCAAACACATGCCCTGAACTAAGATCCAGTCGATAAGGTAAGATTAAGCACCAAGATCCCTCCAACCGGAGTTGATATTCGTGATCTTCATACCGCTACCTATCGTAGCTCCTTAAACGCATCACATTGCTCAGTGAGTCCAAAAATTCACACCCCTATGGGTAAACACGAACCTACTGTGTTTCTAGGAATATTGACATTCCTAATTTCTCAATTTATCATTTAGTACAAAACAGTGCACTACTAAGACATTGTTGGTGATCAACAAGCCATAATCTTAAGCAGGTTCGTTTTAACGCCACGTAAAATCCGGCGACTACCTTGACATCGGTGGGCAAAGCAACCTCATTATTATTATTATTATTATTATTATTATTATTATTATTATTATTATTATTAATATTATTATTATTACTATTATTATTATTATTATTATTATTATTATTATTATTATTATTATTATTATTATTATTATTTACAGAATAACAATTCGACAATCTGCTCTTAGTCCTCTTCCTTTGTGATGAAAATGATGTGTTATATGTCAAACAGATGTCACTCTGATGGACATACGCTATCCCTAACGCAATGCTGGCAACATATGAATAGCTAATGCCGCCAAAGCCGGTAAAATACTCAGCCTCAAGACGTAGCCGAGAGATTGAGGGCCCTCAGCCTCAAAGTGTAGCCGAGGGATGTTTTTTAGAAGGAGAGGAGCGTAGCAGTTGCGTTCCTAAGGTTAGGTTTCTGATTCACGAGAGTTTAGGTTAGGTTTAGTTTCTTTTTTATATAAGCTTAGGTTTCTGATTTGTATATACATATATAATCTTGTTTTAATTTGTTACCAGTGGTCAATCAAAGCACGTGAGTGAGGCGAGCGTGCGTTCCTAAGCTTAGGTTTCTGATTCACGGGAGGTTAGGTTAGGTTTAGCTTTTATTATTTAAGCTTAAGTGTCTGAATTCACGGAAAGCTAGCTTTAGGTTAGATTTTTTTTTATTTAAGCTTGCGTTAACTATCTACCACTGTTACAGTAAAGTAACTTCTTTAATTAATGGAAATAACATATTAATATAACAAACTTTCACAAAAAAAATACAAAAATTACAATTTTGGTGGATAGTCTTTCTTACTATGAATGGGTTGCGTTTTTGTCAGCGGCAACACTAAACGAAGAAGAAGAAGTAGAAGAAGAAATTCTAGTATCAACAACACATTGCATATTTAGCGGATTTCAACTTTTCATTTAGGTTACATGTTATTTAGGGAAAAAATGGCTAAGTTTGCTGTGTTCATAACGTGAATTGCCTATAAAAGGGGCGGGCAGGTAGGCACCAGCTATTGAAGGTAAACTCACTCTTGAGCTAATTTATTCACTTTCCCATCGTTTTATAACCATTTTCCACAAAGAGCTCTAAGAGCAGATTCGCCTAACAATTTTTATTTTACTCAAAAAAAAAATTAAATCTTACTGCGGGTCCATACTCTTCCTGACGAGTTTCATTTGTACAGCAGTAACATTCGGCTGTATAGTGCAGTCACTGCCCTGTTCCCCTCTCCTTTGCCTGAAGTTGACGATACTTCCTTTGTGTAGTGCGTCTTTTGTTTCAGTGCCTTGGGACACTTGAAGAGTAAGCAGTTACGGAAATAAACGGACGGTTTGAGGTCGTGTAGTGCATAAGAAGACGTGGTTCCAATAATGGGGCAAACTTCTGTGTTTGGATTGTGTTATGATTTTCAGGTGAGATGTCTTACATAAGCATTCCACTTTGCAGAAGTTAAACTTTTCATATATTGCACACACTTTTGTCCCCGATATGGAATGGATAGTGCGTGTGAGATTTCAGTATAGAATACCTGTTACAAGTTTTAGAATTCACTAACGTGATTAATTAATACTACATCAAAACTAATAATTTACTATATTTAAGCCTCATGTGCAAACTCAACGCAGTTCTGGAGGTTGGAATCAAAAACCTGTACGAAAAATAATTTGGTTTAGACAACTGTTTTATAATACGACATCCTAATTCTCATTTTAGTATCGAAATGTATTGATTTTCGCGTCCATAAATTATTCTGTTTAAAAATAAATCTCCGTGCCTAGAGGTACATGCTTTTAAGCAAAATAACTAGAAACGCTGAAAACAAGTTGCAACTGTTTATTTAGTATCGTGTAGCTTCTTTGATTTTTGTGGGATCAGCATACTGTGTTCTCTTTAAAATATAAATACAGTAAGAATGTTCGAGTGAATGCATTAAACGGAACTAGCGTTTTAAACTCCCGACAAGCTGCCAGCCTCGCCTAGGTGGGCTATCTTCACCTCTAATGCTTAAAACACAATCTATTACAAAAATAGATATTGTGACCATTATTATTCGAATTAAATATTTAATAAATGAACATCAAACACCAAGTGCAGTATTATTCGTGTTATATGTGAATTAAATGAACAAAATAGTTTAATTTATTTGAGAAAATTATAAATTCTGTAACATTTATACACATTTTAAATTCCACAGGGGTCATCGATTTCCAAATCGTTTGCATTCATGCGTAACATTACCTCGCTATAAAATGTTCATGTATAACATATCTGTGTATTTCCTGTTTTACGATATTGTCAAAGTAAATCTCGATGTTATGATTGCATATGATTTTACTGTCGCTGCAATTCAAAATAAAAATAGCTTACACTATCTCAAATATCGTTAAACTAACAGCTTACACATATTCAAATACATAAGTATATGAAAACCATTTAAATTTAATGCAAATTATATATCCAGGCTTTGTGGTTCATTGATGTATATAACCTGAACTCTTAACCTGGAATCTATGCTCCTAGAAAATTAAAACGTTCAATATAATTGTATAAGTGTTTATTAAATACGTACTGTTCTGACCTTATTAATCGTACTATAGAACCTGATTTAATATTATAAAATCAAAAAAAAGCTCGCTAGATTCTAGGTTGGGGCAGTTTGACAATTCGTAAAATTTTGTGTATTAATGTATTATCAGAAAACGTTTTTGAGGGTATTTAATTTTACCCATATTTATGATATGTTGCATATTTATTTCTTAGTTTATGACATACTGTTAGTGGCATTTGACTGTAGTAGTACTGCGTGAGAACTCTAGTTGAGTTTGAGTTTATTGTGTGACTGATGATGAAATAGCTTGTAAAGAAAAGTATTTTCTTCAATTTAAATAGCGACCTAGATCTTAATTCTCTAGAAATTCTTAGAGTAATGGTTCCATACACACCTTCTGAATGAAATACTGAAGAAAGATGATTTAAGAGACGGAAATGCATCTCTCATAGGGTTTAAGAGGGGAGATGAACAATTGGAAAACGTAAAACCTACTCAATCTCCCTTCTTAAGACTTCTCATATACGGAATTCATCGCTAAATTTCAACAACGTACTCCATTTTGTTAATGCTGCTTACGCGCAGAAGGTGTCGATCAAGTGCAATAAATTGCGATAAATGAAACCACATGCACTTAACCTAATGTCAAAACCAGAGAACCCTGTCGATTAACTGCGGCTGGCTACGGTCTCACGGCTTCAACTCGCCTCTTACTCGTGTTTTTTCTCGCGGCTCTTCCATATGAACAGCACAGCCACAAGGTGGCTGCTACCCACCAAAGCGTGAACTAATTAGAGAAAGTATACTTGGAACAAAGCCTTTCTTAGTATTTATGGATTACAAGTTTATGCACTTGCGTATTTCTGAGAATGGACAGCTGTTGATTTCGGGTGATTTGAATGTTAGTTTTAAGGTTTAACCATGGGAAGCGATTTTATAGAAACATTTTTGTTTTCATTATTACAAAACTCTATTCCGGTCTATTTTTGTCGGATGTTAAAACCTCTCGTCACTTTCAAACATCCGGCATAGTATCATGCCCTTAAATTGAAATGAAATTTTCCAGAGCCATCACTTTCAAGAAGTAGTAAAGAAAATAAATAAACTGATGTGTTATACTCACATGACTTTCTCTACACTTGTACAAACTATTTTTACAAACGCTTATTCTCTATATGCTTCATGTTAATCGAGATTTTAATCTTATTGCTAATTTTCTTGTAGGTGCAAGGGGAATATGGTAGTAATAAAGCGATAGTTAAATCTTTTAAGAGCTGGTTGCTATGTATGTCCAGGACATAAAAAAATTAATAATGAATTCCCATTTGAGAAAATAAGTACTGAAAAATTTAAGGGAATAACAAGCAATATCTCGAAAATGGTTCACTCAACAAAAAAATGCATATGACATAAATTATGTATTTTAATGCGATATACATTTTTTGTGTAGTAAAATTTTGTCTATCTCCTATGGTTTACCAGTTATGTAAAAGTCGTTCACAATGAAGAATACTTTTGGAGAAATTCCTAGAAAATTTAAGATATACATTTTATTTGTCAGAAAAATAGCTTAAACATATGATATTTTAATTAAAATCGTTAGAGCCATTTTTGAAAAAATTAAAATTTTAGAAAAATGTTCCATGTAAAGGGTAATCTGGGGTGAGGGAATTTTCTTGAAAACCTTCGTGTCGCATCTCTGGAAGATACTGAACCTAAATACTGGGGCGATCACCTCCTCATCCGTGCTGTTAGGCTTACCTTGATGCTACTCCCGTTGGTTCCAGAAGTTCACCGTGTGTTGGTTCTCTTCACTTTTATCCTCGGCTAGCTGCAGTAGTTTTCTTTAAACTATATAGGAGCATGGACTTATCCTCGGTAAAGGAAAACGTAGATCTCGGGTGGTGATATAGGAAGACATAGACGTGCTTTGTTTATGAAAAGATGACACTGCCGTTTCTTTTTATTTAGTTAACACTCGTAGTATACAAAACTGGTATTGCCGCTGTAAAATACTGTCCACCGCTGTTAAACTACGGCGCGGATATGACACGAAGTTAAAATATGCTTATTATCTCTTTACGAGTAGTGGATCTTAGGTGTGTTTCCAAAACTATCTTGATTCCCTGTTTTGGCGCGATATCTCACACATCCTGCAGCATCTCTCCCTGACCACACATTACGAAAACTGTCCCGAATTTGCTCCAAACAGATCCATTTATAGTCGCAGGCTTCTGGAGCTGCTTCGCGTAATTTAATTTCTATCATTATTTACATTTTTTACAAAAGGAAATAGCCAACAGACAATAAATCCGACAATAAATCTTTATTGAGAACCTACATTTCTAAACTTCCGTGCAAATGTAGATGTATGTGTGATTCAGGATTGCCATAATCTTTGTCAGACTATATTTTGTGTATGTGTGGTAGGCGAGTCCAAGTTTCATGGTTGTTCCATTTTACCTTTATCTTGTTTGCAACAGTTAGGTAATGAAAGTTTGTTGTAAGGCAAAAAGAAGACATATTGGGCAGCACGAGATATATCTGCTGTGGCTATTTAATGTGTAAATCTATTATATAATTTTGTGAACCTACGTAGCACTGAGTTTAGCTTAGTTTTGTGTTTACTTAAGTTAACCCTTTAGAATATAATGGTAAAAACTAGTAGTTTCTTTACGTAGCTCAGAATTTGTCTACCAACTATTTATAAATTATTTTGTAACGCATTCACGTTTGCTTAAGAGTCGTGGCCTATTCAGGATTGTCTTGAATATAGTTAGTATATAGTTATTGCCTGGATACAACGCATGCTTTCTTACTCAGGCTGTAAACTATTCCATGGAGGTGCTTTTGATTTTCCCATAATGTCGCTTCGAAAATTTATTCGTTGAACTTCGTGAATGCTCAGTTAATACCACTTTATTGGAATTCCACTCCGTGGCAAATAAAGCGCATGGTTTTCATTATTTTATATTTCTGCACTTTTTATAGGGATACTTGTATTGATTATGCAGTATTAATACTTTAGGGTTCTTGACATGAAAGAGGTGATATCATGGTGTGTGAAACTTTCACTTTAAATATTTTTCTCTGTATTACACAGTTTTCCATTTATAAAGAAGGTGACTGTACAATTTGTTCTGCCTTTGAACACATTTTCAAAAATATATTAGCCTGCTTTAAGAATTAACTTTTATCTTGGCCTCTATAACTGCCATAAGTGTAATATACACTTATGTTTCTAAGTTTTTGTGACAGAGTTAAGGCAGTGAAGTTCTGCTATGCTTTAATTCCAATATGAATGAGCTAATCTCCTCTTGGAGTATCCCCGTTGAAAATGCTTATACAATCAAAAGGAAAGCCAATAAATTACCTTAGGAGTGAGTTTAGAACAGGATGTGATCTCTTCTATATCTGGTGTCCACCTGCCCGCCCCTTTCAGGGGTTTTATTTATATAGGCAAATCGCGTCAGGAACACCACAAACGTAGCCATTTTTCCGATAAATCACACGCAAAGTGGGTACTGCCAACCTAAATAAAAAGTGAAATGCGCTAAATATGCGATGTGCTGTTGTTTCTGCGAACGTGAATCATTCGAGTTTTAGACGCGCAGATCCCTGGATACGCCCTGTCGTCGCTTCGCTGCTACACTCCTCTCCTTTTAAAATACATCCCTTGGCTACGCTTTGAGGCTGAGGATCCTCAATCTCTCGGTTACGCCTTGAGGCTGAGTTTCTTATCGGCTTTGGCGGCATTAGTTGTTCATATGTTGCCAGCGTTACGTTAGAGCAAGCGTATGATATAGAGTGACATCTATTGGACTTACAACACATTATTTTCATCGCTGTGGGGGATACTCTAAGAGGGGAATGTCGTATGAATGTTTTGAAAGCCTTAAGTTTTAGTTCATTTCATTAAATTGATAAAATTGATTCATTCCGTTTAAAAAGTTTTGTTTGTGTAGCTAGCCTTCTTGTTTTATTAGTAATTTGCACTCAACATTAAGAATTATATTTTTGGTCTTTATTTCTGCATAGCAGTTCTTCCTTATCTTGATTATTATTCATTATCTCAGTCATGAGAAGTTTCTTAACAGACCCCAAATTATTTCAGTGCCAGTGTAAACTAAATTACAACTAGTTCATCATGCCAGCTCATCCAACTATTATTATTAGTTTAGGCACATTTACTCATTCTTTGGTTTCAAATGAGGTGCAATGTATTTGTTATACAGTGGTGAGAGACAGTGGCTTCTTATTGCTTGTGTTATACTTTTGTACCACGTTATTTAGGCAAGGTGTTAGTACCTTTCTGTTTTACCTTAACGCTTTCAAGCCACAAACCTCTCAGTTTTAAGGATAACTAAGGGAGTAGAATCTTCCCTAGTGTAACGTTTTCATTGCAGTGCAGAATTTGGGATAGTTTATTCCCCCTTTTGTTGTTAATTATATTAATTGTACTTATTTGAGATTTGTTTTATAACTATTTGTTAATAAAAGGAGCTACTAAAGTTTGGATGCGGACTGCTTTGAGTTTCCCAGTATCCGCGGTTACCACGTCCTTTAGGGTTAGCTTCTTCTTTTAATTAAGTTATTAACAATTAACAGGAACGCTTCTCAGTAGAAATAAATATCTTTAATAAAGGTTGCTTGATATTATGGGAGAAATAAATGTCATTAGTCGGGTATTGTTTGGACAACGTTATGAGGTCATTTTAGGGTCAATTTAATTCTTTTTAATGGGAACCTACATTTTTTATGCTTTCTCATTAGAAAGAAAGCTCTTTATTTTGTTATGAGGAATATAAAACAAAATAAAAAATTTTGGTTCCTAATTATGAAACGTAACTCCACCCTTAAATGACCATCCGTGAATGGTCCAACCATTCATTGCGCTCTTCGACACAGCCATTCAGAATTTTCGTTGTTAGTTACGTTGGCATACGAACAATTGCAAAGTGCTTAATACAAATGTTGTTTAGTTTTTAAGAGGAGTGAAAAACCACATAAAATACATATTTATATGTATGTAGATATATAAAAGGCACTTAAGGAAGTTAAGCCTAAACAAATTGTCCCTCCTCAAGATCTACATTCTATGTGTAGCGCGTTTTCGTCCATCATTTAACGTTTATCGGTTATAGAAGATTATACAAAACTTCTTCCGAATGAAGAGAATATTAAGGCTATTCCCATAAAATTCAAGTTTTAGAGTTTGCCATGTAAATATTTTGAATAAGTGCCACTTTAATCAAAATCTTCTTATGGTGGGAGCATTTTATTAAAAATCTTCTTGTCGTATCTTTGAATGTTTGTTTCGTATTTATCCGACTTTTCGTTTTCTGAGTTATGCTGTTCACATACACACACACCCGTGCGCGCGCAGTGAAATCTGGGTACCGAAGCTTTGGGTGGGGGTAGGAAATACCTTGTAATGGGTAAGTGGTGGAGAAAGTAAAAATTACAAAGTATGAATAAATTCAAACCATTAACTACGAATTTCTCGGAAATGATTTATGCCCCAATAACTTTATTTGAAATAAGTTATGGTTCCAAAAAGATTGACATGTTATATCTGCTAACTGTTGACTTACCTTATGGCTTGCCAAATATAACAACATTCAAAGAATGCATCCCGAAATAAGAGGAATTTGCGAGTTATTCACGGGAAGTTTGAAATGTACAGGTTATTACGTTTAAAATATATAATAATCATGTGGTATTTAAATAAAATTTTGAAATTTTAGCGAACATTTTCCATTTAAAGTTTGTTTTGGATACGTCCTTGGAATATACTATGCTTAAAATCCTAAGTTTGGTACTTGACTGACTTTTCGGTTTAAAGTTATGTTGTAGTTCCGTATACACAAACGTGCAAGGATATGTTTTCTAATTGTCTTTATTTAGTTGACTCGAAAGTTTGCTTTGTCTGAGTAAAAATAACTAAACATTTAAATAGAAATGCAAGGTGTGAGCGTACTCGGTCCAGATCCTGCACTCAATATTTAGACATATAATGGTGTTCTTTAGGTGACCTTTGTATAAAAATTAAGAATATGAATACTTTATTTCAATAATTAGTCTCCAGTTGTATGATGAACCTACGTCAGTTCGTGAAAGAATTTCGCGCCAAAAACTATGTGATTAAACAGAATATTTATCAATTGCGTGAGGACAGTGAAATTGGTGACGGAATTAACAAAGTATAATGTAGCATCAGTGACGGGAGAACAGTGATAATTAATCGATTAATGATTAATTAATCGTAATTAATTATCACATAGTAATTCACTTAGAAACAACTTAATTCACAAGCTGTGTAAATGCGTCGCATTAAATACATTCTCAATAAAGTGTAGAGGATTAACTTGTTAATGATTTTTCATTTTACAAATAATTAAATACTTTCTCACAAATTCAACTTCGTGTCTTCAATTATAATAATTCTTTCTTACGTTCCAGACCATCTCATCTTCATTTAAAATACCTATAGCAGGAGAGGTAAGAAACACATTAGAACTATCATTCCCAGCAAAGTAAAATATCTTCCACCACGACGGAGGTAGCAGAAAACGGGAAAGAAGACTCGTATTTCGAACCTCCACAATCCATTTAACAACGCCCAACATTGCAAAAGGCGACAATAGATCAATGGGAGGTTTACCAATTGCGAATAACTCCGGAATTTTCAAAAAGTTGTCTCCATTCACGACAAAACAGAAAATTATCCAAAGTATGCAAATTACTGATTAAAAACTAATTTAAGAAGCAGATTGATTTGACTGAGATTTATTGTATTTCTGAGAGATTTTATACACACGGATTGGCAACATTGGCGACAAGTACGGTGAAGATGTAAATAAAGTTGAAACGTTACATTCCGAAACTGCCACCATCCACTAACCTTTATCTTTATATAGCTCCTGCATACTATTCTTTCAAAAGTTTATTTTTCCACCTTATTCCAGACAACAAATTTGCATAAATGGTTTCAATATACACTCGCTGTAGGTACGCAGTTTGTTTTAAAGGTTACTACTGTTTCAATGTTTTGTCACTGTAGCGCTGCAGTCACGATTTTGAGAATATGCGATCACTTCCTCCATTAGGGACGCAGCTTGAGCGATCGTCACTTTGTTTTCCTGTTATTAGAGCGTTTCAGGATCTACAAAACATTCGAACAACCAGCCGACTGTGAAGTAAGATCAGCGATTCGTTTTTGAATATGAGAAATGTTACGCTAGCAAGCATTCATCGGCAATTGTGTGAGGTTTATGAGGAAACAACAATGGGTGATAATGCCCGTCCACACCCAGGCAAACTCAAGATCAGTTTGTATCATTTGGTTGGGAACTATTCGATTACTCTCCCTACGGTCCGGATTTGGCACCAAGTGGTTCTCATCTGTTTCTTCATTTGAAGAAATTTCTTGGTGAAAAACATTTCAACGACGATGATGTGAAAAAGAAATGCAGACTTGACTTTCATCACAGGCGGCAACATTCTTAGACGAAGATATATAAAAACTCGTTCCCGTTACAAGTGCCTGAACAAAGGCGGTGAATTGAGGAGAAGTAGTGTAAGGTGTAAATTAATGTTTGATTAACTATTTGGAAAATGATCTGTTATTTTTACTTTCTCTACTACGTATAGTAAGTAGGGGAAGTATTGTATTCCACCCAAAAATTCGATACCGAGATTTCACTGGAAATACATGCTTTGAGACCCCCTGAATCCAAAAAAAGCATTTTTGGAAACATGTCCGTGTGTGTGTCTGTGTGTCTGTGTTTGTGTGTGTGTGTGTGTGTGTCTGTCTGTCTGTCTGTCTATCTATCTGTGAACAGCATAACTCATAAACGAACATTCGGATAAACACCAAACTTGGTATTTAGGTTCAGTATCTTCCAGAGATGCGACACGAAGGTTTTCAAAAAACTCCCCCCACCCCAAATTACCCTTTACATGGAACATTTTTAGAACATTTTAATTTTCTCAAAAATGGCTCTAACGATTTTGATTATAATATCATATGTTTAAGATATTTTTATGAGAAATAAAATGTATATCTTGAATTTTCTGGGAATGTCTCTAAAAGTATTCTTCATTGTGAACGAATTTTGCATAACTGGTAAACGATATGAGATAGACAAATGTTTACTACACAAAAAATGTAGATCGTGTTAAAATACACAATTTATGTCATATACAGTTTTTTTGCTGAATGAACCATTTTCGAGATATAGCTGTTATTCCCTTAAATTTTTCAATACTTATTTTCTCAAATGGGAATTCGTTATTCATCTTTTTGTCTTGGATATGCAAAGGGAATAAATGGTGCTGCACTTATCAACCAGCTATTAAGAGATATGCATGTGCTTAAAGGCTACTGTATTTCTATATTGCCCTTGTAAATATATTTTCCCCTAACAATTACAAGAAAATTAGCAATAAGATAGAGTCTGCAAATGTTTATCTTGATTAATATGAAGTAGATGGAGAATAAGCGTTCTTAAAAATAGTTTGTACAAGAGTAGAGAAAGTTATGCGAGTGTAACGCATCAGATTTTTTCAAAAATCACTATTGGTACTTGCTTTAAAAACACGCCTCGTACAAAGGGAATAAGGGAGATCAGAGCGATAGTCAAATGCATAAAAACGGCTAGCTAGAAACTAGCCTTGAAATGTCATTCTCTATATGACATTTTGAGAAACAACTGAATGGTTTCAGCACTTCAATAAATGATGGTATGGGAAAGTTGAAACCAATAACAACGAATGTCTCTGAAATAGCTCAAAGCGAAACGTTATTTCAAATAAATTATATATACATTTCCGGTTTTACAATGTACAATTATTTTTCCAGCACCAACGACTACATATTTTAACATCTTCTTTTTTACTTCTCTCCTTTCTTGCCTGTTAGACCATAAATCTTCCTCAATTTCCCAATCCATCATTGCCTCTCTAATTCCTTGAATCCACGTGCTCTGCGGTCTTCCTTTTCTCCTCCTTCCTGTTGGCGTCCACTCCGTTATTCTTTTGAGTAATCTTTCATCTTCTATTCCTTTAGTATGTCCATACCATTCTAATTGTTTCTATGAATAAAATCAAAATTTTACTTTGAAACTTAATATTTTCCTTTATAAGCTCATTCCTAATCTTTTCTTTTTTAGATATCTTAGTGGATCTCCAATAATCCATCTGTTGCCAATCATTTTTTGTTAACTGATAGTTCAGAGCCCACGGTTACAATACTTCTCTTTTTTCAAAAACTGTAGTTTTAATTCCATTTTAGACCTGTTTATCCCATAATATACAATTCAAAGTAGGTATAGCATACTTCCGTGAGTTTATCTTTGATCTTATTTCCTTTTGTTTCCCATCTGGCTATCTTTACTCCTGGGTATTTATATTCTCGTGTGTGTTTAATTATGTTCCATTTCGTCTTCCAGTACCAAACCTTGATGAACATCTCCAATGGTCATATATTGGGACTTATCCATATTTATTTTAAGGCCCCATTTGTTGCATTCCTGAATCGGTTTCCGTGTAACATTCTACGTCTTCATATTCTTGAGCCAGAATTAGTTAATTATCCGCAAATTGCAGGAAGCATATTGTTCAGTCGTATATTGTAATTCCCATATTTTTACACTTATTTTTATAAACCTCTATAGTTTTCCTGTGTAAATTTTATATAAATGTCATTATCCTTTATTAACATGAAATGCGTCTGACAAATGCTTTTTCATTGGTATTTTTGTATAAATGTTGAATTTCTCTTATCAAAATAGGTCAAATTTCCGTCAATGTTAAAGTTAACCATAATTATTGTCATAATGACACGATATTATAGGTTTTTTTTTCTATATCACTGAACATCAAATAGAAGGGTTATGTTCTGATTTCTTCTCTATTATCTTTTACATATTTTACCAGATAGTCCACTTGCATTTTATTGCAATTCCTCTCTAATCTTTACATTTATCTTTCTCCTTTTTTAAGTATTGTGGAAATGTCTCCTATTTTCCAATCTTCCGGCACATCTTCACCATTCAGACATTCTTCAGTGGCTCGTATAGTTTATCTGTTTCATTACTTTAGCAATTCAGCTGAGATACTTCCAATCTCGAATGCTTTTTCACATTTTAACGATTTTATTGGTTCCTTTAGTATTTATAACTCCTAAGTATAAATACTCATTCAATTTTTCATTAACTATTCCTCTATTGCTGTTCGTTTTATATAGTAAGTCCTTATAATACTTTTCCCGTGATTGAAAGTTAATATATTTACGAAAAACGTATTTATCATCCCTTCTAATACCATTTAAACTTTTTTAAATTTCTGTGAGCCTTTTTTCTCCAACGCACGCTTCTATCTTTTGACATGTTCTTTCCCAACTATTGTTTTCTGCATCTGATATTTCTTCCTAATCCTTTTTGTTGTTTCCTAAGTTCTATTTTATCTTCTATGTCCTATATGTTTAGCCATCTTAGACTAATATATCTCTTTAATTGTGCTTCCTTCCCCATTTTCTGATTCCAATTTAAATAATAATAATAATAATAATAATAATAATAATAATAATAATAATAATAATAATAATAATTAATAACTGTCCTATTTTTCACTAACATTTTTCACCAACATCTTCTGCAGCTTCATATATTTTATCCAAAATGTAGTGAATTTGCATAGAATCAAATGTTTGTTAATTTCCCAATCAGCCTTTTCTTACACAATTAAACGGTGCTTTAATCTTCTAAAACTTTCAAAATTATATTTATGAACGTTTATTTGTTTTTTATTTTCTCTACTACGTATAGTAAGTAGGGGAAGTATTGTATTCCACCCAAAAATTCGATACCGAGATTTCACCGGAAATACATGTTTTGAGACCCCTGAATCCAAAAAAAGCATTTTTGGAAACACGTCCTTGTGTGTGTCTGTGAACAGCATAACTCATAAACAAACAGTCGGATAAACCCCAAACATGGTATTTAGGTTCAGTATCTTCCAGAGATGCGACATGGAAGTTTTCAAGAAAATCCCCCCACTCCAGATTACCCTTTACTTGGAACATTTTTCGAAAATTTCAATTTTCTCAAAAAATGGCTTTAACGATTTTGATTAAAATATCATATGTTTAAGATATTTTCATGACAAATGAAATGTATATCTCGAATTTTCTGGGAATGTCTCCAAAAGTATTCTTCATTGTGAACTAGTTTTGCATAACTGGTAAACCATAAGAGATAGACAAAATTTTACTACACAAAAAATGTAGATCGCGTTAAAATACACAATTTATGTCATATATATTTTTTTGTTGGGTGAACCATTTTCGAGATATTGCTTGTTATCCCTTTAAATTTTACAATACTTACACTTTTTCTAAAATTGTTATTCATTTTCTTGTCCTAGTAATGCAAAGAAACTGGAATACTCCACATAGCAACCACCTCTTAAAATATTTGACTATCGTTTAAAGGCTAGCAATTCCCCTTGCATCTACAAGAAAATTAGCAATGAGATTAACAACTCGATATCTCGATTAACATGAAGCATGTGGAGAATAACTGTTTGTAGAAATAGTTTGTACAAGAGTAGAGAAAGTCATGTGAGTGTAACACATCAGGTTTTTTTCTACCTTATCCTCAATTTGAATTACTCCTACATTTACATAAGAGAAAATCGAATTTTGGAATTGGCTAAGAAATGCTTATCAAATGCTACCCCTCTATACGCTGTCACATCTTGCACCTTTAATTTTGTTTGTTTAAATATAATGTAATCAAATTTATTTTTGTTGAACTGTATCCTCGTATCTTATAAATGTATGGATATCCCTATGCTGATAATATCCATTTACTATTCTTAAGAAACTCTGTTTACATATGTCAATCTAATATTGCAACTTTATGCCCCTATAACATTCTTAGTTCTTATCAAATGTTCATCTGTGGGCTCCCAGTATGTAACATATTTTCTAAATTTATTTTTTATTAGTATAGGTTCTCCACTTTGGCCCTCTGATTTTTTGGCACTCCTCTATAAAAGTACATGAAATATTTTCTATTTTCCGCGCCATTTCCTTTCTTCTGTTTCTGATAATATAAATCTTGGTTTCTAATCTCTAATTCTTTGCATATCTTTCCAAATTTATTACTTATTCCTGGTACGTTCCATGTTCCAATTGTCATCGTCCGTTTCCGCAGCCGTTGTCGAATATTCTTAATTCTTTCCGGCTGTAACTGTTTTCTTTTTCATTTTTTTCCCGATGAACATGAAGTTGACCTGTCGCATTAACCCCTAACCTGGAGGATAGGTGATTTTAAATCAAGGTTTCGTTCCTTTAGCCTTTGATTATCCAACATCTCTCACAAGGCAGTAGATGCTAGCTTTGGTCCGCCCCGTGTGTTTTATTTCCTCAGCACCCACCATATTGGTGAGTGTTATCCTATATGCCAACCGGAAGGCGTTCTATGGGAGTCTAGCAGCTCCGCATGGATTAAATAAATAATTGCTTGTTTTAAAGAGATCTACTTACTCATTTTTTTGTCTTATGGCTTACCAATTGCTTAGAATTAAACAAAGTCCCTTCCGAATGAGAGTAACTTACGGATTATTTCTAGAAAATTCAAAATCTATATTTTGTTTTTCTATAAATATCTTACATATACGGTGTTATAATCAAAATAGTTGGAGCTACGTTTTTCAAAATCAAAATAAGAAAATTTCTAACCTTTGTTTGGTATTTGGTCATCACAAACACACACACACACACACACACACACACACACACACTCCTAACTAAAAATGCTTCATAATTTGGATCCAGGGAACCTCAAAACATGTATTTCCGCTGAAAACTCTTAATTTTTTGGGTGGAATGCAATACTTCCTCTACCTTGAAGCGATCTCGTCGGTATGACACCACCTCTGGTGGCGTAGATCCTGTATCTCTGGTCGTAGTCTAGCTATACATTCTAGGATTCTTAGGGTTTGAGTTCAGGGAGTAATTTGGAATTTCGGTACTGCAGATCATGCGTAAGGTTATAACGGAGACCTCATTTTTGGTAATGAAGAAATAAAATAAGCTTGCTTTGAATTTGATAATTAATTATGGTTACTTGAATTAATCGTTTAACTTGTCAGGAAGTGAGATACTTGCATCTGTGGACGTGTATTGTAATTTTCGCCTTAATGCAGTTGTATTCATTTTACCATATAAATAAATAACCATTAATATTTCACTTTTTCATTAGTGTTTTAGAATTCGCGGTGTTTTACTTTCGCGAACATTGTCATTCTCACTCAAAACGGTTTGAGGAATGTCTTCTATTAGTGAATAAATAGTTTCACTGTTCCATGTTCTTCTCACGTGTTATAGTCGTATGGACCGACACCCAGATACCTAAAAGAGTTTAGAACAAATCTCCTTGAGGTAACTCAATTATCATTATTTATATAAATTGAAGCATGTGTGATGTCAATACCTTCTTCTCTAATTGGTGCTACCTTGGCAGCCATTAACAAGTGACTCGGTATCCTGAGCTTGCCTCTAAATTTTCATTGCATTATAAAACACATTATGTGTTAAATCACGAGAATTAAAGGAAATTACCCAAATAATACGGTTCTTTATGTATATCCGTCACTGTCAGGTACAATTTTCTGGAATAATACTACAAATAGAAGCTCCCCTAAGTTTCCGCACAAAAGATTGCCTTGCTCGCGGCGCATCGGATTTTCTCTCGGACAAGAATCCGTAATATGGGCTCGCTGATTCACAGCTCATTTTTAAAATGTTATAACATTATTTTATAACCTAATCCATATGGCTTTATATGCGCTTAAAATTATTCATATTGCATATTCAATTGCTGAGTTACACTGAAAATTATTACTTTGGCGCGGCATGACTGCCTCAACCTACCAGATACGTTGATAGTGTTACATTTTGGCGCCCCCTCACGATAGTACGAGAACCATCGAGAAGCGGTCACTTGGTTAGTTTGTCATCGCTAGAAAGAAGGAACCAACAATCTAGAAACTTCGTGCGGCATCCAGACCAATCAGTTGTTTGTTTTGTGGCCGCGCCACCCGGAGGGGAAACGGTTCGTCGGAGCGCTACGTCAGGGAAAGGCAGTGCTGTTCCTGCTCACATCCCCTATCCACGGCACTGAGAATTTAGCTGGAAACCAAAAGAAGGATCAACAGGAGAGTCGGCGAGAATTACAACTGCAGCAGCCTTGTAAGCAGCGGACACGCTGTGTACGTCCGAAGTATCAGAAATAATTTGGTAAAATTATCTTTAACGTCAATTTGGCAAATGATTTTCTAAATTTCAACCACTGGGCCTATGCACTTATATTTCTTAAATCATTCTAAAATGTGCGCTGACCAAAGCATTATATTTGCATGCAAATTTTTATTTCAATACTTTCGCGTGCATACTAAATTTTCAAAGGGGCGAGTTAAGTGCCTAACTTTAAATGTACAGAAATGTTGTAATGTAAGGCAATATTTTTTTACATTTGATGTGAAGGTTTGTTATTTGAATTGATGTATACGAAGTTTTCTAAAAAAGTTGTAACTTGAACATTGTTAGTATTTATAAATCTTGTCACAGACAGTTTTAGTAAATTTCAGACAAAGAGTATTATGCACCGGTTCTTGAATTTGTGTTGTTCCTGTGTACTGCCTTAGTCATTTTTCCTTTATCTTACGCCTTTAAGCCTTCGTGATTGGTAAATGCGATCCACGCTTGGTGTGCGGTGTTGAGATTTAGAACGGTCAAGTAGTTCACACAACTGCATATACCAAGTAGTAATTTCGTTAACTACAAAATACGTGCTTCCACAAACATACGTTCATAGAAAGTTAACGAAAATGGTAACGGTATCGTGAGTGCTAAATACACGCTACAAGCTCTAGTAGAGCGTAGTAATGTAAAACTACCATTGCAGTAGAAACAGTAAAAAGCAAACGAGGTCACCAGCATTCACCTGTCTTCGGTTCCTGCATCGTCAGCTTTTGTCTCCCTTCAAATTCGGCTGGAATCCTCAACGGCGAATTTCGTTTACTTTTATGTTAAATACAGCACAATTTTCATGGTGCAATACAGTTTGGTAAAAATGATTTCTTCCTAAATTTTAAATAGTTTCCACTTCTTCAGCATTGAAGAAGAGGGCGTAAACTATATGTAGTTTACATAGTTTAGTGAAATATGCGTCTTAAATCAATGCTAATATTATAGATATAATATTTATGATATGTATATGGGGGATCGCGAAACAAAATAACCCATTACTATAATACATTCACCACTGAAAAGATCTATTCTTTCACACAGATATTCATTCATTATCTGTTTACCCTCCTCTTATGTAGGACTTACACCCCCCAGGACTTACAAGCGGGTGCCTGGGGTCAGAGGCCCGTCGAGGAGCAGACACTCATGGAGCAGACAGAGCATTAGGATGGGTGATCAGCCCGATGCCTGGTATGGGATGAAGGAAGTAGATGAAACGAAATGTTGGTGAAATGGATGAAAGGAAAGGTGATGATGGAGCAGTTGGTGGAATGAACGGCGGGGGAAACCGGAGAACCCGGAGAAAACCGCTTCGTCCACCACAAATTCCAATGCAGGTCCCTGGGATTGAACCCGGGCCGCCTCGGTGGAAGGCGAGCGGTCTAACCACTCGGCCACGGCGCCGCCCTCTTTCACACAGATAGATTATATATCCCCCCCCAAAAAATTAATCGGTTTATTTAGGTGCAAGTCCATATCCATTCACCTAATTTCAAACCCGTTTCTTTGAATATGAATATCAGTTGTTTAGAAACGTATTGTGGTAGAATTTTAAGGATTTCCTGAATAAAGGGGTAAAAGCGGATAATTGAGGTTAAAATAAAGTCTTTGGAAGAGTTCCAAATCGTGTTGATACTATACCAAAGTTCCCTTGGATTTCGTTGCACTTTATGAACGAGAATTCCTTGTATGATTTTTTACAAAACTTTGCATCATATATAAGTTGCATAATTATTGTTTCATAGAAAACCTCAAACGTGAGTTAAGTTTAGCATAATAAGAAATAGAAGTGCTTATGTAACCTTTTCTAATACCGAACTTAAACAATTATAAATATGTATGTGCGATGGATCTGTAAAAAATAAAAAAAAAAAAGTGTTGCATTCACGTGACTTTGTGTACTTAATTTTCGACAAACTATTGTTAGAATGGCTTATTACTCTATATCCTTCTTGTTAAACCAAATAATAACTTTCAATTCATATTTGCAGATTTTGTTGTAGGTTAAAAGATAGAAACTAAAAGCGACCTCCCAGTTGAGAAAAATATAGGTATTTGAAAATTCAAACAAACAACAATGAATATCTCGGAAATGGCTTACTCAACAAACAAGGAGTATATATATTTGACAAAAAAGGTGTGCTTTAACGAGATACACTAAATTTATTTAGTAAACTTTTGTCTATCCCTTAGGGTTTGCCCATTATACAAAAGTCATTTAGAATGAACAGGATTTCATCTCTATTCCTAGAAAATTCAAAATGCACATTTTATTTCCTGTGAAATAATTTTAAACATATTATTTTAATCAAAATCGTTGGAGCCAATTTGGAGACCATAAAAAATAACGAAAAATTTTCATATACATGGTAGTTTGGGGTGGGGGAATCTAATTTCTTGGAAATCTTCATGTAGCATTCTTGGGACATGCTGAACTAAAATATAAAGTTTGGTAATTAATCATTTTTCGTTTTTGAGTGATGCTGTTTACATGCGCGCACGCAGACCTTTTTCTCAAATCTAGTTTTCCTGGATTCAGAGGCCTCAAAACACTTGTTTTTTGAAATCTCGATATCGAATTTTGGGTTCAATACAATACCTTATCTGTCTAGTCAGTACTTGGTAGAGAAAGTAAAAAGTGGTGAATGTACTGAAAAATTCACAAACAAGTAATTTTGGAAATAGTTAATGCCAAACAAATAGTTATTTTAGATAAATTGTGTATTCTAAAGAGATGTGCATTTTTTGTGGAACGTTTCTGTCTATATGTTATGGTTGACCTGTTATATAAAGTTATACATATAACATTCACCTCAAATGAAGACTTCGCAGGTTATTCCCAGACAATAGGATATTTTCCAGATATGTATGATGATAAATTAAGTCAAAACGTTAAAGCAATGTTATTAAAATCACAGTTCTCTAAAAGCTTTCCTTGTTAGGTGTAGTTTGGTGTGGGAGATGATTTTTTTAAATCTTCTAAGATGCGAATTTCAATACCAAGTTTCGTATCTGCCATGTCGCTTTGAGTTATGCTGTTTACAGTTACATACACGCAAACCTTTTTATAAAAAAAATCCTGGTTTGGTTCAGGTCGTCTCAAAACATGTGTTTGTGGTGAAATATTGACAACAAATTTTTGGTTGGAATACAATACTTCATTCATTCTCTGTTTATCCTCATCTTTGTAGGAACTACACCCCCCAGGACTTACAGGCGGGTGCCTGGGGTCAGAAGCCCTTCGAGGAGTAGACATACTCAAGGAGCAGACAGAAGAACCAGGATGGGTGATCAGCCCGATTCCCGGTATGGGATGAAGGAAGTAGATGAAACGAAGTGAAGGATGAAAGGAAAGGTGATGATGGAGCAGTTGGTGGAATGAATTGGGGGGAAACCGGAGAACCCGGAGAAAACCCGCCCAGACGCCGCTTCGTCCACCACAAATCCCACATGCGGGTCCCTGGGATTGAACCCGGATCGCCTCGGTGAGAGGCGAGCCGTCTAACCACTCGGCCACTTCTACTTACTAAATACATAGTAAAAAGTAAAAAATGCTTCATTTTGCATAGAGGTGGCCTAAAAACATGCATTTTCGGGAAAATCTCGATAGCGATCTTTTAGATGGAATACAATACTTTCTCTATCTACTACGCACATAGGGTGCATAAAAACAACCAATCACCCTAGATGACAATAGTGTTTTTTTTTCTTTAACCTCCAGGTAGCCAACCTTTGACTCCAACTAGCCGATATCACTTCTCTGTGTGACTGAACTGTGAAAACAATCTAGAGACAGAAGAATAAACTAATGAACAATATTAAAATCGATGTGAAATGAAGGGGTGGTTGGAGTACCTCCACTAAGAAATACTTCCGCTACGATTGGTACTAAAGTAGACGCTAGACCAATAATACAGAATTCAGTCTTCTATAGGAAGGTTTGAAGGATTATTTTCATGTGTCGCTAAACTAAAGACACTTATATTGTTAGAGCTTTCATCAGCGACATGGAGACGGAAGGCAAAAAGCTTTCAGCGTTGATTTCTACGTTGTTATTGCTTTTTAGTTTTGTGCCTAAATTCAACGAGGCATTGCCTTGACGTACTCCTAATGAGGACATACAACGTCGGATGTTACTCTTTGGCAATCCGGCGATATATTGGGGGAGTGAAAGTACCCTGCCAATCCAGTGGCTAGAAATTATGCTCGAGGAACAGAGTAGCCCACGCTGACAGAGGATGGGACTACATCTGTCACTACCAGCATAATCAGCTCCGTTCGATTATATTCTACTTTTTATGCGCGTAAGTATACGTGGTAGAAAAAGTAAAAATGGGTCTGTTAAAGCTTCGAACTACATACCTTCATTTAAAGAGCAGTTTTATTTCACGCCTAAATATGTATTCTCCCCTTCTGCGTTTGAAATAATATCCCCCTTTTCACGAGTTAGTTCGGTTAACTTTGTCTTAGTATGATAGGTGGTAGAATCTATCTTTATCATATTACAATCGTATGCGTTTCAATAGTCACATGATTTTGGAGTGGTCATAGAGCTGCTAGGATTTACGTGGCATCGTACAGTGGAAAAGTGGAGCTCAATGTCCACTTAATGGTCTTCAGTACTGTTTATTTAAAGAACCTTTTGGGATTGCTAGCCCTTCATATACAGTAATTCCTGAGTTCTTTCTTGCATGCAGAGCCATAAGCTGGAGCTAATGGGTGATCCACAGAGGTGAAGGCCACAGTATGCTGGTAAAATGAGATACTACACGGAAATAATTGAGGTTCAAAAAACATGTGCTTGGACCAGGCGACGGCGATTGGTGCATGTTTGCGCGGTGTATAGGATTTCTTCCTGGTGTGCGATGTTCGAATTGTCGACTTTCTTGGAGAGTTCATCGATCCCAGGAACCCCGGGGTGAAGATAACGTAGGTAGCTGGCGTCAGCATTGGTGGCATTCTAGAATAGTTAGTTCTCAATCCTTGCTAGCGCACATCGTCGATCAGATATGGTCGCCCTTAGTGCCTTTCCTTCATCAACATACTGTAAGACACAAAGGGACTACTGATATGGCCTAGGTGCGGTGATGAGCTCCATTGGGTGAAGCATCTTTCCAACTATCATATCTGATTCTATCCTAAAAAGCATCTGGCTGAAGAATGGCATTTAAGGATATAAAAACAGAGTTGGACTTAGTCAATCTACAGGTTTATCCTAAAGCACTTCGACTTTAGAGACTTTCAATTCCCAATTTTAAGTAAAGCATTTCTGAGTAAAGTGCACAAAATGCGTAATATAGCTGTTTAGGAATAAATTGCAAAAACTTACGCACTTCTATCATACGTTTAGCCACGGTACACTCCTTGTGATAACCCAACACACGTAGTATCTTCTTATCGTTATGCGAAGAGCTTATCTTCGGAAACTGCTCAAGCTAAACTCTTTCATGGGCGCTTCAAAACATCGTTCGCTACTTTCCTTTTAACCGCTACATGAACTTTTTTGTCTCCTGGGTAAACTTTCGTTCTCAACTTCACCTTTGGGACGCATCGCAGTACTTAAATATTCTACTACCAGCAGTATCTGTTTCCAATGGAATTTGATAAGAAAGTTTTTCGCATTTTGTTCCTCAAGTTTATTGACGTAACTAGCACTGATTTATGAAATATTCAAGTGCGTGGTTTTTACTTTCTCTACTACGTATAATAAGTACGGGAGGTATTATATTCAACCCAAAAATTCGATACCGAGATTTGAGACCCCATGAATCTAAAAAAAAACAAAATTTTTGGAAACATTTTTGTGTGTGTGTGTGTCTGTCTGTCTGTCTGTCCGTCTGTGAACAGCATAACTCAGAAAAGAACAGTCGGATAAACACCAAACTTGGTATTTAGGTTCAGTATCTTCCAGAGATGCGACACGAAGGTTTTCAAGAAAATTCCCCCACCCCAGATTACCCTTTACATGGAACATGTTTCGAAAATTTTAATTTTCTCAATAAGGACTCTTAACGATTTTGATTAAAATATCATATGTTTAAGATATTTTCATGACAAATTAAATATATATTTCGAATTTTCTGTGAATGTCTCCAAAAGTATTATTCATTGTGAACGACTTTTGCATAACTGGTAAACCATAAGAGATAAACAAAATTTTACTGCACAAAAAATATAGATCGCGTTAAAATACACAATTTATGTCATATACATTTTTTTTGTTCAGTGAACCATTTTCGAGATATCGCTTGTTATTCCCTTAAATTTTTCAATAATTTTCTCAAACGGGAATTCGTTATTCATTTTTTTGTCTTGGATATGCAAAGAGTATTAATTTGTGGCAAAGAGAATGGTTCTGCACCTAGCAACCAGCTATTAAGAGATATGTCGATGCTTAAAGGCTACTGTATTTCTATATTGCCCCTTCAATTACAAAACAAGGGGAACATAGTACGCCTTAAGCGATAGTCAGATATTTTTAGAACTGATCGCTATGTGTAAAATGAAATTCTCTTTGTATGTTAAAAGATCAATTCTGGAACTGTTTATCCTGATTAATATGAAATAGATGGAAGAATAAGAGTTTGTAAAAATAGTTTGTACAAGGTTAGAGAAAGCCATGTGAGTGTAACACATCAGATTTTTTTTTTTTTTTTGTTATTTATATCAAATTAGCACAAGACACAGCTCTGGTCGCGTTAATGAAACGCGAATATTCTTCTTTTAATTTTACTTTCTCACTAGCAATGCATTCCTCTTTCTCTCACCCTATCCCTCCATCTTAGTCTTGCCATTTCTCTCGTCCGTTCTGTCCGTCTGTTTCCTACGACTTTCTCCCCTTTCCACTCTCCCACTTTCTTGATCCCTATCCTTGCATCGCCATCTGTGCAACATATATGTATCATGTGATGTTTTAAGACCTGTAGTATAACCTATTTTTCTTGTTTTGAATAAAAACAAAATATACATAAAATGTTTAATAGTACACACACTTGCCTATATCCCTTTTGCTTACAATGAAATCATACATAGGTGCAGAGTTTCCTGTAAAATCCGGTTTATGTACAAGAATAATATTGATGTAACCTTTTAAATAGTATTGCTATCAAAATTTCATAAATAAAAACAAACGCTTACCAGAAGTACTACTTTAGGGGTATTTGGTATCTAGTAGCTTTCAAAAAACAATAAAATATTTTAAAGAGGACTGAATAATGAGTCAGGTACTTCGACTTTGTAGTTAAGATATCAAAAATGCTTGATCTATAAGGCGAACTACTCCTTGGATGTGTTATACATATACCATGTTCCTTAATAATCGGTTGTTCATTCCTTTTGAAAAAGATAATATACAATATCAAATAATAAAAATAATATGTTTAAATGTTGGATTCTAGATAGCCCAATATACATTTTAATGTCAATTCCTTATACAAAATAAAAAATCTTATGTGTTACACTCGCATGACTTTCTGTACTCTCGTACAAACTATTTTTACAAACGCTTATTCTCCATATGCTTCATGTTAATCGAGATGTTAATCTTATTTCTAATTTTCTTGCAGACGCAAGGGGAATATGGTAGGCTTTAAGTGATCGTCAAATGTTTTAAGAGCTGGTTGCTATGTGGAGTATTCCATTCTCTTTGTATTTCCAGGACAAAAAAAATGAATAACGAATTCCCATTTGAGAAAAAGTATAAGTATAGGAAAGTTTAAGGCATTAACAAGCAATATCTCGAAAATGGTTCACCCAACAACAAAAATGTATGACATAAGTTGAATTTTAACGCGATCTAATTTTCTTTTGTGTAGTAAAATTTTGTCTATCTCTTATGGTTTACCAGTTATGCAGAAGTCGTTCACAATGAAGAATACTTTTGGAGACATTCCCAGAAAATTCTAGATTTATACTTAATTTGTCATGAAAATATCTTAAACATATGATATTTTAATCAAAATCGTTTGACCAATTTTTGGGAAAATTAAAATTTTCGAAAATTTTCCATGTATAGAGTATTCTGGGGTGGGGGGATTTTCTTGAAAACCTTCGTGTTTCATCTCTTGAAGATACGGAACCTAAATACCAAGTTTGGTGTTTATCCGACTGTTCGTTTCCGAGTTATGCTGTTAACAGACACAAACACACAGACATGTTTCCAAAAATGCTTTTATTGGATTCGGGGAGCCTCAAAACATCTATTTACAGTGAAATCTCGGTATCGAATTTTTGGGTGGAATACAATACTTCCCCTACTTACTATACGAAGTAGAGAAAGTAAAAATTAGCACAACCTTTCTGTTAGAGTTTTATGCCATTTATACTATAAAAGGATTTTCTGCGCATACTCCTGAAATCAGTACGTGCTTATTGCTTTCGCAGTTCAGTCCTTAAATAATTAAGTAATATATATGCGCATAAGATCAAAAGCAAGGGATGTGCATTTTTGTCATTCTGGTATAAGTTGCAAATTATGGTATTGTAACATGCCATCCTAAAGAGGCAAACTCAAGAGCACATAGTAGGAATACTTGACACGGAGAGATGCATGGGCAAAGCTGTAAGAATTAGAATGTTAATTACATTATAAAGCCGTTTTATTGGTTACCCTATATACCTTTATAATAATGTGCAGAGGATGGCAGCCCTTAAGGATTAGGAAGATGCTTCCTAAACGCAATTGCCTGTCACATTTTCCTGTGATCTCAACATAGTGCTGTCTGCAGATGCTTCCTCTCCCGCTCAGGATTATCTCCTACAACAGCGGCCAGCTCAACGACTTTCATGTTCCCCCAAGCCTAGACTGACTCCTCTCTGCGCTCTGACTTGCCCAGAAATGAGTTACGCCAGTACTTCCAAAAACTCCCAACAATGTGCTGATCTAAGCTTTAGACATGACATTATTGAAACTAGACCTTAGTGTACAAGCAACTTGAAGCACTGAATAGCATTATACCTCGTGCTGAAATCATGTTGTCAAGCTTCATTTTACTGTTTTCGGCTGATATTACACGGCGCAATACCTCTCAGAAGAATTTCTTGGGAGTATTTCTTATTTCATTCGCTAAGCAAGGATATTCTAATTAATGCTTTAAAGCTTTCTCGGCGTCGATTATTTACCGACTTCACGGGATTGTAGCCGAGTTATACGCGACTCTCTTACCAACCTTTCGGTCCTCTGCAAGTTACCCCGAAGAAGGCCTCGGAGGGCTGAAAGCTTGGTCATGAAACCGTATATCACTCGGCTGCCCACCCCTGAATTCGCACGAAATATAGTAATTCTTAGCGTTTTCATTTGAAGTTGCTAAATTCTGTACTGAGAGCATACTGTAGGTACTTAAAAACCGAAGCACATTGAAAAGTAAGTTGGAGTCAACGTAGTTAACTGATACTTGGCTTCCTCCACGTCTTAGCGCTTCTACTCTTTGCTATAAAGTCTACATGTCGAGAAGAGACAAGTGTGCTAATACCGAGCGGGATGGCTCAAACTGTAACGTCTGAGGCCCGCATTCGGAAGGTTTCAAATCCCGTGGGCTGACCAATCTGTCTGTCGCTAAGGTAAATACCAAATTGGATATTTAATATCACGACCCAAAGTTTCACCTAAAGTGAAAGTCTAAAACAATAGTAAAATGAAAAATAAGTGGTAATAGCGAATGCTATGCCATATACCCACAGACAATGTAATCAGTTAGAATGGACGGCATGACATCTGGACGGCACGAAGCAGAAGATCAGGTTGCTATGCACTGGGGTCTGTGGGACGTGGCGAAGTAATATGGCATTTCCAGGGACCTAGAAGACTAACTGTCCGCCTTTCTGTGTGAAGGTGGCGTTTAGACCTGACCGCACCCTAAAGCCATCTGCACGGCACGAATCAGAAGATCCAGTTGCTATGCACTGTGACGGAGTGACTGTTACAGAGGTGAGACCTAGAGCGCTAACTGCCTATCATACATCGTTCTAAGAGTTATCCATAACAGATCCGTCGCGGATATGACCAAGGAGTAAAGCCACTTAAAATAAATAGAGTAAAACAGAAAGTGTGAGTCAGGCTTTGTGTACACACATGTGCAGACCACTCTCTCTACAGAGTGACGTACTTAGAATTGATTGCTAACAATAATATTTGGAAATAACACACTAGGTAAATTTGGGAAGAAATATTACCAGATATCCTTAGGACTGAAACACTGCTTGAGCTAAAATTCTCAATCTCCTAAATAGATGCTACTGTAAAACCGCATGTGATGGATGTTACCAAATAAGGAGTAAAGCTTGCCAGCTAAACTAACAACATATTTTACGGCTACTGACAATTCAAGCACTACTCCTAGACTTAACATGTGATAATCAGCGATAATTTGTTTTTGGAGACAATGGTTTTGAAATAAAAACGGTAATTTGCCCATGAAAAGAAGCGTTTCACGCTTGGTGCATAAATGCTTATGGAAGTGCAAACGAAGAGGAAGTGCATTGTTACCTGCTTGCAATTACTTGTTTTCTTTTACAGGTTCCCGAGCTAGGCGCCCTGTTTGTACAAAATTCGAGTGAAAGCGTTAACCCAGAAGGTTAATTAATTAGTTTCGCTGCACGAACTAATTGAGTAATTAGATTCTGCCACTGAGGATCGTTGCTAAATTACAAGCAAACGCAAGGATTCTGAGAATAGCGTTATTGATTGTTACCCTGTTGCATAATAGACTTTTTTTATTTCTCTATGCAGTTTAATATACGTATCTTTGCTTAAATGTTTAGATAACTCGATAAGAGAGACCAATTTAGGAATTTAAAAACAAATTCGTCAACATGAATAATATATTTAAGAAGCTTGATGTGTTGCACTCACATGACTTTCTTTACTCTTGTACAAAAAAGTTTGTATAGACTATTTTTACAAACGCTTATGCTCCATCTACTTCATGTTAATCCAGATAAACATTTTCAGAAACAAATCTTATTGCTAATTTTCTTGTAGATGCAAGGGTAATATGGTAGGCTTTAATCGATAATCAAATTTTTTTTTACAGCTGTTACTATGTGAAGCACTCCATTCTCTTTGCATGTCTAGGACATAAACCAATAACGAATTCCCATTTGAGAAAAAGTAGAAGTATTTGAAAATTTAAACAAACAAGGATATCCTGGAAATGGTTCACAGCACAAAATAAAATATATATGACAAATTGTGTGTTTTAACGACATCTAAGTATTTGTGCAGTTAACCTTTGTCTATCTCTTACGGTTTACCAGATATGCAAAAGCCATTCTGAATGAAGAGGAATTTTAGGAACGTCCCCAGAAAATTCAAGATATACATTTCGTTTGTCATAAAACATATTAAATTATAACATTGTAATCAAAATTGTTATTTATCTTTTAATAAATCAAAATTTTCTAAAAATGTTCCGTGTATAGGATAGTCTGGGGTGGGTGGATTTTCTTGAAAATCTTGGTGTCGCTTCCTTGAAAGATACTGTACTTAAATATCAATTTTGGTATTTATCCAACTTTTCGTTTTTGTGTTATGTTGTTCATAGACACACACACGGACCTTTTTCTAAAAATGCTTTATTTTCAATTCAGGGACCTCAAAGCACATATTTCCAGTTAAATCACTTTTGGGTGGAATACAATACTTTCCTTGCTTACTATACGTATAGAGAAAGTAAAATTAAAACAAGCGTAGTAATAACGAACCTTTGTTTCCAGCTTTAGCCAGTTTTCCATCGTCCGTCCACATATAATTGAAGCTTTGAAAAATATTATTGTAGTCAAACATGAGGTCACCAACTTAATAGAATACATAAATAAAAACTGGTTCCTATCAAGTTTCAACTAAGAGCTGCCGATTTCCTTAAATAATAAATACTTCTTGAAAATAGGGTGAAAATCTAAAAATAAAACTAAGCACGTCAGAGAAGCAAGAAAAATCTCCTACGTAGCTTCATTCATTTGTTTGAATTTGGATATATCTCAGCAATACCATTGCGCTGCGTATTCCAAAGATAACTTTTGCAGCATAACAATGTTTTGTAACAACGGCGGCTCTCAACTAGCTCAATACAGCCTTAAAAGTCGCACGCAATACGAAGTTAACAAATTTGTACGATTATTTTCAAGTATATACATTGAAATGCGTAAAAAGCAGCCAATTTCTCAGATCATGGTAGATCATACCTTCAGGTAACCAACCTTTGCCTCCAACCAGCTGGTATCGGTTCTCTGTATGACTGGCTTCAAAAGCCATTCAGGGAACAAAACGAACAGATGAACAAGTTATAATCGTGTGAAATAAACGGATGTCTCGTATACCGTCTCTCTGAATAAGTTCACAACGATTGTTATACATCATTATTCAACATTGTTATGCAACATTATCCGTCCTTGTGGAGAGAGGGGTGAAAATTTATTTGGATGTGCCTTCAAACTGGACGACAAGCAACGACCTGTATATTGGAGCTTTCATCAGCGACATGGAGACGAGGCGATGGTTATTGCAGCAATAGGATTAGGATTAAGTTGACCAAGAGGATCCCTAGCACCTCGACCCGCAAGGAATCTTTTGTGCATACACCTCGAGAACAAATGAGATGAAGGAACCGCAGGAGACGTCTGGGCTGCAGAACCTACCGACGCAGACGACAGAGACGCGGAGAGTTCCCTAACAGTTAACGGCTTGACCACTCCGCTGGAGAGCGCTCAACGACCACAGGAGGGTGGCTCACAGGCTTCCCTCTGGCGGAGACCGGGGAAAGATCGACTTAGCAGGGATGCTCGAACGGCCGCCATCTGACAAGGACGAGAAGTTCTAACGCGCAAGCCTCTGTGACATCTATCCGTAGCCGACCGACAGACACCCCAGTGTCAATTCACCTCTGTAACGTGAAAGAGGAAGATGAAAGGAGAGGAATTTAGGGAGAGAGAAATTCGCCCCCCCCCGAAAAAACCCATGGATCAGAGAGGTCAACCGCGGGAATTGAACCCACAATCTCCCAATGCGGGACACAGATGGTACCGCCTGAGCTATTTCGCTTAGTTCGAACGGCAATAAGAAAACTAATATTAACGAAGTGGTAATGTAGCATGAAAATACAAGGAGTATTAAAGGAAAAAACTTCTTGTGTTGCATTCACATTAACTTTTCTTCTCACTCTTCTACAAACTATTCTTAGAAAAGGTTATTCTTCTATCTACTTTTGTTAATACAGATAAACCTGTATTAACCTGTAGGTATAAGAAGAATAGAGTAAGCTAAAGAAAGAAAAACACCATCTTTTTGCAATTGACGAAAGTGTAAAGGATGTGAAAATTGAAACCAATAACCAAGAATATCTTAAAAATGTTAACACCACAAAACATTTCATGCAACATAAATTGTGATTTAACGAGCTCTACGAGTTTTATGTAAGATTTTATCTATCTGTTATATTTTACCAGTTATGCCGAAGTCATTCAGAATGAATACCAAATTTCTTATTTAAAGAACTTTTCGTTTTTAAGTTGTGCTGTTCACACAAACACACACACACACACACACACAAACACACACACACACACGGACCTTTTTATAAAAATTCTATTTTTTGGTTCAGGAAACCTCAAATCGTGCATTTCTACTGAAAACTCGATGTCAAGTTTTTGGGTGAAATGTAATCCTCCCTCTGCTTAGCGTAGGTAACTGTCGTCCTCCGTGATGTAGTAGTTATTATGCTAGCCTCTAGTTAAAGTCCGGCAGAGGGCGATATATTTTTTCGACGTAAAAATCCTTAACATGGCTTCCTTCGGAAGGGAAGTAAAGCCGGTGGTCCTATGCCGTAAATTTACGGCACGTCAAACAACGTCAAGCCTGATAAAAAGCCCTCTGAGCCAAATTTTTTGTCTTTCACGTCCAATATACAATGGGACGCTAAGAACCACAGTACTTAAAAAGCGTCCATAAATAAAATTCAATTTTTTGTAGGTAAAAATAGCACAACTATAGCTTGCATTCCCACCGTTCTGTTCAACAATACAACTTATGTGGTTTATTACTTCCCCCTCTAGACGCATGCCTCGCAATGCGTTCTCTTAAGAACCCCAATGTGGAATTTTCAGGCCGAATGCGATATTTCCTCAACCTGCTGCGGATAAAAGTTTGAAAAAGTAATACAAAGATATTAATTATATTTTTCTCTCATAAACGCTGTGTTAGGCAAGTTAGAAAGGTAAACTATTATAGCGTTGAATTTTTCAGTCTGATTCTACCTTTCCAAGCATATCCTTAGTTTCCGAAATAACGCGAGTGGGGCCACTGGATATACGCTTGCTAAGGCTATACATCATTTTACTTTCCTACACCCAGGAATACCTTGTTTTAGGTGAAAAGGAAAATAAACTCACCACAGTAACGCAAGGGAAAGAAGATAAAGAGGGAGAGTAGAGAGAGATTTTTATTGACGCAGGCTGTGAACCGTGGTGTGTTGTGGCGTTTAGCGAACAGACATGTCTGCACCGCTGTCTTAATATCGGAGAACAAGGGCAGGAGGGGAGACTGATGATCTGGCGGTGGATCCTTCCTGTCTTCCCTTACAGACAAGCGATAGGTTGATCCTCACAGGATTGCTTCCAACCAAGTCTGGCTCAACCCTTACTGTCTTCCCTAGAGACACGCTTGTTGTCATTCTCTTTTTTTGTGTGTGTCAACGGAACCGCTCTGTAGAACCTAGCTAAGATCTCGCGAAGAAGAGATCTCAGGAAACCGGTTTTGTTTTTGGAGTTTCCACACTGCATGCCATTGTTTCTATGGAGGAAACATGCATGGATTGCAGGTAAATCTAAGTTCCTTAATGTCCTGACATACTCTTTCTTCTTTTTTCTTCTTCCTTTACGGACTGGATTACTTGTTTAAGTTTCATTCAATCCATCGTTTGCGCGGTCTTCTTTCACTTCCCTTTCCATGTGGTGAATAATGTGCTGTTCTATACGGGATGCCATAATTCGGCATTCTCTGTACCTGTGACTTCCATTTTGCTTTATACTGAGTAAAATTTTCTACTTCTGATTCTTTAATGTTTATTCTGCTTATTCTTCCTTTCTAAGCTTATCCATTCTTATACAACCGTTAATTGCTCTGAAGAATTTCAGCTCAGCAGCTTCGACTTTGTTGAATTCTATTGCTTTGTGAGTCCATCTTTCACTCCCATCACATCGTAAAACCTTATTAACGTCACTTTCCTAGTCTTCCTCTTTAGGTTCTGTTTATAGTGCCACATGTATACTGAAAATGATGAATGTTATCGAAGACCTCTATTTCATTTGATATTTATATCAGAACATAAATATTTAAAGCATGCAACCTGTTCTAGAACTTTACTTCCTAATACTGTTTTTAATCTAATAAGGCATTTTTCCTTGAAATTCCATACTTTAGTTTTATCTAAGGATATATTAAAATTATGAAACCGACAGATTTACTTAAGTTTAAAAATTGATCATTGCATATCTCTTCATTATTTTGGTGATTGTCAAATCATCTGCGTGCAATAAAACGTTTAAATAAAATTTTCTTCCAAGGTAGATTTCCGGAATGACTTGGGTTTTTTTATTTTATTATTATAATTCTTCTACTTTTCCTCCCACATAACTATGGTAGATAGAGCTAGCGTTACATTACACCCAAAAACTCCATATCGGAATTTCACCAGAAATAAATATTTGAGGCGAAGCCTTAAAAGCATCTTCAGAAAAAGATAATGTGTGTGTTTCAGATGGCGGGAAGAGCAAGTGCGTGTTAGCGAGAGAGAGAGAGGGAGGGAGAAGGACAACTCAAAATAAGATGTGATACGAAGATTTTCAAGAGAGTATCTACATCCAAACTGTTCCTTACAGTAAAAATATCCGGTAGTTTTGGTTCCTGAAAAATGCCTCAAATATTTTAATAACATACCACGTTTGGGTTATTTACATCAGCAATAAAATGTTCATCTTTAATTTCTGTCAGGTCCTTGTTATTATGAAACAACCTTGTATAGGTTTGTTTAAGTGGTAAACGATAAGAAATAGGCCAAAATTTTACAACGCAAAACGTATAGCTTAAATGAAATACCTTTGTGGCACTGTTTTCGAGATATTCGCTTTTCTTGGTTTGTTTTCTCAAGAGATGGCCATCTAATTCTGATCATGCTTTTGCTATTTTGAATGCTAGGTCATCATTCATTTCTCTCTTGCAATGTAATGCAAAGAACTGAAAATACGAAGCCAGCATACGACGACTCGCATTTCAAGGATTTTACATCACTTCAACCTCCTGCGTCCCTCTCTTATAACGAAATGTCCTATGAAACCATTGCTGCAAACGCTATCCAACATGAGTAGATAGAAAAATAATATTTAGTAAGTACAATTTTTCTCAAGAGAAATACAAATGAGTTATAGTGAGTAGCGAAAGTCGTATGAATATGACGAGTCAGGTTTATATATATGGTCACCTATTGCTGTCACTTTGGAATGCATAGCAAATTTGGCTTATAAGGATTATCCACCTACAAAGAGGGTTGTACGTCGTCTGTCGATCTAAAATGTGTTCAGCGAAAGAGCTTTAAAATGAGAAATGATGTTTGCAATTTTCCTTGATAAGACTCAAACTAGTACATTATTTTTGTTTTGAAGAACACTGTTTGTAATTATAATATTTTTCTTCATATATAGTACACAATTCAAGACAAACATTGACGCCAGCTTTAATTACCAAGTTTAAAAACAAAAATGGTGGAGAAGAGCCCTTGATGTTACACCATACAACATTCTTCACTGATTTCTTTTGTAATAAAAACAAATTGAACATTATTATAGATTTGAGCATATTCTACTCTTTATAGGGGTTCGGTGTTTAGATTTTCTTTAAGAATTTTAGGATTAAAAGAACTTTACTAATTTTAGTAGATATAGAACCAACATTACTTTGGCAACCTAAGCCAGATTAAACAAAAATACCCAAAAGATTTTCAGAGCTACTGAAATCAATGTAATCACACTAAGAGAAAACTTTAATTGCACTATTTTAGCTCTAAGTTCCCCTACAGTGAATCTACAGATTGACTTCTAAGCAAAATAGCTCTTGTCAGCAAATATATAGGGCATAAGAGTAAAAATCATTGATATAAATATTGAATATAATTGTATTAAAATTATCCCTGGTTAGCCGCATACTTCAGAGATTAGGTTCGGATATGTTAGCATTCAAATGAACACTTTGATACATATAAATATAAAATAAATAAAACTAATATTATTTAAGCAAAATCCACAGAAATTAAATTTTCTAACAAGAATTTTATTATTTGAATAAACTTAGTATTCAGAATTTCTTGTTCAAATCCTTGTTAAAGCTTCTGATGCTTTACATTTTTATTTTTACGCCACTTACCTGTACTCAGTATTGTTTTCCAACAAGTAGGTATTTGATATTGCGATTTTACCGGAAGTATGCGTTATGAGGTTAATCAGAATTGAAAAAAATGGCGTTTTTAGAAAACCTAATGTTAAGTATTTAAGCCCAGCATCTTCCAAGGATGCGACATGAATATTTTCAAATAAAATCTCCCCCAAAAACTACCTTTTATATAGAAAACACTTATTTGTTTTCTCAAAAATGTTTTTCTAAACATTCTGATTGAATTACAATGTATTTAAGAATTTTTCATGACAAAATGTCTATTTTGCATATTATATGAATAACGTATAAATTACTGTGGATTCTAAATTAATTTGACATGCTTTGAGTTCTAATTTTTAATGTAGTCGGGTATGCCAATTGTATACATCTTTCAGAATAAAGAGGACTTAGCAAGTTATTCGGAGAAAACTCAAACTCCAGGTAAAAACACAGAATTTTGTTCAAAAATTGTTTTAATGCTCGATTCTCTGCCTTCTTTGTTAGGTGTTCTTTTCTAGATCTTATCTACAGTTAACACATTTCTGTAATACTCCAAAGATTTGTAGGGTTTTATAAAAGATTTACCTTGATAAACTTTTAATTCCACCTCTAGCAATGCAGCTTACCTTCTCGCCTTTAGCTCAACGCATTTTGTGAGGTTTTCCTTAAGTGATTTTGATTTTACATAAAGCTGCGCAATATACCTTCATGCTACAGCAATTTTTAATGCAAACACACTTATCACTACTCTTGACTCGTGTGCAGCCTATCTGTACTACAAAATTGAGGGTTATGCAATATAGATTGCAAGAGGATGGTTATTCCGTGGTATTAGCAGATAGTGTAATATGAAAATTACAATTCTATGGAAATTTCAATTGTAAGTTCAGTCAAAACTATTGATTTTAAAAAAAAATCAGAAAGTAAATCATTTCAGCTTCTTTTAAGCTTCCAGTAGCCTTAAGCATGTTTTTATTCAAGGGTATCAAAACACAAAACCGTGATATAAAACCCAAAAAAAGCTTTTTACAGCATACCATATACTCAGAGAGAGAAAAGAAAAGTTACTTAAATACTTTACTCTATATATCATATTTTAAGTATGAATATATTTTATACTCCTAGCATATCCCTGCTACATTGAAAGCTTGATGAGTAAGTATTCATTTGCCTGATATTGGACTTCACCTGAGTAATCATTCACAGGGGACTTCACGAACCATCTCGGTCCATTTTCCTGGAACTGCTTTTGAAAACATCCCAAAATACATACCTGAGCAGAGAAATCTAAACCGTAAAGGAACATCAAAAAGTAAATGATACCCATTCATTTCCACCAGTGACAACTTCAGAATATGTCATATGCATATGTAACTGAGTCCCTTCTACGAAGTACTGAACGTGAATGTCATAGAAAAAGCTGATGATCCCCAAATTCAATGCGACCTTTGTGAATGCATGGTGAACGTTAGCGTGCAAGAACATTAATTTCTCGGACGGGACCAAGTCTTTATTCCTTTGAGTTTTCCCTTCCTCTCTCTTTCTCTTTTTAATGTTCAGCGCCTTCTCCTTATGCCCAAGACCTAGTTAAATCGATTATACCGTATTACATACATCCTCCATTTCAATCCACCCGTTGCTCTCCATTCTCTTTTGCCTATTTTTCATTCACGTTTTTACTGTGTTGAATCGTTTATCAACAACCATTATACTACGAATTGCTTAAGTGTATTCTTGAGGTGTCCTCCAGAAAGAGGAAGAACTGTAAACAACGATATTTAATTCGAACAGTGTTGTAAGCTTAAATGAAAATTCGCCTTCTGGATTTTAATAAATATGGATTCAGCTCTCTCTCCTTCCCTCCCCTATCTATCGATCGATCGGTCGATCTGTCGGTCTGTCTGTCTGATCTACCTATCTAGTTTACAGTAGCGCTTCTGAAGCTACAGGGCGCGTCGTTGCTGTACAATTCATGTGTGACCTTGGCAGCGCGGCCGATTTGAATTTACATTCCTGGGTATTGGATTATTATCTTTGTATCTCATTATGCAAGGCGCAGAGTTATTAACCAAGGTAAAATATTGGGGAGGGGGCGCAAAATACGAAATTTTCAGAACGACTGATTTGCTGAAGTCTGCCATAGGTGACGCAGTCGGTTTTGCTGATTTGCTTATTTGTATCCCGTAAAATGTCATAAATTGTTAACTGTAGTTCTTTTGTTTCTAATCAATAGTTAAAATTGTTGTTTCTCTTAATTTATTTGCTAGAATTTTATAAAACGGAGAGGAATATTGCCTAAGAGTCACTGTATCTCTCTAAACACTTTCCAAAAGCCTATGGGTTAAGGTTCAGAGAGAGAGAGAGAGAGAGAGAGAGAGAGAGAGAGAGAGAGAGAGAGGAGGATCTACACGGTCACACTTCTAAAGGCCTTGGCTTTTTGTTTAATAATTATTTTGTAAAACATGTTTGAATAAATATAATAGTTACTTACCTAAATTTTGTCTTAAATGCTATGTGATAGAAAAAGTAAGCTCGCATTCATTTGTCTATACCATTATCCGACATAACTATCAACAGCTGTACGGGAATTTATTTTTCAAATTTGGCGTTACATTTTCTCAAAATTAATGCAGGAGAGTGTAGGAAAGGGTGTTAGTGCTGCTGTTATTAAAACTCCGACAGCATTATGCAAATGAGTATAAATTATTCAAATTAATGCAGCAAATGATTAATGTATATATATGAAAAGGTTCAAAGTTTTAAGCCCCACGTATTACTTCTATTCAGTGCCTACAGGGGCGCTGTGTGTGTTTACGTGAAAATGGCGACGCCACAGGAAAAGTCGTTTTGTGTGCTGCATTATGCAAAGAGTGAATTCATTGTTTCATTGCAGCGTGCATTTCGTTGTAAGTTCAATAACGAGGTGCTCGTCATAAAAGAAATTTACAATTAATACAATAAAATGTTAAACTTTTCTCTATTCAGTGATGTACGCATGTGTCACCATCTATTGTTCATTAGAAATAAATATGTAAAGTCTGCTCCTTCTCTTTGAATAATCATATATGTATGAAGCATATATGAATATGTACATACATACATACATACATACATACATACCGGGTGCTACAATTAAGGTGAAGGTGTTCAGCATGGCACAGCATGGAGCATAATCATCAGGCTAAGGATCCGGGACAAGTTAGCAATCAATGTATGTGCAACCTCACTACAGAGTTCCGTAAACAAACTGATGATGTAACCAAGGAGGGCAATGCGCTGTCCTATTTGCTACTGTAAATAGTACAGTCCAATGATGATGGGGAAATAAAGTAGAACACAAAGTGCATTGTACCTCTATTCACGAAGTAGATTGTTCACGACCTCACAGGTAAACAATACTCCATGCGCACCTCAATCCACACTACTCGATGCGCAGTACACTACACTCCACTCGTAAGTTGTCCCGGATCCTTAGCCTGGTAATGAGTATAGGATTCTGAGACTTCGTAGATATGCTAATTAAGCAATGCGCTCGTTAATTATGCGAAATTTAGTTCTAAATCTTGCCACCAGTTGAAAATATGACGCTGTAAACAGTCAGATCGTTAAATTTTCTGTAGCTCTGATGTCAGTATATTCCTCCGGCGGCATTGCATTGGGTCAATTCCATAGCTGCTTGTTGATGCATGTGGGTGATTCCTTTGTGAAGTAAATGTTCGTTGACAATTAAGAAGGTTGAACTTCATCGTATGAAACAGTGTCTGTTAAGAAGAGAGAATCTGCACTGCTACTGAACTTGTTTTACCAGAATGGCAGCAATAATAGCACTGACAGAAACAGTTGATAATACATCCCATATCAGTTAACGGGCCAAAGAAAGTGATGAAGGAATTTGAGGTGAGTTCTGTATCGCACCAGGGAAAGGGTTGCAGCCCATCCTGTACTTTGTGTACTTTTCTAAGCAGAATGATACATAACATAATGACACTTTTATCACGATTAAATTATTCCATTAGCATATGATACTAAGTGTGTGTTACATATTTTATATGTTCTTAAATACGTCTGTAAAATAATTTAATTTCTTTTCGTGTATGACCCACTTTCTCATAAAGTATCTAATATATAGAACAGCAATATTCAACAGATGTTGGGGCTGTTTTACTAAACACCGTGTAAATTAATATATTTATGGGGTTATGCATATAAATTTAAATGCCAATTTTATTTCGAGATTTTTGGTCTTGAAAGGGATCATAACTGATTAACTATTTGTCCAAAAGAAAATATTTTCCTACCGTCAAAACAAGTAATTACGCACTGTAAGAAGTACATGTTATATCTCTTAAGGCTCCTGAGATAACAGGTCTCAATTTTGACTAGTTTAACATGGATAGTATAGTATCAAAGATTCCTTTTTAAATTATGATATTCGTTTTCTCGTCTTCACTGTTCATTTTGAAATAGCTAGAAACTTGCAAAATTCATTCCATTTCCATGTGAGTGCGCGTCAGAGTCGTGCCGCAACTTGCGAAGCCATCCAGTAAGAATTACACATCGTTGTTATGGCCCGTTGATCCACAAATCAAAGGCGCGTGAATCCACAAACCAACAAACGCGCGAAATGTGCGAGACTAATGTGGCAATATATCAGTTTTAAAAACAGTTTTTATATCATATTGAACCTTCAAGTTGCAGAAATGTGCATAATGTTGGCATTTGTCAGATCAACAGAAAACGTACAGTTTGATACAGTATCTCTACAGAATACCCAAATACGAATCTGAACAGCTCCAAGAACCTAGTATTGGTTCACATACATTAAAACCACTCAGTTCATTGTAAACATTAAGTGTATGTGATGCTTTAATTGAATACACAAGGGATTATAGTCCCCCACCGATTCTATCTAATGGCAATAGACAATTATTTCAAAAAAATCCAGTCGTCCTCCGTGGTGTAGTGGTTACCATGCTAGTCTCTAGTTCCCGAGGTCGCGGGTTCAAACCCGGCGGAGGGCGATGGGTTTTTTTCGGGCGTAAAAATACTTAGTGTGGCTTCCTTCGGAAGGGAAGTAAAGCCCGTGGTCCCGTGTCGTAGATTTACGGCACGTAAAAGAACATCAAGCCAGATAAAGAGGCCTCTGAGCAAAATTACCGGTCTTTCACGTCCAGTGTAGAATGGGACGCTAAGGTCCACAGCAGTTAAAGAATCTCCATAAATAAAACTCAATTTAATTTTTCGAAAAAATCTGTATTGATGACGCTGTAATCACTCTTGTACAAACACTGTTTAAAAACTATTATTCTATTATCTACTTCAGTTAATCGGGATAAATATTTGCTGAAATTGCCTTACTCCATAGTTTCTTCTAGTTACGTTAGTAAAATCTGTTAACAACTGGTTGTAAAAAATTATTTGATATAAATTATATGCTTTAAAGAGATCTACATTCTTTTTTGTACAATAATATTTTGCCTGCTTCTTACAGTTTACCAGTTATGCAAAAGTCATTCAATATGAAGGGGACTAAAGAGGCTATTGCCAGAAAATTCAAGATATACATTTTACTTGCCATGAAAATGTTTTGAACATGTAGTACCTTAACCAAAACGTTAGATTAATTTTTGTGAAAATCAATATTTTCGAAAATTTTTCCAAGTAAAGAGTAGTTTGGGATGTGAGAATTTTCTTGTAAATCTTAGTGTAGAATTCTTGGAAGATGCTGAACACACCATATTTATTTAACCAACTTTTCGCTTTTGAGTTATGCTCTTCGTAGACACATACACGGAGGACAATTTTATAAAAATGCTTTTTGGATTCAGGTGACCTCAAAACAAGTATTTCCAGTAAAATCCCGGTATCGATTTTTGGGTGGAATGCAATATCTTCTCTACTTACTTTGTAGCGATAGAGAAAGTAAAAAATCCTGACAAGCACCCGCTTTCTCTTCATATTATTGAGAAAATTCGGCTCAGTTGAGTAAGATCAGATTTCCCAGCAATAGAATGTATATGCTACTGCATTGCGCTAATGATATGAATGTCTGAATTTGGTATTTACTTCACAGAGAAGTGCTTCATACATTTGCAGCGAAGTTTGTGTCAAACATTCTTTCGCTCTCGTCATATTAATGTTTCATTGAAGTATCTGAATTAATTTCGTTTAGCCATAGCTAAAAGTGTATTCTTAGTTAAGAATCCATGACGACATAGAATTTCCCCTAGATGAATAGGTGGAATAGTGTTTTCTATTAGATTAAACAGTATAAGCTTTTAAGCGTTTGCTATGTAGCCTGCGAAAATAACCACAAAATGAATATAATAATTTCAAACTTTATGAAAATACGAAAACGAAACAAAATGTTCTATTAAAACACATCAGTATTTTCTCTATTTAGATATCCAATAAAATAATAAAATCTTATGTGATATATACACATGACTTTCTCTACCCTCTATTGTTTATTAGTCGGTATACTAAAGCTTATTTTTATATCTACTTCATTTTAATAAAAAAACTTTTATAAAAATAGCTGCATTACACATTTCGTTTTAGATACAAATGGTACAGCGATAGTCAAATGTTTAAGAACTGGGCGCTATATGCTGACCTTAAAATTCCATACTGTTTAAATAGAATCGTGAGAAGCAACTGTACAAAGGAAGTCCCAGAAGTACACGACCTGACGTATATATAGCGGTTGTTTCAAACAAATGACTATGGTTGAAAGTGCCACAATTATAAAGATGAAGTTTGCGATGCTACGTTTTCTATTAACTGTTTGACAGCCATTAATAGTGACTCTCTCAGCGAATTTGTAAACACGGATAAAACTGACCATTGTTATGTGATACAATACTTTCATTTAAAAGGTCTTAGTCGAACTAATATTAAAGCTGAGCTAGGTACTACTGCTCCTTCGTTTACAACAGTAAAATATTGAATGCCAGAGTTTAAGTCAGGCGGTAGGAGCTGTAAAGACGAACATCGCAGTGGTCGACCAAATGAGGCCACCACGCCAAAAATTGTGAAGAAAATCCACAAAATGGTATTGGATGACCGTCGACTGCGCGAGATAGAAGACATCGAACACATTTCAAAAAGTGCTGTACATCGCGCACTAACTGAAAATTTAGACATAAGAAAGCTGTGGAAGATGGGTTTACTCACAATGGAACAAAAGCAGCATCGTGAGGATGTTTCAGTCGAGTGTTTGGTGATGTTTTGCTGCAATAAAGTCGAGATTTGCGTCGATTCATAACCATGGATGAAACAAGGTTCCATCACTTCACACTGAGACGAAGGAACAGTCAAAACAGTGGATTTAAAGGGGAGAATCGGCTCCAAAGAAGGCAAAGGGAGTTGCAGCTGCAGGCAAGGTTATGGCGTCAGTTTTTTGGGATGCGCGTGGGATAACTTTCATTGATTATCTTCAAAAAAGAAAATCAATCAATGTCGAGTATTATGCAAATTTATTGCAGCGTTTGAATGATGAAATCAAAAACGGCCGCATTTAGCGGGAATGAAAATTCTGTTTCATCAAGACAATGGACCAGTTCACACATCAATTATCTCCATGGCCAAAATCAATGAGTTAAATTTCGAATTGCTTCCTCATGCACCCTATTCACCAGACTTAGCCCCCTCTGATTATTTTCTGTTTCCAAAGCTGAAGAAATAGCTTGGTGTAAAAGATCTGCCAACACTGAAGAGGTGGAGTTTGCAGTCGATGACTATTTTGTAGAACTTGCAGATGCTCACTATAAACATAGTATTGAAGCTATTCAACATCGCTGGGAAAAGTATATATAACTGAAAGGAGACTTATGTAGAGAAATAACTAATTTTTTTTTCAAAATTCTTGTGCTTTCTTTGTTATGTCAGGTACTTCTGGGACAGCCCTCATATGTTGACAGGACTTTAAAAGAATGGTCATTAATAATGAATATCTTGGAAACGGCTGATGCCACAAAAAAGATATTTGAAAACAAATATGGGGTTTTAAGGAGATGTATGCTTTCGTCTAACATTTAACGTTTACCAGTTATACAAGATTATACAAAATTCCTTCCGAATTGTCACTTGTCATGTAAATATGTTTAATATATTGTATTTTAATCGAAACCTTCAGGTTCATTTTTAGAAAATAGAAAATTTCGAAAAATGTACCATATAAAGTGTAGTGTGGTGTAAGAGGGATGTTTCTCGAAAATCTTTGTGTTGCATATTTGGAAGTTATTGAACTTAACTACCAAGTTTGGTAAAGATCCGAATTTTCATTTTTGAGTTATGCTGACAAGATACATACACTTACGGACCTTTTTTCTACAATGTTTTTTTTTTAATGCAGGGGCCTGAAAACCTGTATTTTCGGTGAAATATTGGTGTGTAATTTTTGGGTGAAATGCAATAACTTCTGTACATACTAGGTGCGTGGTAAAGAAGTAGAAAGCATTGTACATGTTAAAGCTCTCCATAATGTGGTTCTGTTTGGTGATACGAAACACTACGCAGCACGCGTCTTCAGGAGTAAGGGCGATGCATTAATCGCAGTGTTAAGATTTATTAAAACAAAATACTAAACGATGGCTATATTAGGCACACAGTGAAGAACATGAACATAACAGAAAGCTATATCAGCTGATGTATTAGTACTCCAACAATCTTAATCAATTGGAAGGTAATTAGCTTTGCACAAATGTTTGCAAATTTAATATTTTCTCTTCAGATAGGAAAATACAAGGCTTCAGTCATCGTTTTGCAGGATTGAGATTAATAAGTTCAAGCCAGTGTTAACTATACACACGTAATTGTGTACATAAATTCATGTCAATATATAGTTAAGGACTATGTAAGGATACTTGTTTTTTAAGTTGAAGGTCCACATCTTTTTTCTACCTTTTCTAGAAAATCTAAGGATATGTATTTTCCTGTGCCTACTATAACGTATTCTAACGTGCGTAAAAACTGTCCCATAATAGAACGCAACTGTTTATGTTGGCAATGACCAGGCATAGGTATTCTTAAGGAGCTGGTTTCAAGTTATCTGTACTTCAACCATTATACCACAAACAATCGTGTAATGATAATGGTGAGAGTGTAGACCAAGGGTAATTGGCAGGCAGGTAACAACCGGTCCGAGTGCTATCTGCAAACGTCAAAAGACTGGAAGGGTGGAGGATGATTTATCTCGGATAAATTCAGCCTTATTTCTTTCTCTCCTGGCTTTAATACTTGGAAATTCAAGTGCCTGGTAACGACAAACCTAGCCCTACCCTCTGCCAGCGCGAGCTTCTCTGTTCTTCGAGCATATTATTCAGCCAATGGATTGACAGGGTGCTTTACATCCCCTAAAATGACCGAAATGCCGAAGGGTGTTCTCAGTAGCGCAGTACAGTTACGCCAATGTTTAGTTGAATTTAGATGCAAACATCAAGTATAATTTAAACGCATAAATAAATCTGAAAAAATATTTCTCTACATGTCACTGATGAAAGATCTCATATACGTAAATATCCTAGCAGTCGTTCAATTTATCCACACTTTACAAATAATTCTTTGCGCCTTCCTATAGAAGTCCGAATTATGTCGTATTGGTCTACGGTTTCCTTTGACACCAGTCGTAGCGAAAATTTTACAGAGGCGGCATCCAAACCACCCCTTCATTTCAAATACATTATAATATCGTTCGTGGGTTCGTATTTGTGTCACTTGATTTTTTTAAGGTCAGACATATAGACAACTGATACGGTTGGGTGGTGTCAAGGGTTTGGTTACCTCAGGGTTGAAGAAATAACAGTATTGCGATCTAGAGTAATGGATCACTTTTTATGCCCGCCATATACACCTAAACCTACATGCAGAGTTTTAATCTTCCAGTGTCGCCGGTATATTTATACATATAAACAAGTCTTATTACTTGTAATAAATACCATTTAATATTTTAAAGGTGTTGAGGCTGTGGCATTATCCAATGCCTTCATAAAATACTTCCATAGGTGTTTGAATTAATGCTCTCTTCATCCTTTTTTCAAAGCTGTCCCTTTCGTAAGCCGTTAGTGTTCTTGATAGCATTCTTAAAGCAAATTTTCGTCTAAATCGATGGAGGGAACTGTGATAAAATATATATTCCAGGCCGAGAGTGATGAAAGCTTTTAAAGTGCATATCCGCTCTCCCGCTGATAGTCCAACTTTATCGTTTAAAGTCTCTTGCGGAACCAGCGCCTAGCACGATTTTATTTACAGCGCCGTTGTCACCTGGAAGATGCGGATTAGCGTATGTGGCTTTCATAAGAATAGAGGGCTTTTCCTTACGATTTCACATCACTGGGATTACGTCTCCCTCTTTAGAGCACATCAATACAGCCCCGCTTTTGTTATGCGTCGGCTGATGAAGTGTTTGCAATATTAAGTGCTCGTGAAGCGAATCTGGTCTGTATAAAATACGCTGAAGCGGAAGAAAACGGCTTTGTTTATATTCACTGGGAAAACTGCTACATTTTATAAACTCTAGCAGTTGTATATGACAATATGAGAATGCAGGCGACATAGATACCTCTGGTTCTTAATCATCACTGGCACGTTAAAAAACAGATGCGGTATTTCCATCAATTAATTGCATTACAATCAGTAATGCTTTCAAATTAATCGATAACAATTACATTATATTATAATGCCAATTACATTATTTATTCAGGACGCAAAGGCCTGACCCATTCTGTAGAGTCGATTTTGTTCGTGTTACAAACACACTATATTTTTACACGATAAATATAATTTGAGGCAGTATTTTTATCACTTCAATGATATCATTTTAATTATATAATATACAAAATAACAGCCCGCCATAAAGCAATATGTGTATAATATAATATATAAAATGTTTATTACAGTCATTTAATTATGTTTATTTTATTATGTACATGTATAATATTGTTATGTGAATGTATTACGTAATTTAACAATGTAGGAGCTGTGAGAATAGAAGCCGAAACTTTCTGACAATTAGGTAACCTTGAAACAACAATAAATTATAAAATTTAATAATGCTACTAATAATTCTTGGAACAATAATGTAATATTTAAAACAGTTTATAAATAGCCAACCAACAACTAGAATGGCTAAAAGTTAAATAAAAAGTACTCTATTGGAGTAGGATTAGCCAATCAGAAATTGAAAAAGAGTAAAATGTGCAAATTTAAGCGCCAGACGTCACAAGACAGCGTTCCCAACCAGAAGTTAGAAGGCAGTGTTCCCGAGCAGTTCGCTCGATACGTACTCAGTGTGAGACAAAAAATAATTTCATTACGGCGTGAATAATATAAAGTTTACGTGTTAAAAGGTACAAGTAACAATGATCTCACAGTAGGATACATCAGTAAATCCTATTTAATCGTGTGAAAGATTAATAAAACGAAGAAACGTTTTTAAAAAAAATTACTTTTTTTGTTATTTCATTTTTTTTTTTTTTTAGAAATTGTCTGAGCGATTGCTCGTAAGCCCAATAATAAATATGGAATGATCATGGAAATATATAAGCTGCTCTATTAAAGGTGAAGCTCTGTCTTGTAATCCTAACTTTTAAATAAAATTATAATTTGTGTAAGCTTTCATTTTTTAGCCGTACTACCCCTGCTAAGGGATACGTGTTCTAAAAAAAATTACTACTGTCGCAGCGGAGGCATACATATATAATATTTAAATAAGCATTAAAATACAAAGTTGATTTTTAAACGTGGGGCGAATGCCACCGGAAAAGTGAACTTGGGGCGAAGACCACCGGAAACTTTGTACCGTACCTGGGGCGAACACTCCTAGAAACATATCTACCATACGTGAGGTTACAACTACTTCAAATTCTTCCTTTTCATACACTCCAAACTGGGATAATTCAAATGCTAGAGAGAATGCTTACGATATGGTAAATTTAAGCAAAAGTTATTAGACGCATCATACTTTTAACGACTCCGATCTTGTGTCCTATAGTGCATGTTTGCCTATGGTTAACATATTCCGGTTGTGGTATTTCTTTTCCTCGGCCTACAGGTGTTGCGATTGTGTGCGAATGTACTAATGTATAATTTATTTTTAATTACTGAATGTTGAATTTAAGTGGTGTCAATTAGTGCTGATATTTTTCTTTGCCGTCCCGTAGCTCACCTACTAGTTTCTTCTGTCTTCTGGTAGAGCATGCATTGGAAACGGAGATCTAGGTCATTGAGACAAAAGACAACGCGGTGTTGCTTATTTTAATAAGCTGATGAATTTTAAAGGTTTCTTCTACACTAATTATGGAGTTTACAATCACCGATTACAATATCACTGTCATAAATCTTGACCAAAAATTGACCATCACAACGTCCGCAAATAAAACACGACTAATGTCATTTACTTTCCGCCCATAATATCAAGAAACGTTTATTAAAGACATTTAGTTTCTTTCTACAACTCTTAGTTTTGGAGATACTGTACAGCTTCAACTTAAATGATCCACCCGGTATAATGTACGAATAGTCTACTTCTTTCGAAGAATTTTTAAAATTAGTCTTTTAAACTTGCCCTTCCAGTGGTATATTGAGTTTTATACGCTATAAAATAATTTTTCCTTAGCTTTAAACAGGGAAAGAGAAAGTAAGGAGGTTGATTCCATGACATATCCCCGATTGAAGTTGGTAATCGTGAAAATAATAGCATTTTTAGCATTATTATAGACCACGAATTCGCATTGTCCGCTAATTGTTTGTTCATTGATCTGTGTGTATGAAATAGATCACGAATTAAATTTATATTTTCGTAAATGAGTAAATAAATCTTGTAGGACTTAAAGTTGCTTATTTATAAATTTGAGGATATTCATTTCTTTAGCTTTAAGTCTTAATATATTGAAAATATTACAAGCCTTGAAACCTAAATACAACCTTAATAATTTTCAAAAATATTTTAAATATATCTTGAAATTTATAACCGAACAACTCTTCCACTAAACATTAACACGAATTTTAATCACGACAGAAGACGTTACGGAGTTAAGATTTTTATACCTAAGTTTGAATAATGGGAATACGAACTAGCAATTATTAAAATGTTGCTGAAATCATGAAAAAAATAAGTTTGTCTTTACCTAGAAATCCAAAACGTTCAGAATTTTTGACGCGATCCACTATATTCTGAACTGCGGCAGTATTTTATATCAAAACACTGTGAATGCCAGAGTGATTGTAGTGTAAATTAATATTATTGAATGTACAGGATTTTAGATGTTTGTTAGTCATAAGCATTGTTAGGAAATAAGTTTACACGCCTCACTGAAACTGACAATAGAAGTGGGTAACAAGAAACCGATGGGGTGAGTTGTTTATCGGCAAAGAAGAGACCAACAAATGACGTCAGGGTAGCGTGCCTTTCTTTAGAAATGGAGGTAATATCTTCCCTAGAGCATATATGTTAGTAGTAGTAGTGATTGGCTGACAAAACAGACGCTAATGTTGGCACGATTTGGTAACCAATAGCAGCTCTATTATAATGTTAAGCATTTCGGCGAGGAGTATATATTCTCGAGCCATAAGCATGTTTCACGCAGTTCTAAGGAATCTCTAGTGAGGTGCATGTCATACAGTTTTGGAAGAACATCTCGCGAGGTACACGTCGTAAAGTTAGTTACAAAATGTGAAGTACGCGGCAACTAATACGACAGTAATTACAGGTTCAGTCAGGCGTGTATAAAGATTAAATATGTGAATTATTAAATTAAATGACGGCAATAAAGGTGTAGAAACAAATTATTTTAGCAGTGTTATGTTTTAGCAATAACTCCTTTCCGTTTACAAGCCTTGCTCAGAGATAATTGCTCGACTGAGTAATAATAGCTAGCCGGAGAACAAAGAACCCAAAATTTAAAATAATTAAACAATAACAGGCGCTCAGTAAATAAGATAACACGAGCCGATACCCGCGACAGTATCACTGTTTGTTGTTAACTAAACATACATTTTTTTTAGTTCTGAGTTTTCGAGATGGTAGACTTTCTAAGTATACTTAGCGTTTCAGAAGCAATACTTTACATTGCATTCCTAATCCTTTGAATTAGATCAGACATGCCACTTTGTTATGCCCGGTGCCATTCTCCTCCTTTCGCTTCCAACTTCGTGTGTTGGGGTGCTCGGACTTTACGGCAACACAGTGTTAAGGGAATCCTTGGACGGTAGAAGAATCGAAGAATAAAACAGCGGGCTATGTTAAATATCGAGTCCCCTCCAGTGATATCCCTGTTTCAAATTTTTAGTTTTCTAGCATTTATTAACCATGCATTGAATTAACTCACAAGAAGTCATAGGAACGTTATCAGGGGTAAAGGAATGTAGTGCAAGTTTGTTAGGACTCGCTGTGAAAATGTAGATTTTGCTGCTATTAAAACATTGTAGGTTCAATGGAAAAAAATGGTTCTTAAGCAAAAATGCTTTTATATACACATTTTCCACTTCAGTAAACGTTAAGATGTCTGGGAATGTTACTGATGGTCGTTTGAATATCAAAATAATTCAATTGATAGTTCAGGAATATCTACACAAAATTTTCGGAATATTACACCATATAGTTTTATTTTAATGTAGATATATTCTTTAGACAGTCGCAGTTGGCGAGTCCATTGAGGGTCAATAGACTTTTTTCTTTCCTTTTTTGGGGAGTGGAGAATTCTATCAGGAAGCCTTGCTGCGCATGATTGGCTAAGGTTAATCAAGTGACGCTTGACCTCCCAAGCGAGTGCTGCAAACACGCGAGTCATTGTAAGTAAAGATTTGTGTAAGAGACACAGGGCAAACAGTGTGTATGAGGTCGTCTGCGAATACTAGTTTGTGTAATGCCCTGATTCCTACTGGGTTTTATCAATATGTTACAAAACATGTCAAATGTAATTAAAACAGCTGTACAATCTAAGTTAAACTGACTTAAATGTATTGCTACTAAAATTAAATTAATTTTAGCAAACCGTACGTAAGCGAGTGTTCCCTTCATTTCACTTAATTCAGTTTGTAATAGACAGCTAGCCCCAGCTGTTGGGTTCTCTCTATCTATTTCACAAACGGTATGCAAATTCTCAGATATACATACCTGAATATTGTTTCTAATTTCCGAAAAGCGAGAAGCCAACTCGTCTCAGAAAACAACGCGGTCCTCTTTAATATTGTCATATATACACTTTTAAGGTTATTAAGAAATAGAATTATAAATTTTATCTTAGCGTTAATATTTTTTCCGTTTGTACAACTAGAAACTGTGACGTCAGCGAGCATTCTGTTCTTACTCCAGACTCCCAGCTAGGAACTCAGAAGTTTACGGCACTTGAGGCAATGGAAAGCATGAATTGTCACCTAGCGAAGCATTAGCGTAATACGTGGAATGGAAGTTCTTGTATATATATATATATATATATATATATATATTCGTTGATTATGAATCCCGAAAACGGTGGTTCGTCACACGGCTATGGTACTTCATATTTAATTGAGTTGGCTAACTGTACTTCGAAAGTACGTGAATAACCGAAAATCTGGATACAAACGGTGAATTTCAAGAAGATTAATGTTGATCAGTTGTACAGCATTTCATGAATAATAGTAATAGGAGCAGCAGTACAGCAGCAGTTGTTTTATAATACTTTATATATATATATATATATATATATATATATATACTGGTACCTTTTCCTGAAATACGGTAACGTGAGCACTGAAGCTATGGTTCCAAAAGGTTCCTCTGCTTCTAAAAGAATGACGAAATTGTTAGAGAAAGAAATGTACTATGAGCCCTCATGAGTTTTATCGGGAGAAGTATAGGCACAAGGCTGCTTCGCTGTAGGTAGCAGGATAGCTGCTGAGATAATGGGGAGAATTATCAAATTATGAGTGAACTTCCATTAAACACTTTGGGATAGTCTCCACTATAGTACACACAGATTGTCACGAACATCCTGCTAGAATCCTTCCAGAATGACCTTATTGCAAGTCACTCCAATTAACAATCAAGCCCAAGAGCTTCGTTTGTTTAAAGTTCTTCAATTACGACTACTCTCGCTGCCATATACTCCAATATCATGTATTTAGCAGATTATGTAATATTACCAATAGGTCTTCCATAGTAAGTTATTCATACAGGTTATTTATCCGTGACAGGCCTTGAAATTATAGGCTATTATCTTAGGATTTTCCATCCTAACAGAACTGGGTTTATGCAATGAAAAATCGACATTTGTATTTTAATACTAAAGCGAATGATCATGAATTCTAAAATTACTACTTTAAAGTTTCACAGTTTCATTTTATGAGTCTAATTAGAGAAAATTACATTCCTTCTTTTAGGGAGATAGATATCTACATAAGTTCTCCAGGACGACAAAATTGTGTTAGAGATGTCTTATTTAGCAGCTCCAGCAATTACCTTGGAGCAAGATGACTCCACAGTAACACCCGAGGCTCGTATTCAGGAGGTCCCGGGTTCGATTGCGGTTGGGTTAGCCACTCTGACCCTGGGTATTTTCGTGGTTCCACCTGGTCGTGTGGCGACTGGTGGGGTGGTTCCCCTTTTATTATGCATTTCCTGTCTATTATTTCCTATCCCAATTATTTCATTTGAAGTTTTTCATGGTTTTAGGACCAGGTGACAGCGGTTGGCGTGTTGCGGTAGATGGTGCAGTTTGTCCTCTAGAAAGATTTCTCCCTGGCGTTTAGTGGGACTGCTGGGACCCCTTTTCTGGGAACTGACTTAATTGGCACAGAGTCCCTGGTCGCCTTTTGATCTCCCCTTCACCCCTTCCTCCCAGTGGTCACGCTGGAAACAAAAACGACCCGCTGTGTCTTATATGCGGTGCTGTCCTACAGTTACTGAATGCCCCTCCTAGGTATACGCCGGTATAGCTTATTCACAGGAAGAGACACCTCACGCACCGCGACATAAGAGATCTATTGTGGCTACCACCCTAGGAGGAAGGGATGAGGTGAAGGAACCATAGGAGGTTATAGGCCGTAGGCAGACAGGCCACAGAGATGCGTGGAAGCCCTAACATCTTCAAGCTCGTAGACCCGTCCCACTGCTGAGCCTTCGAGAGATGGCGATGAACGACCCACCAATCAAACAGCCCTCTGGTGCCCACGGGGAACATTCTTTCCATTGAGCATGCATCCGCACTATTTTTCCGGTACCACCATACACCACAAAATCTAGAAGTGTACCTGAAAGACGAAAAGAAAACGGAATGAAAGGGAAATTGTAGTAGTTGAAAAGATGATGATTTCGGTGAAACCACGAAAAATTCATAGGTCAGAGTACATCGAACCCGGGAGCTCCCGAATGCAAGTCGCTCACGTTACGGCGGCGCCACTTGCTTGGTGAGGCCCTTTCTAACTCCTAATTACCTTGGTTAATGGAAACTCGCCCTTCCTCTTCTCATAGCGAAAACAGCAGCTTTGCTATACGTGTAATAAACATGCAGCATTGTTGTCGTGTACATTAAATTATAATTATACTGTGTTTCATGACCTCGCTCTTACATGGTGAGAATTGGTTTCACAAAATATAACAGACGTCAATTGTCTTTCATATCAGAAACCTCGGAACCGGAACGGAAAGTTCACAAGGAGACAGCGTGAGATATTTTAATTTTCCAGATCGTTATGGAACGAAACGCCGGTAGGGGATGAAGACAGTGCCAGGCACTGAACTTCTCCTTGCATTGGTATAACAGTTTAATAATAATTACGTTATGGAAGTGGCGGCCACGCGAGCACAACCGCATAGCAAACATGGAGGGGACTTCAAAACGTCACTCACCCGTTTCCTACCTTGTTGTTAGTCGTTCTTGAACAAAAATAAAACATTCACGCAACGCTCTATCGAATAATGCATTCCAAAGCTCTCTTCTGGTGGGGCACGTTTTTGTACGCTTTGCTATTCTTCACTACCTCGGGATTTAGACTCCAGAGAGATTTATCTTTCAATCAACTTGTTGGCCTGTCAAGGCTTTCTTTCACTTAAATTTCAAATATACAATCAACAACCGAGTTTTATTTTGCATGGCTTTTAAGTGATCTATTAGGATTGCTGCAGTCGTTAACAATGACGGTAGGAGTCGGTGAGCTTTAGTAAATTTTGGTTAAGAATCGACGATATAAGCAATTGAAAATAATTCATTCAAAGTTTTAGGTGAATTTTGTAAACTAAACGATAACCCAGCGTTACTTAAATTGAGTTTTATTTATGGACGCTCTTTAACTACTATGGTCCTTAGCGTCCCATTCTATATTGGGCGTGAAGGACCGGCAATTTTGCTCAGAGGCCTCTCTATCAAGCTTGAGGTTCTTTTACGTGCCGTAAATCTACGACACGGGACCACCAGCTTTACTTCCCTTCCGAAGGAAGGAAGTAAGTATTTTTACGCCCCGATAAAATCCATTGCCCTCCACTGGGTTTGAACCCGCGACCTCGGGACCCAGCGTTACTTAATTCACAAATGTATTCAGTGAAGTAAAACAACTTCTGCTCTAATTTATTTGAGAGGATGGCAGTATCTTTGCTCTGTCTTCAAGGTACCAAATTTCTTAACTACACATTTCACTATATTTTATAACTTTACGTATTCCTTACTTTAATCCATAGTGGAGACAATCATAATATATAGTATAATAAAAGATCCTGGCGTAAGATAGGTTCGTAATAGCCCTCTTATTAAGGAAAATAGTCCGGTGAATATTTGATTGATTTAGAGCTGCGTTTGCTTGTTTACTGAGTTCATAAAGCATTCAAATTTTTTCACGTAAAATATAACTACCGTTGAGTACATCATAAAACATAATTTTCATTAATGCCGAAACAAATACATCTCATACAAAAATATGCAGAGATATTCAAGTACACCTGGCCGGTCATGAGACGGTCTGTTTACGGCAAACAATCCAAGCATATATCTGCAACTGAAAACAATAGCTTTGTAACGATCAGCTTCTCGCAACTACAGTTGCAATTACTATGAAAATAAGACCTTAATTTATCAAAACAGCTGTTGGAAATGATTTCTTTCTACATACATGCATCTCTGGTAACCTTTTAGGAAACTGTTCACGCGCTGCAATTCAGTTCATTTCTCTACTGGTATTTTCGAGCAGTTATATTGTCTGGGGGTTTGAGCTATACATTTTATTTTTGAAGTTTCCCCATAAACAAAAGTAACATAATGTATGAATCCAAAATATCTTTAAATGATTTAACGACTCTTTAGTTGTATGCACGACTCTTATTGAAACAAACCTGCACCGACATTCATTATCGTTTACTGTTGAAAAACGCTGTTAGAGTATAATTCCAACATCACACTATTATCCTGTAAACAATATTGCACATAAAACTTCTATTTTTGTATATAATGGAGTTTTCTGCACTATTTTGAGGCTATCTTAAATTCAATATAGGTTATTCTGCATCCAGTTAATGCAAATGGAACTATGATTCGTCATAGAAGGATGAATTGCCCATCATCAACATTACTCTAAATCAATTAGAATTTAGGCGACTGTCTTTATCATGTATCAGTGTAGAGTCATTTCATAAAATGCATCATCATATAAGGCTTCAGAAACTATTGTTCGAAAGTCCATGGTTGGATAAAATTTCAATCGTGTGCAAATTTAGAAGAACGTATCAATTAGCGTTTCTAGATTGTGGTAATATATCTACATTTAAACCGGAAGAAAACCCTTGATTAATCCTTTGTATATATTGGTCACGATTTTAAGGTAAAAGTACGTATCACGAAGGGGCCCCCGAAAACGTGGCAGAGCACCGTACGCGGGTCAGTCGGCCCATTGTGCTTCCAACGTGACCCCTGGGAGGGTAAGATGGTAGAGAGACCTGAAGGGCGACCGCATGCAGATACCGACGGGCACAAGCATGAACGAAGTCCCTAAAATTTTCAGATAGAACTCATCCGCGCGGTCCCTGCCCACAAGGCATTAACTTCCATGGTCCCCCGGAGCAGAACCTCCACGCTGAGACACCTAACTAAGCGGTACCGCAGCGACGTCAGGGAAGAAGCCTTTTACAGAGCGCAAGCCACCGCCCAGCGGCAACCCGCCGAACACCGTCGCCTGGTCCTACAACACTGAAACAGATGACAAAGAAGATGATGGGTAGGGTAAATGAGAGAAAAGAGAGTCGTGGTAGAAGATGAACCACCCAGCATTCTCTTGGGCACCCGGGGAAACCACGAAAAGCCCATTGGGCCAAAGTAAGCGGTCATCTGGGATCGATCCCGGAACCTCCCGAATGCGGGCCACAGACGCAACCGGCTGGGCCACCCCGCTCGGTTTGATGATGTTTTCGAAGAGTGTTTAAATGTTGGCGGTGACCGTTTGGAGTAATTTGACGAATTCTTGAATAAAGTTACTTGGAGGGCACTTGTGGATTTGACGTTTAGGATTTTTATAACAGTTTAAAGAGAAGCTTGCACAGCTTTTGGAACTTGTGCTCAAGAAAGTAGTTTGCTGGCATACAGCGGTTACCACAAAAAGCTACTTTGTAGATTTAATGCAAATCTGAGAAATCGTAATTTGCTGATTCAGTTTCTTCTATTGTCCATGCCCTGCGATTTACAGATAGAGCTCGCACCGGATGGTTAAATCAGTCACGTAACCTTGTTATTACCGGGTTTAAAGCCAGTGGTCTTGACACAATGAACGCTAGATTACTCATAAAAATAGGTCATTGTGGTAAGTATGAAAGAGCTACCATCTCGTTATGATATCCTCTCAGCGGATATGTTTTGGAGATCTGTCTCTCTCCATTCAATCTTCGAAATAATTATGATTAAGATCCCAAAACTGGCTGTAACATAAAGCAATGCTCTTTGCTCTATCTGGTAATTGACACTATTTAGTGTATTTCTGTTGGCATACATTTTTCACGTTTTATCTGAATCGGATGTCGTATTCTCAATTTCATTAGATGGATGTTTGGTTCTCAAACAGTAATTTTATGAAAAGTTAATTTACATCCCACGGAGAGAGTACTTTGCTCATTACGGTGATAACTCCAAATGTATTTCTTGATGTTTTAACTTTTGCTAAATTCCCTGAAACAAAACAAAGACATCGAATATTTTCTGGATATAAAACAGAACCAACCACATAAATATCTAAATCAATAAACCCTTCACAGCCCCACCATGTTATCAGCTTTCATGGATGATATATTTCCAGAGGAAATATCATCAGCAGCAGCAGTGAATTTGAAAGAAATGTATTAGATATTGGCTTTTTAGGAATACCCATAATATTCAAATGTTACACATAATATGTATCTTACATCTCTGAAACGATACTTGGCAAAAGAGGTAACAATAGGAAATATGAAAGATGTCTTTCTACAACATCACCTCTACCTACCGGTTTTGTTTGTAATTATATTCATTTAATGTAGAAAAGACAATTTCAATTTAAAGCGAGTAAGAAAAACAAAATATGGTTTAACCATAACCTGATTTTTGTCTTGTACAAAAGGTTCTTGAAAAAGTCGTGGTCCATGCCACCTTCAAATCTTGAAAGGAAATACGCTCTTCCCTTGAAAGTTGTTTATTCCCATTGCATGTCCCCAAATTATGAAATTCAAAATTCTACCCGTCTCTATTCTTGTAACTATTAGGTATCTGTGGTCCGGGTCTTCTGATGTGCGAGTTATGAATTCATATCTATTTGAATATTCTCATGTAACCATAACTTCTGCTACCATTTGTTGTATATGCAAATGGGGTCTTAGCAAATTAGATCCCGCCGTATTTCAAACATGAAACATGATAGCTAGCTTGTTTTCTTTTGAATTCCACTATCTCTCTCTCGGTTTATGACTCTCAACCCCTTATTTAAGGTCAGAGAATGTATTACATCGACCTCAAAATTTGACCAACGATTTCACCAGAAATACATGTTGTGGTAGAAAATGAATTAATGTTTAGAAAATTCTGAGTGTATCCACTATTTTCTCTCTTATACACATAGCACATGCGTTCTCTCTCTCTCTCTGCCGCCTGAACGGGTGGACAAACAATACTCTTATTAAAAATGTCGGATGAATATTAACTTCGTATTTAAGCCCTACAGCTTTTAATAATCAAGTGAAGATCTTTATGAATTTTCTTCACATTAATAACATTTTACATTGAACATTTGTGGTTAACTTTATTTTATAAAAATACCAATAAGATATTTTATATAGGAAATAAACTGTGTTAAAATGTCTGTAAATAAGCGGTGAAATTGTTTTTTTGTTGAGTATCACACGACTGAAGACCACAAGAAGTATTCAAGGAAGTTCTGTAGGGAGTATATAAAGATTCTCAAAACTTACTCTTCAGACACATGTGCCAATTTTGAAATAAATGTTGAAGGGTTAAGCTTTTTAGACTGAAGTGCCTCTTGGTACGCTTTTAACGTGTTTGGAAATGTACGATTTTTAATTTCATAGAGCTTACTAATAACACAAATTAGATGTGAAATAAATAAAACTGATATTACAGCACCTTTTATACTGCATAATTTCAAATTATTTCTATGATATTACTTATTGTGATTAATATACGGTGGATAGAAGGCCGTATTAAATTTATGAAATGCATGATGATAATTAGATTCCAATAATGGATATAGAAAACGTGTCAGGGTTCCAAATCACATTTTTGCTGTTCGCTTTTTATTAAAGACTATGTAATAGCATGTATGTATGAGCCAAAAATTCCTAATGCAACCAATTTAAACTTGATAAGAGATAAAAACGTTATAAAAAGATCAATATCAAAAGATTTTTTCTATGTGCCCCTAGAAAAAACATTAAACACAAATATTGATAAATTCATGTTCCTAAACTAACAGAATGCCCGTAATGGTGGGGATCAAACAATAGATCAACTTCTATGAATATGCCCAAAAGTTAGCAGTAACGTGCTAGAACTTTCAAATTGGAATCCAAATGCAGCATAAACTGGCCAATAAAATACAATCATATAATTAAATCCGCTTTGACTCAAATTCTTGGGATTTTTCAGGAATAAATGACATCTTATGTGATTAAAATTCGTTTTAATGTATTTATAGGTATTAAAGTACGATTATCAACTTCAGTAAGTCGAAATATTTGAAGTTATTTGTGTGTCTTGTAAATAGTATAAATTTTTTCCAGTTATAAGACCACAGGTAGACTTTAGAGATGTAATATTAATATGTATAGTGATATATATATAGTTATTTTATGTATACATAAACATATAGTTGTGTTATGCATGTATCCATAGCTACAGGTAACCGCTTAGAAATTACCTATAATATTTATGTTAAAGAAGTTATATATAAATAATGTAATCTTACCAAGTGTAATGGGGTATATTGTTGAAACAAATAAAAAATGCAGTGAAAGTAAGGAGAGTATTTTAGAACATTCCTTTTTTCATCGGTAGGTCAATGGAATACTTCTGAAAGTGGTAAGTGAATATTAGTGCACATTAATATTACTAGTAGATGTTATTTTTACTTTCTCTACCAAGTACCTAGTAGGTAGAAAAGGTACCGCTTTTCACCCAAAAATTCGATATCGATATTTCTTGGCAAATACATTTTTAGCCCCCCGAATAATAATAAAAAAAATTCAGAAAAAGTGCAGTGTGTGTGTGTGTGTGTGTGTGTGAGAGAGAGAGAGAGAGAGAGAGAGAGAAAGAGAGAGAGAACAGTATTGCCCAGAAAATATGCCCTATAAATACCGAACTTGATTCCAGTTTTTCGATTTCCTCAAAAATGGCTCTAACAATTTTGAAGGTCGTTTAAATGTAACAAATCAGATTTTTAAATACTATCTACATTTCTTAACAAAAACAGTATAAGGTTAAAAATCAGTGAGAGGATGATGAAGAGCCACAAAGTGGCATAGGGGTAACAAGCCGACCTGGGCAAGACCACGACGGTCTCAATGCATCACTGTCACAACAGACAAAGACAAGTAACTTGAGTCCTCTTCCCCGCCACGCAAAACAAGTTGGAGCTCCTAGGGGAAACCACAGCCCTCCGGCCTAGGCTCTGACCACACAGCTAATTACCAACATGCAACCCTTCCTTTCTAAATGACGTAATAACGCAAATGAGCTAGTGGTCCAGATTCAGTGTTCGCCTTATAAGGAATGTTTGCACTGCAGCAATTCCCATGCTAATTACCTACGCAGCAAAAACAGAAATCAGTTTTTAGGCAGTTGAAAGGCTCGTATTTTCACAATGGAAGAAGTTTTTACTCTAACCTCTTCTATCCTCCCTGTTCGTGGAATCCATTTACTATTCTCCTAATTGCCCATACGGTTTCAGTATTGCAAAAGCAAATAAAATATTTGGGTAATTCCATTTTAAAAACATAAACAATATAGCATCAATTTAAATATACGCCAAGAAAATATCAGTGCTTTCGAAACGTAGTTAATGTCATACACAGTTTTGTGCTCTTCTCCTTTGTTATAACTGAAAATCATATACGAACACAGTGCCTTAACATATATAAGTCGCTGTATGTGTATTCCTTATAGGCTTCTACACCGTTGCACCGATTTCGATCATAGTTGGTACTAGTGGCGTAGCCTGATTATCAGACTCGAGTATGTAACTCAACGTATATTGTAAAATTCGTTAAATTGTGACCCAAACTAAACATAATTGTTCATATAAACATATTGAATCGCAGCCAGACAATATGTAGTATAAACAAGATGTTCATTATACAATTTAAAATTATTACCTGATAAATTCATTAACGCATGCTTGGTATATTGGAAGGTAATTTAATAAACATAATTTAAGATCATGATGTTATCATTATGTTATAATGTTTATTTGAACAAGAAAAGCCGCTAATAGTACTGAGAGCATGATTCAAGAGATAATCTGTTTTTCTGTTAGAACTTATATATGTAAAGCAAATAAATCTCTCTTCAACATTTCCGTCAACAGTTATGTATCGGAAAACGGTAGAGAGTTGTTTACTATTTATGACAGGAGTTTCATTTAACATCACTGAAACAAAGAAGGCAACAGAAATTTTCTTCTTAATTGCACACTCATGACGGCACTCACACTTGAAATTAAGTCATTCTCAATATCAGGTGAAGTTGCAACGAAAAACAGTCCACTTTTCCAAGTGTTATTTTAGAGAGGTGTCATATATAGCTAATCCATTTAAATACTCAAGATAGTTACCTCTGTTTTGAAGATCCTTCTTTCTCATGGTGACCACGAAGAAGAAATGCTTGTTTTTCTAAAAAGCATACGGTCCTTACAAAGTGAGAAAGTAAAGCTCTATTCTTTTTCACTTCCCTGTTATGCTGTTCAACTGAGAGCTTATACTCAGCATTACATAAGTGCATAAATTTTAGCATGCACAACAAATATTTCACATTAATACAATCAAACCAAACAATGTAATAAATTCTGAATAATAGCAATTTAGATGAGCTCTAAAATTGGTGCCACAAAAATATTAATATATATACAAAATAGAACGAGAAAATATAACGTACTATTGAAATTTAATAAGCAGCATATTAATAAACCCAATATTAAACCAAACATAAAATTGAATAAGGCCTAATCTCCGTCTGTGGTTCCACGTACCCATAATGGTCTGACATTTCTCATATTCAGATAGCACGAAATACGAGGAATCCCGAGTTAAAGGTAGCAGTCAGCAAACCCCTTAGATGATAAAGTAAATCGGCATCTACGCCAATTAAGGAAGAGTTATCCCGAGATACACTTCAGTCGAAGAGGAAAAATCCAACTAATTCTCTCAAAGTCAACCCAAACTGCATCAACGATTGTGGAGCTGGAAACTGCGAAATAAAGAACACAACAATACAGAGACGCCACACGTTAACAAAATATGAACTATCATGCGGACTTTGCGGATAGAACTTATACATGAGTTGCTGAATAGGCACAAACTAGCGCGGTATTCTTATAATTATTATTTCAAGGATTTGATGTAGGCAGTAAAAAAGTATGATACATTAGGCATATTGCTGTAAAATGCGTGTACCGTTCCAAGGTTACAAACGTAACCAAAATAAAAAACTACTATGTACAGTATCATAAAATGCGTGGTCGTTACAGAAATGTAAAAAACTGCCTACATTTTACCATATATTGTTTTTAATGACAAAATGACAATGATCTCATAGGAAATTGAAGAATATTCAAAATACTTAACCTAAAATCAAGGAACCAATGTAGAAAAGCTAATTTTTATGAAACTTTTAATTCTACAAAATGCATTTGATAAATAACATATTTATAGTAGCGCTATTTTTTCCTGTACTACCTTTTAATACTTTCCATATGTATAAAGTAAGTAGGAATTAAGACTTCACCGATTACTTGCAGGTCATTTCAGATATACACTGTATTCAACATGGAAACACCTAAAGGATGATTATTTAACCAAATGTAATAAACGTTTTTCACAAAAATCAATAGGAGAATTCTCCCAGCAAGGGTTGGAGTAATGTCTTCTAAACCTTTGTGATATATGCTAAAATGATCGCTAACTTAAACGTGAAATTTCTGTTTATCCGATTTTAAGTCATGCTGTCCACAAGCCATTAGCCCATATGCCTGCACAAATCTTTTTTCGGGCTGCCCAGATTATTCTTCTTAAAACTAATTTCCTAAAGTACTTTTTTTTTCTAAAAATATTTAATCCTAAAACCTTAACAGGAGTATTGAAGTAATATTTGCATTAAGGAAGTTGAACATAAATCATTAAGAGAAGATAACATACTCAAATGGCGAGCATAACCTCTCGCATACATATTCTTCCCAGATTGTAACGAGCCTCAATTGAACCACTGAATTATGTCGTTTCTAGATTTAACACGAGGTTAGCCTTAATCTTTGTGTGTGCGCGCGCGTGTGTGTGTGCGTGTGTGTGTGTGTGTGTGTGTGTGTTTTTTTTTTTACACTACCGTATTCCTCAGTCTACCAGTAGATCCCATTCCAAAATTCCCAAAACTGCAATCATTTGCTTACAACCAATTCTTGGCTCCTTTACTGAAACAATAAATAAGAATATTAGGAAAAAATGCCGCTGGAAAAGTGCATTAGGGGAAATGCTTAATAAAAAGTGTTATTACGAAATTCGGTCTAGAAACAATGGATTAGGAAATAATACCAGGAATAGTTTTGGACATAAGCTTCAAATTAAGTTTTCCATAAATTAGAAATATGGAATTTTAGGATAGAGGTAGAAGTAGGTATAGATAGAATAGAAAGATAAAACTTTTCTACAAATAATCAGGAAAGCAACCAAGCCCATGTGTTTCTTTGGAGAAATAACATATTCAAACAGCTCCGGAACGTTAGCCAGGTTCCTAAACTTTAGGCTTTCATTCCATCTTCTCAATACTCGCAAATCCCCGTGCCCATTTCTCATATTCTCGCTGCCTGAAGGGTCATTTCCATGCGAGATTCTGCTCTCAGGAGGCGACTCGAACGTTAAAGTACTTCTTTTCGTACAGCCTTCAAGTTATCGATTACAGCTCCATTCCTTGCAAGCTCTGCATTATAAATGCCGACTCTGTAAATATACAAAATAGAAAGTTCACTATTATTCTCACATCTACCTACCTTCTTAGACTTTGTATTAATTCTTGTCTAAATTCACGAAAGATAATTTACTCTTGATTCGAAATGAAGCATGCAACTATATCGGGCATTGTTGCGAGAATTTGAAGGTACAGCTTAAAATCCCTAAAAACTTCACTACGCTTATAGCACTTACTTGAATATGGCACTCTCCATGCAGTTAGTTAAATAGTCATAGGTGGCCTTATAGACAATCTTTCATATAGTTCTTGTCGTTGCTTAGAATACTTGAGGTAAAATAATCTTTTTACTAATCAACTTTAAATTTTTAAGACAATTTCATGGATGCTGAAATAAAAACCTGACTTGAACATCTCAGCCTAATATATCCACAATAAAATATTCATAGTTTTATATGCGTAAATTAAAAGGAATGGATACACTGTAACTACTGTTTTATTATTATATAATTTATTAAGAAACTTTCTTGTTGTTCTGTTTACATTTAGCAAAGTTAAAATGTAAGAAAGATAAAACACGTGTGACCGTGGAGCACTTTTAAGTACCGCTAAACAAGTAATTAAATTCCTAGAAACTCATTAATGTCGTTTTCTGTAGTAAATGGTTAGTGTTCTTGCTTCTGAATCAAACGCAGAGGTATCCGGTTTAATTCCCGGCGAGGCGGATAATTTTTGTTTAACCAGAATCATTTGCTTCCCTCCGCAGAGTCTGGAAGTATGAATTTAAGAGTGGATGTATGTGATGAGTATGTGTATCGTAATAAAAGGTATTGAAATTCTAATTTAAAGTCCTACAATACAACGAGTAATAACACCATCAGTTGTTTTTTTTTTTAAAAAAAAGCCCCCGATATGACCATATTAATTTAAGGTAGGTGTATAAATGTAACAATTAAAAGTTATGAATATTTCCGAAAGTATTGAAATATATCTGTCACTACGTGAGTAAATCCATCAAATGAAAACATACGTTCTATTTCCCCAGTTTCACTGTCTTACACAGGAACCCATGATTTGAAATTAATAGCCCAGGCCACTTTACTTTCACAGTCAAACAGGATGAAGCATGATGTTTCTTAACAAGTATCGTATAACTTATTTTATTAAATAACATAACAAAACATATAAATAGTACAATTCGATTGATTTTCCAATTTCACCCCATAAATACCTCCATACCTGAAGAAAATAACATACCTTTATTATAAGTTTTAGGTAGCAAAGTATTCACAATTATAAGATGAGTACAATGGGAGAAAAAGCTGAATCTATGCCGTTCAAAACGTCTCAAACCCTGGAAACCATTAAAAGAAAAATATATTGTGCTTCAGTCACACGACCCTCTCTGATAATTATCACGCCTTATATATTGCAGCTTTTATTAAAATATATTTCAGAAAATTATATTTTATTATATATATGTATATATGTATTAGGTATATCGAATATTTTATAACACATAACATATATTCTCATATAAATACGTCTAACATGAACTTTAATGTAAATCCTTACAGAAGATTTTGAGAAGATACAAGATAGCGAACGATTTTTGTGTAAAGTTTAGCTTAGAGTATGCAGATTTTGTGTAAATCTCCGTAAGGCGTCCTTGGAAGATATTGAACTAAAATTTGAAGATGGGTAAGCCACTTCTTTCTATTTCTCTCCCTCTCTCGTCCTCCGGCTCTCTCTCTCTCTCTCTCTCTCTCTCTCTCTCTCACACCTACACACATTACATCGTTTTGCAAAAATCATTTTATTGGGGATATGGGACCTCAAAAAACGTATTTTCTGCAAGTGGCAAAGTAAACATACATACACAAGCACACACACATTTGTTGTCCAATACTTTATTCAAATAGGGGTATTATAAGCAATATGTAGCCGGTGAAACAAATAACCTGAATTATCACAATAGTATATAAGGATATTCGTACTGCATTTGCTTAGATGGACATTGTCTCTTGTTTAAGCCGAAAGCAAATAACTGTTTCCAGCAAGAAAGGAAACGAATTAAGCAGTCCTACTCAGCACTTCCGGGAAAGTGTTTTCGTGTTCTTTGATGTTCTAATCAGCAATTCTTCGGCACTTTGGCTTTTGTAGCACACCTGCTACCTATCTTCTGGTCCCGAAAAGTGACTAAATCCATGTGGTTTCCTATGTCCGATTGTGAAATGAACATCAGAAGCGCGTAAGTCATAGTTTAATATGCTCCTGAAGAAAATAATGCTTATAATAATTGTAACAACAGAAAACAATGTTGAAAAAGCCATAAGTGTCTGCTGATCTCCGTAACCAATGAATGAATAGAATCCCCCAAAATTAATATATAATAGTACGGTGCAGGTAAGAAGTGAATTCGAAAATATAATTCTACAATTTGTTTTTCTACGTCACATTCGAACTATATTTTGAATTACACACTTATCTGTTTGTTTTTTATAAAGAACGACTAGAGCTGACACTTCGAAAAACAACACATATTTTGAATTGAACCTATTAGCATGCACATTTGAAAATGTTGCTGAAATATTCAATACATTAAAAGGAAATTAACTATGTTCTCAAGACTAATCTTAGATAGAGAGATGGGAAGAGAGAGAGAGAGAGAGAGAGAGAGACAGAGAGACAATACGTGTTTGTACTCAAGCGGAGGTCGATAATCTTAAAAAAATATCTGATGTGTTACACTCGCATGACTTTCTCTACTCGTGTACAAAATATTTTTCCAAACGCTTATTCTCCAACTACTTCACGTTAATCGAGTAAAACATTTGCAGACTCTATCTTATTGCTAATTTTCTTGTAGATCTAAGGGGAATATATATTTACAAGGGCAATATAGAAATGCAGTAGCCTTTAAGCACATACATATCTCGTAATAGCTGGTTGCTGGGTGCAGCACCATTCCCTTTGCCACAGATTAATACTGTTTGCATATCCAAGACAAAAAAATGATCAACGAATTCACATTTGAGAAAATAAGTATTGAAAAGTTTAAGAGAATAACAAGCAATATCTCAAAAATGGTTCACTCAACAAAACAAAATGTGTATGACCTGACTTGTGTATTTTAAAGAGATCTATATTTTTTGTGCAGTAAAATTTTGTCTATCTCTTATGGTTTACCAGTTATGCAAAAGTCGTTCACAATGAAGAATACTTTTGGAGACATCCCCAGAAAATTCAAGATATACATTTCATTTGTCATAAAAATATCTTAAACATATTATATTTTAATCAAAATCGTTAGAGCCATTTTTGAGAAAATTAAAATTTTCGAAAAATGTTCCATGTAAAGGGTAATCTGGGGTGGGAAGATTTTCTCGAAAACCTTCGTATCGCATCTCTGGAAGACATTGAACCTAAATATCAAGTTTGGTGTTTATCCGACTGTTCGTTTCTGAATTATGCTGTTCACAGACACACACACAGACAGACACTCAGACACACACACACGGACATGTTTCCAAAAATTTTTTTTTGATTCAGGGGGTCTCAAAACATGTATTTCCGGTGAAATCTCGGTATCGAATTTTTGGGTGGAATACAATACTTCCCCTACTTACTATACGTAGTAGAGAAGGTAAAAATAATCAACTCATTATTCTTTCACGTTGAAACCTATAAGCAAGGCTATATGGCAAGGGTTTTCCATGAATTTTAAAACTGGAATTAAGTGTTTTTCATATTCAATCCCTAATCTGAAACTAGTTTTATTTTTAATAAAAAAGCTATGTTTGATTATTTATTTATGCTTTTCTAAAGCGCAGAACTTTATTTTCGATGACGAGATTGCCTAGCCTATTTATTATCTCAAAATTCCTCTTATTTTAATGGACACTGATACTCGAAAATATTGTAATGATTCGTTAAAATTTGACTGCTGGAATTTTAGCACATGAATATAAATAATTGGCTACCTTACAATTTTTAAAGTCTTCGCATTAGTCTTTAGGACAGAAATCATACACTGTTTTATAACTTCTATAAGCTAACTTTACCCATACTTTCAGCATGGTTTATACACATCTGCACCGTTTGACCAATCTCAACCAAGATTTTGAATATATTATGAGTATATTAGGATTAGTAATATATTAATCCAACCAGTATCTATAAATTTTTACTTTCTCTACTACGTATATTAAGTAGGGGAAGTATTGTATTTCACCCAAAGATTCGATACCGATATTTCACCGGAAATACATGTTTTGAGATCCCCTGAATTCAAAAAAAGCCTTTTTGGAAACATGTCTGTGTGTCTGTCTGTGAACAGCATAACTCAGAAACGAACAGTCGGATAAACACCAAACTTGGTATTTAGGTTCAGTGTCTTCCAGAGATGCGACAAGAAGGTTTTCAAGAAAATACCCCACCCCAGAGTACCCTTTACATTGAACATTTTTCGAAAATTTTAATTTTCTCAAAAATGGCTCTAAAGATTTTGATTAAAATATCATATGTTTAAGATATTTTCATGACAAATAAAATGTATATCTTGAATTTTCTGGGGATGTCTCCAAAAGTATTCTTCATTTTGAACGACTTTTGGTAAACTGGTAAACCATAAGAGACAGACAAAATTTTACTGCACAAAAGATGTAGATCGCGTTAAAATATACAATTTATGTCATATACATTTTTGTTGTTGAGTGAACCATTTTGGAGATATTGCTTGTTATTCCCTTAAATTTTTCAATGCTTATTTTCTCAAATGGGAATTCGTTATTCATTTTTTTTGTCTTGGATATGCAAACAGTATTAATCTGTGGCAAAGGGAATGGTGCTGCACCTAGCAGCCAGCTATTAAGATATATGTCTATGCTTAAAGGCTGCTGTATTTCTATATTGCCCTCGTAATTATATATTCCCCTTACATCTACAAGAAAATTAGCAATAAGATAGAGTCTGCAAATGTTTATCTCGATTAACATGAAGTAGATGGAGAATAAGAGTTTGTAAAACTTGTTTGTACACGAGTAGAGAAAGTCATGTGAGTGTAACACATCAGATATTTCTTGTTTCTCTTTTCACTTTAGCACACAGGATTTTGTATTCTGTTTGGTTCTCTTCATTATTTAGTTGTGGACACTTTCTATAGGCTTTTTTATTGTTAATTATTTCTTCGTTACACTTTCATAGGCCATTTCTTTATACTTATTTCTTTCTCCTAATGCTTCAAAAGCATGCTTGTAGATATGTCTTTTATAATATTTTTACTTATGTACCGAACTTTCTGGGAGATGCATTTTGGATACTAATAATGATGGTCTGAAGTACGTAATATCCTGTGTATGCGCGTGTATCATTAATAGTGGTGCTGTCTATCTGTTTGCTAAGGCATAAACAATTATGGATTTGCTACCTCTAGATGCCAGATATATTTATGTATATCTTTATGGCTGCAAAGTTGTTTGTGATTTTTAATAAATTAAAGGCTGTGAAGTATTTTAAGGTTTTGCCTTTCTCGTTTATTATTGCTTCTCTGCATGTTCCGATAAGGTTTGTTATACGGGAATGGCCAATTTTAGCATTTGGGCCTTCAACCAATATCATATAATCATTTTTTATCATCATTAAAAATTATTTGTCCCTTAAACTTTAAAGTAATATCACGACTGCTTTAGAATAAAGAACATGATTACAATGAAAATACAATATTTTAAACAGTAATAGTTTCTACAATATTCTATTCTCTAGCGAGGTCTTATACAATTTTGTCGCTTTCATAAAGTTAAGCTCTTTGTTGTGCTGAATTTAGGGCGTCTGGTAGTCTGTTGGGGATGTCAAATCTTTCTGTGTTGTACATAGCGAGTTATAACGAAATGATGAACTGTGAGGTTGGATCTACAGAGGTCGCACACAGGAGGAAGGTCACGGTTGAGATGTTTATGCGTTATAGAAGTATGTTCAATACAACTTTGCGGTTGAAATGATAGTGTTGAAGTTGTTAATGCTGTTTACGTGTGTTTGTAATTCATTCTTTCCTCCCCCCTTCTCTGGTGAATACTCCCCTAAAACTCTGTTTACTTTAAATCTCACATTGATCATCCTTTCTCTTATGAAGTTATAACTAGGTATGGATTGTCTTTCTCCATAGTTTTCTACATTATAAAACCCCTGCAGTTGCTCTTTTCTCTTGCAGTACTCCATTATATATTCAAATGTATAGTTATTTAATTCCTTTGAACGTTTCACCGTTTTTCGTTTCTGCGAGTGCTGCTATAGCACTGTGCGTGGTCTAGTTCAGATTTCTTGTGGTAGGTATATTCCCCTTAAATCCCAGATACAAATATTGAGCATTTCATCAATTCGTTTTCATTTGTGCATATTTCTTGTCTTAATCATCACATGTTTATCCTCGGCTTAATTTCTGGGAATTATCAGTAATAGATATTTCTCTCAGGTGATGATGGGGTTGCCATTTTTCTGCCTCCAAGCTTGCATAGCAAACCTTCGGGCTACCATCCCCTAGAGATGTCTTCACCACGGCCGCCGAGCCACCTCTGCACGTTGTGGGTTACTCTTAGCTAACTCGACATTTTCCTCAGCAAGATCTACCATACTTCTCAGGAGGAGTAGTCTGGTTCATTGGAGTACTCAGCTTTCTCACTGACATCAAGTTGAAACCCACGAGAGGGCATAAATAACCTCGTTACTTATTTCGTTATGCGTACAGTGGGAATGGTTGACTACTGCATATAATGGTCTGGAAATTCCACGCTATTTCCATGACATCGCGATAAACGAATCATCACTCAGAGCACTTAAATTAAATGACAGAAGTGTCGAAAAATCCATACCAATGACAACTAAACGGATATCTCAGAAATGGCTGATACCACTAAAAAGTTTACTTAAAATATATTGTGTGTTTTAAGAGTATCTACGTATTTTGTGGGAACCTTTTCTCTACCTTTTGTTGTTTACCCGTTACACAAAATTCCACAAAATTCATTCGAATGAAAAAGACTTCAGGACTTTTCTCAGAAAATTTAAGATATACGCTTTACTTGTAATTTAAATATCTTATACATATGTTATGTTCATCTAAACTGTTTGAGCAATTTTAAAAGCATCAAAAAATTCAAGAAATTTCCCATGAAGGGTAGTTTTGGGTGGAGGTATTTTCTTAAATTTTTCGTGTCGCATCTTTGGAAGATACTGAACATGTATTTCAATTTGTTCACTTATTTGCACATTTCATACCCAACATGAGTGCGCGCGCACAATTTTCTACTCTTTCTTTTAGAATCGGGGGCTTCAGAACAGTATTTTCGGTGAAATCTACACATCGAATTTTGGGTGAAATGCAATGCTTTCTCCACCTACTAAATACGTGTTAGAGAGAGTAAAAAGTGTAAGTAGAAAATGCACATCAAAGATATACGATGCACGAAAATGCGTTGTGTATCAAACAAATAAATCAACAAAGAGAAAATAAATACAAACTCTGCGTTCTCTTGCGGTATAGAAATCGAAGAACAGCTGTTTAGCGCAACATCGTTATTTTTGTTTTTGATACTGTAATGGATAGCGGAATGGAAATGACCTGTATGAGATAAATCAACTAATTTACGCCAGATTTATCTGTGGAACAGAGGAGGGAGCATAAACAATTATATTATGGCAGTCAATCACAGATAAATTACGTGTGACACTTTATTTCTATTTGTTGAATTCATGACCTCGTTAGCTTATGGAAATACATGGCGAAATGCGTGCGTATTTCATCTATGGTTATCTTAAAGTAGTGACGGTTCAAGGTTTTAGATTCTTGCGTAAAACTTAATTAAACATCTGATGTAATACATTCGCACGACTTCCTCAACTCTATTGTTTATTAGTCTGTATACAAACTATTCCTACTAAACCTTTTTTGTATATCTAATACATTTTAGTCCTAATAAACCTTTGCAGAAATAGCTACATTACACATTTCGTTACAGATACAAAGGGAACAGCAATAGTAAAACGTTTAAGAACTGAACGCTAGAAACCTTAAAACTGCATTATACTTTCTGTGCATTCACGAGAAGTAACTGAAAATTGACAGGTCTTAAAAGAATGGCAAAGTATTGAACAAATCGAGTCATTAATAACGGATATCTCAAAATGGCATGTGCTACAAAAAAGTTACTTGAAATAAATTTGGGTTTTAAGGAGATTTATATTTTTTGCGTACTACGTTTTCGTCTATCGTTTAATATTTATCAGTTCACAGGATTCTACAAAATTCCCTCCAAATCAAGCAGACTTCATAGGCTGCTCCCAGAAATTCAAGAGATACTTTTTATATGTCATATAAGTATCTTTAAAATGTGCTATTTTAATGGAAATCGTTAGACTCATCTTTAGAAATTAAAATTTTCGAAAAATGTTCCACGTGAAGCTTAGATTAGGTTGAGGGGTTTTCTTGAAAACCTTCATGTCACATCCTTGTAAGGTACTTCACTTAAAAATTTTGTTATTATCCGCGATTTTCTTTTTGAGTTAAGCTGTTCACAAACACTAACCTTTTTCTAAAAATGCGTTATTTTTTTATTCAGGTAGTCTAAAAAATTTAGTTCTGGTGAAATCTCGGTACCGAATTTTAGGTGACATGCAATACTTACTCTACTTACTATAGGTAAGCAGTAGAGAAATTAAAAACTTGTAACCGTGAAATTCCAAAGTAATGTTTATGTTTAAAATACCAATATAATCCATAAACCGGATAAGGGCCATAAAAAATTGAATCGTTTTTATTTGTGTGGAGGAGAGAGTTACTGAGACATTTTTCATATTCTGTAATAACATTATTATTTAATTTAAATGGAAATCTTCTACGGTTATTTTAGGCTAATTGTCCTATAACCCTACATACTTTGGGGAGAGCATTACTGGAGACATTTTTCTTATTCTATAATAACATTATTATTTATTTTCTTACTATTAATATTATTTATTTAAGTGGAAATCTATATTGTGCAAATTCTTTTAGGCTCATTGTCCTATAAGATTACATGCGGTGGGAATTTGAGGGTTTCTGAGCCGATCTTGTCATAACTCTATGAAATATTAAAGTTTTACAGAATTTTTTCATCTAAACATGTTCCCGCCAAAAGATACGGCTGTTCAATGGATTCATCATTTTATGGCGATAATGGAATCAAATACATAACTTTACGATATAAATGAAAGCTGAAGATCCGTATGCAAATAAAGGGATTATACTATGTTAAGTAACGAAGTAACCCTCTTGTGAGCTCGCTCTATGTTATCTGGTTACCTCATTGCAAGAGATGTCGGAGAAATACTTGTGATTTGATACGTCTACCATGATACCGCAATTATTGACTGAAAAATACAAATAATTAAGTAAAGAATTGATAGTGAAATAACTAATTGCAATAAATAATATGGGTGTTTACAGGCCACAAGAAACTTGATCTTTGTTAAATTAGCATAAGCCTAAAAACTCTAATTTGCAAGACAGACTATTTATTTTGCCCATCCGTTTTTAAATGTATGAACTGGACTAGGAAAAGCATAAACTAATGTGGAGATTAAAGGACTGAAGATTATCGATTATCGTACGAGATGATCACATTCCTTTGCCGGGGTCGGTATAAGCTCAAAAGTATTGTAATACTGAACGACATGCAAAAACACTTAACATTGTTAATGTTGGTTAAAAAGGTATTATAGAGTATAGCTTGATATAATGGCATTATTGAAAGACTTTAGGTATGAGGCAAACTCGGAATGTAACAAAATTTTAAGCCATCCTTTTGATTTCACATACGTAATTTCTTGCTTAAAATTAAAAATTCAAAGATTTTTCATATGACAACCATTTAACCTAGCAACAAGTGTAACAATATGTATTTAACAAAAAACTACTGAAAATGACTCTTTGAAAACAGTAATCGAATCACAATTCAGATTTATTTAGTAGAGTTATGTTGCATATAAAGAAAGCAAATAGAATTTTTAGACAAGTCTAGAAACGCACTGCTGCAGTAAACGACCTCAGGAAAAGCAGGTCGACGGTGAAATCTGTTGGGATTACACAGATCAGAACACAGGAGAAGTGAAACAAAATGCATATTAACCTATACTCAACAGAGAGAGGGATATTTATTTGACCGACTTGAGCCTACATAGAAGTGTTTTAATTAACAGAGCAGAAATGGAAGGACTGCTGTTCAAATGAAAGAATAAGGATTTAGACACTAAACTCTGATATACCAAACAACCAAAATATTAGAAAGAGAGACGATTTCAATAAAACCGGAATAAGTATGTGTTCTCAATGATGATGATTATTATTATTATTAAAATAATTCTAAGCTATTATTTTACAATTGCTGTCATTAAAACACTATTTCAGTGAAGAATGTAGCTCCAAGCATTTTTTAAATATAAGTATATGATATTATCTAAATGTGTCAGTTAAAAATACGCTGAATACATGGCCCAGAAAATATTGTAACAAAAATGTAGGAGATGGGAGCTATATGTGTGCGATCGCTTTGATTTAAAATTTAGAATCCAATTTACATTATGAGGAGATATTTGTGCGGTGCTCATGACAATTTCCTTAAGTTCAGTAGGGGAGTTTATTGTATACCACTAAGGCAAGTTCACAGAGCTTTAGCTCCAATCTGCAATCCTTCACCCTCCCGGGAAACACTATTGCACTTCCTTCTTTAAGGGCTCGTCACAGAGCGTTTAACGCATTTTATTCTCTCTGTCTACTTCTTGGCACAGTGTCCATTCTTTACGAAGGGGCCAGATAGGTTAATTATTAGGTTGACGATTTTTAATTGTCTGAATAAAGAAAGCAGTTACATTATTCGTTCCTTCAGATAAGCCGTGTGTAGTCAGGTTTGGAAAGGTAGTATCAAACTGAAAATTTCAATATCATGGCCGGGAGTTGAACTACCGATCTTCCATCCTCCTCTTTTTAAAATTAATTCCTATTTTAATAAAAATTGCATCTGCGCTTTGCGAAGTATGAAATATTGTAGCGCCCCATGCAACAGTTAGTCCCGGGGGTTGCTTACAACGGGGGTGTATGCTCAGAAGATAGGACAGATCGGTGCCGGGATGGGAGTGCCATAGGGAGTTAAATGAGAATCCAGGATTTGTATAAAGGTTAATGACTATATTCACCAATAGTTAATATAGATGCTTGTAGCCTCTGGTTAGAGGAGGGAATACGTGCAACAACTTACATATCCACACATGGCTTACCTGCTTAGCTCTCGCCGGTCTGGATGTTAACACAGTTAATAATAATTAACTTATTTATGGTGGGGCCCCTGGTTCTAACTGGAGTGAATTCGACATGGTACAAGTGTAGGAGCAAAATGGAGAGCGATGACCTAGATTCGTGGCCAATATATACTTACCGTTAGCTGAGCAAGTGATCTGGTGTCTTACAAGCCAGTGCTTCCTGCATTTCCATATCTTTCGACACTTCATGCCATCTAAAGCAATCCCCAGACTGTGTTTGGAACTCTACGATAAGAGAGTACTTCAGTATCGTTGTAATAACAGCGGTATTCGAAGTTTCTGCCTAGGTGAATAAATAATATCAATTAAGACTTCACTTCAAGTTCTCTCAAATCGACTAGCCTATTAACGTCAGTTATTCATAATTTTCCACTCGCAATTCAATCTTAGCATCTTTTGAAAGACACTCCAATTTGATAATCTGTGGATGGCGACATAATTTCCTATGTTTCCATTCGGCAGGTCGCCGCGATCATTGATTCCAAAGCAAAATACACTACGAATTATTCCAAGGAATAAAAATAGAACCGCTTTGAAAATATGGCGTAACTTCAGACATTTTTAACAAAATTCTATTTTAAGATTATGCGTGATCAAATACATAACGTTACGATATAAATGAAAGCTGAAGATCCGTATGCAAATAAAGGGATTATACAATGTTAAGTAACGAAGTAACCCTCTTGTGAGCTCGCTCTATGTTATCTGGTTACCTCATTGCAAGAGATGTCGGAGAAATACTTGTGGTTTGATACTTCTACCATGATACTGCAATTATTGACTGAAAAATACAAATAATTAAGTAAAGATTTGATAGTGAAATAACTAATTGCAATAAATAATTTCCGATTATTAAATCAAGGTATAATGTAAGAAGTTTTAATTGAAAATATTTGTCAAAGGAAAAGTCATTAGCAAGTAATGTTAAGCAAAACCATTAGCGACAGCGAAGTAGTGAACGCGTTAGTACAAAAGTTCTGGAATGCAGTTAACGGATTAATTCAGTACGCTGCTAAAGTCACGTAGACCAGAATTCTGAAAAAGAGAAATTCAATTAAATTCTGAGAGTCGGGAGGTTCCTCATAGTAATAAGGTAACGTACATACACGTAGCAGTCTTAAGTATTAGCCAACGCGAGAACGGACTTTGGTAGGGGTAGTTCTAAAGTAGGCAGAGCGTGAGTTAATGTAAGGGCGTGCTTAATTTTTTTCTATAAAGAATCACTTACTTGTATTTTATAACTTGAAAAAGGATAAGCAAGAAAGAACTGTGTACTCTTAGCATGGGGCATTTATGCAATTGAAATATGTCAGACGATATATTTATAATTAATTAAGGATAATAATTGCTGCTAGGATGCTTCACTTTTAGCACTAATTACAGTTAAATTGTTTAAATACGTATAAAATTAAGTGACAGAATGATCATACTGACTTTCCACTGTTAACAAACAAATGTTATCAACAAAATTATGATAGTGATAGGTTATTAACGGAAGTGGTTTGAGATCACACCATTCCAGTGTTTAATACCACCCTAACAGGTTAATAAAGCCACGTTTTTTACGTTAAAGGAAACAGTATGAAGTATAGACAGACGTTAAGGAAACGTTTTCCTTATCTTTGGTTATAATCGGCTACTCATTTTCAAATGAATATTTATTTAACTGAAGGGAATTTCAGTTAACTAAGTAGTTCCGTCGTATACCTTTCGATTATTGTAATACACTGAAGATTTTAAACAAGCCACTTTTTTAGGTAGAATCCGAAAAGAAAGAAAGAAAAAACGGAACATGTATCGCCATTTGATCCATTGTGCTTCAGTTTCAGCAGCCGGCGCTCTACCAAAGAGCTACTGTGATGTGGAGTTCTGGATTTTCACATTATAGAAGTACATTTTGCTCATTTCCATTATGTTCTTTCAATAGGAGCCGTTTTTGCCATTATAGCAGGATTCATTCATTGGTATCCATGTCATTTCTCACGAAAGAGTGAAAAAAGAAGCTTTTGGAAATTATGGGATAATTTGAGCTATATCGGCCATTGGTTTTCTGGGAGACTTACTTTTAGGCTATCTTAGGTGTTTGAAATTCATATGGAGAAACATCCGAGTGTTTCATTTTCAGAACTATATCATCTACAAAGAAGGCCGGACGTTCCCAAATTTACCCCCGATTTTACCTCTCGTGCAGTAGGAGTTTAGAAGCAATATCACCAAATTGCAGTCTATCTAGTATAGTGCTTGTTCAGTCAAATTAAGGACACAACATACTTTACTATTTCGTTCAAACAGAAACGTTTTATGTTTGCCTTTACTTATTCCTTACTCATCGGAGAATGAAATAAACATAATTAAACGTAAGAAAAATCTGTTCTACAGCCGAGAATTGAACCCGAATTCTAATTTCATAAGGCCAACACTCTAGCCATTACTCTTAAATAAGAACCACACTATTATAAATGTCCTGTGGTTTCCTTTAAACTGGTGAGGTGAAATCAGAGGACTTTGATATCGGTGACACTGCCATCACCTCGTATTGGTCTACGAACTAGCAATCGCCAAATGAGGAATAGGACATGTTAAGCTACATACACAGTCAGTATTGGATGTTCACGCTCTACCCAAACTCCTTACAACATACAATACACAAGTGAGGTATTCAGAGGCCTCATTGTAGGAATATGGGAATGTGGACGCACAGTGGCCCAAATATGCAAAGCAGTTAGCATGCAGAAGAGACTGTGCGTTTATGGTTGAAAAGGTTTCGGAATAAGTGTGAAGAGGGCCTTAAGACAAAATAAAATCAAGGAAGTCTAAAGAAGACCACGGATGAGGACGGCAGAGCTATTCTACAGGCTCTCAATGAGAATCCCTTCCTTCCAGCGACAAGAATAACAAGAAGTCTAAATCTCCCAGTAGGTGCTGAAACGGCTCGCCGACTGCTCCATGCTACTGGTATCCGACATCGCAGGCCTACGAGAAAGAGTGCCCTTAAGCAAAAACACAGGGAAGCAGGCGTAGCCTTCCGGCTCCAGTATCTGACAAAAGTAAGACATCTGGGAGATGATAATATGGTTGACGAGAAAGTATTTTCGTCAGACGAGGAAGGGAGACACTCTTTTTGGCGACCCTTCAAGACACGCTTTAACATAAAATACGTTATTACCACTGCACAGAGTGGCAGGATCAGCTTAGCTGTATGGGGCTGAATGACAGCCTGTGGAGTAAGGACGCTTGATGAAGTCTCCTCTAACATGGACTCCCAGGAATATGTTACAGTCCTGGAAGAATGCGTGCTCCCAATGGTGCGATCTGTCTACCCGAAAGAGGAAATGTCTGTGATACATTTCATGAACGACAAGAGTCTGCGCACATCCCGGACCTCAGAGGCTTGGTTCAGCAGCACCCAGATATTTCGATTTTGTAATGGCCGGCGATGTCTCCGGGGTTTAATCCAATTGGGAACGTCTGGGCATTAATGTTTCGGGACTGGAAACAACACCAAGAAATCACCAAAGAGGCTTTGCGAAAACATGTCTGGGAAGTCTGGGAGCGTATGAGGAGACCATCTCAAATCTGCAGCTCTTTAGTTTTCTGACTGCCACGAAGACTAAATGAGGTCAGTGAAAATCAAGACTGGTGGTCTTCCTATTAAATTAATAAAAAACGAAGTCGCCTATAAATGTTCTGTATTATTATTATTATTATTATTATTATTATTATTATTATTATTATTATTATTATTATTATTATTATTTTTGTTGCATTCATTGTAAAAACATTTCACATTTGCTAGGTTTGTGTTAAGGAAAATAAATTTAATTTATATAAATGTATACAATTTTATTTTTGGGTTACTCGTGCTATTAAAGTGAATTCCATGTTTTTAAACTTTGTATTTGCACAGTTTACACAAGCTTTGCGAAAAAGAACGTTAAACACTATAAATAAATAAATAAATAAATAAATAAATAAATAAATAAATAAATAAATAAATATGAGTTTGATTTTTATCTAACAATTGTGATGCTGATGGAAATAATAGTAATAATATTAACTATAATAGTAATAATAATTATTATAACTGTTATATTATGTAAAACATTTGAGATCAATAGGGATCGGGGATTCGAACCACAGATCTTTGGCTGTTGAAATCTAAAACGCCGTAAAACAAGAAAATATAATCAGTAGTTATAAAATGGTAAAGTGAACCTGGCAAAAATAAAGCTAAATGATAAGGGTGAAAAATGGAAGTGAAATATTAATTAATTATTATACAAGGTATAAAAATAGTTGAAAGTGACAATTGAAACTCTAACAGCAGCAACTGTTATGCTATAAATGGAATCAATCTTTCCTTGAAACGTTTGGAGAATTTACATAGAGGCTTGGTATTATACCTCTCAGGCCCCCCATCATCCAAATAACTTCAATAGAAGCCAGCTTGTAGTTTTCATATAAAAAGACATTATTATTATTATTATTATTATTATTATTATTATTGCATATATTAGGTATCTTTGACAGAAACCTAAAATAAATAGAGTATTCATTTGGCTTTTATATATGTATTAATTTCTAGTATTTATGAGAGGTGTACAGTAATGTGCATAGAAGGTGGCTCATCCCCCAAGACCGCTATAGTGTTTTTCCTTCCGTAAGATTTCCACCTTCAGGTAGATAGGCAACTTTTCACTCACCCAGCCTATGTCAGTTCACTATATGACTGGCCTGAAAAAATTTCAGGGACATAAGAACTAACTAATGAACAATGTTTATAATCTATGTGAAATGAAGGGCTGGTTCGGATACCACCTATATGGAAGAATTTCGCCAGAATTGGCACAAAGGAAAGGCTAAGTATAAGTTGGCATTCTAGAGGAAGTGGTAAAGAATTATTTGCATGTGTCGTTAAACTGAACGACAGCAGCGACATCACATGAGAGCTTTTATCAGCGACATGGAGACGAAGGTTAAGTTGTTGCCACTACTAAACGGCAATAAGAAAACCGGCATTAAGAAAGCCGTAGTGTAGCATGGAAATACAGGGTGTATGTGTAATGTTACCCTTCGGCCGTACTTAGGGGGAGGTAAGGTACCCTGCGAATCCAGAGGCTAGAATTATGCGCAAAAGGCAGAGGTAGTTACGCTGGTAAGGGTCGGGCTATACGTTGTCATTACCAAAATAAACAGCTATTATTGACCACATTTTATGTACGCCGGTATACAACCTCAGTCAGGATCAGGCAAGGTGCAAAGGTGGTTCCAATAATATTTCCAATATATTTTTATTGAAGGTCTTTTTACTTCCTTATCCTTTTTTACTTTTTGTAGCATTCACTTGTCATTAGATAGATTAAGTATTATGAATATTCTACTGGTAACAAGATCACTGGAAATACTTTGGGAGCACCTAAATCCAAAAAGGAAACAAAACAGCTTTTAGAAAGAGGTCCTGTATGCGCGATGTATTTCAAGATTCACTATTCACGTTCATATATTTTTGGGGGACACGTACTTAATGGAAGTACGTGTACTAAGAGATAAGGTGTTTCTGTATATTTTATTTAAATATATGTGGTACTTGAGCATTTGTGTGTGTGTGTGTGTGTGTGTGTGATTCAGAGTATTTTTCGTTTTATATGTATGTATATAGTGCTATGATTATAAAACAGTTGTTTTCTGGCCGATTGTGCAAGTCAAGTTTATAGGCCAGGTATTTTTCTAGAGAGCATGAACAGTCTTATGACCCATGGGATTGTGTTGCGCAATTTATGTAATACTAAGTACTTAATAAATACCACTACTACTATTACTACTACATTTTGGGGGGAATTTCAATCGAACTATATGTCACCCTTTGATCCTTAATAAATGCATGTTCAATATTATTACTATTTTCAGAGTATAATTGAAATAACAATATGCTGCCTTTGGAAGCCTGCACGTGTTTTAATTCTGTCTTTTCCTTTTCTTTTTAAGCTCCCTCTGACATTTTATTCCTGTATGTTCACTGCATTACATGATGATGACAGTGCATACTAAAGCTTTACACAGCTTTTGTACATGCAGTTAATAAGAATTCTCACGTATTATTCATTATTAAATAGGACATTCAACAATTAAATCATGTGTACAACACAAAGTTAGACAACTAAGCTCGTAAGAGCCACGATACTTAAACTATAAGGATTACAAAAATGAATAACTAATTAATGGACTAACGAAAGAATTTACTTCTAAGAACTTCAAGTAGGGAATTTTTTCTTTCTCACGGATAAATTAATATATGGCTTTAAAGTATGAAAAATGAATGTATATGTTTGAAATAAAATATGTAAATCCAGTAGGTGATGTATTTGAGACATTTAAAACGTAAGTTTTTAGACCCAGTAAAACTAACGTTTCTGCATATAAATGAATGAGGTTGAATCGCAACACCAGCAAGCATTACAATTTCCCATATTGTGTTAATATTTCAGTAAATTAATGCAATTAGCTAAGAACAACAATCTGTGATATCAGTGTTTGCTATTTCTACCTCCGTCATTAATACAAAACTGTAATAAAAGCTTGTGATGAAGTTGATCACATCATGCGAGTCAGTTGCCGTTTATTTTGTGGTTTTATGCAAATCACTGTTTATATTCAAATTAAAACATCGGTCCGTATAATGTGCTAATGTTCCACTGTTCCAAAACTGGTTATCAGCTTATTAGTGGAAATAACATTACACGTATTATACCTGAATGTACCGGCAAAAGGCTCATTTGCGCGAATCCAAAAATTACACTACACAAAATATATATACATTACGCAAGGAAAATATTTCACATCCACAACGACTTCAGAAAGTATACATCTACACTTTAAAATGTTCAAGCAGAAAAATAAACGGAAAAAAATATTTTTAACCTGCATGAGGAAAAAGCTGATGTGTTGCACTTGATGACTTTTGAAAGAGGATTTATTTTAGGCGGAGTTGTATTGTATTTTTAGTTCCACTGTTGGGGAGCTAAACTTTATGAAGTAACTGCCCCACGTATGGTACAAATTTTCCGGTAGCCTTCGCCCTCACGTTCACTTTCCGGTGGCCTTCGCCCCAACGTTTAGGAATCAATTTTGTATTTTAATGTTTGTTTAAATATTATACATATTTATGTCTGCCTCGGCTTCGTCAGTATTAATTTGTAGAAACATGTATCTCTTAGCAGGGGGTGATGCGGCTAAAGAATGTAGGCTTACACAAATTATAATTTTCACGTCACTCCTTTTATTCATCCTTCACACGATTAAATAACACTTCACTGATATAGAGAGCTGTGAGATTATTTATTAATTACTTGTACTTTTTAACACGTAAAGCTTTATAATATTCTCACCGTAATGAACTTTATATGTCCCACACTGAATACGTACCGAGCGAACTGCTCAGGAACGTTGCCGTCTAGCTGTCTACTAGCGATTGCCGTTTACCGCTTAAATTTGCAAATTTCTCTATTTCAAGTCTCTGATTGGCTAATCCTACTCCAATAGAATACTTTTATTTAACTTTCTGCTTTTCTAGCTTTTGATTGGCTGTTTATAACCTGTTTTAAATATTACATTTTTGTTCCAAGAATTATTAGTAGCATTATTAAACTTTCCAATTCATTATTGCCTCAAGGTTACCACATTGTTACCTGATTGTTAGCAACCTTCGGTTTCTATTCTCACAGCTCCTACAATTATTAAATTGCGTAATACATTCACATAACATTATTATACATGTGTACAATAATATAAACATAATACAATGGCTGTTGCTTGCATTTTATATACTATATTGCTTTAAGGCGGGCTATTATTAAATTTTATATTATATAATTAGACTGATATCATTTAAGTGTTAAAAATACTGCCTCTCTTTCTCTACTGTTATACAATCTATTTTTACAAACGCTTGTTCTCCATTTACTTCATGTTAATCTAGATACCGGGATGTTAATCCTATTGCTAATTTTCTTGTAGATGTAAGGAAAATATGGTGGTTAGGCTTTAATCGATAATCAAATCCTTTTAAGAGCCATTTTCTCTGTATTTCCATGACATAAAAAAACGAATAACGAATTCCCATTTGAGAAAAAATTTAAAGTATTGCAAAATTCAAACAAATAACAAAGAAAATCTCGGAAATCGTTCACTCCACAAAAAAGTATATGACGTAAATTGTGTGTTTTAACGAGATCTAAATTTTTTGTTTAGAAACATTTTGTGTATCTCTTGCGTTTACCAGTTATGCAAAATCTATTCAGAATAAAGCGGACTTTTGTGTACATTTCCTAGAGAAATCAAGATACACATTTCATTTGACATGGAAGTATCTTTAACATATGATATTTTAATAAAAAAATGTTGGATGCATTTTTGAGAAAATAAAAATTTTCGAAAAATGTTCTATGTAAAGGGTAGTCTGGAGGGAGGTGATTTTCTTGAAAATCTTCATGTCGCATCTTTAAAAGATATTGAACCTAAACGCCAAGTTTGGTATTTATCGGAAATTTCATTTTTGAGTTATGTTGTTTACGGACACACACCGATACAAAGACACACACACGCATCGTCGTCCTCCGTGGACTAGTGGTACCGTGCTACCCTCTAGTTCCCAAGGTCGCGGGTTCAAACCCGGCGGAGGGCGATGGATTTTTTGGGGGCGTAAAAATCCTTAGCATGGTTTCCTTCGGAAGGGAAGTAAAGCCGTTGGTCCCGTGTCGTAGATTTACGGCACGTAAAAGAACCTGAAGCCTGATAAAGAGACCTCTGAGCAAAATCATCGGTCTTTCATGCCCAATATAGAATGCAACGCTAAGAACCACAGTAGTTAAAGAACGTCCATAAATAAAACTCAATTTTTAAGACACACGCACACACGGAGCTTTTTCTAAAATCCATGTTTTGATTCAGGGAGCTACAAAACATGTATTTCCGGTGAACTCTCGATATCGAATGCTTGAGTGGAATGCAATACCTCCACTACTTACTATACGTAAAAGAGAAAGTAAAAAATGATGTTACAGTTTACTTGTTTGGGTGTTTTCTCATATTTTTATGTTTATAATTTAATATTTTTGAAAATATCATCGATTTTTTAAATTTTTCATGTGCGATATTTACAAGCTTATTTCATACACATTTACCAGTAGAATACTTTTATATAGTGCTGACCATGTCACATATGTTTTGTTTAAACTAAGGAGGAAACACAAATTTGAAGGTTAAAAACTATGGCGTTTATGAGAAAGTTCAGTAAATAGCTGATAACTTCTGAGTTTCATATTTCTTTTTTACAGTAGTTTAAAAGTCATTTTCACCGCAATTTCAGTACTAGACCAAACAATTTGCTCTGCCAACTGCAAGCGAAATAACGCGTGGTTCATTATGAAGCATCCGCAATCAAATGCCCTTTGTGACCTTTTTAACGTCCTAATACATGATATGGACCTTTCATGTAGTGGCTAATCTAAGAAGCCAGAGGGTGTTGTACGTAATTAAGCTTTTTCCTTTGAGTTACCACACACACACGCACGCGTGCACACACACACACACACACACACATACATGACGCATGGTATCTGAAAGAACATTGATGCCTGTAAAACCCAAAATTTGAGAAAAAAATCATTTTATGTTGTCTGCTCCTTTCAACCTAAAGCTGTTCCTTTCTATGTGGAGTCTCCGTTTTAGGAAATGAACGTATTTATTTCAATTAAGGTATGTACAATTGATCCCTATTAAATGCACGGCTCCAATATACCATAGACGCCTTTATAATCCACATAGTAATAAATCGAGAAAGGATAGAAATAGAATAAAACGGGCTACAAGAAGACACAACTGAAAGAAACAAAGGTAAGGTAAACATATTAAAAATACCGCTTAATTAAAATTAGTGGACAAGACAATACTATAGTGTATTATGATGCATTGTTAAGCTTGTTATAAGAGCGGTTTCAGATAAATGTAATGCACTAACAAAAGTTGAAGAACGAAATAAAGTTGCATACAAAATAAAACACCAATACACAGAATGTTACTTTTACATCTGCTCACATCCACCTCCTCTCTCAGTTCTTCAGCTGTTTCACCTTAACTAGAAATTAAAACATCCTCTTCCTGTCTTTTCTGCCCGCCAGTAGCGTCTGACATGCCCATAACCCTCCATTTGAGGTGGTAAAGAATCGCGGTAAATATGTTCCTTCCATTGCTCCCACAATTTTGGTTTGTCAAGATGTGCTCAGTAAGCGCTATGTTGCCACTAGTACTGCCACGGCACTAATTCGTCATCCTCCGTGGTTTAGTAGTTACCATGCTAGTATCTAGTTCCCGAGGTCGCGGGTTCAAACCTGGCGAAGGACGATGGATCTTTTCGGGCGTAAAAATCCTTAGCATGGCTTCTTTCGGAAGGGAAGTAAAGCCGGTGGTCCGGTGTCGTAGATTTATGGCATGTAAAAGAACCTCAAGCCTGATAAAGAGGCCTCTGAGCAAAATTACCGTCTTTCATGCCCAATGTAGAATGGGACGCTAAGGACCATAGTAGTTAAAGGGAGTACATAAATAAAACTCAATTTAACGGCACTAATTTAAGTAGCTCTGTCTCACTCTGACACAGATACTTCAAATAACTTTGAAGTTGTGGTTACCTCTGATCTGCCAAAACAATCATGTTTCGATTCTCGATAATAAAATTAATATTTGTTAATAAATACCTAGTGACAATGTTCTTCGTGAGTTTACGGACGGTGCACCTCAAATAATGAAAGTATGGCTCAGTGAAGTGTGTACCGTTCACAATGAAAATTAAGCACTGACATAACGAGCTAAAACTTCAGCAGAAACTTAACGTAATATATTGTCATTCTTAACAACAAACAGAAACATAAGCCGCAGCGAAACTAAAGAGAGCGTGAAACAGAGCTAATATGGTAGTTGAGAAACATCCACCAGCACGCACGACAAAAGAGCTTATGCATGTATAATGGCGTGCATAAAATATGGTCCATAGTGAAGCGGAGCTATTTATGTGCTGACAAAATCTAGCCCCACCTTCTACCAGCGTGACCACCTCTGTTTTTTCAAGCATAGCTTTAGCCACTGGATTGACACTTTACATTGGCACTTTTGGTACTTTACCTCCCCCAAAATATGATCGAACTGTCGAAGAGTAACATTACGGGCGGCTACCGACTCCCTCCCATTGTAAATTTGTCCCCGGTTTCCTCCGAAGCAATAATTATTAAATATGTATACCGATTCCTTCCGCAACCAAAAAGGAACTACTGGAATTAAATATTCAGATTCCCTGCCTAAGTCAATTAGGTCCTTAGTTTTGTGTTGGTAATACTTACTATTTAAGTCGACATCAATCGATTCGATCGCCTAGTATGTCTTTGGTTTTGTGTCGATAGTCGATAGTAGTAGGCCTGTTTATTTATTATACCAGTGCGTTGGAGTGTAGACGAATGTGTGTATAGACGTAGAAAAAATGGTAAGTGAAAGGGGCAAGGAATTGATTCTCTTAGGGAGCTATAAATTTAGCTTCAAAAATATTGAAGGATTGTGTTAGGTGGTAAACGTGTGTGTTAAAAGCCGTAAGTGCTTTATAAAAATTGATTCAAACATGAAGTGATCATAGAACAAAACATGCAACATAATCATGATTGTAAAAATGATGGAAAATTGGATGGAAAATTGAATAGAAAAGTCATTAAAAATAGTATTAAAAGAAAGGCAGTTGAAGATATAAGTGAACGTCCATGAAAGCCCGTTCACAAAGAGTGAGACAATAACGATTACATTTCCTTACTATGGCGGATGTTCATGCAGTATTTTTAACACTCAAATGATTTCTGTCTAATTATATAATATAAATTCAATAATAGCTTGCCTTAAAGCAATACGTGTATGTAACAATATATAAAAAGTGTATATTACATTCATTGTATATATTTATATTATTTTATCCATGTTTAATAATGTTATGTGAATATATTACGTAATTTAATTATGTAGGAGCTGTGTGAATAATAAGTTAAAAGTTGCTAACAATGAGGTAACCTTGAGTCAATAATGAGTAAGAAAGTTTAACAGTACTACTAGTAATTATTGGAGTAACAATAATGTAAATTTTGAGACAGTTTAAAAATAGCCAATCAACAACCAGAAAAAGCTTTAGTTAAATGAAGGTATTCTATTGAATTAGCCAATCAGAAAATCATATAATATAAATTCAATAATAGCCCGCCTTAAAGCAATAAGTGTATGTAAAAATATATAAAAAGTGTATATTACATTCATTGTATATATTTATCATATTTTATCCATGTTTAATAATGTTATGTGAATATATTACTTAATTTAATAATGTAGGAGTTGTGAGAATAATAAGTTAAAAGTTGCTAACAATGAGGTAACAATGAGGTAACCTTGAGTCAATAATGAGTAAGAAAGTTTAACAGTACTACTAGTAATTATTGGAGTAACAATAATGTAAATTTTGAGACAGTTTAAAAATACCAATCAACCATAAAAAGCTTTAGTGAAATGAAGGTATTCTATTGAATTAAGATTAGCCAATCAGAAACTGAAAAGGAGAAACATTTACAAATTCAGAAGTTAGTTGCCTGCAGACAGAGTTACTAACCAGACGCAAAAAATGTACTCAAGAAATATAATACGTATTCTTGTGAGACAAAAAAGTAAGTTTGCATGTTAAAAAGTACAAGTATTTAATAAAAGAATCTCACACCTCTCTATATCAGTGAAGTGTTACTTAAAATCGTATCAAGAATTAAAAAAAGAAGTGAAGTAAAATTATAATCTGTGTAGGCCTACATTCTTGTCGCATCACAACCCTACTAAGAGAAACGTGTCTCTAACAATAATACTGACGCGGCCGAGGTAAACATAAATATAGTACTTAAAGAAACAGTCAAATTACAAAGTTAATTTTTTAAAAATTGGGGCGAAGGCTACCGGAAACTGTTTACTATACTTGTGGTTACAACGAATTTCAAGTTCGGCTCCCCAACAGTTGAAATATAATACAACTCCTACTTCAAATCGGTTTTTCCAAACATAGCAGTAACAAACCATCTTCTCAAATTGCTTCCATACGTGAAGCAATAGATGAAATTTATGCAGAAACCATTTCTTCCGCAAATTGATGCCCAAAGCGTGGTGCAAATAACGAAACAAAGGAACTACTTCAAGTTGGCGTCCATACGTAGAGCTAATAAAATATTTCTACAATGTCCAGTGCATAACGAAAGGAATTCACAGTGCGAGAAGAAAAATAACGCCTCCAGTAACCACACTTCCTAGACATAGAAGGAAGGTGTGCAAAGTCTAGAAATCGAAACAATCACCGGTGAAAACTTTTTGCTGGAAAATAGTGTAGAGCAAGGGTGGCGAAAACGACTTCCTTCCGCGAGTCACCAAGTATGCAACACGCACTGCATCACTCAATAGCATGTGTAAAACAAACGGACGGTTGCAGAGAGGAAATGTGCGCCTGCGAGTCAAAATGACTCGCGAGTCACGTTTTCGCCACCTCTGGACTGTAGAGGAAGGGAGAGCCACATTTACATGTGTGTCTAACTTAAATATATTATGCTCTGTAGAATGCGTGCTTGTAGACGGGAGTTTCAATATTGCACCAAAATGTTTAAGAAAATGTTCACTTTGCACATATACTGTATTCCATTGGTTTTCATATTGCTAAATAACAAAGCAAGGAAGGCATATTTCACTGCATTTTCTATTTTAGTAGAGGAATGTACAAAACTCCATCTTACGTTAAAGCCGTCAGAGTTATTTGCAGATTTTGAGGTAGCTATTCAAACTGCAGTCAGGTCGGCTTTCCCAAACGTCAATATCAAGTGTTGCCGATTCCATCTCGGCCAAGTGTGGTGGATAGAAATTCACAGTTTAGAATTGGGACCTACACATAAAGACTGTAATTCGGATGTTGCTAAATTTCTCAGGCATTTATTTAGACTGTATATTTGGACACCTCGGAAGATATTAAATTGCTTCATGATCATTTCATGTCGCACATGTCTAATTGGAAAAAGTGAAAGAATTCTATGATTATCTAACATAAAATTACATCGATGACGATGCCCTTTTTAGACCAATTCTATAGGCTGAAAAAAGTGCTACTGCACTTCGAACGACGAACGCGTGTGAAAGTTTCCACGCAAAATTCAACAATTACACATACACTTCACACCACAACATATTTCTGTTCTTTCTGTTTTATCCGAAGTACAGACAGATAGAAAAATTAGAAATAAGATCTTCCATTATCTGCCCAGGTAATACTGCAAAGCCTTATATACAAAAAGCCCACTATTTGACAAAAATCCAACAATTGGATAGCGGACAGATCAGCCTATTGCAACGCTGCAATGTCAAGTCTTACAAAGTAGTTCCCAATGTCGTTTTGTAGAGGATTTTAACTGATAAATGAAAATGATTTTTAAACACACCAAGGGCATTAGCTGGTTATTTTGGTTAATATCCTTGACATTCCGAAGTCCGTATGAAGCGTGACGGAAAATTGTGCGGTTAAGCCATGAAGGGAATCGGACTACACTTTATTCGAACAACAAAAATTTGGGAGGGATTATGACTCTACTTTTTTTAAAGAATCAAAACCTCATTTTTAGGAGGAAATTGATCGGGCCTAAACATTACAACTTAAACCATAAATTTTCATTCTACACTACCGTTTTCTTAATATCAGTTTTCTTATTATCATTTAATAGTGGCAACAATTGCTTAACCTTCATCTCCATGTTGCTGATGAAAGCTCTTACATATGTAAATGTTGTTCAGTTTAGCCACACATATAAATAATTATTTACCCCTTCCTCTAGAAGGCCGTACTACAATGTAATTAGTTTAGCCTTTCTATGCGTACCAGTCGTAGCGAAACACTTTCATAGAGTGGTATCCGAACCATCCCTTCATTTAACAGATTATAAACATCGTTCATTGATTTGTTTTTATGCAACTGAATTGCTTTTCAGGCCAGTCACATAGAGAACTGATACCGGTTGGGTGGAGTCAAAAGTAGTTTCCTGAAGGGCGAAACCTTACGGAAGGAAAACCACTATGGCATCTAGGGTAAGGGGCCACATTTTATGCTCGTTAGTGTACATGCACCAATTGAAGAATTCATTTTAACCTTTCCAGATAAAGGACATTAAAGTGATGGAAAAGGGCATCATATACCATAAGTTGTTTTGCGCTGGCCTCGTAGTACAATAGCACCTGGCTATTGTGCGAGGGATCCCGGCTTCCTTAGGGGGTGGGAATTTTTCTCTAGCCAAGATTATTCCCTATCCTAGCCAGAGTCTAGAAGCGTGAGTGATGAGAGAGTGTGTGCGCGCGCGCGCGTGTGTGTGTGTGTGATCTAATAAATAAAACCCAAAGTTTACTATAAACCCAAAGACAAGCGAATAGGAGTTAACACCATTGCCTATAGGCAGTAATATGTTCCAAAGAAAAGGGCGCCCATAAGACCATTGCAGTTAAAAGCGGGATATAAATGGAACTTAAAAAAAGTGGTTTTCCTGCGATTAATATATGTTTTTCAGCGATTACTGGCAAATAACCTTACATAGAAAGTCAACACGTGATGACGTAAAATCTGATGCGAGATGGCATAATGGTCACGTGATGATGTGTATGGAAGATCACTTTCTGGTTGGCTAGTTTATCACATTTGATGTAGACATAAGCCTGAAAGCCTGATGCTTGAAATCTTTTATGTTTACGACGTAAGTTTACAGCAATGTTTATTTCAACATAAGCCAATGTCAACTCGTGCATTAGGATTACTTGAAGCAAGCTTCTATGCTGAATGTTATGCCTATGACTAAGTTCCATTGTGAATGCGCCGTTTCTTTCTCCTAGTTACGGCGTCTGGATATATGGCAGGCAGGCTTGGAGAGTAGCAGTCGAAATTGCGGTCCATGGAGAATAGATAAAGGTTCCGGCTGTCTTATGCCTCTACCTTTCTTCTCTCGTTATGCGACTTCCATCATGTATTCCACCGAGTCTGACGTGCTTAGTATATTTCGATGGCTAATTTTACAGTTTTATTAGAGTGTAGTAGCCTTTATTCATACCAAGTGTAAGGGGACATAGCCGATAACAAATAGGCATAGGAAATAACAGCATATAAGATATTGAAAATAGGATTGAGATTCAACGTTAAAATATTGGAAATAATTTAATATGTGAATCCAAATTGTAACATAAATTTAATTAGAACAGGTGAGCCAGCAAACGAGACATGAAAGCTCATTAACACGCGTGCTCATGTGCACAGGGTTCAGGTTAAACGTCAGAAAATAGAAGGAGAGGGCAGAGATAGAAAGAGACAAAAATAATGGTCCATTTCCTGAAGCTCGAGGGAGTTGAAAAAATAGGAAAGGAAACATGTACTTAAGAGAAGGACAGAGACATTAGATTTTGCCGCCTAAGTCAGCAGGACCTCCGACCTCCGAATTTTGGCACATTTTATTGTCATAGCATACCATGTAACGCTACTCAAGAACCAATGGAAATTTTTGTAACAAATAACAGCACGAATTCTGGCGTCATAGAGAAATAGATAAATAGGGAGCGAAGCCCCGAGTTTTCACGATTCTCTCAGATACTCTCTTGGCGTTAGTTTACATGCTACTATCAGAGCAACCGACATTAGAATCAGTCATATAATTAAATGTGCAATCAGGTGGAGGATGCCGTGTATGTGGGTGGGAATATCATGTGACAAATTAGCTAGATCCACAGAATAACACAAAATATAGCGGGAAGGTTTAAGCTATAAGATTTAATAAGCATTTCATAAATGAAATTGCTAGCGCCTGAATAGATATAATTTCTTCAATAAATGAAGGTTATGGGGAAATCATTTATTATTTTGCCTTCATCCACAAAATCCCCTAGGTATCACCCAACTAGATAGCATAAGAATTTTTTATCAGCTCTTCGACTGGCAGACGGCACAAACGAAAATAGCGGAGATCCAGGAGGTACGGGAGCCAACGTGAACTCCCGCCACACAAGGTATTTATTGGAAAGGTACCTATCCATGTAACAAGTATATTGTGTAATTGCAGTGTATACCTACATTAAAATCGCCGGTATTAGAAGTTGGAGTCACCTGAACGCTCAGTTTCTGAATTGGCTGCAACAATACGTTCTGCACAATTAAAACTCTGTATCTGCTTCAATGGAAGCTTAATCATTCCACAGCTTTGAGTAACTTCTAAGTTTCAATATAGTTAATTCCTAATTATGTATGTGCATATCACCTGGAGAAGAAACCCTACAGGTTTTAAAATGTGTAATGTGCTCCATTTACAAGCTAGTGTGTTCACTTTCTATGTTAAAATGGTCACATCAGCTTACCTTCTATACATGTTACACGTAGGCGTAGATGAGCTTGTTACTGATTTGAAATATTTGTCATTAAAAACTAATTATCTTTGTTAGTCGTGCGTTTATGGGTTAGTTTTGATGCCGAGACACAAAAGGGATAAGAATACCTCTTTTTAAGAGTAATTAAGGGCCCTATCCCGCCACTGTTAAGTTTAACTTTATCACCCATTGTCTCAAACTATTTAAGTTTGAAATTCTTACAGGAGTTATGGACAGGTCTTCTGAGTTCACTGATGTACTTTGCGAAATAATGTGCTTTATTAAGTAAGATAGGATGTTTAAGTATTGTCACATGAGCAATGGCAGGAGCTTAATTTAACTTATTTTATTGTTGGGATTATTTTATTCATCATTTTATGATACTTGAATTTAGCTTGCGATTCTCTTTATATTGTAAAATTCAACAGTTTTGCTAAGTTGCGTAACTAACAGGATGTTCTAAGAAGTGCCATTTCCAATGAAAGTCCCTGTGGACTTTGCCGACACGTCAGCTTCCTGATAGAAGCTTCTGGAACAATCCTGCAGAAAGGTCACCTTGCATTGTGCAACTACAAGGTACTTCCACACCATATTTGGTAATGTCCGCCCTGTCAATACCCACACCCCGATAGGAGCTCAAGATGCTATATAAGCAAGCGAGTGATGCCCCCTCCGGGTTGTCTTGTTGTTGTCTTGTCTTGTCAGTTCGTCTTGTTCTGCTGCTCACGACGCTCGAGGCCTGCCCCCTTGGGCTGCGCTGCACCCGGATCCTGCAGGCCTCCGCAGAATTCAATCGGACCACGCCCGCTGCCTTGCCATGTCAGAATTTGACATAACTTTCAGGTGAGCACCTAAATTCTTAAACCCCTTTACTAAACTAAATATTATGTTCCAGTTGATCATTCAAGTTAGGAAGCCCCCATCATTGTAAACCAAACACTAGTCAACTCAATACTTACGTCTATTGCAGAATATAAAAGTTTCGCTAAGCCAAGCTCTGAGTTCTCTATTATCCGATTCCCAGTTATTCCCCCCTGTGTCCAACTTTTGTTGTGACAGTATGTATTTTTGGTTTAAAATGTATCAGCAATTAATTTTCTTAAAATATATGTAACCAACTTAACAACATAGTAGATTATAAGGGAATTGAAATTTTGCTTTTACCACATCCAAATTTCAGTTAGCTATCTTCAATAGTTCTTGAGAAAATGTGATTCAGAGAAAAAGGTATTCCAGGCAAAAATGGTCAAGTTTCCCGAGGGTAAGGACCTGGATTAATGATACTAATGATAGTCAGCGTCGGCTACGTAGACACTAGGTAAACGGTGTACCATTTCCATTCGTAAACCTTAGTTTCCAACAGTGCAATTTATTGAACTGTTGTTATTTAGTATAAGGCCATTGGCCCATCTTTATGTAGCGGAAATTTTATATATTATGTGTATTCTCTATACGCAGGGTGGCTCTCATATCCTTTAATGAAAAGAAAAAAGAACATACGCCAAGAAATCCAAATACTATAGGAGCAAGGGACCCTCCAAATTGTGACATGGAAAATATTTCCATGGAAGCCCTATTGGGAAACATGTGGTCAACCTCAGGATTTTAAATGAAATCATAATAGTGTTTTATGTTCTGGTTCCTCTCAATAAAGTAAGCAACTTTTGTTAAAACATTTTTAACCCACATTAATTGTTGAGCTGTTATAGAATCGTTTTATTGACGTTATTACATCTCATGAACTCGGGGAGGAAATAAGCTATCAAATGAAAGAACATGGGTATTATGGTTTGAAAGTCATCTGAACTCCAAAAATATAATACTTTATGCAGTTAGTCGTGTTGATTATTTACTGTTGCACTTCAAAATTCATAAATATGGCAGATTTTGAAGTATAGGTAGATGCTAGATGAACGCAGGAGAAATTATTGAACTGTGTCGGCAGTGTTCAATGAGAGATACGGGATGCAAACGTCACATTTGAAATTCAAACGACTGGAAACACGACTACGTAAGTATGGAAATATGTAAAGAACAAGAATCTCTTGAAGTGACATCAAGAGTGAATGATGAATATACTGTGAATTTTCTTGCTGCTGTAGAAGTAAATCCACAGACAAGTCAACGTGAATTGTCCAAAATGGCGGGATTAACCGCACTTCACTACAGCGAATACTAAAGCAGCAGGAATACCACCCTAATCATGTGTGTTTCCATCAAGAGCTGGCACAAATATATTTTCATCCTCGAGTTGTTTTATGCGAATAATTGTGCAATACTATTGCAGATAATAGTCTCTTCTTTGTAAACGTATTATTTTCGGATGAAGCAACATTTTCATATACCGAACATGTTAAAAGGCATAATATGCATCAGAAAACCCCAACTGGATGGGAACTGTACCTTTACAGCATCATCGATCACTAAACGTTTGGTGTGCGATTCTTGATAACTTTGTTATCAGCCCTTACATATTTAAAGGCACAATTACTGGTGAATCATATTGCGATTTCCTAATCATAAATTACTTCCCTTGTTGGTAAACCTGTCCTTTAATGCGAGAAGAGAAATGTGGCATCACAGGATGGTGCACCACCACATTTTGCAATATACACACTTAAACTGCTAAACGAGAAATTTGGTGATAAGTGGATTGCACATGTTGGGCCTATCACATGGCCTCTTCGTTTATCCGACATAACACCCTTGTTCTACTTTGGACACACACAAAACCGAAAGTCATGTTCACAGCATCTACAACCAAGGAGAATATGAAGTTTTTAGTACGAGAAGCTTGTCGTTTTATTAGCACCTGTATGTTGTTAACAGAGAAAACCTTTCAAAAATAGTTACCAAGTGTTTAGATGTTAATGGAGCCTACCTTGAGCATTTAATAAAGTAATTTAAAGTGAGTATTTATTGACTTATTTATTTAGTACCTATTTTCTACTATTGCATACTTCAATGAAAACACACTATAACAGCTCTACAATTCATTTTAGAAAAAATAAGTGTTCTAATACAAGTTGCTTAGTTTCTTAGGAGATCCAGAATATACAATTTATCATGTGAAGCCGGAATTATAAAGGCAATAATTATCATAATAATCTGAGAAGGATAGTGATATAAAATAAGTAATAAAATATTTAAAATCAGTGTATGTATAAAAAGGAGAAGCATTGTGAAAAATTGTTGACTGTAAAAGCGACGGAAAGACAAGAGAGGCACAGTTTTGTTAATTAAGGACCAGCCTCGGGTAGAAAGGGTAAATACCATTGAAGCATGTTTTTCCTGGTAACAGCCGAGTACAGCAAGGCCACTCCTAGGCTTCTGGACGCTAAGTTTGATGAGAATGTTTGAGGGGAGAGAGGGGAAGTTTAGCTTGGTTTTCCTTGTATCAGCGTGGGTAAATTCAGTCTGCCTGAGTGCCTGGTGAGGGCAGGTCGACATTCTAGTCGCGTGGAGAAGATTGGCGGCGAACATGCTAGAGGGTAGAACGCTTAGCCGTAGTTAATATTCGGTCTTGGTAAATACAAAGTAACTTCGTATGCACTTAATAGTGATCGGCAAACCTAAAGTATTATTTTAAATAGTGAATAAAAGTGTTCCAAGACAGCGTTTGTGTGTTTCTCTGTACACACCCACGCATACCCTGAGGTTAAGGTTTCATGTTGGAGCAGCCGTGGCAAAAGAAGAACCAACTGGGAGGAGACAAGCAGCAACCGTGAGGCAAAGGGAGTGCTTTATTGTTGGAGGACGTAGCGTGGCTGCGTCATACTGCGCCTAAACTTGGGGCAGAAAGAATTACCTGCGTCGCATGGTTTAATTTAAAATTCCAAGATTGGGTCCCCTGTGCCCCATAAGGAGCTCCGTAGAAATACTTTCCATATTATAGTTTTCAAGACTCCTTGTTGCAGTAAGATTTGGCAATATTGACTTCTTTTCTATTCATTTAAGAGATATTCACTGTAACACTACCTGTGGACCACTCTCTCTGTGTGTGTGTGTGTGTGTGTATGAGAGAGAGAGAGAGAGAGTATACATACACACAAAGTGTTACTGCTTGTCACGATAAATATATGAGATCAGCGAAGGGTTTGAAATTAAAAAAGTTTCTCACTTGCATGGAATTATTACATCCCTTCTAATAAGTATTTCATAGGGGTATTACAAACAAAAAAGTGTAATACGGTGCTGTCTTGTGATCAGCCGTTTTCTAAAACAAAATAGTCGTTTTTCCAAATTAGAAGATGTATTCTACGAGATTGTATGAAGAAAATAGTTTGTTACTTGCAAGATAGGTAGAGTAAGCTATTTCTGAAGTAGTTTTGGTAGTAACTCTGACATCATCCAGGTATTTTAAAAATAATTAATCATTTTCCGAACACCGTTTTGCAGACGTAATATGGTCGAAGACACAGGCAAGTTGCTAGGCAAGGTAGGTCACTGTGAGATCCGGCTCCCGGAGGTAACCAAAACAGAACTCGTACCTGACCTTGGAGGTGGGGGACTAGCGGTTTTATTTTCCACACGACCCTTAATCCAAACAAACACGACTAAAGCGTGGTGTAATATTTTGACGAACTAGCGTTTCGCGATTGCTTACTGAAAAGCACACCGTATTATGTCAGCTCCGCTAGAAGTTGTCATTATTAGAGTAACATCGTGTTGAAACTCACAGGTTTACTGATAAATGAACCCAATGTGTGTTTAGTGGATAGTCATACGTAAGCCTCAGCCAGCACACGAAACAGGTTGAGCACGAAATACCGTCACCAGAGAGGAAGAAAATTTAAATATGTTAGAACAGCCCAGGAACAGTAGTCGGGGAATAGTTCGCATGGTTGACGTATCCCGTTGCTTTTTTCTCAGGACGCTAAAAGAACAATTATTGTTACCGTATCATATCCACAGGTACAGTGTCTCACAGCAGCGGATTACGCTCCGAGACTGGCTTTCGTTTCCTGGCTCCTAGAACAAGGCGCAGATATGACAGTTTCAATTTTCACAACACTCATACACGGGCGGAGGAAAACCCTCTCAACATCAGGAAGCATCATTTTTAACAACGGTTTGCTGTGAACGTATGAGCAAGAATACACGAAGTCTTTATTTATACTCATAAACCACGCGTCAGTGAAATTGAACCCTGTTTACGTACTTACCCACTTCAAGTTTTGAAAGCGAGATTGTCGCCCCGCTCGCTCCTTGCCACCGTTCGGGTACCGCGTGCTGCAACGTTGCCAACCTGTGCGTTTTATGTTCTCGAAAAACCTAAAATATCTTCGCAGAAAATGGTCATAGAAGAAAATGAAAAATAGAAAATATTTTTCAAATAACGATATTTGTAACTGGTTTAAATTAATGCAATGAGTTCTATTCCACCCGTTATTTTCGGGGGAGCAGTCCATAATCTCGTATTGTTTGCGGTTACCCCGTCCTTGATACGAACTCATTCCACTAGTTGGCACCTCCAGGTATTATGTCAGTAAAGCATAAGTAGGTAGTGCAAGAACAAACCTTACCCTAAATTATGAGCTGAATTATACCTCTACTCCAAAGAGTAAAGGAGATTTAATATTTTTCTGTAAAGTGCTGCAGTATTCAGAGTACAAAGTGGCAGATGCAATACCATTTTTTAAAAATACGATTAAAATCTGAGTATTATAACTACAATGATAAATTACATGTCAAATTAAAGATATTACACTTTATAAGGCAACATAAAACACTAAAAGTGTAATCTTTTGGCAGTTTTCGCCATTTAGCCACTCCTTACATGTTTTCAAATGTTACCATTTGTTCCAGTGATTATATTTGTGTATGAGAAATGGAAAGGTTTACAGACCCGAGGAAAACTTGAAAAATATGTTAGCAACAGACATAATGTCCATACAACTAATTGGGTGTATGGGCTCCCTTCTCTCATGGTTCATAGAACGTGGTTCATATTTGGAAATAACAGGGTTCATCTTATTCTGGAGATTTAATTTTCATTCAGTTTCTTGAAAAAGGCACCAGAAAGCCCAAGGCTTTCTTCTTTAAACTCTAGTTAGTTTATATTTTATTGAACTTCAAATTCGGGCATAGCAGAAGGAAACAGTCGAACACTCTGCTCAATACAAAAGGGTCAGTAGGCCTGTTTTTGGAAATGTAAAATGTTGGAGATGTAAAATGTTGGTCCAGTTGTTCAGTATGTATATAACGGAAAACATTCGTAGTCGACATGCAGTAAACTGTAATCTACAAACATAGAATTAATGGCATCTAATTGTAATTCCGCTGCGTCCAGCAAAGTGATCCGAATAGAGAACATTGGGAGGTTTTCATCTTCTTTGTATTCCAGCATCCTGTCTTTGAATTCCGATACCATAATTATTGACGAGAAGATATAAAATAATAGTTAAAAATAAATGATAACTTAAAGATCCTTGGAATTTAGTTGGGGATTAGTTCAGTACCTTTGCCAAGTCATCTAGACAGAAATTCTGTAAAAGAGAAAGGTAAATTCTTAATATTCGGGGAAGTACTGCACGGAAACAGGATTTTAAGTATTGGGCCGCGTTAGAAGGAACTTTGTAGGGTATTAAGGTGAGTGGAGCTTAACTTGAGAAACGAACTGCATTCTAAATCAGACTTACTCAAGTCTGTGGGTTACTCGTTGACGACTCTGTAACTGCTCGTGTGACGCGCTTGAGTGAGAAAGATTTAGCAGCTATTGAGAGTGATCTTTCCGAGCAATATTTCTGAAACTACAGCAACCATACTTCGCTTAATTATTGTCATAGAGGTAATTAATCCGTAAATTCAAAGGTCGGCGACTTTTCTCAAACTGAAAATTGTAGTCAATTTAAAATGGTGTTATCCTTTTAAAATACACTCACGCATACCCTGAGAGAAAGAACTCATTATCAACCACTGTAGCAGCTGGCAGCAGAATCAACAGCAGATATTGCAGACGTCAAAAGTTGACACCGGGCATTCGGCTTTAAATCTTAACAGCTTCCTGATAGGTCCAGAATTTGGGTAGAATTACTTAGTTGACATAAATTCAGAATATATTTGCTCCGCAAAGAAAGTACATGAAATTACAGACTGACAAACGTCATTACATTTTTCGCATAGTTATAGTTTTATAGACTTGCAGGTCTTGCGTCAATTCAGAAACATAGGAGATTATACTGGATTGTAAGCAATAATATAGAAAAAACATGCATTCAACTCGAGGACAGGGTTAGAGATATACTGACGGAGGTACCTCCAGAAACTTTAACACAGAACCGCAAATAGGCCACAGTGGGGCTTTTACCTTTTAACTTGAACCTTGGGAAGGAGGGATGAGCGGTGGACCCGAAGGGCGACCACATCCGAAAGACGAAGTGCGCTAGCAGGGACGAAGTCCCTAAGATAAGAGTCAATTCGGCGTCGGTTGCTCACGCCTTAGCCCGTGTTGCCTGTGGACCGAGACAACCTCTCAGAAAGGAGGCCCTAATAGATAAGCCAAAAGCCAGGGAGAAACTTTCCAAAGTGCACAATACACCGTCATCCTGCAACACACCAAATTTTGCCGCCTAGCTCATTTTTGACACATTTTATTTCTCTAATACGTATAGTAAGTAGGGAAAGTATTGCAATCCACACAAAAGTTGGATACCGCAATTTCGCCGAAAATACATGTTTTGAGGCACCCTGAATCCAAAAAGTTAATTTTTAGAAAAAGATCCGTGTGTGTGTTTGTGTGTCTATGTTTGCATCTACGTCTCTGTGAACAGCATTACTCAAAAAACTTAAGTCGGGTAAATACCAGACTTGGTATTTAGGTTCAGTATCTTCCAAAGATACCACAGGAAGACTTTCAAGAAAATCCCCCAACCCCAACTACCCTTTACATACAACATTTTAGAAATTTTTGATGTTCTAAGAAATGACTAACGATTTTGATTAAATACCATATATGAAAGATATTTAAATGACAAATAAAATGTATATCTTGAAGTTTTGGGGAATAGCCTATGAATTCCTCTTCATTCGGAAGGAATTTCGTATAATCTTGCATAACGTTAAGCGATAGACGAAAACGTATTACATAAAAAATTGATCTTTTTTTTAAAATACGCTTTATTTCAAATGTCTTTCTTGCGGCATAACACATTTTTGCGATATCCGTTACTAAACGTTCGAATTATTGATTTCCTAGTCATTCTCTTTAAGTCCTTTTTATCATTCAGCTGTTCTCGTAATTGCATGGAAAACGTATGGACTTTTAAGGGCAGCATATAGCGTCCAGTTCTTAAACATTTGTCAATCCCTATTCCCTTTATAGCTATAACGAAATGTGTAATGTAGGTAATTTTACAAAGGTTTGTTTTGACAAAAATGAAATATATGGAATAATAAGCTTTAGTAGGAATAGTGTGTATGGACACTAATATGTGTTTCAGAGTAGAAAATCACGTGAATGAATCGCAAGATTTTTTTTAAAACTTTATTTTGTTTCTAGGAGGCAGCAAAAAAGGTGTGGCAGATTTATTTAATTTTAGCAATTGATTTGGCTGTTGCTTTTCTGTTTGAAAGGATAGTCTCGCATTTTGGTTTTCAAATGCCGACTACAGTATATGTAGAGCAACAGTAATCGTATCATAAACCTGTACTCAGCTCTTCCGTAACTCCTAAATTTAGTAATTAAAAGAATACATTTCTATGTAAAATGTGAGTAATATTTTTACCTTGTTTAAGAGCGAAGTTCATGTGATAATTTGAAATATCTTGAAGTTACATCTGGATCTGAGCCTGGTATTATTAAGGTTGTTTGTACCCAGCTTTCTGCAGTCCATTATTCCAGTGCAATGGAAAGATTATGGGTTAGGAACTCTGATACTTAGTCCAAGGTAAAGTCAGTAATATTAAAGAATTAAACCGTCTACGACCTGAAAACCCGGTAGAGAGTTTACCATCATTTTATCGCAATATTATTCATAATTGTTAAAGATTGCAGTTTATGTACGCTACAAATCCGAGATTTATTTTGTGCCAAAATTAAACTATTTTTAGTATTTTCACCGGGAATGGGATAAAAATCACAAATAAAAGTTCTTAGTAAAATCTGTAACACTGTTCAAGGACAATCTAAACTTTGTTTTGCTAGGTAGTTGTTTTCTAGGAATACAAATGGACTTGTCAAAATGATGTACAAGTTGACGTCCTAGAAATGGAGGTACTGTTTTGGTACTTAGTTTACATAACTTGTGTAAATTTATATAGAACGAACCAAACGTTACGCGTTTATTATTCCCCGCTTGCAAGAATTTCGCCTTCATCTGCAGAACTTCGAGTATTCAGACGAAGAGAACAGGATATAAAACTCTTCATATCGGCGTATGTTTGGGCTGCTATCGCAGAATCTAGATCATTACATCGTCCATTTCCTTGGGGAACATTATGAGCTCCAGATAATCCATTGCAGCTGTGGGTGGTTGAGTAGACAACTCATTAGCAGCCTACACTCAGGCAAGTGGCCACACATATACCTGCCATCTAACAGTTCCGGTTACCTCTGTGTATCGATAACGATATAATACGGCTGGACTGCTCCAGCGGCATATGGGCGGTAATATAATACTTCTGCACACAGAAAAACCAACCAGACTTTTGATCTCTGATATCTCGCTGGCAACCGTTCACAGGCTTATGCTCATAAAGTAAACGAGCTGTGTACACCCTTCAGTGGGAATGTTAATAAGTACTAACTTAATACTTGTCATGCGTGACTACAGAGACGCATAAGGCGAAATACTGTTTTATAAAGTACAAATTGAAGAAGAATGTTTAATTAGCTCCACGTATGGACGGCAATTTGAAGAAAGGAGTTTTGTTACGTTGCACCACGCTTTGGGCGTCAATTTGAGGTACTTAGTTGCTGCTACATATTTGAAGTCAGTTTGTAGATGCTGTATTATATTTCAACTGTTGGGGAGCCGAAATTAAAATTCGTTGTAACCGCACGTATAGTAAACAGTTTCCGGTAGCCTTCGCCCCAAATGTATTTTCATGCGGCCTTTGCCCCAAGTTTAAAAAAAATTAACTTTGTAATTTGTTTGTTTCTTTAAGTATTAAATATTTGTTTGTCTCGGCTGCGTCAGTATTATTGTTAAAGACATGGAAATCTTGGCAGGGTTGTGATGCGACTAAGAATGTAGGCTTATACAGATTTTTAGTTTTAATTCACTCCTTTTTATTAACCCTTGACACAAATTAAAACACTTCACTGATATCGAGAGCTACGAGATTCTTTTATTTATTACTTGCACTTTTTAATACGTATACTATTTTCGTCCCACACGAATACGTATTTAATTTCTCGAGGACACATCTCGCGTTGGTTATGAGCACTGTCTAGAAGCAACACGTCTGGTTATGAGCACTGTTTGGAGGCAACGGAATTGATTTCAACCGTTTAAAATTGTAAAGTTCTGTATTTCAAGTCTCTGATTGGCTAATCCTACTCCAATAGAATACCTTCATTTAACTAAAGCTTTTTATGGTTATTGATTGGTTATTTTTAAACTGCCACTAAAATTACATTATTGTTGCTCCAAGAATCACAACTAGTACTGTTAAACTTTCTTACTCATTATTGACTCAAGGTTACCGCATTTTTACCTCATTGTTAGCAACTTTAAACTTATTAATCTCACAGCTCCTACATTATTAAATTACGTAATACATTCACACTACATTATTCAACATGCTTACAATAATATAAGCATATGCAATGACTGTTAAATACATTTTACAAATTATTACATACACATATTGCTTCAAGGTGGGCTGTTATTCAATTTACATATATAATTTGACTGATATCATTTAAGTGTTAATAATACTGCCTCAAAATTTAAAAATTTGTCTTTCCTTCTTCAACTAACACGTGAATTCATCCAGTGGTGTAGTTTCATGTAACGCTTTTGCACGTGTTTATCTAACTTTGTCCTATACGCATATTACAACCGGCATCAAAGCCTGTATATTGGTTTACCATGGATATATAAGGCAAGCCGCGGGAAAATTCTCCATAAATTTTTGCATTTCAGCTCACAAGTTGCAAGATTCACACATGTAAGCGGAAAATAAGACAGAAGTCTCATTATTCGTTAGCTAATTACTAGCTTGTCTTTTATCATGGACGTCGCCAGGTATTTAAATTTCTTAAATCCCTCATTACAACGGGATTGGCAAATTGAAGCATTGAAACAAGAGTTAAACCTATAAAACTCAACTCCAAATTCCTGACATACTACTCTATTTCCCAGAACTCAACTTGGTGAAGCATGACTGATTACGTTTTATTTCAGTACTTAAGCATTGCAGGAAGAATTTTCGAAGAATGTTTAACGCTTTGAAGGACTAAAGACTAATTTTAATTTGTGTACCAGAGTTTTCTCACTTTGGTTTCAAAATTTTGTTTATTATTTTCAGTTGAGTTAATAAATATGGAATGCAGCATCGGACTGGTGGAACACTTCTGTAAACAGGAAATGGGAATACATTTTTCTTTCTCTACCGCCTCCCCCTAATAGGCAGAGGAAGTATTCCATTTCACAAATACAAATTCAATATCAATATTTCACCGGAATTGTGCATTTATATGTTCAATGAAACCCAAAATGTTTTTATAAAAGATTCTTTGTTTGCGCATCTCTCTGTGAACAACAAAATTCAAAAGGATAAATGCAAACTTTCATTTTTGATTTATACTGTTCAAGAATATCAGGCGGGGATTTTAAGGGTATTTTTGCTCCTGAAGCTACAGTTTACATTGAGAACATCGCTTTAATTTTCTGGGCTTAAAACTGGCTTTAAAGTTTTATTAAAATACACATGTTTGTTACATATACAACATATATATATATATACATTAAAAGATAAATGTCTTGAATTTTAGGCGACTAGTCTTTAAAGTCCTCGTTCTTAACGGGTTTGGTATAATTTTCCTGCAGTGTCCGAAATATTTTATAGTGTAGGTTTAAAGAGACAATTTAAATTTTCTCATTTTTTCCTTCTTTTGCCTTCTGACTTGTGAATATATTCCTCCACGTTTGTGACAAATATTTCATTGTTGCATGTTCTGTACAACTTAAGTACTTATTCCTTAAGTTGAAATATTTAATAGAAAAAAGTGTATCATAAATGACGTAATGAACATAGAAGATAATGATAATATGATAATATGTTCACAATAATGGACACGTAGATTTTAAATGCCGTTCTCTTTGACAAAAGCGGAAATGAAAAATACTTAACTTCCCTTTGAGAAGACTGAGACAAAAATGTAGGTAATTAGAAGGGTAGCATTTTCATGAATATCTGAATTGTTTACAGCGTTCTCTTCGAACAGCAAGGAAATATGAGGCCATCAGAGTCTGCTCTTAAGTAATGGAAACGAAACTTAATAAATTATAAATGTTTCTCCTTAAGGGAAGATTAAACCCTATTACTCCAAAATCGTCTTTTCTAAACCTCCCACATGACCTATGAACTTTTGGGACATCTCATTCCACCAAGCGATAACTTGATTCATTTTTGAGGTAGAGACACCCAGTGGGAGGAATCCGTTGTCTCCGATGGTAGAGTGGTGATGAGGATAGCGGTAGCATGAGAGGACCTACAGCGTTTACCGTAGATTCCAAACCGTTGGGGCCTTAGTGATACTTTACATGAATCACGCCAATGTTAAATCTGATGAGTTCATGATTCATTGACCTTGAAAGTATTTAAGATATCAGAATTAAAAGTTTACATAACGTAGATGTATATCTTCTAAGTTGACTGATCTTTTATCCGATAATTTAGCTTATTCACAAGATACTATCATTTTCTTAATTATACCTTATTTTCATTAAAATTTATCAAGTTTTTTTAAATAACCATGATATTTAACCATGCCGTATGTATTATTAACACCAAAGTAGTTCAACAACAGCACTTAGTTCTTTTTATCACCCTAAAATTTAATTTAGTTATATTCAATAGTTTGAGAAATCGGATCATAAATATCAGAAAATAACATTTACAGAAAATAACATTCAGAGCAAAAATTAAGAAACAAATTTCACACATTTGAGAAGAAACAAAACACACTGCTTTAGCTCACACAAGCTGTCATACTAAAATGTAATACCAACTTTAGAGCAAAACGTGCCTTAAAATAGTGCTAAAATTTACCTCTCTTCTCCCAACTGTGTGAGCGTTATGATTTTTTTTGTGAAGTGGTACAGAATCCGTATAACAAAATGGCGGACGCAGTACGCGTTTTAAAAGTATACATACGCATTAGTATTGTGCTGGCGAGAATACAGTATATATCAAATTAAAGGGAACTGAAAATTATAGTACTGTAGAAAAAACTAAAATGTAATTTTTTGGCAACATTTGTTATTTAGTCAAAGTACATACAAAACATGTCGTTAATTGCGAATGTTACAAAAACGACGGCAAAATAATGGTTGATTGCTTTGAAATGTGCTCAGTTATTCATTATCACGATTTAGTAATATTTTTTCTCGCTTTTAATAACTTATGACAATACGACTGCTTTGATACCTGCGCATGTGTGAACTAGTGTTTACGCACTTCTATATTTTAAGTGTCTTCTGTATTTTACACTAACGGTAGTATTTCCATGGCAACAAACCGAAACATATTAATTTGTAATTAATAAATGTGGCAATTTTCGCAGTAAAACTCGCTATATTTGCTCTATATACTCATTCTTTAATCCTTGACCTATTATTCCTCTTGATCTATCACTGTAAGCTTCAGTAAATATTATACAAATAGCTATTTTCTCGGAGTGTCCCTTAAGATTGATTGTTTATATCCGTGACCCTACAACCTTTCAATCTTTTCAAGTGGGCTGCTCTTACCTAAAGAAATTAATTAAACAGGGTGAAACAGAACCCCACTGACAAAATTTCAGAGGTTTTTTCAGGGATACATTTTGAATATTTTCGTATAAAGGTCCCCGGTCTCCGGTCCCCGGTTCCCGGTCCCCGGTGACTCGTTACAAAGTATTTGCATTTCCATTGATTTCTTGCTCCAATTAGCTTTGTATCTGTATTGCACTGTTTGCAGTATTTTCAGTGCAAATATTGACGGTATGCGCTGCGTGTCTTTTTGTAAACAAATTGTTTCCATTCACTCACGCAAACACTAGTGCCCTCTTTAACTCGTTGCCCTTAAGATTGCATCCAGCTGCTCGAATCAGTCTAGGGTTTTGTTTTTCCGGCAGTGTTAGTTGTGCGTTAACAGTGATACATAGCAGTATGGATACGTTTACTGATAAATAGTTGGCCAACATGCACTTCGTGTATGGGTTCACTGAATGCAATGGAAGAGCGGCACAACGATACTATTCTGAGCTATTCCCGCACCGACGGCAACCACACAGTAGTTCTGCATCTTTAATAGGCGGCTACGGGAAACTGGATCCTTCCGTGTTAAAATGTAAGATACCGACCTGTGAGGTATACCAGAACACCCGATCTGGAAGAGAATGTGTTACATACGATTGGCAACAATCCTGTCCTTAGTAGTCGGCGCGTTGCACGAGCTCTGAAAACAAGCCAATCAACAGATTTGGAAGTCGTGCATGAACATCAAATCCACCTGTATCATCCACAGAAGGTGCAATCATTACAGCCAGCGGAATTCCCATGTGGAGTTTGCAGACTGATTCCTACAGCAATGTGCAGAAAACCATAATTTCCGGTTTTGGTGGTGTATACACGAGGCCAAATTTACAAGAGTGGGCGTGTTCAACAGTAGAAATACCACTGGTGTGTCGGTCCTATCAACAGCAGCTTGCTGTGAATGTATGGGTTGGTATTGTCAACAATTTTGTGATTGGACTTACGTGCTTCCTGATACTGAACGGAGTCGTGTACAAAACATTCCTTCAGCATGTCCTCTCACAGTTCCTAGATGTGCCCTGAGAATTCGTCAGCTTATGGGTTTCAACATGACGGGGCGCCGGCACACTTTGAAATCGATTTTTGGAAGCGCATTGATGTACAGTTTGGATAACCAATGACAGGACACCAATGAATTTCTTCTTTTGGGCGTATATGAAGAGCCTGGTTTACGAGACTCCGGTCGATACTCGCATGGTTGCTAAGATTATCGCAGCCGCAGTAGTAGTACGCCAAACTCCTGGAATGCTAGGGGGTGTATGACAGCCAATGATGCGTCGCTGTACAGTCTACCGTAATCATGCTGGTAGACATTTTGAACAATACCTGTAAGGGAACAGTTATCATTTTTTACATATTTTACTACGCACTGATAGATCAGATTAAACACACGATGATAAAATTGTACGGGTGTGTTGTATGTTTTGGTTATTGCATATTATACAGACTTCTTCACTGTTTTGAAGGTATTTTCAGAGAAACAAAAGGTGATTGGGGTAGTAAACCGAATTTATCATAATTTCATTATTGCAATGTAACCAGCAGCCGGAGACCATGGGTCCCTTACACCAAAATACTGAGAAGGTATCCCTGAACAACCTCTGTAAGTTTGTTGGTGGAGATCTGGTTCACAATGTATTTCTTTGATAACATTTCGATATTGTAACGACATATATTTTTTTATATTTTTGATAAACACGTTTTCTTCATTCGGTCAGAATAACTGCAGTATTCTGTTTTCTTGCATTAATTCTACTACAGCCCTGTGTACCAATTCTTAGCACTATTAGAATGCAGAGGCATTGAGAAACATAAATGCACGCACATTTTAAATATATGATCATTTATAAGTTCAAGTCTATAATGAACTGAAATGATTTCATATATAAGAAAAAAGGCTAAATAAGGCACAGTAACTAATTAACATACGAGGTGGCCCAACAGCGCCGTATTTCACCTAAGCAGATATTTCATGCGTTAAATTGCGGAATGCAACGGGACAATTCCAATTCCTAGTAAACGCAGGTCGGGGGAACTGGCGAAGTAGCGTCATCGACCTTCGTTCTAATACTCTTGCTTGAGTAGATCGCAATCATTGAGAGGTAGTTTCCAGGCTTGCAGTACAATGTACAGTCCGTAATGATGTACAAACACAGTATGTACAAACTGTAAAGGTCTTGGAATGTTTTCCACTCTAATTACAGAGAATTGACTTTAGAACGAGTAACGTCATTTTCTTTTAGAAATAATTAAAATGTCTTTACCTATCAGTATGAGTCAAAAGCTATTTTTTAATTTGTTTACGTTGTTATTGCCTAATCTTAAGAACTGTACATATTGTAGAGTTAAATCAAATCATTAAAGCGCCATAACGAAAACCATGCATCAGGATAACACTAAGTGTTTCACTGGCATTTGTTCGTGTTATATTCTAAAACCTTTCTCGCTCTGTTGACACCGATCTTGGGTATCGTAACGGACTGTGCACTCTAGTGCAAGCCGGGAACTACCTCTCAGTGAGCACGATATGCTCCTCGTCTGCACTAATAAGCAAGAGGAGTAGAAGAAAGGTCGATCACACTACTGCGTCAGTTCTTGGAATTGCCCCGTTAGGTTATGCAACCCTTTTTACCACGAAGGTATATCTACAGTGAAATACGGCGTTGTAGAACCATCTGGTGTAGTTATATTGTTTTGAAATAAATATGGACTTAATATTGATAGTTTGTCTGCGCTCCTAGTTCTTCACCTCAAAGCACTCGAGTGTTTCCTGGTAGTTTCTGGAATTATTACTCGCTTCCATAATAAATCCAATAAACAACTGCAAAATGCTCAGTTCTACTACTGCTTAGGTACCCGTCGTACAACAAGTCATTGTATTGTCCTCCGTAGTGTAGTGGTTGCCACTATGGTCTCTAGTTCCCGAGGTCGCGGGTTCAAACCAGCCGGAGAGTGATGGTTTCCTTTTGAAGGGAAGTAAAGCCGGTGGACCCGTGTCGTAGATTTACGGGACGTAAAAGAACCTCAAGCCTGATGAAGTCTGAGCAGAATTGTCGGTCTTTCATGCCCAATATAGAATGGGAAGCTAAGGACCACAGCAGTTAAAGGTCGTCCATAAATTAAAAAAACAGAAGTCATTGTAAGTTATGAGTTATTGCACTATAGCCAGATATAATAATTTTTTTAAATCCGTAGTTCAAGAACTTTCTTCTTCTTTCAGAGCGTTTTAACTAATGTATTGTCAGTTTCCAGAATACCCTTCCAAATACCCTTTAGCTTAGGACTTCCTGTTACCCACTTTCCTGAAGTCCGCTACTGGACCGCAATTAGAGCCAATTTTGAGAAAATACAAATTTTCTATTTAAGGGAGATGCTGAACTTAAATATCTAGTTTCGTCTTTGACGGATTTTCCGTACTTTTCTGAAAATGCATTTGTTCGTTAAGGTGCCTTAAAACATACATTGTACATATATGTAATACTTCCTCTAGTTAATGTAAATGGAGTCAAGTTGAACTTCAAAATATGAAACACTCTGCTTAATATCAGTTCATATTATAAGGGCATAGTAACAATACTCCTAAAGTTTGTTTTGACTTATTTGTTTAAAATTTTGTAATAATAAACTGCACACCTTTAGCTATAAAACCACGGTTGATATATTTCAGTAGTAGATGTTGCAAATTTATCACAGTATCTTGTCACGGGAGGCCGAGGTCGTTAATACATGGACTCGTGAACGGGTAGTGTGCGATTCAAATCCCGCCAGAACCGTCTCCATGACAGGTTTTTCAAAGTTTTCTCAGTCTTCATTACTGGTAAATGAATATATCGCCACCGTACACCGTCTGTGTTGCACATATGAAATAATAACGGACGTTATGCAATACAAAGAACATCTGATGTGTTACATTCACATATAATTTTCTACTCACTATCGTTTATTTTTACATCACTTTTGCAAATTATTCTTAGGAAAGCTAACAGATTAGCGTTAACAGAGATAAAGCTTTTTATAATCAGCTGCATTATTTAGTTTGTTATAGATACAGAGGGGTATAGAATAAACCGAATTGACAGATATGAAACCCGGGACGCTCTATGCCGGCCTTGAAATTTCATTCCTTTCCATGACCATGAGAAATAACTGAATAGCTATAGCACTTACAAATGATAAGTTCAAATCAATCATAACGGATATTTCGTAAATGGTTAACGCCACAAAAAGGTTATTTTAAGTACATTGTGTGTTTTAAAGATATTTGCATTTTTATGTAGTACGGTTTTGTATGTGTCTTAAAATGTAGTGGTGATGCAAAATTATACAAGTTCCTTCCGAATGCAAAGGGCTTCACGTGTGCTATTCTCAGAAAATTTAAGATATACATTTAATTGGCCATGTAAATATCTTAAACATACGAATATTTTAATCAAAATCCATTTTAAGAAACTCAAGAAGTTTCAAGTGTATTCTGTAAAAACTTTAAAATTTCTAAAATTTCCTTTATAGCATGTCAAAGTTCTCCTTTGAGTAATCTTAAAATTCATCTTTAAGACACACATATATTTTATTTATAAGAGTACAAGCACCTAAAAATAACTACAAAAATTCAGCGCTGTTCGAAGTAAAATAAAAAGAAGTTCTATTACTCTATATGCTAGTACTCCTAACTGGTAGGCAACCACATTCAGTTTGGAAATTATGGAAACAGAGCGTTAAATCCAACTTCTGCAGGTATTATCCAGCAGAGCTTACATCGTCAGCAGTTACAGTAAGAAAAAACTGTTCTAAAATTAAAAGTAAATCATTAGCATACATAAAAATAAAAGCGGCCTCAGGACGGAAAACTGATGTGCTCCATTATTTATGCACGGATTTGCTAATTTGTATACAATTTTCCTCTTTCTGCAGTATGAGGGAATGCAACATATGATGATTTAAATAACAATCAAGTAGTTTCAATACTACTCTGGACTGCGCACATCTTTTGTTCAGTAACACCTGAATTTACAGTTGTATGTTCGACTTAAATCGCAATATATTATTTTCTCCAGAGGAAAGAACTGAAATTATTTCCTTCTGCAATGTATATGTTCCAGAAGTAGTTTTTATAGAAGTGAATCCATATTGACCTGAATATAATAATTCCTTAGAGTTCTGTAATTAATCTCAAATTTCTTTGAAAAGTTATCACATATATCAACAAGCATATAATTTTAACATTGTTTATCATTTAAAAATATGTAATCTTTTAAGTTATTCGGGAAAGTGCAATTAATAAAAAAAGGAAAGAAAGAAATTAGATTGGTTAATGATTTAACAATAACATTTGCACATTGCAAATAAGACAATTTGTTTTACCACTCTGTAATATTCCGTATTTCCTTTTCATAAAATTCTAATATATACAAATATAAGTTGTAAATCGTAATTGAGATGTAAAGTTTTATATTGGAGCATTATTTTCATGGCAGAATATTACGATATAGCTTGTTAACATTAGAAATAATGCTGTTACTTTGAAGCTGTCATATAGTTTCGTGTTTCGGTACTTTGAAATTTATTTTTGCCGTATAAACTTATTTAGTTGGGTAGATCTTTCTGCTAGTTTCACAAATTAACCATTTGCGTACTTACTCTCGGCCTGTATATTTTAACAGTATTTAAATTCAGGAGTGTTTACGTAAACAATGCCAGTCTCCAACATTACTATCGTATGCCTTTAGGATATCGTTTACCCAAAATGTTTGACATAACAGGATAACAATACCCTGTAGAATATATTAAAATAATTTACAATCCTAGAGTAAAACTCTTATCACAAACAATTTATTCCCGTTTGGCTGAAAACAAATAATGATTTTAATTATTAAAGTTAGCATGTATTTCTTTAAAAATAAATCAATATGTCTTATTTTTTAGCAAAAAAAGCACTAAATAATTATATTTGGATTTCAATTTGGATTTGAATACTTCTATTTTAGAGCACTATCTTCAATATCTTTATCACAATAATATTCAGAAAGTTCATTGCACTTATATCAAGGTCACCATTATTCCATATTAGAAACATTTTCCCTCCCATTATAAAAGTTAATGAAATAAATTGATGTAAATGACTTTAGGTAGTTCTGTAGCGGAGAGATCTTTTGCATCACCTTACATCATGTTGCAGACACAGTCGATGTTTTAGTTTTCTGACATAATTAAAGAGGGAACCATCCGTTCTATACAATCATGAAATTGATATATAAGGCTAGTTTTGTTATTTACCTTCTATTCTAAGGACCTGTGGTACAATCACAAGATAACTTCAGGGTGTGTTAGATACACACCTGTAGTTTATCTTTGTGGAAGACAGGTGTGTTGTTCTCTGTGGCCCGTGAATATTTGTAAGATACAATAACATGTTGACAAAATACATTAACTTCGGTTTTATAACGTAGGTACTATACTGCTTACCTTTTTCTTTTCAGAGACATTTTGAACACTTGACTTATAAATCCGAACATTGTATTCTACTAGTATATGGGTGCCATAATGAGGCTTGCTTCTTAACTAAACGTATTTAAATGTTATACGAAATTGTAACAGGTCCCCTTCAGATCCTCACTATTTCACGAAAACAACAAAGTTTCAATGAAATACCTTTCAAAATAGTAACGCTGCTAGAAATGCGGGGTTTTTTACTCTCCCAACACCGGTTAAATTCTTTTGGTATTCCTTATTACTGCTTCATGCACTTGTAAAACAGGGTTTCTTTAGCTCATACTTTAAAAGCCAATACGACATATCTAGATCTCTGTTGTATGAATATTGTTTGCCACACTGGCCATTATACGACACTCAATCTTTCGATTAGCCTAGAGGATGTTCTTGCAGATTGTATGTTTAGGAAAGTGCAGGTTTCCCGTGTAAGTTTTGGATAAATATGCAAGCTGTTGGAAACACTTAAACCTTCCGTTTATTTTCTGACTGCTGTGCTAACTATAAATACCGGAGCTCTACGGTTCAGAAAAGATGTTGACCGCTATGTAGTACTTTATCCCTCGGTGAAATAATAATCTCTGTGATTGTTTGCTCTCGGCACAACCATATGTGGTTCTAAATACCCGCGTTAGTTTAGTTTTCCATCCTTCCATGCGGTGTCCGTCGTACCCGGTTTTGGTTTTTTTTCTTTTTTTTTTGGAACCGCTACTGACGCTGATCGGTTGGGTGCGAAAATTCCAGTTATGAGGAAATAATTGTTAGGAAATTTCTCGGGACCACTTCGACTTGACTTTGTTAGTGTTACACCTCTTTGGTTTTGACTTTCCATGTGGGTGATAGCCACAAAGGGCTCCAAGTGCCGGCTTGCGGGCTTTTACTGAGACCACTCAAAGTTCCATCATCACCATCATCATCCATGTGGGCATTCTAATATTTAGTAGACAATTAGCCATCCTGCTCAATACCGTATGATTTCTATAAGAATTTTCTGGGTTCAGTTTAGAGCTCCCCTCTCCAGGAGAAGGTTTTAAATGGACTATGTTAACAGCAAAGGGCATTCGTTCTCAGGAAGGGTAGATATGGTTAAATTGAGCTACATAGGAGTCGAACCGGTTTACGTATAATATTTGCTTAATAATTTAGAGTTAAATATACCAAGATATGTTTTCAAACTCCTTAATATTAAGCGTATTACCTTCATAAAATAGTGTGTCAACATACCAGAGACACTTTTAATTATTTACTCCAGGATTATCGAGATTATACGATTACTTAAGACAATTATAATCAAAGGGGACCTGGCGGTGCAAGTCATTCACTTGGTTTGCGCAGCACGAAGTCATAGTTTGGCTTTGTTTTGCATACAAAGTAGGTGAATCTTCATATCAGCTGTGTATAAGCTAAAGCTGTTATGTTAAATTCTGCTTCTTTGACAAGCCTTATAACAACAGCAATTTCCATCTTGGTGGTCCTATAATGTTATGATAATTCACCCAAAATGCTCCAATTAGTGGAGTATAATATTACATGGTTAACATAATTGAGGCAGTAGTTTCCATACCTGGTAAAGGAACAATGACGTCATGTGTTAGCCCAGTAGTGCATTCAGTTTATAACGTTTATTACACCCTGGTCTCCTGGGATTTAATCCTAATAGGCAATGGTTTAAGCATTCCTAGCTCCTAGAATTCATGAAGCTCGGTGAATGTGTCGCTAACCTATAAGCATTTGCACCTCTCTAGGCATATTACAAAGACTACATATTGCATTAAGTGCCTAGTGTTAACGTCCTGAACAGAGTTCTCACTCAGTTTTTAAGGAGAATATATACAGAAACGTTTTTAAGTATATGGCAGAGTAATTAATAAGAAAGGTAGAATCAGATGACTAAAAAAAATCAATGCCATAGCCGGGATTTGAACCACGGATCTCCCAGTCTCCGTCCGGTTGCTCTAACCACTGAGCTACCATGGCAACATGCCGACACGACATTAAATTCTTCAACTGATTCGCATTTTTCCCGGTAAACCACAAGGAGATCTCAAATTGTATTGAGATGTTATACCCCAATGGCGACTTACATTCATTGTAAGTACTTTAAGTCCCGGGCTTTATAGTTACAACTATTAGGTCACATAATGTAAGTCGCCATTGGGGTATGACATCTCAATACAATTTGAGATCTCCTTGTGGTTTACCGGGAAAAATGCGAACCAGTTGTAGAATTTAATGTCGTGTCGGCATGTTGCCATGGTAGCTCAGTGGCTAGAGCAACCGGACGGAGACCGGGAGATCCGTGGTTCAAATCCCGGGTATGGCATTGAATTTTTCAGTCATCTGATTCTACCTTTCCAACCCTGTCCAACACACGGCTTGTGTGAAAGAACAATTAATTCCATTAATTAATAAGAAGTTTATAAACTCTATGTAATGTAATGTATTTTGCTTTTGGAATAAGTCGTAAAATTGGTCTTTCCGAAGCCATAGACCGGAATTATTATTCTATATTCAGTCCATGAGGTGCTTACGAAGAACCCAAATTGATATATCGGGCTTACAAAATATATGTTATCACTTGCACGGAAATTATGCGTCTCGGTGAAGATAGGCTCCACAGATTCATATCCAACTAACTTCCGCGACTACTAAAAGCGAAGGTAACTGTCAGAAAGCTATGGCAGCGCTACCATTCACGCGCTTTCCAGCCTTTCAAAACCCTAGCAAGAAAACTACTTTGCGCGCACCATAAAGTGGTCGGAAAACACTATGCAGAATGCAAATCTAGATGGGAAACAACCCCGGCGGATAATTAGAGCCCTGAGAAAGGACAGAAACAGTACCAGCATCTCCTACAAGGCACTAGAGGGAGACTCGCATTTGAACCCCAAGACAAAGGCATGGTATTTGCAAATCATATGGAGTTTCAATTCGATTCTGGAACGGAGCCCCAGAATGAGGACTTCACTGACTTCATGGGGGCGACAGTGGACTATCTCTTTGGGTAGTCACACGTTCGCGTCACTAGGAGATTCATGTGCCTGAAGTCACCCTGAAAGACATTGCTTCCGAAATCCAGAAGCTTGGCCGTAATAAATACCCCGGACATCATGACGTCACTGATTACCTCCCCAGATGGGCCGCCATCCATTCGATGCGGATTTATAATACATACTTGCATCTCCGCCGCATTCCCACTTTTTGGATGGAGGCGAATCGAATGGAAACTTGAGGTAATTGGATACAAATAGAAGGTGATTAAGGTAAATACCTCGATGGCAATCGCATTCCATTCTTCATATTAATCATGGGTTAGCTACTATTTCCTCCAGCTTACAGTATTTTGCATTTGCTTCACGTATGCAAAGTCAATTTGAAGTAGGAGTTGTATTGTAGTTCAACTGTTGGGGAGCCGAACTTGAAGTAGTTGCAACCGCACGTATGCTACCCGGTAGCCTTCGCCCCAAAATTTAAAAATATTAACTTTGTAATTTCAGTGTTTCTATGTATTTATGTTTGCCTCGGCTGCGTCGGTATTATTGTTAGAGACATGGATTTCTTTGCAAGGTGTGATGCGGCTGAAGAATGTAGGCTTATATAGATTATAATTTGACTTCGCTCCTTTTATTAATGGTTCACACGATTTAAATAACACTTCACTCATATTAACTGTTTTTGCGGGAGTCCGAGCTGCGGCAAAATCGCCGCGTGAAAAAAGCATTTTACTATTTACAAACATCATATGCTATTATTAAATTTTAATTAATTTGGAAGTCACCATAATGTATAAGAATAACATGAAGCATTAACTGCTATTCATTTCTTTAAATTATGTCAACTAAGAGATCGGAAGTGCTATCTAAAATAAAGATGGTTACGAGAGAGAATCCAATCTTCAATCAACAAAATCACACTTAGAGCACGCTGAAGAACACGCTTAATTTCATCTTGACTTAAGTAGTTTTCCTTAGCTTCCAATAAATGTATCTCTTTCGACCGACGTTCTTAAAGAAATTCTTACCTCTTATATAGAAAAGATAGTCATAAATTAAGTATACTTTTGTGTACATTACATTTACCGGTGCGTTATCCTGTACTTAAAATGCGCACAAACCTTGGACCAAATAACGTAGTAGTAACCACACAAAGGATTTAGAAAATACTTTTTATTTTCTCTACCATGTACCCTGTAGGTATTGCATTCATCCAAAATTTGAATATCAGATTTACCAGGAAAAGTTTTGAGATCCTCTGTATCAAACGAAGCATTTTTAGAAAAAGGTCGGAATATTTTGTGCGTGTGTGTCTGTGAACAGCATAACTGAGGAACAAAATATTCAATAAATATCAGTTGCAACACCAAGATTTTCAAGAAAATTCTCCTACCCGGAACTACCTATTAGATGAAAGACTTTTCGAAATGTTCGATTTTTGCAAAAAAATAGCTTTAACAATTTTGATTAAAATACCGTATGTTTAAAGATATTTACGTTAAAAATAAAATTTATATCTTGAATTTTCTGGCATCTTAATTAGGAAGGAATTTTGTATCATATGTATAAATGGTAAATTTTAAGAGTTAGCCAATAAAAACCTCCTACATAAAAATGCAGATTTCCTTAAAACATGCATTTCAACTAAGCTTTTTGTAACATAAACCATTTGCCGAGACGTGCATTATTTAGGTTTTAACGTTACAATACTTTGAGATTTTTTAAGTGATGTAGAATGAAGGTGAATGTAATTTCAATGCCAGGTTAGAGTGTCCCGCTTTTAAACATGTGACTGTTGATTCGGTTTTCCCTATTCTCCTTGTATCCGAGCATTAAGCTTTTGTAAGAATACTTAGGACTAGTTATGTCAAACTGAACGATAATGGATAAAGAAATCACGAGAATGTAACACAAGATTTTTCACTTTAATATTGAATCATAATATTCTTACACGTTTATGCTATTAAAGTAAGTTCAAAAGAAATAGTTGGTTTTCTTTTAAACTACATATGCATGGATACTAAAACTCTTCTTTTCTCTACCATCAAGAAATTGAGAACAAAGGATTTTTTTTGTCCACGCTCTTTTCTAACACACGCTAATACTAACACAAATACATTATGAAATATGTTAAAGCTGACACTATAGCAAAACTTATTATACCTGATGGAAAAGTCATTATTTGAATCTGAGATAATTCTCGATGAGCATAATGAAAATTTTTATGAATACTGTTCTTTTCTTTCTTATGTTTGCAGAAACAATATTTTGAAATTAAAAGACGAAAGCATATCCTAATTTGCAGCGCGTGGGAAAATCACACTTGGCGTGTGAGGTCAGGTCAGACGCATAATACAATGTGCTCTCTATGTCCGATGTTGGCGCGAGTTTTTACTATATTATGCGAATCATATAACCTTTGCTAATGCATTTAATCCGTAAGACATGTAGTTCGTATACTTTCAGTGAAATGCAGCCAAAGCCGAAACGTACTATAAAACAATTAAAGTAACCAAACATTTCACGTTAACCTTTTATCCCTTTAATTTCAAACGCATTACGATAGAATATTATATAAAAAGCTTCATGATATTAAAATATTCACTTAAAACGTAGTAAGGGAAAATGGACAATTTTATTTAACAACTTGGGGAAATTCAATACACTGAAGAAAATAATTTTATTTAAACGAATCTAAGAATTAAGCGTGTTAGGTGTATTTAAATATTCAATAATATGAAATAAGAACCACCTAACATGTACGTAATGATCTTTATTCCCAAGATATGAACGGCATGTAGCGAGCAAGAGTCATATGTGTGTGATCAGTTATTTATATGCTGTTGGAACCCTGTAACCTCAGCATAAATTATGGTTTGTGAATAAAAAGGAACAAAAGGGCTAATTTCTGGCAAAATGAGGCACTTGAAAGATGAAGTGAACCTAAAATAAAAATGTGGATTATTTGCAGTATTGTTATATACTTAAATAGGTCTTGAATTATCATTTAGAATGTGAATCACAATACGAAGAAAATTGTGTAAACTTGTTCTATTAAAATGGACGTTTATGGATTAAAATTGTATTATAATCCTTCATTCATTTTTACCTTCTCTGGTGCCACTTGGTTATAGCAAATAGAGGCAGTAACCCACAAATGTAATACCGTAATTTCATAGTAAATATACATTTTGGCCCTCCCTGTATAAAGAAAAGTCCATTTTTAAAACAAAATGTCGAGCGGTGTGTGTGTGCGTGTGTGTGTGTGAGTGTGTGTATTTGAACAGCATAACTCAAAAACGAAAGGTTTGATGAATACCAAACTTGATGTTTAAGTTCATCTTCTGAGGATAGACAAGAAGATTTTGAGGAAAATCCTATCCCAACTACCGATTGCATGGGACTTTTTTAATTATTTTTAATTTTATCATAAATGACTTGATATTGATTAAATTATCACACGTTTAAGATGTAAGGTATATTGTACATTTTATCTTCTCTACTTTGAATTATGTTTGTAGAACTTGTAAATCGTAGGGGCTAGGTAAAGACCAAATTGCATTTTAAGTTAAACATGTAATGTATATCACATTTTTGTGGCAATAATAATTTCCGAGATATTGTTATTATTGATTTGAATTTTCAAGTACTTGAAACTTTTTCAACGCTAAATCGTTATTTCATCTTTTATTTCTCGGGGTCATACAAAGAGAAGGAAATTTCAAAGCCATCTAATGTTAACCGGCTTATAATATTAGATTATGATTAAACTGTTCGATATAAGGTGAAAACTATGTTGCGCTTGTTATTAAATAACTATAGGACTATAGAGAAGGTATAAAGGTTTGTATGCTGTGATCGCCTAAAATTAACTCGAACATTATCACTGATATTTATTGTTCCATCCCTAAGGATTACCGATAGTGCAATATTTTTATAATTTCGAAGACTGCAGGGGAAGTAAGACGTCGGACGTTCCTCCGATGTTTCACAACCTTTTGGAGAATATCAAGTGATTTTTTCATCCTTTATTAGGAATAGTTGGGTTGGTATAAAATTGCAATTATAAGGGGTAAACAGAAGGACACCTATAAATAGCTTCTAAATCACTGTATAATAATTTCATAAAAAGGGGTGAGATAGTAAAATTAATGAATTCTTCATTCGAGTTTAAATAACTAATCTGCATCGTTGGGCAGCCAGCTAATATAATGTGACCGCGCCCGCGAAGCTCCCTGCGGGTCACCGGTAAGCGCCTACCGTTCACCCTGTTGTATCTTTCTAGCGGCCGTCGCAATAATAGCCCATTATGTGTCGCTTCCCTGTTCCAGAAATTCAATTCGGCATGTTCTAGTAGCCTCCCTTTATAGAACACTCCGCTTTATATTTTAGGCCTATATAAGGGGCTGCTCTTGCCCGGGAGTTTGGTTGAGTGGAGATAGTTATGAAGTGACTAAGTTAAATGCAGTCAAGTAGTCGAAGAGTTTGCACAATAAAGGTGGGCAGTACCCGGTGCAGTTCAGTTGTGAGTTGTGACTCGTGACTCGGCTGTTCAGTAGCGATTCGATGGATCAGTTGTGTTCTGTTCTGATTGTGTGTCAAAAGTATCTCAAGTGTACATTCGTGCTACGCTAAGCACATGCTGCATAAAATGCTTTTAGCAGCAGCTGGTATTCTCATTTGTTACAATATTATATAAAAGCATATATTTACCACTCGATTCCAGCCATATTCCATTTATCCTAGTAGAAATAACAATGAAAACTATAATATTAATAATAATTCGCGTATAAGTAAACGAATTCTGCACACCTGCCATAAAACACTGCACAGATATGAATGTATTAAATACAACCAAACTAAATGCGATACAATTTATAGTACAGACATAGCAGTGTGCTCGTAAATACCAGGTCAGCATTTGATATGACATACGCAATTTTCTAGAGTTAAGATTTTGCAACTTTATCTTCAGTAAGAATAGGAATATTCAGGAGAAACTAGAGTCAACCGCGTTTCTCTGTAATAGGAAAATTGAACCATATGTTAATTTATGTCGAAATTCGACAAAATAATTTAATGTTGAGTGGAAGCGCATTTAATTTACGCAGTTTCGCAGATACGCTTGGGATAGCAGAGACAAACGCTTTTGTAATCGCTCAGAGTTGCGAGAATTTGCCGTTATTGTGTGCAGCAAACCTGGATACAGTTTCTCTAAAGAAACGTACCCCTCCCACAAGTCCCTCGCTCGCTTAAACAACTCGAGCGCTTGCTAAAACAATGTCTGCTCTCAACAAGGCGTGAGACTCATTAAAAATGAGTTGAGCGGATTGCACCTTCAAGTAAGGGCCAGAGTGAAATGAGGAAGGGAAGATGAAGAGATTATTCTTCCATCTCTCACAATAACGGCATGCAGTAATGCCTGCTTTGTTACTCAAAATATACTGCATGTTGTAGGTGACAAAATCTGTAATGTTGTCACTGATATACCGATAATACCTGTATTGTAGATGGTTAATGTCAATTTAAGGTGAGATAAAGATAAGATAGAGCCACATTAACTTAAAGTATTCAAGATATGTGACTGAAATTATTAAGGATGTAGAAGCATACCTTCTAAATTGACTGATTTACTTTTATCCAACAAGGTTCCTATTAAAGAAGAAATTGTTTTCTATATATGCTATCTTTATATTTAAGTTTATTAGCAGTTATTGTTTTAAATATGAACATGTTATTAACAGAAAATAGACCTATCTAGTATTTAGAGGTTGTTATCGTCATCCTAAAATTTAATTTAGATATCTTCATTTATATCAGAAAAAAGACGTTTACAGAAAAGGCTGTTAAAAGTAAAAACGAAGAAAACATATTTCGCGTGTATCTTTAAAGTAAAGAAATTATATGGCTTCAGCATTCAGAAACTACGGTATCTAACAGTAGTACCAATTTGTAGAGCTAAACGTCCCCTAAAATATGGTCTAAAATTTGCCTGTCTACTCCAATAGGGTTAACTTTTTTCTTTAAAGGGTGCAGAATTCACAGCATAAAATGAGTGCCATTTATAAAAATATATTTGAAATATAAGTATTGTGGTTAAAATGTTACGGAATATATCGTTTATTGTTTCGTTTTCGCACATTCTACCTTCAACAGACAGATCATCCAGATTTAGCAATACATGGGTCTGACGCTATCATACGTTTAAGTTCAGCTTTAGAAACGAATAAGCTCTTAAAACGATAACCATTATTTTAAGATATGACACAAGGAATAGGTGCTGAAAATTGTTCTATATATCTCAATCTATGCAATAGCTATGTAATTTGAATCAGGTATATAAAAAATAGACATAAAAGCGAGAGGAAATTTCAAATCCTCGTTAGGTATGGTTTGTCTTTTATCCTTTGCTATATACTTACGTATGATAAGCAGAACATCGCTAAAAATTCGATATTAGGATTTCGCCAAAATACATCTTTTAAGGTTCCCTGGATCCAAAAATATTTTTTAGAGAAAGCTACGACCTGTATGCATGTGTGCGTATGAGAGGCAGAGATAGAAAGCGGGAAATAGAGAGAACAGGGTATCTCAAAAATGAAAAGTCGGCTAAAAACCAGGTTGGCAATTTCAGTGTCTTTCAAGAATGACACATGCAGATTTTTAAGAAAATATTCCGCCGTCTAAAACCACCCTCCAAATGTAGGATTTTGATTAAGATAAAATAAATTTTAAGATTCTTTTCATGGGAATAAAAAAGTTTGCTTGAATTTTCTTCAAATAGCTCATGAAGTCCTCTTTAATCTAAATAAATTTAGTATTACTTTGCATAGCTCCTAATAAGTAACACAAATGCAGCTCCAATTAAAATATATAATTATTTAAAATGCTGTTTTATGACATTTGAGAAATATTCCCTTCTATTAGTTTGAATTTTCTGTTAATTGTATTTTTTTAAAAAGCACTAAGTCGCTATTGGTCTTTGCTTTCTCTACCACGTACCTCGTGGTAGAGAAAGCATGAATTTTCTGCAAATAGATCTTTTAAGTTCTCTTCATTCCAAAGAATTTTGTATAAATGGTAAACCATAAGAGGCAGACGAAATATTAAGACACAAAAGTTTAGATCTCATTAGAGCACAGAATTTATGCTAAATACACTTCTTTGTGGTGTTATCATTTCCAGATTTCTTTTATCTTGGTTTGAATTTTTAAACACGTGTAGGTACATTTTTAAGTGATAAGGCCCTTTTGTTTGTTTGTTTTATTCTGGAGGCCATGCAAGGAATTTCAATGACATATCGGCCTGTTGTTTAAAATATTTGCTTTAGCCTTGTAATACCTACAATGAAATGTACAAGTGTGTAATCAAATTTTATCTCTATTAACAAGTAGATAGAAGAATGGGCGTTCGTAAGAATGTTTTGTAGCGAGAAGTGAAATTCATATGAATGTAATGAATAAGCTTTTTGAAGTGCTTCATACTATTTTTTCTCGCGATATCATTGGGGTATGGATTTTCTAGACGACTATATAGCTACCCGCTTTAAAATATTTGATTATCTCTTCGGTCTTCTGTATCCCCTTTACACCTACAACGAAATGCGTAGTGAAGCAGTTCTTGGAATCGTATATCTCAATGAATATGAACTTGATGGAAAAATAAAGTTTTTAATTAAAGTAAAATTGACTTACTCGATTTACTTAAAGTGGGTAGCAAAATACGCTTTTGAGAGTTTTTAAAAGCTACACTACATGATCAAAAGAATCCGGACACCCCCACAAACATACGTTTTTCATCTTAGGCGCATTGTGCTGGCAACTACTACCTGGTACTCATTATCCGCGACCTCAGTAGTCATTAGACATCGTGAAACAGCAGAATGGGACGCTCCGTGGAACTCACGGACTTCGAACGTGGTCAGGTGATTGGGTGTCATTTGTGTCAGAAGTCTGTACGCGAGATTTTCACACTCCTATACATCCTTAGGTCCACTGTTTCTGATGTGATAGTTAAGCGGAAACGAGAAGGGACATGTACAGCACAAAAGCACTGACACAGACCGCCGACATTTGAAGAGGGTCGTAAAGAGTAATAGACAGACATCTATCCAGACCATCACACAGAAATTTCAAACTCTATCAGCATCCACTCCAAGTAATATGACAAGCATGAGGCGAGAAACTTTGGATTTCATGGCCGCTGTCATCAAGACTAAGGGTGGGCCAAAACCATATTGACTTCCAGCATTACCGATGGAGGACGCCACGAACTTGTACGTCATTTTCAGCCAGGTGTCCGGATACTTTTGATCACGTAGAATAAACATAGCGGTAAAAAATCATGTGAATGTAACAACAGATTCTTATTACCCGTTTCAGTTCTTTTATTCAGGACATACAAAAAGATGTGTGAAATCTTGACTTTTACTTCCTCATGTTTTTATTCATTTCTCATAGAGCTTTGCATGGCATTTTTTGTACCTCTTACAGCATTCTGTACATTTGATTAGAGCAACAATAGTTTTGACCATACAACGGCGTAGTTATTTCAACATAGTTAAATACGATCAATAATTTTGTGACTTTGCAATGCGACGTCCACAGAATTTCAGGTTACGCAGTACTAAGCTGCTTCAACTATAATTCTTAGTTCCACACATATGTCCTTATGATGAATTAGTAAATATAACAATAAATAAAAATAAATAAAATACGTTTTGAACTCCCCGCCCCTCACACAATTGCTGTAGACACGGAACTGTGTACAACAAGTGCCCACCATAGGGTGCGCGTTTGAACTACGCTTAGAAGAGCTTCAATCAAGATCTTGCCAAAATACTCGGGAAATTGTAGTCTCACAGAAGTAAAACTGCTTGAAAATATAACATGAGTAAAATTGAGATCTATTACAGGATGTAAGCATTTGTATGAAAGAGAATTAAAACAGTAATTCTATCTAGTAGAATTTAAATGAAATCGATCTCAATTTGAATAGCAGAAGTTTTATGGACGTAGTGTCCAAAGTGGACAAGTGTGGACACAGATAACCGAAGAAAACCCAGAATAGGTGGTTTATAAAATTACATTTAGCCGTGAGCATATTGCTCCTACAAGAAACTGCACAGAGTAAAACAAGAATAGAAGTTTGTTCTCCATGATAGCGAAGTCTCTATCTAAGTGTTGGAACGAGGCAATTAGGTAACCAACAAATAACTTCGGTATCGCTGCCCAATTTGGGTACAATGGGCCGTGCAAAAATGTTAGAATATTATATGATGAAGGCCAAATTATGATTAACAACATGGAATAGCGTTTTGTATGCAAGAGCAAGCATGAATGTCAATGCAATTTAAGGCCCTCGGTAACACATAAATTCAACGTTCACGATTAACGTTGTATAAAACGTTATATAAACGTTATATAAATCACCTGTTTGATACAACATATTCAGATGAAGGCATCACGATCGTGCTTGTCTGGAGTACCCACACGAGTGAACTGCCTAGAGCTCACCTGATCACTCGAGCATCACCAACAGAAGTAACTTCAATCGGAGACGGCGGAAAATTAATCAGTGTCGTGCGTATGGCATAAGGTATAAATGGGAAACGCTGTATCTCAGCTGAAAGTTTCCCTCCAAATATATCTCGAAGTTCTGTTATCGCATGTATTTTTAAGGCAAGTATTTGTATCTGTAGCATAGATTTACCTAACAATACAAACATGATATACATTTAGGATAATTAATCCAAGCATTTTATTCAGGTCTATTTTAATAATCACAATGGTAGAGCACTATGAAAGATGTAGGAAAACGGCTTCATTTAATTCTCAACATAACATCCCTTTCCGTTATGATTTTCCCTCAGATCCTAAACCGTAGTTGACAGCAAGCCATTCTTCTCTAATACCTTTTTAAATTTTTACCGGGCGTTTTCCTAGACACACATGGGGAGCGAGGGGGGTACCGACTGCGCGCAAAAGGGTCAACTTTTTCCCCAACTGCGCGCGATCAACTGAATTGTAAACAGGTGAACTGCGCTCCAGCCATTGCAGGGTAAACAAATCAACTGCGCGCGTTTGGGTATACCACAAATACGACAAATGCTTGCGAGTCTTTCTCATGTAAGTAACAAGAGTGGCACCACTAGTAAATAATGTTAGTCACTTGTTTCGAGAATAGTTGTGTCTGTAGGTTATAGGGACGGTCTGTTAACTATTGTCGAATTTTCCAAGTGTATATAATGGCGTGCTGTGTATAAAACTACGTACTCATCCTGTATGTTTCTACAGAGGAATGGATTCTAACACTTCTCTGCAAGTTATGAAAAGTCATTAGGGGACAAAGTTTGACTACTATATATAGATATAAATTTCGCAGAGATAGGGAAACACAGCGAGGAGAATCTCGGTTAAAACATGTAAGTCCCATGTTTATTTAAGTGATATTACTACTCACATTTTATTTAGTAATGAGGTAAGTCATAATTACGTGACCGTTCATAGTTTGGATAGGCAAGTTATCCCCAATAGTGTAAAGCCAAAAGTTGTTACTGAATTGACTGAAAGATCATTGAAGGTGACTCATAAAGAGTTTTCTGTCAAAGAGTTGACATTTCAAGCTGACGTGAATTGTATTAGGAAGGACAATTTTGCCGCCATTACCAAAAACTTTAGACGAGTTTACAAAGCCTTTGCATAAAATCCCAATTTTAAGTATGAAGAACGAAAATTTGCTTCTGATTAACGATAGTAACTTAAACATCGCTTGTTTTGCGACTGAAAGTAATCTACGACTGCTATATGAGAGTAATAAAATCTTTTTAGATGGTATTTTTCGATTACTGTTGTAATTCTTTTTACCATTCATGTATGCCATAAGGGTCATTATATTCCATTAGTTCTTTTGCTTATTGCCAAACAGAACACCAGTCACTTAGGAGAAGGTGACTGAAATCGTAAATTCCTGTGATAATATTACTATTAATATTAAGTTTCAAAATTCAGCAGTTGTGGTTGATTTTAAGTAGCCACACATAAAGGTTTGTCAGGTATGGCCGTCGTTATTTATACTAGACTGCAGATTTCATTTCGCACAGGCTTTGTGCAGAAAAATTCAAAGTTTCGGGCTATCTTCTGAATATAAGCAAAACATACTGCTATCGGTAAATGGTTGCTCTCTTCCGAGGAAGTAGGAATATTTGTAGAAGATTTAACGGTCATAAAACCCAACAAACCGAATGTTACAAGTTTTGCAGATTATTTAACAACTACTTTATTAGTTTCCTCCAGAAAGTTGGGCTTCTGAGACTGTCATGTGAGACAGAACAACCAATGCTTGTGAGGCATTCCACAGGAGTTTCGGACATTACTTTAACAGTGCACATCCACATGTATATAACTTTGTTGATGCTATCATTCAAACTCAGACAAGAACTTACATAAAAATGAATGAACAAGTACTCACAAATCTAAATCTGCTTGCGAAAAGGTAGGCGGTACTTAGAAAAATTAATTTTAAAATACAGACAAGGAATTATCTCACGATTACAATTCCTAAAGAGTGTTGGTTATTATTATAAGAAAGTGCATATTTTAACTTCTTGACAAATGCCTTTCGACATGCATATGACACTGCATTTTTAACCATACCTATGAATAGCAAATAGGCCAGCATTCATAGAGTGTCCTAAGGCTCCAAAAAATGGGAGGGAAATGCAAAAATGACCGCCGCGCGCAGTTGACCTATACTCAAAACTGACCTTCGCGCGCAATCGGAGTCGCGCGTGGGGAGTAATGGTTTCTTTTCCATTTTAGCATATATATTTCGTACTCTCATGAGGTGTAAAAAACATCTTCATTTGATATGTTTCCAAAACAAATTTGCCACAAATTAGAACGCTTCTCGATATAAGGCTTAAGAAATTGCTAAATCCTTGCAGTTTTCCGAGCACGAATACTAGCGATTTTATAGCTAAGTTTTCCTCTGTGATCGTATAACGCACCGATCAAGCATTCCATTTTCTGGTAGAGCTTCCAGCCCTCAAACTGGTTCATGGTGAAACAAGAACTTGTTCGAGCCATTAAACGAAAGCGCTTGAGAGACATTGAAATGTTGCTAACATAGAATATAATCGCTTCACAGCTTTGCTGAAGCTTCTTATATCATCTAATCAAGAATTCAGTCATAACAAATAAAGCTTTTCTATGACTGGTCTATACATGACCTTCTTGACTATAACCGGGATCTGATAGTTCCTTTAATTCAATTTTTAACGGAACAATTAATACCAATGAAAGAAAAACGAACTGAACTCGTACCTTAAATATGCTCCATACTTATTGAAAATAATAAAGGTAAAATTCCGAATTTATAGCTCAGCAGATAAAGGATTTTTAAAGGATTAAAACGACAGTCCGCGTCTAAAAGGCAAGAAACCTGCAGCCTACACTGCTGTCAGGGTGGCTAAAATGAGGTGTAAATGCCTTTTTAATGCTTGAGTAAATGTTAACCAACCCAAAATAATCTCTGACTGAGCAGAAAACTTCGTGTTACACCAGCTGAGGATTTAGTGCGATAAACGCAGTGTTCTTTTGACTAATAGCTCAAAACATTACAGTTTACACCTATTATGTAAATTTAACAACATATATTATAATTAATTCTTAAAACATTGCAATTACTCACTACAGATAACTGAATTCAAGCCGCAGTCACCGCATTTCCTTTTATTCTGCCGTATTTCAAATAATTTCGCCTCCATTCGGCAATGAATGATGAAATGACAGCATAGCATGGCATATTCCACCAAGGATCCTAATTGCCATTTGGATTTTATTTTTCTAAATAATTTACATATTCGAGGATCCTGATTTATCTAGATTACACACTGTTTCCATGTCAGTAAATCGCTTTAACTCGTTTAAGCAGACCATGCAAATAAGGGTCTCCAGGATCGATTTTTAAAATTATTGAATATGTTCAGTACTTTTTCAGCATAATCAGCATAAGCGCTTAGAATTTATTGTTATAGATGGAGTTTCTCATCATTGTGAACCTGACTTTGTACTTTTAGGATAAATTTACCAGCTTTGTTGCTAACATTTGTTCGGAAGAGGCGATCAATGCAGAGCTTAAGCTGTCAGCATATAGGAACACACTTTAACCTACAGATAGGAGGGTAGAATGACGTTACTGTCGCCTTGACCCCGGAGGGGTCAGCGTGTAATTAGCTTTGATCCCAGTACATGTTCCAATAATCCTAAGGGGCTGTGTAGGAGAAAATATCCCAACAATCCGCCAATCGACTTTTTGAAACACCAGAGTTAATAAACTAGGTTTTTGTAAAAATTGGTGCAATCTCTAAACATATTAATGAAGTCCAGAAAAGGGTCGTGCATTTATATTATGAATCAGATAAACTGAATAAAAATTGTCTCAACAACGCTGCGTTATTCTGTTACCATTGTTTCAAAATTATTCTCTTGCACTGTTTATTTTTCTGATTAGGTTACTGATAGGTTAAAAAGGTTTCTGTCTACTTTGTTACTGCTTAGCATTTATAACTTTTTACAATTCCTTGAATTACTATGAAAGGTTTTTAATTACGTGGATGTTATTTTTATGTGGGACGAATCGACGCATACTTTTAATTATGTCAGTGGAGTTTTGCTGTTTGCGAGTGATGGGATTTCTTATTATTCTCAATATGCAATAGTCACAAAATAGATAAAATTTGTGTAATAAAAGGTTAAAGTAAATTTGCGCTCAATTATGCACGTAATTTAATATTGACGATACGTTACAGTTGTTTCTTAATTGACTTATATTATGACTTGTTATGCCACTACGGAATTATCGCACAATGTTGTTTTTATGTGGTTTACATTACTATTGCATTTAGCGATATGAATATTTACTTCGAGGTCATAAGGTTGTGTTTGAAACATTATTTTATTTACGGAATATTTCAATAACAAAAGCCATGTAAAAATAATTAATACGTTCCAGCCCTCGTAGCCGTGGTCACTGGAGCGTATAGTTTCGGCGCTCCGTCAAGCTGAAGGTTGCGGGTTTGAGTCCCGTCATGGGCATGGGTGTTTGTCTGTGTGTATGTGTAATTGCAGTAATAAGCAGTAAAGTAAACAGAAAAACACGGTAGTCATAAACTGGGTAAATAAGGAACTATAAAAAATGATTACAAAAAATGTTTAAAAAAACGTAATTGCTTGACCTACGCTCCGCTGTTTCTAACCGGCTATGTTCCCCCCTTCACTTCCCACCACTATGTGTAATCCGCTGACATGAATTCTGTGCTTGATATTCCGTATTTCTTTGTTATGGATTGTAATTGCTGTTACAGGTAATACCAAAAGGTCTGTATACCTTAACACGCAGAATCTTTAGGTATGATTCCTATGTGACAACAAATTCTTGTAGAGCAGGGAGATAGCAATTAACAAACAGATTCCCTGGTGTTCTTCATGGAGAAACAGTTAGTAATCTTGCGAAGAGATTTATGAAAACGGGATCTATTCAGATAAGAAACCTCAAATCAATCGCCAAAGTCTTTCACAGGAAAATTCAATGATATCAGAAAAGTTAAGAAGGAGCTCCAAAGTAAGCTCTAAGAAAGCTTGTATATGAATCAGGAATTTTAAAAACCTCGGCTTGGAATGCCACTAAACCTTTTAAAATTAAAACGTTATAAGTTTAGTTCAGGAATTGCAATCACCCGATGATGTGACAAATTAATTCCTGTAATAGTGTATTGGATAATATTAACACGGTTTAACATTTTATGGACGAAGCAAGGTTTTAATTACATGTTCCAGAGGAATTAATGAATATTAATGCAAGTTTTCTTAAAAGTATGAGATGTACATGGCGGCACAGTTACATAATTTCCAACATCTTCTATGACAAAGATATGTGGTTATTGTAGCTATAATTTGCAGGAGGAATCCATGCACTTGAATTTTATGGGCTCTAAATATTTGACTCCGCCGACAAACAGCGTGAATCATTATGAATAATTCCGAATTTTGGATTAGGTAAGCAAACTGTCATTGACAGCCAAACGTAGTAGAACAGAATAATTATGTGAACTCACTCCCGTGAAATCGCTTTCTTACAACATCTATGCTACGCTTCACGAAAGATTACACCTGTAAGTAATTGCTACAATAATATCGCAATAATAATAGGAAACCATGTATTATATATATTACCTTATTATCATCCTTTTAAATACATTTAAAGGACATGTCCAGTTACAAATATTAAATAATTTAACAAGTACAGCCTATAATTTTGCATTACTTCTTTTACATTGCATGTACATTAAGTTTACCTTAAATATCATTTTCACTTTACGTTGCTTTACCATGTCTAAATTAATCTATACTATAAAATTCATTTATATTAAGTATTTCTTTATTGTTTTCATCATTACATTTGGCTGGTTTATGTTCTTTATTTCTCTAGGTAATTTATTGAATAATTCTCGTCCTCTAACTTCTATGGCACGACTATTTAGAGTTCCTCTTAATGTTATTCTATAAAATTGTCATTTTGTCTTAAATTATGGATATGTACACTGGAATTTTTTTGCATATTTATATTTATCACAGTTTTTATGCATATATATATGGCACTGTTAATAAGTTTTGATTCTTAAACACCCCCTGCAAGTATGTGTGTTTTCCATTTTGCTTATTATTCTAATGTTTTTTTTTGCAGTTTAAAGATTTATCCATTTCTCTTGCTGTAATATTTCCCCATAACGTAATTCCGTATCTTACATGCAAATATATAAAAACATAACAGACCTGTTTCATTGTTTTATTGCCCATTATTTTAGTTAATTGTCTCATTGTATAAATGCCCTTATTTATGTTTTTCTAATTTATGCTACATAAGATTGCCAATTTAATTGTTTATCCAAGAAAATGAGTGCAATTTATTTATGATACGTTTTCCCCATCTATACTTAGTTAATACTTACTACTCGGGTTAAGTTTTGTTAATTCAAAGTTAATACATGCTGTCTTTTGTGTATTTATTATCATATCTAAATTAGCATAATATTGTTTTATAATTTTTAACATTGAATTTGCTCTAATTTCAACCTCATTTGCTGTTTGAACCTTTAATTATGACAGTCATGTCGTCTGCATATCCAATTGCGATGCCTACATTTTCTTATATGACCTCAAAAATTTGATTTATATATATATATATATATATATATATATATAAGAAATAAAAATGGCCCCAATTTTGAACCTTGCGGGACCCCTTGTTTTATTATTTTGAAATCTGACTTTATCTTTTTATGACATCATTTGTATTTAGATGATTTACTTTGACACATTGTGCTCGATTTTCCAGATCTTTTGATATCCAATCCGGCGCTAAACTTCGAATACTACATGTTTCTAATTTATTTAGTCATATTTTTATATTCATACATTCAAAGGCCTTTGATAAATCTATGAAGATTAGCCACCACTGATTCATGGTCATTTATTGCATTTATAATTATATTATTTGCCTTTTCAATCACATTTATCGTTGACTTGTGCTTTTGAAATCCATGTTGCCATTTTGATACCTACATCTAGTTTTATAAGAAAACTTTGCAAATATATTATATATAAAGTTTCCATTACTATTGATATCGCAGAACATAGAGTAATTGGCCTATAATTTTCTATGTCTTTTTTACTCCCCTTATGTTTAAATATTGGCCTATTACCTTTTTTAGCATATCTGGAAAAATGCCTTACGTTGACAATGTATTTATAAATAAAACCTTAAATTTAGCTTAATATGTTAAGGGGATATTGTCGCGTACCTCACATTTTGTAATTAATTATTTAACTTCAGTGGTGGGCAACTCGCTGCGAGAGGGATCGTTATTCAAACAAAGGAAACTTTAATTTAAGAGGCACCGACAAAGGGACGCAGCTAAAGTTAAATTCACAAATATTCTTACACTAACATAATTCCTGGCTGAAGGGAGAGGCAAGGATTCTATACTACCATAATTAAAACGTCAAGGAAATGAACAACTAGAAGATTTATTATATGTGCTTACCCCATGTGTCTGCCGGGGCGAGGGCGCCATATCGTTGGGCAGCTATCCGTCTAGCTCACGCGAAGACTCGTCACAGACTGACTTGAAAAAACTCGTTAAGCTTGGCGTCCTAACGCCATATCCCCTCCAATGAGACTGTTTCCCCTCAAACGCCCCTCCTCGGATAAACTGCCAACCTTCAACTTGGGTAACCAGAGGACGCAGCTATTACTATAATCTGTGCACATGCCACAATATGTGAAACCGAATTGATATTCGGATACTTCAAGTGGGTCGCTATATACTGACCTTTAAATTCCATAATCTTTCCATGATATCGCTAGGAACAACTGAAGAGTGACAGAACCTTAAAATGGCTGTTGAAAAAATTCCAACCAATAATAGAGATCTAGAAACTGGTTGATACAACTAAAAAGTTGTTTTAAAATAGTGTGTTTTGAGGCAGTTTTATATACCAAATAATGACCTATCAATTAATTAAGAAGAATCTAAATACTCTGTATTCCTGGTGTAATCAATTCGTATTGATATGTCTTATTATTTTACTATATATTGACATACTTTCTTGTTCGAGGCACAAAAACATTTTCCTGGATACAAATTATACTACGAGAGCTCGTCTCACAAAGGCGAGGGAAACATTCGAAAAATTACAAAGACATTTTGTAAACTGTACGCGCTAGAAAGGCACAAGTGAATGATGCTGAAGAACACCCGATAAATTAAGCCGAGAATTGAGCATTGTCCTAAATCATGTAACTTTGGAGCAGCCAGTAGGAAGGATTTCTTGAACTTGAAAAATCGCGCTACTAGGCAACCAATAAGAAAACTGAAAGTAAATTTCAAACCGCCAGACTCTAAGACTATATAAGGTAAGATCCGGGAAGCAAATTCAGTCTTCTGTTGAACTCACTTGCGGGCATAGCCTATGACACTCGGAAAAACATTCCGCGCCAATTTTCAGTATAAAATATAACACAAGGTAATATTGTTTGCGCGACGCTAACAAGTTTAAAGTTAAAGTATTAATGTGAACACATCTGCCGCTAGAAACTTCGGCCGTCAGAAAAACAATTCCGCGCTAAGTATTAAGTGCGCAATAAGAAACAATTAAATGTTGTGCGCGCAAATTAAACAAACTTGAAGCAAGCAAGTGAACAGCCTTCAGTGAACAGTTAAGTCGACGCAGTATTGTGTGCGTGAAGTAATATCTGAATGTTCAATACAGTGGAAATGCATTAATCATCACTACACTAACCTTTAAAGTGTTATTGTTATTAATCTCAACATTTACATTTCAAACTTAGCTAAAGGAAATACTACAAATTCAAGCTTAACCAGGGTCTTCATTTTTAGTAAGCCTTAAGAGGCACGCCCTTTAGGCATCGACATCCAATCTTCCTTCGGAAGGGCATTAAAACTGGCTTCCCGTGTCATGGATTTACGGCACGAAAAATATGCTCAAGCCTGATGAAGAGGCCTCTGATGAAACATCCTGGTCTATTGTCCAATATAGAATGGGACGCTAAGGACTATAGTACCTAAAGAGCGTCCATAAATAAAACTAAAAAAAAATCATCAGCCGAGATCCCCAGAACTTCAAATGCAGCAATTAAAATATTCGTCCTCGTAATTAGCCGAACAACCAGTATTACCTCACTTCGAGCTGACCAAGCAAGTAACGGCTCACTCGTTTGAACCGAGTGAATATGTTGTCTGTTTATCCTTCACCCCTAATGCTGCATAATTAATAAGAATTAAATCACAACCGACGAAAAGCATAACGACGCAGTTTTAAAAAGTTATACATTTTATGTGCAGTATTTATTTTTCTATCGCTTATGGTTTACCCTATGTGCAAAATTATACAACATTCCATCTGAATGAAGAATGCGTTACAGCCTATTCCCAGAGAATTTCATGTGTACATTTTATATTTTACGTCAATATCGTAAATGTGTGATATTAATAAAATCCTAGAGCTGTTTTTTAATCAAATTTATCTAATATTTCTCCATGCGAAGGTTAGTTTGGGTTTGGGGAATTTTCTTGAAAACGTTCGTGTCGCATCTTTGAAGATGATTAATAATTATAATAATAATAATAATAATAATAATAATAATAATAATACTGTAGCGCTACAGAGCATGAAGGGCCTACACCTTCCACCCGACAATCGATCTCACACCCATGTAGTCGCAGCTCACGGCACAGGTGGGCTATTCAACTGATACGGAGAAGTAATATGGTCAGTATCACGTATCCCCAAGCCAGAATGTTCCTCCGACCCCGGGGTCGCTGCCTATCGCAGCTCATCACTTTCATCACGATGCTGAGTGGGTAGTGGTCCTATGCCCCTCATGGGTGGATTCGAGTCCTTGCCCCGGCGCAGGAAATCTTTGAAAGATATTGAACTTAAACTTCAAAGTTGGTATTTATCGGGCTTTACGTTTTTGAGTTAGGCTTCTCAGACACACTCTCGGAACTTCTAAAAATGTGATGAGTTGCACTCACATGCTTCTCTACTCACTCTTCTACAAACCATTTTTATAAAACGTATTCTTCTATGTACTTCATTTTTACTTCCTATACTACGTATAGTAAGTAGGAAAAGTATTGCATTTCACCCAAAAATTCAATACCGAGATTTCACCGCAAATACATGGTTTGAGGCCCCCTGAATCCAAAAAAAGCATTTTTAGAAAAAGGTCCGTGTGTGTGTGTGTGTGTGTAAATCAAAAACGAAAAGTCGGACAAATACCAAACTTGGTATTAAGGTTCAGTATCTTTCAAAAATGCGGCATGAATATTTTCAAGAAAATCCCCCAACACGGGGCCCAATAATTTGGAGCCATTAAATGTAGTAAGTACCACTACCTGCTAGCTCGAACATGAGCTTTATTCAGAACACCAAAAATACATTGCCAGATTGTAATTATTTACGTATAATTTAAATTTTAGGATTAGGTAAGCAAACTGTCACTGACAGACAATGACAATGAGCAGAATAATTATGTGAACCCTTTCTTATGAACTCGCTTTCTTTAGCCTTTATGCTATGCTTCACGGAAGAGTACACCTGGACGTAATTACTACCAGGATAAGGCTACAAAAGACTACTACTAAAACAAGTAATTATATTTTTAGCCTTAAATTTAGCTCCTTTGACATTTCTTTCAAATGGCTAATGTTTAATGACATGCTTTATGTTTATGATATGAAACATAAAAATGTAACTAAGCCATGTGAAAGGTATCCATTTGTGGCAATATTTCCATACAAGTATGTTATTATATACTTACACTATCTGATCAAAAGCATTCGGTCACCCCCACAAACATACGTTTTTCATCTTAGGTGTTTTGTGCTGCCACCTACTGCCTGGTACTCATTATCCGCGACCTCAGTAGTCACTAGACATCGTGAAACCGCAGAATGGGACGCTCCGTGTAACTCACACGGACTTCGAATGTGGTCAGGTGATTGGGTGTCACTTGTGTCACCAGTCTGTACGCGAGATTTCCACACTCCTAAACATCCCTAGGTCCACTGTTTCTGATGTGATAGTGAAGTGAAAACGTGAAGGGACATGTACAGTACAAAAGCGTACAGGCTGACCTCGTCTGTTGACTGACTGAGATCGCGACATTTGAAGATGGTCGTAAAGAGTAATAGACATCTATCCAGACCACCACACAGGAATCCCAAACTGTATCAGGATCCACCCCAAGTACTATGACAGTTAGGTGTGAGGTGAGAAACCTTGGGTTGCTTGGTCGGGCGGCTGCTCATAAGCCATACATCACACAGGAAAATGTCAAACGACACCTCGCTTGGTGTAAGGAGCGTTAACATTACACGATTGAACAGTGGCAAAACGTTGTGCGGAGCGACGAATCACGGTACACAATCTGACGATCCGATGAAGGGTGTGGGTATGGCGAATGCCCGGTGAACGTCATCTGCCAGCGTGTGTAGTGCCAACAGTGAAATTCGGAGGTGGTGGTGTTATGGTGTGGTCGTGTTTTTCCTGGAGGAGGCTTGCACCCCTTGTTTTTTGTGTGGCACGATCACAGCGCAGACATACATTGACATTTTAAGCACCTTTTTGCTTCCCACTGTTGAAGCAATTCAGGGATGGCGATTGCATCTTTAAACACGATCGAGCACCTGTACATACTGCACGGACTGTTACACGACAATAACATCCCTGTAATGGACTGGCCTGCTCAGAGTCCTGACTTGAATCCTATAGAACACCTTCGGGATGTTTTGGAACGCCAACTTCGTGCCAGGCCTCAACGACCTACATCGATAGCTCTCCTCAGTTCCGCACTCCGTGAAGAATGGGCTCCATACCCCAAGAATACTTCAAGCACCTGAAGTATGCCTGCGAGAGTGAACGCTGTCTACAAGGCTAAGGGTGGACCAACACCGTATTGAGTTCCAGCATTACCGATAGAGGGTGCCACGAACTTGTACGTCATTTTCAGCCAGGTGTACGGATACTTATGATCACGTAGTGTATATTCCAAGTACAGTACGAGTGCTTATACACTTTAAATTATAAACTTCTGTATTTAATTATACAGAACCTGTAATGTGTGCCGGTTGCCTTACCTTTTAACTTCCCTACCATGTATAGCTGGGTGCAAAAAAAAAAAAAAAATCTGATGTGTTATAATCACGTGGCTTTCTCTACTCTTGTACAAACTATTTTTACAAACTCTTATTCCCCATCTATTTCATATTAATAAGGTAAACCTTTGCAGAAATGATCTTATTGCTAATTCTCTTGTAGGTGCAAGGGAAATATGGTAGGCTATAAGCGATAGTCAAATCTTTTAAGAACTGTTTGCTATGTGGAGCATTTCATTTTCTTTGTATGTCCAGGGCATACAAAAAGAAAAGAAAGAAAAACAAACGAATAACGAACCCATTTGATAAAAAGTATTAAGTATTGGAAAATTCAAACAAATAACAAGGAATATGTCGGAAATGGTTCACTGTACACAAAAAAATGTATGACAAATTGTGTGTTTTGTTGTAAAATATTATCTATCTCTTACGGTTTACCAGTTATGCAAAATTCATTCAAAATGAAGACGACTTTTGGGGACATTTCCCGAAAATTCTATATATGCCTTTCATTTGCCATGAAAGTGTCTTAAAACATGATATTTTAATCAAATTCCTTAGTGCCATTTCTGAGAGGAAAAAATATTCGAAAAATATTCCATGTAAAGGGTAGTCTAGAAGGGCGCAGGACCGAAGCCTCCCGTACCCAGGTAAGCTTTGCAGGTAACAACCCCCAAGCCTCCCGCAAAACCGGTGTAATTAGCCAGCAGGTGGTGTGGAATGGGTATGCCTAATTCTTTCCTTGATTTCTTTCAGTGTTGGGCAAATTAGTTCACAGTTAACATGTTTTCCGACGAGACTGAAATTACGGTGAGTAGGACAGGAAGGAAAAGTCTACTTCGGAACGGTTACACTTTCGGATTCCAGAAGTGTTTAAAAAGTGGGCTGGCGCGATGGACGTGCAATGTTAAAAGTTGCAAAAGTTTTATTAAAACCATTTCCATTGAAGAAATAGATGTCCTGGATATTCAAGAGGACCATAACCACGCGGCACCACCTAGTGACAAAATTCAGAGACAAAAAGTACTTTGTGATCTGAAGAGAAAAGCTACGGAAGATATATGTGAAAGGCCATCAAAACTAATATACCAGCAACTGAAGACAGAAAACACAGAAGAAGTAACCACTGGAGTTGTCCACAGTTTACGTAAGTCCATATACAAAGCTAGGCGAAAAATTCTGCCAAAATTACTCACAAGTATAGAGGAGGTACATGTTCTGAACACATTAAATGTGAAAACTGTAGATGGAGCCGAGTTGTTGCTTCACAACGATGCTGCGAAGAACGTTGTAATATTTTGTGAATCCGGAAACCTTAGAGTACTCAGTCAGTGTGACACAATGTTGATGGAACCTTCAAGTATTCCACAAGGTTTTTTTGCCAGCTATTTACAATCCATGGGCTCGTTAATAGACATTACATTCCAATGGTATTTTCTTTGTTGAAGGACATGAAAACTTCATCATATCAGCAGGTATTTTCAACAGTTGTTGATAAATGTAATAAGCTAGGTCTGAAATTCTCTCCATCAACAATGTTTTCTGACTTTGAAGAAAACATCATGAATGCTGGAAGAGAAGTGTGGACTGATGTTAAAATCCAAGGATGTAAATTTCATCTAACACAAAGCTGGTGGCGAAAGATACAAAGCTTGGGACTGCACATGACTACTATTCCAGAAATGAAATAGGAAAATTTCTAAACTACATATTTGGTTTGCCAATGCTGGATCCTGATATGGTTGGTGACTGTTTTGCTGAAGACTTCATGGCAGTGATGCCTGTCTCGGAAAAACTACAGATGTTTTGCGACTATTTAGTGGAAACTTACGTCGACGAAAATGCACTCTTTCCTCCTTCCATGTGGGCAGAACTAAGTTGCAATAGACAAAGAACTACCAACGCTTGCGAAAGTTTCCACAACAAATACAACAATCAGTTTTACTCCTGCAGCCCAGATCTGTATAGATTTCTTGAAGTACTGAAGCAAATTCAGCTGGATACCAAAATTGCAATTAATTCATCAACAAATGAAAAAAGGAAAGGTCTTATCCACACTTGAAACGCATGATGCACAAGTAGAAAATTTCAAAGCTGGAAAAATTTCAAGAATGGATTACGTGAAGTCGATTTCTTTTAGAACCAAACCTGGAAATACATGGAAATAAAATCTAGAAGGAAAAATACCGCTTATTTTAAAGACAAAAATACATATTACTGTATGATATAGGTTTAGATGTCAAAATAACGAAGCTTCTAAATGTGGATCCATTGTGAGTAAATTACAGAAAATAAAGAAATAATGACGAAGCTGATAAATGCAGAATCTTTTGGGGTGCGAGCCAGTTCGCCTCCTCGTGGTGCACCCTGGGTAACGCTAAACGAACTGGAACAACAACCACTAATTCAAATTTAAGCGTTGAGGTTCATTTTCTTTTGGTACTAGAGCCGCGTTTCTTTGTTATTAATCATAAACGCAAAAAAATGTAACATCTTCCACCCGTATGTAATACTTCATCAAATATTATAAACACCAAACTGGAACTATTGCCTCTTTCGACCGGGAGGCTTTGGGCCTATATAATTAAGAACTGGTACTGCTACCTGCTTTGGGGAAGCTTGGAGGCTATGTAATTAGGGACCTTTAAGGGTCCGGGAGGCTTCGGGGTTATTTTTCTGACCGCGGGAGGCTTCGGTCCCGCACCCGTCTGGATGGGGGGATTTTCTTGAAAATCTTCGTGTCGAATCTTTTAAAGATACTGAACCTAAATACCAAATTTGGTATTTATCCGACTTTACGTTTTGAGTTACGCTGTTCACAGACACATAATACACAAACACGGGCCTTTTTTTAAAAATCCTTTTTTTGCATTATGGGGTTTCATAACATGTATTTCCGGTGAAATCTCAATATCGAGTTTTTAAGTGAAATGCAATATTTCTACTTACTATATGTATTAGAGAAAGTAATAAGCTTAAGTAAAAATACTTGGTATATCCACTAATAAACGATAGAGGGTAGGGAAAGTAATGTGAATTTATCATATCAGTTTTTTTTCTTCTAGTTTACTGCTTTGCTTGAAACACGTGCTTGAAACACTGGTACCTCAATTTTAGCCTTATCCGAGTGCACTTCCGCTCGTTTATAATCGCACCTTGCTTTATCCACACACATCAGTACTTCCGTACGTATATAATTTATCTTGCTCTGTGTTTTGGTTTTCGGTATCCTTGCTTGTATTACAAATATAATTTTGACTGTTATTACGTTCTCATTATTATTATATTTTGCACATAGCTACCAGTTATAAAAATATTTGACTATCGCTTAAGGCCTACTATGTTCCCCTTGTTTTGTATTTGCAAGAGAAATATAGAAATACAGTAGCCTTTAAGCATAGACATCTCTCTTAATAGCTGATTGCTATGTGCAGCACCATTCTCTTTGTAACAGATTAATGCTCTTTGCATATCCAAGACAAATAGATTAATAACGAATTCCCATTTGAGAAAAAGTATTTGTTGGAAAATTTAAGGGAATAATAAGCAATATCTCGAAAATCTTTCACTCAACAAAAGAAATGTATTTGTCATAAATGGTGTATTTTAACGCGATCTACATTTTTTGTGTAGTAACATTTTTTCCATCTCTTATGGTTTACTAGTTATGCAAAAGTCGTTTACAATGAAGAATACTTTTGGAGTCATTCCCAGAAAATTCGAGATATACAATTCATTTGCCATAAAAATGTCTTAAACTTATGGTATTTTATTCAAATCGTTAGAGCCATTTTTGAGAAAATAAACATTTTTGAAAAAGTTCCATGTAAAGGGTAATCTGGGGTGGGGGGATTTTCTTGAAAACTTCGTGTCGCATCTCTGGAAGATACTGAACCCAAATACCCAGTTTGGTGTTTATCCGACTGTTCGTTTCTGAGTTATGTTATTCACAGACACACACACGGACATATTTCCAAAAATACTTTTATAATTAACACGCCTCTGCCGCGCCTTCCATCGCTTATTCGGTTACAGAGGTTAATGCTTGAGTACCGAACCAATAAGAGCCGCACTCACTCAGGGGCTATTATGAACAGTCTTTGGGAGGCATATTGTTTCAGCCATTCAGGTGACGTGTATTGATTCTCCACCCCTTTCATCGCCCAGCTAGGCTTGAACTTTTATTTTGCTCTCTACTATAGGTAGAGAAGGTGATACATTCCACCCAAAAATTCTCTATCGAGATTTCCAAAAATTCGCATTTTTATAAAACGGTCCTGTGTGTGTGTGTGTATGTGTGTCAGCATAACCATAAAACCAAATATCAGATATTAAATTGGTATTTAAGACCAATATCTTCCAAAGATGCGACTCAAACCTTTTCAAGAAAATTCTCCTACCCCAAACTATCCTTTACGTGGAGCATTTGTTTAAATATTTGATTTTATGAAAAATAGTCTAACGAATTTGATTAAAATATCATATATGAAACATAATTACATGCAAAATAAAGTGTATATCTTGAATTTTCTAAGAAGAACTTGTGTGAAGTTCTCTTCATTCGGGAGGAAAGTTTAATAATCTTGCACAATTAGTAAACGTTACACGATATAGGAAAACGCACTACGCAGAAACATAGATCTCTTTAAAGCACACATTTTTTTCCAATCAACGTATTCTGTGGCATAGAAACATCCGAGATATCCGTTATTGATGATTCGAATTGCTCAATACTTAAGTCGTTCTTTTGAAGTTCTATTGATTTTCAGCTGTTTTTCACGGAATTTTAAGGCTAATGTTTAGCGTACAGTTCTAAAACATTTGACTATCGCTATTTCCTCTATCTTTTACAAAATTTGAAATGTATATATTTTTACATAGGTTTATTTCAATTATAATGAAGTAGATACAAAAATAAGCTTTCTTAAGGTTTGTATGCCGAATAATAAACGATAAAGGATAGAGAATACATTGTAAGTGACACATGGATTTTTAAACCTTGCACTCGCAATTGTATGTGAACTCGTATTTTTAAACACCGCGTGAACAAACATTATTTCCCAGGCAGATGTCTGGATACAATGGTTTTGATGCAGTCCTTAGCATGGACAAGGGCGCAGCTTGAATAAGGAGATCCAATAACTCCTGGGGGAGTGCCGTGTTGAGACTCATCCGTCCGTGAAGCATCGTCGTCTTCGCGCCCAGTCGTCCGTGCGACAATAACCACACACGCTAGAGACGCGTCCTTTCTTGATCGCATCAACACTTGGGTGAATAAACTAACGTCGTATTGCTTTGATCCTGGGATCATCAGTTTTCTTCTGTATCCAGAGAATCGTCCAGTGTTGTACGGAGCGCTAACGTTAACAAAATATGACTAAAACATGTTAAACACGCTGTCTCTCACTCCCTCGCGCTCTTTCTCTCTCTCCCTCTATCCTCGCTTACCTAAGAGGAACGAACAACATTTTTCATTTTTTTAAAAGTAAGTAAATGTTCAAGACTTCCACTACCTAATACAGGTAGTTGGTTATTAGATATCACTTTTCGCCGAAATGTTGAACTTGATATTTATTCTCAGTATCTTTCAAGGATGCCTCATGAAGATGTTCAAGGAGATTCCCCAGCCCAAGCTACACTTTACATGGAAAATTTTTCGTTAGTTTTGATTTTATTGTAGCATCACCTATTGTTCAAATATTCCAAATGTTCTCAAGTATTACTATGCTGTCATGTTCCATTTATAAAACCATCTTTTGCAATTTCCTTTTCTCCCGAATACGTTTATTAGCAACAAAACGTTGTCCTATTACACATAGTTTTGTTTTGATTCCGCATTGTTCATATTGCTTGATTTAGAAAATTTATTCTGAGTAACGTAACAGGAATAAAAGAAACCCTATGTGTTTGAATACTGTAATCTACAAGGTGTTACGTAAAGTTTTAATCGACAGAGAAAGTCGTATGTGTGTGACAGATCATGTTTCTCTTTATTTAATATTAGGTGTAAGTTTCTGTACCAAAAAACCACATACTCCAAAAATACAAAGCAATTTTTGACAGTTTGCTCCTTTAATGTCCATGAAGTTACGAAATAATAAAGTGGTAATGGTTCATTTTTTGTATATACAATATATAGGAAAATTGTTGGTGTGATGAACACATTGATCATGGTGATGGTATAACGACAATTATACTTATCCTTCTCTTACTACCTTGCATATACCCAGTGCCCCATACAGTATTCTGTAAATCGAAAGTAAGTGGAGAAATGCCTAAATCTACGTATCCTTTCTGCTTCTTGCGCTGATAAAAACTCATTGTTACCTTTGTCACTTGGGTTTATAGTGGTGGTAAAATAATTGAGTCTACTCTAAGAGCAGCACTTATTCCATTCCGGTTTCAAGTGGCGGTTCACAGCAATCCATTTCCAAGCATTCTAATAGTCACTAAAGCAACATCCATGGTATTCTTTATCGTCTATCCAGAATATAAATAGAAGGTGTCTTTAAGCATATTTGCCCTCCTATTTGTTCGTGATAATGAAATAGGGGTCATATAGATTCACTTCTCCTTTTTCCTTGAAGTTAATGTGTTACTAGAACTCAAATGTATGTGCGTCTGATGCCATGCTTGTGGTTATTACACAAATAACAGGAGCAAGCAAACTGGGTTGACGATCAAGCGCAATAAAGTGAACCCATGTAAGCCATCGAGTACCCCTAAAACGAAAAATTACCTAATTAAGGAATCTGTCTATTTTTATTGCCTTGCTTGTTAATTGGAGGTAGTAACAGGGCATTTGAAAGGTAAGATCAAGCAATTCAGAAGTAAAGCATGTGCTTTGCGCACTGACAGCACGTTTTAAGATCTCATTGACAGAAGAATTTCCCCTCAATTTATATTCTCCGTCTTTTACTTCAACACCGCATATTATATTCTTACATTAAACTTACATATTATTTCCATAATATTGTGTTATAAAATTCATATTACTTATGCTTGTTTTTACCTTGTAATTGTTATTTTTCTTTATTTATAGTCGCTGATTATCACAAGCAGCGCTTCCGACTACTGGCAATAAGGCCCAGTAGGTTTTTCATGCGTTAAAGGAGACCTGAACGCGAAACATATATTGAACTTCTTTTCCTCCCGTCCGCCCGAGAGCTTTATCCTGAAGGAATTAATATATTCTAACAGGATAACCATTCCTCTATAGATCGGCCAGAGTCAAAGCTAGTTTTCGGAGCCCACGGACATTTTTGAGCAGATGTTGTGGCCTCCGAATTCAGCAGATTTTAATCCCATAGAACATGTTTGGGCGAAAATACATAAGAGAAATTCTGTATCCCAGGTTCACTAATACTACAAAGCTCTGGTATGCCATAGAAGACACTTTGAAATCACTAGCAAAGAATACCAATTATTTCAGGAACCTGATGTATTCAAGCCCCGAGGGTTGAGGTCAGGGATAGAAATTTCCTGGGACGGCATTAAATACTCGTGTTTGACGCTTTGTTTTTCTTTCTGATTGCCTTGGTTTAATTATAGTTGTTGTTTTTACTCTCTCAAAATTTAAAAGCGATCGCTGCTGAAACTTTTTTGCGAATTAAGGTTGTTATTTGCTATTTTACAAGAACAGTAGATAAATATCTCAGGATCACAGATTGAATATACACCTAAAACATAATCTGCATAAGTATACGGAATGACTATATTAAAAGTGCATGAATAAGAAGTACATGCGAATTTCCATGTTCGAGCTGTTGGACTAGTGTTACCTTGCTAGCCTCTAGTTCCCAAGTCGCGGGTTGAAACCCGGCGGAGGGCGATGTATTTTTTCGGGCGTAACATCCTGAGCATGGCTTCCTTCGGAAGGGAAGTAAAGCCGTTTAATACCGCCCCTTCAAAATCGTTTCGTGTGTATGGTAGTAATATGCTCCCTCAAGATCTTAAATCAAGACAATTAGCATTACATTTTTTCTTCCTAAGGAAAACAACAATTCTCATGCTAAAACATTCAGTTATGTTTGTTAGGACATATTCATCAGTTTTATACCTAACCCGCATTAACCATTAAAAGCTTTACAAATGCAAAAGAATGGCTGAAACTTTAAACGCAAAAGGGCCTAATTTATCGATGATATAAACGTTTCGTTGTAGAGTACCTCCATAAATCCTTCATGTGACCCAGTGGAATAGCGGTTGGCCAATTGTGACAGAGTGGAAAACGTATGACTCAAACCTGGTACTAGTAACCGTTTTTACTATTTCTATGCTTGCCTATAGCAAATAAGATTTCGATACTGAGATTTCAAGAGAAATACACGCTTTAAGGACTCTAAAACCGAAAAAACACTATTTTTAGAAACAAGTCTGTGTATGCATTCCGTTTTTGTGCGTGTCCGTCTGCCTTTGAAGAGCATAACTCAAAAACGAAAAGTTGGTTCATGTACAAAATTTGGTATTTAAGTTCAGTCTCCTTCAAGGATGCACTACGAGGATTTTTAAGAAAATCTCCCTACTCGAAACTACCCTTTTACATGGAGAATTTTTCTTTATTTCTGATTTTCTCAACATGACTAACGCTTTTGATTAAAACACCATAGATCTAAAATATTTGCATGACAAAATATATACCTTACATTTTCTGGCAATAGCTTGAAAAGTCGTTTGCATCCTAAATTAATTTTTATAATCACCTACTACGCAAAGATTGTAGACCTAGTTGATGAATCACACAACATATGTCAAATAAATATTTTGGGGCGTTAACCATTTCCTAGATATGCTTTATTAGGTTTGTATTGTCAAATAATTTACACTTTTTCAACTACAAAATCACAAATACTTTTTGTTTTTTCTCGCGGGCTTGTTAAGAGAACGGAATCTCAAAGCCATCATATAGGGACACTTTTATAATCATGTGACAATCCCTTAAGCTTATTCTATTCCCTTAGCCTCCTTGCACCTATAAGAACATATGCTAAACCTATTTCTGGAAAAGTTTATCTCACTCTGCATGAAGTCGATAGAGGAATTAGCTTATGTAGGAATAGTTTTTAAACAATAAGTAGAGACAGCCATGTGAATGTAACACATTAAGTTTTTTAATATTGTATTTAAGCGAACACTCAATAATATCCATTACTTGAATTTATTTGCACTAACGTTTAAGACATCCAATACTTCATACTGATTTAAATTAATATTTTATAAATGTCTCATAAGTAATGCCAGTTTTTAAGCAAAATTTTATTTCAAATGTGTTGTTACAGGAAATGATTCTAATCTTCAAAGTAAAGCCCATTAGATTCTATAGTTTTGAGCAACCTTTAAACGAGGTTTGCTATCCTGCAGCGGTACCAGGTTCTGATTTTTTATGCAAAGAATTGGGACATGGATCCAAACAGGTGGTAATCTGATGGCGCAAGATCCGGGATATATGATGGATATAGTAGCAGTTCGATTCCTTCCAATTCCTAAATTCTGCCCATTGTTCTTTAAGCGGCATGAGGTCTCGCATTGTCCTGCTGCAAGAGAACCGGTTCTTTTAACTAATGCCGGATACCTCTGCCTCAAAGCTTCATAAACTCGTTCCAGGTGTTGAGAATAAAGACCCGCATTGCTGCAGGTCCAGTTGGAACAAATTCACAGTGAATTATACCTTCAAAATTCCACCAGACGCATGTCATTATTAATCGACTTCTTTTAACGACAACGTTTGCATGCTGATGGGTATCGAACTGCTGTTTCGAGGTGTCAGGGTTGAGGTACTACACCCACTTTTCATCACATGTGATAATTCTCCTGATAAATCTATCATCCCAGAGATTAGCAATAAGCTGACGAGAGATACCCACTCTACGTTGAGCTTCATTAGGTGTCAATTCATGTGACATACACTTACAGCTTCTGAACGGTTTTTAAGTGTCTTAATATGACGATGTATGGTACCTTTTGAAGAACTAAGTTCTTTTGACAAGCTCAGAGTGCTTGTCTGTGAATTTTCTTCTAAAAATCTGCGTGCATTCTCAATACTCCATAACTTGAGTCTTCCAGAGAAGATCTTGCAAATCTTTAATGTTTTCGTCTCCATTATTGAAACCCTGGAACCATTGTTGTGCTACTCGTTCACTAACGACATCTTCATCTTCAATTTCAGATATTCTTCGAGCCGCGATAGCAGAATTATAATTTTTTTCCAGTAGTGCTTCAGAAGGACTCTTTAGCCTTAAACTTTGTTGTCTCCGTTGTAAAATATTGGCTGCCAACATGTTAACAATATGTAACAATAACCGTAGCACCCTATAAACAGTATTGACAAGAATAAAATCACATATACTCACGATATCAACCCATTATAAAAATCGACATTACTTATGAGACAACCTAATAATACACTATTATGGCTCTTAGAAAAGGATACTAATGAACATTGCTGAAAAAGACTGAGCGGTGTAAAAATCCGAAGTATCGCTACGCCCTCACGGAAATACACAAGTTTATCTGAGCTAATTCACAAATGCAATGTGTTTTACTACAAACCAGACTTCCGTAAAGCCACAGCTAAAATAAAATGTATTACGTTGTATAAAATAACCACCGGGGAAGTAATTAAAAGTTAGATTTTTCGCAACAATGCGCAAGCAAATATTCAACTAAAAACCTAAACCTTTCGATATGAACTTTTGGTTACATGACGTTATAAAGAGAGAATATACTTTGCGTCGTACAAGTGGTTCAGTGGCAGCGTTCTATATTTGAAGTTCGTATTTGAAGAGACATTAAATTAAATTGAGTTTATTTATGGACGCTCTTTAACTACTATAGTTCTTGGCGTCCCATTCTATATTGGGCGTAATGACCGGTAATTTTGCTCAGAGGCTTCTTTATCAGGCTTGAGGTTCTTTTACGTGCCGTAAATCTACGACACGTGACCACCACTTTCCTTAAGAAGGAAGCCATGCTAAGAATTTTACGCCCGAAAAAATGCATCACCCTCCGCCGGGTTTGAATCCGCGACCTCGGCAATTAGAAGCTAGCTTGGTAACCACGGTGGACTACAAAAAAATGCAGATTCTTTAAAGTTTAACTCAGCCACGGGATGAAATGTATTAGATATTTCTTTGATTAATAGCCGTTATGGTCTCTTTCTTTATTCTTTTTTCATGCTTTAATGTAAACACGTTGTTTTTGTAGCGAACCGCAATTTTTGAAAAACACTAAGATATAATTTTCAACCATTTAAGTCGTTCCAGTCAATAATAATTGAAAGGAGCTGTAGATAAGAAGTGAACAACTGCAGGGTCCAAATTCCTCACCAGTAATTGTGCATTTGGTTTATTTTAAACGCATTCTGTGGAAATATCATTTCCATACAAAAATAACCATTAGCTGTTTATAAAACCTGTGATACGAAGTTGAATTATCATCTGAAGTCAACTAACTTCTAACAACAAACGCCAAAAATCCTTAAAACGCATCTAACACAATGTTTGCGGTATTAAACTCTGTGAAGCTGAAATTACAATGAACTAGGCTACAGGTGATTAGGTTTTACGTATATGTCTAACTCGTATTGATAGTTTGTGTTAATATTTCCATTTCAGATTAATTTTTACTGTTATCATTAATTCGAACTAACCGACTTAGATCAGATGCTCGAGTAATAAAACTGTATTCTGAATGAAATTCTTTTTAATCTTACATGTTTTTATAACATTAGTAAGAAAAGAATATTTTGAAAACACATCTAAATAAAGAGATGGTAGAGAATTCTATAATTGAAGACCTAAAAGTCAATAGAATAAATAGTTAAGTTTGTTGAGTTTTAGCACAAGAACTAGTTTCGCTTAATTTCCTAAATCCTATACTCCACGTCACATCGTACTACTTTTAGTCGGCCATAACTCAAATTTACCAGCAATGCCGGTCTTAGTAGTGGTGGCTGAAGCAATGCACAGGCCAAGTACGATACTTATTTGGGTTGAAAACCAGAAAAATGAGGTATTCTCTATACAGAGTGTAAGGAGCTATATTAAGCTCCAAGGAGAGCTTGTGCTATAATAAACAGAGGAACAAAATATGTGTTATATACAATTTTTGTTATTTATTTCATGTTGTAGGAATTAACAGTATTTGTAATGAATTTTTTATATGAAACATTATACAATTCAAAGAAATGTGGTAATTTCTTTAATGCACCAGCACCCAATTTTGTTAAATTCATTCAATATTATGAATTGCTTGCAAACTAATTATGTATTATACACATTACTGACACTGCTTTTATATATGTTATCAAATTTAAATGTGCAACTATTTGCGCTTAATTTATATTAACATATTCTTCTAAAGAAATTGTACTGCTTAAGGGTGAATAAGTACACATTGGACTCTGTTTCTCTTCTTCCGCTTTAAAAGAGAAGTATCCAATCGCATACTGTAAATTATTTTTAACATTCCGGTCTTCAAAATTGTTTTACTTCTTCTCATACATTTTCCAAGATTTACTGGCATTATTATTACTTAAGTAGCTACTTTCGCAGACATTACAGTGCCATCGATAAAATATTAAAACCTTCCGGGCTGGAAGGCCGTGACCTAAGGGTAAAATTACTAGCAGCCGACGTTTCGATCAACTCTTTGGTTCCCATCTTCAAAAGTGTAACACCCAGGACAGCAGACGACTGCCAACTAGGCATTAGATGTTTCGTAAGTTACAGCTCACGCCAAGGTCTAAACTGCCGCATGATGAGTGGGTCTGCAGTGGCGTGCCATCGCTGGTATCCATGTGCGATTGAGCTTGAATTTTTCTTCCTTGTTATTAAAGTTATTGGAATGTTTATAAATTTCAATTGCTTCTCTATGAAGTCTAGCGTGATAATATTTTGTTGAAGATAGTACTTTGCGTCTTCATATAGGATACGATGAGCCATAGTAACAAAGAGTTCAGCGACCTCAGACTTATCTGTTGTGCAAGACGACAGTGGCGTTTATGCTCTGTTATTCGGGTATTTATACTACGTTTTGTTATTCCGATATAAACAGAGCCGCATGTACAAGGTATTCTATAGACACCTGAAACACACAAGGGGTCTCTCTTTTTGGCATGTTTTAAAGTTTGTTGAATTTTTCTGTTTGGTCTGTATATTGTATTTATTTTATGCTTTTTAAGTACGTTTCCAATTCGGTCTGTGACTTTTTAAGATAAAGTAGGAAAACTTTCCCCTTATATGTAGATAATTCGTGGCCTTGATGTGATGTCTTTTTAGGGTGAATTGCTCTGTTAAAATCATTGATCGTAAATCTGTTATGTAACATGGCCGGCCTAAGGTGCTGTATCTATTCACTTAAGTATTGCCCTGTACAAATACGTTTGGCTCGGTCCACTAGGGTTTTGATTATCCCTCTCTTTTGTTGCTGGTGGTGATTGAAGTATTTATTTAAATATCTGTCGGTATGAGTGAGTTTCCTATAAACAGTGTGAGACAGCGATCCATCCGCATTTCTGGTTATCAGAGCATCCAAGAAGGCTATCTGATTGTTATTTTCTTTTTCCATATTGAAATGAATCTTGCAATTCATATTATTAAGATGTTCCAGAAAGTTTGTGAGCTGTTGTTTACCATGAGATCACTGGAGAAAGACGTCGTCAATATACCGATACCACAATTAGGTTTTAACGGAGCAGTGTCTAGAGCTTTAGCCTCAAAATGATCCATAAAATAGTTAGCAATGGCGGACCCAAGAGGATTTCCAATAGCGACGCCATTTTTGTTGATAAAACGCTTCGTTCCATTCAAAATAGGAAGTCATTAAACAGTACTTAAAAAGGTTAAAAATATCTGTAGGAAATGCCATCAATATGGGATAAAAGTTCATCGAGAGGTACATTAGTAAAAACAGATTATATCTAGACTGACAAAAATGTCGGATGGTGTACAATTTAAGGAATCTACTTCTCCACAAAATGTTGTGAGTCTTTTTTTATATAACTCCGGATTGTCCAATGTGAGACTGTAGTAAATGTTAAGAAACAGCATAAGTTGGCGAACCAATCGTGCTTACTATAGGACGAAGAGGAATATTTTGTTTGTATCTTCGGCAGTCCATATAGACGTGGCGCATAAGTACTGATGTACAAAGTATCTTTTTTGTATCTGAGTTATTGAAGTAGACTCTTAAATTAGTTCATTTGTTTTTCTAAGGATACCGATAGTTGGATCCCGCGTGCGCGTTTTATAAAGCTGGAGGTCAAGGAGATCACTATTCTTCTGCGTATAGTCCGACTTCTTCATTATCACGGTGGCATTTCCTTACCCTCGGAAAGAATTAAACTGTTAGTATCAGCACTCAAATCTTTGAGAGTCCTCCAAATAAACAGATACAGCACCTTAGGCTGGCCATGTTACATAACGGATTTACGAGCAAAGATATTAACAGAGCAAATCCTAAAAAGACATCATATCAAGGCCACGAATTATCTGTATATAATGGGAAAGTTTTCTTGCCTTATGTTAAGAACATATTTAAAAAGCCCAAAATAAATACAATATACAAACCAACCATAAAAATTCAACAAACTCTAAAACCTGCCAAAGAGAGAGACCCCTTATATGTTCAAGGTGTCTATAGAATACCTTGCACATGTGGCTCTGTTTATATCGGAACAACAAAACGTAGTATTCATTCATTCTCTGTTTAACATCATCTTATGTAGGACTTGCACCCCCCAGGACTTACAGGCGGGTGCCTGGGGTCAGAGGTCCGTCGAGGAGCAGACACACTCATGAAGCAGATAGAATAACCAGGATGGGTGATCAGCCTGATGCCTGGAATGGAATGAAGGAAGTAGATGAAACAAATGTATGAAAGGAAAGATGATAATGGAGCAGTTGGTGGAATGAATGGCGGGGGAAACCGGAGAACCCGGAGAAAACCCGTCCAGACGCCGCTTCGTCCACCGCAAATCCCACATGCGGGTCCCTGGGTTTGAACCCGGACCGCCTTGGTGAGAGGCGAGCGGTCTAACCACTCGGTCACGGCGCCGCCAAACGTAAAATAAATACCCGAATAACAGGGCTTAAACGACATTGTCGCCTTGCACAAACAGATATGTCTGCAGTCGCTGAACTCTTTGTTACTATGGGTCATCGTATCCTATATGAAGACACGCAAATACTATCTTCAACAAAATATTATCACGCTAGACTTCATAGAAAAGCAATTTAAATTTATAAAGATTCCAATAACTTTAATAAAAAGGAAGAAAAATTCAAACTCAATCACACATGGATACCAGCGATGGCACGCCACTGCAGATCCACCCATCATGCGGCAGTTTCGACCTTGCCGTGAGCTGTAAATTGCGAAACATCTGTTGCCTAGTTGGCAGTCGTTGGCAGCTGTCGTGGGTGTTACACTCTTGAAGATGGCAACCAAAGAGTTGACCGAAACGTCGGGTGCTAGTAATTTTACCCTTAGTCTACAGCCTTCCAGCCCGGAAGATTACAATATTTTATCGATTAACTCCGGCCGTGAAAGCCTTCGCACTTATTACCTTGCCAGATTACTAAGCAAAATAACGTGTAGGCATTCTGGAGGCCCCAGGTTCGATTTTCTTTCGACCGGCCACTCTGACCTCAGGATATTGTGCGGTTTTCTCCGGTTGGTTCTGCATTTATCATGGAGCCAATTTGTCTGTGACCCATTTTCTGTCATTTAATTTTACTATGTTTCAGAGATCGACTAATGCACGGCGGGCGAGGCGAGTGGCGATGTAATTTGCTTTTTGAAACTGTGTACCCTGGCGTTCGGTGTGATGGGCCCTCACCGGACCTCTATGTGGGGTGAGGTAGGCCCATGGGAGTCCCACACTGGCGTCAAGATGCAATATCTTTAGACGTTAGAGACTCTACCTATGTCCAAGCCTGTCGCCCCGGAACTCTCTTCACCCCTTCCTCCTGGAAGTTTCAGAAGCACAATTTGCGACTGTGGGTTTAAGCGCTGGAATACCTTCGGTTTATGACAACAACAACGAATAAGATTAAATTAAGCAGTTGATCAGTTTATAAAAATTTGTAATTCATTACTAAAAATTTAATACTATAAGTAAAACGAAACAGATACCTTTGTCTCCCAAAGGTACATCAAATCTGCCCAAATTCGATTTAAAGAGTAGTTTAAAGCATTGGCCCAAAATTATATAACTATTACGAGAATCACCACATTCATCGGTGTCAGTCGTAATAAAATAAGGTTGTTTTAGAACAAGTTGACCAAGCTAACTGCCTTGTTACCAACAGATTTAAATGTGTTACCTTGTTTTAAACATTATTTTATCACTTCTTCAACACAATTGCTTATTACAGACACAAATCGAAAGTAATAACACTACAATTACTTCTAGTAAATTGTATCAAAATGTATAAAACACTCTTACAGTACTCCATTGTTTAACTAGGATTAATGTACTATGACAACAGCACGTTCACACAATGCAAGAACAATATGCCTCCCACTCACTCGCACAATATTGTCGAAATGTCACATATTAATATCAATTAAATTTAGATGGTATTGCAGAAAAGTACCCGAAATCTTTACATACTTTTACACTGAACGCGAGGCCGAAGGGGGCGAGCCGAAAATTCCTTAAAGCATGCCTAATAACATTTAAAATTACGTGGATTATGGAGTAAGGATACCTGTGCAAATAATCAAACCATATTTAACTTTGGATGGCCATGTATTGCATCCAATTCACACTAAAACATACGGAAATCATCGATTGCGGTTGTGCGTTTCGACATAGCTATAAATATGTAAATTATTACATTTTAATTTATGACTATATCAAACATGCCAAAAATAAATATTACTTTACGTTCATTCTTCGCTTTTCCTAAAACCAAAGGAACTTCAATCACTTTGCTTGTGTAGTATAATTATGCAACTAATTATTAAATGTAAGTCAAAATACTTTGTTTTCAAAAATAACTTATAATACTACCGAAACCTGAGGCAGTATATTTAATTCTTAAATGATTTCAGTCTAATTACATAATATAAAAATAATAGCAGCCCGCCTTAAATCAATATGTGTATGTAACAGCATATAAAAAGTATATATTACAGTCATTTTATAAGTTTATATTATTATATGCATGTGTAATATTGTTATGTGAATGTATTACGTAATTTAATAATGTAGGAGCTGTGAGAAATAGGTCAAAAGTTGCTAACAATGAGGTAACTTTGAGGAAATAATAAGTAACAAGGTTTAATAAAGCTACTACTCATTCTTGGAAACAATAATGTAAATTTTGAGACAGTTTATAAAATAGCCAATCAACAACCAAAAAAGCTTAAGTTAAATAAATGTATTCTATTGGATTAGGAATAGCCAATCAGAGACTTGAAATACAGAAATTTACAGAATTTGGCGGTAGAAATCACGTCAGTTGCTTGTAGACAGCGCTCATAACTGGACGCGTTGGTTGCAGACAGTGTTCCTCACCGGACGCGAGATGGGTCCTCGAGAAATTGAATACGTATTTTGTGTGAGACAAAAATAGTTTACGTGTTAAAAAATGAAAGTAATTAATAAAATAATCTCACAGCTCTCCATATCAGTGAAGTGTTATTTTAATCCTTTAAAGAATTAATAAATGGAGTGAAGTACAAATTATAATCTGTGTAAGCCATACATTCTTCACCCGGACCATACCTTGTTAAGACATTCATGTCTCTAAAAAAATTAAATACTGACGCAGCCGAGGCAAACATAAATATATACTATTTAAAGAAACAGTCAAAATTACAAAGTTAATATTTCTTATACATTTTTTGGGGGGCAAAAGGCCACCGGAAAGTACATTTGGGGCGAAGGCTACCGGAAACCTTTTACCATACGTAGCAGCAACAAAACTTCTTCAAATTGGCTCCCAAAACGTGGGGAAAATAACAATACAACAAAACAACTTCTTCAAATTGATCCTTGAAAGGTTTAGTAATATCAATCCTGAATTGGCGCAAATATTCGATACCGCAATTGAAATAACAACATGCCGAGATTGCTAGGAGTGAAAGAAATTTTCATATCACATCGACATTTGTTTGGATATGATATAAATTATCCTGTAATTTTTTTCAAAAGGGGCTTAATTTATACAAATCGGACCATAAACCGGCGGAATCCTGAAACTATACATGTCGCATTCATTCGAGACCATTAAACTCAGAAATAACCAAGACGTGCAAAAGTACATAAAATACACGCTTTCGTGATTCTTTAGCTTCAGAACATATTGAATGTTTTACAACAACTTCAACGAACTATAATATAGTATAATGATAGTTACAGAACTTAAGAGAATCTACAGTGGAGCTTTATTTATTATCACTATTTCACGAATTAAATTGTAAAGTTCAAACATATACATAAAAAGTTAGTTGCCTTACCTGCATGGATGCATTGCATAAGTAAGGGGTTAAAAATATAAATAGGGCTAGTTTTGAAAGGCGTTCAGACGATATGAAAGCTAGCCGTCTACCTCATAGATTCACTGTGTAAGTAAGGGGTTGAGATATAAATTAAACTAGTTTTTGAAAGACGTTGAGGCGATATGACCTCGTGGATTCACTGTGTAAGTAAGGGGTTAAGATATAAATTAAACTAGTTTTTGAAAGACGTTGAGGCGATATGACCTCGTGGATTCACTGTGTAAGTAAGGGGTTGAGATATAAATTAAGCTAGTTTTTGAAAGGCGTTCAGGCGATATGAAAGCTAGCCGTCTACCTCATAGATTCACTGTGTAAGTAAGGGGTTAAGATATAAATTAAACTAGTTTTTGGAGACGTTGAGGCGATATGATCTCGTGGATTCACTGTGTAAGTAAGGGGTTGAGATATAAATTAAACTAGTTTTTGAAAGACGTTGAGGCGATATGACCTCGTGGATTCATTGTATAAGTAAGGGGTTAAGATATAAATAGGACTAGTTTTTTAAAGACATTGATGCGATATGGAAGCTAGGTGTCTTATCTCATAGATTCACTGTGTAAGGGGTTAAAAATATAAATAGGGCCAATTTTTGAAAGGCATTTAGGCGATACAAAAGCTAGCTGTTTCACTGCAAGTATGCATTGTGTAAGTATGGATTAAAATATAAATAGAGATTATTTTTGAAGGGTAGTGAGGATATATAAAAATTAGCAGTCTTACCGGCATGGATACATCGTGTAATTAGGGCGTTATAAATATAAAGAGGGCTAGTTTTTGAAAGTCTCTAAGGTGATATTTTATTGAGACCTAAGATGTAAGTATTCCACAATCTTTCAAGATTGGTCAAGGGGTGAAAATTATGAGCTGGAGTATCATAGATTACAGGTTCTTACGCTTTTTTTCGAATACTAATAGTGCGCACAAATGTGTGTCTCCGGATAGTACAAGTGCTGCAGCTTTATAGATATGGGGCCGAAAATAAAGAGTAAGCATTAAGATTTGAAGGTAATATAAAATTTAAAATAGGGGTTTTATAAGTTGCAGAGCAACCATTGCTTTCCTCCATGTCATATTGTATGCTTGCATAATAGATTGACCAAGTGGTTAATCAATGGATATTTCTAAATAAGGAGTTAAAATGCTATAGGCGTAGTTTTTTTTAAAACATATATGGTATCTTACAATTTTCATTGTGCCCAATAGTATAATGTACTAAGTTTGGCTAGATAAAGAAACATTGTTTTGTACGCAAGGAGTTGAAAATACGTGTAGAAGAAGTTTCTGAAAGTGGTGTGGTAGCTTCAAAAGCCTAAATGCATTGTCAGTAACACCAAACATAATCCTTCAAAGTATTGTTCGAAAGAAATTAAGTTTAAAGCCATTAAAACATCCACCACATTCGCAATAAAGGACCAAAATATCTACCGATATTCATATTCAGCAAACCTAGATTGAAACTGGGCGACATCCATATGAAAACAACCTTATAAGCACAAATTTTGGAGATACGGTTTAAACATTATTAGAATCGGTTAAGTGATTTATATATAAAACGATAACATAGGCACACTCTTATACACAGAGAGAGATACATTTTTTTCTTTATACTAGTACAGAGGCTTACACCAAATTTATTTGCGGTTTTAAATGTTCAGTCCGTAATTTTTATTTCCATTAACAAAAGATAAAGTTCAAACGTTTCATGCTTACATAGTTGGTACATTAAGATGAGAAACATTTGTTCATTAATCTGATTAAATAAAGGTTATAAAATTAAAGTCCTAAGCTTGCGGAATACAGAGTTGCGATTAATCGAAGTACAAAGGTGTTTTATCTTGGATTGGTAACTTGATAAATTAGTGTAATGTGGATATGCATATGAATTGTTCAATAACAGTGCTACCAGGATGAAGTGTTGCGAGGCGCGAGCAGCAGGGGTTACGTTGTCATTGGCCCATCCTGAGCTGTCGTAAAATGGGTAGCAAAACCAAGATACCTAGTATGTCATTTGTCATGAATTATGTCTCGTTTAGATTGTAGCCTATATGTATCCTAACTACTCTGTCATAACAGAGGGGGTTGTACTGGAGCACAGGTAACCTTCCAAATATCTTAGCCTCTTATTGAATTTTGAGAAAATGTTGCGTAATTAAAGTTATATATGCCCATAATTTTACAGCAGTTTTTAATTTCTTGACTACTTGTCTACAGTAAGTCGAGGAGGTATTACATTCTATCCAAATATTCCAAAACGAAGATTTCACCATAAATACACGTTTTGAGGCTCCTGAATATCAAATGGCATAGAAAAAAGTCTCTATATGTTACTGTGAAGAGCATAACTCAAACATCAGTTAAACAACAAACTTGATAGTTAAGTTCAGCATCGTCCAAGGATGCCACACAAAGATTTTCAAGAAAATCGCCCCATTCCAAACTACCCTTTACATGGAAAAACGTTGGTTATATTTTATTTTCTCAAAAAGGTCTTCAGCGACTTCGATTGAATTACCATATAACAAACATATTTATATTAAAAATTAAACGTAACACTGGAATTTTCTGGGTATGCCTACGAAATTTTCTATATACTGAAATACTTTTGTATAATTTTAAACTGGAGGGATAGGCAAAAAACTGTAGACCTTTCTCAACTGGTAAGGATTTTTGTCGTTATGTAAAGAACACAGAGTTTCAAATCACGACACGTTAATTATGACTTTACATATTGTATCGTACAACAAAGTGTGTGAATGTGATCAGGATTGAAAAGAAGTAAATGGAATAATAAGTTTTGTAACTATGCTTTCTTGAAAATTCAGTACAGAAATCATGTGAATGCAACACATCAGATTAATGAAGTGTTTGTAAAATGACTGTAAGTGGAATTTCTAGAGTTAACACTACATTTTTAAAATTATTTGTTTGATAATATGTATAAATCGTTGCAAACCATCAATACATACATTTTCCATTTTTTGTTGGCATCTATCATCCATAGCAGAAACCAATAAATTATGAATGAGAATGTCTTTAGGAAATCTAGTGGTCGGTACATAGGTCACTTGAAGGCTTTGTAAGTTAGTTTAAATAATTTTTAAGTATTATCAACAGTCGAAAAGCTTTCTTTGGTATTACTTAGGAAGTTTACAGTGTGGAGGCTCGGTTACATGCATATATTGTTGTAGCCAGGCAGCAGATTGTAAAGAGGAGTCTCGTGGTTGGCGGGGTAGCGTCGCAACGCTCATGCGCGCGCCGTACTCGCCCCTCCAGTTCGTGTAGAAAAGGTAGGTCTTGCTCGTTGTATCGGTCATAGCTGCGTACCGTGTCCACGAGGTAGGATAACTCTCAGGAGCAAGCTTCCGCTACTCCATCCCGCTAAACAGGAGCAAACACATTGTTTCTAAATCTAAAATAATACATAATCACATCATACACGTTAGTCTGAAACAAAACTTATTTTTGTCATAATTACTGTATTTTTGTCGTGATAACATCAGGAGTGGTAAAAATGAGATAAATACTTAACATATCAGGAGTTTAACTTTTGTCCACTTGTAAAAATAGTTCGGATGAACTCTTGAGGAAATGAAGCTCTATTGTTAAAGGTTCATTTCAAGAATGCCCAGGTGTTGTAATTCTGCTCTAGCGATGTTTCATTCACGTGCTGAGTTGCATTGTTGTGGAACCTATAAGTGTATTATTAAATTTTCTCATTACTAGTAAGTGTAAACGTATATATTAATAAACCAATATATTCTGACATTCAAGTGTTCGTTTTCAATCAGTGTGATTCGTTATCGGGAACGGTTACAGCATCCGCGAAAGTGAACAGAGGTGATTCCGTGGAAGTGTTCGTCTTCTGTGTTGGTATTCCGTAACGTACCTTGTGTACAATATGCACACAATTTCACACGCATTACATCAAGATCAGTGAAGTGTAATCTGTCAGGCAAACCTTAACGTTTCGGTGATAACTAGTGTTTCCTGTGTGGATTAGACAGATACGGACCCTTGAACGACTGACTAAGCGACATACTGACAGACCAGAAGCTTCTCTGACTTGACAGACAAGAGTGAAGGAACAGATTTCGTCATGTCGGCGATGACAGGCGGGTGTCGTCCACGTCGAAAAGTTGTCACTGCAGTGATCACTCTACTGTTGCTCAACGGCGTCGATAGCTTCCAGGGTGAGTAACTTCTAGCATGAAGATACCCTGCATATATTTGAAGTGACAAGTGATGTAGAATTGCAGGACAATATTTACTCTGTTCGGGGTAACATAGAGATTATATGACGTTTAAATTTTATCTTACAATTTGAATTCATTCAAATTCCTTTCCGTATACTTCATCTCACGAAGGTGAATGATACATGTTCCTTTTTAAACGAGTGTTTTTCAATTGCCAAGAAAAATAATTGCATTCTCTATTTTATGTATTTTTATTATTCCACAGCTTCTGACTGAATTATATTTTGGTATGTCGTCCAAACTTTGATTTAAAATTTCCTTTAAGAATTTTTCACCCTACCCTTTCTATGCGGACCATCTTAACTTTTTTGGTCCCTCTTCACCACACATTCCTTTCTATGTGACTACTTCGCCAGTCATCTTCTTTTTCCGAATTATACGTGTTTGCCTTCCAAGTTTACCCCTTTATTTCTTGATATTTTAAGTGCTGTTATTTTTGGTCTATAGCACCTTCTCATGAAATCTATTTTGAATGTCTCTTTTCCCTGTTTTCTCTTAGTGCTAAGTTTTCATACTTCCCCTCCATGCAATAGCATGTTCTTAACACAATTCAAAATATTCCCTTTTGTGCCTTTTTAGCCAACTGTAAAATAGATTTAAATTCCTTATGGCTTGTTTTACTTTGTTTCCTATGTTATTTATTTCTTTAGAATTAGTGTAATAGTTTAAAACTGTCGCACTTCAACATTTGTTAGATTATAAACAATGTTAGATTATTTCCCATCTGTGTATATGTTCGTATATATGCGTATCTGCGTATTTAAGTTTATTACATTACCCTTTATAACTAAATATTGAGTTGTCTTCTAATGACACTTTCATTTCTACGCCACAATGTATTTCAATAATTTTCCTCGTACATTCTATAGCAATCTCCTTTTTGCTAAGCAATATTCGATAATATCTATAAAATATATTTTCTTAGAAATCAGTGCACACGAGCTAAAAGCTATAGATTATCGCACCAGTGCGATAATCTGCATTGTGACCACTCTAGTTTCAAATCCAACCATATGCCAATTGGTAGCTTTCTTTTATCTAAAACGTTCCTCTTTATCTAATCTACATAAACATTAAATGGCGTAAATTATGAATTCAGAAGAAACTGAAATGGAATTGAAATTACAAAAGCCGTAAATAGAATAACACTAGAAATAATTATCCAAAAATTCCATAATAGGCATTTAATCCCTTCATTGCCTGTTTTAAGGAAAAACACGGTGAAAATAATTTCACTGAAAATTACTGCTGGCGATTCAACAAAACATCTGACATCTCGCCTTTTTAATGCCATGCCATTTCTCTTGTTTCAAGAACGTTCTAAAAGTGATATCTGTTAGATTCAGGAATCAATACGTCATTGATATTTTACAAATTCGAGCGCTGTCTAAAAAAATAGCATGCGCCACACGTGCAAAAAAAAGGACTTGCAAACATTCCTACTCGCAAAATAAAACCCTGCTTTTACCCCTACCATATTTTAATTTTAATTTCTACTCGCCAGGTATATCATTTAGATAGGCTTATCTACATAAGCGGCAATCTATGTTATAATCCTTTCCTGGGACACTTTGTGAAAGCCTCCTCCCACTTTTAATAATTGTCTCTATAACACCGTGCATTATATTTTCTGGAAGAAATACTTGACTGTGAAACTCGACATAAGTTGTTTCTAGAGACACCATCGCAAGCCTTTTCTAGAGCTATGGAAATAAGATGAGTTTTTTTCTTTCTTTCTCTGGTCTTTAACGATTTATTTGAATGTATATATTCTCTAAGAACGATTGAGATGCAATATATCCCTTACGTCTATAATACATTTAAGTTTTATAACTCGTACATACTACAGGAGTGAAATTATGCAGCTACAATTCTTAATTTGCTTCCTTCTTCTTGGAATTCAGAGCATCTTCCGTGTTTTCGTTTTGCCTATTAGATACTTATTATTATTATTATTATTATTATTATTATTATTATTTATAATTCATATTGTTCCTGGAATATGCCTCCGTAGATTGCTACCAGACTGCCTCTTGGACCAAAGTGTTTTCCATTTTATTTTATTTATTTTTGAAGTATTGTATGTCCTCATTTATCTAGTTTCTATCGTACTTCCGTCTCTTAATTCCAAACAAATTCTAAATTTAATTTTTTTCCCCTAAAGTTGGAAAGATTTAAAACCAGACTGAAAAATTCAATTGCATAGTCGGGTTTGAACCACGAATCTTCGGCTTTCCATACCGTTTCTCTAACTGAGCTACCTGGCAACGTGCTGGCGCAATGTTAAGTACCCAATCATTCAAACGTTTTCCTCTAAACCACAAAGTGCTCTGAAATTCATTTTGAGACAACATACCCAAGTGACGAGTTACGACCCTTTAAATCCGAGATTTGAAGTCGTCATTGGCCTATGTCATCTCCAAATGAATTTTACAGCATCTTGTGATTAACCGGAGAAAATGTAACATTTGAGGAATTAATGTCATAACGCCAAGTTGCCATAGTAACTCAGTTGGTCAGAGCAGTGGCATGGAAAGCTCAGGATCTGTGGTTGAAATGCCATTGAATTTTTTAGTCCCTGATTCTATCCTTCCAAATTATAAATTTATTTGAGAATAAATAAAAGCGCATGTGCTTTGTTCTCTGCTAAGAAGCAACGGAAGCATCGCAATGGAAGGAAACATTCTGTAAACCCGTCGTATTATTAAATAATACACAATGTCAATATCGAAAAGCTGAAAAATGATAATTCAGTTTTGTATCAGTAATGTTTCATATAATTATAGCTTAAGGAGCCGCATATATCTTTTTACAAGCTAAATTTGTATAATATCTTTACACTCGGTTCCTAGGATGTGATACACATACACTGATATAAGCAATACAGTCCCTGAACATTTCTGAAATAAGGGATTTTATTGAGACATTGTTTGAGAGAGATAAGTGTTTATAATTGTAGGTCGTAAAGATTCTGCAAGTTGTTGGAAAGTATTGAAAAATTTCTATTATAATTAAGAAAATAAAACTAAAAATCGTCCATGACGGCTTTTCAAGATTATAATACAAAATTGTAATACATCACCTGTAGTCCAGTTTCTCTGACTGTTAAAAAAGTGTATCAAACATTCTTAAGCGTAGCCAATTCCATTATTTTAATGGATACTTCTAAAAATATCCTCATTGAAATATGTCATTCCGATATAATGCAGGTTTTACCCATAGTTGGAATTCTCACTTGGTTTGAAATATGAAGCGACACTTGACAGAAATACTCCCGGATCCTAATCCGCAGGAAAATATATATTCTGTATATTTACTTTTAATGATTAAATGAATCACACAAGTCTTATTTAGAACCTTCCGGTATAAATATTTCAACATCTCTCAGTTATTTAGGTTAGAAATTACGCTCTGGTATTTTATTGTTTTGCTTTATCTTTCTGGTAAAAGAAATCAAGTAATTAATTTTGTGCTGGAGGTAGACCTTCTCATAAGCTTTTTACTCTTTGTTTAAGATACAGTCATGAGCCCTTGGCTGAATTTCAGTTTTGTCAAATCAGCATACCAAAGCAAACCTTGCATTCATTTTCAATAAATTTTCTGCTAGTGCTTAAAAATCGTAAAAGAATCCGAATATATTGATTGCTTTATTTTCGGCAGTTATCTTTAATGGCACGCATTCATGTTATCCGTGAGCTTCGGGGTGTACAGCTCAGCGGGGCGACTTATCTGGACAAAGACCTTTTTGTATTTTGTATTGTATTTTTGTAAAGGACCTCCATTACTTGTTACCTCCCAACTTCTTCGCTTTATTCGCAGTCTCGAAGCCCAAGGTACGATTCTAAAAGCGCTACTGTTATACTTAAGTTTGTGCTAGAGTACGAATTTCGCAAAAGAAAAAATAAAACTATTTCGGTATAGCGAGTGGATGATAGCAGTTAGTCATAGATACATGACTATATTTGTTACCTTTGTACTTCAGTCCGATCTTTATCCTTGTTTCATATAATTATACATTTAAATATTAGCTTTCACCATCCAGGGACACAAATAACAGAAAAGCTGCAAATGTATTTTCAGAGAATGTACACTAAATCCTTTGCTACTACTAGTTCATATCGGATAGTTCCAGGAGGATAATTTTGATTACAAAATATATTTTTCTGCCGATATAATTCTGCTAAGTTACTACATAGTGTATCCTTAAAGGGTTTTACTCTCTCCCACTCATGTGTAGTAGCAGAAGAAATATGACATTCCGCCCAAAAAAATAACCAGAATACACTTTTTGAAGTCCCTGAACCCCTGCAGAAGAGCATATATATATATAAGATCACATATACAGAGTGAACCATACAAATGTCTTGAATAAACGTTGCTTGATATTATGGTGGAAAGTAAATGTCATTAGTCGTGTTTTATTTGGAGGACGTTAGGATGGTAATTTTAGAGTCAATTTAAATAATTGTAGATTCCTCTTTACAAATATTAAATTGAGCCTAAAATGACCATCATTTTAGGTAAAACTTTCATGCCATACCTATAAGGCATTTTAGACAGCATGTGATCATTTTTATTTTTCCGCTTGGTTATTGGAATAAATAGAGTAAGACCTATTACTTAATTAAATATATTAAAATAAGTAAGAAGCAAATCAGTTGTGATCACTTTCGACCGTTATATTTATATACATCACTAGTTTAGCCTCAAATGAAATATTTTTTGTTCAAATAAAATCCTTCTGGCCATTTCTCTACCCGTTCTTCTCTAAACTATTCTCGTAAAACCTTATTCTTCCATCTGTTTCATGTTAATTGAGATAAACATTTGCAGAAATAGTTCTATTACTCATTTAATTGTAGGTACAGGAAAACACATCTAGCTGACGTGATAGTAAAATCCTTTAAAATTCAATCGCTGTGTGACGGCTTTGAAATTCCATTCTCTTTGCATGACCACGAGAAAAAGAATGATGTTACATTCACATGAATTTCTCTACCCTCTATCACATATTAGTGGTATAAAAATTATTCTAAAGTTTATTTTCCTATTTACTTCATACACATTTCGTTATAGATACCTGTAAAGCGAATAGCGACAGTCAAATGTTTTAGAACTGGACAATATACGCTGGCCTTAAAACCCCATACTCTCTCCTGACATCGCAAGAAACAGCTGAAAATCGACAGGATTTTAATTGATAAATTCTAACCATTAACAACTGATGTCTCTGAAATGGCTGGTGCATTAAAAAGGTTTATTTGAAATAAATGGTGTGTTTTAAAGAAATCTACACTTTTTGTGAAATACGTTTACCCTTGTAGCTTAACGTTTAACGGTTGAACCAGATTAAACAAATTCTATCCTAATTAAGAGGACTTCACAAGCTACTTCCAGAAAATTCAAGATATACATTTTATTTGCGGTCTAAATATCTTTAATGTATGCCATTTTAATCACAATCGTTACACATTTTTCAGAAAATAAACATTTTGAAAATCTTCCATATTAGGGTAGATGGGGTAAGGGGATTTTCTTGAAAATCTTCGTGTCGCATCTTTGAAGGCTACTAAACCTAAATACCAAGTTTGGTGTTTATCCGACTTTGTTTTTGAGTTATGCTGTTCACACACATACACACGCACGCACACGTACACACGTACAAAACCGACATTTTTTCTAAAAATACTTTCTTTATATTCAAGTAGCCTCAAAACATGTATTTCCGGTTAAATCTCGGTATTGAATTTGTGGGTAGAATGTAATACCCTCTTTATCTACTATGTAATGGTAGAGAAAGTAACTAGCAGTCACTTAGCAGTTGCTAAGGTTTAAGGCATTTGACAATTCAGAACAGCAATAAAGAGTATCTCGGAGATAAACGCCACAAAAAAGTTTGAAATAAATTTCCGTATTTTAAAGAAATGTACTATTAGTGCGGTAATTTTTTTTCTATCTCTTAGGATATACAATTCTATAAAATTCATTCAGATTGAAGAGGACTGCACACAAATTATTCGCAGAGAATTCCGGCTATTCATTTCATATGCCATTCTATAATTTAAATATATGTTATTTCAATAAAAATCGTAAGCACCATTTTTTAGAAAATGAAAAGCAAGGAATATTTTCCATGTATAGAGTAGCTTGGGATGCGTGATTTTCTTCGTTTCGAATCCTTGAAAGATGCTAAAATGAAGTACCAAATTTAGTATTTAACCGAACTTTCCTTTTGGTCTTAGATACATGCACACACCACACACGGACCGTTTTTTAAGTATGCTTTTTTATTCGTGGTACCTCAAAACGTGTGTTTCCAGTGAAACCTCCATATGAAAATGTTGGTTGGAATACAATACTTCTCTATTTACTATAGCTAAGTGGTAACTAAAAAGAAACAAATAAATAAAATAAAAAGTAGCATTTATGATCAATGTGTTTCGTTTTCCATATATTGTACACCACCAACTCCATATTGATAAACCTGAAATAATTTAAAATAAACAATCTAGCGCTTTTTTGCATTCTTAATTTCATTTCATAATTCGACAAAGAATTTTAATCTTCTTTGCAATATGACTTGACTGATGTCAGCTCGTCAAATTTAACAGTTACGCAAGTATAATGTTTAACTTTTAAAGACCACATTAAGGTGACGTCAATATGCGCTCCGATTAACCACAAAACGTACAACGAAACGTTCTTGTAATCAGCGATGTGGAACTTTAAATGCAAATTTATGCTTTTAGGTAGAATTGAGTATAGACTATACACCAGCGCTTAAAGACTGGAGACTGAAGTTGGTAGAATCGACAAATAATTGATGTCTTAAGAATTTGGCTCGTATGCTGTCTTCGTGAACAACCTGTTACTTCAAAGTACATATAATGCTCATACAAGTTTCTATAAGTTGTCTTTAGTTAAGGTTAATGTTAAAAGTGCTATTTTCTGTATACAATTACTAAAAACAAAAGTTACCTAATTACACTTATACCAGGTGGCCCAACCGCGCCGTATTTGACGTATGCACGTAATCCTTCGTACGTTAAAAGAGTTGCAGTACTCAAGGGGTAATTCCAAGTAAAAACAGATCAGCGGGGAAATGCTGCACAGCGTCCTAAAATTCTACTAACCACCACCACTGCCGGCGCCACTACACAAGCGGTTTTCAGAAATGTCCTTATGGACGCACGGAGACGTTGGAACATCCTATCAATCAACAAGGGCAAAATTTCGCACACCTATTCAATGAACGATGTCAGCATAATGCCGTTAGATGATGAGGATATTTATAATAGCAAGCGAAAAATTGGCAGTGAAACACTGCATGCTCTCATGTTTTCTGCTTATATTCTGTAATTTTAGACAAGAACAGCGTAAACTGAATTAAAGAATAGCTATGAGCTGATATGGATAAGTCAAATAAACACATTCGAATTATTTGTCAGTCTAAAAAAGTGAGTTTATTCTCTCGAAAACAAAGCCTGTATAACTAAAATGGAAAACATTCTAAGAAATTTTCCATCTATTTTTGTCTATCATCGTACTCTAGTGCAAGTGTCTGTTTTTGTCTATCATCACACACTGTACATTTTATTGCAAGCCTGGGAAGTGCCTCTCAATGAGCGTGATCTGCTCATCGTCCTTGCTGATAAGCAAGAAGAGTAGAATGAAATTCAGCAGGTCCACCTGCCTGCTGCACGAGGGGTCCCGGATTCGATTCCGGGCTGGGGGTGGGAATTTTTCTCTAGCCAGGATTATTCCCTATCCTCCCTAGAGTCTGGAAGCATGAATCAGAGTGTGAATGAAAGTGTGTGTGATTTAATTAACTACGTTTACTAGAAACCCAAAGATCAGTGAATACGAGTTAACACCATTGCGTATCACCAATAGTATGTTTCAAAGGAAAGGCCGCGATATAACTATTGTAGTTAAACACATTGTAGTTAAATGAAGCTTTAAGAAACAAACAAACAAGCTCGTTCACGCTGATTCGCCAGTTCCTCACTGACCTGTGTTTACTTGGAATTGCTCAGTTGTGTTCTGCAGCTCCCTTAACGCACAAATAGATATTATGTACTTGAAATTGTGGTTGAGCTACCAGGTGTAACTACGCGGAAATATTACAAAAAATAGTTTCCTCGCTCCATTTTTTCTTTCTTCTGTGTATCTCATATTCATCTTAAGACTGGAGTTGTCACAGAAGGGGAAACAATTAGCTGTTTTCTTTGTACTTTCTCTACTACGTATAGTAAGTAGGGGAAGTAATGTATTCCACCTAAAAATTCGATACCGAGATTTCACCGGAAATACATGTTTTGAACTCACTGAATCCAAAAAAAGCATTTTTGGAAACATGTCCGTGTGTGTGTCCCTCTGTGTGTCTGTGTGTCTGTGAACAGCATAACTCAGAAAGGAACAGTCGTATAAATACCAAACTTGGTATTTAGGTTCAGTATCTTCCAGAGATGCGACACGAAGGTTATCAGAAAATCTCCCCACCCCAGACTACCCTTTACATGGAACATTTTTCGAACATTTTAATTTTCTCAAAAATGGCTCCAACGATTTTGATTAAAATATCATATGTTTAAGATATTGCCATGAGAAATGAAATGTATATCTCGAATTTTCTGGGAATGTCTCCAAAAGTATTCTTCATTGTGAACGACTTTTGCATAACTGGTAAACCATAAGAGATAGGCAAAATTTTACTACACAAAAAATGTAGATCGCGTTAAAATACACAATTTATGTCATACACATTTCTTTTGTTGAGTGAACCGTTTTCGAGATATTGCTTGTTATTCCCTTAAATTTTCCAATACTTATAATTTTTCGCAAATTCGTTATTTATTTTTACTTTCTCTACTACGTATAGTAAGTAGGGGAAGTATTTTTATGTCCTGGACATGCAAAGAGAATGGAATTCGCCACATAGCAACCAGCGTTAAAATATTTGACTATCGCTTAAAACCTAGCATATTCCCCTTGCATCTACATGAAAATTACCAATAAGATTGACATCTCGATATCTTGATTAATATGAAGCATATGGAGAATAAGCGTTTGTAAAACTAGTTTGTACAAGAGTACAGAAAGTCATGTGAGTGTAACACATCAGATTTTTTAGATTACTTATTGTAAGAGGAGTTATTTATTAGCACATCATCCTGTACGAGCTTGCTAAAAGCAAAACTCGAAAGGGAAAAGCAGTGCTTCTTTTATGTTTTCTTAGAAACCACAGCATTAAATGATAAAATAAGCTTGTTCAAAGCATTTATATTACTTTTCCTCAAAGGCGCTGGGTTCTTTTCTTTTTCATTTTTGTTTCTTTTTGTGAAGTTAAATTTGGAAAGTATTTTTGGAGATCACATATGTTTAAACAGAGAGATGTAAAATGTTTTACAGACATTTTGGTATAACTACCGTCGATGTGTAAAATATCATTAGTGTGACGTTTATCGTCTTGCATTCTTCCTTTACTATTCCCCCAGATGCAAATTAAAAAGAAATCCCTATAAATTGTACTGATTTGTATTTCATAGTATATCTTATTTTTGTTTTTAAATATATTATATTCAATAGAATGAGAACCTTGCTTGCGCTTGGTTTTACGAACATTTCTTTCTCCGACTCTCGCGGTGACTAAGTACAAAAATTTCTGAAATTGTCAAAGGGATAAAATTGATTTTTGTTTTATTTTTTATTTTATTCATTCAGTGTCCAAGGTTCATATCTAAGAAATAATGGGGTTGAGAGTAACGATTTCGGTATTAATTTTTAAACATCAACGTACAACAGTTATATATAATTTTTCCCATTTTAATGTTCGCTTTTATTAACCAATTGAAAGACAGGGTCTTTAGCCTTAAAACTATTTTTCCTTAGGTATTACTGTTGGATTTTAGAGCATGTATATGGCTTCTAGAATATGGAAAAACCAAGAGATACGAAACCATGCAAATATGCAAATTGTTCTTCGCACTCTTACTCCGTTTCGAAATTACGGAGCTTCAGCGATATTCCCACGTCGCAGAGTAATAAGCGAGGGTGTTGCAATTCTGATACGGAAAACCTAGAAAGGTTCTCAGGTAGATATTTCCGTCACATACAGTTACACGAATCGTATATTCTACAATTTTAAGTTAAGTTGTTAACCATGGGTTAAATTATCGCGTATCCTGTGTTGAAAATAACCCTAAATAAAATATAACATGCTTTATATTATAAATTAAGAAAAACAAATGAAACTATCAGCGGAACACTATTTCTTAGTCAGGAATAGTACACATAAACCACATGCCCACACTTGCGAATACGTTTGCCTTATAATTTATATGTATGCTCTATAATGTATGCTTATATACAGTTGTCCATTAAACGTGGATTCATACGTTGTTTATCAGATAAAGGGACTCGGAACAACATTTAACAGGTAATTTTATATTTATTTATTACATTTATTTTTTTTACCTTTCAGACGTTTCATGTTAAGTCTAGAAATACAACACATGAATTTTAATGACATGCATAAAGAATGTTGAACATACAGGCTTAAAATACTACATTTTCGGACTACAGAAAAGAAGTATACCAGTTACGAGCTCGAAAATTTGGATCATAAGAGAAACTATACCGAGAAAGTCGTATTTAAGCTGATCCACTTGATATCCAGAGTTTGTGATGAGCAATGTGGATTATTTATTTACAATTTATTATTGTTTGTTTGTTTATTTATTTATGTGGCAGAGCTAGGACTTGGCCTTCTCTTTCACTCAACCACAAATAAAAATCCGGAATAGGTACAACATCCTGAATATAATGATACATGTAAATCGTATTAAAAGGAACACAGCACAACTATTAGAAAAATAACAAACCTAAGTTAACTTAAAATATATAGATGCTAAATTCAAAGTAAAAAATGTGTAAAAATACAGTTTTACCTCTCATACTGCGACCACCGATGAGGGCTCCTCGCATGCCGGCCGCCTCGACTCGGTCTACTGCCGAAAGAGATGCAATACCCTCCAAACCGCTGCACTTCTCATAGTTATGAAATGGACGGTGGCAGAGTCTTATTAGAAAAACTCACACTGAAATTCAAGTTGGTTAGCTGTTAAAAAAATGATGTGAGTATGACATCTCAGTATTAATTGTTTTTTTAAATGTATTTATTTTAAGCCGCTGTAATTCACAAAGGTCTATTTGCGACTCTTCCATTAATGCAGTGGTGGTTGAACATTAACAGATTTCTAGGAATATACATACTTAATATCATATGATAACAAAAATATATAGTCCTATTATTCTATATGTATTTAATGTACACAAATTTTCGCGTAGCCAATAAATGGAACTACGCTTCATCAGAGAGGAATATTAATTGTGGGTCAATTACTCTACCATTTCGCAAAATTCAGTTACAGAAATTAATCCGATTCTGATGATATGAAACATAAGATGTATGCAACAAACTCTCATACACTATAAGAATTGAAAGAAAAATTCAGGCGAGAAATTCACTCAATTTCGAATATTGAACTCTCGAGTGTGAATGAAAATTCTTAAGATGCCAGAACTGCATGGATAGAGGACAATATTTGCAACATCCCTTATGCTAAGGTACCTGCTTATTGTCATTGTATTGTAACTGAGAAAGAGGCGGTTACGTGGATGTTAAAACTCTTTCAGCGGGATCTGAGCTGCGGCGGCCGGCGCGCAAGCAAGCGTGCGGTGGCCGCAGTGTGAAGGAAAAGCACTGTATACATATGCAACTATGTGTAGTATGTTTCTAAATTAACAATAACTGCTAACTATAACGTGCAACCGATAACGAAAATAATTTAAATTGTGATAGCGCCTTATATCCTGTAGCAATGAATTCCAGAGCCTAGGAACCTGCACGGAAACAGTATAAGTATAGAGTTGTTCGGTGAAATGGTATTAAAAGGATGTCGTATTTGTACTTCCGTTTTGGAAAAATGCATACACTGGTATATCAGATGAGTCATATAGGGTAGGCTACCTTAAGTTCCCATATCTACAATCCACAGGTTATATTCCTGCTTGGAAACATCGGCCCTTTGTCATGGTCATTCTTCCCAAAAACACATTTATTCATTTATTTATTTGTTTTATAAGTTGTAAATACAGTGTACAGCATTGGGTGCGATAGGAAAACGTTTTTTAATTATTTTTGTACAACCGTGTTTTACATAAACTTACCATCCATCACGAAATGCCTGGATAATTGACTTTCCCGCATTCGTTTCAGCCAACCCACCCACCTCTTTTGTTTCTTTTGCAGGCTATAGTGCTGCTCATATCAGAGCCATTAAATTTTAAAGTTTTTTTTATTATAGATATGGAATATTTTTTAGATTTTACCATTTCAGTCTTCCTCCCTCTTTGTTTTCAATTCTTCACGTAAATTCAATTCGCGCATCATTTTTATTTTCATATTAGCCCACTTTGCCTGAATGTTATAGCCGAATGCTCTTCATTTCGTTCTTCTCATTCAACTCTTTTTGAATATAGGGAGTACTCTACCGCATTTGATTTGGATTTATTGGAACCAAAAATCACATACTATTTTTATGCCTTCTAAACATCTAATCAAAGTTTCACACCATGATAGTATCATCTCAATGTTTTTCTAACACCGTGCAAAAATAATTTTATTAATGGCAATAAATTGCAAATGGAAGTATTTGAAACTAGGGTTGATCATGAAATAAACATTAATATGCAGTATTTCTCAAGTTGTACCTGGCCAGCCATTTTAATATTCAAACCATACTTTTGTAATGAGAATTAAATAACATTAAAATTTATATAATTATCATCACTTACCCCAAAGCAGTATGCAATGTTCTGTATATGTTAAGGTATAACAGAATTTCTCGACTTATTCTCGTGTTTTCAAAGTATTCTTTCGATTCTTTTATAAATAACTTACAATCTCAACATCGTAATACATCACTGTGTGAATTTGTACACTTTTGTATCCAGAGACCACCAAAATATTACTCTTAATCGTTCCTTCTTATAATTATCTTGGCTGGTGTGACATATTTATAACTTTCATAAACTATTCGTGTCAAAGTATTCAAGTATTCCCCAAATCCCAAATAATAAATACAATTGGGGAAAACCACTTATTAGGTAGGATTTGAAGCTGCGTTGCCACTATGTCACACTGAAACCATGGCCATTAATACGTATTTAAGCCGGATTTAGACATTTAAACTTGATTCATCAGCTGGCACCAGCCACCATGCAATTTATATCAAATGCACTTCAAGCCAGGGTGGATCTATTAATTCAATTTCTGCTATGCGGCATGGTTTATATGCCTATTTTAGTTATATGCGTGTCTTTTAATTGGTTGTTGCCTAATCATTTCTTTGTTTAGACTCCGTATCTTGCTTTTGGGTTTGGATTTGGGTTTGGATACACTTGCGAGTATTCGAAGGTGCGTAAGCAAAATAAACCCCAGCTTTAAGGGAAGGGTCTAATGCTTTTTAGGTGGACTTCAATCCTTGTTCCCTGTCTTTTCACCGAGTGTGTAGGCTTCATCTATCTGCACAATGTGCGAGAAGGACGAAATAATAATTTTATCTTAAGACGTTGCACAAATTAAAAACAGAGAGCAGAAGAGCAAAACAAAAGTGTAGAGGCAGATGATACCTATGTATTCTACTGATTTATAAGACGCTCATTATGTTGCCAAAGTCAGTATTAATACTGTTTCGGAAAACGCAATGACCGAAACCAAAGTTTACATAACTAGTTGGTTGCAGTAACATTTATTTCAGAAGTACAACTCGCCGCTCTGCGTTTGCTTTGTGCAGTCAAAATGATTGTAACAGAAACAGATAGGTATGCATTTAATCGCACTAGCATTAAAAAATATACAACAAAAATGCCTCCTGATGATACAGAAGTATTTTCTGTTACATGTACTATCTAACAGCATAAGATGGCGAATGTGCCTTAATTATTCTGTAGCCTCAACATTTAAGCGAGCAACTAATTAAAAGCTTTAAATATTTCTATCTATTAGTTTACAATACGTAACCTTGGAATATTTAAAACACTTTTTAGACACTTGTAACTAAGATTGAGGCAGTATTTTTAACACTTAAATGATTTCAGTCAAATTATATAATATGTAAATTCAATAACAGCCTGCCTTGAAGCAATATGTGTATGTAATAATTTGTAAAATGTATGTAACAGTCATTTCATATGTTTACATTATTGTATCCATGTTTAATAATGTTAGGTGACTATATTACGTAATTTAATAATGTGGGAGCTGTGGGAATAATAAGTTAAACGTTGCTAACAATGATGCAACCTTGAGACAATAATGAGTTTGAGAGTTTGATAATACTACTTGTGATTATTGGAGTAACAATACTGTAAATTTAGTGACAGCTTATAAAATAGCCAATCAACAACCAGAAAAAGCTTTAGTTAAATGAAGGTATTCTATTGGAGTAGGAATAGCCAATCAGAGACTTGAAATACAGAAATTTACAAGTTTAGACGGTTGAAATCAATTCAGTTGCCTGCAGAGTGTGCTCATAACTGGATGCGTTGCTTGTGCGTCCCTGAGAGATTTAACACGTATTCGTGTGAGACGAAAATGGTATACGTGTTAAAAAATGCAAGTATTAAATAAAAGAATCTCACAGCTCTCGATATCAGTGAAGTGCTATTTAATTTGTGTCAAGGATTAATAAAAAGGTGTGAATTAAAACTTAAAATCTGTGTAAGCCTACATTCTTGTTGCATCACGCCCTGCCAAGATATCCATGTCTCTAAAATAATACTGACGCAGCCGAGGCAAACATAAGTATTTAATACTTAAAGAAACAGTCAAATTACAGAGTTTTTTTTAAAACTTGGGGCAAAGGCCACCTGAAAATGCATTTCGGACGAAGGCTACCGGAAACTGTTTACCATACGTGCGGTTGCAACTACTACAAGTTCGGCTCCCCAACAGTTGAAATACAATACATCATACATCATCTTCAAACTGACTTTCCATACGTGGGGCTGAAACAATACAAACTACTTCAAATTGACGCCCAAAGCATGGTGCAACTAACGTAAGAAACCACCTACTTCAAATTGGCTTCCATACGTGGGGCAAATAATAACAATACAACACCATCCTATAATGAGCTACTTCAACATATAACTTTTAGCACAAGAGACAGCAACTAAAAGTTGTGCTTTATCTCACTACGGTCCCGCCATTGTTACCAACATTGGTTCAAGTCCAATCACATTGAAATTACCCTTCGTATTTGAACATGTTTAATGAATCGCCTTGGTTTGATTTGTTTTTACATTTCATGATGTCGGTTTACACGATTAATTCCTCAAGGCGGTCACGTTATCTGTTCGAAAGTCAAATCTTCTTTCTTAAATTTGTCGCAGTGCTTTGTCCAGTTAACCTGTCTTTATAGCTACTCTCTTTGATATTTATCGTCATTCTTATATCTATGACCTTAATAATTGATAAATTGGCGGCAATTACGAATATAGATGAAAGTGAATTCCAAGAGCCGGACGAAATTATGGAAGCTGCGAAAGAGTAACATTTGACTTGCTATCATAACTCCAGAAACCATACAGCACATCGTTTCCTTGACTGGTATAAGATAAAACATGCTGAAAACAATTTCACTGAAAATATATTGTTGGCATAGAAAGGAAAGTAAACTGGAAATTTTTATCTTTGTCCTCCAACTATTCTGTAATTTAACTGTGTCTCAGTGTGAAGAGCAATTAAGATATTAGTAAGTAACATAAAGTTTGTAAGATTCCTTAATTGGTTTAAATATTTTTGTTTGTTTAAATCATTTTTGGGGTAATTTATGTGTTCCAGCACTGCTAGTGAATCAACAAAACATCTACATTCTCGCTCTACATGTCTATTGATCTTGCTCTAGGCGCCATTTCTCTTAGCTGCATATAGGCCTGGAATCGACATAGTATTAGTTTATTGTTATTTTAAAAATTACAGGATATATAAAATAGTGAACGTCCGACACGGTAAGTGATCTTATTTTGCTCGTAGGATTTCTAACTCGGGCTGTGGCCTCGTTTGAAGCTAAAGATAGCCAGTTTTGTGAGATATCTGTTCAAGCCTTATGACTACGAACAAATACGAGCAGTGTAAGATTATTTTCGCACCATAATTCAGTAGTAACTGACGTGGTCTTTAATGGTCTGAAAGCATTGTAGCTTCTTTGCATATTGCATTTTGAAGTCGTGGAATAAACAGTTGGAGTATATGATGTTTAACATAATATTTCCCACCAAACATTGATATCCTTTCAAAACTAAATTGCATACCTGTTAAACCTCGCATAAACTACTGCTGGTGTTAACAATTCAATTTTACGGAAATACAATATTTGTACTAAGATAAGTTAATATGTTTCTTCCAAATGAATTTGAAGCCTTTGTTTGAATAAATCACGCATATATTTTATTTTATTTTTTCGCGAAATTATCGCGAAATTTTGCTACATTATGCGTTAATTTAATAAACAAATGCTATCTATAGTTTTAAATTTATCACACGCCCCTAGCTATCGTTTCTTTAGTTTCATAAATCTGCCACCTACTTTTTGAACTGATGTTGACACTGTATCCATGCTAATGCTTTTTCACACCATGGGAGGCTTAGGAGGTCTATAACAGTGCATTTTTTAGTAAAGTTTATAAAATCAGCTAATAGAAGGGACAAATGCCTTTTGAGATGACTTCAAACCAGAATAACTCGTGTGCCTTAAATCACTTTTCCACTGACTGTGAAGCGTATCACTAAATACAAAAACGAGCTGCAAAGCAACCATAATATACGAACCTAAGCCACAACCATTGTTTAGGAGGTTGCATAAACTCCAAATTTCTTGGGAGCAGGTGTTCCTTAATATAATCTCCGTAGCATTAAATGTTTGCATTTTAACACCGACACATACACACTCTCTCTCTCTCTCTCTCTCTCTCTCTCTCTCTCACACACACACACACACACACACACACACAAACCATTGTCATTCCTTATTGATGTTTTTCATTTGGAGTCATTGAATAATAGGAACAAACTAAACTATATTCGTTCTAAACTTGATCCGCGCCAAAACAAACCTACGTAGCCGGCGCTCCGTGGTACAACACAATAGCAATGCGCGCATGAAAATAGTCCCATGCTAATAATCTAAATTTTAGAATGAATTTTCCTTAAATGGTATACTATTCTATGCGGATACCTAAGAGTTTAATTAAGGCTGATTTATACCGTTAAACAGAACTACAAGCCCCAACATGCAATTCGTATGAGTCACCTGATATCTGGGCATACGCAGAATATGTTTACAGCCAGAAACAAGCAGTTTCTGTTTAATATCAGGCCAAAAGGCGAACTTGCATTTGCGTCTTTGTCGACTTACGTAAATACGCTGGGCAAACCATTGACTAGCGGTCAAAAAACAATAGTGTTGAATGTTTTAGTATAAACAGCACTTATAAAGAAAAATCTGAAACGGGAAAACTGGTTACACCCTGGAAAAAAAGAAAACGTTTGAAATGCGCGATGCAAGAATATGACGATTTTGTAAAGAACGCAATTTGCGTAAGAGTGCACAATTTTTTCTTTAAAAATCTGATGTTACACTCACATGACTTTCTCTACTCTTGTACAAACTATTTTTACAAACGCTTATTCTCCATATGCTTAATGTCAATCGAGATATCGAGATGTTAATCTTATTGCTAGTTTTCTTGTAGATACAAGGGGAATATGGTAGGCTTTAAGCGATAGTAAAATATTTTAAGAGCTGGTTGCTATGTGGAGTATTCCATTCTCTTTGCATTAGCAGGACAAAACAAATGAATAAAGAATTTGAGAAAAAGTTTAAGAATTGGAAAATTTAAGGGAATAACACGCAATATCTCGAAAATGGTTCACCTAACAAAAAAACTGTATATGACATAAATTGTCTATTTTAACGCAATCTAAATTTTTTGTGAGTAAAATTTTGTCTATCTTTTATGGTTTATCAGTTATGCAAAAGTCGTTCACAATGAAGAATACTTTTGGAGACATTCCCAGAAAATTCGGGATATACATTTCATTTGTCATAAAAATATCTTAAACGTATGATATTTTAATAAAAATCGTTAGCCATTTTTGAGAAAATTAAAATTTTCGAAAAATGTTCCATGTAAAGGGTCATCTGGAGTGGAGGTATTTTCTTGAAAACCTTCGTGTCGCATCTCTGGAAGATACTGAACCTAAATACCAAGTTTGGTGTTTATCCGACTGTTCGTTTCTGAGTTATGCTGTTCACAGACACACACACGGACATGCTTCCAAAAATGGATTCAGTGAGTCTCAAAACATGTATTTCCGGTGGAATCTCGGTATCGAATTTTTGGGTGGAATACAATACTTCCCCTATTTACTATACGTAGTAGAGAAAGTAAAAATGAGTCCCCAACAATTCATAAAGAGCCGCTTCCAAAGAGCGAATAAATGGAAGTTATCGCATACTTGTTACTTTCCTTTTCGCTCGTTTCTTTTAGAGTTAGCAATAATTATATGTGCAAAGGTTTCTTTGGTTGTTTAACTATCAATGTTAGCTTCTTTAACCCCTAACAGAATATGCTAGTCACCATTTAAGTTGTCGGAATAAGGACTCTACTCTTTTTGCATTATGTGCCGCGTATACTCGCCACACTGTCGTGAAAGTGTGATTATTTCTGGCTCGAATGGCAGAAGGATACATTACGTTATAACGGTGCACTGGTCACCTGAGATTTATTTTGGCGCGGATCAACCTAAGAGTGAATACAGTGTAGAAAAAGTATCTATCGATTTACGATTGGGATATCTGTGGTTCAAATTCAGCCAGGACCGTCCTGAGGTTTTTCCAGGTCTTTTTCAGTCTTCCTAACTAGAAAACGTCGAGGAGGTATCCTAAACTTAGGCCTGGAACGCTTCCTTCCCGAATTTGAATTTACAAGTATAATTTCACTTCATATATCACCAGTGTCCGCTGGCGTATTCTACAAATTATTCACGCAAAGACACACTCTTCTATTTACTTCTTGTTAATCGAGAAAACTGTCATTACATATTTACGTATCTTGTTATACGCATAAGAATATATAGGCTAACAGGTAGTCAGATTTTTAAATAGCTAATTCCTATGAAATGGCTTTGAAATACCATGCCCATTGCATTTTATTTGCACAAGAATAACAAAAAGAATAGCGATTAACCACATTGGAAATTGTATCACTTTTATGTCTAGTATTTACAGGTAAATTTTAAATGCATTCAGTAGAATACGTTTTCTGGTGTAATATCTGAAATTGGGCTTTGATTGACAGAGAAAAGTGCGAAAAAAGACAGGAATTATCAACATTTTTACTGAACTTCCCTCTAACGTCAGTTTTTTGGACTGCACAAATTTATTTCTCCGTCAGTTTAAATCATATGTCAGCGAGATTGATACATGTTTCGTCTAACACGTTATACTAAGCGCATACAAAATTATTTTATAAAAACTATGCATGGAAAATTGATGCAATTTTCATAAAATTATAAAAGTAATGTAATAAAACATTCTGTAATATTGCGTGTTCCGTCTGTATATTAAGAATACAAATGTTAGCTTTTTTAGTTATATGCTAGAATTTTTAAAGTGGAGACAAATATTTTTTGGAGTAACTGTACACTATTTCCATTTCTGAGACTGCGATATTTATAACACTCTCCTGTTTTATAGATTGAAATACTGAGTATAACCTCTACTGAGAAATTGTGATAAAAATGTTTGTCCATATCTGGTGTCCATGTTTTGCTAACTCATTCGCTTAGGATACCAATTAGTAAAACCAATGTAATTACGTTCTAAGAAAAGTAACCTCTAAGATCCAAGATATTAATAATTAATACTGTACTAGAAAAAGCAAAAAAGTTATTTAGGATGCAATTTAACGCATGTAGGCAATAAAGATTTAAATAAGTAAGCACATTACAAAATAATTGTGGAACATTAATAAGGACATTAAAGGAAGAACAAGAAAAAAAAGCAGGCTTAAAATGTTACAAGACAGTGGTGATTCCAAATCTAACATACGGTTGAGAAACATGGACTATAAAGGATAAAATATGGAATAAAATAATTGAGGCAGAAACTCTTCAAGCCATTAAAGAATGTACAATAAGAGATAAAATAAAAAATGAAGAAATCACAAAGTAATAAAATTAGGTATTGGTTCTATAAACGACAAAATAAAGAAATACAGGGAAATACGGAGACAGCTTTTGCAGAGGTTGACAAAACCCGATATTCAAAAATAATATATGAATACCAATCACATGGGAAAAGAGATATTGGAAGACCGATGAGAAGAATGGAACAGATATGAGGGCGGAACAGGAGATATCTCGTAATTCATGAAGAGATGATGATTATGATGATGAATTGAATTGAGTTTTGTTTATGGACGCTTTTTAACTACTATTGTTCTTAGCGTCCCATTCTATGTCGGGCGTGAAAGAGCGGAAAGTTTGCTCTGAGGCCTCTTTATCAGGCTTCAGGTTCTTTTACGTGCCGTAAATCTACGACGCAGCTTTATTTCCCTTCCTAAGGAAGCATGCTAAGGATTTTACGCCCAAAAAAATCCATCGCCCTCCGCCGGGAATTAGATTCTCGGAAATTATTGGCTTGCATGAGACTACCAGATTACGGAGTATGACGGCGATGATGATGAAAACAAAATATAATATTTAAAGAATCGGCAATAAATCTGTTAGGCAACAGCCCTTGAGGCCCTAGGTCTATCAACCATGTGCCAACCTCATCCTCACATGCCTGAGCAGAGGTAGACCATCATCCAGTCAGTTTGGGGAAATGAAGTGCTTCCCTCAGCCTGAATGTTAGTTTTCTTAACCTATAGTGTACTAACAAGCAACCTATTGCAGCTCCTAAAACGCATCACTATGTTGAGTGGGTATTGGCGAATAATTTCGCACCCATGTGGGTGGGCTTGAACCCACGCACATTCCTGGCTGGGAACCGGAGCATAAAGCTCCAACTCAATATACTATGGTATAGCGCTTCAGATTTTCAGAGATACTAACAAGCTGCCACAATGAATGTTTATAAGCACAAACTTTCGTACGAGCTGTTCTGATTCGTTTTTGGTTATTTAATTACTTACTTTCTCTGTCACCTAGCTATACTAGGTAGGAGAAAACATTGCACCCTATCCAAAAATTCAATGTTATTTCACCGGAAATACATGTTTTGAGGATCCCTGAATCTAAAAATAGCACTTCTAGAAATGGGTATGTGTGTGTTTGTTTATGTGAAACGAACGGCGGATAATTACCAAACTCGGTTAAGTGTAGTAACTTCCAAGGATGCGACCCAAAGATTTTCAAAACCAGAAACTTTCTTGTTCCCAAACTACCATTTTCATCGAAAACTTTTCTAAATTATTTATTTTCTCAAAAGTGACTCTTTACGATTTGTATTAAAATGTCATATATTTAAGATATTTATATTACAAATCTTTAACTTTCTGGGAATAGGCTTTGATCTCTTCTTTTTTCCCGAGGAGTTTTATATAATTTCGTATAACGCGTAATTTGGTTTTCTACAACTTACTAATCTCCAAATTCAGAATCCCCAAGTAAAATGTACGACTGGATAACTATGCTGGTTGAGTATGAAAGTATGTGTGAGAGTGTTAGTGAGCGTGGTGTTCATTGCTAAAAAAATGATAAATGAATATTATTGCCTGTGTCAATTGTTTTAACATAAGGTTGCCGATACCACCTTAAATGAAACAGTAGACCAGTAGAAAGAAAGCCTAAGGTCGAACGCCTGACACTCGAAGCTCTAGACCGATAATCAGTCTGTTCTGTAACATTTCCAGTTGCATTTGCATTTATCATGTTAATAAAACAATATTTGGTCATATTTGTCACTCTGCTAGGGTTTCATGTCCATTTTCTCTTTGAAAAAGAACATATTCTGCCTGTTTCTTTGCCATACAACCCCCGCAAGCCCTTTGGAAGGTGCAGAATAGCTCCGCGGCATTAGAATAACACCTGTAGAAGAATTAAGTATTCTTGATATTGTGACGTAATGAAGGTGATGTATCTAACGACACGACTACACTACACGATGTTACGGACACCATAGGCGCCTACACCGGATGTAACGTAAAGGTCACTTTGCCCAACCAGCGCCTTTACCAGAGGTGACGGGGACGGGGAAGTAGCACAGGGATGACATCGAGAGACGTTAATCTTTCTAATAACTAATCTAAACTACACTTGAGGGAGAGAATTATTCAGCTGGGGATTTTACCTGGTAGGCGTAAGAATTCCGGCGTTCCATCTTGGTCATAATCGAAGTTAGGACAAAATAAATTAGGAGAGCTGACCGGCACAGATTCCTGCTAGGCAAATGATCGACCGAGCTTGCGTCGTCAGAAAACTATTTTAAGCTTAAATACACGAGAAGAATGCTGATTTAGTGCCCAGCTAGTGCTGATGTAACGCATAGTTCACCCACATCTCGGACAAGCGGTGATCCCCTAAAAGTCACACCACCAAACCCCGGCTTACATAAGCATCCGCGAAATGAGTCGCAAGAATTCTAAAGCTAATTCCAGGATTTGCTTAAATGCATTTTTTCCTAAATATCTCGAACTTTTTATGACTTTCTTTTAAAAATAAAACTATAACAATATTATCGGGACAGATAGTCTGAATTGCAAGTACTGGTAGTGATAAACAGTATTATACAGGAACACAGGATATTACGCTTTTATTTGAACTGCTAAAAGCAATTGGTAGCTGTAAACTTTATACTACAATAATCGTATTGCGGTGGCGGTATTTCAGTGATTATCGACTTTATAACCGTAGGATTTATGGAAATCCTCAAAGTGGCATATTCACTCATTATACAAAACCTACTTCAACTACTTTTCCGGCCCTTTTTCTCCGAGATTTTCCACAGAACTAGCGTTACTAGAACCAAAAGAGGTTTGAGTATTGGCATATAAAGCTCCTTATTTAAAATGTAAGAAGCCCGACAAAATAGCCTAATTATATTTACCACCAACTGGTTATGGGGAGTAAAATATTAACCTAAAAACATCATTGGTATGAAACACCATGGGTCATGTTTCAGCTGTTACTTATCTGCTTGACGGAGGCCGTATTCGAATCCCATCAGAATTCTTTCTTAGAATGTAAGAGTTAGGGTGGTTGTCATTCCGTTAAGGATAGTGTAAAGTTTAGAGCAGACTTAATAATAAGATTATACTGAATCGTCTTACTGTCATGACTATTTTACACATTCATCACACAAAGGCTTTTTTTTAACTCAGCAAAATGGTTCCGCAGTAACGTGGGAGGATCGCATTCGAAGATCTTCTCGATTCCCTCCTACCTCGGGTTTTTCGTGGGTTTCCAGATCGATAAGCGGATTTCTTGCATGCGTTTCTGTGCAACACTTCCTTTCTTCTGTTTCATCGTCAGATGTTTCAGGTTGTAAGACCAAACGACGGCGATTGGTGCGCTGCGGCGGGACGGTGGACTTTGTGCTGTATAAAGATTTCTCAATGTAGGTTGAATGGATACCTGGTGCCAGTTCCTGGGGTGAAGTTCGTTTCCGGGACTCCCAGGTTGATGATGGTGAAGGCAGTCTCCGCCAGAAATGGTGTCATTCTTGAATGTTAGGAATCCCGTCCTTGGTAGCGCATATACTGTTCCGGATCTGATCTCTCCTTGGATCTCACCTTCATCCCTTCCACCCTTGGGTAAGGTAAGCCACAATGGGTCTATAGCGGCCTATCTGCGGTGCTTAGCTACAGTGGCTGGAACTCCTAAGACAGACTAATCCCAATCTCCCAATCTAAAGGTTAATTTTTCTATTTTCTGTTAACTTCGATAGTCAGAAATGTTTTCTATTACTTAACATTACCGCAATTTATGTAATATATTTTGTTGCAGGTACATAGGAGACCGAGGAATAATAAAACGTTTACTAGTATACTTAACATTCCCCTTAGCTCATAAGAAACAAAGGTAGGATTGTTATATATTTTATAGTGATTGAGTTGCGAGAGAATTTAAAGGATAATGACGAATATTACGGAAACGCTTAATGGCACAAAAGCTTTTGTGTAACATTGTATATCTTGTTCTGGTAGGTTCTCTGACTTCCTTATTGTTTCCTAGCTATGTAAATCAAGAGAAAAAAGTGTACTTCATTGGTTATTTGTATAAAGTTTAAGTTGTTATTTTTTTCTTCATGACACTACCTGAAATTTAGAGAAATGTAATGAAAAGTTAATTCCACATAAAGGATTTAGAAGTATTTTTCATAGAAAAGCAATACCCTTCAAAGTTAAGGACTCTTAGTTATGGTAGTAGTTAAATGGAAACGTGTAATTTTCGCGAAATGTATTTAGATATACTTCAGTTTGTAGCTACCGACAGGAACTATTAAGCGAGGAACGTAATATTCACATTGTATTTGGTTTTAATCATAAGCAAAATGAGATAGAATGTGTTTCCCTACTTAGCTTAATTCCTTGAGGAACATGGAATATTATTGCTAAAACAGCTCTGATAATTTAATATAATATGTACGATAGTATTACGACTCGTATAATAGCATTATGAGAAATCACTTCTTAACACATTTACCCGGAAACGTTCTATCCAAAACTTAACTCTTCTTCCAGTAAGCCTTTTGTTATAACGTAGTGATGTTCTTAAAAGGGATCTAAGGGAATCATTATTATATGCTGTAGGCCTCTTGTAACGTAGATGATTAGCCGCATAAATTGATAACCCATTATTTTTACGCGTTATTTCTCACTGTAATTTCTTTTTAATCATAGCAGAAGCTGATAATCCGCCTACTTTCTGTTATTTGTTGCCTCCCCTGATCAGGATTATCTATGGCGTAATTCTACTTAAGGAATAACAGCTAAAGGCGTTTTAAGCACTATAGAAGATGTATATAAAATGATTAGTACTAAAAGGACAATTATTTCAAAGCAATTCTTTCGTATCTTGAGGCAGTATTTTTAACACTTAAATGATTTCAGTCAAATTATATAATATTTAAATTCAATAACAGCCCGCCTTGAAGCAATATGTGTATGTAATAATTTGTAAAATGTATGTAACAGTCATTGCATATGCTTATATGATTGTATCAATGTGTAATAATGTTATGTGAATATATTACGTAATTTAATAATGTAGGAGCTGTGAGAATAATAAGTTAAAAGTTGCTAACAATGAGGTAACAATGAGGTAACCTTGAGTCATTAATGAATAAGAAAGTTTAACAGTAAATACTTGTGATTGTTGGAGTAACAATAATGTAATTTTAGTGACAGTTTATAAAATATCCATTCAACAACCAAAAAAAGCTTTAGTTAAATGAAGGTATTCTATTGGAGTAGGATTAGCCAATCAGAAACTGAAATATAGCAAAATTTACGCATCTAGAAGTCAGTTGCCTGCAGACAGCGTTACTAAGTAGACGCAAAAAGTGTCCTCAAGAAATATATGTATTCGTTTGAAACGAAAAATAAGTTTACGTGTTAAAAAGCGAAATTAATTAATAAAAAGATTTTCACAGCTCTCTATCAGTGAAGTGTTATTTAAAATCGTATCAAGTATTAATAAAAGGAGTGAAGTAAAATTATAATGTGTTAGCCTACATTCTTGTCGCATCACAACCCTGCTAAGACATCCATGTCTCTAACAATAATACTGACGCAGCCGAGGCAAACATAAATATATAATATTTAAAGAAACAGTCAAATCACAAAGTTAATATTTTCTTTAAACTTGGGGCAAAGGCCACCTGAAAGTACATTTGGGGCGAAGGCTACCGGAAACTGTTTACAATACGTGCGGTTGCAACTACTAAAAGTTCGATTCCCCAAGAGTTGAAATACAATACAACTCCTACAACAAACCGTCTTTTCAAATTGGCGTCTATACGTGGAGCTAATAAAATCTTTCTCAATCTCTCAGCAATATCTGTAGTTGTTTTTCCAGGTACTTTCTAGCTGTGGAGGAGTAGATTTTCTGAATTCCCTCCTTTTTAATATAGAATTTTCTTTTGTTCTCAATTCCGTATGAAAATGCTGATTATCCTCGCTGCGTGACTACTCATTTCTTCCTGTACAATTTATCTACAGTAGGTAAGGGTAAGTATTGGATTTAGGAATAGACAGAATGTAACTGCGCATGAAAGTATATTTCACTGAAGCGCAGGATTTATGTTAAATGTTCAAGACATTAATCATTTCGAAAATAATTTTTCAAATGTTCCTATTTCTTTTTTCTGTGACTTTCTCTAGTAGGTATTGCATTACACCCAAACATTTGATATAGAAAGTTTACCGGAAACTCATTTCTGAGACGCCCTGAATAAAACGGAATCATTTTTTAGAATCAGGTTCCCGTGTGTATGAACAGCATAACTGAAAATCGAAAAGTCAGATAAATACCAAAGTGGTATTAAAGTTCAGTTAACTTTTAAAGATACGGCGAGTAGGTTTTCAAGAAAATCCCCAACGACAATTTAGCCTTGCATGGAATGTTTTTCGAAATTGACTTGTTATAAAATGGCTCTAACGATTTTGATTAAATAACGCATATTAAATATATTTACATAAGTAAAATACATATCTTGAATCTTCTGAGAGTAACCTGTGAATTCCTCTTTATTAGGGTAGAATTTTTTATAACCTTATATAAATGATAAACGATAAGTTACAGTTTAAAACACAATACACAAATCTTATAGATCTGTTTAAGACACACAGTTTATTTCAAATACCTTCTTTGTGACATCGTCCTTTTTCAACACATCCGGTATTAATGGTTCTAAGCATTCAATACCTCACCATTCTTTTTAAATCATGTCGACATTCAGCTGTTTCTCGTGATGTCGTGGAAAGGACATGGAATTTTCATGCCAGCATATTGTCACAACTAAGTTGGGACTGGGGAACATAGCTGGGGAACCGGATGATAAAGCAGAACACAAACTTGGCTTGAATGATCATGGTATATTTCAGGTCAGCAAAGGGAGGTGCATGGCTTACAATTGCTAGGGGAAAGTAATATTTTAATAAGCTAATCAAACAAAGCATCTACTTATGCTTCCCCATAAGGAGCTTACCTTATAGGAGATGCCGCAGATGATGCACTGTCGAGATATACTGCTCGGCCGAGCCGACCATCGTGGCGTCCTTGGAGGACCCTGGAGTTTAGTGGCTTGTAGGCAGGGACCGTGCGGTGTAGGATGCGTTCTATCTGGAAAAGTTAGGGACCCCGTCCATGCCTGCGCCCGTCGGCATCCGGATATACTCGCCCCTCGGATCTCTCCCCTCATCCTTCGCTCCCAGGGGTCACGTTGGAAGCACAACGGGTCACTGGCCGCGTGCGGGCCCTTCCGTGATACGTACCTCTACCTTTACCTCTAGAAGGAAAGTTTTTGTTTATCCCTTGCAAAACAATAGGAAATTCCAACAGGAGGAAGACAGTTACTACATTATATATAATATACAATATATGAAATAGGTAATGTATACTAAGTAAAATACAATAACATATAATCAAACTATTACGTATTATTTTCACATCAATAATTCAAAAATTTTATATTTAACTGAATCTTTAAAACAGTTTTTTGAAAAATTAAAAAAAAAACATGTTGTAGATATAAACGATTGTTTGTGTTGGGGCAATATCGTTAAACTTTCATTTTCCCTCTTTGAAAAAAACTATACACACCCACATACATACACACTCTCTCTCTCTCTCTCTCTTTCTGTCTCTTTCTTTGTTCTTGACCGTTTCCTTAAACGGCTTTGTCGGAGAGGAACGGGTCAGGGAATCAAGGATGTTTTTAAGCTGAAACTTTGTTATCACGCTTTTTGAACAAAGCACTGCCCTACCATATAAAAGTGTTACAGCAGATTATACAGATGCAAGAATTAAGTATTTAACTTTTTACAGTACTAAGGAATAAAGGTGCTAAAAGGGGGGGAGAGGTAGAGAAGTAGAGAGTTATTGTGAAACTGTTCAAAGGAGATAAGCCCACTAATTTCCTCTTACTTATTTATTTATTTACCTGATTGGGATAATCAGGATAATATGTGGCGTAATTCCGTTTGACGCATAACAGCTAAAAGGCGTTTTAAGTACTGTAGAGGATTTGGATAGAAGGCTTTGCTTAACAGCTAAAGGCGTTTTAAGTACTGTAGAGGATTTGGATAGAAGGCTTTGTACTACAAGGACAATTTTTAAAGCATAATTATCCATAACTCTCATTAGTATATTTAATTGTTTCTCTAGGTATCCTCGAGCCGTGGAGGAGTAAACGTTGTAGATTCATGAGTTTCAATATAAATTTATCTTTTTCCTTAGTTCTGTATGACAGTGTTGATACCCTCACTATATGACTACACATTGATTTCTCTACCATTTACCTATAGGAGGTAAGAGGAGGTATTGTATTTCACCCAAAAATTCGATATCGAGTTCTACCGAAATATACGTATTCGAATCTCTGGGCCCTGAAGGAAATCATTTTTAAAAGATCAGCACACGCGAAACTAAACTTTTGTATAGGGATGCGACGGGAGGATTTCCAATAAACTCCACAAACTCCATACTAGCGTGTATATGGGAAATTTTTCGTTTTTCTTAATTTTCTCCAAAGTGGCTATGACGAGTTTGACTAAGGTACATATGACAAACAAATGTATATTTTCAATTCTTTGCGAACATTCCTGTTTGTTCGGAATGATTTTTGTATAAATGGTAAACCGTAAGATATAGACAAAAGACACATAATTGTATCTCGTCAAACCGCAAATTTATGTCAAAGATTTATGACTTTAATAGTTTTCAGGATACTCTTTGTTACTAGTTTGCATTTTAAAAAATTATACTTTTTCAAGCACTTAGTCGAACTTTGTCTGTTTGTTTTTTTTTCTCTCGTGGTTATGCAAGTAGTAGAATCTCAAGGCCATCACACAGTTACCCGCTTCTTAAAGTTCTGCATATCGCTTCAGATTGCTATTGTTTCTTATAACTGCAATGAAATGTTTAATGAAACAATTTACACAAACATTTATCTGAATTAATAAGAAATAGAAGAATAAGCATTTGTATGAAAAGTTTGTAGAATATTGGGTAGAGAAGGAGAATGTAACACACATTATTTTTGAGGCATTTGCTACTGCGAAAAGCATTTAAGATCCTCCTTCCGTCTGCCATTCTGCACATACACATGCAGAGTTGAAATTATTTGATTTGGAAGAATGTTTGTTGAAAGTGCAGAATTTTTTTTCAAATTCCTTCAAAATTAAAGTTATTTTATAAATGACGAACATCTTGAAAATATGTAACGTTTATTATATTTAAAATTTTCAATATAATAATACTAAATTATGAAGATTATGTTTTTGGGCGGTTTACTTTTGGCTGTGTTTTTGGACTATTCTCTTTTGGAACAACTGCTCAGGGCACTGGTTCACTCGTTTACTGCTTCTGTTTATCATTAGGTTGTCTTTAAAGTCACACACATTATGAGACACTACTTCGTACTTCCAAACTCTAGGGAAGATAGGGAATAATCCTGTCAAACTGGGAATCAAACACGGGACCTCTAGTTTTCGAGGTTAGTATACTAATCACCAGACCACGGAGGTAACCCTGTCATCTTTTGTTATTGTTGGTAACCGTTGTTTCCGATATATAACTTTAATCAGAAGAAAATCCTTAGATATAACTCTTTTTGCAGATGATATAATATTAATAGTAGGTAATGGAGATGGTTTACTATGCTCTACATACAGTTTACATAAAACAGCACATCAGCACAACATGGGAATTTCATTAGATAAAATAAAGAAAAAATGAATTTTCAAACCTGGATACAAACGGTTATTTACTGATGAAGTTGATATAGACGACAATACATCAAAGCTCAATAAAACAGAGGGAATAATAAATAGTATCTTAAAAGCAGATTTAGTACAAAAGCACACTCGTCTAATGCTGTACAAAATCGTATATCTGTTCTATGCTATTTCAGTGAGGCCTGGATCCTACAGTTTTTCAGTAAAAATCAGATATTTGTAGTTTCTTTGCTTGTTACACAGTAACTAATAGACTAAAGGGTAGAATGTAACAAAATTTTTCCTTAGCTAGGTTGAACCAGTTTGAATTCTCTGCCTTTAATAAGATGCGCGTTATAATTTTTTAAACTAAACGCTTTCGGAAAATTCTATACCTATGCAATAGAAAGGGCAGCAAGCGAGAAATGTTTTTGTTATCGGGTTTACAACGCGGACAAAGCGAGGGAAAATGTTGAGTAGAGTTGGAAACAGTTTTTAAAAGAAGCCCGAATCCTCTAAAGTATTGCCATCATTGTGTATAGACAAAGGTCATCAGTCTATTCAGCTTACAGGTCAGGAGTGATGTAGAAGTCAGTGAAGGTTAACATCAGTTTTAAATAAGTGGGTGCGTTTATAGTGTTATGTAGGTAATTTATTTAACATTTTACGTAAATATTTATGGTTATGGAGGGGAAGCTAGGAAGAGACGAAATGTTTGTAAACTAAGAAGGGTAAATAATGACTGTGTCAGATTATTATTATTATTATTATTATTATAATTATTATTAAAGTGCTATGAGTGTTAGTAAGGCAGTGAAAGAAAGAGTTAAGGCTACCCGGGTGTTCAGAAACCGTAGTGTATAAGATAAAAAAGGAACGAATGAAAGGACCTGTAAGGACCCAGCAAAAAGAATGCAAACAGGATGGGGGAAACAAAAGCACACTAGGTTAACGTAACATAATGGAAATAGCGCAAAGCGTTGTGGCGCATTGTTCACTGTTTACTGTTTGAAAACATTCCACCCATATTAAATTTAATTTTGTCAAGGTAAATAGTGATCGACTCTACCAAATTATAGCTTTTTTCGTTTTATATCTCATATTTCTTTGATAATATTGTCGCAACCTCTAAATTTTTAAATAAATCACGGGGGGTAGAGCAATAGGTACCGGAGTTTAAGACATAAAAACTACACGAGGTCCGACGGGGCGAGCTCAACAAAGTTCCTAAATACACCTGAAAATTCCTAAAACATTATATGGAAGGGAAGAAGGATCAAATAGCTACTGAAAATCACATGCCAGAACTGTAGATTGACAAAAATGTATTGGATATAAATTGATACATCACCTGCATTGCCGTTGGCGACGAGTCGATCATGATGTGGCCATCCTACACGGGTGCTCCCTTGCAAGAGAGAGGAAGCAACTGACGCTTCCTTCTAACGAACCAGATTTTTCCCCACTATTCTGACACCATCCGATCTCTGTTACCAATCCAAACACTAATACATACATTTCTCAACCAACAAACAAACATTACCCTAACCAAATGTCACATCTCCCCTTGGCCACGCAGATCGACGTCCCCGTCGAGGCAAGAAGGATTTTATCACTTAAAAAAATTACAAAGAACAGAGACAGCATAAATAAATGGCATACTTTACAAAATTATCTGAATATTTACAAAAGATAGAGCAGAAATGTCTGTCGAAGCGGATATAACTGTGACTACCTGTTAGCAAATTAATACAAAGATAATACGAAGATGGAGTCTCGAGTGCCACCGACGATATTCAAAGATGTTTTGTCTCATTAAGTGAAAACCCCGCACACGCACATTACACCTTGTTGCCACTGTCACACACACACACTACACTGCACTGCGCCATGTCTTGCCGTAACTGTTTGTGGGTGGAATGATTCCATCACCCACAACGACGAGGATTCAGCCGCAGAGTTGTTGTTTCACGATGCTGATGACATGGGGGGTAATCGCTGGCTTGAACTGCCCCACGAACAGTGGCTCCTTTTGCCACAGTGTAGTGAACTGGCAGTAGCTCTCTCTGGTGTATCTCTGTGCAGCCTCTGGTATGGCGCTGTACTGCGGGGTCACTGCTCTGGATATCGAGCTCCCGAATCAGCAAAATCACTATAAAAGGCATAATTAACAGGTATAATTTGTGCTCCGAAAACATCATACAAGGAAGAAGAAGAAAATAGTATGTCATTTATGAGAATACAATCAAAAGATGCCACAAATTTTGCAAAAATTTAGAAACATTGAAAGTTAATACTAAGAAAAGAAAAAAAAGGATTACACATTGACATAAACACTGAACTTTGCAAAGGCGTACAAGCCAAAATTTCACAAAAAATGTTTAAAAATCCAAATAGAGAGACATGAAAGGGTCATAATACATAAATATTATGTGAATTATATCCATAGTTTACACATAATAACAGAACACAAATATAGCAAAACATTTGGGATTCCAATATTAAATTTCACCAGCTGGGACAACTAACAAATAAAATGAATAAGTGCACTTATCATACATTCATGCATGACAATGAAATAAAATCATTCATACTAACCATGGCTCCAATAATACAACACACTCAGTTTAATAACTACCCATAACTACTATGATCATTGCTACATACTTCAAAAATAAACACCACATTACATGCCTCAAACTACAAATATTCATGCTTTACTTGCAATAACACAAATTTCATTCCCATTACTATCATATCCTCCTCGTTATGATCATTATCATCATTTCTATCACCATCCACAGTAATTACTGAGAAAATAAATATCTTCACTGACATGTCTCATTCAACTAGCTGCAAAATCAAAGATACCTGACATAGGCATAAACTGCACAAATCACATTGACATTTCAGGAATGACACCAATAACATAGCATTACACTGTTGCATCCACATCAACCGAATCAAAATTAAGCTGGAAAATAGATGGCATTAACACTTGTTGTATAAGATGGTACTAAAACTTGTTGCTTAACCTCAAAAAAATTATTCATTGCATTCAAATCATTACATTTACTCTCTTTTGTGAACACATCACACACGCTATACTGGGTACGTTTCAGCAACACCAATAAGCAAAAAATTTCTCAACATATCTCCACAAATTTCCAGGTACATATTAGCCCTCCTTAAAACCGAAACATTCATACTCCAAGGGTATATTGTAGCTATCCCACCGAAGCTGACGTTACTCATCACATCTCACTACCACCATCGGGGTTAGTCTTTGGCACTCCCACCTAGGCAAATCTACCATATACTACTCACATAACCTCACACACATACACAAATTTATGCAACAACTTCTGCAAAGAAGGATCACAGCTTCATAATGAAATACAAAATCAGACCAAAAAATGCAACAGAACAAGCACATCATTACCAAATTAACACTTTCATATATCATTCCTCGAAGTCAAAGGTAATCAAACACACAATGCACGTCACATAATTACACTGCAGCATAACATAACAAACCATATATTTTTATGCCTGTAAAATTGTATTCCGAAGTACTAAAAATACAGAGGACACATAAAGTGCAGGTGAAAATTAAATGTCTTACAATTGCTTTAAATGTCAGTGCAGATATTTCACTATTTGGCGATGTATTATTCATAAGATGACATTAAGTCGCAAGACCGATCGCAGTTGGACGCCAAGTTTCTGAGCGTATGTATACTAAATGTGTCAACAAGGCACCCCATTTAACCTGTACTGTCTTTGAAGCACGAGGCACGATATACAATCTTAATTTGCAATGTGTAAAATTTCTCATCTTCACAATAGTACACAAATTAGTGAGATTAAACTTTGTTACAACATAAAAACAATGATCATACTAAAAGTCATATAAAGCCTAAATTTGATAAAATCACAGTACATCATACAATGAAAGCTGCGTAAAATAATGCTTAACTCCTTAGCTTTCTGTTACTTAGAGCTCTATATAAAACATATGCTGTGCTGTATCTGTCTGTCTGTCTGTCTCTCTCTCTCTCTCTCTGTGCTGTATCCTGTGAACAGATGATGATGTAATAATATGTGCTAACCGTTAAATGACATATGCACTTTGTAGTCAATTATTTCTTCTGAAAAAATGTTTAGTGGGTTAATTCTGTGCGCCCATTTCGAAATCTTGTGAGCTTAAAATGGCCTTTTTCTTTTAGCTGAAAGGGCTTACTGTTTGGTGAGTTGATTTTATTATGTCTGCGTATTTGCTTTGGATGCTCTCATTCCAGAATTGATCCATTCGTTCCGTACTTTTAATTTAAGCATAACTGGAATTTTTATCGCGAAAACAAATAAGCTATTTTTTCAACGAGCTACAGGGTTACCAATACCAACAGAATTTTACAGCTTAATATTCATTCCAAGAATACCTTCGTCTTCTGAAATAACTAAGCTATTCACGTTGCAGAAATACCATGTTAGCCTCTAGGTCCCGAGGTCGCGGGTTCAAACCCGGCGGAAGGCGATGGATTTTTTCGGGCGTAAAAATCCTTAGCATAGCTCCATTCCTTAGCATGGAAGGGAAGAGAAGCTGGTGGTCCCGTATCGTAGACTTATGGCACGTAAAAGAACCTCAAGCGTGATAAAGAGACCTCTGAGCAAAATTACCGATCTTTCACGCCCAATATAGAACGGGATGCTGAGGACATAACAGTTAAAAACCTTCCATAAATAACGCTCGATTTCAGTTTCACGTTGCAGAAAACTCACTTTTCAGCTAAGGCTCTATGTAATTGTTAAAATATTGTTTTTAAAATTTTACCCACATGCCTAAAATGTACGGCATAACACACAAGCGTTTATGTGCTTTCTGAAAATATTTTGGGAGATCTTATTAATTTATTATAAATATCGTTAATTACGTAAAATGTCCCATCGTCAAAATGTGTAAGCGTTTCTTAATCAAAATGTTTTAGCTCAAGCATTGCCTCAAGTATTGCTAGAGACTCAGGATGATACCTTTTACTTACTCTAAAACTAATGCATAGAAAGTAGATGAACTACTCTAATCCATTCAAAGAAGCAATACAGAAATGGCAGCATAAATACAAGTTTTGAAGTTCCCTCAGAAAAAATAATGTTTGAAAAGTTGTGACGCATAGAACTCCAACAAATTCCAAGCATGGGAATCAAGATTTTCACGAAATTTCTCCAAACCAATACACCCTTTACATGGAAAAGTTTTCATAGGGTTTTTATTTTCTCAAAAACGGTTGTAAGAATTTTGATTAAAATAGCACATGTTTTACATATTATATTAGAATGAACTATGCATCCTGAACCTTTGAGAAGCTTCTGAATTCACCTTTGTTCCGATGGAATTTGATGTATACCGGGTGCGTCTTCTCAGGCTGAAGGTTGAGAAGTTTTGCAGTTCCTGCAATGTAATCTGTAAACACTGTACATTGCATCACGTCGTATCAATTTCGGTGAAATGATTGCTTTGGACCGATGCGCGTGAAATGACTTGCATTTGTAGCACAACAGTGTGCGCATTGGCCTTCAGTGCCACTTGAAGATTCTATTTATGCTTAGTAAATTTAACCTAAAAATTATAGTATGACATGGAAGTGTCGTTTTGCTTGATTAGTTTAATTATGTGAATTTCATTAAAACACAAGTTGTTATTTCTTAAAATATGCTTTACTGAACATCATAAATAAAAGCAAGAAATGAATAAAAGTTCATTTATTCGCAGGCGTGATTTGAGCTTGCGACCTTCACCATGAATTTCTAGCATGTTAACCACTGCACTACTAGAGCACGTTAACCCTAAAAAGCGGGCTGGTGAATGCGGTATCAACACCTGAATTACGCATCGCCTGTAAAATTCAGTGTTGCGTAGTTACCAATCCGCAGGATGAGAAGACTCAGGAGGTACATATATCATATCTAGATCTAGCTTACAGAAGAAAATGTTGTGCATATTAAAATGTGCACCTTTTTCAATATTTTTCTTTTTTATTTCGTGGGTTTAAACTTTCTCAAAGTATTCCATGCTATGCTGTATGATTAGATTTTCCCAAAAATGTTTGCACTTTGTGGCGGAAAAGAAGTTGAAAGTGTAGGAGTTGGCGTTACTTCATTCCTTCTTTTCCTACATAAGCTCGTTTTTACACCATGGAAAAATAATGAATCACTCCGTAACTAAAATGTAAGAATTCATTCCCGCGTGCTTTATTAGGCATTTTTATACTATTTCCTCTTGTTATTCACATCAAAATGCTTATTGTTTAATGTGAACGCATTCCTGGACAAACACTTATCGTGAATAGCATGACTGGATAGCAGAATAAGCTTTTTAATTAATGCTATAAAACATATGATAAGTAATGCATTTTTAATGGGAGAGAAAGTCGTGTTAGTATATCCCATCAAATAAGGTTTTCCTGGTTTCACATCTTAACAGATATCCTGTGGTTTTTCAGGGAATGTATTGCAAACACTTCCTTCATTCTGTTTTTGAAACTGCTATTTCTAAATAATTCAAATGCTTAACATTTGATGTTCTTTCATTGATTATGTGCACTTGGATTTAAAGTTTCAACACGCAGCTGAAAACCTATCACGTGAATTGTATGGTGAAAACTGAGAAAAATTATCTTTTCAGTAAAGTCAGCTTTAAAAACAGACATGCTGTTATTTTTCGTTGCAGTAAAAGCAGTTTCAAGGAAATATTGTGGTGTTTGCTTTGACGAGGAAATAAAAGTGTAAACATTATTTATGTTATAAATAGCTGCAGAACCCGACTTCACGCGTGGCGTTTTAAACCTCCAATGACTATTTAATTAATTTCGTTTATCTTCCCTCTGTTCTTTATTAAATTACTGTAGCATATACTAGACGAGTTTTATGGTGAATTTACCCTTTACCACGTATAGACTGTTGTAATCTCGTACAGGTGTTATATTACTAATAATAAATGAAAAAATCTCCTAATATTCAGAAAATGGGTATAAAATATAGGCTGATGTTATATTTCCGATTTCTTTAAGCTCCCCCACAGTCGCCCAGTATCTGGAAATAATTAACCTGTAGGACGAATGATGTTTATCCTCTCTACCACGTACATAGTATGTAGAGAACGTATTGCAATTCATCCAGAAATTTGATACCGAGTTTTCACCAGAGATACATGTTTTTAGAATCCCTGAATCTAAACAAATAATTTTGTTTAAATGGTCCGAGCGCGCGCGTCTGCGTGTGTGTGCGTCTGTGCACATCATAACTTAGAAACGAAAAGTCCGATAAACACCAAACCTGGTATATAGGTTCAGCATCTTCCAAAGATACGACACTAAGGCTTGCAAGAAAATCACGCAATCTCAAATTAGAAAATTTAACATGGAAAATGTATCAAATTTTTGCTTTCGAAAAAATGGGTAAAACGGTTTCTATTAAAATGACATACATTAAATATATTTGTGACACATGAAATGTATATCTTGAATTTTCTGGGCATAGCTGTAAGGTCCTCTTCATTCGGAATAAAAATTATATAATCTTGTATAATAATTTGATAAACGTTTAGCGATAGACAAAGACGTACTATACAAGGAATGTAAATCTCATTAAAACACATAATTCTCTTCAAATAACTTTTTCCGAGATATCCATTATTAATGGTTCCAATTGTTCAGTATTTTGTAAATCCAGTCGATATTCAGTTGCTTCTCCCGATGTTATCTAAAGAGTATGGAAGTTTAAGGCTAGCCTATAGCGCCCAGCTTTAAAACATTTGACTGTCGCTTTTGCCTTTGTATTTATAATGAAATGTGTAATGTAGCAATTTTCGGAAAACTTTATTTGAATTAAAATGAAGTAGATTAATAAATAAACGTTCGTATGAATAAATTGTATGTCCACTAATAAACGTTAGAGAACATAATGTAACACATCATATTTTGTTATATAATCACAGTATACATAATTTTAAACCTTTGTACCTTATCTTCGTTGCTAAGGTTATTTAAAATATAACGGCCCAAGAGTTTTCACATAATAAAGAAATAAAAGAGGAACAAACCTCTGAATATGAAAATGTTCCCCCCCTAGGCCACCAACTTAAAAGGTTGTGAAAATGTTTTATGGTCTGTAGCTATCGAGAGGCGTAATTTTCTCACTCATTAGTTGTAAAATACCGGTTGACTAAGTTATGATATTACGCTGGCCACAAGATTTCTCTTTATATAATTATATAATGTATACTAGTAATGGACTCATTTGCAACATAAGTAACAAGCAGAAACATTTTTTGGTATTATATAAAGGTTATTTAGAGAGTATGGCGATAGCAATTATAAGCATATAATTAATCTATCTCATTTTCTTTTTCTGTGTCCTCTGTTTTCTCAGTTGATTATTCGTGACAGTCTATGAAAACAGTGATTGCAATGAAATATCCGTGGCTATTTTTGTATTTTTATCTATCTACGTAAATTAAATTGAGTTTTATTTATGGATACTCTTTAACAGCTGTGGTTATTAGCGTCCCATTCTACAATGGGCGTGAAAATCCGGAAATTTTGATAAGAGGCCTCTTTATCAGGCTGGAGGTTGTTTACTTGCCTAAATCTACGACACGGGACTACCGGCTTTACTTCCCTTCCGAAGGAAGCCAGGCTAAGGATTTTTACGTCCGAAAAAATTCATCGCCCTCCGCCGGGTTTGAACCCGCGACCTCGGGAACCAGAGTACTTGGTGATAGTACCCCTAGACCACGGAGGACGACAAAATTTGTCTAAACTTAACTATAGTAAATAGAGGAAGTATTGCATTCCACCCACAAAAGTTCAATACCTGGATTTCACTTTGAGACGTCTACAACAAATAAAAAAAAACATTTTTAGGAAAATGACCATGTACGGGGCATGCGTTTGTGAACCGCATTACACAAAGACGAAAAGTCATTAAATACCTACTTGGTATTTAGGTTAAGCATCTTCCAAAACTGCGACACTAAGGTTTACGAGAAACTCCCCCAGAACTATAATAATTTTAATTATTTTAAGCATGTATAATTCCCAAAGAAGCAAATAAGGTGCAAATGTTTAGGTGGATATTCCTAACTAAAAATTATAATTAATAAGGAAGAAATTAAACTCCTACGGAAAATTTTTCGTTGTTTCTAATTTTGCATCCTCGTCCTTTCTGCTTTTTCTCTCCATTTTCCAAATCTCTTTTAGTTTTAACTGTAAACGTTAAATTGTGATCACTCAAGTTTAAAAATATTGGTTAAACTAAAAAGATACCGTGTTTTCCTTTATTTCATCTAAAACGTTTATTAATATTATTGTTGTATAGAAATTTGTGGGAAACAGAAGGAATTTTGAGGGTATTTTTAATAAGAAAATGATTAAGGTTCTGATTGTACAGTAATGACGATTTTATTCAATGTTTTTTTCAAGCTGCATATTTTATTTACTCTGTTATCATATTAATGTGTACAATTTTTAAAAAAAACTTATCAGTTCGTATAAGTTAAATTACTATGTTATAAGAATGAATTTAAGACAGTTATTGACAACGAAGGATTTCCTCTATCTTTATTTATTAGTAACCGTGGATGTCTGTAATGTTCTTAAAGATCCCTATTTCATAAGCTAGTTTTGGAAAGTAATTTTGTATTATGAAATAACCTATGTGCGATGCGTTACTTCCTCAGGTATAAGTAATGTTGTTATCTATATAAGACAAAGCAATGTAAATGCCTGAAAGACAAGCTTTTAGATATTCTAAGATAGAAAATCCTCGTGACGCGCCTGTATTTAGTATCCATTTAAATAGATTATGTTAAGATGATTGGATAATGTAAAGATGCATCTACTGTTGATAAAATCACGGTGTGTTGGAATGTTTTAACATTTCTCAGTGGTATAAGTGTAATTTCTGCAAATTATTTGCCTAGCAATAAATAACAATGGCGTTCATCGGGCAAAGAAACTGAGTACTTAAACGCCTAATGGGCCTCATTAGAATGCCGGTCAGAGATTTTCTGAACCAGATTGCACACGCACTCAGCAAAAACGAATATGAGCCATTTAGGAATGGGGGTGGACACCACATTTGTTAACGCCAAAACCGCTCATCAAACCGGTCCTTCATGACATTGATGATGGTTAATGTTCAATAGCACTACACGAACTTCGTTTTATCAGTTTTATCGATTCCTACCCAAGGTATTGGAAGTATTTGGTTTGAGTTTTAATTAATTGCTGAAGTACAGCCCCAGCATACGATTCCAATAGGTTTCGGATAGTGCTCATAACCGATATCTGATTACAAGAATATATTTACATTTTGTGCTTTGATGAAATATTGCTTGAAAGCGTGTCTTTGAACTATCTTCCAGGATAATGGTAATTAAAAAATCTGATGTGTTACACTCACATGACTTTCTCTACTCTTGTACAATCTATTTTTACAAACGCCTATTCTCCATATGCTTTATGTTAATCGAGATATCGAGATGTCAATCTTATTGCTAATTTTCTTGTAGATGCAAGGGGAATATGGTAGCTTTTAAGCGATGGTCAAATATTTTAACGCTGGTTGCTATGTGTCGAATTCCATTCTCTTTGCAAGTCCAGGACATAAAAAAATGAATAACGAATTTGAGAAAAAGTATAAGTATTGGAAAATTTAAGGGAATAACAAGCAATATCTCGAAAACGGTTCACTCAACAAAAGAAATGTATATAACATAAGTCGTGTATTTTAACGAGATCAACATTTTTTGTGTAGTAAAATTTTGTCTATCTCTTATGGTTTACCAGTTATGCAAAAGTCGTTCACAATGAAGAATACTTTTGGAGACATTCCCAGAAAATTCGAGATATACATTTCATTTCTCATGGCATTATCTTAAACATATGATATTTTAAACAAAATCGTTAGAGCCATTTTTGAGAAAATTAAAATTTTCGAAAAATGTTCCATGTAAAGGGTAGTCTGGGGTGGGGGATTTTCTTGAAAACCTTCGTGTCGCATCTCTGGAAGATACTGAACCTAAATACCAAGTTTGGTGTTTATCCGACTGTTCGTTTTTGAGTTATGCTGTTCACACACACACAGACACACAGACACACACACGGACATGTTTCCAAAAATGCTTTTTTTGGATTCAGGAGGTCTCAAAACATGTATTTCCGGTGAAATCTCGGTATCGAATTTTTGGGTGGAATGCAATACTTCCCCTACTTACTATACGTAGTAGAGAAAGTAAAAAAATCTGATGTGTTACACTCACATGACTTTCTCTACACTTGTACAATCTAATTTTACAAACGCCTATTCTCCATATGCTTCCTGTTAATCGAGATATCGAGATGTCAATCTTATTTGTAATTTTCTTGTAGATGCAAGGGGAATATGGTAGGTTTTAAGCGATAGTCAAATATTTTAACGCTGGTTGCTATGTGACGCATTCCATTCTCTTTGCATGTCCAGGACAAAAAAAAATGAATAACGCATTTGAGAAAAAGTATAAGTATTGGAAAATTTAAGGAAATAACAAGCAATATCTCGCAAATGGTTCACTCAACTAAAAAAATGTATATGACATAAGTTGTGTATTTTAACGCGATCTACATTTTTTGTGTAGTAAAATTTTGTCTATCTCTTATGGTTTACCAGTTATGCAAAAGTCGTTCATAACGAAGAAGACTTTTGGAGACATTCCCAGAAAATTCGAGATATACATTTTATTTGTCATGACAATATCTTAAACATATGATATTTTAATCAAAATCGTTAGAGCCGTTTTTGAGAAAATTAAAATTTTCGAAAAATCTTCCATGTAAAGGGTAGTCTGGGGTGGGGGGATTTTCTTGAAAACCTTCGTGTCGCATCTCTGGAAGATACTGAACCTAAATACTAAGTTTGGTGCTTATCCGACTGTTCGTTTTTGAGTTATGCTGTTCACAGACACACACACACACAGACACACACACACACAGACACACACACACACACACAGACACACACACGGACATGTTTCCAAAAATGCTTTTTTGGATTCAGGAGGTCTCAAAACATGTATTTCCGGTGAAATCTCGGTATCGAATTTTTGGGTGGAATGCAATACTTCCCCTACTTACTATACGTAGTAGAGAAAGTAAAAAAGCGGCGGGGAGATTGTAACAGAAAAAAATTCTGTTTCTCCACACACATACGTCTTTCTTTAACCATGACAAATTGAGGTATGTTCATTGTACTATTCATTTACAAACGTGATAAATCTTTGACTCGGAGTTATTTCAGTTTGATCAACATGGATAAATATTGTTAAGCTCTTGCTAAGGAAAAAGAAAAGACGAATCACGAATTTCAACAGCTCAACATCGTCAAAGTACTATTTGGATAAAAACTTAACACACAACCCAGAATATTTAGAAAAGGGCTGTGTTTAGAAAAATAATATACACAAATTGTAGATTTTAATGATGTCTGCATTTTTGGCGTAAATATATTTTTCACATTTTAAGATTTTCAAGTCATTTAAAATTCAATGGCAACATAAACTTTAAGATGCACAAAGTTTCAATTTTCCCGCCTCTGTGGTGTGGGGATTGATTGTTGACTCACATTCAAGAGGTGCAGATTTCGATCTCGTTTAGGCTGAGCTACTCGAATAAGACAACCCAGGGTTTTCGCTTATCTTTAAAAGCGAATGTCAGATAACTTTAAGTTCTATAGACGACGGGCTCATTAGATAATCATTTCACCCATTTTAGTCATTGTTCGATATGACGTAACCGGTTAAAGGACGCTAAACTTAAAACAAAAATATCAAATAAATGGTATTTTAATCACAACATTTAGTCAGATTTTAGAATGCTTTAAAATGTATGTATGTGGTGGAATAACATTGCGGAAGTCTTTCAAGGATGCTAAGGTACTAAATTTTGCATTTATCAGATTTTCCTGCTTCGAGGTTTACTGTTCACATACATGCTGCGTTTTTTATTTAGGGCACCTCAACATGTTTATTTGGAATGAGTACTCCTTTTGGTGGAGTACAATAGACCCTCTATCTCTATACCCATTGAAAGGATCAAATGAAATACTTGGATGTTTAATGTAACTTACATAATCGCAGTTGCATGCATTTTGCTGGAGACAGCGCTGTAATCGCAGACTGAAATAAACGCTGCCCAATAAAAAGTGGCATACCACATTGAAAGCTGTTATCTGTGCTACTCTATTGCTCATGTAGGGTCTTTCAACAAGAGTGTCCTATCTTTAACATGTGATAGCTGCCGTTGTTATTGAGCATTCATTTTTTTCATGTGGCGACAGTTGTTATTGACAAATAGCCATAGAACGTTACAGCATTCAGCAACGTGTATAAATTGTGAAAATTGTGTGCATAATCGTCCCTGAGAGAGAACAATTCGGCGTTTGATCGATAAATTTGAAAGAAATGGTTTTGTCAGCAATCAAAGAACACTTTTACGTAATCGACGTAAGCGCTCCAACGAAAACATAGGCGCTGTTCGTGAGAGTGTACGCGAGAATGGAACCAAATCAATTGCTCGTCGAGCGCAAGAATTTGGGCGAATTCTGCATCTGGACTTGAAGTTTCACGCTTACAAAATGGTGTTAACTCAAGACATAAACCCAACGACCATAGGTGCGCCGTGTATTCGCTGACTGGGCTATGGAGCAATTGGAAGCTGAACCGGATTTTTGTAAAAATCACCTTCAGTGACGAAGCCCACTCTTGGATAGATGGTTGTGTTAACAAACAAAATTGCCACTATTGGAGCAATAACAATCCCATGCAGATTCAAAAACGACCACTTCATCCTCAAAACGTTACTGTGTGGTGTGGATTTTGGTATGGTGGAATCATTGGTCCATATTTTTTCCAAGATGAAGATGGAGAAGCTCTAACTGCCAATGGAGAAAGATACCGGGCTCTTATAAGGGACTATTTCTGGCCAAAATTGGATGGTATGGATCTCAGAAGCATCTGGTTCCAGCAATATGGTAACATATGCCATACTGTTCTCGAAACAATCGATCTTTTGAAGGAGAAGTTCAGAGATTTCATCATTTTCCGTGGTGGTGATGATAACTGGCCCCCGAGGTCATGTGATTTAAAGCCGTTGGATTACTTCTTGTGGGGTTATGTTAAATCTGGAGTTTGTGTCAACAAGCCAGAAACAGTAAATGATCTTATGAATAACATCACGCGTGTTATTCGTGAAGTTGGACCTAATTTACGTTCTTCTGTCATTGAAAATTGGGTCTACCATATACGCGCAACCGAACGTAGTCGCGGCGTTTACTTAACTGATGTTCTCTTCCACACGAAATGACATTAATTATGTTCCAAAGTAGTAAAATAAATAAACATCTATCATTTATATAACGTGTTTTATTTAAGTTCAAAAAAGGGCTCTCTTGTTGAGAGACTCTATATATTGAAGTTAATCTCGAAGAATTTATAGGTTTGTTAGTCGTAAACACGAAGAATCGCAATAATAATAATAATAATAATAATAATAATAATAATAATAATAATAATGTACAAAATGGGGAACTGAGAGCTTAAGATTTACTAAATGAGTGTACCCGTATGTTTTTATTCAATTCCTGAAAATTCTGTTACTGGGATTTGGAAACAGTATGTACATTGTTAAATTTGTTTTAAGACGTTAATAAAATGAAATGCGCCTGTATGTTGCTGTAGTATTTTTAAAGTCAAGGTGCACCGATAGCTCGGATAGTGGGGGATGTAAAAACTGTCTTCTTCAGTGATAAAATGGCGTAGGATATTGAGTGGAATTATTATACATTAGATGTTCGCATATTTTTCTGAGCAGAACAAAGAAATGAGGAAGAGGACACCATTAAAGAAAGTCGCGACCACAGGAAGCTGCCTAAAACGGAGATGGGTAGGACGCGTTATAAGACAGCACCCTAATAGATGGACAAACAGAGTGAGTTTATGGGACCTCAGGATTGATGAGAGGAACATTAGCAAGCAGAGAATACCTTGGGCAGACGAACTGAGAAGGACCTTCGCAGCAGGTGAACCACGATAGCCAAAGACAGAGAAACTTGGAAAAAACTAGTGGACATAGCCAGTAGGACAATAAAGCTAGGTTGATATTTCCCAGAATAGCTAACCGTGACTGCCAAATCCAGCTCCCTTTCACTTGAAAGAGGCGCTTGAACAAAAGGGTTGTGTAGGGGTTAATTGTGAATGTTTATGTGAACGTTATAATTTATTTCCATTGTGTAAAATAATACCTCTAAGAAATATCAGACTCATTCAACCTAAAAGAGAATAAGTACTAGTATTGCAAGCCCCGGTTCTGCAGAAAGGCTTACGAAACAAAACTACAGGTATAAATACTCTTCAAAGGTATAAATTTAAAAGTATGTGTTATTGTTGTTATTAATATCATCATCACAATCCTCAGTGGCAGTTACACCGAATGGTGTCATTTTATAGGCCATTTCAATTAATCACCACCTATATAAACCTTCATTCTTAAGAAGATGGCCTTAATGTGAGACTACTTAAATGTTTATGTCAAGCATTAATTTCTATAGTGTGTGTGGTTGTGGTGACTGGCAACGAATGTAATGAGTGACGGACACATTGTAACCCATACGCTGACAACTATGTAAGCTCTACATGCGGTATTATTTCTACAGCCATTTGCAATTAAAGCACATAAAACTGCACATTACAAATGATTAATTGTGTTAATATATACGATATGAAATCCTTAAGTGTAATGTTTATTATTTGCGATATGGAATCGTCATAAAGCGAAATAAAAGCTTTCGTAATGACAATAAGTAAATGGAAATAAGTTTCGTTTATGCCATACAGAGATTTTTTATTAAAATTATCATGTGCGGCGCTTACTAAACTTGATCTACTTATCATGATTGTTTACATATACAAGAAGTAACTCTCTTATCTACCTTATTCACGATAAAATACTCTCCTAAAAATTATTCCAAAGGGGGCAATATGTTCTTAGCGGCAAACAACGTGCCGAAGCAAGATTCAGCTGTTTATATTCACAAGTCGTAATAATAAATTTGTCAGAAGGAAAACAAGAAAGAATCTCTTAACGTTCAAACACATTTTGTGAGATTATGTAGTTATATTTGAAAAATTGTAAAACAAAACAAGAAGTATTTGTAAGCGATTAAGGTTAGGAAAAATAATTGAGAGAAACTATGTATTTTATGCACTTTGTTTTCCCTGTCGAAGGTGTTTTGTCTACTTCTTATGGTTTCAAACAGTATAAAATTTAATAAGAATGGAGAAGAGTTTACCAGCTACTCACAAAATATTCTATATATACATCTTATTTGCCATCACAGTATTTCAAACATGATATATGAAAATATGTTTAATAACAAATGTTTTTCTACTGTTGGACATTGCATTGGCAAAACCTTGTAAAAATCTTTGCTTTAAATTCTTGAAAGTTGCTGTAATTATACAGGATATTTATGTACTTTTTCGTCTTAGATTATTTGACTCTCAAGCACATACGCACTCAGACACAAATATGACCTTGTTATAAAGATCTTCTTTAATTAACGCGAACAATCGAATATGTCAGTGGGATTATTTCCCTTATCTACCATAAGTGAGCGGTAGAGAAAGTAAAAAGCTATATATGTGTATATTATTTTCTCAAGAATAGATATAGCTAAGGATATTGTATTTACAGAAATGCTTTGAATCTGCTATAAGCTTCATTGTACATTTTTAATCTGAATTTCTATGACAATGTGCAATCTGTGACCAGGAAACTTTAACCCGAAATCTTTCTTGTTACGGCTCTGCAGATCAGCACACACTAGCCTTCTGTTCGTCGTTTCCAGTGAAATAAAGACCATGGGAGATGATCCTTAGAAAGGGGAAGAAAGATGATAATCTGGAGGTGCCAGGATACGGGCTGTAAGCAAGATGATGTTAGTTTGTGTGTGTCTGACAGAGAATGTTCTCCTTCGTTTCGTTTTCCACAATTTCGGCCTCTTAACACTAGACTGAATATTCGGGACCCGCGAGGGTCATGTTCATTAATGGTGAAGCTCGCTACTAGTTTTTCATTATTTATTGCATCACAGAGTTCATATCGGCTAGAGTACCAGTGGTCTTGTAACCATGTTATATGTTTGGATTCAGGGAGAATTTCGTTGAACCAATTTCTTCCACCATGAGTAATTAAGTCACGACTCTTCATAGTATATAAATATTAGCCATTTTAAAATACCACTGCGCCACGTTTTAAGTATATGCAGCATGTCAAATAATATTTGTAACACCCCAAATTATATATCATATAAAAATATTATAATATTAATAAAGTATCTAAAATTGTTGTGTATTAAATCCCATTGTTAACCAAAACCTACTCTCTGGACGGTTGCTAATTATTTAGAATTTAGGCCTAACACAAAGCTGTATATTTTTAAATGAAACACGCTAACTTCACAGTATATATTTGTAGAAATATTACATCTGATGATGTAAGCATGAATATTTACCTCTATTCAGATGATGTATAATAAAAACATTTCAATTTAAACCATATGTGCATTTTAGTTGTTACTTCGCTGTCACGAAATTTTCCATCTTGAGATAAAAGTTGGGGTTATCATTTAGAAATTTCTTTTTAATTAAAAGTGGTAGCTATATGCAAAATATATATTAGCACTACTGAGTAGGTTAAATTTCAGCAATAAAACGCAGATAGGTTTTTTGCATGAAGCTAACATAGTGGGCATTTAACACAAAAGTTAAGAAATGCCTTTTCATTCTAAGATATTTTAGTAAAATGTTACTAAAGTTATTTCCCACTTAATATTTTCACATTTACAATGACAGTTAGTTATAGTGTGGGCTACCTCTTCATAATTTCAAGACGTATTATACATTTTGCAAAATTTCTCTCATATGATATGTGTGGGCATTCTTTTGGGCAAATAGAGATTATAAATTTGATTGACCTGTCTAAGGAACGACAAACCTCCTTTAAGAAACTCTCGTATATACAGTTATTAAACCGCATATAACAGTATTTTTTAAGTTTCTGCTCATAAACTCAAAATGCATTAAAGGGTGCTTAAGTATATTGATACCAAACTGTTTCACTAGGAGCCATAGGCTTAAAAGACTATATCAAGTTATATTCTTAAATAAACATATACACAAAAAAGCGTTACCTGCACATCTAATTGAACAATGAACTACCACACTGAAGAGTGCCGCGGTGGCAGAAGTAAGCAAAGAATGAATAATCTTGGTTATTTGTAAGACCTTCTAAAAGTGATCATGTAAGAATGAGGTCTGTCGTCCTCCGTGGTCTAGGCGTACTATGCTAGTCTCTAGTTCCCGAGGTCACGGGTTCAAACCTGGCAGGGGGCGTTGAATATTTTCGGCCGTAAAAATCCTTTGCATGGCTTCTTTCGGAAGGGAATTAAAGCTGGTGGTCCCGTGTCATAGATTTACGGCACGTAAAAGAATCTAAAGTCTTATAAAGAGGCATCTGAAAAAAATTTCCGGTCTTTCACGCCGAATGTGAAGGACCACAGCAGTTAAAGAGCGTCCATGAGTAAAACTCGATTTAATTCGTTGGAGGTCTAATGGGTCTTATTTTATTCACTGATAGTGTTCTCTTGTGTAAACACAAAATTATGTATTCACTATATAAAGCAATAAAGTGTGTTATTATATTATTTTATCGTTAGAAGCAGAATTAATACTAGTATTATGCACATCGAATATATACTAAATTTAGGACTTCCCCATGGACCTCTCCTTGAATCACATTGTCACTTGATGTGATGACCCTAGACTCAGCATTTGCTACACATAACAATTTGAAGCATTAGATTTGAAATGTGGCAGGTAAAGAGGAAGCATTACTTTCTTACCATTGTAATGCAGCTGAATATGCATACTTTCTGATTAACTTTCATTTCGACATATGGTAAACGACGCCGCACTAGATTATATGATTCTCTGTATATATCAACAAACGTTTTATCGTAAGTCTGGTACTCAGCAAAATGATAAATAAATGGTGTTACTTTTATCTGTAAATTCATGAGCACTGTTATACTAAGACCATCAAAGCATGTTTGCTTGCCAGTGACCAAAAGTAAAAGCATTTGTAAACTGCTGGATTGTGTTGTTACTAAAGCTCTGACTTTAAAAAATCGTAACCCATGCAGGGAAATTGGAGAAGAAATACATAACATGCAGAACATCTGCTATACGAGCCAAATAAATTGAAGCAACAGTTGCGTTTAAGTGGAAGGGGCACAAAATAAAACTTTACGCTGCCCAAATATTTTATGCGTTAGCACCAGAGGCACCGTTAACCAACAAATTAACATAGAAACCATACATGTTTACATTTAAAAATTGAATAAAGAAGCCAAAAAATACTTTCAACCTATATGTGTTGCCAAAAATTAGTTGAATTCGCCAAAGGGAAGTGCGTGGAAACAGTAAGTGCGTACTTCATCTTACTTAGAAGCGCTGTATACAGACCTGTTGTGGAATAAATGAAATGACAGAGGATTACCGGAAATAAACAAATGATTTCAACTGTAGAATAATACTTGTATAAATACAGTACTATTTAAAGATAATAAACTTAATCTTTAGATAAGCAACAAAGTGTAATGATCTTAAGAGGAAAGTTGCATGGCATGACACAGTTATAACAAAATACTTTGATACCTTATAATTATAAAACTTAAATCAAATAGCAACTAAAACGTTTACTGCAATATTAGGTGATATATGAAATGAATTCTCCTAAAGCAACGCTTTGTTAAGGAAAAACGAGCATAAGAAAAACTATTAAAATGAATGCGGTAACATAGGACAGAAGCTAAAGTGAAATTACAGGAAAAAGTAATCGAATCTGTACAACTATTTGTCCTTAATTTCTAGATTACGTAAGCTTACTTGTAGAAAATGTAACTAACTTTGGACGTCAATTTGAAGTAGGTTGTATTGAAGGAGTTGTATTATATTTCAACTGATATGGAGCTGAACTTGAAATTCGTTGCAACCGCACGTATAGTAAACAGTTTCCGGTAGCCTTCGCCCCAAATGTACTTTCAGGTGGCCTTTGTCCCCAATTTTTTTTAAAAAAAATTAACTTTGTAATTTAACTGTTTCTTTAAATATTTAATATTTATGTCGGCTACGTCACTATTATTTTAGAGACATGAATATCTTGGCAGGGCGTGATGCGACAAGAATGTAGGCTTACGCAGATTTTAAGCTTTAATTCACTCATTTTTATTAATCCTTGACAAATTAAATAGCACTTCACTGACATCGAGATCTGTGAGATTCTTTTATTTAATACTTGCACTTTTTAATACGTATACTATTTTCGTCTCACACGAATATGTATTACATTTCTCTAGAGAACGCATCTTGCATCCGGTTACTATGACTGTCTGCACGCAACTAACTAGATTACAACCGTTTAAACTTGTAAATTTCTGTATTTCAAGTCTCTGATTGGCTATTTTTACTCCAATAGAATACCTGCATTTAACTAAAGCTTTTTCTGGTTGTTGATTAGCTATTTTTTTATAAACTGTCACTAACTAACTAAAATTACATTAATGCTTCCAAGAATCACAAATAACATTTAAACCCTCAAATTCATTATTGCCTCAAGGTTACCTCATTGTTAGCAACGTTTAACTTATTATTCTCACAGCTCCTACATTTTTAAATTACGTAATATATTCACATAACATTATTGAACATATATACAATAATATAAGCATATGCAATGACTGTTACATACATTTTACAAATTATTACATACACATATGCTTCAAGGCGGACTGTTATTGAATTTACATATTATATAATTTGACTGAAATCATTTAAGTGTTAAAAATACTGCCTCAATTATCCCGATTTATAATGCACTTGAGCCGGCACATGGTGTTCTAATTTCGTTTATGTTTTGTTTATTCCTTGTTTCTCATTTTCATTCAGCTCCAAAAATAACTGGTGATATCTGGCAGAGAATTATTTGTTCAACAGAGATAACAAAATGTAAAAACATAAAATAGCTATGCTAATCTAGAAAACCAAATAAAACCATTTAAGTTTTGCAATAAATGCAAAATCCTTTAAGAAAGCCTTATGAATATAAAGTTTTTGTCTAAAAGAAGGAAAATGTTGAAAATCTTAGTTGAGTTATGCCTTACTGTGCGACAGCCTACTCTCTCATACTAAGCGATTTACTCCTTATTACTGACGCATTTTGCTCGAAAACAGTGGGAAGGGGTCCCCATTGCTTTCAGATTTATGGTAGCGCTACCCTTTTAAGCTATTTCAACACATTGGGTTAGCTTTGCGAATATTAGGAGCCTAAACCTAAAGGCACTCGGTATAATCTAGACATGTGACACAAGTGCTTTCGACACCTCGATATTTGCGATGCTTGGTGATGTGGAAGTATGTTTAATACTTTGAAATAAATCTTCCATATATTTTCCATACTTTTAAGTTGTACTCCACGTGCAATTATTGGCAATTGTTTTTCGCTTTGCACCAGACAAGATCAAAGTAATACAGCGCAGATGAGGCTTCACATTTTTGCCTGGAATGTTACTAAGGTATTGGAGAACTTGTTCTTGGCCGTCCATAACTGAATTTCCTATAATTGTCAATGTAACATTCCATCGACTCTTTTATCTAAGTTAATTCACATCACATATTCGGAAAGTGGAAAGTACTAGTGTAATCTGCTGCATTAACAGAGTTGAGAATTAAGCTAGTTTAGTTGACGTAACACACTGTGGTGTTTCTGCAGTCACGTAGCTTGGTAAGTGACTCGTTCTCAGAATTTACATTTCCTTTTTACCATGACGAAAATCAGCATACAGCAGGCCATAAAATGTGAGACTGTTCAGCGTATGAAAATAATGAAATTACTTCTATGGCTTTTATTTTATACAGAAATACTAGGGAAGTAATAGAAATATACAAAAATAAAACCAAGGCTTTCGAAAGAGACCTTTGAGAGCCGCTCTTGAAGTTAATCAGAGATTACAGACGAACACATTCAGCATCAGGTTCTACTTGTATATACCATGGTACACTCTTTCTTTCCAGGCACTTTGAGAAAGCGCGGCGTAAGCCAGTTTTTGTCTTTAATTTATAATACATTTTATTATTAATATTTTATCATTTCACACGTCTGGATCTGGAGGCCTTTAGTAACACGTGAGAATATTTGCTTTTCCTCCAGCTGTTAGCTTGTGGCTGCACAGTCCCACTCAGGTTGTACTTTCATGTAAGCACAGCTCATGGTGCTCATATAGTTTAAGAAGGCTTGGTTAAACATTTTGTTTCATCGTTGTCTTAGATTATATACAACAGTGTTATTAACTAAACTATGAAGTATGATACAGCCTTGAAGTGAATGCAAATAACAATAGAGAGAAATGTAAAAGACACAAAAAATATTTCCGTGTGGTGATAATTCCCAGAAAATACTAAATTTCAAAAAGCATGTCAGTGTATTTAATACGCGTAAGTTTACATAACTTCCATTGGGAAAGCAATATAGGAGTTACAGGCCGTTTTAATAACCCGATGCCATGATTTTTAAAAATGAGGAGGAATCGGATAATTTACAGTCCCGTTGCGTCACCAGCCATATCAGATAATATAGTGGAATAGCACTAGTAATAATAGTATTACCTTTCTGTTTCACAGTTCACATACATCGGTGCTTTCTATAATCAGGTGAATTTATACACTCCTTGATTCCGCCGTTAGGCAAGCGTAGGGACAGGTGATTAGCCCACCTCCCATAGATAGCGCCACGGTAGAGAAACAGGACGCCATGGGAGTGAAATGGCCGACAGCTTTGTTCAAGGTGTGAAGTTCTTCTATACACAGCTGCACGTTACATGGGATCTACGGCTTTACTTCCCCTCCAAATAAAGCTGTGCTAAGGATTTTTATCCCGTGTTTGACTCGCTAGCCGGGAAATCGTAGGCTAGCATGGAGTATTTTTTTAAAGTTTAGTTTATAGACGCTCCCTTTCTATACTGGGCGTGAGAGACCGGTTATTTTGCACAGAGGCCCCTTTATCAGGTTTGAGGTTCTTTTACGTGCCGTAATATACGCTACGGGACCACCGGCTTTACTTCCCTTCCTAAGTAAAGCTAAAGTAAATCCACGCTAAGGATTTTTACGCCCGAAAAAAATCCATGGCCCTCCACCGGGTTTGAACCCCCGACCTCGGGAATTCAGGTAACCACTACACTACGGCTAATACAATGAAGGCTACCGATATTAAGCCCAGAGTATGCTTATATATGAAGATTGAAAGAAAAGCTATTATTATATATTTTTATTACTATACTGATCGGTATTTGGATCTTTCCAGGGCCAAATTCCTGTTTTAACCATCTCTTAAGGGTCTTCCTGGGATTCGTCTTCCTTGGAGTCGATAATTTAGGGTAGCTTTTGGTATTCTGCCCGTTGGCATTGCTTTTACACGTTATTTCCAATTTCCTCTGTATTTTGTTATTGTAGTATTGAACTTCTGAATATTTAGCTGCTGTCTTCTCTATTATCTTTGTACATTCTTGCAAATTCTGCAATTGATCTGAGCAATTTAATTTCTGCCTGATTGTATTTTAGCTTTATGTTTGATGTTCAAGGTCCATATTTCTGAGGTATAGGTAATAACAGATGCTGCCATTGTTTTATTTAGCTTAATTATTGACTCTTTTCTAGCTTTAGTTATTGGTGTTTGTTCGATTGTTCTTTTGTTTAAATTTATTTGTTTTGTTGTTGATATCCGTTTCACTGTTAATTGTTTCTTACATCCAAGGAAGTTGAATTTTGATACATGTTCTTTTGTTTCTTTTCTAGGATTACCTTAGACCGAACTAAATTGTTAGCCTTAAAGGAAAGTACTTTCGTTTTAGCAGTTGAGATTTCCATATTGTATTATTTTACGAAAATGTTTAATTTAAAAGACATTTTTTGTAGTTCTTCTTCACTTTTTGCTAATAAGACTTGGCCATCTACGAAAACCAGTGTTCGTACTGTCAATGCTCCAAGACATATTCTTCCCTTTCTTCATTCTATCCGTGGTATAGTCATATAGTATATGCAAATGTTAAGGAGTGCGTATTGACAATGGGCAACCTTGTCGTACCCCTCTATTGATCACTACAGGTTCTCGCTTATTTATTTTTAATTTTTGTTCCACTATGTGTATTTTTTAAAACTTTATTAATTGCAACAGTATTCCTTCCTAAGATGGCCCACAATTTCGTTCTTGATACATTGTCAAATGCCTTTTTATAATCTATGAACAAGAGAAGCGTGTCTACGTTGTACTCCCTATGTTTCTAGATTATTTCTTTTAGAGAGAAAACATGTTTGTTCTTTTAGTAATAGTATCATTAATCTATCGCTTATGATCCTTGCATACATTATGTATCCTGTTGAAAGGAAAGCAATTACTCTATAATTTTAAACATTTGCCCTTTCATCATTTGAAAATTTCGATATTACTCTACTCCTCTTCCACTGCTCAGGAATAATCCTCTATTTCCAAAACTTCTTATAGAAATGCAATAATCCTCTTTGGAAATTTTCTAGAGGGTATCTCAGTAATTCAGCATTTAAATTATCTCTACTGGTTTCTTTATTATTTCTGCATACTTTTAAGGCTATTAGTAATTCTTTTGTTTATATTTTATCTGCTTCTACATTGGAGTATAATATATCTTCTATTTCGTATATATTTTGTTCTTAAGTCCAATGATTTCTGTAGTAATTCTCTTCTAATTAATTTATTACACTTATATTTGCTGTATATTTCGCTTAAGAGTTCTAATTAATTTGTATATATTTGTTTATGTAATGAATTTGTTGTTTGCCATGTAGGTTTCGTCCCCAATTACCTATATATTTATCCAAATGTTACGTATTCTCTTTACAAATGTATCGTTTTACTAAGGCTTGAAACGTGCTCTTTTGACCCAAGAGTAAGTGGATTAAATTATGAATAATGGCAGATTGCTACTTGAAAATATATTCCATAAATTAATTAACAAGCCGAATTTCTTCCAATTAATAAACTCACACTTCAATAAGATAGATAATTACAATTTACAAACCCTAATTCGTTCACCATTCTTTACACTCTTTACGGCTTCAATGCTTTAAATTAAATTACAATAATTACAGAATTGCTTGCTGCTCTCACATTTACCGATATATTTCAAAACTAACAGCAATAAGTCTGTAGTTCAGACGATCAATCTTTTCCCGGTGACGAATTACTAAAGAGAATTTTAAATAGGTTAAGCCAAAAACGAATTTAGAAATGCCGTCAGAATGCCTTCTATCTAAACGTTGTCCTGTTGTTTTCCTCCTAACTTTCTACCGCCTAAATTTGTAAATTTCTGTATTTCAAGTCTCTGATTGCCTATTCCTAATCCAATAGAAAACTTTTATTTCACTTAAGTTTTTTTCTGTTTGTTGATTGGCTATTTTATAAACTCACAAAAAATTATATTATTGTTGCTCCAAGAATGACTAGTAGCATTATTACAGTTTCTTACTCATAATTGCCTCAAGGCTACCTCATTGTTAGCAACTTTTAACCTACTATTCTCACAGCTCCTACATTATTAATTACGTAATACATCCACATAACATTATTGAACATGTATACAATAATATAAACATTTACAATGACTGTAATATTCACTTTTTATATATTGTTACATATACATATTGCTTTAAGGCGGGCTGTTATTGAATTATATTATATATAATTAGACTGAAATCATTTAAGTGTTAAAAACGCTACCTCAAATCTTAAATCATCACATCGCAGCTTTTGTCCAATTATTTTAAATTATATGCAAGCTCTTGAGAATGCTTTTAGTTGACATTTTTCTGAATTTATTTTGGTTTTTCCAGCGGACAGCACAATTTAAGAAAAAGCACGATATGGTATAGCTCTAGGGCGCGGTATTTGGGTTGTAATAGTGGTCAGAAAGTGCAATACCAACTGCGACCATCATTACCTTATAACCGGCCCTACCTCTACATGGTAACTCTGCGATTGTTAGTTTTACTTCTCCAGTTGTTTTTCTTCTCATTTTAATACAATTGTATTACACAGAGCGTGTCAAACTTGGTAATAATAATAATAATAATAATAATAATAATAATTATAATAATTAACCTGATTTACCGCTTCAGCTGTGTTCTTTTGCTGACCTCTGTGTATTCGCATTTGAAACACCATTTCTTGAGGTGTTCTCTGATTGGTAGAAAGAAAACGTACGTTTCGCACATTTCTGATACTGTTTTTGCTTCAGAGCAAAGAGAGTAAGTGAACCATATTATGTTAATTTAATATGTTAATTAAGATTATTCAAAACTTCAACACTGAATTGTAACTTTACGTGCGTGTGAATTATTTTTAAACAATAATTCAGTAATGCCGTATTATTGAAGCAATATGTCTGACGGGGAAATCTGTGGGCATTACTCACAACTGACCGGCATTGCCCACAGCTAAATAACAGTAGTTATTATCGAAATAAATCAGTTGTTTAAGATAACAGAGGATGAAGTAGTGAATTACATAAAGAAATTGCCGAATATATATTACGGAATGAGCCTTAATTATATCTGTCGTAATGCTTTCCTATTTGCTAAAAAATGGCATAAAACAATTTAAATCAGGGCTCAATAATAGTGGGTCGAGACTGGTTGAGAGTTTTTTTTTCAAATAATTTTGTTTGGATTCGGATGTCAGAATCCACAAGCATGAACCTTACAAAAGGTAGAGGTTATGCCAGATCAACTCATTGCATCACACCTTTACAACACAGTTGAAACTGGCGTACTTGCAGCGCAGAAACTTGGAAACATCTCGACTCCAAAGGGACATAAAAGACTGACTAGCCGGGAGCGAAGCAAGAACTTAACTACAGTATGTGCAACGAGTACTCGGGTAATTACGTTCCACTCATGTTTATATTTCCACGGCAAAAAATGAGCGCTGCTTTGGTGAAAGATCGGTAATTGTTGAGTGAATAATAATTGATGGGTAAAAAATGGGTTATTGTTCTCGACTTAGCTGCAGCAGTTTAATCACGTAAAACCTTAAAAAGAAAACACAGTGTCATTGTTTGCTTGATAACGACGGCAACCAAACCACTTTCTAAAGTTTCAACATCTTCAAAGTAAGGTCATTCTTATAGTTTCTATTCCTCCATACACGTATGAACAGCCTCAGCTCTATATGTTACTTCGTTGGACGACTGAAGAAATAAAGTTCCAAATTCTGTTGTCACGAACTACAGAAGAATAAGTACACCTAAGTAGCATTTGGAGATTGTTACAAAAACTCCCACCAAGACTATTAGAAGCTAGAAAACGAAAGCGAGATGAAGAGCAAAACCCTAAGAACAAAGAAAGCAACAAATACAAGAAGAAGAAAGTATGTGCAAGAAACTTGCGGGAAAATGTTCTCTTCTTCATCCTTATGTAAATTGAAGATGAGTAATGCTAGTGTAATGACAACTTTGATGACGATTTGGGGATGTGAAAAAGAAACATGTATAGATATACTTATGATAAGGACGGTGAAATGTTTCCATGCACAGTTTTTGCCCTATCGGCTCATTCAGAATACAGTGGCTGACAAACTCTATTTTATTTCGAGAGGAACATGAATGCTTTTGGGCTTATAATAAACTAAATGAATGAGTGTTTTCCTGAATATTGTTGCTCATGTTACATTAGTGTATCTTATAGTTCAGTTTTAATATAAAATAATGTCTTTCTATTCTTGATTTAACGACACCTATACCCAGTGGGTCCTAACGTAGCGATTGACATTCCTCCCATGTGTGTGCAATCCAGTCGTGGAACCACTTAGGTTTTCGTTTCATAAGCGAGAAACTAATCCCCTATCTGGTGTTCTTGTTAGTATACATTCAGCTTAAGTAATAGGACAAGAAGTAAGGACACAATGACATAGAAACCGAAATGTTAAACTTATATACTAAGTGCTTATTACTAATGTTGCTTAAGGGGGCATCTCACCTTTTCCTAATATGTATTTGGTTATAAATGTTTATACAGTAAAAACAAAGGGAGGAAAACTAACTTTTTTAAAGTATCGAATATCGGTACCCAGGAATATCCATCCCTAGTAAAACCACAGGCCGCCATACTTGTCCATGTGTCTTCTTCAGCAATATTTGTGGTCCAATATAAAACTCTTAGGTTACAACCTTGAAAAGTCAAACTGACAGTTTTATTACGGTCTACGTCCGGCAACGTCTCTGAGTGCAACTTTGCCGAAGATAGCGCTTGGGTTGTGTTAAACGCTGGCTCTAAAATACTTTGCAGTCTTTTCTAACGCAACAAATTCATTAAATAAGAAACTAAACAGCCCTATATGTTAATATTTAGAGCATTTGTTTAAGGGCTTCGCGAACTTCAGGTACTCCATACAGGGAACAAGTTTCTAAAATTGCAAGCTGGCCTATAAATCTTGTCTTGCTAATTCAAGAGATTCAAAGTCATTGAAACTATCAATGGTAGTGCCTGGCTGATTTAGTAACTTAAGAAAATGTGACATACATTTATCCACAACCAAAACAATTACTATGTAAGGTAACTGTCTTTATAAGATTTAAAATATTAATGGATGTAAAAGCAACACTGAAGTTTGAATCTTCTAAATACCTGATGTAGACAATATTGACCAAATGAACACGCGAGTAAACTTCTAGAAATACAGTAAACTAAACACACATAGAAAAAACCTTGAAGGCAAGTAAAAATTATGATATACACCATTGTAACTGAACCATCGCATAAGTATACTACTCAGTCTTGGATGTTAAGGAAACACGACAAAGGAGAAATCTGACATTCGAAATTCTGTTTGGGAAAATAACTGGACTCCAAGGAAAGAGAGGGTTCAATACAAGAAATACTATATTATTAAAAACAGTGACAGACCCATATATAATACAGTAGCCGTATTCAAATTTCATTGTGATAGAAGCGATATCTAGTTCTTGAGCCTCGCCAAACTTTAACCTAAAAGTGGTCTCGAGTGATCCGTGGCAACACTAATAATTATTGCGGAATTTATAAAATTATTGAGGTTTAAAGTGCTTATTAAATCTAAAGAAAGGGAAGGGACCGTAAAGATTACATATCTGATGGGAAAATGTTTATTCTTGGAGCGAAAATATTACTCTCAGTGGTAAACTGCCACTCATTTAGACTGAGTTTTGGTGATATTGAAAGAGAGATTCCTGAGTTGCAGCTATAAAATAATTGGCTCTTCCACCGGATCCGAAAGGAGCCGAATGCTGAAAACGCCAGAACCGATGTGAAGTGAATCCTCAGTTGCCGTTGGTTTTTCTGAGTTTGTATGCATTTGTCGATAGAGTTACCAACGACCAATTTCACGAATCTGAGGCTATTTTGCAGTTATTTTGAGTTCATAAATTGATACATTATTCGAAATTGTTCCTTTTTTCGCAATTAGTGGTGAAAACTCGCGACTAGTTCAACCTGTTCCAAACACAACATATTATCACATAAATGTTTTACCTTGCACTTTTATGCAGTATTAATTTTTTTTCGGAATTCCCGAGATACGAAATTTCTTGAGTTTATTCTATAAATTATTTTCAGGACTTAAATAAAATTTAGGATCAAATATACTCCAAGATGGTGAGAAATATACCCCAGAGTTGAGTACTACGTTATGAATAGGCAATGTATAGTGAAGGAAACCAGTTCCTCTGAAATTCCTAGGTAATCTGTAGAGCCAGAAATGTTCGTGCAGTATTCTGTCAAAGCTTTGAGTAATATTGTTTATGGATCAGGCGAAGTAAACGTTTACACAAGCTTGTCACGCGAACGTTCATGAAGGTGACACCGCAATCCCGTCCCGAGTACGTATAACAAGCTAGCGTCTTTAGCCTCAAACCAGAGATATTATGTACACAAGTAATAAAGCTCCGCGACGCTCTCAGTGCTATGAATGGATCAAAAGACAAACAAATCTAGCCTTCTGTATACTGCAGATGTTACTGTTATCTATTTGGACTTGCATTTATACATTCCCTACTTCTTCATCATCATCATCATCATCATCATCAGTTGGCCCATCCGCGCCGGCAGCTGTTGAATTATTTTTCATTGCACAATCCCGGTTAAAAAGTTGCTAATTTAAAGACTTAATGAGTTTGATTTTCTCTGAAAGATCTACATACTCATTGGTACTTTTCAGCATAAAACCCTTCATACTTTATCCGATTGGTTGAATATATTTGCTTTCCAGCCGGCGCTAATGGACCAACTGGTATACAAAATATTTGAGTTTTATTACAATGTTATTGAATTAATAATATGAGTCCAGAGAAGAAAGTTCAAATGCCTAAATTTACATTCCCTAATGGACAATTATCGTTATGTATAATAAAGGCTTATTTATATTCCTCAAAAGTATGCACTAAAATCCATTTAAATGGTTCATATGAAATGTAAAGTAACAGCGACCTTACTGATGATTTAGATGAGAGATTAAAAGCAACTATAGTTCTGTATTACCTAATTTCCATTTTATTATATAAGTTGTATTAGGTCAACTATCTCCCCCTCTTTCTCTCTCTCTCTCTTGTCCTTCCAACAGTAAATATAATTTCTTGGCACATATATTTCTATATTCACTCTTTCTCTTCCTAGTATTGGTAATGATAGTCGTCATTAGACCTCCTTTGTGTGAAGGTAGTGCATTTGCAATATAACAAGTAGAACTCAAATTTGAATCTAGCTAGGTAATTTGGAACCATAAGGTTTTTATTAAGTACAGTATTTTATCTTTATTCGTTTCATTCATCTTAAAAGACTTTGGAATCATTCCATCCATTTCATTCACCATCTCTACAGATTGAATCGTTAAAAGCAAGGCTGTCGAGGACAGAGCCACGGGGGTGGCTAATCCGTGATAGTTTTCGTAGCTGCATATATGCTGTTATTATAACAATATTTTCCCATTGATCCCAGCAAATCTGGATGATTGCAGAATACTGCTTATGACCATATGTCATACGCTGCCTACTAAGCATATTGGAAGAATTAAATGGGAAAGGTTACACGACTTTATTCCAGTAATACGTTTTACAGGTGTTCTTTCTGTTTTAAATTTTCCAATAAGATACCTAGCATCAATTTTATGTTGCAATAACCTATTTCCTCTATGTACCGCAAAATTATTCTACTACACAAAGCACTTGTTACTAACCAAAGAAGTACGCACTGAATAGTGCATTCTTTTTAATGAGACCCCAAAACTCTTAGTGTAAAATTATATTTAACTACCTTCCGTATAGTATATCAAAAGTTAATTTATTATCGTTAAAGTACCATATGTTTAAGATATTTGCATGACCAGTAAAATATATATCTTGAATTTTTTGGGAATGCTCTTCTGAAGTCCTCTTCATTCTCTCATTCTTACCTTTCTTACATTGGTACATCGTTATAGATAGACAAAGCATACACAAATAACTTAAGTCTAATAAAAGTACACAACTTATGTCAAAAACATTTTTTATGGTTTTATAATTTCCCAATATTCTTTTTTATCGGCTTGAATTTGCAAATACTTGTACACTTATACTTTTTACTTTTCCACAAATAATTTAGATCTAGTTAAAGAAAAACATTTATGTACAAACTTTGGCTTTCATGCCGGCTTTAAGATTAATAAATATACTTTTTTATTTCCCAGGCTTCTAGACCGTGTTCTAGACCGTGGTCTACAAGTCCGGGGAACAAAAATGCATTTATTAATCACACAATTTAAGTAAAACACATTTTATTTGTGATGTTATAATTTCCCAGTATTCTTTGTTATTGGCTTGAATTTCAAATGTTATATCCTTGTGCCTTTCCATATAAGTCGCTGTAATGAAAGACCATCTCTATTAGCAAAAGGTAGATAGAATAATAAGGTTTATAGTTTGTACACTGACGCGCATAAAAAGTGGCGCATTCCCCGAAATCACAATAGGTTTTCCCTTCGTAAGATTACCACCTTTTGGGTAATCAACTTCTCACTCTAACCAGCCAGTATCAGTTCTCTATGTGACTGGCCTGAAAAAAATTCAGAGATAAAAAGAACAAGCAGTGAGCTATGTTATAATCAATGTGAAATGAAGCGGTGGTTAAAGATACCGCTTCTATGAAAGAGTTCCACTCCGACTGATACGAAAGAAAATCCTAGACCAGTGCAATATAACACGGCCTTCTATTGGAAAGCGTGAAGAAGTATTTGCAAATGTCATTAAGCTGAACGGCAACTGAGATTTATCAGTTTTTATCAGTTACCAGAGTTTTAATCAGCGATATGAAGACCAAGGGAAGTTCATGTTTATTTCTAAGTTTTATTATATAATATATTTTATTTTTGCACCTTAATTCGACGAAGCGTTGCTTTATTGGTAGTAGATTAGTGGGAAAATGTACCCAGTAATGTTACCTTTTGGTGCAGTGAAAGAACCCTGCTAATCCAGTGGCTAGAAATTATGCTCGAGGAACAGAGTTGCTCACCTGGAAAAGGTTGGGGCTACATTTGTCATTACCAACATAATCAGCTTGGTTCGATTATATATGCCAGCGTATGTGTCATTTTATGCACATGAATATACATATAGAATAGTGACTATAGAAATCATATGAGTGTAATACATAAGATTTTGAATGTTGGGCTTTACATTAAAAGCCAATAAAAATATTTTAACACATTACTTATTGCTTAGCAATTACCTATCAATATAAATAGTGTAATCTGTGAATTTTTATACTAACACAAACATCAAATTGCCCATCTCCGTGGTGTAGGGATAGCGTATCTGCCGCACGTTAAGAGGTCCTAAGCTTGGTTCTCTGCTAGGGTGAGTTACTTAAAATAACTTATTTTGCCCGAGTTTTACCTTATCCTGAGAAGACAAATGTCGGCATCTCCAAACTCTAGGACCCCGGGCCTATTTGTGCATCATTTCAACCATTTCGTTTATTTGCCATACGAAATGACCTACCCTAATAAATAATGTTGATTAAGCATCAAAGCCAGAAAAAGATGTGGCATTCTTGATGCTTATTGATCGTGTATGACGAAGCCCAAAACAAAAACAAATAAAAAATCTCTTGTGCTACACTCACATGACTTTCTCTACTCTTGTACAAACTATTTTTACAAACGTTTATTCTCCGTATGCTACATATTGATCGAGATGTTAATCTTATTGCTAATTTTATTTTAGATGCAAGGGGAATTGGTAGGCTTTAAGCGATAGTTAAATATTTTAAGAGGTGGTTGCTATGTGGAGTATTCCATTCTCTTTGCATTACCAGGACCCCCCCCCTAAAAAAAATATGAATAACGAATTTGAGAAAAAGTATAAGTATTGGAAAATTTAAGGAAATAACAAGCAATATCTCGAAAATGGTTCACACAACAAAAACAACGTATGTAACATAATTTGTGTATTTTAACGCGATCTATATTTTTTGTGTAGTAACATTTTGTCTATCTCTTATAGTTTACCAGTTATGCAACAGTCGTTCACAATGAAGAATACTTTTGGAGACATTCCCAGAAAATTCGAGATATACATTTCATTTCTCATGAAATATCTTAAACATATGATATTTTAATCAAAATCGTTACAGCCATTTTTGAGAAAATTAAAATTTTCCAAAAATGTTCCATGTAAACGGTAATCTGGGGTGTGGGGATTTTCTTGAAAACCTTAGTGTCGCATCTCTGAAAGCTACTGAACCTAAATACCAAGTTTGGTGCTTATCCGACTGTTCGTTTCTGAGTTATGCTGTTCACAGACACACACACACACACACACACACATACACACACACACACACGGACATATTTCCAAAAATGCCCTTTTTTGGATTCAGGTTCTCAAAACATGTATTTGCGGTGAAAGCTCGATATCTAATTTTGGGTGGAATGCAATACTTCCCCTACTTACTATACGTAGTAGAGAGAGTAAAAAAGCATCTAATTTCAGGGTCCTTTCTAAATCAAATTTGGTTGTAAAGTAAAACTCAAAAAAAATCTGATGTGTTACACTCACATGACTTTCTCTACTCTTGTACAAACTATTTTCACAAACGCTTATTCTCCATCTACTTCATGTTAATCGAGATAAACATTTGCAGACCCTATCTTATTACTAACTTTCTTGTAGATGTAAGGGGAATATATATTTACAAGGGCAATAGAGAAATACAGTAGCCTTTAAGCACATACATATCTCTTAATAGCTGGTTGCTAGGTGCAGCACCATTCCCTTTACCACAGATTAATACTCTTTGCATATCCAAGACAAAAAAATTAATAACGAATTCCCATTTGAGAAAATAAGTATTGAAAAATTTAAGGGAATAACAAGTAATATCTCGAAAATGGTTCACTCAACCCAAAAAATGTAAATGACATAAATTGTGTATTTTAACGCGATCTACATTTTTGTGTAGTAAAATTTTGTATATCTCTTATGGTTTACCAGTTATGCAAAAGTCGTTCACAATGAAGAATACTTTTGGAGACATTCCCAGGAAATTCAAGATATACATTTTATTTGTCATAACAATATCTTAAACATATGATATTTTAATCCAAATCGTTAGAGCCATTTTTGAGAAAATTAAAATTTTCTAAAAATCTTCCATGTAAAGGATAATCTGGGGTGGGGGATTTTCTTGAAAACCTTCGTGTCGCATCCTTGGAAGATACTGAACCTAAATATCAGGTTTGGTGTTTATCCGACTGTTCGTTTCTGAGTTATGCTGTTCACAGACAGACACACACACACGGACATGTTTCCAAAAATGTTTTTTTTTGGATTCAGGAGGTCTCAAAACATGTATTTCCGGTGAAATCTCGGTATCGAATTTTTGGGTGGAATACAATACTTCCTCTACTTACAGTACGTAGTAGAGAAAGTAAAAACACATTATTAGACTATTAGCTTGAAGATATCTCATTGAGTATAAGCCCTGCTGTATTAAAAGCGCTTCTCTGAGTGCAATTGGTGGCCTTATAGCTGAAGGATAAACTGGTTTGTCTCATGTGTGTCACAAAATTCAAGGTTTCATATAATTGGTAAAGGACACTATGATTGCTGCTTTTTATATTCGGGTATGTGTAGGGCTAAAGTGGGAGAGTTGAATCAGATTTGAACAAATTCATTTTCACAGCTTTAAATGCCGAAACTCTAACGCTGACCATCTGATTTATTTATATTGCGGAACAATTCTTTATGTCCCCGCAGCAACCCGCCGAGTTCCAAGTGTATGAGTGTACCATATATCTAAAGAATAACACATTGTCCATAGTAACATTTCAGTATTTTATTTTTGACATTTACAGTAATAAATCAAACATTTAGTTTCACATATTTTCGGTTTCACATATTATGAAGAATAACAGGAATAATACGTCAGTTGATAAAAACATCCCCACTACCGCACACGATCGGTCTGATCTTATACATTCTTTGAAGTCTCCTGAATGCAGAAAAGTGTGCTTTGGAAAAGTTTATTAAAATCTTATGAGAAAGCATGAGAGCTGGAGCTTATATTCATAAAACCTAAATATATCTATGAATAAGCCTTAACCTCCTTCCACAACCTATAATGAATTAACTCAGCTTGCTCGCAGCATAATATTTAAAACAAGAATACCGAATTTAGTATTTGACTCCATCTTCCAAGAACGGGACGTGATAATTTTCAGGAAATTTTCCCCAACCTAAACTATCCTACAAGTTCTAAGTTTTAGGTTTTTATTAAAATAATTTACATTTGTTATTCTGACATTAGGAATCATAATCATATATTTTTAATAACTGAAATATGTTTTGTAAAACTAGAAAATCAAAAACTTAAAAAAATGTTTCATGTAAAGGGTAGTTGGTGTGGGGGAACTTTCATGAAAATTTCCGGGATGCATCCTTTGGACGGTATTGAACCTAAATCCCAAGTTTGGTATTTAGCCGACTTTTCGTTTTTGAGTTATGCTGATTATAGACACACACACCAGACATAAATATGAACCTTTATTTAAAATACTTTTTTGGGGGCGTTCAGATGAGGCTCAAAACATTTGCGGTGAAATCTCTACTTCGAATTTTTGGGTAGAATACGATACTTCCCCTAATTACTATACGTGGTAGAGAAAGTAAAGATGAATGTTAAATTACTTAGTGTAATTTTTAACTGTATTATAGGCAATACATTGTAGCATGGAGCGATAGTCTCAGAGGTAAGGAGCAGTCAGTACAGGTGTTTCGGAGTGCCACGGGGAAGTTAGGAGTTGTCAAATAAACACTACGTCAGATTCTGTAAAAACTAACTAGCGCTTAGGCCACTTTATTAAGCGAGTTACAGGTGTGGACCCTCTAGTGGCCTCGAAATGCAAGATCTTAAGCACAAATTGCCAAGACTTACCTGAAATAGTTCTAGCAGGACTTTAGGCAGCATAGAAATGTATACCTTGTTAGGTTGGGGTTTGAGACCTATGTAAATGCAAGATGTCCTCGTTTCAGCGTGACGGCAACAAGAATGAGTAAGGCTTGTCAGGTTGGCCTAAAAACGTGGCCAATAAATACCCTTTGCATGCAGCTTCGTCAACGTGCTTTCCTAGTTGCATAGTTTAAGTTACATCACTTTGTGAAATCTGATACAATTTCCCGGTTGATGATCGAATCCCAAGAAGGGTTGTTGGAATATGTTATAAATGTCATATTTGCGTATTTTACTGTTTGAATATGTGAAATGATCAAATTCCAAACCATGTACACAAATATTTGTTTTTAAAGCCCAAATTCGGCGTTTGTTTTGGTTCCGGTAATGTTTTGAATGACATCAGAATTTAGAAATGATTATTCACGTTTAAAAGCATAACAGTTTTGTATTCAACTAACTTAGGTGCTTGCAGAACTGAGCATTTCTCCCTCAGCTGAGTATAAAATGTGGGAAAGGAGAGAGATTTGTTTATTTCTACAGTGCTGCAGTGCAACACACTTACACACTAGAGGAAGGTCTTACTAGCACTGGCTACCCTACCTTACGTTGTGCGCACGGAGCAGTAGAGAGTGACAGAAAACCAATACTTTGCACGGGGCGGAGCCAACTGCTTTGTGAAATATGATATAAAATTTCCAACTGGACCAACTGAGCCAATACTGTTGTCCCAGGTGTTACGTCTTTGCACGTACATTATTACATTGGATTTTACAGATACGGTTATATTCCGCCATGGCACTTAACATTCTTTATTAGGATTGTTGCAAGCATACCGACAAAAAACACGCCGAATATCGTCTATTATTCTAAACTGTTTTGTCGTAAAACTCCTACTAAGATATTTGAAACTATTAGAGAATCCGCAGCTCTGTTTGAATTATTGCATTAAATAGGAAGAATTTTTATATCCTTGTATCTCTCTCTTTCCCTCCCTTTTCTCTACATTTCTTGCAACTCTCTACCTTCCTCTCTATTTCTACTCTCACCCTCAATCGTCCTCGCCCATCTCTCTGCTCTCCTTGCTCCGATATATGTGTAATGTTTTAAAAACCAATATTAATTTTTCTGGTTTCTTAATAAACATTAAAATTAATTATTTAAGAGTACAAAAACCTTTGCCTCTTCCTTAAGCTTGGAATGTGATTGGATATATATGGTTTCTCGTGCGTACTCGAATAATAGTAAGAAACAATTGCTGAAACTTCTTAAGCACCTATTCATTCTGTAAACATCAAAAGCTGATAAAATGTTTCTGCGTATAAACTTCAGTTGTCTAATAATTTTATCTCCTTTAACAGCGTGATCACCTCTGTCTTTCGAGCATAATTCTAGCAGGTGGATTGGCAGGTACTTTACCTATCCCAAAGTATGGCCGAACTGCCAAAGGTAATGGAATTAACGGTTCTTTCACACAAGTCGTGTGTTGGAAAGGTAGAATCAGACCACTGAAAAATTAAATGCTATCGCCGGATTTGAACCAAGGATCTCGTGGTTTCCACCCGTTTGCTCTAACCACTGAGCTACCATGTCAACATGCTGATACGACATTAAATTCCCCAAATGATTCGCATTTTTCCCGGTAAACCACAAGGAGATCTCAAATTGTATTGAGATGACATACCCTAATGGCGACCTACAATGCTGTAGGTATTTTAAGTCCCGGGCTTTATAGTTTCGACCACTATTACGTCAATTAATTATGGTGGTTCAGGTCCCGGCAATGGCATTGAATTTTTTCAGTCGTCTGATTCTACTTTGCCAAAGTTAACCTTACAACTTAAACCTTATATTTTCATTATACACTGTCATTTTCTTAATGCTGGTTCCCTTATTATCCTTTAGTGGCGTGAATAACTTAACCTTCGTTTCCATGTCGCGGATGAAAGCTCTCATATATGTAAATGATCTAGCAATCGTTCAGTTTTATTTCGCATGCAAATAATTCTTCATCCCTTCTTCTAGTAAGCCAAATTATGTTGTGATGGTTTCCTTGTGTACCAATCGTAGCAAAATTCTTTTCACAGAGGTGGTATCCGAACCATCCATCCTGTTCATTTGTTAGTTTGTGTCCGTGTATTGTTTTACACGCCAGTCAAAAAACACCGTTACCGCTAAAGGGAATTAAAAGTTTTATCGCCTTAAGGTGGGGGACAAGACACTATGGCGATCTAGTGGAACGTACCACTTTTTAGGCATTATAGTGTTCCTAGTACATAGAGAAAATGAACAGAATAACTCAAAAGCAAAGTATCTTCTAAAAATGCGACACGATGGTTATCGAGAAAATTCTCCAACCCCACACTACCCTTTATGATCTTCACAGAAATGGGTAAAAAATATTGATTAAAATAACACCTTTAGATATTTATAAGAAAAATGGAATGTCTGTGCGGCCCTCTTTATTCGGAAGAAATGTTGTATAATTTGTATGAATGGTAAGCCATAAGAGATGGACAAATGATGTAGTACTCTTTTGTCTAGAATTTCACATTTTATAGTACTTTTTATGTTTAAAAAAATGCGGCTTCAGCTATTTCTGAAGTTGTGGTTGATTTGAGCTTTTCATTACTTTTATCACTTGTGTTTTCGCAATGTCATAGAAAGAGCATGAAATTTCACAGCCAGTACACAGCGAGCAGTCTGTAAACATTTTACTATTGTTATTCCGTTTGTAGCTATGACGAAATGTGTAACGAAAAATGTATGCAAACATTATCTCAGTTAACTTGAAGTAGGTAAAACGAGCTTTTGTAAGAGTTGTCTGTCGAATGTTTATAACAATAAAGGATAGTGTATATAGAGCGCGTGATTCTTAACACATAAACGATTTGATTATCGTTAAGCTTTCTGTGTAGCTAATATTTTTTTATTGCATTTAACTACATTGATGTTATCGGTGGCTTTTCCTTTGGAACTTATTGCCAAATGGCAATGATGTTAACTCGTGTAACTCTTGTCGTTGGGTTTCTTGCCCTTTTGTTTTTTTAATCATTAGATCATACACGCATTCACACTCTCATTCATACTTCCAGACTCTGGGGAGGATAGGCATTAATCTTGGCTAGAGAGAAATTCCCACCCCAGCAGGGAATCGAACCCGGGACCTTTCGCACAGCAGGCAATTGTTCTGCCGGCTGAGCTCTTGATTAGCAATAAATAGAAGAATAAGCTTTTATAAGAATAGTTAGTAGAAGAGTAGATAGGGAAAGTAATGTGAATGCAATACTTTGTTATAGATAAATTCAAATTAATTATTTTGGATGGAAAATCCAGTTTGGAAAAAATAATTACTTTAAGGCTCTAGGTTGTCGTTTTTAACTCGAAGCGCCGCGTTTATAGAGGAGCGGGCTTCGATTCCCAGTACTGGATTCGTGTTTTGTTTTTTCTTTTTTTCATACTGGGAGATCTGGTACTCAACCTCGTGAAGTCAACTGAGGGGCTAGTTGATAGAAAAGCAGCACCGGTTTTAAAAACTACTCCAAAAAGGCAGAGGTGAAACGACATATGGACATATGCCACCTCTTTACTGCACTCTGTCCGTGAGTCATGTTTGACGGAGACAAAGGATACAGGTTCATAGGGTGCTAGGAGTAAGATTATGCTTCCAAACAAAGCATTCCACAAAGGTTGTGGTTTATGTTGTTGCAGAGTAATTGCAGAGATTACTATGGACCTTCTATTACGCATTACCATTCTCCAGATTTGTCTCTAAAATCTATACCTGCTTCATAAGATATAGATGTAGCTAAATATTATGCTGCATTATTTTGGCAGAATCAAATCGAACATTCTATTGCAAATATGCTGTCCACAAGACATAAGAGCTTGGCATGCTGCCTACAGAGCACGGCGCTTATTACTGATGCACGGTTTCAGCTCTTGGAACGGGCTACTGTATGACTTCACCGTAGTGCGGAAGATTGAAAACAGTCAAATTTCTTCAACATTTTGAAGCTGCGTTAATTGCATACGTGCTGATTTAAATTCAATCAGGGTGAGTGAAAGGAATAGGGTAGTAACATACTGTTTAGATTGATTTAAATTCAGAGGTTATGGATACTTGTTTGTGAAAAAAGGAAAAAAAATTGCCAAAATACATTCCTATGATTTTAATGTTATTAAACTTCTATTTTAATTCTATGTAGCTTTTACAGCTGTACGACCTTATAAAGCATGTCATGCAGGGATTTAAATACCTGTTTTTAACTCTTAACTTTTTATAAAATTGAGTAAAAGAAAAAGCTTCGCCTACATTTTGGCTACAGCTTACAAACTGAAAATACTATTCCGGGGAGACCTGGGTAATCTTAAAATATTAAATCAGCTGTAGAATGAGGCTTTAAATGACGAACGACTGCTTGTATTATATACACTAAACGCATTTTAAATGGCATAAAGTCAGAGACAACCTTAATTTAACGTCATCATTTTTAAACCCTCCTTTCTCGGAATCTGGTTTGTTTGTAAACTTTCATTACTTTTCGGTATACTTATGAAATTTTGTAGGTCTCCTTATAGATAGCAGGATAGAAAATTCTGCGATGAATATTTGTTAACATGCTTATTAAGCAATAGTGCTTAACTTTTAAACAAAAACAAAATAACCTCATAATAAACAGAAGTATTATTGATTGTGATGTTATATATAATGAATTGAAAGCTCTGAGCTCTGAGCTCAGAGCTGAAGATGAGAGAAACACGTCTCTCGAAAGCGCTTCTCAGTTAATACCAAGCGCCATTGTGATGTGAATTAATACGTAACGACTCGTTTCAATTCATTATATGATAGCATCACAATCAATAATACATCTGTTTATTATGAGCCTAATTACATTTAATGTTTTGTCAAACAATAACAGGGTAATTAAAAATACTCATCTATAATTTATTTATATAATATTAAAAGTTTGAAATACATTTTCTTCAAAAAGCAATTGCATCGCGAGGACTTATTTTTAAAGCAGTAAAAATATATCTGCAGAACCAATTTAAAAACATGTAATGAAATGTTGTGTAAATATCATGCATTAAGCCCTAGTATTATATTAAAATTTCAAAGGAATTGAACTGAAGTTTTGGATTTTAGAAATGTCGCAAATAGGTATCCTTAAGTTTATTCAATTCGTTTTTCCTTTTGGTTAGCTGACTTTTCTGTGTATTCAGGTTTAAGTCTTCACTGCACTGAAGCATTGTGGTCCTTACCTTTTTCTTTCTATTTTCTTTCTTTATTTCTTTCTTGTACCAAAGTAACATGATCGAAGCGTTACCAAAGAGAATAACGTTACCCAAATAACGGCTTTCCAAAATCGGTTCCTGGGTAGGTAGAAAGACAAGTCAACCTCTCACCAAATAGATGGTGTATTATCCAGCATCTTATATATTTAATGTAAGCAAGATACTTATACAGATGTAGCTGTCTGGCAAGATACTGCTTTAGGAGCTAAAGGGTATTTCTCAAACTGAGGGGCAACGTAATCAATTTGCAAGGTGATATACACAATTTCCCAGAATCAATTTAAGCATTAGTGTAAAAGATATAAAAACAATAATAATAATAATAATAATAACAATAATAATTGATACATTCTTTTCTACTATTTTCTAGTAATTTATTAAACATATTAGCCCCTATAAAATAAGGAGCCACATTCAATACCTTATTTTCAAAGCCTCCAGTACCAAAATAATATCTAGCCCTGACTCGATATTACTTTTATTTGTTCTAGCGCCTTTTGATACGAGAAGAACTAAATAAATGCTAACTAAGAGTAAGACAATTTAAATTATTGCTACATATTTTATGATAATTAATGTGAATGAAATTCATGAATTATTTTAATCACCAGTTTATTTAAGGTGTTGCACAAGCCATGGAGTAGGTTTAATTAACACTTTATTATTTCATATATGTCAGCTGATATTGTTTTAGCGCATATCTTTGTAGTCATTCTTAAAATTAGTCATTGCACTATGAAAAATGTTTAGCATTCTCGTTAACTCTTTAGACAAACTTGTATACTATATTTAGGGGCTTGTAAATTCCAGAGCTTATATGGAGAAGGACCGCCAGCTTAGTAACTTAGGAAACCGCTGAAATTAAACTAACGCATAATATAATTTAGATGACTTATTCAAAATACTGGATAGAAAAGGAGTAAATATCCACCTTTAAACTATAAGGTCTTTCAACAAGAGTGTCTAATCTTTGAACTTAAAAAACACGTTATATGAATCATAGAGTTTATTTCTTTTTTTATTTTGGAACACAATTAATGTCATTACGTGACCGCCGCGACTTCGTTGGGTTGCGCGTATACAGTTGACCCAATTTTCAATGACAGAAGAACGTAAATTAGGTCCAACTTCACGAACAACACGCGTGATGTTATTCATAAGTTCATTTACTATTTCTGGCTTGTTGACATAAACTCGAGATTTAACATAACCCCACAAGAAGTACTCCAACGGCGTTAAATCATATGACCTCGGGGGCCAGTTAACATCACCATCGTGGGAAATGATGAAACCTACGAACTTCTCCTTCAAAAGATCGATTGTTTCGAGAGCAGTGTGACATGTGGCACCATCTTACTGGAACCAGATGTTTCTGAGATCCATTCCATCCAATTGAGGCAAAAAATAAACCCTTAAAGAGCCCGGTATCTTTCTCCATTGACAGTTAGAGATTCTCCAACTTCATCTTGGAAATAAATATGGACCAATGATTCCACCATACCAAAATCCGCACCACAAAGTAACCTTTTGGAGATGAAGTGGTCGTTCTTGAATCTGCATTGGATTGTTATTGTTCCAATAGCGGCAATTTTGTTTGTTAAACACAACGTCGCTGAAAGATGATTTTTCGACAAAAACCAGGGTCAGCTTCCAATTGCTCCATAGCTCAGTCAGCGAATACACGGCGCAACCTATGGTCATTGGACTTTAGTTCTTGAGTTAACACCATTTTGTAAGCGTGAAACGTCAAGTCCACATGCATAATTCGCCAAGTTGTGGTCGGCGAAAGTCCCAATTCTTGCGCTCGACGAGCAATTGATTTGTTTCCGTTCTCGCGTACACTCTCACGAACGGCGCCTATGTTTTCGTTGGAGCGCTTACGTCGATTACGTACAGACGTTCTTTGATCGCTGACAGAATACTTTAAAATTTATCGATCAAATACCGAATAATTCTCTCGCAGAGACGATTATGCACAACGTAAACTTCACGCAATACACGGAAGGTTTGGCAAACAGATGTTCCATTTTGATAATAAATTTTCACAATTTCTACGCTGAATGCTGTAACGTTCCATGGCTATTTTTCAATAACAACTGTCCACAAATGAAAAAAATGACTGCTGCAACTCAATAACAACGGCAGCTATCACATCTTGTTGAAAGACCCTGTACAAATATGAGCCACAGAGGGGGACACCATTTGCAAATACAGGTCAGGTATCGTAGCCAACTGTGGATGAAGTAAGCAACACTTCTCACATAAGAAGTATACGGTGGCATTTATGAAACGTTTATCTGTAAATAATATACCCAAAAGAAGTTTAAAACAAAGTAAACATTGGGAGTTAAATAATTTAAGGAGTACAGCAAACTGAAAAAGATATTAAGAAAAATGTAATATATAGCTTTTGAAAATCCTACTTTCATACAGACCGTTTCTAATTTCTAACTTCAGTTGCATATTTAACAGGCACTATTTTTTACACACGGATTGGAAGTCCTGCTGTAGCAGTAGGTATAACCACTATTCGTAGATCAGAATTTCTATCATTTGTATAGGGCAAAAGTTGGTAATGTTAAGGACAATTGTTTTCATCGTATTTATGAGAGACTTATTAAAGCTACTCACAAAGATTCAATTATTATTGGTGCCCAGATGTTACTCCGTCAGCAGTAGAATGCAGTTTTCTATATTAAATAGTTTTCATAGTGTTGGTGATTCTCTCTTGTGATGCTGTGACCTAAACACAAAAGATCGTATTTTCAGCTACACAGTTGAACTTAATAATGCACAAACGTTATCTCGGTTCTACAGCATTAAAATAATTCGAAATAATTATATGCTATAAGCTTTATAACTGAATGCTTTACATTGCACTCCCTGATCTATTTTCACTTCGATGCAAAGTACCACTGCTGGTATCCAATAGAAACTCAAAAGGGATTAAAAAAGCTAATGTTTTGCATCCATATGATTTTCTCTGCTTACTCTTCTACAAACTATTCTTACAATAGATTATTCTTCTATATACATATTGATAATATAAATAAAATTCATTACATATTTACACATTTCGTTGTGGGTATAAGAATGCAATGGGGTAAAGGGAGCCAGATTCTTAAAAAGTGGATGGCTATGTGATTTTAAAACTCCGTTCCCCTTGCATGACCACAATAAAAAAGAATAGCGTCTTGCCACTTGAAGTATATGAAAATTTAGACCAACAACAAGGAATATCTTGCAAATAATTAACACCACATAAAATGTATTCCACATACATTGGGAGCTTGAACGAGGTTTACATATTTTGTGTAGTAATATTTCGTATATTTCTTTTACCAATTATATAAAAGTAATTCAGGATGATGTCCTGAGGCTATTTCCAGAGAATTAAATATATAAACTTTTTTTCGATGCAAATGTTTTTAATATGTAGTGTTTTAATTAAAGTCATTACAACTATGTTTGATAAGATTAAAAATCGGGAAAAAGTTTCTTAAAAAGGGTATTTTAGGGTTGGAGGGCTTTTATTGATAATTCTCGTGTAGCATCCTCGGAAAACGCTGAACCTAAATACGAAATAAGTTTTGCATTTGTACGAAATTTCTTTTTTGAATTATGCCAGTTCATACACAAACACACACACACACAGTAGTTCTAAAAATGTTTTTGGTGCTAAGGAGCCTCAAAACGTGTATTTTCGGTGAAATCATTTGTTGAAGAATATAATACTTCCTCTAACAGCTATAGGTAAGTGGAAGAGGAAGAAAAATCCACAATAAAGCATTTGAAAATTCAAGCCAATTAAAAATACCTAGAAATTGTTTAACGCCAAAAGGATCTTATTTGACATAAATTGTGTACTCTAATAACACCTACAATTTCTGTGTAGTATGATTTTGTCTATCTCTTATGCTTCATCAACTATGCAAAAGTATTTCAGCATGAAGAGGACTTCACAAGTTATTCCCAGAAAATTAAAGACATGCATTTTATTTTGCTATGTAAATATAATAAAAATGATATTTTAATAAAAATCCTCAAATCCGTTTTGGAGAAAATGAAAAGCAATGAAAATTTTTCCATGTAGTTTGGTGTGTGGGAATTTTCTTAAAAATCTTGGTGTCATGCCCTTGGAAGACGTTGAACTTAAATATGAGGTTTGGATTTTAAACGAATTTATGTTTTTTAAGTTAAGCTGATTACACACACACACAGGCACCGTTTTTTAAAAATCCTTTTTTGGGGGACTAAGGGAGCCTCAAAATGCATATTTCCGTTGAAAATTAGGTATAGAGCTTTTTCGGTGGAATGCAACTTCCTCTACTTAATCGGCTTTATCCTCTTCTGATGTAGAGCTTACACCCCATAGAACTTGCTTCCTATACTTACTATAGGTATATACTAGAGAAAGAAAAATATAGTATGCTAATATATACAGAGTCTCACTACCCCGTTTGCTACGTAGTTTTTCTTGAAGAGTATTAATTACTTAAAGCAGTTAGGATGTCAATAGTAAGTACCAAGCGCATTGCCTCATTAATGCGTTCAAAATATACAGGTTCCAGAGACTCATAGCAGCTCCAAAATGGCCATGGAAAAATCTCAATGTTATATTATGTTACAATAATACAGTGGAGCGTCAGAGCTTTTTTTAAGGTTTTTCCATATCCCTAAGATGCCAATATTGTATTACTCGAGGCACTTTGGACTCCAGTATCAAATGAGTATTCGTCAAAGAAGCATAGCAACAGAAACATTTAGAACTGATTATGAAAAGGCTAAATAGTTCTTAGCATCGTATAAACCCAACTCCCAGATTTTGTTGTTTAAGTAATGTTTGATCAATCTTCTAAATAGTTTTTTTTTAATTCCGGATGCACTTGAAGCCAATTATATTAGATGAGTTTCTTATATTTATTTAATGAAGGTTATTATACTAAAAATCTTTATTTGTCCCAAAAAACTTCCTAAATGAAAGAGTAAATTAGTCCAAGCCAAATGTACTACCCTTAATATTTAACACTAGGATGCCTGATTCTTCTTACATACTGGAATGCCTGAGGGGTGTCAATCAGACCCCTAGCAATAAAATATAGTGCTTAATATTACAATAACACCATTAAAACTAGTTATCATCAAGAACATTCAATAGTCTGTAAGAATTTCAGCTTCTTAAAAGAGGCGCCTTTTCATATAATCTTTCATTTTATAAGTTTTTGCTTCTTTCAACGCAACTTCCTGCTTACTGCTGCGTTGAACAAGGAATAGAATATATGGTAAAAGAGCACTGTTACTATCATAAATTTCTAATCATAAGATTGTCGTACAAGCATTTTGATTATAATTCGTAACTGCTAATTTACTTGTAATTAATCTCGCATGAAGCGGATTTAGATTGTCAAGTATGAAAAAGCACCGTCAATATGACCCCGTCTAGGCGTTCAAGGTAAATGTCACTGAATGGCACAACTTAATGTCAGCAAACAATTCATTTATGGTAAGTATAGTAAGCATATAAAATGAATAAATGTCACAACAGGAAATTTTGTTTAATTAATTTTTTCTACCATATTTAAAGCTCAGGCTCCGCTTAGGAGTCAAATTAACCCCTCAAGGGTTATTAGTGTTAAGCAGTATTATTAAATTGAAAATTAAAATAATGGATGAACTGTTTAAAGCGGGTTTTGGCTTTTCTAATTTGCATAGCGATGTGTAATATGACTCATTTGTTTGTTTGTTTCTTGGGATTTGTTTCAAGCTTGTCATAGAGTGACGTGATAAGCGATTGTGTGGAATCCAGTATTGCTTATATATGTGTGGAAATCTTACCGGAGAAAACATGGTTACGATCTTGGGGAGTGGACCTCTTTTTCTGCTCCCGTGTTAAAATCAGATTTTCAGATAAATGGCATAATTTCTGTTGCTAAGTGGTTTTGAACTGTAGGTAATTTTGGCTATAAAACTTCACGACGACTTCTCTTATCCTTGTGTTATTACTTTAATTTAAGTTTCAGAACGTTAAGGAAAACACAAACCTATTTCACGGAAGGTATAACGTTATTTTCAAATCTAATGTCATAAAAAATTGATGGTCGAATATTCCATCGAAGCGTGCCAGGTAAATAAATGTTTGCTAGTAGAATGAAGCGCTATATAGAATTTTAAAAGCAGATGCACCACTCCTTTCAAGCTTCTAGAATGAATGTTTTAAAACATAATTCATTACTTTCTCTACTACGTATACTAAGTAGGGAAGATATTGAATTCCACACAAAAAATTCGATACAGAGATTTCACCGGAAATGCATGTTTTGTGGCCTCCTTAATTCAAAAAAATAATTTTTAGAAAGCGGTATGTGTATGTTTCTACGTGTTCGTGTGTGTGTGAACAGCATAACTCAAGAACGAAAAGTCGGATAAATACCAAACTTGGTATTTAAGTTCAGTATCTCTCAAAGATGTGACACAAGGATTTTCAAGAAAATCCCACCCCAGACTACTCTTTACAGGGAACATTTTCGGAAAATTTTGATTTACTCAAAACTGGCTCTAATGATCTTGATTAAGATATATGTTTAGGATATTTTATGGCAAATGAAGTCTATATCTTGAAGTTTCTGGAAATATTCTCAAAGTCCTCTTCATTCTGATTAACTTTTGCATAACTGGTAAACTGTAAGAGATAGACAAATGTTTACTACAGAAAGAATGTAGATCTCGTTGAAACACGCAATTCATGTCATATACATTTTTTTGTGTATGGAGTGGACCATTTTCGATATATTCCTTGTTATTTATTTGAATTTTCCAATGCTTATACTTTTTCTGAAATGGAAATTCGTTATTGGTTTCTTTTTATGTCCCAGATATGCAAGGAGATTGGAATGCTCCACATAGCAACCAGCTCTTAAAAGATTTGACTATCGCTTAAAGCCTACCATATTCCCCTTGTACCTACAAGAAAATTAGCCATAAGATTATTTCTGCAACTGTTTATCGCGATTAACATGAAGTAGATGGAGAATAAGCGTTTGTAAAAATAGTTTTTATAAAAGTAAGAAAGTCATGTGAGTGTAACACATCAGATCTTTTTATACAAGTAAGAATCTATAACATTATTTTTATAAGTGTTTCATGTCAACGTCTGCTTATATTCTTGATATGTACAAACTTTTGTTAACTTTGTAGGTGCACAAATTGATGCAATCCTCTTGAATGAACTAAACAGCTTGTGCTTAGGTAGCTACGTGATGAAACGACTCAACTCCTAGCAACATGCAATTTCCGTCACTCCGAGCGCAGAAAGAAAACCTGTAAAATATTCAGAGCACTGCAGGGCAATGAAAATCCAATTGTGATGCATGTATTCTGCTTTCCTTTATACTAAGTTTTGTTCCGGCGCTGCATTCGCAATGGGTTTTGTAGTGTTTCTATACCGGAGATGCTTCAAGCGCTACTCTGTGATCAGAAATTGTATGGAAAAAGCAACAGGGGCACTAAAATTATTAGAAGTATTTTAATAGTATTCAAAGGATTTATAGTTCCGTAGAGAAGTAATAGGGAACAGAAACTCGTTCAAAATCCATTCCTTCATCCAGAGTTCAACACTTGAGAGCTTTTAATTTCTATAACACGTGCGTATTAACTAAAGCAGGTATTGCATTCCACTCAAAAATTAGATATCGAGATTTCACCGGGAATACATGATTTGAGGCCGTCTGAATAAGAAGAAACATTGTTAAGAAAAGATCCGTGTGTATGTGTGTCTGTGAACAACATAACTCAAACGAAAAGTCGGATAAATACTAAACTTGGTATTTACCTTCCAAAGAAGCAACACAAGATTTCCTAGAAAATCCGCCAACTTTAAATGGAAAAGTTATAGATAATTTTCCTGAAATGTAGCTTTAATTTGATTAAAATGTCATATTAAAATACCTACATGAAAAACTGTATATCTTAAATTTGCTGGGATTAGTTTGTGAAGTCCTGTTCATTTGGAAGGAGATTTATATAAAGGTTATGCGATACACGAAAATTCACCGCACAAACAATGTAAATCTCTTTAAAACACAAAACCTTTAGATAACCTTTTTTGACATCAGCCATTTCCAAGATATCCAGTATTAGTATTTAGAATTGTTCAATACTTAATCATTCTTTTAAAGTCCTGTCGAATTTAAGCTGTTTCTCGCGATTTTTTGGAAAGAGTATGGTATTTTATGGCCAGCGTACAGCGTTAATTTCTAAAACATTTTACTACCGCTATTCCCTATTTTAACGAACTGTATTGCGAACTATTTGGAAACGTTTATCTCGATTAAAATGAAGTAGATGGGAAAACAAATTTGGGAAGAATAATTTGTATAACTATTATTAAACAAATATAGGGTAGAGAAAATCATACAAGGTTGTTTTGTCCTTCTGTTTAAGAAAACATTTTTATGATAACCTATTCTTCTATAATGAGCCGGGAAGCAGCTCACACTGATGTAAATTTCTTGTCTGAGGAGATATGCACAAGAGTATGGCCTAGTGCTTTCCTGTGTATCCACAACGGACTAAGTAATTTTTGGTATGTTCATATTCATAAACTGACTAGATAGTTGGAACGCTCAAGGTCTCGAGTATAAATTATCCATTATACTCTTAGATTTCTCGGGCTGCAATCCGCATCAGCATCACCATCCTGAAGATGGAAGCGATGCGCGTTCCCGAAACTCGGTGTTATGTGAACAATTCACCGGGCTTGAGGACAACTGGAGTATATACATTGCCAGAGAAGCTTCAGGTCTTACTTCAAGTTTTACTTTGATTTTTTTCTCAAATAAGCCCGGCGTTAATAGAGATTATGGTTACTATAATTTATCTTCTTAAAATAAGAGTAAACGACGGACAACAATTTAAATTAATCCAGACAAAAGAGATTCCAACTCCAACCCTCCGAATAATTAGGCTTACATGCTATCCCTACACCATAGAGATGGGCTAATATACAGATAATATTTTTATGTTTTTTGTGCAATTATCGACTATAATTTTACTTGTATAAATGCTGAAAGAATTTCAAATCGAAAACCGCGCGTTAATATTCTTAATCTTCAGTAATAATTATTTTATTCAATATTTGGGGCGAGTGGAATTAGAACTCGATTTATTTCCCGCTTTCATTTAACACTGTATGCATTCTGAAATAAGAGGAAACTATAATAGTAGTTTAAAATAACTGCAGGATATCAAACATTAAGTGCTTTATTTGAAAACAATTGAAAAATGATTACAACCCCTTTAGAAATTAGTCGCACAGGAATTTTTTAAACGACGGATGTGTTAATCAGTATGATGACAAACGTTATTTATATCACAACCACGCCATGTTTATGTGTCAGTACCCTAATCGCTACTCGAGGTGGCGGCTAGTTCTTCGCTAAGAAAAACTCCCGGTGAGCTGTTAACCGAAGGTCATAATACGAAAATTTGCCGTTACTTCCAGTTAATATCTAACCGGAACTTTAACTTCAGATCGTAATATAGACCCATAACTGGAGGTACTATTATAGAACGTAAGTACAAACACCACGGTTCCCGTTCAAATCGCGCGCGCAAACTCTCAGCTGGCCGGGCACAGGTGCTATCTGTAGAGTCTATACTTCTCTTTCAATCGTCTGCTGGACTGCTGACAGTGCAGTTAGCACTATAAAATAATTTATTTAATTTTAAGTGCAAACAGTGGAAAATTAATGACGAATGTGAAATAACAAATGACGATTTTATGCTAAGTTTTACACATAAGGTACATGATTGGTACCTTATTTTCAATTCACAGTATAGCACACTTTGTCGTAGGACTCGTAGGTATAGGATAACGTTGGTACTTCTGTTGCCAAGATAAGCCATGAGGAACTAACTGGCACGAATATGGGCTATCCTCTTGACCCTCCAATCCCTGTTACGTCTAGAGTGAATGGTCAGAGTGCTATGAATCCGTGCCGGGACAGATGTGGCAGGGATCCATAGAATAATAATTTAATAAGGTTGAAAACTCGCAATTTACAGCTGCTTCCTTCAGCTTCTATGGTTTTCTAGAAAAGCCATTTCATTGTGCCTTTAAGAATGACCGTATTCTTTATATAATCGTGGAGTATACAAATAATTTCAAATGCGCATTTCTTCATTCTATTAACGTAATGCCACGGTACGGAGGCACTACTCCAGGAGCCGCTTCTGTTTGGAGTATGATTTCAGTACTGCGACTAGTAATGGTAAAAAGTGTTCCGCATCACTGTGGTACCGCTTCCCCTTTTCGATACACCTTTCCGTCCTCGTCCACAGTTTCAGGTAGAAGGTTTCATGCTGGTGAAAAAGTAACCCTCTCCTAAAAGCATATCCACCGCAAACGCCGCTTACCTTCAGAGCCTGTCACTGAAACCTTGAAGGATGAAAGGAAATGAGGGACAAGTATATTCGTTGTAGGATATAATCCACCCTAGTTTTCGCCTAACATGGAAAGCCACGAATAAACCCATTGTCAGGGGACAGGTCCAACCGTAATCAAAGCTAGAACCTTCTGAATACGAGCTTCAAAGGCTACCAATCTAATCTATCCTGCTGGCAATGTTTCTCTGCTCCATATTCAAACTACCTGCATCTAGCGATTTTTGGCTGTTTACAAAACTAAAGTAAAGGCTCTTGACATGGTGCAGTTCTTTTATCGGCAATTTTTCAGTGAGCTAAACAGACTCTTCAAAGAACAGTTCGCAGCAGCCAGGTAATAATCATATGTATTGACATTGCAAATATAGTTAATACTCAAATGATTTAATCTTCAAATTTTTTTGCAAATAGCATATCTTAGAAGCGTAGCATATCTTAGAACTGAATGCAATTTTATTATGCGTAAACATTCATTCGAAAATCTACAACAGTAAATTTCAATTAGATCAGCATTTAAGGACCAAAATAGTAGCACAGTCTCAAATTTTGAAATAAGTATAGCAATTAATTGTAAAAGATTGTATTACTTTTAAATTTCAATGTTTGCTATGGTTAATGAATTATTGAAAAAAAAAACATACAACGAATGAACGTTGTGTGCATGTATATAACGAGGAAGCAGAGATTTGGGCTCTCGAAAGCATCGAACTACACTAACGAAATCAATTTGTTGAGATATACTTATTTAGACACTTGGATGAGCTTACGTTAAGAGATCCCAGAATAAACCAAGATATACGACAAGAAATTGATATAAACGGACTACGTGAAGCAATGTGAAACTATACGTACTACTGTCATATATATTACTATTAAAGAATGAAAGCATAAGGAGTTGTAGTTTAAAGAGACCGCGTCGCCATCATATTCACCATACGTATTATCTATCTGTATCTACTACCGTTTACTCTTTTTACTTTTAGTTTTTCTATCAATTTAATTTTGGAAATTCTATATTTGATGATTCTAATGATATGAGCAATCGATCACTCTTTGTTACCCGTTATAAATATTACATTTCGACAGCCAGTTGAAGCAGCAATCTGGTCGTCACAGCCCCACTATGGTCATCAGTTTTACACAGGATTATTGCACCAAGATGAGGTACCAATTTTAAGCAGTAATGATTGGTCGTCATTTTTCTAACCGTTTATTTTACCTACTTAGTTGCTGATTCTGCTGCCGTGATCTCGTATCTCCTTCTGTGGTCTCGTGCGTTAGCTGCTCCAGCGGTAAGCTATAAGATCTTTCTCTCAGGGTATGCGTGCATGTATTGTGAAGGTCAACAGCAGTTTAAATTGACTCAGAAATTTACTGTGAAATAATATTTGAGTTATTAAATTGAGTTGTCAACCGTTTGAGATTAAGAAACTGTAAACTGTAGCACTTGAAATTGTAACAGTTGTTTGCATAATAAAAGAAACTAGCAGCGTAATTTGCCGGGAGTGGCTAAAATGGTTATCGGCGAGACTTCTCGCAATAGCCGCGAAATTTTACTCACACAAGCGCGACACTAGGCGCTTAAAATATCACACAAGCAGTACGTGCCGGTGACGGTACCAAGGAGAGTATTGCATGCACAACTGTGTGCACCAACGAATATAATTACCAGTGCCGGTACCAGACTCAGAGTAACTATGATTTCAAATTGCGCGCCTTTATTATTTTTAGCTCCGCCTACTTCATTACTCCCCATCAACGTTAATTTCTACGTGTAGTCAATACTCAATCCCTCTTCATGTGCGTTTCTGACTGTTACCATGGAGCCTAACTAAATTCTCAGAATTTTAACTGCCGTTCTCTTTGCTAGAATCCTACTTGCTTGCTTGCCTGCAAATGTATTGAGCTTATAACCTAACTGTACTCCTAGAATCTTTAAGCTAATGCGTTCACTACTTTGGCTGTCGCTAATGACTTTCGCGAACCTCACTTCCTAATTACCTCTGTCTTTCCGGACATTTTAACTCAAACGTATTACATTACCCATTTATTTAATATACAGAAATTATTTGTTTATTTTATTATCGTTTCTTTATTTAATTATTTATATAATGCAGTCAATAATTAGGTATCACGGTGTTTGGTGTAACACTTGATTACAGTGATTTTTGAGTAGCCTCTATGTTCTGCTGCTCTCATTTCTGCTTTGCTTTATCTTCCTGCTATTTCATATCCTACAATAGACGGCGAGGAGAAAACCGGTTTGCAGTGACGTTTTACATCCGCGTTTGTCATGCACATTGAAAAATGTATCCTGAAATGCTGCTTAGGGATTAACTATCCGCCCTACCTGACACACAGTGTGTGACACGTCTTCGACCGCCTCTCGGTTTCCAAATGTCCCGCAGTTTACAAGCTGTAAATATGCAAGGTGAAATATGCGCACCTCATTTCTCTGTATTGTGACGAAGCTATGGACCTCAATTATGGTACAGAAGGCGCCGATGGACTGACTCAATGACTGGTTAAAGAGATAACCCGACGGGATAGATTAAAGGTCTTGTGTTCGACCTGAAAAAGGAAAAGGAGGTTGCTTCGCGCTTATTTCATTACGCGCTACGCCGCAAAGAAAACTGCACTACAGTTCACAATGTGGCCACCGTATGGCTACTTACACGCCGGCTTCCGCAGCTCTGACTCCGCCAAAATAATTATAATATCCCCGCAAGCACTTCAGGTGTCCACAGTTACAATTACAAGGATAATAATCACTAACCTATCATAAGATATGTTGGAAATGTCCTGCTCTAACCATACACTTCTGGCATATTCTTAGGAAATTTTCATTCACACTCAAGAGTTGAATTCCAAAACTGAGCGAATTTCTTGCCTAACGTTTTCTTTTAGTACTTATAGTCTATGGGGATGTGTTGCATAACCTTATTTACCACGCAATTAACAGAGTCGGGTAAATTTATGTCATTAGGATTTTTCGAAATGGAGTAATTGACCCACGTTCAATACACTTCTCTGACGAAGCATGGTTCCATTTATATCGCTATGTTTCGTCACAAAATTGTGGATATTTGAGTACAGAGAACAAGAGGTTCCCTTTCATGATGCGAAAATTGCTGTGCAGTAAATGCATAAAAAATAATAGGTACTATATTTTTAATAAACAATAAATGCGAAAATGACTTACATCATTTTTGAACAACCGACCTAAGCTAAATGTCAGTCTGGACTTTTCCAAGACGTTGCTATACAGCACACTGCTGACAGTTATTAAATTTAATTCAGGAAATTTGTAAACATAGGGTGATTAGTAAAGAATTATGTCTCTCACGATCCCTTGATTTAACTCTTACCTGATTTATACCTACGGGGGAAGTTGATAAATAAGGTATGAGCAACGAACTCCATGAGAGAAAAGAAAACATTAGGCGAGAAATTCACTCAAATTCGGATATTGCACTCTCCAGTGTGCACGAAAACTTCCTGACAAGATGCCAGAAATATGTGGATAGAGAAGGACAATGTTTCCAACATCTCTTATGATAAGGTATGCGATTATTGTCATTGTAATTGTAACTGTGATAATGTGAATCGGTTGTGGGAGTCATAAATGTTTCAGCGGGAGTCAGAACCACGGCTGCCGGCGCGCGAGTAGCCATGCGATGGCCACAGTGTGGAGGAAGAGCACTGTAATACTCTGTGTAGTGATAATGAACTGAGCTAAATCGCATCACGTCAGTGAAGTGGCAGGGAAAGCTGTACAAAGTCACAGTATTAACCAAGAGGAACACAGGATATTTTACTATGACCCTATGTTTAATAAAATTGTAATGAAGATAGTCTAAGCCGTGATTGTGGAGGTTAAGTGGCCTATATCCTGATATTTCGCCTTTGCTTTGCTTGGTTCACGGCACAATCTATTATTTTGTCCGTGCAAAGTTTCGCACGTAACGCTGCTTCATACGTCAGAATAGCAAACTATTCCTTGCCCATGTGAATTCGCAATGGACGTCGATGAATTTTGCGATAAGGTTCAGCTGTGCCGTGTCTTTGTCTATATGCGGAGTCCCACCCCAATGCAGTGGTAACGGGAAGTTGCCGACGCCATCTATCACTCCGGCTGTTCGACAAGGCGGAAAGAGAAGCTGGAATTTACGAAACGTTTTACACGAAGTTTCTTCTTTTGTGAGAAATGTCATGCTAGAACGTTAGCTGACCTGCAACTTAAACCAGCATCAGAATGAATGCATTTTTTCTTTCAGTATTGCTAATACTTTTCATCCAGATGAATCCATTGTTTAATCTGCCTTACTATCGTATATGACCCATATATATGACGTACGTAGTATCGCCGTGCTCATTAAGCCCATGCCGGTGCCCCACACGCCGTTTAACTATTAAAGCTAAATCTGCATGTAATTGTGTGGTCTTTGCCAAGTTTAGTTTCATTCCCAATGCAACTATTTGTTGAAACGAGAAAAAATATTGCCCAAGGGCATTCTCCGATTCCAAATGGAGCTGATATGCATCCCTTTATATAAAATCTAAGGAAAGGATTTCTTTAGGATGAGGCAGTATTTTATATCACAACACTGTGAATGCCAGAGTGATTGTAGTGTAAATTAACATTATTGTATGACAATGATTTGAGATGTTTGTTAACTATAAGCATTGTTAGGAAATAAGTTTACACAGCCTCACTGAAACTGACAATAGGAGTGGGTAACAATGAAGTGATGGGGTGAGTTGTTTATCAATTAACGTCAGGGTAGCGTGCCTTTCTTTAGAAATGGAGGGAACATTTTCCCTAGAGCATATGTTTTAGTAATTATTATTGGCTAAAAAAATAGACGCTAATGTTGGCGCGCTTTATTAACCAATAGCAGCTCGATTATAATGTTTAGGCATATCGGGGTGAGGGAGTATAAATTTTTTAGCCAAAGGCAAGTAACGCGCAGTTCTACAAAATCATTCACAAGGTAAACGTCGCGCAGTTCTAATAAATCTCTCTCGCGAGTTACACGTCAGGCAGTTCTAGGGAAGCATTCACGAAATACACATTACGCAATTCTACAGAATCTCTCGCGACGTAAAGTTAGTTACAAAAATGTGAAATACGCGAATTAATTGTGCGCGGCAAATAAGTGACTGTAGTTACATTCGAAAATATAACAGTTTCAGTCAGGCGTGCATCAAGATTAAATATGTGGAATTAATTAAGTGTGACGGCAAAAAAAAGTGTGAAAACAAATTCTTTTATCAGCGTTATCTTTTAGTAACAACTCCTTTCCGTTTACACACGCTGTTCAAGGGATATTTACTCGACTGAGTAATAATAGCTAGCCGGAGGACGAAGAACCCAAAATTCAAAATAGTAAAACAATAACAGGCGCCAAGTAAAAAAAAGATAACACGACAGGTTACCGCGACAAGGGGCAAAATATCTACACTGACTCGATCTCCACGCGACAACCGATTTTGCAACCAGAGTGAGGCCGTATATTACCCTAATGAGATGGTGATAACCGTCGCGTGACAGTAATTTTCATAATCATTTTACGAACGTTTCATATAACAATCTAAAATCCATATGACGCTAACTACAGTTCATAATTGCCTGTAAAGAACTTCTTTACTTAATACTAGAATAAATCACGTTGTGTAGTGTACAAGAACGATGGAAAATTTTAGCACCTCATTACATATTTGTGTTAAACTTGGAGAAAGCTTAAATCACAACAGCGTATATTTGGAATTATGTTAATGTTAAAACGTTGCTTGACTAAAATTTGGATGGTAGTTTTTCCGCAATAAAGTTTATTTTAATGCTTCCTAGTTACATAAAATTCCTTAAAAATAAAGATATGTTTTGCTTACATACCATATTTGTCAGAGCAATATCTCAGAGTCAACCTGTTAACCAAATTTGTCATTTTTAAGAAATAAAAATGAAGTATGAAGGTTGTCCAGGAAGTAACCTCTGTTTTGAGATAAACATGGAACCGGTATACATACAAAAGTTTTATTATATACATATTTTCTACATAGTCACAAACAGATTCAAGCACTTGTCATACCTTTCCACCGTCTGAAATATCCTCTGCAAAAAATTCTGCCGACTATGAACTAAGCCAACATATCACTGCGCTTTGAAGCTCTTCGTCACTGCCAAAGCGCTGACCTGCAAGCCACTTTTTCATGTACGGGAACAGATGGAAGACGCTGGGAGCCAAGTCCGGCCTGTACGGCGGATGGTCAAAAACGTCCCATTTGAGCTTTGCCAAATGTTCATTTGTATTGTTTGCTGTCTGAAGGCGAGTTTTGTCATGCAAAAACACAAACCAGATGTCAGAAGACCGGGACGATTGTTTAAGATTGTTGTTCTTAGCCCTTTCACACTTCACGCGTACTTGGCGGGATTTGTTATTTCGATCATGTTGTTAGGTTATAACTAGCAAACATGCTCCACCCTGCACAGCTAGAAGTGTACTGAGCCACTGCGCACGCTGATGTCGAAATGGCGGCGCTATCTCCAATACTTTCATTCACAATGAAATGTAAGCGCAGACGTGGCATAAGCGCAATACTTTGCATCCATGTTATTTGATGGAAGCATTCACATTGAGTCACGCAACGCAAGAGTTTGCAAAACTCCAAACTTTATGCTTGCGTTGCGTGCATAGAGGAAGAATTCTGCATTTCTTTCTTTTTGCATTGCCTGCTGTTCAACAGCAGACGATTGCGAAGCGAGACTTTAGCCTTCTAATGTACATGTGTGCACTCCTCCAATAGGCCGTGTCACACACATTGTGGGTCACCGTCTCTAATTTCTCTCGAGGTTATGGGCCTCCTTATTGAATTCTCTTTGATTTAGTGGATGAATCCGACATCTGTGCCTAGATTTCTTGGCTGATAAATTATAAGGCGAAAAGAGATAATGAGCATTGCATTAATATAACTTGTGCAGCTGAATCCTCACATATATAACTTGCTGCAGTTTCCGGACATTATTCCGTATACGGAAAGGAGGTATGAAATTTTAAGTAACTTATGGAATCGGGTTTTTTTAATACGCAGAGTTCATTGTGTAGTATCCTGGGTTCTTAAATTGTGTAGTTGTTGCTTTATCGAAAACATTGGGCACTTCTTGACGACCGCTTAGCTTTTGCGGAAATCTTGTCAGAAGATATTGCGAACGCGATGAAGAAAAATATGATTAACGGAATGTCGCGAAGCAAGGAAAATGCACCTAAAGTGGATCATTCGAGTTTAGACACGCAGATCCTATGGCTTACGCCCTGTCGCCACTCCGCAGCTGCGGCCAAACCTCTAAAAACATCCCTCGGCCCTCGATGTTACAATGTTGGCAGCAGGATGCCAACGACAGCAACGCTAACATGATGCAAGTGCGTATGTTACATGTTGATAGCGAAAGTGCTTGCATAACTACTTTCAATGTTTTGGTCAAACAGTCGTGATGTCACTAGCGCTACGGGTGACTGTTGGGCGTATGTATCTTTTTTTTTTTGTGACCTACTTATTTATAAAACATTGAGTGAACTTCCTTATTTGGTATTGTTGATTATATTATTTAATTTTAAACTTACAATTCACTCGGAACATTTCCGCAATTAATTTAAGGATCTAGAAGCACGTGCAAACATCTTGCGTTACGCCTACGGCTGCATTGTGAATGGTGTTCCTTCACGCCTGCGCTTATGCTGCGTTACGTTAGCGCTTGCATTTCATTGTGAATGAAGCCTTATACATGAACGGAGCTTACTTTATAGACAGTCTTGTATAACTTAAAGAAAAACTTAATGATAAACTATACTTTGTATCCTTAAAGGACGTTTGACTTAAAAGCTAAGTTTTGTTGTTTTCCATCAACTTTTCGTTTTCGACTTAGGCTGCACACACATACACACGCGCAAGCAATTTATTATTGCTATTGCTTTTATTTCTGGAATAAAACGTATGTTCAGTCTGTTTCACGTTAAGTGTTGCCGCAGATATCTCGAGAAGTATCGCCTCTAAATTAACGTGAATATATTAAAAATCCGACTCCTTAAAGGTCATATTCTCATTATGTTGTATGTGTTTGTTTATTTTCGGAGATATCTTCAACAGTATTGTTCTTTGATATATTTAATTTAAAGTGAATATATTAACTGTTACCTGTTACATGGACAACATCTTATATTCTCTAGAGGAAAGCTACTGCAGCACGAGCACTACAACAACTCTTACGATTTTATTAGCTTGGTTCTGGATTAAATTACTGGATATTCTAAACTAGAAACGCTGACGAAGATACGGCCACCAAAAAACGGTATTGCTTTGAGGCATATTACTTTGTTTCACTATTAATTACACCTATACTTGGATGAAAAACAATTAAACGTAGAAATAGCAGAAACACTGTGCATATATTATCTCTATACAGGAACGAATTACAAGTTCGTGTAACTTGAGGCAGTTGTGAGACTACCTAGAGATCTGCCTATCACTCTGACTTTGCTTGTTTACTTAGTGGAATTGAGTAGTTCTACTTATTTTCAACTTTATTCTAAGCTTCTACCAGATTCCAGCCCAGAACAAGATGATCGAAATGGTACTTAAATATAGGCTCTTTAGCCTACATTATATACCGGGTGTAAATGAAAATACCTCACGAATTTTACTGATAATATACGGTTCATAAGCCATCAATTTAAGATACTCGTAGGAAACCTACGGCAATCGAAGGCAAATTACGGAGTTATGCCTTAAAATTGTTAGGGAGTTTGCACGCCACTGATTACTTCCACTTCGGCTTCAAGAATGATAAGAAAATAAGTGGAGCTTGCGTCTTTAGTGTAATGAATATGTTGCCAGAAAAGCGCAGGTAAACAGACATTTGAATTTCGGGTTCGAATGCCAATGGCCGGGTCTTATTTTTTTCCCCTTATGTCTGCCTTTCTTTCCTTCCTTTTAAGCAAATACTTGTTTAATTGGATTTACAAGTGACATATGTAGTGTGTGTGTGTGTGTGTGTGTGTGTGTGTGTGTGTGATTTTCAACTTAACCAATGCAAAGTTTTTAATTTGAAATTATTTTAATTAGGATATACACTTTCATGATCTAAATAATAAACACTGAAAGACTAAATACGTACAATAATGTTAAACACAAATATACACCTAAAGAAGCCTAACAAAATTGGAGACTAAGGATTATAATACCAATTTTTGAAAAAGGCTCACAGGTGGATTGTAATAACTACAGAGGAATTCGTTTATTAAATACAGGATATAAAATTTTGGTCAGAATCCTGACTAGTCGATTAAATGCAATTTCTGAACATATGTTAGCAGAAGAAGTCTGTGGATTTAGAAAAGGAAAGTCCTGTTATGATTGTGATTTTTCCGTTCAGCAGCTTATACAAAAGAAAAGAGAGTTTATTTTAGAGACCATATGATGTTTATAGTGTAACAGCGCGCGCCAAAGTTCCTACGGACCGGCGGTGCGAGCGCCTTCCGGTCCATCTACTGATGCGGGTTAGGCTAATAGCCGGTCCTCCCTTGAAGAATGGGCGCTTAGAACCAGTCATTGTGTGCCACTTCCACGATCCCGAGGATTCCTTTTGGCCCTTTCTGGTATAGGCTCTCGTTCCCGAAAATTCCGCTTTGTATACGAAACTATATAAGGCGCCGCTCAGTGGTTACCTACGACTAAGAACAGCTATGCGAGTGTCCTGCCAGAGGTATCATGCTACCACATTCTCACCGCCTCCTTTGGGGAACCATAGCATGTTGTACTATTATTTGTTTCAAAGATGAGTGGATCAGGTTTCAACCGGTTAACTACTGTATTCAAATTGTACTTATTGACCTCGCACGCAAATATCGCCAATGAAAACTTCAAGCCAATGTCACTTTACAAGCTTCCAAGGTTAAATGTGAGAAGACGCAGCAGTAAATGATTGTGTATTGTAGGTGATCATAGGACTTTGCCTGTTTAAGCGTTAAGCATTATCACAGGATGGGAAAACAAAACAAGCAAACAAAATAGGTTCACCTGATCCAGATTCCAGATTGAGGTCACATGCTTATTCTAGTTCACAACCGATCCGCCTAAACGCTCGGTTAAAGTACAGCTATGGGAATGTTCTCACGCTTGTTTAGCCGTTCCCTATGACCTGTTATCCATTACAGTGGCGTGCAGACATATATTAGGTGTACACTTTCAATGGTTTTGGTAGCGGCAAAATTTATACATAGTTATTCAGAGCGTTTAGGTCCCTAAACGAGCTGTATTTGTTTCTAATACACACTATATACATTTTTTGTTTCTGATTTAGATTTACTGATCTCAATCTCTTATTACCTTCAATATACACATCATCCGTACCTTGACTTCGTAGACCATTGGTTTATTTTAAATTGATTGTCTGGGAATCATCTACTACCAGTAAAATCCGTGCGGTGTTATTTACACCATGCATATTTACGTTTGTACAATTGTACAAGTATACACTTGGTGGAAGGGAAGCCAATAAATTAATCTAAATCAGTTACAGATCTCATTATTTGGAACATATTTTGTATCTTTCATTTTCTATGACCATTCTGCGGAGATACTTTAGGTTTTTTGAGAACTTAAATCGCACCTGCTGGCAACGTTGCAGCGGCAGTCGACCGGTAACTGGGAGCGGGTGTGGCACTCTTTCTTTGAAAACCAGAAGTAGGCGAGCATGTAAACAGGTTTCAATTTTGCTGTATGGCGCGTGGTTAAGATAAACTTTTCCTGTCTGTAACCTCGTAATAATTGCATCTGCATGTTACAGTGAGACATTTTATAGCCCAAACTCAGAATTCACGCATACTTATCTCGTTTTCAGCATTAAACTAAAATACGTTCTGAAATTGATGCTGCTAATTTAATGAACCAAGCCATCCTTCTAATATGTAAAGACACACAAAAGAGACATAGTTAGGCTTTTACAAGTCTTCTAAATGGTACTTTTAAAATGTACAGCAAAAGAATAAACAATAGACCGAATTAATTTACATGATTCACAGATGTTGTTCAAATTGTCCACCATTTGCGCGCCTGCAAACTTCACACCTTCGTGACCAATTACGTCGTACTCTAGCAAAGATAGCTTAATTGTTATGTATTTCCTTCGCAGCCAGATGAAAATTTTGTCTCAAAAATTCCACGTCAGTAACCTATGTTATGTAGATCCTGCTTTTCATATCCCTCCAGAAGAAATAGTCCAGGGGATTCAGGTCTGGCGAACTTGCAGGCCATTTGATGGGCCCATAGCATTCAATACCCTGTTAGGAAAGCTACGCTTCAGATGGTCACGAAAATTGAATGTGTGGTGGAGCAACATCAAGTAAGAATCATACGTTGTTCCTGGTTTCTAAAGAGACATGTTACAATAAGCCTGGAAGGATCTCTTGTAAAAATTCGGACAATTAACGCCGTTCAACCGGTCGGGAAGAAAGTAAGGGCCTATGTGGTCATCACCAATTATTAATGCCCATACGTTCACGCAACTCGCTGTTAAAAATGATGCTCCCTAGTGCTTTGATGGTTTACTTCCAACTATGTATGGGTTTTATGAAAATTGAAAAGGTATGTTTTTGTAAAGGTGGTTTTGACTGTTGCCATATTTATTGTGGCACATCTGCACGTTGTACTGAAACCAACTGACGAAAGCCAGCCTTGGCGCTAATCCGCTATTGAGAGACGCTGTACCGTTTGATATGATACTGTCGCAATAACTGTTCTTTTAGCGTCCTGAGAACAAACCAATGGGACCAAGCGACCTTTTTTCCGACTACTGCTGGTGAGTTGTTCATCTACAAGATATAAATTGCCTCCTCTACGGCGACGGTATTTTTTGCTCGCCATCCTTCGTGTGCTGGCTGCACGCTCCCTGTATATAGGACCCTGCGCGATCAGCACAAATGTTCATGGATTTGGTATCTTTCGGACAGGAAACCTTTTCTTATACAATCTGGATGTAGTTGCAGCATTCGAGCCGTGTCCCCATACGCTGACAACATATCAAGGCACTCACGATTTCAAAAGGCTGGAATCTCCGTAAAGCTTGTGCTGTGCGAATGCTTATCGACTAAACTCACCTCTGGTTATTTTATCATTAAACTGTGAGTTTCAATTCGTAGTTCGACGTTACTCTTATAATGACTCAACCTCTAATGAAGTTTACATAAACATGGTGTGCTTTTAACGACCGCGAAACGCTTATTAGTCGATGAAAGTATTAGTTCCATACTGTTAGTGTAGGCCAATAGCTACCAAGTTGTACTTGTCATTTCGCCAAAACATTACACTCTTTAGTCGTGTTTACTTGGATTAGGGGTCGTGTGTAGAATAATGCCGCTAGTCCTCTCACCTCCCTGTTTTGTGTCCGGGAGTCGGTTGTTACACAGACGGCAACGTTGCCTATGTCTCCAACCACATTATATATGCAAAACAGTATTCGAAAAATGATTGTTTTAAAATCTTATATAATGTCACATAGTTACTAGCGAATCTAGGTTGGAAATGAGTCACTCTACCCATCTTACAAGTAGCAAACTATTATCCCCGTACATTCTCGTGGAATAAAACACCTAATTTAAAAAAAAAACATTTATTCGATAATGGCTGAGCATTGAACAATATTTTGTTTGTAATACTTATATGAATTGCATATTAGAAGGAATGTAATAAGTTCCCTTCTACTCCTACTTCCCTTATATACCAGGTGAGTCAGCTGCCCCTAGGTATTCGTATCTATGCAACCCGCAGTTTATAGTCTAATGTGAAAACATCCACCCTTTTAGCAAACAAACTGTTATTGTAGCGCTGCTCTTCTATTCGGTACTATACGCAACTAGCACTAATAATTAAAGGTCTGAATGAGAACCAAAGAGCTGCAAAAAACCTTAAATAAGGCGGCTCTTCATGGTTATAATGCCTGCAAGGAGATAGAGGAGTGTTCTCCCAAAGAGCGAGAGAGAGAGAGAGAGAGAGAGAGAGAGAGAGAGTGAGTGAGTGATTTAGCTGAGGTTGGCTTCAGTTTCGAATCTAATACAAGCATCAAGTGCTTGGATTCTTGTTTACTTTCTCCTTGTATTTATTTTCTAGTATTTTAGTATACTAAGTTATTTATTTTTGTTATTTGCTGTCCTGTGAGCCAAAAACAACAATTACGAACAGATAATTGTGTATCACGTTTGCTCTAATAATCTGTATCTGTGTTGTAAACCCTGTTACGTAGTTAGCTTTCATTCTCTTGGGCGCATATCGACGATATTAAATATAACAGTTTTTGTTACATGTTTAAACCTTATTTTTCCCTTCTTCTATTGACAAAGGAGTTGTAAATGTGCTAAGTTCACGAGTAAACAGAATCATAAATTGTTAAAGAGCGTGGATTTCATCAAGAGAGTAAATGTTCAAAATGACGACCACCTTCATCAATGCACATTTGTGTACGTTGCCGGAGAGATTTTCTTGCATGCTGTAAAATTCGCGGTGTAACCTGAATGCATTCTGCACATATGAGTGTGCCATATGTGATTTGGGCTTTGCGGTGGAAAACATGATTATTCTATTTTGTACATACTTATAATGATATAAAAATGTTATTTGTATCATAATATCAAATTATAGGTCAAAGAGATAAAATAAAAGGTAATAAAACGTTAGAACTTACCCCAAAGGATCTGAACCCGAGCTGAAATGACATAGTGTTAAAGCAACCATGATAATACCATTTGACTAATGCTACCTTGCGAGCTTAGGTTCCTATAGAATTAGTAATCGCAGAACTTGACCCCACCTCGAATTTTTACACGCCTTTTGCAGCATCATACAGTGTTTTGAGCTCGGTTTGGTAGTTTTAATTCAAGCAAATAAACTTCATCACTCATTTACAGTTAGTATGAACTGAAATATGGCATAGTTTGTGACAGAAGAGGAATTATCTACCGAATACTTAGCATTTTTTGACAAGGCTGTATAACATTGACTAACGGCTTAAATCCAATTGGTCGCACTACGTAGATCTGCCATTTTGTTTTTAAATAGTTTTGTCAACCGATTCATGTGATAAGCTGTTCCTTCAGGAGCGTTTTCAAAGGGGTGCATGAATGTACGCTAAAGAATAAAAGTTCGTAAAATTAGCTAAACGTGCTTTTGCAGCTCCCAGTGTCAGGGTGTGATATTTTTGGAATCGACATACATGGCGATCGCATTCTGTCCCGTAAAAGACTTATGCACTGATTTATCTATCCTACCTCTATAAAGTGTTATACAAATCAGCCATTATAAGGCATCCAAGAGAGACGTAAGTCAAATAGTCGCTTACACGTTGCATAAATTCAAAAATAAATAGACGCGGCTAACTCACCTGGTATATTAGCCGAAGACAGTTTTTGATTATTCGGAAAATAAAATCACTGTTTTATTACGTGAGAGTTAAATCTAGTGCCACCACCACTACCAACATCACCACCAATAATGGCAATAGCAGTATGGAAATCATAATCAGCCACCATATAGTTTGTATTCCTCTTCTCCTTATTGTCATAGTTTTGGCAAACAGATTTGCTTATGAACTTATTTGGCCGCTTAAATGAAACATTCAGTAATTATTTCAAGATATGTTATTTGTTATATTAGTTAACCACTTCTTGTAACAACGAAAATTAATTTTCCAATATTACTATAATTACTATTATTTTAACTCGAAGGAATTCTAAGCAACATGTTAAAACGCATATCTCTCCCCATAATTCAATGCATTGTTTCTTTTCCATTTTGAACAATTCTCCTACTTTATATTTAGTGCTACATTTACCATTACTGTATTATTCTATCTTCTACTCTTCAGAATTAACAGGATGATGGAGAAGGATAACAGTTATCCCTTAATAGCATGGTGTATCGTATTCGTTACAAAGTTTTTTTTTTAGGTTTTAGGATTTTTAATGTTGTTTTCTAATTTCATATTATACTAACTTTCAGCAATATATTTAGACTATTTATAGCTGCTTTCTATTGTAAAAACATAAATATTTTTACAATAAGTGTTCTATTTTTATTAATGAGGAGAAAAAACTATGCAACTGCAGTCAAATTGAAGATAGATTATGCCCCACGTATGGGCGTCAACTTGAGGTGTTTTGTTTACGTAATTTATTGTTACGTAAGTTATTAGCCTCACGCTTGGGAAGCCAACTTGAAGAAGTTGTCTTTACAATGGAGTTGTTTATTTTTATTTAGCTCCACACTTGAAAACCAATTTGAGAATGTGTTCTGTTGTTGAAGTTTGCACCACGCTGCGTTAATTTGAAGAAGATTGTTTCTGTTACGTAATATTTTTCTACGCATGAGAAGCCGATTTTTGCAGATGTATTTTTGTTGTTAAGCTCCAAGTTTTAAAATATTATATTAAATTTGTTTTTAAACTGCTTCTATAGGTAATATTTGTTTATGTTTGCCTCGGCTGCGTCAGTATTGTTTTAGAGTCACGTATTTCTTTGGCAGGGCGTTGTACGATAAGATTGTAGGCTTACACAGATTTTAAGTTTTAAACTCGCTTCTTTTTATTAATCCTTGGCAAAAATTAAATAGCACTAAAATGATATTAAGAGCTGTGAGATTCTTTAATTTAAAACTTGCACTTTGTTATCACGTATACTTAATTTTCGTTACACACGAATACGTAATATTTCTTTAGAGAACACATCTTCCATCCGGTCACTACCAACGTCTGCCAGCAACTGAACATATTTTAACCGTATAAACCTTTAGCGTTTTGTATTTCAAGTCTCTGATTGTCTAATCCTAGTCCAATAGAATACCTGCATTTAATTAAAGCTTTTTTCTGGCTGTTGATTGGCTAATTTTAAACTGTCAAAAAATTTACATTATTACTGTCTTAATCATGAATAGTAACATTTAAACTCTCAAACTCATTATTGCCTCCAGGTTACTTCAACGTTACATCATTGTTAGCAACTTTAAACTTATTATTCTCACAGCTCTTGCATTATTAAACATGTTTGCAATAATATAAGCATTTGCAATGACTGTTACATACATTTTTTACAAATTATTACATACATCTTACTTCAAGGCGGGCTGTTATTGAATTTACCTATTATATAATTTAAATTAAATAACTCAAGTGTTAAAAATACTGCCTCAAAATGTAACCCCGTCAGTATCCAAGCGTACCATTACACTGCTTATTTTACTTAGGCCCTCTCCTTCCTTTACTAAGGCAGTCGCTGGGACTTCGGATATTTGGCTTTGAATAGATGGCCAATCCATTTCGTATCGCACTAACGATCATAGTTATTCGAATCGCTTCGCTTGTAGTGCCGGTTAAAGGGATATAAAGGCCGGTTTGGAAAATTAAAGGAAGAGCGGCATATGTTACAAAATAATTCTGGCAATAAAGGTTTCAATGAATGTGCAGGCTTCTATGGCCGCTTGAATGATTACTTCTTTCAATAAATGTCGCGTTAATGTTTATTGGCATTTCACCGCAGTTTCAACCTTAATGTTGAGAGCAGTTCCAAGAATAAGCACTCAATATGAAGGTAGAAACATCGGCGAAATTCCAACACAAAGTAACGCGGCCTTTATCGTGGGCAAAATAAGTAACTAAGAGTGGGATTTGTTTAAAGCATTCTGAAGAGAATCTCTTTCGTTTTTCTTGAACTAAATAAAAGCAAAACGTTAAGAACACTAGGGAAGAAAGGAGCCAAAACTAAAAACATTAGTTGTCTTTATAAATTGTGCTATTGGAATACAAGTGCACAGGTTTTTCTTTAATTACTAACCACCAGCTCTAGCCAAGGTCGTCAATTCTATTAAAAGTTACCTTGCTTATAAGCCATCAGTTGACTCTCGAATGTTATCCTGGATTGCTTTGAGATTAATGTGAGTGGGATTCTTATGATGATGAATATGCCAGTTATAATAATAATAATAATAATAATAATAATAATAATAATAATAATAATCAAATAGCATTATATAGCTTTAAAATTAAGAGAGGCGTGATAGACATAATTTTATATGCTTAAGATTGGAGAATCAACCAGTAACTTGCAAATGAAAGTACAAATATGAAATTATTGATTAACAGTAGCTTCTAAATCTCAAACAATAACACAAAGTTTAGCATTTGAAGGTAAACAACATATTAGAAACAATTTTGTAATAAATGATGGAATCCTGGAAAACAATTCAACATTTAGATACCTGTATGTCAGTTATCTGCTGCATGTATTTAAAAAACCTGATGTTGCATTCACATTACCTTCTCTACACATAGAGAAAATGAACTATTGTTACAAGAGCTTATTCTTCTATTTACATCATGTTACTTGAGATTACCATTTGTACAAGTGGTCTTATCACATACTTCCTTGTAGGAACAATGGGTATAGAGGAATATAGTAGGCTTAAACTATAGTCAAATGTTTTAAGAGCTAGTGATTAAGCGATGGCTTTGAAATTCGGTTAAAGAAAAGCAGAAAAAGTGAATTCCCATTTGAGGAAGGTATAAGTATTTGAAAATTTAAACCATTAACAAGGAATATCTCTGAAATAATTAACTCCGGAAAAAAAGACGACATAAATTCTGTGCTTTAACGAGATCTAGCTTTTTGTGTGTTGTCTATTACGATTTACTAGTCATTAAAAAGGTATTCAGAATAAAAGGGACTTAAGAGGTTTTTCCAAGAAAATTCAAGATATACAACATTTGATTTATCATGAAAGTATCTTAAAAGTATGGTATTTTAATCAAACTCGTTAGTAATTTTTAGTACATAAAAGTTTTCAAAACCTTTTCCATGTAAGGAATGGGGAAATGTTCCTGAAAACATTAATGTGAAATCCTTGAAAGATGCTAAACTTAAATGCCAAATTTGGTATTTTTGCTTTTTTAGATATGTTGTTCACACACACAGTATTTCTAAAAATACTTTATTTTATTCAGGGAGTCTAAAACCTGTATTTCCGGTGAAATCTCTGAATGTATCGAATTTTTGGGTGGATTACAATACTTTTTCTACTTAAAGCAAATGGTAGGGGAAGTAAAAGGTATGTAGTTATTAAACTACATAAATTTATGCTTAAGTCTGTATTATAAGGAATGCACTAAGACAAAATAGCCAGGATTTGTTTTAGGGTGGAAACGTGGAGGAAGATAGAAGGTAATGACAGTAACGTGAGGTTTACGGGAGTTCCGCATATGCACCTCCGTTAGTTTCGGGGATTTAGTGGCTGCTACCTGAAGGACAATAGCACTTTACAGGGAGTGTAGGATATAAGCATGACACATGACCCTGTCGATATCATTAGAGAATGACATGGCTTAGAGCAAGGAATGGTTGGAGAACAGAGGAGAAGAAAAACAAAATAAAAATTGGTTTTATCTTCAATAAAAAAACAGTAGCATTATTTTAGACTCGGTTCTTGAGCTGCCTCCTGAATGCTGGTTGCGGATTGTATTAAACTCTCTGTATTCTGATTGATTGTATTGAAGTTCTTGAACAGTAGTCTTCATCGAGTGATTTAGACAGAAATAAGGGGACGGAGATGAATTATTTTATAATGCTACGGCAGCGGCCACACTCTTACATTAAAGAGAAATGTACCCAAACATGAAACAGAATAGAACATTTTAATCATCATAAATTAAACACTTGCAATCTTTGCTAGGCTATAAACGGAGCTAGGAACAAACAGCGAACTGAAAACATTTAAACTTGAAAGAAAGAATTTAATATATATATCCAAAACAAAACTGGAGACACCATGTTCAAAAGAAGAATAAGGAATGTATATAAAAATATTAAAACAATATAGAACATTACAAAATAGTGTTACATTCACACGACTTCTCTATTCAATATCGTTTATTTTGATATAACTTCAACAAATCATCCCTACGATAGCTTATTATTTTCTATAGTAAGTAGGGGAAATATTGCATTCCACTCAAAAATTCGATAGGAGATTCCACCGGAAATACATGCTTTGAGGTGCTCTGAATTCATATAAAAGCATTTCTGCAAGCATGTGTGTGTGTGTGTCTGTTTGTGAACAGCATAACTCAAAAACGAAAAGTCAGAGAAATACCAAACTGGTATTTGAGTTCAGTACCTTCCAAGGATGCGATACAAAGAGTTTAAAGAAAATTCCCGCACACCAGACTAACTTTATAAGGAACATTTTTCGAAAATTTTGATTTTCCCAAAAATGGTGCTAATGAATTTGATTATCATATGTGTTTAAGTTGTTTTCACTGGGCGACAAAGATTGGTAATTTTGCACAGAGGCGTCTTTATCAGGCTTCAGGTTCTTTTACGTGCCGTAAATCTACGACACGGGACCACCGGCTTTACTTTCCTTCCGAAGAAAACCATGCTAAGGATTTTTACGCCCGTAAAAGTCCATCGCACTCTGCCGAGTTTGTAGCATGGTAAGCACTACACAACGCAGAACAATAAGATGTTTTCGTGCAAATGAAACGCATATCTTCAATTTTCTGGGAATGTCTCCAAAAGTCCTCTTCATTCTGAATGACTTTCGAATAACTGGTAAACCGTAAAAGATAGAGAAAATTTTACTACACAAAAAACGTAGATCTCGTTAAAGCACACAATTCATCATATACATTCTTCTTTCTTGTCGAGTGATCTACTTCCGAGATATTCCTTGTTATTTGTTGGCAATTCGTTATGCGCTTCTTTTTATGTCTTGGACATGCAAAGAGAGTGGAATGCTGCACATAGCAGCCAGCTCTTAAAAGATTTGACTATCGCTTAAAGCCTACCATATTGTCGAGTACCTCACTAATTTATAATTACTTAACTTCAGAGGAGGGCAACTCGCATGTGAGAGGGATCGTTGAACAAACAAAGAACTTTAAAACTCGAGGTATCGACAAGGGACGTAGCTAAAGTTATCTCAAAAATATTCTTACACTAACATAATTCCTGGCTGAAGGGAGAGGCAAGGATTCTATTCTACCATAATTAAAACGGCAAGGAAATGAACAACTAGTAGATTTATTATAATATGTGCTTACCCCATGTGTCTGCCGGGCGAGGACGCCATATCGTAGGGCAGCTATCCGTCCACCTGACGCGAAGACTAGTCACAGACTACTTGAAAACCCACGCTAACTTGGCGTCACTAACGCCATCCCCACCAATGAGACTGTTTCCCCTCAATCGCCCCTCCTCAGATAAACTGCCAATCTTCGACTTGGGTAACCAGAGGACGCAGCTATTACTATAATCTGTGCACATGCCACATCTCCCCCTGGCCACCGAAGTCGACGTCCTCGTCGACAGAAAGAAATAAATACAATAAACATGAAAAAAAAAGACAAAGACATACCAAAAAAAAATGACATACAAATGTGTGAAGTAAAATATAACAGTAATATATATGTGTGGTAAGCACCCAGCCGACGACACAATATTGCTGGGCGATGACGAGAGGCGAGCGACGTAAGTGCTGTCGACTTAGTATTGTTAATGCACTGAGCTCTAGCATCCCGCACACGCACACACCACGCTGCCTTAGTTCACAGGCACACTACACTGCGCAAAAGGGTGATGAACTGCCGTAACTGTTTGTGGGTGGGTTTAGACAGTGCCCACAACGACGATTTGTCCTGGTGTAGAATTAGCACCGCAGGTCTCTGGTGATGACAACAGAGTGGGCAGTCGCTGGCTTGGACTGCCCCCCGACATGGTGGCTCCTTATGCCACGGCAGTGTAGTGGCTGCCCGACAGCTTCCCTGTGGTGTTTCTTGACTTCTGGTGTGCCCTGGGGATGCTGATGCACCTTCTCGCTCTCTGCCACAGCAACATACTAAAACAAAACCACCACACAATAAACAGGATGCTCCCACAAAGAATCACACACAAAAGAAGGGTATGTCATTTACAATTAAAGATTTTAAAGTTTGAAAAATGTACACTAAAAAAAATTCTTATGACATGGGGCAAAGAAAGAGAGAAAAAAAATTAGTACAAATTGGCATAAGAAAGAAATTTTACAGAGTTGCCACTATCTCGTTCGTTGCACAACTCAACTTTCACAGAAACATTTTTTGAAATTAACCAGCCCGAAGAACGGAACACAGTGATATAGTTTAAAGGAAATGAAGCCAAACCAAGGGGAAAATGGAGTAGAAGTTTTAGCATCACGCCGGCAGACAATGGAAAACATGCAAAAATGAACTCAAAATTGAAATTTCGACACCAGACTTTCAGAAAGGATGGAAACAAAATTTAGAAGAAGAGAATCACAAATAAAAGTATAAAAATCCTTACCCTTTAGCCAGAAAGAACTTTACATTTTTCACGACCACGTGGAGGACAAACCGTTAAATTTGGAGGGAAGAAAAAAAAATTTTGCACTTAAAATCTCAAAACAAATCAAACCAATTATTCGGCGCCTCACACCAATTTGTCGAGTACCTCACTAATTTATAATTACTTAACTTCAGAGGAGGGCAACTCGCATGTGAGAGGGATCGTTGAACAAACAAAGAACTTTAAAACTCGAGGTATCGACAAGGGACGTAGCTAAAGTTATCTCAAAAATATTCTTACACTAACATAATTCCTGGCTGAAGGGAGAGGCAAGGATTCTATTCTACCATAATTAAAACGGCAAGGAAATGAACAACTAGTAGATTTATTATAATATGTGCTTACCCCATGTGTCTGCCGGGCGAGGACGCCATATCGTAGGGCAGCTATCCGTCCACCTGACGCGAAGACTAGTCACAGACTACTTGAAAACTCACGCTAACTTGGCGTCACTAACGCCATCCCCACCAATGAGACTGTTTCCCCTCAATCGCCCCTCCTCAGATAAACTGCCAACCTTCGACTTGGGTAACCAGAGGACGCAGCTATTACTATAATCTGTGCACATGCCACAATATTCCCCTTGCACCTGTAAGAAAACTAGTGATAAGAAATTAAGTTTCTGTAAATGTTTATTTCGATTAACATGAAGTAGATGGAGAATAAGCGTTTGTAAAATAGTTTTAACAGAATAGATAAAGTCATGAGTGCAGCACATCAGATTCTTTTTCTATCTCGTTAATATAATCGATATAAATCCTTATAGGAATACATTTCGTTGAAGATACAAGGGGTAATAGGGGAAACCGAATCGATAGACAGGTTTTTAATCACCGTGTCGGTATATGCTGACCTAGAAATTCCAAACTTTTTCCGTGACGTTGCGAGAAACAGTTGAATAGCTACAGCTCTTTAAAGATTACCAAGTGTTGAACAATTCAAACCATTAATAACTGACATTTCTTAAATGGCGAATGCAACACGAAAGATGCATTAAAATAAGTTATGTTTTATAAAGATATGTTTATACACTTTTTTGTGTAGACGGTCTTGGCTATTTTTTACTGTTTATCAATTAAATACGGGGACTTAAGATTTATTCGGCCTTTGCGGCCAAGCTGTGTCTGCGCATGACGTCAAAACTTTGAAGCGAGTTTAAGTACAATATTTGTAGCATTAGAGTGTCTTGGCTTAGCACTCAACCATGCGAATTCTCTGATCGATGGTAACTTCCATCTCGAGTGCAAAGAACGCACAGAATGTCCTAGTGAAGAATAGTTCTGTAGCGCCGCAGCACATCAACCTCTTTCCAAAGTCGGAAACGCATGCAGTCCGAGGTCCAAATCCGCACCTCCCTTTGAGACAAGGTTTACCTGAACTAATAATGACGCCTTCATTCAAACTGACTGGTGGTAAAAGCCAAATAAATATTAAAACCCGTTATAACATTACACAAAATTACTGTAGAATGAAGAGGGCTTCATAGTGTATTGCCAGAAAGTTCAAAATATACATCTTATTTGTCATATCATTTAATCAAAATGGTTGGAATCATTTTTGGGAACATCGAAAATTTCGAAAAATCTTACATGTAAAGTGTAGTTTGGTTCGGGGGGGGGGAGTTTCTTAAAAATATTCGTTGCACCTTTGCGAGATGTGAACTTAAATACCAAGTTTTGTGTCTATCAGACATTTTATTTTACTGTTATGCTGTTTACAGACCCACACGCAGACTCACATACGTAGATACACGTACCCTTTTCTAAAAATGTTTTTTTTTTTAATTCAGGGACATCCAAACTGTCTTTCCGGTTAAATATTGACATGGACTTTTTGAATAGGTTACAATACTTCCTATTACCTAAGGTAAGTGGTAGAGAAAGTAGGACTAGTTAAAAGAGGCGACACCTAACAGCTCGCCACCCAATAGATCTTTAGTCCCTACGCTCACGGGAGGAAGGGACGAAGTGAGGGAACCGCAGGGTACGCATGGGTTGCAGAGCAAGACGGGTGCAAGTCGCGCAGAGTTCTCTAATAGTTCCAGGCTTGACCACCCGGCCACGGAAGTGTTGCTCGGAGAATCCCTCTAACGGGACTGGGAAAACAGGACCCAGCACGACACAGAACGAACCACAGCCCCGGAGTCAAACTGAAACATGAAAGGGAAATGAAATGGGGAGACATAAAGGACCACGGGGTCTGGACTTGCTACTCAAGCTACACTCGGAGTAATGCTCGCGGAGCTTTTCTGTTAGGGTAGCATCTATTTTATACTCTGCCCCCCTCTGCGTGGCCCAGATTGGGTCAGGAAATCAGACAAATAATCCATGGTATAATACATCACTTCCGCATTCGTCTTTGCCAACCAGGAAAAACCAAGAAAAACTCATGTTAAGAGGAGCCACCGGGAATCGAACCCAGTCCTCCCGAAAGCGAGCCTTTCACATTACCGCAGAGCCATCTCACTCGGTTAGAGAAAGTAAAAAGAAATGTGTGTAGATCAAAGCAGAAATGGAAGAGGAGTCTGATGAGAAAGGAACGGGAAAATGTGTAAACCTTCATTATTCGTATTAATAATAATAATAATAATAATAATAATAATAATAATAATAATAATAATAATAATAATAATAATCAATGTGTGCCAGTTACCATAATGATCTAATTACGAGCATACACCTAGTGGTATTTGTATGATTGTTCAGCCTCAGCCATTTTCAGAGCAATAGTTGAAGCTTGTTAATTCGACATTCTCTTCGATCCTACTTATAATATACCCTACCTGACACATTAATCCTGTACCAGTAAGATTAAAATTGTGCAAACAGTTCTTCCTTAGAATGGCGAATAAGTTCGTCTGAAAATGTTCGGTATATGTCATTGTAGGCTTCGGACATGACTTTAGGTTAAGTTAACTTCTACTATACTACTACTTTGTTACAAGCGAGCGGAGAGGAGAGAGACAGTAGTGTCGTGCGCTACTGAGTTTGTGCTGTGCCTAGTACTATGTACGCTATAGGTATAGGTGGGCACAGAAGTAAGTATACAATTCTGTACTAAGCTTTTATTACAAAGTATAAAAAGATGGACAAAATAATAAATCTGAGCTGTGGCAGACGAAATCATTTTCATGTGTGATTTACATGCCTGGACAACTATTGCACTAAATTAGAATATATTTTCTGAATGCATCAAAAGCAAACCGTCTTCTCAAACTCAAAAATGTTTGTATCTTGAAAACCTCCGTTCCACACCACATGATGTTACTAGTGCAAAACGAAACTGACGAACGTCACACACCTCTGAGAAACACATGCATTTTCATTGTTTAGAGTAATGTTATTCTTAATATGAATAATATTATCATTAATGCCTAATACGGCACATAATTGCGTGTCCTGGGTTTTTATCTAAAACACTCTTCAGTTTCTGCTGTGCTCTTTCAGCACCAGAGCATTTGTCTACTTCTGTAAAGTTTGGTGTCAAATTATCGACACGTTTCAAGAACTCTGGTATTGCCATCTATGAAAAATAACATTTGCGTAAAGTAGACTCACAACGAAATTTGATAGCTGTATATTTCTCCAGAAACGTTTTAAAACCAGAATATTTGCAGCTTATTAAATGGGATATTTGTGCTTACTATTATGTCAGACGAATCCCTGTAAGCTTGGTTTGGCTACTTGAGTTCGTAGTTTCTGATGTGGATAATATATCCTCACCCCCTCATTTCTAGGAAGTAACGTAATATTTTTTAGAATTGCAGTGTCTTACAATAAAAACCCTTCTCTCTCCTTTGATTTCAATCTGGCATACTTTACAAAATATATTTTCCCGTCTTACATCAAAATACCCATGTCCATATTAATTTCTAAATAAGACACTCTTCTTACTGGTTGTTTTTAGCATGTTTTGTCAGCTATCAACGGCCGGACTGCGTAACTTCAGAACAGGCTGTATATATACTAATCGCTTGCTTAGAGTGAATGACTGGCAGTGCTTGGGGAGAGGGAGGTGTCAGTGAAGCCCTATTCGCACGTAACTATTTTCCAGTCAAAGTGCAAAGAAACATCAACCGCGTCCGAAGCCTCGTCATGATTATACTCAGCTCTATATTCCCTGTTACTTTGGGTGACAACAGTGTAATCTAACGCACGGTAAAATTAAAAGCTAATTTATGACTTCAGGATCAACACACACATTCCAAGGTTCGTAAGTGTTTCACCTTTGTTACTTTCCCTACTACGTATAGTAAGTAGGGGAAGTATTGTATTCCACCCAAAAATTCGATACCAGGATTTCACCGGAAATATATGTTTTCAGGCTCCCTGAATCCCAAAAAAAGCATTTCTGGAAACATGTCCGTGTGTGTGTGTCTGTGGCTGTGAACAGCATAACTCAGAAACGAACAGTCGGATAAACACCAAACTTGGTATTTAGGTTCAGTATGTTCCAGAGATAAGACACGAAGGTTTTCAAGAAAATCCCCCCACCCCATATTACCCTTTACATGGAACGTTTTTCGAAAATTTTAATTTTCTCAAAAATGGCTCTAACGATTTTGATTAAAATATCACATGTTTAAGATATTTTCATGACAAATGAAATGTATATCTCGAATTTTCTGGGAATGTCTCCAAAAATATTCTTCATTGTGAACGACTTTTGCAAAACTGGCAAACCATAAGAGATAGACAAAATTTTACTGCACAAAAAATGTAGATCGCGTTAAAATACACAACTTATGTCATATACATTTTTTGTTGAGTGAACCATTTTCATGATATTCCTGTTATTCCCTTAAATTTTCCAATTATTATACTTTTTCTCAAATTCGTTATTCATTTTTTTTATGTCCTGGACATGCAAAGTGACTGGAATGCGCCACATAGCAACCAGCTGTTAAAAGATTTGACTATCGCTGTAAACATATCATATTCCCCTTGCATCTACAAGAAAATTAGCAATAAAATTAACATCTCGCTTAACATGAAGCATATGGAGAATAAACGTTTGTAAAAATAGTTTGTACAAGAGTAGAGAAAGTCATGTGAGTGTAACACATCAGATTTTTCCTTAGGGATTGCGAGCTTGAGTGACCGTACCTAAAAAAAGATGACACTCTCAAAAGTTACACTTATTTCATGAATTACTAAGAAGTTACTTAACCCATAAAACATTTTAAATAAGGAAAACATTTATGCCATGTGATAACAGTATAGTAATAATATTCATTCAGTATATAGCAGACAGTTCATTTGGTATGATCCACTTATGAAAATTGTAAAAGAGACTGCCTCTGTACTCTGGTATTAGAATGCCAGCCAGAGGTCCCGGATCGATTCTCGGCTGAAGGTGGAAATTTTTCTTTAGTAAGCATTATCCCCAATCCTCCCTTGAGTCTGTTATTATGAAAGAGCATAAATGCGTGTGTGAATTAAAATGCAATTGAAGGTAAAGCAAAGCCAATATACCGCAACAGTTAACGAGTCAACATCATTGACAATAAGTAATTATTTTTCCAAAGGCAAAAGCCGCCGATATTCCCTAAGATGTTAATGGCGGCTAATAAATGGAACAAAACATAAAACAACTACCAAAGTTACATTTCCTGTTTGTGACTGAGCATATTCATGCTTACTTTAATGAAGTATGTATAGAGTAATGTTTAATTCTTTATGAATAATTATTATTAACAACCATAATATAGCTTTGAGGAAGAGTGTGTATTAATTATTACAATTGCAATTGCTCTCCGGCCTTTTGGGTAATAGCATTTACATTTACATCCGCATTTATAAACACATTTATGCAGCAGGTGGCAGAAGACTCATACGCTGTGAAAAGTCCCCTGAACTTGATGTAATAGATAAATTTGTAACATTTCTGTTTAATTGGATAAAACCACATTGTAGTTAAAGAATTGCGCGGTTTTTTTTCGTAACCTTTCTTTTAGTCTCGCAACGTTTGAATGTATAACTCCTCGAAAACACGACAACCATAAGGAAAATGGAGATAAAATTTTAACCATTTCTTTTTCTGTGGTGAAAAAAGTAATTTAAAAATACTGTTTTGAGCAACAGCAGTAGAATAATTCTGTATTTTTAAAATTACGGGATAAGATATGTACACTATAAGAGATGTATTAAATAATGGGCAATGGCTGAAACGGCTGTAGGGAAGTGTGATGGCCGCGCTATGCTAATTAATTTTGACATGCTAAATACTAGCAGAACACTTTTTAATTGGTAAAGTTGAACATATTTCATAACATGCTAGAACAATAAATAAAATAATAAATATATTTGTCATACTAAACTCTTCTATTACATGCAATATATTTAAAATGCTAAGGAAAGGATTTTATACTGAACACTTTGTTTATTGTGTTAAAATGTGTATATCATGAAAACTTTTGCGCCTAAGAAACTGATCTTGTGGAGAAAAGATTGTCTCCCAAAACTTGATTTCTTATACATTAAAGATGTAAATGATGGGCATTCGTTTTCTTTTCTAATTTCTCGAGTTTCCCGTGAAACGTTCCTTATACAAACCGGGGCTATCGAGTAGGAATAGAAAATTTTGTTTAAATCAAGTTCATACCAATCTTTGGATCCCTACATTTTACAGGCGTACAGAGGGACAAAATTAATTTGGCGCTAATTTGTGTTCCTTTCGCTTTAGTATATGATAAAGTTGTGTGTACCTCATAGCGGCGATGACCTCACCACTTGTCACGTATTTGACAAAAAACACTAAGTGAAAAATCAGTAGTTCTAATTGCTATTGAACTGAACTGTTTCTGTCTGTTCCTTATTGGTATTTTTTGTTTTATTTTCCATCTACTTGAAATATTTAAAAATATTTTATTTTTAAACAGGATAGACAAGGAAATACAATTTTAGTTTAAAATATAATTTATTTTAGAAAATATTGAATATGTTTAAAATAAAAACACAAATATCAGTCTGAGGATGGATCCCAACCCTCTTCATCATATTCTTCTGCATGTTCCTCATATCCCTGGTCATTACTTTCCAAAGGCAGCAGCAGCCACGAATTCAGGTCCTGGCTCTGTAGAAAAACAAGGATCGTTTATTTTTCATTTTTAAATACATGCAATTGTTTCGAATCATCCGTTTCTAAAAATTGCTCAAGTTTTTAAATATAAATTCCCGAGTAATAATCTTCACATTACAAGGCCCTGAAAAGAATAAAAATGAGAAATGCAAAGAACAGTTGCAGATTTTTTATTCCCCTAACAAATATATGTACTAAAAATGTAGTATAACCTTAGTTGTCACTTTTTGACACCTAAAGTTCAAATAGTAAGTGAAACTAAAATAATATAAAAAATCATAACCTGGAAAGGTTGGGAACATTAACTAACTCCTAAATGTAGTTTTAGTGAAAAACAACGGCATTAGTTTCTCAGTTTCCAAATCATACAGTTATAAATAAATTGCTGCAATTACAAACATTTGAAAGTAGTTCTAATAATAGTGCATAACTGGTTCATCGTTATCCATTTAAAAATCACAAAAACTCACTTAAAATTACTAGAAAGTAATGCAGAAAATGTTGTTCTATTTTACTTCCACTTATACGTTCACACATCCATTCAGCAAAGCTCTTGAACGACCACTGACTGTGCCACTCTTGAGTGAGTCAGCTAAACAAAATAGTGCTTATGTTCACTCAGGATCTCAACCTTATCAGGTAGCCACCGTTTCGGAGAATTTGCTTGTTTGCAACTACCGACTTTCTAGATCAAGTGCCCCTATGTGAGACGATGCAAAATTGCAACTTAAGATACCCGGCCGACTAGGAAGCAGACAAATTGGAAGCTTGGAAATGAACATGAAATGGAAGCATAAAACGAATAATGTTGTTTTAGAAAGGGATGGTGAAGAAAGAATAAGCTGAAACTGATAGGGAACACTAGACATCGTAAAAGTTTAGGTAGGAATGATGAATGAAGAAAAACACCATAGTATAAGAAGATAGCATATAATGCAATATACGAGCAAGATGAATTGCTGGTATGTGGAGAGTGTTACGAGGAAGCGATAGAGACAATTAAAATGTATGTGAAGGACCTGCCCTTATACAGAAACTCCATTGACTACTCTACGTTTGTCTGTTTTAATTTAGTTGCCTTTACTCATCCAGAAATAAAACTGGTTACAAAAACACTGTGTACTCCCTACCAGCAACCTGCAGTTTTACCTGCCGGTATTTTCATGGGCATTGCTACCGCTATCTAGGTTTTCCTCGAAAAAGAAAAAAATTCAATGTAAACAGTAAATTTAACGGTACGCTTCGGAACTGGTTGCCATTTTAATATAAATACATCAGACACTCAGAATTATACATTTACGCTCAAAACTATCGTATATCTAAAAAAACATTGTGGCAGTATTTTATATCACAACAATGTAAATGCCAGAGTGATTGTAGTGTAAATAAGCATTATTGTATGACATTAATTTGAGATGTTTGTTAATTATAAGCATTGTTAGGAAATACGTTTACACGGCCTCACTGAAACTGAGAATAGGAGCGGGCAACAATGAGCGAGGGGGCGAGTTGTTTATCAATTAGAAGAGACAAACAAATGAGGTCAGATTAGCGCGCTTTTCTTAGAAATGGAGGGAATATTTTCCCTAGAGCATGTGTGTTCGTAATTTTGATTGGATATAAATATAGACGCTAATGTTGGCGCGCTTTATTAACCAATAGCAGCTCTGTTATAATGTTTAGGCATACTGGGGTGAGGGAGTATAAATTCCGTGCCAGAGACGGGTAACGCGCAGTTTGACAGAATAATTCACAAGGCAAACGTCGTTCAGTCCAACAGGAGGATTCGCGGGTAATACGTCGTTTAGTCCAACAGAATCATACAAAGGTTATACGTCGCACAGTTTAAGAGAATCGTTCACGCGTTACACGTCACACAGTTCTACAAAATCTCTCGCGTCGTAAAGTTAGTTTAAAAAATGTGAAATACGCGAATTAATAATGTGCAACAAATAAGTGATTATAGTAACATTAGAAAATATAACAGTTTCAGTCGGGCGTGTATCAAGAGTCAATATGTGAAATTAATTAATTGTGACGGTAATAAAAGTGTAAAAACAAATTCTTTTATAAGTGTTGTCTTTCTGTAACAAATCCTTTCCGTTTACACACCCTGTTCAAGAGATATCTCGACTGAGTAGTAATAATAGCTAGCCGGAGGACAAATAACTCAAAATTCAAACTAGTAATACAATAACAGGCGCCCAGCAATAGATAACACGAAGTGACAGCGACAAATTGGCTCCCATACGTGGGGCAGATAATCATGAAGCATCTTCCAACTACCAACAAATATTCTACTTCAAATTATATCACTAAAATAACGCTTATGATAATATACATTTTAGGTACCTACAGACCCGATGATTACAGCCAGGTTTAGCTCACGTGCTTCTCTATCTACAGCATACAAATTTGTTTTCATAGAGTTTAACATCTTGTCGGTGACTCGGAAATGTTCCGATCCATCACATTCCTTCACAAACAGGGATGACAGAATCAGCCCATTTACTGAATATATAGTCCAGGTAAATTCCGAATTAAAGTTTTATTAAACCTACTTTATAAAAAACTCTTTCACAGGAAGCGCTCTTATAAGGCAACGAAATCACTAAGTACAAACTCCAATAGCTATTTGAAATCATCTGTGATTTGCTCCACAGATTTCTGAACATTGACCATAAAATACACCAGGATGATTAAATCAAAATGTTATAAAATAATTAATTATGTCACCGTCACACACGAGTTTAATGCCAATCCAGAAAACTACCAGATTTAGAGATGTTCTTTATTTCCCAGGGAAAAGCAGTTTTCCCGTGTTTTCTCCACTGATCATGAATTTAATGGATAGTACTGTGTTCACTGGGATTAACAATTCTGGACACACTGACAATGGGAGAAAAAAAGAAACGAGGTTTTGTGGGAAATGTGGTGGATGGAGTAGAGCTGTCCATCGAACGAGTTTTGGTCACTGTTTTGTACCATTCATGCCTTCGAACACAAATGAGCTCCTGCACACGGGCGAGTTGGGGTACGGGATTCGGTGTCCCTCTTTCAAATCATTGTTTGATATACCGAGCGAATATACAGGGGTTACGGAATTAGAGCGATTAACTTTAAGGGACTAAGGGAGTGTTGGAGAAACAATTGGAAATATGGCAAAATAAATTTGAGCCAGTACGCCACTGACACCACCTAAAGTATACGTGGGCATTTGCTGCACTGTCAAGAAGTGTACATGTATGCCTCAGTGGTAAAGTAGGGAGTTCTCAAGAGAGCGATACCAGATTCCAAGTTCAAGTCCAAACGAATGATTCTCTCTTTGTTTCTTTCTTTCTTCAAATTGTTGATTGTGGAGGATATGAATACTGCACTGCTCCATGTGATACTACCGCTCTCTTAAATCTAATCAAGCAAATCAAATGAATGAATTTTAAACAGGGATGTACAACATAAGATGCTGTGATGTTCTAAATATACACATGATATGTAATCAGAATACTTTATGGAGGTGACTTCAAAAATCTGATGTGTTACACTCACATGACTTTCTCTACTCTTGTACAAACTATTTTTACAAACGCTTATTCTCCATTTCCTTCATGTTAATCGAGATATCGAGATGTTAATCTTATTGCTAATTTTCTTGTAGATGCAAGGGGAATTTTTAGGCTCCAAGCTATAGTCAAATATTTTAAGAGTAGTTGCTATGTGGAGTATTCCATTCTCTTTGCATTAACAGGACAGAAAAAAACGAATAACGAATTTGAGAAAAAGTATAAGTATTGGAAAATTTAAGGAAATAACAAGCAATATCTGAAGATGGTTCAGCCCAAAAAAAATGTATATGACATAAATTGTGTATTTTAACGTGATCTACATTTTTTGTGTACTAACATTTTGTCTATCCCTTATGGTTTACCAGTTATGCAAAAGTCGTTCACAATGAAGAGTACTTTTGGAAACATTCCCAGAAAATTCGGGATATACATTTCATTTGTCATGAAAATATCTTAAACCAATAATGTTTTAATCAAAATCGTTAGAGCCATTTTTTAGAAAATTAAAATTTTCGTAAAGTGTTCCATGTAAACGGTAATCTGGGATGGGGGGATTTTCTTTAAAACCATCGTGTTGCATCTCTGGAAGATACTGAATCTAAATACCAAGTTTGGTGTTTATCCGACTATTCGTTTCTGAGTTATGCTGTTCACAGACACACACACAGGGACATGTTTCCAAAAATGCTTTATATGCATTCAGTGCACCTCAAGACATGTATTTCCTGTGAAATCTCGGTATCGAAGTTTTGGGTGGAATACAATACTTCCCCTACTTATTATACGTAGTAGAGAAAGTAAAAATGGCATTACCGTGATCCGGGACTAATACACTATTGTGCTTACGAATTGAGAGAATGCGTTGTTAGCTCTGGAAAAGAAATAACTAGTGTACAAGGCAAATCACAGTCGCATTCCTGCTTAAGCTTTATTTATTCACTTCCAGGAGCTATAGGAAAGCGCATTTCTTCTTCAGATATACGTAATCAGCTAACAGTGAGCATTTTCATTTGTGAACTCTAAATTTCTGAAATATTTTCCTTTTGCAAAGCGCCAGTGAATCCCGAGATAGCACTTCTATACATTTGCAGAAAGTCAGACACCTAAGAAAGCGCCTGTTGCCACTTGCACGGATAGCTCCCTCAGTAACATCGTCGCCTGTAGTGAAATAGCTGTGTTCGATTCCCTCTGTAAAATAACTTTGTTTTTCTTCTTGTGTTAAGATTAGACATGAATAATCGAACAGCAATGTTAATTTTAATTCAATGATATTAGTGAAATGGAACATTAAAAACAATATTTGATGTGACACGTTTACATGACTTTTTCTACCCTCTATCTTTATTAGTGCTTATTTTTCTATCTACTGCATGTTAACCGAAATAAACCTTTGTAAAAATAACTATATTACACATTTCGTTATACATACAAAGAGAATGGTAATAGTCAAATGTTTAAGAACTGGACGCTAAATGCTGGCTTTAAAATTCCATACTATATCCATGTAATCGCGAGAAACAACTAAAAGTCAATGGGACTTAAAAAGAAAGAGAAGTATTAAAGAATTCGAACATTTAATAACGGATATCTTAGAAACGGCTTATGCCACAAGAAAACTTGTTTTAAAAAATTGTGAGTTTTAAAGACAGATACACTTTTTTATGGTATGTTTTCGTCTATCGCTTAACGTTTACCAGTAATACAAGATTATACAAATGTCCTTCAGAATGAAGAAATCCTCCTAGGCCATTCCCAGAAAATTCAAAATATACATTTTATTTTCACGTAAATATATTTCATATTTGTTATTTTAATCAAAATCTTTATTCATTTTATACAATGAAAAGTTTTCGAAAAATGCCCTACGTAAAGTTTAGTTTGGGTGGGGGATTTTCGTGAAAATCTTCGTGTCGCATCTTTGGAAGGTACTGAATCCAAAAACCAAGTTTGGTATTCATCCAACGTTTTGTTTTTTGTGTTATGCTGCTCACAGAGACACACACACGCGCACAGACCTTATTCTAAAATGCTTTTTATGGATTCAAGGGACCTCAAAACATGTGTTTCCTGTGAAATCTAGGTACTGAATTTTTTGGGTGAAATGCAATACTTTCTCTTCCTACTATGTATCTAGTAGAGAAAGTAGTAACTTTTTTGGCTGTTTTTCAGTTTATTATTCGACTATTGTGTAGGTAGATTATAGGGTATATTCTTACATTGCAGTCATGACAAAATTTCAGCTAACCTAAATTTCTAATGGATTGGTTTTTTCTTTAACACAGAGCAATGGCTCGCATTGTCCTTTACTCTCACACCCCTTCCAGTCTTTTAAGGAGGTCGTAAACTGTTCCCTAAACACCACATTATTCATCTCTTTATGATAATCACCACCACTTTTTGGACTGAAACACTAAATCAGCCCCTTCTATGAAACCATATTTGGCATATCTGGAATGGCAGATTATTAGAAGTGATCCTTTACCTAATTTAATCTTTTGGACCACCGTTTCAGTTAGAATCCTGCCAAGTAAAACTTCTAGTATTGGTTTGGTTTGATTAAGTTTCGTGTAAGAGGATGAGTGTGTTCTTCTACACTTCAAAGAATAATCATTATTTCAATTGTAGTGTAGCATCGTAGTATAATTTATGTCTATTTAATAAAATGTTTATACAGAAGACTGAGTTGTTTTCTTCCTCTAACAAATTCCGAATGAAATTGTCCATAAAACCTTTGTTTATTTTGGAAAAGATTTTGCTTAGGTGTAATAAAACAAAACATTAAAATTGAATTTGTGTATCATAATGTAGTAAAACAAAGCTTGACCGTAACAGTAGGTAGAAACAAAGTCGAAAACACAGTGTCATAGCATAGGCCATTGTCATTCCTATATCTTAACGCGCTGAAGCAATACACCTGATAACGCCGTTATGACGTGATTTCCAGAACTAGCGAATACTCGAACCAGTAAATACTCATTGCCCACGAGAGGGAATGTGAACCAGAAGCTTGGCCATAGTTCGCTATATTGGTTGCCGATTTTCGAACAAGTTGGCTGGAAGAAACAAGCGAATCTCATCATGTAGCATATGAAACGAACGAGCAAAAAGCTTCTGTCTTTGACAGCTCGAGGATGAAGACAGACCATGAAGGCAATAATTGAGATACGAGTGTGGCTCGGTTGTAAGTTCACTTATGTAAGATCGGCACAGGAAGAAGTTAGTGTTGTCAGATTGCCTTCATTTCACAGTGATGAATTCAACAGGGATATTATCGTATGTTTAGCCGCTGTCGTAAAACATAAAATTATCGTTTGCCTCCATATTTGGCAGCACTGCTTGGGAAGCGTTTTTATTTCAGTGTATACAGTCTGAAACACGTCAAAGGGACACTTATGCCACTTTGAAAGTAACACTTCAACAGCACTTACGCTAAGAAGAGAAAGGTTATCGAGATAACTGAAAAAGAGCTGATATTCATAAATGCCTATGCTAAAGCATAACTTAAAACTATTCGTATATGCAATATCGCATTGCCAGCATTGTCAACCCATGGTGTTTGCAACAGAAATTGCAGTTTTTTTATTGCATTCGTTGACAAACAATGCTGCTGTTATCGGTAGCTATGCTGTGTCTAATTATGTTTAATGCAAATTGCTGTAGTTAATTGCAGGTTCTTAATGACCAAATCATTTATTCTGTGACAAAAACGCTTTATTAAAACTGCGTAACTCAGCTGTTAATCATTCTGTAACTTCGTCGGTGTTTAATTAAAACATCGTCAGTGAAAACGCTACCGTATATCATGGTGGGTCCAAACTGTTTCAACCCTTGTGAATTTTTTATGTTGCGCAGGAGCTGCAGCTTGATTAAGTAAAACAATTAAAGGTCTCTGTGCTTAATGCAAGCCACGTCTCGGCTCGGATAACATGGCCGCAGTAAAAAATTAACAAAGTCGTTGTTGCGGACGTTATGAAAACATCGCCCTCTGTAGGTAAGTGCCGTTGCATGTTGTGATAGAGTCTGAAATATGTGACACTGATGTATTGTGCTACACTGTATTCGTGACAGGTGAGGACAAAACCTGCCGCACACAGCCTTTATTTACAGTTATTCGTTCTCGCGCATCTTTAGTAGTCTGGAGATCAATAAGACACTGCCTTTCTTGCAATTACATTGCTTTGGTATAAGCTTAAACGTGCTGACCTTCTCTTAAACATTTTTAAGAACCAAATCATCATTTCATCTCGTAATTTTAGACATTACAGAGTGCAATATGATATGCGAACATTGCCTAAATATGCTCACTAGCTTGGCAGAACAGGATGAAGTTCAACTCATCTGGGTGCCGGGTCATAGTGGCATAGAGGGAAATGAAAAAGCTAATGAACTTGCAAGACAAAGATCAGCTTCACAATTTATTGGATCAGAGCCGGCTCTAGAAACAGTTCAATGTTTAGTAAGAGAGGCTATTAAAACTTGTCCAAAGTAGAACACCATAAAACCTGGCTTAAAACTCCAGAGACACAAACACGTTAAACTATTCATTAGAAAATCATTAATAAAAGAGCTGAAAGTTCACTTAAATGAAACAACTAGCTGAGAATAATTACTGCATTTTTCACAGGACATGCTCCTGTGAAAAAACAACATAACACGGTTGGAGTTTTTCAGGGTAAATTAGATTTCAGATTGCGCAAGAAAGAAACTAAAACAGTCCAGTACATTATATTCCCCTGTGAGGCCTTGGCTCACAGGAGATAGCTATATTGCTTTTGGAAAAACGTTTTTAGAACCAGAAGAATTTGAAACCATATACGTTATGAGACGTATTCTTTGGTGAAGGGTACAGACATAATTGGCTTTAAAATGATATACAGGTAGCACAATAAACCCAAGGCTGGCGTGCGTCTAGAGCAATGACGAAAATCTGTATTGAATAAGACAAAACAGGATGGGATACGAATCGAAATTTCCTCCAAAATTCTGAAAAATATGGAATTTTAAACTTTGTATAAAACTTTCCTAAAACCTTTGAACAACCACACCTTGGATAATATTGCGAGTCCTACTTGACTTGTAGCAGGTTTCGGGTTGAATGTTCTGGTTCTGCGGATGCTAAAGCGTCCAATACGTCGTTATATTGTTGCTTGGCATGGTGTACAGTGAGAATAACGTTACATTGTAGTATCCCAGGGCTGGAGACGAACCCCACGTATAAGAGTGAGGCAACACTCGGGGAAGTGTTCAAATTAGGGTACTCGGTAATTGTAGATCAACGGATTCTGACGCCTCACAGCGTAGGGTATTTAATCTGACCAAATTGACGTCACAGAGGCAGACCAACATGACACCGGTTACATAATGTCTCCACGCCGATCGTGGTCATGAACACTTATATAACTTGGGAAACAGAAGAAACTTCGCCGCCAGTCAGATGCAATGAGCTGAAGTAGTTATGCACAAAAACTGTTTCCTGTTAGACAAATGAGGACAAAAAAGCCAACAGTTCTAACCAAAGAAAGGTTAGACGAGATAGGGTCTGTTGTGGAAAGATGAACTCACATTGTAACGTGTTTTGATTACAAAATAATTAATTAGCGTGCTCGCTCTGCAGATATGAGTGTGGGGAATAATTAAAGATAAAAGCTTGTCCCCCATACGATCGACTAAACAGAACAGAGTATCCGGCGTGTGTTTTGCAATATTTGGGTTGCAAATTTTCGTCGAGTAATGTGTTCAACAGATGTAAGTTTTATTTAGAAACGAAAGGTATGCGTAACATATTCTGACTTTGTCCAGTTTTTAACTGTCATTTCACTAAGTTCTCACTATCTCTTTCTTAATGTGATCTAGTTCAATTTTAGGGTAAAAATTAATGAATTTACTGTGGTTCAAATAATTGTAACGTAAACGTGTAGAAGCTAAAATTTTCGCAGAACCTGAAATTTCAACTTGAATGTTGTCTAAAATCCAAGCACAGCAGATGAAGTTCTGCTCAATAGCAGTTCCACTTCTTAGATTACGTTTACTGCGAGTTGCTTTGTTTGAAACATATTTCTGATTCCACTAAGTTCTTATCATTTTCTCAGTTAGAGGTGCCCCGAAATGTTTTTCTGCAGCTATGTTTCCGTGTTCTTCAGCATACGCAATCATTTGAACTTATATTCTAAATAACCTTTCCCCCTTACTTGCTGGAAGGAATGCGAATGCGTTGCCCTGTCTCTGGATAAGAGAAATATCCACAAGCATGCTTCGAGAGTTAGTGTTCCGCGGAAAATATCATACTGACGTAACGAAAATGGTAGAAGACTTTGCCAATACTTACCAGAGGACATATTCTGCTGATTTTGAAGATCAAATTGCTTCGCATCGCTGCATATTAGTATTGCTTCTAACTCTTACTTTCATTACCACGTACCTATTAGGTAGAGGAGATACTGCATTTCATACAAAAATTCAATATAGAGATTTCACCGGAGATAAATGCTTTGAGGCTCTCTGAATAAAACACTTTTATAAAAAGTTTCGGGTGTGGCTGTGAACAAGTAACTCAAGATCGAAATATTGAATAAATATCAATCTTGGTATTTAAGTTCACTGCCTTCCAACACGACGATATTCAAAGAAATCCCTGTATCCCAAAGTACACTTTATATGGAACATTTTTGGTTATTTTTCATTTTATCAAAAATAGGTGTAACAATTCGGAATAAAATGCCCGCTGATTTAACACATTTTGTGAGAAATAAACCGTACATTATTAATTTTTTATAAATAGCCTGTGAAGACCTCTTAGTTCGTAAATAATTTCGTAAAACCATAACGGATAGACAAAGCTTAATGCAGAGAAAATGCAGATTTTTTGAAACATACAAATAACATTAACCACTTTCCAGATATCGCTTGTTATAGGATTTACTTTTTTCAGTATTTTATTATTTGTTGATGTGCTGTCGCCATTCAGTTGTGTTTCGTAGCGTCATTGAAAGAGTGTGGGAATTTAAAGCCAACTTATAACGAACCACTTTTAAACATTCCACTACCGCTTGGATTTCCTGTATGCCCCTTGTATATAAGCAAAATATGTTATGACATTATTTCTGCAAACTTTAATCTCGATTAATTCGATGTAGATGGAAAGTAAGCATTTTAAGAATAATTTGTGGAAGCTATATAAGAATAAACGATAGTGTGTAGAGAAGGTTATATGACTGACACAAATAAGATTTTTTTGGGGGGGAACCTTTATACCTTCGTTGCCTCTTTATAAGTATACTTTAATTGTTTAACGTTTCAGTCTTACGGCGTTTACTCGTATTTAGTCCGTTTTTAAAAATGCCAAATTTAGTAATTCTAGATGATAAAGTTATAAACAGTATTGCCGATCTTTTTTTCCCATCGAGATTATCATGACAAGGCTTTATATCCGCAAACGTGAACAGCTAAGCAACTATTAATGATAATATTATGCGTACATTTTAGCTGCGTCCGCTGTTGAGAAGCACCTATTAGTGGCTCTGTGCGTCCAAGCGCATTAAACATTCATGAACCGCTGCATAAAGAGTGTTGCATTTCGTTTTAAAGGTTTTCGAAAAAAATTCATAAAAATTTTCAAATTTCCTTGATGCAGATAAAAATTGTGTGTGTAATATAAAAATATACAAATTTTGACGATTGCACCGTAAAAAACTAACTAAATTTCAAAATATAAATAACAATAGTTAAATAATGTGATTTAACATAATTTGAAAATATAGTTACACCAGTAATTATTAAAACATTACTTCCTGGAGTGTAGCATCTCAGTAAATGAAATTAATCACAATAATTGATGTCAGTGTTTAGCAGGACATGAACCAATGAAGTCTAATACAGCCTAAACCCAAATGGAGTTTTAAGCATTGAGTTTATTAAATATCATATTACTTGTTATTAAGAATGGGTACTATCATTGTGTCAGTATATGAGGTATGTAAAACAGGTATATATTATTTCGGGTATACTTACTGCTACCGGAAATACATCTAGAGTTTACTTCAGAAGATTTGATAGCTAAACCATCAATATGGCATTTAAACTAGCGAAACCTAAAGCCATTCTGAACATATTTTTATCTATCTTTAAAGGTAGTATTAGAAATAATGCTGTGAAAATACAGCATTAATCTAGTAATAGCACATTAGTAACGATCTCACAAGCATAAAATGGGCCGTAAGTTTTAACTGCACTTTTTATTCCAAGTGTACTCAAGTCAGTGTTTAAATAATTACGATAATTTTATGTAATGACCAATAACGATTCATAAGTAAAATACGAGAAATTTAGATAATTTCTTCTAAAATAATAAACTTATATTTTAAACATTAGTTGGTTAATCGTATGATAAACACACTAACTATTGTTGAATAAGTAATTGTCTAAATGTTATCACATTTAAAATAACATGTTCACTCAAAAATAATTCTCTAAAAATACAACTTTTACTGATACCAAGATTTGCGAAATCAGTATTATACGTCTCTGTGTTTCATCACAAACAAACGCTCCTAAAATCAGCAATAGGTATAAGCGCACCATTAATGAGCTAAGAATAACAAATGATTTTAAAATTATATGCAGATGTTGTAATAAATACTGACTTATCCTATGACTTCTCAGATGCATCTTTGTTTAACATAATAGAAAGCATGTTAACTGATTATTGTTAATGAGCACAAATATATACAGACAAATAGAAAGTGCATTTCCATAAACATAGCAAACATGCAAGATCAGTCCTTTTAAGCACTTAGCACTGCCATTAGAGCTGTTTTATTTATATTGTCGTAGCCTCCAATCAAACACGCTCAAGGGGCAGAGCACTCGCTAGAGAGGTAACGGGTAGTTAACAAATTTTAATAATTTAAAACAAGGCGAGGCTACGACTAGGGACGCAGCTACAAGTAAAAGTGCAGAAATATTATTAAAAACTGGCAAAAGGACACTTACATGGCTCAAAATAGGTAGAAGGAGTTTTACACTATCATAAATAAGTCAATAAGAATATGGATGGTACCGTGTTTATTGGATAAAACTTATTACATACCCCATCTTAGTTCCATGCCTGTCGGGCGAGGCCGCCATGCATTCCTGCACGGAGAGGGCTATTACCCGTCTGGTCTGGTTGACTGCAACTCAATGACTCTCTTCCCAAGCACACCACGAATAGCGTGGGGACGCCAACTAACCTACCCCCACCTAAACTGCTAATCCCCACCTAAACATCAACCGCCATCTCGAATCTAGGTGACCAAAGAGACGTATGCGCATACGTCACAATATGTCAACTTGTTACTGTATTAGGTGTGAACAGAATAATAACTGGTAATTAATTGCTCTTTCACAAAGCCGTATGTGTAGGACAAGGTGGGAAATGTAGAATCAGACTGAAGATTCAGTGCTATAACCGGTACTTGATCCACGGATCCTCTGGTTTCCATCCGAATGTTTTAACCAACTGAGATGTCACCATGCCAGCACGACATTAAATTCCCGAACTGATTCGAATTTTTCCGGCTAAACCACAAGGAGATCTAAAATTCATTTTGAGATGTTGTATGCTAATGGCAACTTTTTTGTTTTTGTTTTTTCTTTATTTTTTGTTTTTACAGTTCAACCAATTATTAGGCAAATCTAAAAGCAGGTTTATATATGAGGCTACGGTCAGGGCTTCCAACTTCCAAGGTATATTTCCTCTTAAAAGACAACCCAATGGACATATTAATGGCCTGCTATGCGCCACTAACCCTAAAACAAGACCAGGACGGTATGACGGTTTTGAAAAGGTATACGGGAGTACAGCTTACTTGGATTGAAAGTGAATGTTATAAAGACAGAATACATTGTTTTGGGATAGAAGGGATAGGATTTGGTTTTAAATTATGTGACGATTAAAAACGTCATCGTTTCAAATATTATTTTATGTTGGGGTGAAAGCCAAAAAGGTTACCAGAAAATGATTAATTTAGGTCACCCCAACATGCACATGGGGAGAAGGCGCAACTCACTGGCAGCAAAACGTCCGGGACTTTGTTGTGTAAACTTAGGGGAAGTCGTGGATTTTATATTACACTGAAACTACGTAACACACATTACCTTCACATACCTGGGATTTATTCACAAACGTTTGGCGACTCTACATAATTAACGAAGGAAACAGGATGGAGGGAGATGCCACAAGACCGTAGACCAGCTACACACACATCTGGCTCAACGACCGTTTCCAATGGAGTGACGCTATCATACCCCTCCAACCGTGTGTAACAAGGCTGACGTCATACCAGACAGTTTCAAACAGATATTTCCCTTTGGTGTGGTCCTCACCGAAAGGAAAGACCGTTAAGCCGAAATATAACTAAGGAGACACAATAATGCTACATCGGTAGCAAGAGTACAACACAACAGTGCGTCTGATAATGACAATAAAATTAATAATATGCCACAATATTTAGGTAGAATTGTTTTAGATAGTTATGAGCAGGCCTATAGAATGAGCATACGCGGCTGGGTAAGGAAAGCAGCGAGGTCCTTCCTGGAATTCCGTTCTGTGGACTAATCATATTATGACAAAAATAATAAAAGAGCGTATTCTGAAAAGAGTGGTGGACAGTGTCCTTATGGAATGTATGGATCAGAGTGTTGAACTCTGAATAAAATATGGATTTACACTCGGAGAAGACCGAAATTAATGCGTTGCGTAGAAATATTGGAGTAGTTCGACTGCAGCATATAAGGAACGATGTTATTAGAATAGACATGGAAGCTAAGATGCGGTGATAAATAGGACTGAAGATTGGATATTGCAGTAGTACAGACATGTATAAAGAACGGAGGAGAGATGACCCAGAAGGAAAAGAGGAAGGGCTCCTTTAAGTTGTGTAGTAATGTGGCTGCGGCTAAATTTGGCTTTGAAGACGGACAATGGAACGATAGATCACTATGGCATCCATATAGCGAAATTGGCACAGTCGTCGTCTAATAACACGTATTTCTTCTTATTTGCCTTTTTAGGCTTCTGGCTGCATATGTTTTGAAGGCGTTGTGCTTTAATACCAATGTCTTTTATCACAGGGCGGCGCCATGGTCTAGTGGTTAGACCGCTTGCCTCTCATCAAGGGTTCAATCCTAGGGGTCCCCATGTGGGATTTGTGATGAAAAAAACGGCATCTGACGAGGTTTCCTCTGTTTTCCCTGTCATTCCTTCCACCAGTTCCTCCATCATCCCCTTTGCTTTCATCCATTTCGCCTTTATTTCACGTCATCTTTCTCACTCTCAAACCTCGCTACCGCCGATCCTCCATTCCGGGTTCTTCATTCCCTGATTTCATGTCTGTCTGTCTGACCCTAGGTGCGATTGTAAGTCCTAGGGGGTTGTAAGGCCTACATGAGAGGAGGGTAAACCGATTAAGTAAGTCTTTATTATAATCATAAGTTAACTAACAATCTAAATATGTATAATACTTTAGTTGTTTTAAAATAGTGTTATACTCTCATATTATTTACTTTTGAATGGATGCTTCCTTATAAATTTATTACTTTCGTCTTATGCAGTGATATTTTTAATTTGTACTCTTCATATATTATATTTAGTTCATTATGGCCTTTTGTAAATTGTCCTCACTTCCTTGTATAATCGTCTTGTCGCGTCCCCAAAAAGAAGAGTATTTATTGCACTTTGTGAATTTAATAAAACTCCCTCCGTAATATGCTGCTTCCTTTTCCTAAGAATGTCACCTCAATATTATATAAGGATATATTTCGCTCAAAATAATTCTGTTTGGACCACAGGAAGTAAACACCATGTAAGCACCTTATGTATTATGAGGCAGTGTTTTTAACCCTTAAATGATTTCAGTCAAATTATATAATATGTAAATTCCATAACAGCCCGCCTTGAAACAATATATGTATATAATAATTTGTAAAATGTATGTAACAGTCATTGCATATGCTTTTACTATTGTATCCACGTATAATAATGTTATGTGAATATATTACGTAATTTAGTAATGTAGGAGCTGTGAAAATAATAAGTTAAAAGCTGCTAACAATGAGGTAACAATGAGGTAGCCTTGAGTCAGTAATGAGTAAGAAAGTTTAACAGTACTACTTATGATTCTTGGAGTAACAATAACGTAATTTTAGTGACAGTTATAAAATAGCCAATTAACAACCAGAAAAAGCTTTAGTTAAATGAAGGTATTCTATTGGAGTAGGATTAGCCAATCAGAGACTTGAAATACAGAAATTTACATGTTTAGACGGTTGAAATCAATTCAGTTGCCTGCAGACGGTGCTCATAACTGGATGCGTTGCTGTGCATCCTCAAGAAATATAATATGTATTCGTGTGAGACGAATATAGTTTTTAGGGGTTAAAAAGCGTAATTAATTAATAAAAATAATCTCACAGCTCTCTATATCAGTGAAATGCTATTAAAATCGTATCGAGTATTAATAAAAGAAGTGAAATAAAATTATAATCTGTGTAAACCTACGCTCTTGTTACACCACAACCCTGCCAAGACATCCATGTCTCTAAAAATAATACTGACGAAGCTGAGGCAAACATAAATGTATAATACTTAAAGAAACAGTTAAATTACAAAGTTAATATTTGTTTTAAACTTGGGGCAAAGGCCACCTGAAAGTACATTTGGGGCGAAGGCTAGCGGAAACTGTTTACTATACGTGCGGTTGCAACTACTACAAGTTCGGTTCCCCAGCAGTTGAAATATAATACAACTGCTACAAAAATATAACATCTTCAAATTGGCTCCAAAAGCATGGGGCAAATAACAACGTAAAAATAACAATACAACAAACCACCTGCTACAATTACAAAACGTCATAATGAAGCACTATAAAAATGACGCTGTAGAATAAGAACCCGAATTAATGTAAATCGTCATAAGAGAGTAGAATATCTGTGTTTTCAAATAACCGTTCTAATTGAATGAATAACTACTGAATGGAGAAGAGAAGAAACATTGCCTTTTAAAATACATTACTCGTTCATATGCTGACGAGACGGTGCAAGCTCCCGAATGCTGGAATTCATTTTATGAAATAACTACCTAGAAGTCCGAGGAGAACTTGAGTAGAATAAACAAAATTCAAGTTTTATAAAATTCACAGAATTCAGAATCCAATAGTGAAAATATTAAAGTTTTGTTTCTTTATATCTAAGATATTAGGTGTACTCTTAAAGCATATTTGACCTTCACCCAAGATTCTACAGGACACATTGTAACTTAGTGACATAAATTGCTGCTGTAACTTCTGTGAAACTGATTTTCAGGAATTCTCAGGCACTCCGGTTTAATATAGTGCACCTTCCAGGGAAAAAAAAAAACATAAAAATCTCTTGAGGCAGTATTTTTAAACTAAAATGATTTCAGTCTAATTATATAATCTGTAAATTCAATCACAGTCCACCTTGAAGCAATATGTATGTAATAATTTGTAAAATGTATGTAACAGTCATTGCATATGTTTATATTATCGTATTCATGTGTAATAATGTTATGTGAATGTATTACGTAATTTAATAATGTAGGAGCTGTGAGAAATAGGTTTAAAGTTGCTAACAATGAGGTAACAATGAGGTAACCTTGAGTTAATAATGAGTAAGAAAGTTTAACAGTACTACTTGTGATTCTTAGAGCAGCAATAATGTAAATTTTGGACAGTTTAAAAATAGCCAATCAACAACCACAAAAAGCTATAGTTAAATGAAGGTATTCTATTGGACTAGGATTAGCCAATCAGAGACTTGAAATACATAAATTTACAAATTTAAGAGGTGGGAAACAGTTCAGTTGCCTACAAACAGCGTTACTAACCAAGTGCAAAAAGTGTCCTCGAGAGATTTAATAGGTATTCGTGTGAGACGAAAAATAAGTTTACGTGTTAAAAAGTGTAATTAACTAATAAAAAGAATCTCACAGCTCTCTATATCAGTGAAGTGTTATTTAAATCGTGTCAAGCATTAATAATAGGAGTGAAGTAAAATTATAAACTGTGTAAGCCTACATTCTTGTCGCATCACAACCCTGCTAAGAGAAACGTGTCTCTAATAATAATACTGTCGCAGCCGAGGCAAACATAAATATTAAATATTTAAAGAAACAGTTTAATTACAAAGTTAATATTTCTTAAACTTGAGGCAAAGGCCACCTGAAAGTACATTTGGGGCGAAGGCCACCGGAAACTGTTTACTATACGTGCGGTTGCAACTACTTCAAGTTCGGCTCCCCAACAAATTCACAATAATACAACAAAATACCTTCTTCAAATTGACGCCCAAAGCGTGGTGTAAACAACGTAACAAACCATTTTCTCAAATTGGCATCCATACGTGGAGCTAAGAAATTACTTACTCAAATTAGCGTCCATACGTGGGACAACAAAACAACCATATACTTCACTCTAGATTTGAATTTATAGACTTGCAAAATTCGGAATTCCTAGGTAATGTAGCGCTAGCATAAACCAGGGATACTTATGGAAATACATGTATAAACAAGAAATCCACATTCTCCTATGATTGAGTTAAACGTTTTATTTCATATGCAAAGTATGAAATAAGTGGAACATACAAAACTTAAGTAAGTTACGTATAACATTGTTTTAAATATTATTTACTATTTGTAATTAATCCATTCGTATATACCTAACAAAATTCCTATTGTATTATCGCTAACGTCTTTGAGCTGGAAAAGCAATATAAACAAAATTGTTGTTCAGGTATTGATTACTTTTGATTACTAGATGTTGAATTCCTACAATTTTACCGAGTTGAATGACACGCAATATTTAATTGAAAATGAACTATTTGATACGTCTTAGTAATACTTTAAACGTCTTATATCTAACTCTCCTTATCGTTTCAAGCATTCAGAAGCACGCAGAGCATTATACATACTGAAAGAAAAATAAAGTTAAGACAAATTGAGTTAAGTTTTAACTGGCTTGTCGGCATTTAAATTTACGTTTGAAGCTTTATAAGTGACCGATATTTTGACAAATCTTAGCATGGATTTAGAAGGTATAAGGGTATTAAAAGCAAAGAAAATATTTAAATAACGTATAATGGGAAGATGTTTGTCTTAATAATACAGTAGATAAAGAATCCCCTGATTATTAAGGGTTAAGGAACGTCATTTGAGCGTTTGACAATGTATTGGCGAAATTTGACCAAAAATTACGAAAAATGTTAGAATGAAAATCGTTTAAAATTAATCCATATGATAAGTAGTTCTTTCAATGAAAAGTAAGACTCGCATTTCTTCAAACATGTTACAAAGAATTGGCTTCGAAAATTTAGATATGCAAAGAATATTTCGAAGGACTGTTTCTGCGGTCTTTTACTGTAAATACGGAGCTACTGCCTACGGTTTTTATTGTTTTATTAAAAGTTTATTCTTGTTCTCTCTAAACTCTGGGAGAGAGACGGCATACTAATTCAAAAACAAAAAGGGGATAAGTATCAAACTTCTATTTCAATCAGAAGTGTAAACATGCCATGGAAAGGTTTTCAAGAAAATCTCACTCCTAAACTACCCGATACAAGAAAAACGTTTAATTATTTTTAGTTTTTACTAACAGTGACTAACTTAAAATCTCATGTAAGAGATCTTTGTATGACAAGGGAAATGCATATCTGGAATTTTCACTCTTATCGAGATTAATAAAGTTTTATATAATTACAAAACCGCGGCAGATAGACAATAATTTAGTTGCGGAAAAAGTAGAGCTCGTTAAGATATATAAATTGCTTGAAATAAATTTCTCCTGTCATTGGCCATCTCCTAAATATATGATTTTATTTATTTAGGTTTTCCAGTATTTTAAGAAATACACTTTCAGTTACACTTATGCATTCTGAAAAGGGTATGCATTATCAAGGCAGGCATAAAAGCCTCCACTTCGTTCTTGACTCTGGTAACAAGAATGGATATAATTATAATAGTAGGTATAGAAGGTCATGTGATTTCTTTGAATAAAAATTGCTTAGCATGGAGTATGCATCCACAATGTATTTATTGTAGCTTTCTTCAGCGTTTATGCATACAACATTACACATAGCAATCGCACAATTATAAAGCTCAATTAAGCCCTTTCTATTATTAGAAGTTTAATGCCATTTGATACTACATGTAGATAGGGTTTAAAAATATCACGTCTTTGCCGAGTTAATAACGCCTGCTGGCGGGTAAATCCTAGGAGCTCTTTTCAAAAGCAAAATAGATATTTTAAAATTCATCACCGCTACACGTCTCCATTAAGCTGATAGCAGAAACTGTCTCATGGAGATGTGAAGGCGGCACAGCTGGATACGCCGGTGTCCGATTGGGGCAATTTCCCTGGCAGCGTGTTGTGATTAATGATGGTGTTGAGGGCATGAAGAATGGCCGCTGTGATGATGCTGTCCGGTGACCGACTGGGGGAAGCTTTGGAATTATTAACTTGGCAAAAGGCTGCTCAGGTACGGATCGGGGAAACTTTGCTCTAATTACTGCTGCTCATTATTTATTCACATACACACACACACACACACACACATGCTCCCTCTCCCGAAGAGCGTTTAACCCTGTCTGTTGTTGATATCCCGCTTAGGTTACAGTTTTGCTCTAATTTCTCTCTCAACTTCAGTTAGCGTTTCACAAACTGGTTCAAATATTTACTAGCGGATCCATACGTAGAGGCAAATTCTCAACTAAGTTTCACTTTAAGATACGAATTATTTTGGATGATATATATCTTGCTTCTAAACGCACTATTCTATTTTTTAAAAAAAACATTAGAATTCGCACAATATAGACGGTATATTGAATTGTATATCTTGAATTTGGGAATATCTCCAACAGTATTCTTCATTGTGAACGAATTTTGCATCACTAGTGAACCATAAGAGGTAGACAAAGTTTTACTACACAAAAAGTGTAGATCGCGTTAAAATACACAATTTATATCATATACATTTTTTGTTGTTGTTGAGCCATTTTCGAGATATTGCTTGTTATTTCCTTAAATTTTCCAATACTTACACTTTTTCTCGAGTGGGAATTCATTATTCATTTTTTGTCTTGGATATGCACAGAGTATTAATCTGTTGCAAAGAGAATGGCTTTGCACATAGCGACCAGCTATTAAGAGATATGTCTATGCTTAAAGGCTACTGTATTTCTTGTAATACAAAGCAAGGGGAACATAGTAAGCGATAGTCAAGTGTTTTTATAACTGATCGCTATATGTAAAATGTAAGCTCTTTGCATGTCAAAAGATCGTTTCTGCACATGTTTATCTCGATGAATATGAATTAGATGGCGAATAAGAGTTTGTAAAAATAGTTTGTACAAGAGTAGAGAAAGCCATGTGAGTGTAACAAATCAGATTTTTTTTAGAACATACTATCCTTTTTTTTATTTCTCATGCACCTTTTTGTAGCAAACTCCGACCGGCGATCAAAATAAATTTGAACTTTCAATCACATAGTGAATGCAATTAAGCCGGTACTTGCTAATTTGAAACCTTTATAATGCTCTAAGTTAACATTTATAATGATTAACGTAAACTGGATAATTTAATGTTAATGAATTTAGAAAGTCGTTATATATACCACTGTAAATATATGTGTAAAACATATTGGGACTTTAGATATACGTTATTATTATTTTTTCTACTACGTATAGTAAATAGGGGAAGTAGTATTATAGTTCACCCAAACATTTGATGTCGAGATTTCACCGGAAGTATATGTTTTGAGGCCCCCTGAATCCAAAAAAGGCATTTTAGAAAATGATTTGTGTGTGTGTCTATGTCTCTGTCTGCCTGTGTATGTGTGTGTCTGAAAACAGCATAACTCAAAAACGAAAAGTCGGATAAGTTCCAAACTTCGTATCTAAGTTCAGCATCTTTCAAGGATGCAACATTAAGTTGTTCAAGAAAATACCCCACCCCAAACTACCCTTTACATGGAATAACTTTAGAAAATTTTGATTTTCTATAAAATGTCTCCAGAGATTTTGATTTAAATACCGCATATTAAAGGTTACCACATGACAAATAAAATGTATATGTTGAATTTTCTGGGAATAGCCTTTGAAGTCCTCTTCATTTGGAAGGAACTTTGTATAATCATGTATAACCGGTAAACGTTAAGAGATAGACGAAAACGTACTAAACAAAAAATGTAGATCTCTTTAAAACACTCAATCTATTCCAAAAAACATTTTGTGGCTTAAACCATTTGATATCCGTTATTACTGGTTCGAATTTTTCATTCCTTAGTCATTTCAGTACTCAGTTGTTTCTCGCAATTGCAGGGAAACAGTATGGATTTTTAAGGTCAGCGTATAGCGTCCAGTTAAACATTTGACTATCGCTGTTCCCTTTGCATCCTAACGAAATGCGTAACGTAGCTATTTCTGCAAAGGTTTATTTGGATTATTCTGTAGTAAACTGAAAAATAAGCTTTAGCAGGAATAATTTGTATACTCAGTATTTAAGGATAGAGGATAGAGAAAGTCATGTTTTACTTTATCTGAAGTGTAAAATACCCCTCTTGCAGGTGCAATGTGTAATACATATTTCACCTACGGGCTTTAGTTACGGGGCCTCCAGATTGTCAGTTCACACTCGCCTTATTTCGACGAGATGCTTAGCGGTATTGTGTCAGGCTCGCATTCAGGATGTCCGCGTTTCAAATCCCGCCAGGACCATCCTCAATGACTGAGGTTTTTTTTTCATTATTTCCTCAGTCCTCTTAATGAGCAAATCCCGGAGAGGTACCTAAACTTAGGGCCGGAGCGATCCCTTTCTAAAATTCGTTTCCAAAGTATCACTTCGTATACATCATGTCTCCCACCTGTGATGTCGTATGTAGTAAAAACGGATGTTAAACTGTACTAAAATAAAACATTCAATCGCAGTGTACACTGTTTTCAGCAGTTAATATTTGAGGGGGTGAAATGTATTTTTTCTTCTTTAGAGGTGTTCAAGCAATTTAAAAATTTTCATGCTCTTATTTTTCTAAGTGTATCAGACTGAATATTGCGATAAGTTCACATTTTAAATAATCGTAAGAAAATAGCGGTTTTTATAATTAAATTAACATTATTAACATAACTTTATAAGGGCTAAGTATGATATTAAATAAAGAGAATATTTTGTGACTTTATTTGTAAAAACTGTAGTATTCTCTTTTTACCCGTTGGCATTTAGAAATTACATCCATAGAAAAATTCAGTATACAGAAGAACTCAACTTAAATCAATTTAGCCACCTAGTGTAATTTCTCAAGCGTGTGGTTTGTCACTGTTGAACAATTCTGGCAATTTAATGGATGAATAACTTAGAGTTCCATTCTGGAAAGATAAGCAATATTTATTTGCATAGTTCGTTACTAATAAACGTATGGATTAATTCAATTACGTTGTATTTAATTGGTGTATTCTACAAGGCACAAGAGATAATTTAGGTATAAAGCCATTTAAGCCGTTATTTTGTACAATTTTACTGCGGTGGGCGAGATTAATAGGACATTCTTTAAAACGGAATGTTAGGTATTACAAACTGTAAAGACACGTGTAAACAAAGGCAAAACAGAAAGAAGTATAAACATGAAAGTAAATCTCGTTCGTTATTATACAGGGTATTGCAATTACAGAATTCAACAGACAAACTTTCAGGGGTTACAGAGGGATGGAATAGGAACACATAATTTGTGACGACAAACTTTGAAGTTATATAACGATTATTCGCAAATGATAACTAAAAATAAATAAAGGCTTAATAGAATGTGATATTGATTTCTATTTAAGCTACCACTGCGCTATTTTCAAGGATATGAGCTGTTCTTTTTCTAAAAAATGTTCCATCAGCAGGGGCCAGAGCACTACTTTAACGTGAAGAATCATACGTTTTAGAAAGACAGACAATTTGAAATAGCACTATCATTAGCGTGCTTGGCTGTCAACCTTGGCGGTGCAGGATTAAAGTCCCGTATAAACGGTTAAACAGTTTTCCTTTTGCAATCGCATGAATGGCGAACGTTTGAAGTGAATTTAATTTTAATTTTTCACATTTTTCTCAAAGTTATGAACATGTTACGAAGGTATTCATATGTAATGTTTGAACATGACGGGCCACGATTACCTGGAAGTAGCAGCAACTCACGGACGTTTTTTATCAGTGGTGTACTGGCTCATTATTTATTTTGATCTATTGCAAACAACCATGGGCTCAAAGACCATAAGTGTTCCATCACAAATTCCTCGCCTAACACTCCTCTTTATTCCCTAAACGTTCGGCGGTTTAATTCTATAATATCCTAAATATTTTAATTGCAGTATTAAATAGTCACCTTACGATAAAGACAAAATGATATAACTATTCTTCGTCAGTTCCCCTCTCGTTTATTTAGAAAGTTCAGAAAAATGCTGTTTACATTACTCTCGCAGAATTAAAAGTTTTCAGAGATGCATGTATATCCTTAGATGCATAGAAGGATTTATATCAGTTTGACACATTTAGCGAGTACAGAATAGATAGAGCATATAAATTCTCTACATTTGAATTTAATGATCAATTCCATTGAGTAGACATAAAAAATAGAGAACCAATAGCAATTATTTCTGCACCAGTCACAGTCTTCAACCAAACATTTATTAGATTCACTAATATTCATTTTCCTTCTAACAGCACATATCAGCTTTGTGTTGCTGAAGCTCTACTAGTTTTTTTCTTGCAAAGAATCCCATTTCTATTTCATTCCACTGAGAGTTGTGTTTGTACTGCCCATAAGGCTGCAATATTATTTTATACGTTAGTTGCTACAGGGTATGCGTGTGTGTTAGTTTATATTTTAGTTCTCTTGTAATTAAACACACAAACGACACTCGCATGTACGTAACTTCACATGTATGTAAAAGAACACTCCATTTTCCCTTTATCGAGCATACTGCTTTTCTCTGTTGCAGTTCGCGCGTTGTTTCTTTGAGCATTTCATAGCTGATTTGCAGTCTGTTCCAAAATAAATTATATTTTGTTCAGATGAAAATAAAATGAATATTTAAATTACCTCTGCAAAAAATAGAACTGCTACTTGCAGTGGTTACAGCGGAAACAACACTCCTTAGCCTAGCAAATGTTTAATAGTGGGGGGCGTGGTTAAGAGGTAGCAGACTTTCGTAAACACTGTAGATGCAAATGTAGTAAAAAGCATGAAAATCATAAAATGATTAAACCATGTTTTTGTATGTGTTTTATAAACATACGAATATCTTATTCAGTATATTAACAAAATAGGATTATTGTACATCAGTCATGCAAAATTATACCTAGTATTTATTTCTAATAAATGTGTTGCATAACTCGATAAATAATATATGTTCGGAATTTTAATCGCCCGCATTGCTGAATACTATATATAATCATGATAGTATCCACCTTTCTATAGTTCGGTAATGTTTGTATAGAAACAAATTATATAATAAATATGTCTAATTTAATAACTGTCCCAATAGCATTTATAAATAATGCGAACTTTGTTACAATTTTTCCCCAAAAAGCCTCTAAGATTTTACTTTTCGTTTAAGCTCAGATCAAACCTGTATAATAGAATTCATACAACAATGTGTTCGAAATCCTGTGTCCATATCGCAAAGCTAAACATTTTTCTAGTATTTTTTAGCTCTGACTGCCTATATAGATACAATTTATATTCTATCTGCAGTTTGTTTATTTTTCAGTTACTATCTGACCACATTTTACTGTCTTAATACGTTTACCTGATAACAAGAAGAAGCAAAGGAAACGCAAAGCTCGAGACGCGATCACTTTGAGCCTGCCCTTCCTGTTATGCCCCAAAACGCTCTTGAAAATTTCCTTGGCGACCGTAAGCATTTTAGAATGTCGTGATTAGTACTATAAATTACGCTGAGAACACATTCCTCCGAAAACTCACTTGTATTCTTGTGATAAAATAATAAGACAATGGAAGTCAATATTTTTATCATGTTAATCTCAGTAGTTATGCCGTTATGAATAAAATCTTCAGAATTGTATAAATTATAAACGTTCCAAAAATGTACATATATTTTAATCTCATTATTCTTCCAAAATAGGCTAAGACAAGACGACCTGTTGCGAGGCTAATTTCTAAAATAATCTCTCTATCTTCTTAGGGCTGTCCATTTTCTAATTACAAATTGTCTATAAAGCAATGCTTGCCTAGAGATATTTTATACGACCCACTGTTAGTACATATTCTTTCCACTTTTCTGGTATTTTTCTATTTATTCGACTATATGTTCTTCTGATAGCTGTCCTCTAATATACTCATTTCTTTGTTCTTATCAGTTCTTTTACATACCTTAAAAGTTTTATTTGTGGCATTTCCAACTTCTTTTCTCTTAATTTGACATCTCTTCTAATGTTTTTACCAAAATATATTTTAATGCACTCATTCAGTTAGTTTATTAAAAATTTCAATTTTTTCTTCAAAATCCTCATATCTTTTAATTCGGAACCTAATTGATTATTCTGATGCAGTAATTTGTATCACAAATTACTTAAATGTAAATAATGATTGTAATATGAATATGCATTTTTATGTGACATTGATTTGAGATGTTTATTGATTGTAATTATTGTTGAGAAGTAAGTTTATAGGGCCTTACTGAAACTGACAATAATAGCGTGCAATAATGCAGCGAGGGGGTGAGCTGTTTATCATTATTGGAAACGAGGAAGTTACGTAATGTTGGCGCGGTTTTTCTTTTAGAATCTTCTGGAGCATTTCCCTAGATCATATGTATTCATAATTTTTATTGGATATAAAAATCGACGCTAATGTTGGCGCGTTTTATTAGCCAATAGCAGCTCAGTTATAATCTTTAGGCATATCTGGGTGAATGAGTATAAAAGAGTAGGTTAGAGGTAGACCCCGTCTGTTCATCGAAAATCTCAATACATTACACGTCGCCTTGAGTCGGTCAGTTCATCAAAATTCTTTGTACACTACACGTCGCATTCCCGTCAGTTCGTCGAAAGTATTTGTACGGCACACTTCGGATATCAATTTGCAGGTTACGCGTAACAGAGTTATGAAAAATCTCAAGTGTTATAAAGTTAATTATACAAAAAGTTGAAGTACGCGATTTAAGAATTATCAGTAATGAAGTTATTATAACAGTTTCAGTTTGGCGAGTGTGAAGATCAATGTGTAAATGTGATAGTTAACGTGTTCGACAATAAAAGTGTAAAACAAATTTCTTCATCAGTGTTATCTTTGGATAAAAGATTCCTTTCCGTTTACACAACCTGTATATAGAGAAGTGCTTGACCAAAACGATAATAGCTAGCCGGAGGACAAAGAACCAAAATTAAATAAAATAACAGCAACCTTTTTTTTTAAACAAAAAAATAATACTGGCGCAAATTGCTAACACCAGATGGAGCTAACAAACCTAACAAATGAATCACGTCACAAGATGGCTTCAACGCGTGAAGTAAACACAAATACACAAACATTATAAGTAAAACCATTGCAATTCTCAATTAATAACTTCATGGTGTAGCTGTTTCTAGTAATATTTACACTCGTTGATTGATTTGTTGGTAAAATGCAAAGCTACTTAATTCCCTTAATGCTTTCAATCATTACGCCCTGGCATAGTGCATTTACATCCAGCAATTATTAACCGATAGGTGAAGAGGACGTCATATAAACTTATTATGATTAAACGATGTTCATCAGTGTAATGTGGGAGTAGGTGTCTGCTTTTTGTTCGAAGGATCTGTGTTTGAATCTCATTGGTCGGTTCTCTTGATGCATTCTTTACCTGGTATGTGAAGATCAAGTCAGGCTACTCTGTGTTTTGTGGATTTCGGACTCTTTTGAGCATTCATTTCCTTTCTATTTTCTCTACTACGTATAGTTACTAGGGGAAGTATTGCATTCCACCCAAAAATTCGATACCAAGATTTCACCGGAAATACATGTTTTGAGACACCCTGAAAAAAAATCTGATGTGTTACACTCACATGACTTTCTCTACTCTTGTACGAACTATTTTTACGAAGTCATATTCTCCATGTATTTCATATTAATCGAGATAAACATTTGCAGAAACGATCTTTTGACATGCAAAGAGAATTACATTTTACACATAGCGACCAGTTCTAAAAATATTTGACTATCGCTTAAGGCGTACTATGTTCCCCTTGATTTGTAATTGCAAGGGCAATATAGAAATACAGTAGCCTTTAAGCATAGACATATATCTTAATAGCTGGTTGCTAGGTGCAGCACCATTCTCTTTGCCACAGATTAATACTCTTTACATATCCAAGACAAAAAAATCTGATGTGTTACACTCACATGACTTTCTCTACTCTTGCACAATCTATTTTTACAAACGCCTATTCTCCATATGCTTCATGTTAATCGAGATGTTAATCTTATTGCTAATTTTCTTGTAGATGCAAGGGGAATATGGTAGCTTTTAAGCGATAGTCAAATATTTTATCGCTGGTTGCTATTTGGCGCATTCCATTCTCTTTGCATGTCCAGGACATAAAAAAATGAATAACGAATTTGAGAAAAAGTATAAGTATTGGAAAATTTAAGGAAATAACAAGCAATATCTCGAAAACGGTTCGCTCAACAAAAAACATGTATATGATACAAGTTGTGTATTTTAACGCGATCTACATTTTTTGTGTAGTAAAATTTTGTCTATCTCTTATGGTTTACCAGTTATGCAAAAGTCGTTCATAATGAAGAATACTTTTGGAGACATTCCCAGAAATTTCGAGATATACATTTCATTTCTCATGACATTATCTTAAACATATGATATTTTCATCAAAATCATTAGAGCCATTTTTGAGAAAATTAAAATTTTCGAAAAATGTTCCATGTAAAGGGTAGTCTGGGGTGGGGGGATTTTCTTGAAAATCTTCGTGTCGCATCTCTGGAAGATACTGAACGTAAATACCAAGTTTGGTGTTTATCCGACTGTTAGTGTTTGAGTTATGCTGTTCACAGGCACACACAGACACACACACACACACACACACACACACACACACACAGAGACACACACACGGACATGTTTCCAAAAATGCTTTTTTTGGATTCAGGAGGTCTCAAAACATGTATTTCCGGTGAAATCTCGGTATCGAATTTTTGGGTGGAATGCAATACTTCCCCTACTTACTATACGTAGTAGAGAAAGTGAAAATGAATAACGTATTTGAGAAAAAGTATAAGTATTGGAAAATTTAAGGAATTAACAAGCAATATCTCGAAAACGGTTCACTCAACAAAAGAAATGTATATGACATAAGTTGTGTATTTTAACGCGATCTACATTTTTTGTGCAGTAAAATTTTGTCTATCTCTTATGGTTTACCAGTTATGCAAAAGGCGTTCACAATGAAGAATACTTTTGGAGACATTCCCAGAAAATTCGAGATATACATTTCATTTCACATGACATTATCTTAAACATATGATATTTGCATCAAAATCGTTAGAGCCATTTTTGAGAAAATTAAAATTTTCGAAAAATCTTCCATGTAAAGGGTAGTCTGGGGTGGAGGGATTTTCTTGAAAACCTCCATGTCGCATCTCTAGAAGATACTGAACCTAAATACCAAGTTTGGTGCTTATGCGACTGTTCGTTTTTGAGTTATGCTGTTCACAGACACACACACACACACAGACACACACACAGACACACACACACACCCAGACACACACACACGGACATGTTTCCAAAAATGCTTTTTTTGTATTCAGGATGTCTCATAACATGTATTTCCGGCGAAACCTCGGTATCGAATTTTTGGGTGGAATGCAATACTTCCCCTACTTACTATACGTAGTAGAGAAAGTAAAAAGCATTTTTGGAAACATGTCCGTGTGTGTCTGTGTATGTGTCCGTGTGTGTGTCTGTGAACAGCATAACTCAGAAACGAACAGTCAGATAAACACCAAACATGGTATTTAGGTTCAGTATCTTCCAGAGATGCGACACGAAGGTTTTCAAGAAAATCCCCCCACCCCAGATTACCCTTTACATGGAACATTTTTCTAAAATTTTAATTTTCTCAAGAATGGCTCTAACGATTTTGATTAAAATATCATACGTTTAAGATATTTTCATGACAAATGAAATGTATATCTCGAATTTTCTGGGAATGTCTCCAAAAGTATTCTTCATTGTGAACGACTTTTGCTTAACTGGTAAACCATAAGAGATAGACAAAATTTTACTACACAAAAAATGTAGATCGCGTTAAAATACACAACTTATGTCATATACGTTTCTTTTGTTGAGTGAACCGTTTTCGAGATATTGCTTGTTGTTCTCTTCAATCTTCCAATACTTATATTCTCAAATTCGTTATTCATTTTTTTTTGTCCTGGTAATGCAAAGAGAATGAAATACTCCACATAGCAACCAGCTCTTAAAATACTTGACTATCGCTTAAAGCCTATCAATTCCCCTTGCATCTACAAGAAAATTAGCAATAAGATTTGACATCTCAATATCTCGAGTAACATGAAGCATATGGAGAGTGAGCTTTTGTGAATATAGTTTTACAAGGGTAGAGAAAGTCATGTGAGCGTAACACATCAGATTTTTTATTTACCATCTCTACGGACATTATCTGTATACATGATATGTCTCTAGATAAATTAAAATATAAACCAGTTACAATAATTTAATATGATATTTGCTCGAATGTGCACCTTAGTTTCGTCCCGTAATTTAAAATACTGCTTACACTGCTACTTCTAGTTTCCCCAAACGCTTACGCATGGTAAATAAGACACCGTGCTGAATTGAAACCAAAACTTTGTTATGGATATTTACTTAAAATATATACTTTGAGATCTTCTGGACACTTCAACACCTCTTTAAGAAATCGCGCACACATGTTTGCGTTTGAGGGGAGCTGGGCTGCATAATTCAGAAATGAAAAGTTGGTAGGCACCAATGTTTATACTTGAGCTGGATATCCTTTTAGTATACCATAATGATACTTTTAAGAATCTTACTGAACAATTACTTTTTTATTTTTTCAATAACTACTTTAATAAATTTGTGTAAAATACTGGTATGAAGAATAAAATGGCTATCTTGATTTTTCTATTAATACTTTGACATCTCCTTTGTTCTCATTAATCTTTAAAGATTTTTTATATCTGGAAACTGAGAGAGACAGAGAGAGAGAGAGAGAGAAATAACTATAATATGGAAAAAGTATAGAACTCATAAAAACGTACCACATGTTATAAATAACCATATTTTTATCTGTGTTCGTTTACTGCATATTTCGTGCTGCTGGTCTGTATTTTCCAATATTTCAGGCAATATACTTTGTAACGTTATGTTCCTTGGTTTCTCTTCAGCCCAAGAAAAGAGAATGCAGTGTGAAGTCCAGCACACAGAAAACATGTGATTATGTTTAACATGTGATTCTTGTTATTGCGTCCTGTATACTTTTAAGTACATACCTACAACACACTATACATTGAAATCACTCTCGAAAATATTTACATTGATTAACAGGAAGGGAAAGAAAACGAAAAGGCTACTATTACGACTCGGTATTATTACGCAGAGCAAATATCAAAGTAAATCATACTGGTCAGAGAAAATCATATTATAACATTTCAAATTGTGTGTTATTTCCGATGTTAATAATGAGTAGAATCCAAAATTAATGAATGTTTAGATAAACTTTATTTATTTTGTTCTTTTCAATACTTGGATATCCAATACTGTTATCCAAACTTACCATACTAAGTATATTTTCTACTACATTTGCATATGTGGTCAAATGGTTTTATATATATATATATATATATATATATATATATATATATATATACACTATGCTATATCTCCAAAACTAAGCGTTGTAAAAAGAAATTCTTTAATAAAAATTGCTTGATATTATGGGGGAAAGTAAATTCCAGTAGTCGTGTTGCATTTTGAGGACGTTATTCTGGTCATTTTAGGGTCCAGAGGCCTTAGGCAAGGGCCATTTCCGAGGCATGGGAAATTAAGTTTCATTGATACGATGCACGGAAGTGAGACTTTCTTTAACACCGCTGGTTGTATTTATGAACTTATTCATATGGCTTACTAGTTCATGTTATTTATTTCTTACTTAGATATGATATCCACATGTTATGCTAACATCCTCATGAGTCTTAAGGACTTTACTGTCCGAGTGTATAAGGAACTCATATTGGCAACTGAGTAAAACACACTGGGCGAGGTGGCGCCGCGGGTAACGCTAGCGCCTCGCATTCAGGGCTTGGGTTCGATTCCCGGGGATCTCTCACCTTAACTTGGGATATTCCGTAGTTTTCTCTTACCGCCAGGCAAATGCTGGGGTGGTTTTACTAATACCATTAATTTTTCCGGTCCCTCATTACCCATCATTCCATTTCATGTCACCTTTCGGCATACGGGATTTGACTGGATATTTTGACGGTGTATGGTGCGCGGTGGATATGTGCTCTGGGACCGATTCTTCCTTCTCTGGTACGTAACCAGGGTAGTTCGGACCTGCTCGTCAGGAGGAGCTTGGGGAAGCTGGCAGGAGTGTTTCCGTCTATAAACTTTAGGGACCCCGCAATATCCGTACCTACCGCTTCTTGGCCCGGGCAACCACCCTTGGATATTTCATCTCATCCCTTCCTCCCGGAGGTTGGTTACCTCACAATAGGCCTCTGACCTCCTCTGCCCCTTGCGAGAAAGAAAAAGTATAAAGTACGCACAATGTAAAAGCCTTAATATTCTGCTTAAATATTAGAAGTAAATATTTCAGCTTACAACTTCAAAATACTTCTTAGTATTCTCGTCAATCAGAGGCATCTTGCTTTGTATCTAAGCCTTGGTTGAGAGTAAATAAGGCGAACAAAATTTAATCATATCCCCGATGTAAGCGAAAAGCACCATTTTATTAACAGCATACACAGCTTCCTCGGAGCAATGTTCTAAAAGCATATTCCTTATAATATGGAGGCCTAATTCCACCATATTTCTAATTCAAATTCATCTCCGTTGGTGAAGGCATATTACCACAGTCTTCTATTTTGTTAAAAATTAATGAACCCTGTTTATTCAGAACAGAATCCCTAGCTACCATTGAAGCCTAGCAGAAATGTTACGCTGTAACTTTTGGCATACTTATTCATTGTTCTTGGCACTTCTCTAAGGTTTTCATTTCTTTTACAACGAAATAGGAAACTATAAAATCTTGCATTTATAGGGATGTAATTCGTTAGCTTTTCCTGTCGCTTCAAAACCATCCCTCTATGAACAGAGAAAGACATAATACCCTTGATTTTTGGAAAAGAGGTCTTGGAGTTTCACCAGGCACATCAAATTCAGGATTATTGAGGGACGTGGGATGTTATGAAGACTGTAAAATAAGAGCAGTAAAGTACTGGTTGAGGCGCATGCAGGGAGATAATTCCGCACTACGGTCCAAATGTTATAAATACCAGCGAAAAAACCTGTCCCCTAAGTTTTAGACAGCTGATTTGGAAAGAGATTTGAGGAGAATAGTAATGGGGTCAGTATGGTAAAGAGCTGAAACAAATGACAAAAACATATGGAAAGGTGTCAAAAGAAGACTAAGAGACATAAACCAACAGGAAATAGATTCGGATTGTAAACTTAAACCTCCTCTGTCTTAGGACTGGGGGGCTGGAGGACACAGAAAATGATTGACGATTCTGGCAGGAGAATCTTCCCTTTCAGTGATTTTTATGTGGACTAGGTACATATATTGGCGGAATTCGCTCAGTGGGAGAACCAGCTAACAATTAAACTCAAAGAAAAATTCTTAAGTCCGTCAAGAACGAGATTAGCATGTTGGGATCTAGTGGCTGACCAGAGGAACTGGCAAAACATAGGCAATTTCCTCACTAATGTACGCGAAGCTAGGTCAAATTTGTGCAGTTAGTCAAAGGCAAATTATTTCTATTTTCCTTTTTCTTGTTTTTCTTTTTGTTTCTTTTTCTATTTCTTTTGTCACCATACGAATACCTTGTATCTTAAATATGCATGTACGGTCAATGACCCATGCGCTAAATACTTATTTAACAATTTTAAAAATTTGAAGCCAGTAAAGACCAGTTATGTATATCTATAAATGGTCAAATAGCATCCTATATTTCCATTTTAAAATTTGAAGAAAAATGAGTATTTTTACTTCTCTACCACCAACCTGTAGAAGGTAAGAGGAAGTACTGTATGCCACCCAAACATTGAATACCGAGATTTCATGGAAATGCATGTTTTGAGGCCATCTGTGTAAAAAAAAAAAAAGAATGGATTTCTAGAAAAGTCTGTGCGTATGTGTGTGTGTGTGTGTGTGTGTGTGAGAGAGAGAGAGAGAGAGAGAGAGAGAGGGAGGGAGAGAGACAGACAGACGGAGAGATAACACCATAACGCGAAAACGAAAAGTTGGATAAATACCAAACTTGGTATTGAAGTTCAGAATCTTGAAAGGCTACGAAGCGAAGATTTTCAACAAAATTCCCCACACGAAAGTACTTTACATGGAAAATTTTTCGAAATGTTTGATTTTCTGAGAAATGACGTTGAAATACCATATGTTTAAGACATTTACATGACAAAGTAATCTATCTGTTGAATGTTTTGAAAACGCCGTACAAAGTCTTCTTCATTCTGAATGAGCTTTTATGTAACTTCTAAGTCTTGAGAGATAGAAAAGTGGATAAAACGTACTACATAAGAATAAACGTGGATCTCGTTAAATCGCACTATTTTTGTTCAAATAAAAACTTTTGTGATAAGAGTCATCTCCAAGATATTCTTTATTACTAGCTTGAGTTGTACAATACTTTATACTTCTTCAACTGCAAAATTTCTATTTTTTTTCTCGTGGTAATGCAAAGGGAACAGAATTTCAAAGGCATCACGTTTGACTATCGCGTAACCTACTGTGTTCCTCTAATGCTATTATACCTATAAGGAAATGTGTGATAGAATCGTTTCTGCACATTTTTATTTCGATTAACATAAGGTAGATAGAAGAATAACCTAATTTACTGTAAATTACTACATTTAAAGCATTTTAGTAATTAATATATATTTCTGTTATGCAACCATCTGGTATTTAATACAATGTTAATACAGGATAATCCAGGAAGTAACGACTGACTAGTTTTAATGTATTCAGAAAATTATTTTATTAAAAAACAAACATGTCACAAAATTGAAGCTTACTTTGTTTCTCCATATATTATCTCCGACATTAAGCATATGTCATTTCTGTCCACAAAATTCGGATTTACCGTGTTGTATTCGGCTGCCCGTAGTATATTAATCCGAGATGTTTGGACACAGCAAGAATTTCAGCAAGCAACGAATAAGAATTTTTTGGAAAGGAAATCCGTAACTCCTTTAAGAGTTCAACGTGATTCGTGCACTATTTTATTGTTTACCATGTATTCAAATAGCCAATACCTCTCACCTCAAAGTCTATGGAAGTTTCTATCACACCGTCCATTATGAACAATGCATAATTGTAGCTTATTTCGCCTGGCACTCTCACAGCACAGAGAAAAGATGTCGAAAGAAATAATTTTACGTTGAATATAAGCACGACAGGATCTGCACAACAGGAATACGCAAATGGGCAATACTTTTTGGATTATTAACCTCGTATTTGAGGCAGTATTATAAACAGTAAAATGATTTCAGTCTAATTATATAATATGTAAATTCAATAACAGCCCGCTTTGAAGCAATATGTGTATGTAATAATTTGTAAAATGTATATAACAGTCATTTCATATGCTTATATTATTGCATAAATGTTCAATAATGTTATATGAATGTATTACGTAGTTTAATAATGTAGAAGCTGTGATAAAATGGTCAAACGTTGCTAACAATGAGGTAACAATGAGGTAACCTTGAGGCAATAATGAATTTTAAAGTTTAAATGCTACCAGTCATTATTGAAGCAACAATAATGTAAATTTTGAGACAGTTTTAAAAATAGCCAATCAACAACCAGAAAAAGCTTTAGTTAAACGCAGGCATTCTATTGGAGTAAAATTAGCCAATCGGAGACTTCAAATACAGAAATTTACACGTTTAGACGGTTAAAATCAATTCAGTTGCATGCAGACTGTCCTCATAACTGGATGCGTTGTTTTGGTGTCCTCAAGAGATTTAATATGTATTCTGTGAGACGAAACATAAGTTTACGTGTTAAAAAGTGTAATTAATTAATTAATTAAAGAATCTTACTGCTCTATATCAGTGAAGTGTTATTTATATCGTATCAAGTATTAATAAAAGGAGTGAAGTAAAAATTACAATCTGTGTAAACCTACATTCCTAGTCGCATTTCAACCCTGCCTAAGAGAAACGTGTCTCAAACAAAAATACTGACGCAGCCGAGGCAAACAAAAAAATATAATATTTAAAGAAACAGTCAAATTACGAAGTTAATATTTTTTTAAACTTGGGGCAAAGCCACCTGAAAGTACACTTGGGGCAAATAACAATATTCCATCAATACAAACTACTTCAAATTGACGCCCAAAGCGTGTTGCTAATAAATAACGTAACAAAACTCCTACTTCAAATTGGCGCCCATACGTGGAGCTAACAAAAAACTTTCTCATACTTTCAGTGTGTTTTTCTTCAATCAGCCCCGTTAGTATCGTGACAACAATCAGTGATGAAATCCAGTAAGTAAAATGTTCACTCTATTACTGCCTAGTCTCTCAAGCTGCGTTAAATTCGAAGTAATGACATTGCAAATAAAAGAATGCGAAAATTTAATTTTCTATAAATTGATTTTTACGGCATTTCATGTAGATGGTAACCTTAACGGGAGCAAAAGCCTGCAATGGAAAAACTTCGAATCCATTGGAATTGTTACGTAAAGCTGTTGTCTTTCTACATTAATCACCTCCGATGTATTCATTGTTTATCTAGTTATTCCCAGGCGTAAGTTGTGCGTTTTGAAAATTTTATCATTAATTGAAGTTCCGAAGTTTTCTAGAAATAATTAATCAATAATTGCAATTTTATATTCCTATGTTCTTGTCTGAGTGTTTTTCATGTGTTTTCCTGTTACTTAATCAAAAGCTGTTACTCGATATTACATTCTATACTCTGTACTAATAGAAGAAATATTGTAATTCACCCAAAATTTCTATACGGACGTTTCAAGCAGAATATATGTTATGAGGCCTCATGAATCCCCCCCAAAAAACCTTAGAAAAAATCTCGCGCGTGTGTGTGTATGTGCACAACGTAACTGGGATAAACATCAATATTCGTATTTAAGTTAACGATTTTCCAGGTATAAAATACCTAGATTTTCAAGAAACTTCCACACCCAAAGCTACCGTTTGGATGAAAAAGAATTCTTTTAAATTCAATTTCCAAAAATGGCTCTAAAACGTTCTGTTAAAATTTCATATGTTTAAGATATTTGCATGAAAAAGAAAATGCATATCTTGAATTTCCTTGGTATAGTATAGTCCTCTTAATTATATTACTTTTGTACAATTGGTAAGTGGTGAGATATAAATGCCAGTATACATTAACTTAGATCTCGCTAATGTCATCCAATTTATAATAACATTTCTTGTTGAGTTAATTATTTCCAAGATATTATTTGTTGTTGTTTAAATTTCCAAATACCTATACTTTTCTAAAGCAGTTAGTCACTATTTTTTTCACTCCGATCATACAAAGATCAGGGAATTTCAGAACCATCACATAACACATCGCTTTTTACTTTCTCTACTACGTATAGTAAGTAGGGGAAGTATTGCATTCCACCCAAAAAATCGATACCGAGATTTCACCGGAAATATATGTTTTGATATCTCCTGAATCCAAAAAAAGCATTTTTGGAAACAGGTCCGTGTGTGTGTCTGTGTGTGTGTGTGTGTGTGTGTCTGTGTGTGTGTGTGTGTGCGTGTGTGTGTGTGTGTCTGTGAACAGCATAACTCAAAAATGAACAGTCGGATAAGCACCAAACTTGGCATTTAGGTTCAGTATCTTCCAGAGATGCGACACGAAGGTTTTCAAGAAAATCCCCTCACTCCAGACTACCCTTTACATGGAACTTTTTCGAAAATTTTAATTTTCTCAAAAATGGCTCTAACGATTTTGATGAAAATATCATATGTTTAAGATAATGTCATGAGAAATGAAATGTATATCTCGAATTTTCTGGGAATGTCTCCAAAAGTATTCTTCATTGTGAACGCCTTTTGCATAACTGGTAAACCATAAGAGATAGACAAAATTTTACTACACAAAAAATGTAGATCGCGTTAAAATACACAACTTATGTCATATACATTTCTTTTGTTGAGTGAACCGTTTTCGAGATATTGCTTGTTATTTCCTTAAATTTTCCAATACTTATACTTTTTCTCGAATACGTTATTCATTTTTACTTTCTCTACTACGTATAGTAAGTAGGGGAAGTATTGCATTCCACCCAAAAATTCGATACCGAGATTTCACCGGAAATACATGTTTTGAGACCTCCTGAATCCAAAAAAAGCATTTTTGGAAACATGTCCGTGTGTGTGTCTGTGTGTGTGTGTGTGTGTGTGTGTGTGTGTCTGTGTGTGTGTGTCTGTGTGTGTGTGTCTGTGAACAGCATAACTCAAAAACTAACAGGCGGATAAACACCAAACTCGGTATTTACGTTCAGTATCTTTCAGAGATGCGACACGAAGATTTTCAAGAAAATCCCCCCACCCCAGACTACCCTTTACATGGAACATTTTTCGAAAATTTTAATTTTCTCAAAAATGGCTCTAACGATTTTGATGAAAATATCATATGTTTAAGATACTGTCATGAGAAATGAAATGTATATCTCGAAATTTCTGGGAATGTCTCCAAAAGTATTCTTCATTATGAACGACTTTTGCATAACTGGTAAACCATAAGAGATAGACAAAATTTTACTACACAAAAAATGTAGATCGCGTTAAAATACACAACTTATATCATATACATTTTTTTTTGTTGAGCGAACCGTTTTCGAGATATTGCTTGTTATTTCCTTAAATTTTCCAATACTTATACTTTTTCTCAAATTCGTTATTCACTTTTTTATGTTCTGGACATGCAAAGAGAATGGAATGCGCCACATAGCAACCAGCGATAAAATATTTGACTATCGCTTAAAAGCTACCATATTCCCCTTGCATCTACAAGAAAATTAGCAATAAGATTAACATCTCGATTAACATGAAGCATATGGAGAATAGGCGTTTGTAAAAATAGATTGTACAAGAGTAGAGAAAGTCATGTGAGTGTAACACATCAGATTTTTTGTCTTGGATATGCAAACATTATTAATCTGTGGGAAAGGGAATGGTGCTGCACCTAGCAACCAGCTATTAAGAGATATGTATGTGCTTAAAGGCTACTGTATTTCTTTATTGCCCTTGTAAATATATATTCCCCTTACATCTACAAGGAAATTAGCAATAAGAGAGAGTCTGCAAACGTTTATCTCGATTAACATGAAGTAGATGGAGAATAAGCGTTTGTATAAATAGTTTGTACAGGAGTAGAGAAAGTCATGTGAGTGTAACCCATCAGATTTTTTTCACTCCGATCATAAAAAGATCAGGGAATTTCAGAACCATCACATAACGAATCGCTTTTTACTTTCTCTACTACGTATAGTAAGTAGGGGAAGTATTGTATTCCACCCAAAAATTCGATACCGAGATTTCACCGGAAATACTTGTTTTGAGGTCCCCTGTTTCCAAAAAAATCATTATTGGAAGCATGTCCGTGTGTGTGTGTGTGTGTGTGTGTGTCTGTGAATAGCATAACTCATAAACGAACAGTCGGATAAACACCAAACTTTGTATTTAGGTTCAGTGTCTTCCAGAGATGCGAAACGAAGGTTTTCAAGAAAATCCCCCACCCCAGATTACCCATTACATGGAACATTTTTCGAAAATCTTAATTTTTTCAAAAACGGCTCTAACGATTTGGATTAAAGTATCATATGTTTAAGATATTTTCATGACAAATAAAATGTATATCTCGAATTCTCTGGGAATGTCTCCAAAAGTATTCTTCATTGTGAACGACTTTTGCATAACTGGTAAACCATAAGAGATAGACATAATTTTACTACACAAAAAATGTAGATCGCGTTAAAATACACAATTTGTGTCATTGAATTTTTTTGGTTGTTGAGTGAACCATTTTCGAGATATTGCTTGTTATTCCCTTAAACTTTTCAATGCTTATTTTGTCAAATGGGAATTCGTTATTCATTTTTTTTGTCTTGGATATGCAAAGAGTATTAGTCCGTGGCAAAGAGAATGGTGCTGCACCTAGAAACTAGCCATTAAGAGAGATGTCTATGCTTAAATGCTACTGTATTTCTATATTTCCCTTGCAAATACAAAACAAGGGGAACATAGCACGCCTTAAGCGATAGTCAAATATTTTTAGAACTGGTCACTATGTGTAAAATGTAAATCTCTTTGCATGTCAAAAGATCGTTTCTGCAAATGTTTATCTAGATTAATATGAAATAGATGGAGATTAAGAGTTTGTACAACAGTAGAGAAAGTCATGTGAGTGTAGCACATCACATTTTTAAAAATATGTCTAATGCTTTAGCTTAATGTGGTTTTCGTATACATAAGAGGAAAATATGTATAAATGTACAATGAAGCCTTAACACGACTATCAAGTAGTACGTCGAGGAATAAGCTTTATAGGAATATTTTATTTGCATCTTATGAGTAATAGTAGTTTTACATACTTTTCGAGTAACCTCCAACCTGGAGGACCAGGGTTTATGTTCAATCTTCATCTCCTAGACGCATTACCTTCACTATGTCTTCCAAGTCTCGTCTACCAGTTGGTTTACGATCAGAGTATCCTTGTCCTACACACGCTGCCTTCTTTGTTATCATTCGCGAAGAACTAAAAGCAGAAGAATTAATTAACATAATAAAGACATATAAACAAAATTGGAAGTCACACATGGACAGAATATCATATAAAATATATCCAAGGTGGTTTTATTACGTACAGTGGAAAAGGAAGCCAGGAAGACAAGAGAAACAGCAATTTGGAGCCGGTACAGGTATGTAGAAGTTGAAGAATAAAAAGAATATTTTATGGAAGATTGAGTGAAGGAAGTCATGTGAATGTAACTACATTTGTGTTTCTGAAGACATGTGCGCCCATCAAAACTTTTGTGTATTCATTCCTAGCAACTCCGCACTTTGAAGATAAAAATGAAATAACTTGACGGGGAAAGTAACATTTAATAGAATATGAACTGTGAAAGGAAAAAGTAATATTTGGAACGTAAGCAATTTAAGCTGAGCTTTTGATACGACTTGAGGGAGGAGCTATACTGGCTTAACTAGAAGCGCCTCCCTACTTGGAAGCACTTGAAGTAACAACTCGAAAACATGCAGGGCTGGTTGACGTCTATTTCACAAGTGCACACTCGTAAACTCAGACAAGAGCTGGGTTGGAGTACTGAAGGGGGGAAAACCTAAGGGATGAGCTGGCCGAATAAAAATATTATTTCTGCTCTTTCGTAGCAGTGTAGCAGCAATAATTCTCTTATGTATGGTATAACACATTAGTCGACAGACAAATAATAATAATACACAAAAGGATGTGCACTTTGTAAGGATATACTAGTTGACAACAGTGACAAATGATTCTCATTTGGGATTTTTAAGAGTTTAATGATGCTTTTCTCCAAAGATATTACAAAAATAAATATAAGGTTAAACCATAAAATAAATGCATCACTTTTATTCAATTATACCTTGCTATTTGATTTATTCGTGTTTGGCTTCCTCAAGCGTTTATAAATATAAACAAATGGAATCGAACAACGTGTCTTTAAAAACGTGCTATCCTCGACTATGCAAACTTTTGATAAATTTTGTTAATTTAGCATGGGAAATGCTATTCGCAAGACTTTCTCCACCCTTTGTCGCCTTTTAGTGGCTATAAAAATTATTCTTGCAGATTTATTTACTTCGTTTTAATCCAGATAAATCTTTACGAAAACACTGCATTACACATTTCGTTAGACACAAAGGAAGCATCAATACTCAAATGTTTTAGAACTGTACACTACGCTGGTCTGAAAATTCCATACTCTTTTCATCACATCGCAAAAAAACAACTGAAGGTATTGAAAAATTTCAAACATAAATAATGGATATCTGGAAATGGTTGATCTACAAAAAAGTTGTTTGAAATAAACTGTGCTTTAAAGAGACTACATTTTGTGTGTGATAGGCTTTCGTCTATTGTATAAGGTTTACGGGTTATGTAAGATTATTTCAAATTTCTTAAAAATGAACAGGAGTTCACAAGATATTCCCAGAAAATTTAGGATATAAATTTTATTTGTCATGTAAATTATTTTTAATACAAGGTATTTTAATCAAAATCGTTAGAGCCATGTTTCATGAAAAACATCGAAAAGAGTTCTATACAAAGGGTAATTTGAGGTGGGGAACGCTCGTCTTGAGTTCATCGTTGGTTTGAAATCATTGTCCACCCAGCCAGCGTTTCAAAAGTGAGAGGAGGAAATAGTCGCTTGGTGCCATGTCGGGACTGTACGGAGGGTGGTCAAAGAGTTCCCAACGAAACTCTTGAATATTCTCATTGGTTTTGGCAGCGGTGTACGGGCGTACGTTGTCGTGCAGGAAGATGCTGCCAGACGACAGTTTCCCGCGGCATCGATTTTGGATCGCACGTCTCAGTTTGGTAGGCGTTGCACAGTACATGACAGCTGTAATTGTTGGCCCACGCTCCATGAAATAAATAAAAAGGACACCCTTTCGTTCCAAAACACAATAGCAATAATTTTGTTTCGTGTACGGCGGTTGCTTACTTTTTTGGTTTGGGTGAACCGGAGCGGCGCCACTGCATTGACTGTTGTTTTAATGCTGCCTTGGTGTACGCCAAGGGTGCGAAAATGCCTTTCTCTCTCGAGTTATCAAATATGCAACACGCACTACACCACTCAGCAGCACATGGTAAACAAATGAATAGAAGGCTAGAAAAGGAGTTACGCTTGCAAGTGACATTGCCTCGCGAGTCGCGCTTTCGCCACCACTGGGGTACGCTATCCATGTCTCGTCACTCGTAACAGGGAAAACAAACTATCTCCATCTTGTCTATAGTGCTCTTAAAACTGTCGTGCACTACGAATTCGTTGCGCTTTGTGCTGACCTGTGAGCAGTTTTGGCACCCACTTCGCACAAGGTTTCTGATATCCAAGCTGTTCAGTGACAATGCTGTAAAGTGAGGTTTGAGCAACATTTAGGAATTCATCAGCCACGCCATTAATCGCCAAACTCCGATCACTTCAAAGTTTTGGTTCACTTGCTCAACGATGTCGTTGGTCAGAATATTGGGCCTAACCCTCCGCTATTCATCATGCACATTTGTGTGACCATTTCGAATTTCTCGACACCAGTGTCGAACCTGTTTGTCACTCATTATGACTGGTCCATACACGAGGTATAACTGACGATGGATGTCCGCAGCTGACAATCCTTTTGTCAGTAAAAATCTAATCACACCGCGCACTTCACAACTTGCAGGATCTACGATTGTCGCGGACGTTGCGATCTGCTCTCACCGACAGGCGAACGCCTACTGCGTCACACAACACTGCAGTAGGTCCCTCAGGAGTCAGGGGACAGCGCTGCAGTCGTGAAACATCATTCAGGCCTACTATCCATTAAATATTGTTCACCGGACCTTAGTTTTGGAATACGCCCCGTAGTTGTCAGAAAGCTGGAACGGCTGCTAATATAGAGAGCTAGATGTGAAGCACGATGCAGGTATATCTAAACTTTACTTATACACTTGGAAATAGCTTCAGGTGCACCAGCAACATCATCCATGTCTATGAGATACGTTTTCAATACATGACTCAACCATAAAGTTTCTCTGATTACGATGTCATTTATGTGCAAAAAGATTACCCAGCGGTGGATCATAAATAGTTTAGTTACTTTTTGGCTGTCGTTAGCCGTTGCTACCATTACTCTCTTCTCAGGGTATTCTCAACAGCTAAGAAAGAAACGCCAGGTTTTAGCAAATTTATTACATTCATGGCCTAAAAGCCTGGTAAACATGTTACTATGTTACTAATTAATATGTTGATTCCAAGTAATGCAGGATTCGTAATAAGCTTAGAAAACACACACACACACACACACACACAGGAAAAAAAATGTGGCGTTCTGGGACCTACACGAGAATTAAGAATGAAGTCTCTAAATGACAAGCATTATATTTATCTACGTCAAAATACTATAGATATATAAATTTTCTAAAATTCCATAGTAGTGATTTGTCTGTGAGGTGTTTTGGCCATTCTACTGGGGTTTGTAAAACCATTTGTACTACTTCATTATATAAGCTAGAGCAGAAATCTGATAAACATAGTGATCCTGTTTTCATAATGATTTTTAGATAAAAATAACTATCAATATGTGCCCAGATGCGATGTGTTGAGAACATAGAATTTCTGGATTGAAATGTGCTGAATCCTTTCCTAAATAATGTCATCGCTAAGAGACTTAGCGCCGTTAGGTCAGCTATGCGTTTATGGACGGGATGGATCGCATCAATGTTCGGTGAAGCATAACTCCGTAATTTATGCTTCAAGGAAGAAAGAATATAAGTGAAACTGGCTATCAATGTCACTCCTCTTTTCTCTCTGGCAGCCTTTTCTACAACAACGCTGTTCTAATACGATAGCAAATCCTTAGACGATAGGCTAGTAAAAAGACGGAAGAAAACGTAATATATAATTTCCCCCTCCGATGACAGTCCTAATTTAGGTGCTATTAATCTAAAAGGCTGTCAGAGTTGAACCTTTCTGCCCTTCTGAATATCTGGGATTGAAAGTTAAAAAAGAAAACAATATTATGTGTCATACATGAATACTTCTACTCCTTACGACTTTATACAATCATATAAGTATTACACGAATAGCAGATATATTCGGTGCTTCCCGAGGTTTTGGAAATTTTAGTAAAACAGAAATGGCCTCCCTCAATCCCCATTAGGAATGGTTTCTAGCATGATGAATCCTAAATAAAAGAATGAAGAGAGCAACAATTTATCCTTTTATTATTGACAAAACAGCCCGGATATTTTCTACCCTCTCTCAATTTGGAAAGTGGCATTTGTTATTCCGCTCTTAAAAAATATAAATGATTTATATTTTATTTCACAAACGAATTGAGAAAACAGGCCAGGCCTTACGTGCTGAAAATCCTCAAAATTTCTTCTGGATGAACATATCCACAACCATTTCCGTTTTTGGTGATAGCACATCTTAAGTATTTTTACTGTTATTTTTGTCAGCTTTACCATTCGTAGTGAAACTCTTCCTAAGCGCTACCATCCAACAATTTGGTCGAAGTGGGTGCCAGAAAACCATTCATCCATCCAGAGGGAGAGGAGAGATATATTCCTTCAAAAGGTATTCTTCTATTCACTTTACGTAACACATAATACATTTTCATAACTAATAATCTCAAATTAAGCAACGTGGACGTATTTCCGTTTACAAAATCGTTTTGCACATTTTTGTGAACTTCCCCTCCAAAATTTCATATTATGGATCATTTGAAGCAGGAACATTTAAAAAAAAACTTGGTTTCCAGTTACGCTGTTCACACACTCCCACACGCGCACGCGCGCGCCATGAACATTTTACTTAAAAATGGAATCTTAAGGGTTTCAAAATGTGCATTTCGGATATAAAATTTAATGTTGAATGCAAAGCTTTCCACCTTCCATATGTAAGTGTAGAGAAAATGAAACCTCTTTCGATACCTTGAAGCCCTGAGGATCGGAGCGTGATGTAAATCCCGTGTTTGAGGGCTGTAATATAATTTGCAAAGCCATCGTGTAATACTCCCTTTTATGGCGTAGTGTTTTCAAGACGTGAACACGACTGATTTCTGGCAGAACGTGACTAAATGCAAATGCCATTAACGCATTTTAAGGATGGCATCCGAATACGAAGCAATTGGGTCTCTCTTTCGTGGAGTTGCTGCAGGATAATGTTAAGGTCCTGTGTCGCCCGTACCACAACATGCTTGCTGCATATCTGCAATAGGCAGCTTGTTCCCCATCCACCATACATAACCTACTTGGGCCCTTGGAGCTTCCATCTGTTTGCGAGACTGAGGAAACATCTCTGGGCAAGCCAGTTGCCGATTAATTGAACAGCGGGTGTATTTCTATCATAAGGGAATGGGGAACTCATTGTTAGTTATGACGCATGTTTAACAAAGCTTTGATGAATCACAAAATGAAGGAACGGAGTCGTAAAATGAGTGCGGGAAAGACAGAAAAGATGTCAGGATTTTGCATTATGAATAACACTTCTTGCATTATTGTTACTATTTTATTGTTATATTTCTAATTTATTATATTCATTTGTTTTTATGCCGTGGAAACTGAAAGACAATTGATATACTCAGAGCTGATTGTTTCTTTAGCACAATAGTTATGGATTTATTAGCATGGCTTACTAGGTCATATTATTTATTTCATGCTTATATGTATGTAGTTATGTTATCGACTCGCTACGCTAACTTCCTAGTGAGCATCAAACACCTGTTTGCGTGTGCAAGTGAATTAAAGAAAATTAAATTGAGTTTTATTTATGGACGCTCTTTAATTGTTGTGGTTCTTGCGTCTCATTCTATATTGGGCGTGAAAGACCGGAAATTTTGCTCAGAGGCCTCTCTATCAGAATTGAGGTTCTTTTACGTGTTGTAAATCTACGACACGAACCACCGGCTTTACTTCCCCTCCAAAGGAAGCCATGCTAAGGATTTTTACGCCCGAAAAAAACCATCGCCCTCCTGTATAAACAACTAAGTATAGGTTATAGGTTTTTCAACAGAGCGGGACACCTCAGCATCGCAACCTACAGAGTTCTGTTGTACCTATCACCCCAGGAGGAAGGGATGAGCTGAAGGAACCACACAGGTCATGGGCAGACAAGCCACAGAGACGCGCGGAACATTTCCAAACTCGCGGACTCGTGAGTCAATGCCGGAACCGCCAAGAGAGGGCGATGATAGACCCACCAGTCGAAGCTCCCTCTGGTCTCCAGTAGCATGCACCCCCGCCATCTATCCGACACTGCCATACACCCGAGACCTAGAAGCACACCTAAATGATGAGAATGATATGGAATTAAAGGGAAATCAAGGAAAGGACAATCGTGGTATAGAAGAAACCACCCCAGCATTCGCCTACCAATCCCGGGAAAACCACGAAAAACCCATGGGTCAGAGTGGGAGATTGCTGGGGTTCGAATCCAGGACTTCCGAATGCAGACCGCAGACTTTGCCGTGGGTCATCCCACTCGGTAACAACTAAGTATAATGCATGAATATTGTGAGATATTCCTTAAACACTAAAAGTAAAAATTACAGCTTAAAGGAACTTTTTAACGTTCGTATTTAATTTACACCATTCAAGGTTTCTAAAAGAATATTTCTTGCAATACAAAGGGAGTAGTCCACATTCTTCCATTTTGTTGGAAACTAATGAACCTTGTTTATTCAGCATAGGATCCCGAGATACCACTGCTCTCTAGGAAACACATTTCATTACACTCGTTGAGGACACAGTACCAGGATATTCGGCTTACTGTGCCGCTGCTCTAACCAACTGAGCTACCATGAAAACATGCAGTTACGACATTTAATTTCCCAACTGACTCATATTTTTTACGGGTAAGCCAAGGCGTTGTTAAGTATATTTTGAGGTAACGTGCACCAATGGCGACTTACAATATCATAAGAACCTTAAGTCCTCGTCCACTATTAGGTCAGTTAGTTGTTCTTTCACACCAGAAAATGTGAGATATTTGGAGAATTTAATGTCCCATCACATGTTGCCATGGTAGCTCAGATCATCGGCATGGTAAGTCTAATATCCGTGGTTCCTATGGCATTTAGTTTTTTAATCTCATTCTATCTTTCCGGCTTTAGCCTGCATACGGTTGGTGTGAAAGAAACATTATCAAGAAGAATGTTCTTAATCTTGACCTACCTTGACCATTCTTTAGAAAGTTATTTTTTAACTCACGTCTTACAATAACATCTGATTTTAAAGCAAAAAAAAAAACTATTACTAGGTATATGACAATTTAGTCTTTGTAATTAACGTTTCTCAAATTATCACTGAATCTTTCTTAACTTTGTAACCCTTTTTATGCCAATTCAGGTCGATTAAAGGCAGTGTCGTTCCCACTTTGTCGTTCTGACAAAGCGTTATATGTACTTTAGTGCTTAATATTTCATGTTAGTGTTTTACTTAAATTTTCATAGTTTGATGAAAGTGTAACGAAGCAAAAGTGCCAAATGTGCTGCTATTATATACCTCCTTATTTTAACTATAATTCTCATAATTTGAATTCTCTGCGATTCATGGGATTTACGGCAACTACTTCAACCCGTAAGCTGCCGTGAAAAGGCAATGTCATCAAGTAATATTCAATATAATGTAATGACTAACGCGGTTCGCTCTCTTATATAGGGTCCGGCACAGGAACGGCAAGTTTACATTGTGTGCTCTCTCTTATAGCTCAATGAATAACTTGAAAACTGCGTGCATATTCTGTTACTATGTCAATGCCATTCAATAAACATGAATCAGTGGACAGGTCAGCAACCTGCTTTTGTAGCAAGAAGCTTTTATAAAAACAACAATAGTTATGTGGCTGTTAGACGCCAATTTCGTTGTCATTTTAATTTAGAACGCCATGATCCCGTCCCATCTGCTCATTCCTTAAAAATATGGCTTACGAAGTTTGAGGAAACTGGTTCGGCACTAAAGAAGCAGTCCCCAGTAGCAGAAGGACTAAGTGTACACCAGGAAATGTCGATGCGCTAAGAGTTGCTGTGAACAGAATCCAATATGCTCAGCGGTGAGGAATTCTGCTGTAATGAACTCATCGGAGAGAACTCTTAAGAAGAATATTTCACTTGGAGCTTACTTTCATCCCCACAAGCTTCAATAAAGCCCTCCGAAGAGATGTTAAATCACATGAATGAAGATGAAGAATTTGTTGACAAATTATGGATATCTGAAGAAACACATTTCTATTTGTCTGACTTTGTAAACAAACACAATTTCAGACACTGGTCTCGAAACAATCCTCTTCAATTACACGAGAAACCATTGCACAATGAGAAAGTAACCGTTTGGTGTGCCGTGTCTCTTCTGGAATAATTGGTCCTTTCTTTTTGGAGGATTATGAGGTAAAAGCAACAACCGTGATATCAGCCAGGTATGATGTGATTGAAATCTTTCCTACTAATTAAATTACACGGTGTCCTTATGTATCCTGGTTTTGACAAGGTGGAGCAACTAGTTATACTGTGGAGGCGTCCATGAACGCCGTAAGGAAACTTTTCCCAAATCAAATTATCTCCAGTAGAGGTGACATCACTTGGCCAGAAAGATCCCCAGATTTGTCCGTGTGCGATTTCTTCTTATGGGGATGCTTGAAGAATGTTGTCTTTAAATATCCCCGCAAAATATTAAAACACTACATGGCAATATCGTCGTGAAGTCGCCAATGTCCCACTGGAGATGGTGCGTCGCTCTATGCACAGCTTTCGTCAGAGGTTTCAAGAATGTCTGCGAGTGCATGGTTATCACTTGAAATATGTTAGTTTGAAGAAATAAATGACATATTATATTGGTTAAGAACCACATACCTTACTTAAGAAAAATTGGTTTCTTATATAGAATTAACGTAATTTAAAATCGCCCGTTCCTCTGCCGGACCCTGTATAATGGGGTCAGTACAAAGATAGCAGTATGAAACGTTGTAAGCCACGAAACTCAGATGTGAGTTTTGAAGAGGAAAACTATTTCATTTCAATTAATGGCATATTGTGAATGTAAAATCTCTTTTAAGCTGATACTCTTCTAACCTATACTCAAATGCCTGCCAAATAAAGTGTAAGATAACATCATCAAATATTACGGTGACCTGATACGTGTTTATAAGTAAAGGATCACCCACATTAGTACTATAAATGCCGCTAGTAACGAATAAGTTATAATAATAAACACAGGCGACATAACATGACGTACACTCTATGCCGATAATTTTGCAATAAATCCATTTTGAACGTCTCTGGTGTATTGAATCTCATTTAACCTCTTTACTGATACCAAGTATGACTGAATATAATTAAATTATGGTTCTTAGCAATAGTATCAATCCGTTAATGTGTGAAGCTTTTAAGAAATCAGGACCTCCATCTCTGCAATATTTGGACAGAGTGTTTTTACTTTCTCTACTACGTATAGTAAGTAGGGGAAGTATTGTATTCCACCCAAAATTTTGATACCCCCTGAATCCAAAAAAAGCATTTTTGGAAACATGTCCGTGTGTGTCTGTGTGTGTGTCTGTCTGTGAACAGCATAACTCAGAAACGAACAGTCGGTTAAACACCAAACTTGGTATTTAGGTTCAGTATCTTCCAGAGATGCGACACGAAGGTTTTCAAGAAAATTCTCCCACCTCAGGATACCCTTTACATGGAAGATTTTTCGAAAATTTTAATTTTCTAAAAAATGGCTATACGATTTTGATTAAAATATCATATGTTTAAGATATTTTATGACAAATAAAATGTATATGCTTACTTTTCTGGGAATGTCTCCAAAAGTGTTCTTCAGTGTGAACGACTTTTGCATAACTGGTAAACCATAAGAAATAGACAAAATTTTACTACACAAAAAAATTAGATCGCGTCAAAATACACAATTTATGTCATTTACATTTTTTTGTTGTTGAGTGAACCATTTTCGAGATATTGCTTGTTATTCTCTTAAATTTTTCAATATTTATTTTCTCAAATGGGAATTCGTTATTCATTTTTTTTGTGTTGGATATGCAAAGAGTATTAATCTGTGGCAAAGGGAATGGTGCTGCACCTAGCAACCAGATATTTAGAGATATTATGTGCTTAAAGGCTACTGTATTTCTATATTGCCCCTGTAAATATATATTCCCCTTACATCTACAAGAAAATTAGCAATAAGATAGAGTTTGCAAATGTTTATCTCGATTAACATGAAGTAGATGGAGAGTAAGCGTTTGTAAAAATAGTTTGTAGAGTAGAGAGTCATGTGAGTGAAACACATCAGATTTTCTTACTTGAATTCAAAGTTTATACGAAATTATTGCACATATTCTGTGTTTACTGATGCTTTAATTATTAATTAGTAGAATATCCAATACCTTACATATATAATAATCCTTAATGTAAGAGGTTTGTTTAACAATCTGCATCCTGAGAATTATTGTTGCACTTCTACTGTTCTGAAGTAAAGATTATGAAACACATTTTAAGCACATGCAATGACGTATAGATAATTATAGCATTGTTAACTCGATATTCCGCATAATTCCAATCAGAGAAAACAGCACATGGCAATTCTTATAGCCCCACTTACAGCCACGGGTAAGCTGGAAAAGATGAAGTTCGTCATAAAAGAGTTCTAGTGATACTAGTAGTAACAAACTGCATAAATAAAGCTGAGCTGAAGTTCTAAAGAGGAGCAGAAAGAGGAGAAGAATGGTGATGACGATGTTGAATAACATGAAAAAAGATATGTTACAGACTCAAGACATGGTAATTATGGTAAAAATAATTAATCTTTAGAATACAGTAACTTTATCTCTCAAAGAATTCGTTGTATGTTTTAGTATAATAATTTTAAAGAATTTTTCATTTAATGTTGCAGGATCATTTGATTTGTAAACCACATTATTGCTGTGTAAGTTTACGAGGTTCAGAATGCTTACTGGCTCTTATCCTCGTATTACGTCGCACATATTTCTGCCACGTGTCCATTCCCGTAGTCTTCTGAAAGACACACGACGACACTTTCACCCTGTTGGCTTTCCATTCTCCTTTCTCTGCCACCTCCTTCATCTTCCTCCATTAATAAGACATTCTATCCTCATTCTTCTTCCGCATCACTCCTTAGAAGCTCATCGTTTTCTTTTCTTGTTGCCCTGAGTACCCGTTTGTCTTTCACAATATGCGTCTTTGTTTTGTCATGGAGCAACAAATTACTGTGGAGGCGCACTCAGCTGTTTCCTCAATCTTCCTGGTCCAAAATACCCAGTGATAACAGGCTACTTAAAAATATGAGATGGGTTTTCTTTTTCTGAGTAAACTAAATTTTTGAGACACGTCGAGATAAAATGTTATGTCTTGTGGTAGAAAACTGTGAAATCAGAATTGGTGCTAAGAAACAAAATGTTTCATGATTTCGAAAATGTTTTCATACAAATGTGTCTCATTTATCTAAAATACAGGGAAAATATATTAACCAAAATGTGAATGTCCGAATTTCTTAGGATAACTTGAAATTTAAAAATAAACGTGTTAAAATGTATTAAATGTTAGAATGAAGTTCTGTATGTTTATTAGCCAAAGTTTCAAGGAAGTTACAGTCCTCTTCTCTACAGCAATCATCAATTCAAAGAAAAAGGAAAGGAAGGAGGGAAAGAACGCGAGCAAATGTTTTAATTTTTCCCGTAGAAGAGATTCGTGATGTCCTTGAAACGTTGGCCTTTTAAAGTAACTCTTACTGTTTAATCTGAATATTAATTATAACATAAATAACGACCATGAAACATTACATATTAGAAAAAAATCTGATGTGTTATTATTAAAGACTTTATCCACCAACCAAAATCTTTTCATAGCTGTTTTACAAATAGTTAATTGTTTTTCTTCTACTTCCTGTTAACCGTTATATATATTTGGAAAAGTACAGTTAGACTGAAAAATTCAATGCCATGCCAAGATTCTAACCACGAATCTTATAAATATTTTTGAACGGCTTTAAGTATCAATTTTATCCCAAATTCACTGGAGCGTACAAGAGCCTAGAACGACAATCAATATCAGATTAACACGTTGCTGAATACTAGATTAGATATTGCTTAGTTCTTTCATGAACTCGAGAGGAACGAGAGGCTACTGACTTAAGACCTGCAAAAAATGTATTAAATATATTGGAAAACTCAAAACTGCCAACGGCGAATTTCTGGTAAATATGTTAATTCCACAAAATAGTTTAGTTCACATAGATTGTAAATCTTGACGAGATTTGCATTTCTCCTTTAGTAAGTTATTGTCTACTTTAATGGTTAGAAGATTCAATTAAAATGAACAGGATTTCACAGGTAGTCCAAATAATTCAAATAATTTTATTCCTATAAAATGTATATAAAAGCAAGTGGTTTCCATACCCTGCGTCATTCAGGCAACAGATTCCTGAGAAGGAGAGATGAAAGTGTCTCGAAACGTTAAATTTTATTTTAGTAATTCACTGGGTTAGACGGTAAATTATTATAATTATAATCCCAAATAATGAGAATAACTCATTCAAATTGTCTATGAGAATTAATTTCATATTTCTATTAGCCACTAAATATTTTCAAACATATGATATTTTAGTCAAAATAATTAGAATTTTCGTTCATAAAATAGAGATTAATGAATAGTCTTCCATGTAAGAAGCTTCTGGGGTAAAAATCTTCGTGAAAATCTTCGCGTTGCACCTTTGAAAACTGCTGAACTTAAATACGAAATTCCCTGTTCATATGACCTTTCGTTTTTGAGTTATACTGTTCTCTCTCTCTCACTCTCTCTCTCTCTCACACACAAAACATAACACAAATATTTCTTCTAAAAATGCATTTGTGAGCTCAATTATTGGATTGTAAATAACACCTACCATAATTAAGGGGTTGATAAATCTAAACAATTGCTTTTATAGAAGTATCTATGTATGTGTATCACATAACTCCAAAATTCAATAAACACAGGCGATAGCTTTCAAGGGTACAAGAGGAACATTCTCAAGGAAGTCTCTTATATCAAATAAAAATTTAAATATAATTTTTTCTTAAAGTACCCTAAACTTTTATTAAAATATCATAGATTTTGTATGTTGGTAGAAGGGATAAAAATTAAAAATATAAGTTTCTGTAAAATATTTTATAATTTGTGTGGAAATATTGATTTCATACAACAGGAAAACCTTAAAATGCCACAAAAACTTAATGTATAAAATACTTAAGACTTCCTTTAAGCACACAACTTGTCAAATAATCTTTAGCGGATTAATCATTTCGTAAAACTTAAGTATTTAAGCTTCCTCAGGTTAAAGTTCATGTTGGTAGCCTGCTTAAAATGACTATTCTTTACTTTTGTGCCAGGTTTCATTAGAAAGAAAAGTTTGTGATAGCAACGGATACAGGCATTACCAAGTTGAGATTTTTCATTTTTTCTTTAGATAGACACAGTGAACTGCATATTTAATTATATCAAAATCTATGTTGGGAAAACGTTTACATTGATTTAAAACATTATATTAATTATTTAAAAACACTGGCGGGCAATTTTGATTCCATAACTCTAGACTTCATAAAAAAAACCGTAATAATAACAATAAAGAAAATAAATAATGAATAAGAATTATCTTTGGCAAGAGAAAAATCGAATGTAACAACATTTATTGAAAAACCAATACGCAGATCATTCAGTCGTAGTTAAATTATCAACATATTTGAATGCAAATGCTTATCGTAATTACCGTAAAGCGCTTACAGGTTTAAGTTGAAGCATGACTATTTTGATGCTACTTGATCGATCTAGGAGGGGGCTGGGCTATTAACTGTCCTAGTGCCGAGACACCGTGCCATCTTCACTACCTATTCTCTCAGTATCAGCTGCAATTTGTTGCCACTGTACTTTTGACAGTGAAATATGAAAAATATGCTGATATTTTCGGCCGTTTTAGCCTCGCTGAGTTTCGTATTGTTACACGCGGGTGTTTGCTGTTCTCTTCTCAATTTCATGTTTGAACCTAACCCAGATTTTTAATAGTAAGTTTCAGCAGTAAAGGTTTTGAGATTAGGCAGTTTTTTCAACTTAAAGCAAATGCACTACAGAACAATGAGCTTCTTATAGGACGCTAAAGAAACTGGAAATACTTGAGTTGTTAATGGTTAATGTAGGTTGCTTAATGTTATGCGCTGTTAAGTTTTGGAATAACGTCCAAATTGTATCGCTAATTTTCAATAATAAGTTGAGTTACTGTAACATATGCAACGTTAAGGAATGACAAAATTATAATAATAATAATAATAATAATAATAATAATAATAAAAAGAAATAATATAATTGAACAGGAGAACGAAATTCTATTGGTCGTATACATAAATAAAATTAAAGAATATGAGTAAAACCAAATTTAAATAAATATAAAACAAAATGCATAACACATTGATAAAGCAAATAAATAATTGAAACTCTTTCTTAGTAAAACTCTATGGAGCATAACCTACACTCATTTCCCAAACCAACCCTAAACAACATTTATGTGAGAAGTAGGGTATTGGGTATACAGTGGAGAGGGACCCCCCGCGCACTGCGACCTACGGGAGGTCTCTTGCGGCTACCACCACCCCCTCAGGAGGAAGGGATGAAGTGAAGAATCCACAGGACGCAGACAGGCCACAGAGACGCGCGGAAGTTCCTAAAATTTCATGACTCAAAGATCCTTCCCAATACTGAAGATTGGTGATAAAATTAAATTAAATTGGGTTTCATTTATGGACGGTCTTTAACTACTGTGGTCCTTAGCGTCCCATTCTGTATCATGAAAGACGTGTAATTCTGCTTAGATACCTGTTTATCAGGCTTGAGGTTCTTTTACGTGCCGTAAATCTAAGACACGTGACCATCGGCTTTACTTCCCTTCCGAAGTAAGCCTTGCAGGATTTTTACACCCGAAAAAATCCATCGCCACCGCCGGGTTTGAACCCGCGACCTCGGGAACTAGAGGCTAGCATGATAACCCCAACACCACGGAGGACGACAGAGAGGGTGATGACAACCCGTTCAACCAAGCAGCCCTCTAGCGGCCACGAGGAATACCCTTTCCTTTGAGCAAGCATCCGCGCCATCTATCCGGCAGCGCCCTACACCACGATTTCTAGACGTACACTTGAAACATGAAAAGGAAGCGGAATGGAATGGAAATGAGGGGGGAAAAGTCTTGATAGATGAGATACCACCCCAGCATTTGGCTACCGACCACGAAAAAGCACGAAAAATTAGGGACCTCTCGAATCCGAGTCTTACCCGTTATCGCGGAACAACCTTGCTCGGTATTTGAGAAGTAAGAAATCGTTAACTATAGGTTTAAAAAGAGAAACCTTTTAAACCCCTGTTTTGTTTTAATGAACATTCGGAAATGCTGAACCCCCAAGTTCTTTAACTACGCGTCATTAAAAGCGAGGATATTTTGATAGTGAAAAGCAAAAAGTGCTCTCCATGAACGACTCACATGCGATATTACACCTCCGTATACTTTCCTTTCTCTTTTTTTGTACCACAGCGTACTTCTTCAGGGTTCACGACATGTACTGGGTTTATTGGCATAAACTTGACGTATAAAATTATCTGCCTACCATTAACTTATATTTGATCTCTATGAATTATATCCATTGTTTCCTCTCTTTATTTTGTGATTGGATTAAAACTGTTGTACTTATTGTGAGTAAACATAAGCTATACATTTGGGTATAAACGCTCTTGTTGTAACGTATCTTATTCACAAAATTCTGAGTAGCTTTCATTAGATGTGGACACTGTTTGTTTTCTGCTTGAAACAATTATATGGCACGTACCAGGGTCGAAGTCAAAATAACCACATTGTATCTTCCGATAAAACTGTGATTGTGGGAATTCACTGTATGCAGTTGAAGAAAGTGGAATGCACTACACAATGACACAATCAGTATTGGAATTAAGGTTCGGATCCAATCGAAGTATATGTACCCATGTAATAATAGCTCAAACAGGTACGCCATAAATATTTAATGTCCTTCAGAATAACCTCCAAAATTGCCTAAAATTTAGGTGTTCCAAACCCACCATAAATGATAGGATCTGCAGAAGTTACTGCTGTTATCATGGGCATTATGACCCGGCCGCGTTTGAGATCTTGAATTCATTGTGCGATATTTTTCAATGGAAAAAAAGTGCATACTCGTAGACTTTCTCTGTGCACTCACTTACTTTCTTTATTATTGTAGTATTCGTATAAAAAGTGATTCTTCCCTCCACATTACGTTACTCGCGATACAGTTTTTCCTAGGAATAATTTAAAATCAGAAGGTTTTAAGATTAGGCCTCAGCATTGTTTTAAAATATCCGAGTTATAAAACCTATGTTCATATTAAATACAAGATATACGTTTTATTTTTCATTACCTTTTATTCAAAATATTTAGAGGCATTCTTCAAAAAAGAGATAAAAATTTCACCATTTAAAATGTTAGTTTGGAGTAGGTAAATTTTCTTGAAAACCTTGGTATGACATCCTCGGAAATGCTGAACATAAATACGAAGTTTAGTATTTAACCGACGTTTCGTTTTTGATTATGCTGTTCACACACACGCACACATACCCACACCCACAGACCTTTTTCTAAAGCACCTTTTATGGGTTAAACGGATTCCACCAACGGACCTTACTAAGACACTTTTTATGAGTTCAAGGCATCCCAAAACGTGCATGTATTTCAAGGTGCTTGAGAAAGTGAAAATGTCGTCATTGTTTGTCTTACCTTCCCGCATTTCTGTAATCTTCGTGTGTCCAAGCAGGAGTGCTTTACTTACTGTCATTGAGCACAACTGGTAGAACACTAATATTTCGTGCGCTGTTAACCAGCCATCATTGCACACAGAGGCCATCTGTCTGTGAAAATTAGTAGACTGTAACACACAGTTCTCATTCATTTACGGTTAAATCGGAAAACAGGTGACTTAATACGTTTTAAACCTAATGTATGCATAAGCAAGCAAACTGATGTTTTGCGAAATAACATGGCATTCCTGTGATTTGTAGGTGCACTATAATGGAATTACTTCATTTAATGGCTGAAATATCCGCTTTTAGATAAGGTTAGTAAATTTCGTTTGTAGAACTTAGAATTCAAACGTTTTAAACTCTGTCGCTCATTTGTTTAACTATGAATCATATGCACACAATGACAAAGCAGTCATTTACTGGTACTATTATTGGCAGTGACAGCCTGGAGTAAACTGAGTCTCTTTATGCCTTTGCATATAATAAAGCATATGAGTAGTTTGGATGTTAAGACATATACTTTAAAATAGAAGCTTTGTTGTATTATTATTTTTTTATTTTTACGTTGTTATTTGCCCCACGTTTTGGGAGCCAATTTGAAGTAGATTGTATTTAAGGAGTTGTATTATATTTTAACTATTGGGAGCCAAACTTGAAGTTGGTTGCAACCGCACGTATAGTACCCGATCTCCGGTAGCCTTCGCCCCAAATGTACTTTCCGATGGCCTTTGCGCCAAATGTTTAAAAAATATTAACTTTGTAATTTTACTGTTTCTTTAAATATTACATATTTATGTTTGCCTCGGCTGCGTCAGTATTTTTGTTAGAGACATGGATTCTTAGCAGGGCGTGGTGCGACTGAAGAATGTGGGTTTACCCAGATTATAATTTTAATTCACTCCTTTTTATTAATTCTTGACACAACTTAAATAACACTTCACTGATTTAGAGAGCTGTAAGATTCTTTTATTAATTAATTATTTGCACTTTTTAACACGTAAAAATATTTTCGTCTCACACGAATACGTATTAAATTTCTCGAGGACGTGTCTCGCGTCCGATTAGGAGCACTGTCAACAACCAACGCGTCCAGTTATGAGCGCTGTCTACAGGCAACTGGCTTGATTTCAACCGCCTAAATTTGTAAATTTCTGTAAGTAGAATAAGAATGCCGATTCTGAAACAAAGGATTTGCCGCCATCTGATAAGTCTCTTTGATCTATGCCGCTAGCCCCGCCCCCTCCCTTTGTGTGCTCACATGCCGCCAGGTCTCGTGTCGTTAGGCCCCGCCCCCTCTCCCTTTGTGTGCTGATCTAATGCCGACAGGGTCTGTGCCGGCAGGTCCTACCCCCTCTCCCATGCGTTCTACTGTGGCGTCATGACTTGATGGAATTGTTTTCTCGAGTCCTGCCGCCCCTAGGCAAATTAATTAGGTAATGTTCGTCAAACATTTTTTTTATGATTACTAAGGTCTGCAGATTGCATCCTCGAGCAATTAAGTTTTTTGATTATTGAATTGTTGACTGGAGCTTGAGTATAAGTAGTCTGCTCACGGTAACAGTCTGTCATGTAATGAAACACTGCAGCCTTCTTGTATCTGGGGAAATCGCTTGTCCATTAGCTGAACATGTTAGACGCTTTCACAACGTTAATAGGCTTTTAAGTTTACATTCCGGATCTGTTTACATACATTAGCGATCAACGACATACTTCCGTCTGGAGGTAACGGTGACACACATTAGCTGACCCGTTAGACGCTTTCACTCCATTAGCGAACAAGAGCCCGGTATGTAATGAAAAAACCCGTAACCTACTTCTGTCTGATGGTAACGGTGACCTCTATTAGCTGAGACGCTTTCACCTCATTAGCGAACAATGCCAGTAATTGTTTTCCTAAGTGCTCTACAATCTCTCACTACTTCAGCTTTAGTGGGGGGAATTATATAAAAGCAGCAGTTTCTCCAATGATTTTCACAGTATCGTAAGAACACTGCGATCTAAGCACTCTGCAAGCTTTATTCTTTCAACGTGGAAATTACATCGAACAGCATGTCTGGTAAGTTGTATCACCAATTCATCTTCATTAAAAAGTTAACTTATTACTTAGTACATTTAACTTATATTTGCGTTCTTGTTTTTAATGACGGCCCTTTATTTGTAAATAGCTGAGTATTCTAAAAGTTAATAGCTAGACAGTTGAATTTTTTCTGAAATGTGAACAGTTTAGTTAAGTATTCATTTTAGACAAGCTTATTCTACATTTAATAGCTAACTGCGCGAATTCTCAAAAAATGTGAACAATTTAGTTAAGTATTCATCTTGTTGAGTAATTATTATTCCAGATATTTAAATACAGGGTTTCACAGAGTGAATTATATTCCTTTCTAGACAAAATACAATTACTTGATTACCCTACGATTCGAATAAATAATGTTCTGTATAAATATTCTTCCGAGGGTAAGCGGCGGTATTCGATCCGGGGACTTCATGTTTGCATGCATTGATCGAACATTCATCAGTTAATGTTTCATTCCCCTTGTGCATTTTATTTAGTAAAAACTTCCAGTCTGTTTCCATCACATTAAAAATTAACGTTTTTGCTTTAGAATATTACAAAAAGTCTGTTGCGCGAATCATTCACTCTAACAAAGTAAATGTTTACATTATATTAAAACATTTAAATCGGAAAATATAGTACTTAATGAACTTCATTAGTGAATCAGAACCTCAATTATATTTACACATATTATCATTTTTATTATTATATTATACAGAAAAAGTTAATAATTTTGTAACTTTCAAATAAATGAAATTTAGTTATGCAACACATTCTCTAATAAGGAATATGTTTTTTCTCTTCCTAATGCAGAAAGTTTGACATCTCAACTTAACACATTGGCTGAGGGTAGCATTTACCCGACCGTTCAAAGACTACAAGATCTTCAGCCAGAGGAGCCTTATAATATAAAATCCATAAGAAAAATTGATACGAGATACGGTGCTAGAGTGGTTGCGGTTTTAGACAATAAGCAAGTGTTTCTTCCGACAAGATATTCAACCCTAACAAGCCAACAGTTGGATGAAATGCCAGGAAAGTTTCAAATGGTATATCATGGTGTAGTACCATCCGGCAAGTTTAAGACATGTAAATTGTCTTTTCTTCCTGTTAAGGTTTGTAGAAATAATTCAGCTATCCTTTCAAAGCTTCATTTAGAGTTACATTTGTTGAGTTTATAAATTCACACTTCCTAGGATAACATTCATCTAAAGTATACATCACTGTGTAAATAACGCTTAGGATGTAGTCTGGGCGAGGACCTGCAGAAAGAAGTTTAATAGTCTATTCACTGATTCTTTACCTCAAAGCAGATACCTACAGCAAGTTGCAAATAATTTCCATTAGGGTAGCAGTTGTCAAAGCATGCATCACTGTATTAAAACAAATATGTGTAAATAATGTCTAGATTGTAGTCTGAGTGATTTCGTGCAGAAAGAAGTTTAATACCACATTGCATTGATTCTCCGCATCGAAGTATATACCTACAACAAGCTACAAATAATGTGAATGTTTGTTACAGGAATGTCCAGATGAATGTAAATGAAGAGGAAGAATGAGATAGCTTAAAACAACACGAACAGAAATGTGATAGGAACATCCTCAACATGAAGAATTGCAGCACCGTCCAGCATGGAACATTCGGGTGTGTAGAATATAGCAATAATATATAAATTATGTACTCATTATTACTGCTATACATGCCAATACCATTGATTTCATAAATAATTTCATAATTGTTTAAAGAAGAATGTATTATCTTAAAACATTGATGCTACATGAAATCTAAACAAAAAAGTTATTGAACTATTACTGAAAGAGACCTGAATAAATGGGAATCTAGAAGCCAGAACCATCTTAATATTGGACTGTATGATATGAGGTGTATAAAAAGATTAATAAAAATGAGGGCTATGTAATATAAACAACATTTATTTTTTATAAAACATTTTCCTATTACATTCCTTCACAAAAAAAACCCGAACATATTTCCCAAAGACAAAAGTGATAGTCTAGACCTTCTAAACATGCAGTTATAGGGGGAAAGGATGCTCTCCTGAAACATTAGGTCTCTAGACAGAAGCATTTATAGGGGAGAGATAGGGAATACCAGGGCTGATGCTAGGCTAGTCAGATGCTAAAGGAGGGAGGGATATGCTTTATACGAGAGAGATAGGGAATACAAGGAAAGATGCTATACTAAACAGGACTTGAAGGGTAGAATATGAGCGATATAGCGAACCGAGGAGAGGTATTAGGATAGGAGTTTTGAATGATAGAGTAGGCGTTTATATGCGAGAGATAGGGAATATGAGGGTCGATGCTAGGCTAGACGGTGTTGAATGAGGGAATGCATCTTATATGAGAGAGGTAGGGGAATATGAGGAGACGTGTTAGGCTAGACAGGGTTTGAGGTGTGGAATATGCGTTTATATGGGAAAGATAGGGGAAACGTGTACATATAATAGGCTATACAGATGCTGAAGGACGGGAATATAGGCTTATACGGGAGAGATAGGGAAATACGAGGAGAGGTGCTAGACTAGACTGATGCTGAAGGAGGAGAGGATACTCTTTATACGGAAGAAATAGGGAATACGAGGAGAGGTACTAGAAGGGTAGAATATAGCGTTTTTATATGAGGGAGCTAGCAAACCGAGGAGAGGTATTAGGCATGGAGGTCTGAATGAGAGATTATACGTCTATATGAGAAAAGATAGGGAAAACGAAGGTAGGTGCTAGGTTGAGAGAGTCTTCAAGGAGGAAAATGCATTTATATGAGAGCGGTAGGGCATACGAGGAGAGGTGCTAGTCTAGACATGGTTTGAGGATTAGAGTATACGTTTATATGGGAGAAATGGAAAACGGGAGAGATACAAGGATAGACAGAGATTGAAGGAGGAGGAATGTAGGTTTATACTGTAATATAGAGAGTAATTCGATTATAAAACTTTCCTCATCCAGCGTTACAATACTTTTATATACTTATTTTCTAAACCTTACAAACTTTATATTTGTTAAACAGTAGTGCGCAAGACGGAGAGGGACAAACAGTATATCGGTTTACAGTGAAGTATACGTCCTAACCTATTCCCACCTTGTTTGTTCAGGATCTTCTCATTGTCTATCATCATCTAACGTAACCACGTAACAAGACGTAACACAGGAAATCATACATATGGCACATTAATAAAAAAAAATAAATAAAGGTATATATAATGAAACATAAACAAGTAGACAGAGGGTCATTGATACACAGAAAACCAGGAGTTGTATGTACTGAGACCATAGATTAGTATAGGCAAACAACAAAGAAGTGAATTTATAGTGTAAATAACCTAAAAGTATATAACTTAATTATGTACAGAGTATTGAGAAATAAACGTTATTCATGATTCACTAATCTAAGATCACTGCAATTGTATTGAATCAATTCACAATTGTTAATGCCATTCAACTTTCATTTGTCTCTGATACATAAACAAATTGCAAAATGGAGAAGGACGAAAGTAATAAAAAGACTCAGGCAGCAAATTTTAACAAAGAAGAGAAAGATATATGCCCGAAATTGTTTTAGAACACAAATTAGTGTTGAAAATAAAATGACTGATAGCTCTGCTAAGCGTAAGGAAGAGACAAGGAAATAAATTGCAAATGAGTACAATTCTAGGAAGATCATCCAATGTGAATGAAAATCCCTGAAATGATATTATGAGAACATAAAGAAAAGAATGAAGCAAGCAAATACCATTGACAAGGTACGATTGTACAAAACTGGAGGCGCATGTATGTACCGCCTTTCTTAGACAATAGTAGCCAAATAACAATTGTTGCTCTTCTATTCAATCGCCAATGAGTTTGATGATGAAGTTGGATTCCATTCAGAAGTAATCATCACAGTGAAGGACATTGAAATAGTAAATCCAGGTCCAACATGTCCTTCAGCAATTTTAATAACAGGTAAGGAATTTGAAGAAAGAGAAAGTGTAAAGGTGGCGTCTGCAGTTCCCATACAGAACTTTCAACTCCATTGCCTGAAAAGAACAAAGATGGCATAAGGGAGGGTTTTTATGAGAGGAGGCTTGAGTGTTTGGAAGAAGAGTACACAGTGAAAATGAAGATCTTGAAATTGGATCTAGAAATGAAAGAATCTCAGAAAAATTAAGCGTTGTTAATAACTTATACAACCATAAATATATTACAAAAAAGTAATGAAACAGGCAAGGAATAATATGGATAAAGAAACTGTTAAGCAGATCTACTACGCTTTCATTTATTTGCACATACTCAAAGTATGGAATTACACTTTCGGGAAATATTGCAGAAATAGACATGAAAAAGATATTTACGCAAAAAATAAAAAGGACTTAGAATATTAGAAAAAGAAGATAAACAACATTCATGTAAACCAATTTTTAAAAATCAGTTTACCTGAATACCTGTAAAAAAACATATCACTTTACAAAAAGTAATGCAGACATCATTTATTTTTTATAAACATTATCCTATTACATTCCTTTACAAAACAACCATACATATTTCCTAAAGGCAAAGGTGATAGTCTAGACATTCTAAACACTCAATTATATAATCATATACATCACACAGAAAGAGACATGCATTATCACTAAAAAAACTAAACATCTCAACAATGTCTGAATGATGTATTTTTATAAGTACAAGTTTTTGATATTTCAAAGTTCCTGTTAACCATGGCCGTAATTGATTAACACAATTTCTCGATCCTGTCATGCTATAACTTTAGAAGCTTTCAGCTTACTTATAATTTCTTCAATCTCTTGTGTGTGACTATTATTACCAGCACCCCTCGATGCAATTAGTAACCTCAATATATTTACTAGTCTATTCGGATTTTCAAGCGTTGATATCACTGAATCATCATCATATGAAGATTTCATATTCTCGCAACTTCCGATGTATCCAGATTTTTCACCAACAGTAGTCTCCAGTGAAGGACAGAGGCCTGATCCGGTATAACATTCGCCTCTATTCATCTTCGGATCTTCAAGTGCAGGAGAGAGAGTCGATTCAGCATAACATGTTGCTCTATGAAACTTAAATCTTGACAAAGAACGATTCTTAAAAATCCGCCCGCATATACAGCATCTAATAACGCGTTTTCCTCCATGTGTAATGTATGAAAAATTGAGTTTCTCATTCGTTAGTTGCACAGATTTTCTCGGGCAGTAGCTCATGCTAAAACTAAAAGAAATTAAATGAATACGTGAATGCTAACGCTCGAAGGAATTAAAAGCGAATGAATGAATTCATAACGCGCAACTATGTATATATCCAAGATGAGGACGACGGAGGGAATTGCGATCAATGCATAGCAGGGGGAAAGGATACTCTCTTGAAACATTAGTCATCTAGACAACTATTGTTCACGGAGACCGTAGACGTCAGGTTGAATGGGACAGACCTCAGGTTCAAATCTTTAAGGGTACGGACCCCGCCTTTTGCCTGTCATGTATACTAAACCATCCTAACAGTGTAACATTACGTTACAACGACACGTAACCAGAACATGGCGAGTGCGAGCATGGAAAAAAAAGGATGCTCTCTGGGAACATTCGTGAAAAGGGATGCTCTCTGGAAACAGTCGCCATCCACACAACGGATTGTCCCTAACATTTCCAGATTTCGAACCGTTCAACATCGTGACGCGCTGCTGTCATCTACATTTCAACGAAATTTTACCTCCTGAATTAAAGTATGGTGCTCTGTATAGAACTGCACAACTTTCATTACGCTGCGTGTCCCTAGCGTTTCCAGTTCCCGAATCGTTCCAGCTAGTGGAATGTCTCTATCATCTTCATGTCAACGATCTGTTACTCTAAATTAAAGTTTGGTGATCTGTATAGACCTGTACAACATGCATTACGCTATGTAACAACATGTTCACGCTATGTAACAACATGAACACGCTATGTAACAACTGATCACACTATGTAACAACATGAGCACGCTATGTAACAACCTGAGCACGCTCTGTAACAATACGATCAAGCTTTGTAACAACATGATCACGCTATGTAACAACATGAACACGCTATGTAACAACGTGATCACGCTATGTAACATGATCACGCTATGTAACAACCTGAGCACGCTATGTAACAACATGATCACGCTATGTAACAACATGAACACGCTATGTAACAACATGATCACGCTATGTAACAACACGATCACGCTATGTAACAACTGATTACGCTATGTAACAACTGATTACGCTATGTAACAACTGATCACGCTATGTAACAACCTGAGCAAGCTATGTAACAACCTGACCACGCTCTGTAACAACATGATCACGCTATGTAACAACTGATCACACTATGTAACAACATGAGCACGCTATGTAACAACCTGAGCACGCTCTGTAACAATACGATCAAGCTATGTAACAACATGATCACGCTATGTAACAACATGATCACGCTATGTAACAACATGAACACGCTATGTAACAACACGATCACGCTATGTAACAACTGATTACGCTATGTAACAACTGATCACGCTATGTAACAACCTGAGCACGCTATGTAACAACATGAGCACGCTATGTAACAACCTGAGCACGCTATGTAACAACCTGATCACGCTATGTAACAACATGAACACGCTATGTAACAACCTGATCACGCTATGTAACAACCTGAGCACGCTATGTAACAACATGCACACGCTATGTAACAACATAATCACGCTATGTAACAACCTGAGCACGCTATGTAACAACTGATCACACTATGTAACAACATGTTCACGCTATGTAACAACACGATCACGCTATGTAACAACACGATCACGCTATGTAACAACCTGAGCACGCTATGTAACAACATGATCACGCTATGTAACAACCTGAGCACGCTATGTAACAACATGATCACGCTATGTAACAACCTGATCACGCTATGTAACAACCTGATCACGCTATGTAACAACAGGTTCACGCTATGTAACAACCTGAGCACGCTATGTAACAACATGATCACGCTATGTAACAACCTGAGCACGCTATGTAACAACATGATCACTTCAATGTAACAACATGTTCACGCTATGTAACAACACGATCACGCTATGTAACAACACGATCAAGCTATGTAACAACCTGAGCACGCTATGTAACAACGTGATCACGCTATGTAACAACATGAACACGCTATGTAACAACCTGAGCACGCTATGTAACAACATGATCACTCTATGTAACAACATGAACACGCTATGTAACAACATGATCACGCTATGTAACAACCTGAGCACGCTATGTAACAACATAATTACGCTATGTAACAACACGATCACGCTATGTAACAACACGATCACGCTATGTAACAACCTGATCACGCTATGTAACAACCTGATCACGCTATGTAACAACATGATCACGCTATGTAACAACATGATCACGCTATGTAACAACCTGATCACGCTATGTAACAACCTGATCACGCTATGTAACAACGCGATCACGCTATGTAACAACATGATCACGCTATGTAACAATCTGATCACCCTATGTAACAACATGATCACGCTATGTAAATAGGGTGGACCATTTAAGTTGAGGCTATACAATATATCCAAAACTAAGCGTTGCAGAAAGAAATGTCATTAATAAAACTTGATTGATATTATGACGAAAGTAAATGTCGCTAGACGTATTTCGTTTGGAAGACGTTGTGATGGTCATTTCAGGGGCTTTTTAAATGGGACCCTAATTGTAGGTTCCCATTTAAAAAAATAAATTGACCTAAAATGACCCTCATAACGGCCTCCAAACGAAACACGACTAGCGGCATTTACTTTCGTCATAATATCAATCAAGTTTTATTAATGACATTTCTTTCTGCAACGCTTAGTTTTGGATATATTGTATAGCCTCAACTTAAATGGTCCACCCTATTTACATAGCGTGATCATGTTGTTACATAGGGTGATCAGATTGTTACATAGCGTGATCATGTTGTTACATAGCGTGATCGCGTTGTTACATAGCGTGATCAGGTTGTTACATAGCGTGATCAGGTTGTTACATAGCGTGATCATGTTGTTACATAGCGTGAACATGTTGTTACATAGCGTGATCAGGTTGTTACATAGCGTGATCGTGTTGTTACATAGCGTGATCGTGTTGTTACATAGCGTGATCAGGTTGTTGCATAGCGTAATTATGTTGTTACATAGCGTGCTCAGGTTGTTACATAGCGTGATCATGTTGTTACATAGCGTGTTCATGTTGTTACATAGAGTGATCATGTTGTTACATAGCGTGCTCAGGTTGTTACATAGCGTGTTCATGTTGTTACATAGCGTGATCACGTTGTTACATAGCGTGCTCAGGTTGTTACATAGCTTGATCGTGTTGTTACATAGCGTGATCGTGTTGTTACATAGCGTGAACATGTTGTTACATTGAAGTGATCATGTTGTTACATAGCGTGCTCAGGTTGTTACATAGCGTGATCATGTTGTTACATAGCGTGCTCAAGTTGTTACATAGCGTGAACCTGTTGTTACATAGCGTGATCAGGTTGTTACATAGCGTGATCATGTTGTTACATAGCGTGCTCAGGTTGTTACATAGCGTGCTCAGGTTGTTACATAGCGTGATCATGTTGTTACATAGCGTGCTCAGGTTGTTACATAGCGTGATGGTGTTGTTACATAGCGTGATGGTGTTGTTACATAGCGTGATCATGTTGTTACATAGCGTGAACATGTTGTTACATAGTGTGATCAGTTGTTACATAGCGTGCTCAGGTTGTTACATAGCGTGATCATGTTGTTACATAGCGTGTTCATGTTGTTACATAGCGTGCTCAGGTTGTTACATAGCGTGATCAGGTTGTTACATAGCGTGTTCATGTTGTTACATAGCGTGATCAGGTTGTTACATAGCGTGATCAGGTTGTTACATAGCGTGCTCAGGTTGTTACATAGCGTGCTCATGTTGTTACATAGCGTGCTCAGGTTGTTACATAGCGTGATCAGTTGTTACATAGCGTAATCAGTTGTTACATAGCGTGATCGTGTTGTTACATAGCGTGATCATGTTGTTACATAGCGTGTTCATGTTGTTACATAGCGTGATCATGTTGTTACATAGCGTGATCATGTTGTTACATAGCTTGATCGTATTGTTACAGAGCGTGCTCAGGTTGTTACATAGCGTGCTCATGTTGTTACATAGTGTGATCAGTTGTTACATAGCGTGATCATGTTGTTACAGAGCGTGGTCAGGTTGTTACATAGCTTGCTCAGGTTGTTACATAGCGTGATCAGTTGTTACATAGCGTAATCAGTTGTTACATAGCGTGATCGTGTTGTTACATAGCGTGATCATGTTGTTACATAGCGTGTTCATGTTGTTACATAGCGTGATCATGTTGTTACATAGCGTGTTCAGGTTGTTACATAGCGTGATCATGTTGTTACATAGCGTGATCAGTTGTTACATAGCGTGTTCATGTTGTTACATAGCGTGATCATGTTGTTACAAAGCTTGATCGTATTGTTACAGAGCGTGCTCAGGTTGTTACATAGCGTGCTCATGTTGTTACATAGTGTGATCAGTTGTTACATAGCGTGTTCATGTTGTTACATAGCGTGAACATGTTGTTACATAGCGTGATCATGTTGTTACATAGCGTGATCATGTTGTTACAGAGCGTGCTCAGGTTGTTACATAGCGTGATGGTTTTTTTACATAGCGTGCTCAGGTTGTTACATAGCGTGATCATGTTGTTACATAGCGTGATCATGTTGTTACATAGCGTGAACATGTTACATAGCGTAATGCATGTTGTACAGGTCTATACAGATCACCAAACTTTAATTTAGAGTAACAGATCGTTGACATGAAGATGATAGAGACATTCCACTAGCTGGAACGATTCGGGAACTGGAAACGCTAGGGACACGCAGCGTAATGAAAGTTGTGCAGTTCTATACAGAGCACCATACTTTAATTCAGGAGGTAAAATTTCGTTGAAATGTAGATGACAGCAGCGCGTCACGATGTTGAACGGTTCGAAATCTGGAAATGTTAGGGACAATCCGTTGTGTGGATGGCGACTGTTTCCAGAGAGCATCCCTTTTCACGAATGTTCCCAGAGAGCATCCTTTTTTTTCCATGCTCGCACTCGCCATGTTCTGGTTACGTGTCGTTGTAACGTAATGTTACACTGTTAGGATGGTTTAGTATACATGACAGGCAAAAGGCGGGGTCCGTACCCTTAAAGATTTGAACCTGAGGTCTGTCCCATTCAACCTGACGTCTACGGTCTCCGTGAACAATAGTTGTCTAGATGACTAATGTTTCAAGAGAGTATCCTTTCCCCCTGCTATGCATTGATCGCAATTCCCTCCGTCGTCCTCATCTTGGATATATACATAGTTGCGCGTTATGAATTCATTCATTCGCTTTTAATTCCTTCGAGCGTTAGCATTCACGTATTCATTTAATTTCTTTTAGTTTTAGCATGAGCTACTGCCCGAGAAAATCTGTGCAACTAACGAATGAGAAACTCAATTTTTCATACATTACACATGGAGGAAAACGCGTTATTAGATGCTGTATATGCGGGCGGATTTTTAAGAATCGTTCTTTGTCAAGATTTAAGTTTCATAGAGCAACATGTTATGCTGAATCGACTCTCTCTCCTGCACTTGAAGATCCGAAGATGAATAGAGGCGAATGTTATACCGGATCAGGCCTCTGTCCTTCACTGGAGACTACTGTTGGTGAAAAATCTGGATACATCGGAAGTTGCGAGAATATGAAATCTTCATATGATGATGATTCAGTGATATCAACGCTTGAAAATCCGAATAGACTAGTAAATATATTGAGGTTACTAATTGCATCGAGGGGTGCTGGTAATAATAGTCACACACAAGAGATTGAAGAAATTATAAGTAAGCTGAAAGCTTCTAAAGTTATAGCATGACAGGATCGAGAAATTGTGTTAATCAATTACGGCCATGGTTAACAGGAACTTTGAAATATCAAAAACTTGTACTTATAAAAATACATCATTCAGACATTGTTGAGATGTTTAGTTTTTTTAGTGATAATGCATGTCTCTTTCTGTGTGATGTATATGATTATATAATTGAGTGTTTAGAATGTCTAGACTATCACCTTTGCCTTTAGGAAATATGTATGGTTGTTTTGTAAAGGAATGTAATAGGATAATGTTTATAAAAAATAAATGATGTCTGCATTACTTTTTGTAAAGTGATATGTTTTTTTACAGGTATTCAGGTAAACTGATTTTTAAAAATTGGTTTACATGAATGTTGTTTATCTTCTTTTTCTAATATTCTAAGTCCTTTTTATTTTTTGCGTAAATATTTTTTCATGTCTATTTCTGCAATATTTCCCGAAAGTGTAATTCCATACTTTGAGTATGTGCAAATAAATGAAAGCGTAGTAGATCTGCTTAACAGTTTCTTTATCCATATTATTCCTTGCCTGTTTCATTACTTTTTTGTAATATATTTATGGTTGTATAAGTTATTAACAACGCTTAATTTTTCTGAGATTCTTTCATTTCTAGATCCAATTTCAAGATCTTCATTTTCACTGTGTACTCTTCTTCCAAACACTCAAGCCTCCTCTCATAAAAACCCTCCCTTATGCCATCTTTGTTCTTTTCAGGCAATGGAGTTGAAAGTTCTGTATGGGAACTGCAGACGCCACCTTTACACTTTCTCTTTCTTCAAATTCCTTACCTGTTATTAAAATTGCTGAAGGACATGTTGGACCTGGATTTACTATTTCAATGTCCTTCACTGTGATGATTACTTCTGAATGGAATCCAACTTCATCATCAAACTCATTGGCGATTGAATAGAAGAGCAACAATTGTTATTTGGCTACTATTGTCTAAGAAAGGCGGTACATACATGCGCCTCCAGTTTTGTACAATCGTACCTTGTCAATGGTATTTGCTTGCTTCATTCTTTTCTTTATGTTCTCATAATATCATTTCAGGGATTTTCATTCACATTGGATGATCTTCCTAGAATTGTACTCATTTGCAATTTATTTCCTTGTCTCTTCCTTACGCTTAGCAGAGCTATCAGTCATTTTATTTTCAACACTAATTTGTGTTCTAAAACAATTTCGGGCATATATCTTTCTCTTCTTTGTTAAAATTTGCTGCCTGAGTCTTTTTATTACTTTCGTCCTTCTCCATTTTGCAATTTGTTTATGTATCAGAGACAAATGAAAGTTGAATGGCATTAACAATTGTGAATTGATTCAATACAATTGCAGTGATCTTAGATTAGTGAATCATGAATAACGTTTATTTCTCAATACTCTGTACATAATTAAGTTATATACTTTTAGGTTATTTACACTATAAATTCACTTCTTTGTTGTTTGCCTATACTAATCTATGGTCTCAGTACATACAACTCCTGGTTTTCTGTGTATCAATGACCCTCTGTCTACTTGTTTATGTTTCATTATATATACCTTTATTTATTTTTTTTTTATTAATGTGCCATATGTATGATTTCCTGTGTTACGTCTTGTTACGTGGTTACGTTAGATGATGATAGACAATGAGAAGATCCAGAACAAACAAGGTGGGAATAGGTTAGGACGTATACTTCACTGTAAACCGATATACTGTTTGTCCCTCTCCGTCTTGCGCACTACTGTTTAACAAATATAAAGTTTGTAAGGTTTAGAAAATAAGTATATAAAAGTATTGTAACGCTGGATGAGGAAAGTTTTATAATCGAATTACTCTCTATATTACAGTATAAACCTACATTCCTCCTCCTTCAATCTCTGTCTATCCTTGTATCTCTCCCGTTTTCCATTTCTCCCATATAAACGTATACTCTAATCCTCAAACCATGTCTAGACTAGCACCTCTCCTCGTATGCCCTACCGCTCTCATATAAATGCATTTTCCTCCTTGAAGACTCTCTCAACCTAGCACCTACCTTCGTTTTCCCTATCTTTTCTCATATAGACGTATAATCTCTCATTCAGACCTCCATGCCTAATACCTCTCCTCGGTTTGCTAGCTCCCTCATATAAAAACGCTATATTCTACCCTTCTAGTACCTCTCCTCGTATTCCCTATTTCTTCCGTATAAAGAGTATCCTCTCCTCCTTCAGCATCAGTCTAGTCTAGCACCTCTCCTCGTATTTCCCTATCTCTCCCGTATAAGCCTATATTCCCGTCCTTCAGCATCTGTATAGCCTATTATATGTACACGTTTCCCCTATCTTTCCCATATAAACGCATATTCCACACCTCAAACCCTGTCTAGCCTAACACGTCTCCTCATATTCCCCTACCTCTCTCATATAAGATGCATTCCCTCATTCAACACCGTCTAGCCTAGCATCGACCCTCGTATTCCCTATCTCTCGCATATAAACGCCTACTCTATCATTCAAAACTCCTATCCTAATACCTCTCCTCGGTTCGCTATATCGCTCATATTCTACCCTTCAAGTCCTGTTTAGTATAGCATCTTTCCTTGTATTCCCTATCTCTCTCGTATAAAGCATATCCCTCCCTCCTTTAGCATCTGACTAGCCTAGCATCAGCCCTGGTATTCCCTATCTCTCCCCTATAAATGCTTCTGTCTAGAGACCTAATGTTTCAGGAGAGCATCCTTTCCCCCTATAACTGCATGTTTAGAAGGTCTAGACTATCACTTTTGTCTTTGGGAAATATGTTCGGGTTTTTTTTTGTGAGGGAATGTAATAGGAAAATGTTTTATAAAAAATAAATGTTGTTTATATTACATAGCCCTCATTTTTATTAATCTTTTTATACACCTCATATCATACAGTCCAATATTAAGATGGTTCTGGCTTCTAGATTCCCATTTATTCAGGTCTCTTTCAGTAATAGTTCAATAACTTTTTTGTTTAGATTTCATGTAGCATCAATGTTTTAAGATAATACATTCTTCTTTAAACAATTATGAAATTATTTATGAAATCAATGGTATTGGCATGTATAGCAGTAATAATGAGTACATAATTTATATATTATTGCTATATTCTACACACTCGAATGTTCCATGCTGGACGGTGCTGCAATTCTTCATGTTGAGGATGTTCCTATCACATTTCTGTTCGTGTTGTTTTAAGCTATCTCATTCTTCCTCTTCATTTACATTCATCTGGACATTCCTGTAACAAACATTCACATTATTTGTAGCTTGTTGTAGGTATATACTTCGATGCGGAGAATCAATGCAATGTGGTATTAAACTTCTTTCTGCACGAAATCACTCAGACTACAATCTAGACATTATTTACACATATTTGTTTTAATACAGTGATGCATGCTTTGACAACTGCTACCCTAATGGAAATTATTTGCAACTTGCTGTAGGTATCTGCTTTGAGGTAAAGAATCAGTGAATAGACTATTAAACTTCTTTCTGCAGGTCCTCGCCCAGACTACATCCTAAGCGTTATTTACACAGTGATGTATACTTTAGATGAATGTTATCCTAGGAAGTGTGAATTTATAAACTCAACAAATGTAACTCTAAATGAAGCTTTGAAAGGATAGCTGAATTATTTCTACAAACCTTAACAGGAAGAAAAGACAATTTACATGTCTTAAACTTGCCGGATGGTACTACACCATGATATACCATTTGAAACTTTCCTGGCATTTCATCCAACTGTTGGCTTGTTAGGGTTGAATATCTTGTCGGAAGAAACACTTGCTTATTGTCTAAAACCGCAACCACTCTAGCACCGTATCTCGTATCAATTTTTCTTATGGATTTTATATTATAAGGCTCCTCTGGCTGAAGATCTTGTAGTCTTTGAACGGTCGGGTAAATGCTACCCTCAGCCAATGTGTTAAGTTGAGATGTCAAACTTTCTGCATTAGGAAGAGAAAAACATATTCTTTATTAGAGAATGTGTTGCATAACTAAATTTCATTTATTTGAAAGTTACAAAATTATTAACTTTTTCTGTATAATATAATAATAAAAATGATAATATGTGTAAATATAATTGAGGTTCTGATTCACTAATGAAGTTCATTAAGTACTATATTTTCCGATTTAAATGTTTTAATATAATGTAAACATTTACTTTGTTAGAGTGAATGATTCGCGCAACAGACTTTTTGTAATATTCTAAAGCAAAAACGTTAATTTTTAATGTGATGGAAACAGACTGGAAGTTTTTACTAAATAAAATGCACAAGAGGAATGAAACATTAACTGATGAATGTTCGATCAATGCATGCAAACATGAAGTCCCCGGATCGAATACCGCCGCTTACCCTCGGAAGAATATTTATACAGAACATTATTTATTCGAATCGTAGGGTAATCAAGTAATTGTATTTTGTCTAGAAAGGAATATAATTCACTCTGTGAAACCCTGTATTTAAATATCTGGAATAATAATTACTCAACAAGATGAATACTTAACTAAATTGTTCACATTTTTTGAGAATTCGCGCAGTTAGCTATTAAATGTAGAATAAGCTTGTCTAAAATGAATACTTAACTAAACTGTTCACATTTCAGAAAAAATTCAACTGTCTAGCTATTAACTTTTAGAATACTCAGCTATTTACAAATAAAGGGCCGTCATTAAAAACAAGAACGCAAATATAAGTTAAATGTACTAAGTAATAAGTTAACTTTTTAATGAAGATGAATTGGTGATACAACTTACCAGACATGCTGTTCGATGTAATTTCCACGTTGAAAGAATAAAGCTTGCAGAGTGCTTAGATCGCAGTGTTCTTACGATACTGTGAAAATCATTGGAGAAACTGCTGCTTTTATATAATTCCCCCCACTAAAGCTGAAGTAGTGAGAGATTGTAGAGCACTTAGGAAAACAATTACTGGCATTGTTCGCTAATGAGGTGAAAGCGTCTCAGCTAATAGAGGTCACCGTTACCATCAGACAGAAGTAGGTTACGGGTTTTTTCATTACATACCGGGCTCTTGTTCGCTAATGGAGTGAAAGCGTCTAACGGGTCAGCTAATGTGTGTCACCGTTACCTCCAGACGGAAGTATGTCGTTGATCGCTAATGTATGTAAACAGATCCGGAATGTAAACTTAAAAGCCTATTAACGTTGTGAAAGCGTCTAACATGTTCAGCTAATGGACAAGCGATTTCCCCAGATACAAGAAGGCTGCAGTGTTTCATTACATGACAGACTGTTACCGTGACAGACTACTTATACTCAAGCTCCAGTCAACAATTCATTAATCAAAAAACTTAATTGCTCGAGGATGCAATCTGCAGACCTTAGTAATCATAAAAAAAATGTTTGACGAACATTACCTAATTAATTTGCCTAGGGGCGGCAGGACTCGAGAAAACAATTCCATCAAGTCATGACGCCACAGTAGAACGCATGGGAGAGGGGGTAGGACCTGCCGGCACAGACCCTGTCGGCATTAGATCAGCACACAAAGCGAGAGGGGGCGGGGCCTAACGACACGAGACCTGGCGGCATGTGAGCCCTCAAAGGGAGGGGGCGGGGCTTGTCTGCGTAGAACAAAGAACTTTATCGCTTGTCGGCATCTCTATGTGGGCTCAAGTCGCCATTATATCTCTACTTCTGTATTTCAAGTCTCTGATTGGCTATTCCTAATCCAATAGAATACCTTCATTTAACTAAAGCTTTTTTTTCTCGTTGTTGATTGGCTATTTTATAAACTGTCAAAAATTTACATTATTGTTGCTGCAATAACGACTAGTAGCATTAAACTTTCAAATTTATTATTGCCTCAAGGCTACCTCATTGTTACCTCATTGTTAGCAACTTCCAACCTGTCATTCTCACAGCTCCTACGTTATTAAATTACGTAATGCATTCACATAACATTATTGCAGATGTATACAATAATATAAACATATACAATTACTGTAATATAAAATTTTATATATTGTTACATATTGTTTAAGGCGGGATGTTATTATATTTATATTACATAATTTGACTGAATTCATTTAAGTGTAAAAAATACTGCCTCAACATAGAACAATAAAATTATCAAAGTTATACGAGGATCGTCCTATCGGCCTGACCAAGAAAACACAGTATTTAAATGTTTTGTTGTAATGTTCTACATAGTCACCTTGTAAATGAATACATTTACTCCAACAATAAGAGTTATCCAATTGTACAAAACAGCTTCAACCTAATAGCTTGATGAAAATATTCCTTCAAATAGCCATTTCTTCATATTGGCACAAAAGGTAATCGTTTGAAACCAAATATGTTGAATATGGTGGATGTCTCAGCACCTGGAAGCAAAGGTCATGATTTGTTTGCAGCAATAATCTCAGAAGGCACAATTTCGTCATGAAAAAAAAAACTTTTGCATAAGGTCTGGACGTTTAGCTAAATGGAATCCTTCAACGAACCTGTAGTTAATCATAATACTACCCGATGATGGTTTTGCCCTTCTGGAGATAGTCTTTGAATTCCAAAAACCCACAGATATGACTTTTCCTGCGATTCAACCCTTTTGCTTTCTTTTGTGCACTTTCAGTGTTGCCACTACACACTATTTGGACTGCTTCTTCGTCTCGAGTTATAATGATGAATCCGTTTGCCGTTGGAGAAGCGCACTGCAATTCCGCAAGTCTAAACACCGTTGTGAAACGTTCATTCGAATGGACTTAGACATTGTTAACAAACGCGGCATTCACCGAGTGGAAATCATTCTCAAACTCATGTAAAATGTCATGTTAAATGTAATGGGCACGTCTAACGAGGTCTCCGTTATGTCAGCTAACTCACGATATTCAATTGATGATAATTAAGTAGAACATTGCGAATTTTCGCAATATGAGATCGTAGCGGTTTAAGCACGCCTTGAGTTCTCATCATTTTGAATGGATGTACGATCACTCTTAAATTCAGCAGCCACGAAAGTGAGGACCCTTTCAAACGATGTGCCTTACCACGGCTAGTGTTTCAGTTTTATTCATTTTGTAGAAAATGTTAGCATTAGTTGGTTTGTAGATCATCAATACTAGTGTTTACAATTACAACGTATGGAACTTTAGATTGCGCCATCTTGATAATACTCATACTTTATATACTATAGCAATATGAGGCAGTATTTTTAACACTTAAATGATTTGTCTAATTATATAATATATAAATTCAATAACAGGCCGCCTTAAAGCAATATGTGTATGTAACAATATATAAACAGTGTATATAACAGTCATTGTATATGTTTGTATTATTGTATCCATGTGTAATAATGTTATATGAATGTATTACGTAATTTAATAGTGTAGGAGCTGTGAGAAATAGGTCAAAAGTTGCTAACAATGAGGTAACCTTGAGGTAATAACGAATTGGAAAGTTTAAATGCTACTAGTCATTATTGGAGCAACAATAATGTAAATTTTGAGACAATTTCAAAATAGCCAATCATCAACCAGAAAAAGCTTTATTTTAATGCAGGTATTCTATTGGAGTAGGATTAGCCAATCAGAGACTTGAAATACAGCAATTTACAAGTTTAGGCTGTTGAAATCAATTTAGTTGCCTGCAAACAGTGTTCCTAACCGGACGCGAGACACATCCTCGAGAGATTTAATACGTATTCGTGTGAGACGAAAAATAGTTTACGTGTTAAAAAGTGAAAGTAATTAATAAAAGAATCTCACAGCTCTCTATATCAGTGAAGTGTTATTTAAATCGTATCAAGTATTAATAAAAGGAGTGAAGTAAAATTATAATCTGTGTAAGCCTACATTCTTGTCCCATCACAACCCTGCTAAGAGAAACGTGTCTCTAACAATAATACTGACGTAGCCGAGGCAAGCATAAATATATAATTTTTAAAGATATTTTTAAATTAGCATTTTTACACTTAGGGCAAAGACCATCTGAAAGTATATTTGGGGCGAAGGCTACCGGAAACTGTTTACTATACGTGCGGTTGCAACTATTACAAGTTCGGCTCCCCAACAGTTGAAATATAATACAACTCCTCCTAAAATACTCCTTTCTCAAATTGGCGCCCGTACGTGGGGCCAACAACGTAAAGAAAATACTCCTTTCTCAAATTGACGCCCAAAGCGTGGTGCAAATAACGTAAACAAAATACCTTTCTCAAATAATATATATCTTCAGGACATCTATGCGTTAGGCCGATAGTTTTTAGAAGGCCTTCCTACGAATGGGTGATTGAATAAATAAATGAAGTTGATAAGCGACAGCGCACACTTGTCGTACATTTACTTTCTGTTCTACTTGCCTTGCAAGCAGAGGAAATATTGTATGCCAACCAAAATTTCGATACCGATACTTCACTGAAACTACACATTTTGAGACAAATTAATCCAACTGCATGTATGTATGCCTGCGAACAGCATAACTCAAACTTGGTATTTAAGTTCAGCATCTTTCAAGGATGCAACACTTAAGACTTTCAAGAAAATTCTCCAACCCAAATGACCCTTTACATGCAAAGATTTTGCTAATTTCTTATTTTATGAAGAATAGCTCTTAACGGTTTTGATTAAATTACCACACTTTCACATATTTAATTGCATGACGTCGTATATCTTAAATTTTCTGTGAATAGCTTATGATGTTTTCTTCCTTTTTCTTCCTTTTAAATTATAGATAAGATATAGATCTCTTACTACACAAACAATTTAGATATCGTTTAAGCCGACAACTTGTGTATGTAATTATTTACTGCATTAGCTATTTACGAAATAGCCATTGCAATCGGTTAAATGTTCAGTTATATACACTATTTGCTTTTTTCTTGTGGTGATGTAACAACCATGAAATTTCAAAGCCACCGCATATCGATCCGCTTTTTCAAACACTGGTTGTCGCTTTGAACTAGTGTATCGTTATTATACCCATTCTTATATCTAAATTTATAATGAAGGTTTATCTAGATTAACAAGAAGAAATAGAAAAATAAGCTTTTGTAAGAGTAGATTATAGAAGTGAACGGAGAAAATCATATAAATTGAAAACATGAGATTTTTCTTTCATCTGTATGCACTAGCAGCATGCTAGTATTATATTTCTGTAAATTCTCCAAAACTAAACGCTCAAAATGGATCTGAAAATTAATAAATGTTTTCATAAATGTAGCAATGAAAATTAAACTAAAAAGTCCTAATGTTACTCATTTTCGTGTTCCAGGAGTCTTCAGATATCCTAATCAGAACGAAAAGTGTATGAGATATAATTCACTTGTACAGTTGATCACCTCGCTTTCTTCTTACAGTTATTCCAAGAAAGAACAGAATGCCAAGACACGCTTGCTTGTTATCGCCAGATCATTTTCTTCTGCTTTGTTGTAGACGAAACGAGTTTACAATTCAGTAAATCCTATTAATGTATGAATTCATATATTATACTCTTGCCACCGATAAACACGGAAAATAAATAAAATGTAGGTTTAACTTACTGCCATTTTGAGGAAAACCTGAGAAAAGGTTTAGAAACCTGATGTGATATATTTACACAACTTTCTCCAACATCTATTATTTGTTAGTGGATATACAAACTATTTTTATTAAAGCTTATTTTTCTATCCACTACATTTTAATTAAATAGACATTTTCAGAAATAGTTTCATTACACATTTTGTTACGATTCAAAGGAAACAGCGCTAGTTCAATGTTTTAAGTACTGGACGCAATATGCTGTCTTAAAATTGCATACTGTTTCCATGCATTCACCAGATACAACTGAATGCTGAAAGAACTTTAAAGAATGACCAAGCAGTGAACATTTCGAACCTTTAATAACGGATATCTAATAAATGGCTTATGATAAAAACTTATTTAAAGTACATTGTGTGTTTTAAAGAGATCTACATTTGTTGTGTAGTACGTTTTCGTCTATCGCTTATCGTTTAGCAATTGTACAAGATTATACAAAATTTCTTCCAATTGAAGTGGACTTCACAGACTAGTCTCAGAAGATTCAAGATATACATTTTATTTATCATGTAAATAACTTTAATATATTGTGATTTAATCAAAATCGTTGGAGCCACCTTTTAGAAATTAAAAAATTTCAAAAAATGTTAGAGGTAAAGGGTAGTTTAGGGTAGGAAGATTTTATTGAAAATCTTCGTGTCGCATCCATGAAAGGTACTAAACCTAAATACGAAGTTTGGTATTTATCCGACTTTTTGTTTTTGAGTTATATTGGTTAGACACACACGCACACAATACACACGGACGGATAGGCCTCAAAACATATATTTGCTGTGAAACCTTGGTATCGAGGTTTTGGTGGAATACCATACTACCCTGGAATCAGGGGGCCTCAAAACATGTATTTTCTGTGAAACCTTGGTATCGAGTTTTTTGGTGGAATACCATACTACCCTACTTACTATACGTGTAGAAAAAGTAAAAACATCAGCGTTTGTTTAATTATACTCCATCGGACAGCTTAAAATTATTTTAAACAAAGTAAAGTTTGTGGTGAAAAGGGCAAACGGGTAAGAATCTTCCTCATAAAGGATATAATCGAATGTAATACGTATTGATTTTCAGTAAATGAAAATTTTATATTACATTTTGTACTAGCTCTTTATTACGTCCATTGGTGTTCCATCTCTCGCCTTTCACCTCATTAAAAAGTTATACACAGATGGACATTAAATTTTAATGGAGCTGGCAAGGAAAAGGGAGGCTATATTATTATCAGACCTCCACCTCCCCTATATCCAATTAGCTGTTTTTTTAGGTAAACTGTAAATGATATACGCAAGGAGATAATTGGCGAAATGTCTTCGGTCAGCGTTGCATCAAAGACTTCAACAAAGTAAGAGTTCCTAGATATAAATATTATTCGTTTTAATCCCCAAGTAGCTTCTCAAGGCTTCATCTATGTCATCTCCTTGATGATCCTGAATCTGTTCTCACATGTTTAGGTACCTACGTTAACTGCAGATGCTAATCTTTCTTCCTATTTCAAAATGAAGTTCACAGTAAAGCTACCAAAACTATACAATAAGGGCTCTTATAATGGCAATTTTACTACCTACAATTTTACTAAAATAATGGTGTATGAGTTTAAAGCTATACAGAGTTTTCTTATTGTAATTTCAGCACATCTAATAACTTAATTTCTTTGAAACCGTTATTCCAGTGGTAATACTAGAAAACTAAAGACACACAGGAGTTATGAAGTATTATTTGAGAGTCTGATCACATATTAAGGTAAAAACCGACTAATTTATGATCAAAAGGCATAATATATTAAAGTGTTACTTGAAAATATCGTTTGAAAACTAAATATCTGGGAAAACCAGAAATTTAGGTGTTTATCCGACTGTTCGTTTCTGAGTTATGCTGTTCAAAGACACACACAGACACACACACACGGACATGTTCCAAAAATGCTTTTTTAGGATTCAAGGGGTCTCAAAACATGTATTTTTGGTGAAATCTCGGTATAAAAATTTTTGGTTGGAATACAATACTTCCCCTACTTACTATACGTAGTAGAGAAAGTAGTAATAAGTAATTGAAGTTCTGGATGCACACAATACCTCCAATTTGACCTTGCTTACGTCATATCTCCAGTTATAGTTTATAAGAATCATTCCACATAACATTGCGTTGATGAATAATATTAAACCATCCCAACAGTGTCCATTTTGTAGGTTTAATGACATTAATTCTGTGACGTGCGACAAAGGACACATATATAAGCATATGCTCTGAGATTTTTTGAGATGCTTCTCTGCCGCCAAACAATGCACTATCACGGAGCATGCATGATGAGGCACACATGTAGTTATGGATATCAAAGCCAGCAGTTATTGAACCCGGTTCCGCAGCGTCATGGTTGGAAATACTACAAGCGTATTGTCTAACCGGCTGTCATGCGGAGAATGATGTGGAATAAGCCAAGAGGTCAATAAGCACCCTTTGAGCACTGGAACATAATACGCTGGCTTTTGTGCAACAGCCTGTTCTCGAAATGATTGCATCTACTAGTCGATTGGAAACAGGATCCACAACGATGGTATATTCTAGTTTTCTGCTTATAATGTTGGACTTTTCAGGGATGGGCTTCTGGGGGGATAAGGTTGTAGAAGCGGAAACTCAGTAACGTTGATTATTCGAGAAGCTTTGCAAGTAACTGCACCAAATGTGCTTATTAGGTTAGTGCTCCAAATTGATGTCATTGTAAGATTCTAAAGCCATGTACATCAAATAATGCTGTAATTTGTAATTGTCGTAGTTCTCCGGCTCGTGTTATCTTATTTACTGGGCGCCTCTTGTTTTATTATTTTAAATTTGGGTTCTTTGTCCTCCGGCTAGCTATTACAACTCAGTCGAGCAATTGTCTCTAAGCAGGGCGTGTAAACGGGAAGGAGTTGTTGCTAAAAGGTAACACTGATAAAGTAATTTGTTTCTACACTTTTATTGCCGTCACACTTAATTAATAATTCACATATTTAATCTTTATACACGCCTGTCTGAAACTGTGATAATTCCGAATGTAACTACAATCGTTTTAGTTGCCGCAACCAATTACTTCGCGTACTTCACATTTTTTGTAACTAACACTGCGACGTGCGCCTCGTGAATGATTCTTCAAAACTGCGCGAAACTTGCTTATGGATCGAGAATATATACTCCTTCACCCCGAATTGCCTAACATTATAATAGAGCTGCTATTGGTTACCAAATCGCGCCCACTTTAGCATCTGTTTTTTCAGCCAATCACTGCTACTAACACACATACTCTAGGGAAGATATTCCCTCCATTTATAAAAAAGGCACGCTACCCCGACGTCATTTGTTTGTCTCTTCTTAGTGATAAACAACTCACCCCCTCGGTTTATTGTTACCCACTTCTATTGTCAGTTTCAGTGAGGCCGTGTTAACTTATTTCCTAACAATACTTATGGCTAACAAACATCTAAAATCCTATACATAATAATATTAATTTACACTACAATCACTTTGGCATTCACAGCATGTTATGATATAAAATACTGCCTCATAATATTTGTTACATTTACATGACTTTTTCTACCGACTATTGTTTATTACTTACCAGCACGAAGTAGATATAGAAGTTGTTGTATTCCATTATAAAATTCGATACTGAAATTTTACCGAAAATATATATTTTGAGGTCCCCTGAATCCAAAGGCATTTTTAGAAAGGCATATATGTTTGTGTGTCTGTAAACAGCAAACTAAAAAAAAATAAAAGTTGGATAAATACCAAAGTTGGTGTTTAAGTCAGTCTTTCAAAGATTTTCAAGAAAATTCGGTCACCCTAACTACACTGTACACGTGACATTTTAAAAAATAAATTGTTTTATGAAAAATGGTTTTAACCACGTTAATTAAGATACTATAAATAAAAGATATTTGAAAAATAAAATTATATCCTGAATTTTCTGGGAATAGCCTCTGAAGTCGTCTTCATTCGGAAGAGATTTTGTATAATTATTTATAATTGGTAAACGCTAAGCAATAAAACGAAAAAGCACTTCACAAAACAATGTAGATCTGTTTTAAATATACAATTTATTTCAAATAACTTTTTGTGACATCAGTCATTTTCAAGATTTCCATTATTAATTGTAGGAATTGTTAAATTCTTTGTCATTCTTTTAAAGTCCTGTCGACATTCAGTAGTTTCTCGCGATTGCATGAAAACAGCATGGAAGTTAATGTCAGCATATAGCGTCCAGTTCTTAAACATTTGACTGTCGCTATGCCCTTTGCATTTATAAGGAAATCTGCAAATGTTTGTCTGGTTTAAAATGAAATAGAAAAATAACGTTTGGTAAGAATATTCTTTACAACCATTAATACGTTATATAGGGTATGTAAAGTCATGTGCCTGTACAACAATAGATTTTTTTCATATCTCTTCTGCAGGCTACTGTTAACAATTTTTTTCTGTCTACTTTAGCTTAATCGACGTAATATAAAGTTTGCAGAAATAGTATCATTACACATTCTATTATATACACATAGATTATATAGGACACGTGGTAGTCAAATGTTTTAAGACGGGTTGCTATATTTGCAATATGTTATTGAAATAGGTTTGTGTTTTAGGGAGATCTACAATTTTTGTGTAGTGCGTTCTTATTTATCTCTTAATGATATACAAAATTCCTTCAAAATTAATGTATTCACTGGCTATTCCCAGAAAATTTAAGATATGAATTTTATTTGTCATGCAAATTTTTTACATTTGGTGGAGCCATCTTTTAAGAAATGCAAATATAACGAAAAATTGTGCATGTAAAGTGTAGTTAGTGGTAAAGGAGGATCTTCTTGGAAGATTCTGGATTTAAATATCAAATTTTGTATTTAACAGACTTTTCGTTTTTGAGTCATGCTGTTTGTTGTGAGACTTGCAAGCAATTGTAACATTACTAGCCAGTTAGTTTTTGGCCCAAAGGAGTTGAATGTGTGCGGTTAACACCTATACGGCATTTCCTGGGTGTATAAGGCTGTAGTTATACCGCCAATACTCGGTCCCCAGACTCCCTCATCAGGAAGAGCAGGTTAGGAGCAGGTTGAAGGTAGGATTTGGATAGGAGAGGTTATAGAAGTAATGAAGGAATTACAATTAAAACCTGCAATTCATGACGTACAACATTACCAAAACAAATGGATAAATCATCTACATTAATGCGTACAAATAGAATTCCAAAATCCACTCTTCACTATCGCCAAACAGAAAGAGAGCTTTAGGGCCTTCAAGAAAATGTTGGATTGAAAATTGAACAGTGAGATCGCAGCGACCAGAGGTTGTAATGCTTGAAAGTAAGAATAAAGCAGTAGAAAAAGGGTTATGCTGTTTACAGACAAACTGACACATGTGCAGATAACCACAAACATACTTACGGATGTTTATATAAAAAGCTTTTTTTTTCTGTGCTTATTTAGGGAATCTCAAAATGTTTATTTCCGGCGAAATCTCGGTATCGAAATTTTGTATGAAATGCAATAGTTTCTCTGCTTAGAGTAGAAGATAAAGTAAGAAGGCTAATAAGGCTTACAGCGTGAGTAGAAGGCAAAGGTACTGACGAATGGAAGGGCCCCGAAACAGGACAAAGCACCGCATGCAGGCCCATTCGGCCCCAGATGTTTTTACCGTGATATCGGGCGGGAGAGATGAGAGAGACCCGAAGGGCGAGGAGATCCAGATGACGACGGGCGCAAGCGTAGACGGGGTCTATAATGTTTCCAGATTGAATGCATGCGATGCCGCCCGCGCCCAACAACATGTCCCAACATCCGGGATCCCCGGAAGGAGCGCCTGCCCAAGAGCACTCGGAGTCTGGCCCTAACTGAGCTATCCCTGGAATGACGGCAGGAAGAAACCTCTACATCCTCACCCAGCCGCACCTGCCGAACACCGTCGCTTGGTCCTACAACCCTGAAACGATGACAAGGAAGATGATAGGTACAGGAATTTGGGGGCGGAAAGTCGTGGTAGAAGATAAACCTCCTCTTCATTCGCCTGACGACCCGGGGAAAAAGCCATAGGTCCGAGCGGGCGGTCGCTGGTGATCGAACCCGGGACGTTGCGAATGCGGGTTGCACACGAACCCGCGGCGCCATCTCGCCCGCTTACAGCGTCAGTAGTGACTTCACTATTGTTTTAGTCATGCGAAGAAAGGCGTCAGCTTGCGACTGAAGGCATTTGCGACAATGATTGTAAATATATCTTTACCCTATTTCTTTGAACTAAACAGTATATTGCTAACCACTGTCACATTATACCAATTAGAATATATCATTGGCCATCTGCATTATTGCACCTCCGATATGCAGCTACAACATGAAAAGATATGCAGGTAATTGTAAATGGGTGATGCAATAAACGTGACATTTAAATGGTTCAACACAGTTGGTTACGCATTAAAATATGAAGGTGTTAATGCAATTTTCACAGTTACTGCTAATGCCTACCTTTGACTTGGCTTCGTAACTCTGTACGTGGGATGAACTCAAACAAGTATAATTTACTACACCGTTCTTTCTTATATTTTCGCACGATCTCGTAGACGAGGAGTTTATGTATCATTACGCTATCGTAAATGTAGGTTGCACCACTGGGATTTTTCCCATACCCAGAGGTGTTAAATATTGTGGAAAGGACTATTGCATAGGAGCTAGGAGTTGAAAATAATCACCGCCACATATGTTAACAATTTATTATAAAGTGTTACATTTGTTAACAATTCCATCATCAGCATGCTTTAATATTTTAAAAGTTATGTGATTTACAAATAATATGCTCGGAGATGACACTTTCACCTTTTTACAATTTAAGTTGCTCTACAAATCGAGAATATTTCTGAAACAGCGACTAATACAATACAATGTTACACGAAGTGAAACATGTAAATGCTTCTCCCGTAAATGTAGATTTAGAAACACCAAGAGTAGAGATTAAATTTTGGAGCTTACCAAACTTTTTAAAATAATTTAGAAAAGCAAAAAGGTTACTCTTGGTGGTTTAAGCCAAATCTCGCCGTCATAAAACCAGAACACGTGTTTGCATGCTATCACTCTGTTCCTGGCCGAAGATTGCGTCTGTTGCCTGCCCAGGAGTTGCTGAAGTTGACCACGGGCGTAATGGCGCTGGCGTCAGTAGCGTATGCAAACCAGCCAATGGTAACTCTGTACGACGCTTTGAGTTGTGGAATGATGAATTACGTCATCATGATGACGTTTCTTCGGATGTTAACTGTTTCTCTCGATGACCCACGTCATCATTTCCGAAGCATTGGGCGTACTTGAGCTTGAGTTGTATAAGTCATGACCAAGGGGGAGGGGAGAAACGGCACAAGGCACAATCCATCTATATTTTTATCGCTTACGTACTGCATCTCCGACAAATGGTGTGATTGTAACACATCAGAATTTTTTTTTGTAAAACCAAGGCATTCTTAAAGAAAAATTATATATAGCACCAGTTTTTTAATGTAATCGGTTTTCAAAGTATATACAGATAATAGCGGCTAACTAGGATAATGAATTTGAATTTTATAGTATTGTCAGTTCGGGAAAATTGGTATTGGTATATATATATATATATATATATATATATATATATTTATATTATTACTTCTCAATCTGGAATAGCCAAAGAAAGAAAGAAAATAATAATAATCATCAACATCCTTTTTCGCCCATCGTATTATGTTGCGCAAGTATTAAAAATGGAAAAATATGGTATTTCAAAAGGAATCCGTATAAATTCGCTTTCGAAGAATTAAAAAAACGCACAACTTTGCAGTTGAATCTAAGGTATATCAACGATATATCTAACATGACTCATGAGGTCATGTGTAGCGATCGACTTTTATACTAAAGCAAACGACCGTGCACAATAGTATTCTACGTGTCTTGGCGTTGTAGAATGCTACGTATCTTGGCGTTGTAGAATGCTGCAAGATATTTAAAGTGATTGTTTACGAACTGTTGTAAAATTCCTGTTAAATAAAAGAAAGAACGATCAAGAAAAGCAAACTCTAAACACTTCTACATTCTGCTCCAGAAATATTTCAGACTTTGTGTATGATGCAGCGAGATTGGACTGGACTCTCGTGTAATTTCGAAGAGTTCACCAAGGGGCGTAGCACTGGCAGAGCTAGGAAGGGTAGGATGAAAAGGTATAATAGTGGAAAGAATTTTGAAGTATTGGTATAGATGTTTAAATTTAGAAGATAATATATTAAAAGAATGTATACAGTTTCAAAAAGCTGTCCTAGGAGAAGAGTGTTGGTTAGGGGAGATGGGAAATGTCCTAAAAGAAATTGGCATGAGGAACATTTTCCTATTAGATAAATATAATAACAGCGGGTTTTGGAAAGAAGTGAGATTGAGGGTGGAAGATATCGAGAAACAAGAGATATGGGCTAGCTTTGAGGATAAAAGGTCATTGATCTTGTATAAATCAGATAAAAGAGATTGGGGAAGGGAGAAGTATGTAGATATATGTAATCAATTTGGTAGAATAGGTCTTGCGTGGATGCGCACAGGAGTAATATTTCTAAAAAGGAATGGATATAATTGTTCGGGGAGATGTATTATGTGTGATGAATCGGGTAGTACTTTTCATTGTCTAATAGAATGTGAGAAGGTTAAAAGGTGGAGAGAGGTTATATGGAATAAAAAATGGGACAAGTTAAACAAAGAAGCAGTAGCATTAAGAATGTTGGGAAGCACAAAAGTAGAAACAATTAAAATGATGGGGACATTTTTAGGCAACACAAGGGATAAGTGGATAAGGAGCTTAAGAAAGGTACAGCTGAACGAGCATAGTTTTTAAAGTGGAGAGATGGTATAGTAGCTTTATCCCAATATATACAGCCCAGGGGCTAAATATGGAGGAGCTAGAAAACTGGTGCACTAGACATAAGTTTTAGATGTAAGCTTTATTTGTATTATTGTAATAATGATGAAATAAATATTACATTACATTACATTACATTACAATAATACCAGTCTAACGTTAAAAAAATATGCATTGGACCATGCCTTGGGTAACGGTCTGCGATATCCACTTAGCCTTTTATTAGCAACCTGGCCTATTTGAAAAGAGGATTAGGCATTAGTTTGCAGAAAAGGCTACTAAAAAACTCTAAAACATTGGACATAATGATTGAGCCCAATTTATACATGTTCCAAAATATTCAAACATTTAAATCACTAAAACACCAAATATAAGTGTATAATACATCTATATACATAAATGAAAAAATTAGATGTGTTACATTAACATGGCTTCTACAATCTATCGCTTATTAATGGATATACAAATTTTTCTTAGCAAACTTTATTTTCCTATCTACTTCATTTTAATCGAAATAAACAGCTGCAGAAATACATTACACATTTTGTTATAGACACATAGGCAATTGCGACAGTGAAATGTTTAAGAAGTGGATGCTATATGCTGAACTTAAAATTTCACTCTCCTTCCATGACATCACGAGAAACAGCTGACAATCGACAGGACTTGAAAATAAGTAATTAAGTATTGAGCAATTCGAACCATTAATAACGGATATCGTGGTAATGGCTGATGTCACAAAGAAAATTATTCCAAATAAATTTTGTCTTTTAAAGAGATGTGCATTTTTATGTAGTACATTTTCGTCTATTTCTTAACGTTTAGCCGTTATACAAGATTATACAAAACTTCTTACCTCCTATCTGTAATGCAAATATCGTTAATACATGCTTTTTAATTAAAATCGGTATGGCTATTTTTTAGAAAATATCAAATTTCAAATATTTTTCCATGCAAAGGATAGTTTGAGTTGAGAGATTTTCTTGAAAATGTTCGTGTCGCATATTTGGAAGGTACTGAACCTAAATACCAAGTTTGATATTTATCCTGCTCATTGTTTTTGAGTTATGTTGTTCACAGACACACACACATAAACACACACGAACGTTTTTCTAAAACAGCTTTTTTATTCATGGGGCCCCTAAACATGTATTTTCGGTGAAATCTAGATATTTAATTTTGGGGTGAAATTCAATACATTCTCTATCTACTAGGTACATGGTAAAGAAAGTAAAAATGAATGGATGGGATAAAAGTATCACATTTCTCACTTCCAAATTTTCACACTTTGGTTTCTGCGTGTCTGGGTGACAGGGAGGTTCCGAAGTAAGCAAATTTTGCTTATTTGCAGCATTTCTAAGTTAGGCAGTGAATGCATGTTTATATGTAGCATGTCGCACGGTCCCCATGATTCTTTTCTCTAATTTGTTCAGCATATCTATACTATTCATAAGCCTTTTGTGACGAAAAGAAACTAAATTGTTCCTAAATGAAATAAATTCCTGTGAAAAATCAGATAAACTACTTTACTACACTTTTCACCAAGAGTTAACAACACTGGTAACACTGCGTGTAGCATGTCGACATATAGCTATACCATATCCTTGTTATGTGATAGGAAGTATACTGTTCCCCGTGGTTATTGGTTTAACTACATAAATAAAAATAACGAAACATTTACATAACTTCTTAAATATTTATTTGATATAAGCTCTTTAACATATTTGACTATACAATTCTTAGTGAAAATGAACGAAGTAAATGAAATATTTGGTCTTTTTTTTAATAAGTTCTTCCTTAGAAGGTAATTATGGGGAAGATAATTATTTTCCAAGTGGATCCTAAAGGTATATTATGCGTCAAGTTTCATGAGGAAGGAAAATTTTAGAAATGTAATATTTTGCTGTATGCCAGCCCAATTATTTACAGCCTAGTATAAATTGTCCAACTTCATAACATTACAGAAAATGTACTCTTATCATGTTACTATACTATACATGGCATATTTTCGTTTTTCAACGAAAGGTTACCTCCACCAGAAAATATTTATTACTTGCCCTGGTGAAATGAAATTCCAGAATTACAGGATGTGTGTATCTGGGAACGAGGTTTCTGACTTACAGATAAGTTGAACGTTATATATTCTATTAGTGGTAGGAAACCAAATTCTGTTGATCATGATGAGAGTGACAAATCGTTCGGAGCTTAGAGCGGATGTTGTTGTCTGCTTTATTTTACAAATGGTCAGCTCCTCTGGCTTCCTGACAGGTAATATAGCAACGTTAACCTTCTGATTTATTAGTAGACAGAAGTCTATAAAAATTCATTGACCAATGCTTTTTCACGGTACCTAATCAGCTTGCTGTGACAAAGACAGAACGTGAACATACCACTAACATAAATAATTCCGACCTGCGTCAAAATCCATTGCAACAAATTACCCTCAGAAAGCACATATTACGATAGACTAATGCTTTTCGTTATAGTGGCTAGATTTTCACAGCAAAACACACAAACGCAATCAAAATGCACGCGTATGGACATTTTGTGATGGAAAGCGCACATACCAAACAGTTATGTGTGGTAGAAAGCCAATATCGCTTTAACGCATATGCATAAACAAGAGCCTATGATAAAAACAGAGGGTTATACCAAATCATACTTACGAAAGTATTTACTGATTTTAAATGTAAATTAATACGCAAACATCGGGTTTTGCCTCCCACAAATGTAAAATGCATGATACTAGTCATTTGACCTGAGCGAGGTGTAACAGCATGCTGAAAAAAAACCACTACACAGGGAGAAATTCATGAACGGACTGCAAAGCACAGAAACTGTCTGGTTTCCAAAATAGTTTAACCATTTTACTCCTCATTTCTTACTTATGTTTTTAAAAAACAGAGGATTTCTGCTGTGAAACAAAATGATAATCAAGGTACAGCGTTTAAATATAATCTACGTTTGTTTTATGGAGAAAATAACGAGGTATTAACCAATACTTTAGAAAAAATACTTATTTTATAACTTAGTAGATATCACAGAGAACATAGGTAATTTTATATCCATTTAAAACACATGCGAATGTGTTCATAAAGTTTATTGAAATTTGGAATTAGAGCTCGCTATGTGCAAGCGGTTCACCTAAGAATCACAGAAATTTAGGAGACTCCAAAGAAACTTCTGAACTATATACTGATTTAGAAACAAATTTCTTTCCCAAGTTTTACATATACCGAGATTTGAAATGTGGGTATGAAGAAGAATGAAGCTTATGAAATGAGAAGACAGTATAAAAAATAAAGCTGTGGAAGGAAGAAGACAAATGCTGAAGGATGAAGAGGAGGAGGGGGAGCAGGAGGAGGAAAATAAATTGACTACTACTTTGCATGAAAATAAATGCTTGCTAAATAATGCATTGAAGGAATTGGTGACTAAAAAAAAATTAAAACAAAAATGTTGTAGAAGAAAACACAAGATTATAGAGGTAGTGCATCTATGTGGAGACGAAGGGAGTGGCTTGTAGGGAAGAATGTGAAACTGAATATTAAGTGATGAGCTTACCGTTGAGAATTAAAATGACTCCACATATAATAGTGGAGTACATAAAATCATCCATAAGCGCCTTAAAATTCGTTTTATACAACCCGCAACTTAATTATCTATTGCTTCCCGTCCCAATTCCCATCTAAGAACAATTTTGAAGATCTGAAAGTTGGACGTAATTGCTAACTTGTTTCAAATTCAATAGTAAGAACTAATGAAGTCTTAAAACTGCTGCAGAATGCGAATTCGAAGCGTTCTAGTACAGGAGCGTTATGAAAGACTGTAAACTTCCTATAGCTCTCGGCCTACATTGTAGCAATTTTGGACAAAGCATGTGTACCACAGACTCTACTCTGTAGTTAAAATGGTTCTACGTTCATGGTAGAAAATATAGGGCACTAATCCTGACTATAATTAGTCCTGTACTATTCACAATTATTAAATTCTTGAATCAGAAAAGTAATTTAAACAGAGTCTCTTGGATTTGAACCATCTAGGCTCATTTGCTGTGCACGGAACAATGTGCGTAAGCTATATCCATCACGTTTAATTTCCGCTTAAAAGCTTTTGATAAATTATCTCCACTTCACAGCTTAAAATATGTGTTAACAACGAATAATAGAAGCGGCTGAAATGAGATTCCTGAAATACGTGACTAGTTTTACACTTGGAGACCATATTACAAATGGCACAATAAAACAACTGCTTTTAAAGTTAACAACAATATAAAACGAAGCGTACAAAATAGGATAGACCATATTTTCTGAACGCCAAAAAAAAAAATATTGGTAAAACAGCCTTTAAATATAAACCGAAAGTAATAGAAGACGCAGAAAGACCAAGACACTGTTGGAAAAACTTCGAGACCAAACAGACCATTTTGTTCCACCTTCATGGTTCCTTGTAAAGGTGAAAAAGATTATACAATTTTATTGCTTAAAGTATTTAGTTTAGATTCCACGTGCTATATCACATTACAGTCATGCAAAATATCCCCACGATATTAGAATGGACGTAGAAGCAGCTAAGGTTTGATTTTGTTTAAGGAGAAGGCTTGATTTATATGACTACAAAAGAGTGGGTATGCACAAAGAACGACATAATCAGCTTCAGAGCTTTAGAGTGATGCCTACCTCACAAGTCATAAAAGACTGGAGGACCATTTATTGTACAATAATCTCAACTCAAGGCTTTTGTTCTATTTCATGTGTACATACAGATTATACGATAGACCAGAAAGAGAAAATTGAAAAACCCACATTGTTCTTACAGCTGGACAGCCAAACTGTGCAGCTTAATTTACGAATATAAAACACTGTAAAAAGAAAGGAAAATTCTGCATGATGATATAAATAACAGAGGGGAATTTTGGCTTCCAACTACAACTGAGTTAGCAAATAGATACTTAAAACTATTCATGAAATTTATGAAAAGCATAGACTTCGAAAATTTAATTGCATAAATATACAGAAATAATTATAACAGACTAAGGAAAAACATAAAAAACATAAAAATGTGTTAATAGAGCTTATATTCAACTAAAGTACAATTATTGTCAAAATGATATAAAACTATTTCTGGTATATGTAGTATTACGTGAATGTAATGGAGCGTGAAGATACGCTCATAAATAAAAAAAAACCAGAAAGAGACGGAAAAGCACTCCCTCTTCATTCTCTCTTGAGTCAAATAAATGGACGCAGCTACCTCTACTTTGTTGTGTAGTTATTTGTTTTCCTTTTGTTTTATTAGCCTAATTGTCACAAATACACTTGGAGAAACTAGTAATTAATCTGCGAAATGGTTAAAATGCATTTAACCATTTCACAGAGTTTAATTAAAAGAAAATTTTCATTTTTGCATATTTAGTTACTGGCCTTTCTTGCATGTTCTGGCAATGCACTTTTCTTGCGATCCTTTTCAACTTGACTGTGTTCTTAGGTATTTCCGTAATTTTAATTTGCTGCTTACCTTCTGGATACTTCTTTGTCAAGCTTATTACGTCCTTTATCTACAGCTAGTGAATTTCGTTTCCTGGTGGACAGTCATTATCACTAAACCTTTACCAAGATAAATTGAATCATCGAAATAGTTAGCTCATTTTTCAATGAAGAGGGATTTGCATCATTTATTCCCGCTATGACACTATGGGAAAATAAATAAAATCATAATTAACAATATTAGTAACACATAGATTAACTTTGCATCGAGCCCAGTCGCGCTAGATTATGAAATGCAAAATATAAGCTAATTAGACCAAATTGTACTAGGAGATAAATACAGCCTTTGTTTGATGATATTCATGATATGCATTATGTTTTTTAGATAGTTTAAGCTTCATTTCAGTCATCCTTGTGGGCATGACCAAGAGTGTACTTCAAAGGTAGTAAAGACAAGAACAAAGGATAGTTACATGGTACCGGGGATCTTCCCAAAGGAGCACTCAAAGATTACACTGGTTTAACTATATGTTATACCAAGCGAGTTGGTTCCGCGGTAACATGTGGGGTTCGCATTTGGGAGGCCCAAGGTTCTATTCCCGGTGGCCGAACACACTGACCATGGCTTTTTCGTAATTTGCCCTGGTTGACAAAGGCGAATGCTGGAGTGATATTGTCGTAGCCTCTTATCAAATGCTCATTTGGAGGTGGGCGACTCGCTTAGAGGTACCAGAAAATTAACAAAATTGTAAAATGGCGAGGCTACGACTAGGGACGCAGCTAAAGTGAAAGGGCAGAAATATTATTAAATACTGGTAAAGGGACACTTACATGGCTCAAGATAGGAAGAAGGAACTTTACACTATCATAAATAAGACAATAAGGATATAGATGGCAGAGAGTTTATTAGATAAAACTGAATACATTACCCCACATTCTTAGTTCCATGCCTGTCGGGCGAGGCCGCCATGCATTCCTGCACGGAGAGGGCGACTACACGTCTGTACTGGTTGACTGCGACTCACTGACTCTCTGCCCCAAGCAACGCTTCCTAAAGCGTGGGGGACGCTAACCAAACTACCCCCACCTAAAACTGCTAATCCCCCACCCAAGCTTTAACCGCCATTTCGAATCTAGGTGACCAGAGAGACGTATGCGCGACAATCTCTGCATACGTCACAATATATTGTATCATAGCTCTCCTCTCTGCCCCATTTCCTCTCATTTCATGTTGATTCTGAGGCTGTGGTTTGGTCGGTATCGGGCAGATGGAGCGGAGGCTTGCGCTTAGGAAATGATTCTCTGTTCCCATTGGAGAAGACGTCTCCGAGCGGCTCTCCCGTGGCCGGGTGGTTAAGTTCAAGCCTGGAACTGTTAGGGAACTCTGCGCGTCTCTGTCCACTTGCGCCGGCTTCGCTCTGCTACCCGTGTTTCTACTGTGGTTCCCTCACCTTATCTGTTCCTACCAGGGATGTACGCATAATAGATGCCTTCAGGGTCACAGTGCTGTGTGTCCTCTCGGTCACTCATTAAGTCCAGTTCAACTATATGCTATACACAAAATAGTCACTACAGTTTTGTATCATTTACATACCTGGGAATCTAGAAGAAGGGGTAATTGAATTAACTACCGGAGAGTGTAGCAGGTCCTCTCTCTATTCTGCCTCGCAACGGACGCGTTCTTTCTCCCCAGGTCTTTTGCTCCTCCTTTAACATATCTAATACCGAGTGACCTATCCAAATTAGCCTATAAAATTTGAATGTATCTTTCTAACAATTTCATGTGTACTTCCGAAGCTTTTGAAACAACATTAAATAATTCCTTATTACCTAACTTATGCAATGTTCAACGCTTTTTAATCAATGTTACTGCAAAAGTGTATCACCATTAGTGTAAAATAATGCACCTGCAACACCATGTGCTTAACCATGAATGATTACTCTTATAAAATCTCTATCAGAAAAACAAATCAATCGAGATTCTAGAATGTAACCGTTAAGGGAAGATGCGCGCGAGTGCACACACACAGTCTCAGGTGACAATCAGATTTTTTGTTTAGCTGCTCTTTGTTATGTTCTATTAATTACACGTTCTAAGAACCTATAATGGAGAAGCAATAGCAGGGCATGCGACGGAAAAGCAGGTGTTTACTGTTTAGCTTTTCTTTGTTATTTTCTACTAATTACACGTTCAAAGAATGTATAAAGAAGTTAGTATTTGAATCCAAAAAAAGAACACATAATGGAAAATTGGATCACAGTTTTACTTACTAACTACTTTTGCTTGTGATTTGGGCGCTTTTATTTGGGCCGTAGCTCCCCTTTTCTTTTCCCTCAGATGACGATGAAGGGAGAGAATTTATGCTGCTATCAGGCATGTAGCTATCGGATGAACCCGAACAAAACACACAAGAATTCATTTTTGTCCTCTTCAAAAGCGTAATTTCAGTTTCTGCTTAGGGGGGACAAGATTGCCTGAAGCAGTTCCCCGAATTTTCATGTGAATTTTTAATGACACATTTAGCCTAAGGAAAATGTGAAATATTTATATTAATAGTAAAGTTCTCGTAATGTTTCTTTTGGTAGAGCAATAATAACCAGTAGAGAGCAATAATAACCAGTGGCCTGATTATAACTCATTATTGGGGGAGGCAATTGACTCCCTGTAGGCCGAAATGACGGCCCTGGTCCTCTGCGCTTAACTCCGGCAATCTGTTCACAACTGTTTTCTATTCCAAATGCTTCACTACTGCGTTTCTTAAATAAAAATGAATATCCCTTTACCACCAAATTAAGTTTATCTTAGTGAATGACAACTCAGTGATAAAAAATTATCAAGCTTGCTTACCTCTATCAAATACTGCATTTGATCCCAATAATTTTGTTTCATTAGAAAAACATCAATCCTTTTCCTACCTCTTGAAATTTGTCATTAACGGAGAGTACATAACAAAATTAGTAATCTCTTAGCACGAAATCTTCCTAACTATGGCGTAACAATGAAACAACAATTTCGTGCTGGCAAAGCTTATAAGCAATTAATCATTATATTGACCATCGTAAGTTGCAGGAGAAATCGCAATAGTGTGAACCCTCGTAAACAATTCCCGAACTACTGGCTAGAGAGACGAATTAAGTAATTATGAATCAGTAGGAGTGAGAAGTGCTCCGACGTTTCCAATTTACGTCGCAAGTGTCATTGGTAGGTTAACATTCTATTTTTCGTTTTAAGGTACCGAAGAAAACAGTGCATACATCAGTAAAGTGAAGATGCAAAATATACTTGCAACAGTACTTGTCAGGTTCTAATTTGTGATTATTAAAATAATAGAGGTAGCATAACCTACTGCTAAGCACTATAAGCTCAACCACATTATAGCATCTTTGAAAATTATGTAAAAACATCCAATTACAGTGGTCTCTTATCTTAAAACGCAATTTCGTTATAAAGGGAGTCAGAATAAAAAGGTAAAGGTACGGATGAACGGAGGGGCCTCCTCAACTGGAGCAAAGCACCGCAAGAAGGCCGCAATGGCCAGTTTTGCGACCAAATCTGGATGACGACTGGCACAAGCATAGACGGGGTCCTTAATGTTTACTTATCGAACGTATCCGAAGCCCTTCGGGCCCACCCATAAGTTACTGAACCCCCGGAGTTCCTCTGGGGCGGGGGCCACACCTAACGGATCAGTCCCGCAACGACGCCAGGGAAGAGCGCACAGAAGCTCCCGAGCACCGTCGGTAGAAGATGAACCACCCCAGGATTCACGGAGATCCTGAGGGACCACGAAAAACCTCATGAATGCGAGTCCCACACGTTACCGCGGGCCACCTTGCTCGTTGAGCCAGAAGAACGTAAATGTCCATATATTTTTCTGGTGCCAAAATTAAGATGCACGTTAAAAACAGAAGAGTGTAAGTAACGATACATCTCTCTCTCTCTCTCTCTCTCTCTCTCTCTCTTTCTCTGAAGTATATCTCGTAATTTGGACAAACGCAACCCACTGGACAGTAGAAGACGTACAGATACGTCCATATTACACAACATAGTTCATCACTGTGGGCACGAAAATAACACTTTTTACTTTCTCTGATTCCCTACATCCAGATTGATAGGGTAATGACAAATGATGTTAAGTAGACTCTGTAGCAGCAGTCCGGTTACACATCTTTGGGTTACTGGGCATACTGCTATTAAAGAAAATGAGATGGCAGACACTCTTGCAAGGAGAGGATCGAGGCTCGATTTTACTGGGCCTGAGCCTTTCTGTGGAGTTTCTATTAGAACTGCCAAGTATGAGATAACCCAGCTTACAGCCAGGTCTCGTCTTGAAATCCTGCCATATAGGCCCATGCTTTGATATCAGGGCCTGACCGAAAAGTGAGAGAGTTTCTCCTCAATTTGACAAGATCTAGGCTCATAGGAGTTATGGGCTATCTTACAAGCCACAGTACTCTGCGTAGACATCTATACATAATGGGACTTACACAGGACCTTTCATGTCGAAGATGTGTGAGGGAGTCTGAGACTTCACAGCGTATATAATGTTAATGCGAAGGTTTCGTTATGCATAGATTGTATCCCGAGGTTCCTTTTTCGTAATCTGAGGTGAGGCAGACGAGAAGGATGTGGTCCGTTTTATATCGACCATCGAATTTGAATAATTCCAAAAATAAGGCGCACAAAGGTCTCTGTGAGCCTACTTGTAGGCCTTTTAAGAGACCACCCAGTAGTCATCATCTTCTGTCACCTACCTATAAGAGATAGGAGGAAGTATTGTATTCCACTCAAATAATTCAACATCGATAATGCCAATAAAGCATGAAGTAGGAGTTGTATTATAGTTCAACTGTTGGGGAGCCGAACTTGAAGTTCATTGCAACCGCACGTATAGTACCCTCTTTCCGTTAGCCTTCGCCCCAAATGTACTTTCCGGTGGCCTTTGCCCCAAATGTTTAAAAATATTAACTTTGTAATTTGACTCTTTCTTTCAATATGATATATTTATGTTTACCTCAGCTGCGTCAGAATTATTGTTAGAGACATGTTTCTCTTTGCAGTGTTGTGGTGCGGCTGAAGAATGTAGGCTTACACAGATTATAATTTTACTTCACTCCTTTTATTAATGCTTGACATGATTTAAGTAACACTTCACTGATATAGCGAGAGCAGTGAGATTATTTTATTGATTACTTGCACCTTTTAACACGTAAACCGTTTTTGTCTCACACAAAATATGTATTAAATTTCTCGAGGACGTTTCTCGCGTCTGGTTAGAAACACTCTCTGCAGGTAACTGAACTTTAAATTTGTCAATTTTGCTATATTTCAGTTTCTGATTGGCTAATCCTAGTCCAATAGAATACCTTCATTTTACTAAAGCTTTTTCTGGTTGTTGACTGGCTGTTTTATAAACTGTCACAACAATTACATTATTGCTTCTCCAATAATGACTAGTAGTATTATTAAACGTTCAAATTCAATATTGCCTCAAGGTCACCTCATTGTTAGCAACTTTTAACCTATTATTCTCACAGTTCCTACATTATTAAATTACGTAGTACATTCACATAACATTATTGAAAATGAACATACAATATAAACATTTACAATGACTGCAATATACACTTTTTATATATTGTTACATACACATATTGCTTTTAGGCGGGCTGTTATTGAATTTACATATTATATAATTAGACTGAAATCATTTAAGTGTTAAAAATACTGCCTCAAACATTCTTAGAAATAGGTTCGTGTGTGTGTGTGTATGTGCGTGTTCGTCCCTCTCTCCTATGTCTGCCTGTGAACAGCATAACTCATAAATGAAAAGTCACAAACTTGATGTTTATGTTCGTCCTTCAGGAAAGAGACTTTAAGTTTTTCAAGAAATCCCCCAACCAAACTACCTTTCATAGGGAAAGATTTTCATTATTTTTGATTTTCTAAACATGGCTTTATAGATTCTTATTTAAATGTCGTATCATAAAATCTACGAGTTTTTTCTAAAAGGATGAAGCAACAGATTTCCTGGCAAAGAAACGATATTTAATAAAACAATTACCAGCCTCTAAACCCAATACGTACATTTCAGTAAACCGTCACATGCATGAAGCAATTCAAGCCATGAACGACACTAGACTCCGAGCAACAGCAGCAACAGAAAACAAAAAATTGGGAATGCCTGTTGGCAAAGCCCGGAACCCATATCACAGCTGTCGCACGATTCAGTCTAATAACAGGACGTGAACGCTTAGCAAAACATTGCGTAGGATCAACATCATCACATCTCCTAGATGAATCTTATGCAACAACACAGAAGAGGATGTTGAGAACACCACCTGGACAAGTGCATTGCACTACAAAGTGAAGGTTTCAAGACAACGAAGTACTGAAGAGCAAGACTGCTGATGACTTTGGTGTCAATTGCAGCACATTATAAATCAAGTTCTCTAAAAGGAACAGTGTGGAAAGCTGTCTTTAAGAAAAAGGTCAATTAAAGTATCTTTACTTTACCAATTACCTAGGAAGTTTTGCATCCCAGCCAAAAATGCGATACAGGGATTTCATCGAATGTGGAGGTTTTGAGACTCCCTGAATGTTAACAAGCATTGTTAGAAAGTATCTGGTGTGTGATGTAAATTATAAGTCAGTTATTTACGAAACTTGGTATTTAAGTTAACATCCTCCAAGGATGCATACAAATATGTCGAAGAGAATCATAGAACACGAGGTTCCCTTGCATGGTAATTTTCCCCTTATCTATTTTTTTTATAAAACTGGTTCTAAGGAGCATTTTGATTAAAATACCATTTGTTTAAGATATATTTTACGCAAAATACATATTAAATTTTATGCAAATAGCATTTTAAGTCTCTTCATTCCAAATTACCTTTGCTTAATTGGTAAAACCGAAGGGATAGAAAAAATCTTGACCATAGAATAATATTAAATATCGTTAAAGCACCAAATTTAAGTGGAAATAATATTGTTTATGGGTTAACCAGTTTTTTTAAATATTCTTTGTTTTTGTTCTGAATTTTCAAATATACCTTTTACCAGTGCTAAGCCATTATTCGCTTTTACTTTCCCTGATAAGTATAGTAAGTAGCGGAAGCATTGCATTCCTCCCAAAAATTCGAATGTGAGATTTCAGCAACATTTTTTTGTGATTTCAGTGTTTTGAGGCGCCCTGAATCCAAATAAAGTATTTTTGGAAACATGTGCATGTGTTCGTCTGTGTGTCTGTGAACAGGATAAATAAAATACGAAAAGTCGATTAAATACCAAATTTGGTGTTTGAGTTTAGTATCTTGAAAGTATGTAGCATGAAGATGTTCAAGAAAATAAATCCCCCCACCCCAAACACCCTTTACAAGGAACATTTTTCGAAAATTTTGACTTTATAAAAAATGACTGATTTTGATTAAAATACATATGTGAAAGATATTTCGGTGAAAAATAAAATGTATATCCGGAATTTTCTGGAAATAGCCTTTGAAGTCCTCTTCATTCGGAAGAAATTTTCTATAATCTTGTATAACTTGTAAATGTTAATCGATAGACGAAAACTACCATAAAAAGAAATGTAGATCTCTTTAGGACACACAATTTACTTAGTTAATATTAAAGTAAGTTCGTTTATGGCATAAGGCGTTTCTGAGATGTGTAATTAATGATTCGAATTGTTCAATACCTGGTCATTATTTTAAAATCCTGTCAACCTTCAGTTTTTTCTGGCAATTGCATGGAAACACTATGAAATTTTAATGCCAGCATATAGTGTCCAGTTCTTAAACATTTCACTATCGTATTCTCATTGCATTTATAACATAACGTGTAGCTATTTTTGAAAAGGTTTATTTGGATTAAATGTATGAGATAGAAAAATAAGCTTTAATAAGAATATTTTGTAAACCCACTAATAAAGATATAGGGTAGAGGAAGTTATGTGAATGTATCACATCAGATTTTTTTCCCTTGTTCGTGGTATTTCAAAGTCGCCATACAGCAATATAAGACTATGAGTTTATCCTACTGTATTCTTCTTACACCTGCAAAGAAATGTGTAAATGGGCAGTAAAGTTTGTCTCGATTAAAAAGAAAAGGAATAATCTGCTGTAGGAACAGTTTGCAGAAGCATAGAGGTGGTTATCCGAATTCAACACTTTTTACATGAATGTAGCTTCACTACTGATTACAAGTGAGAAAGTACTGTATGTGTAAAATATATGCATTACTAATAAAATATACAACTTTAATTTTTGGGTAAAAGCCTATAAATTTCCCTTAATTCTGAATAAGCTTTATATAAAACTGCATAACTGGCAAAGCATAAGAGATACGCAAAGGCTGCTCCATAAAAGGTATATATTGTCACATGCTAGGTTGAGGTCCAAAAGGTTCCCAGCAAACTACCAAATTTTGATCACCCCAACACGCACATGGGGTAGCTCACAAACGGCGAGAGGACTGGGGACCTTGGTGTCTACATTCAGAAGAAGACGTGAGGTTTTTTGACAAAATACACAACTATTACATAACACACATTACCTGTAATTTATTGATAAAACACTTAGTGGCTCTACATTACACTTAGGGAAACAGACGATGAAGGGAGATCCTCGAAATACAGGACTGGCCAAACGCAACTTGCTTCTTACACTCACACACAAAAGAGATGCGCAAATTAAGTAACGCTAACTACATATTCACTCTCCAACCCTTTCTAAGCAAGCTAGGTAGCCAAGGTTGCCGTATACCGGGCGTGATTCAAACAAAGCCTTCTCTCTCTGGCATGTTTCGCGCCAAAGGAGAAACCTCATTCAGCCGAAAGAAATAATCAAAGTCTCCCAGTAATGCGTCGACAATGCGACACAATAATGCGTCTGCTATGACAATGCTTACTAATACGCCACAATATCTTATTAAAACTCACCATTTGTTTCCAAAATCCAATTTGTGGCATCATTCATTTACGATAAATGGGTTATTTTTGCCTTTAGTTTTTGAATTTGTGCTCTAAGTACTTTTAACTATTCAGCTATTTCTCTCAATGTAATGGAAATTGCAGGGAATTTTATTGAAAGAATTTACCACCAATAAAGATTTTAATGCCGTTTCCCTATGTTGAAACGTTTTTGTTTAATTTGAAGTTATTCCTAAGTAAAATGTATATCTGGAATAACGTATAATGGTTAGAGGAATCAATTTTTTTATGAATAATATACTTGTAACCGATATCTGAGAGTTTATAAGTGATAGAGAAAGCTATGTGAATGCATCGCAACATATCTTTTATTTTCTTTACTGCTTACCTATAGTAAGTAGAAGAAGTGCATTCCACCCAAAAATTCGATACCGAGAATTGACCATATCTTGATTTTTTGAGAAATAGCCTGTGAAGTCCTCTTCATTTTGAATTAGTTTTGTATAATTGGTAAACTGTAAGGGATAGACAATATATTGATGCACAAAAAATCTAGAACTCGGTTAAAACACACAATTTATTTTTTGTGGCATTAATCATTTCCGAGATAATTTCTTTATTGGTTTTAATTTTTAAATACTTAATACTTTTCTCAACAATAAAATCGCATTTTTTTCTTGTGTTCATGCAAACAGAATGGAATTTTAAAGCCATCACATAGCGACCCGCTGTTAAAACATTTGACTATCGGTTAAGCCTACTATAACACCCTAATCCCATTTTACGCACAAAGAAATTTGCAATAAAATCTTTATGCTAATGTATATCTCAATTAATATGAAGTGTATAGAATAATCTTCCTTAAGAGTAATAGTTTGTTGAATGTGCAGAGAAAGTCATGTAAATTTAAAATAAGGCCTGAAGCTTTCCTGACGGCATAATAACTAAAGTATTCTCGGATTTCTAGCCAGGTAATTTGATGGTTTGAAACCGACGTTTCGAAGGTGTACATCCTCTTCTTCTTCTTCTTCTTCTTCTTCTTCTTCTTCAGGTAAAACTGATGAGAGTGAAAGTCCGAATTTCTAGATTGATATTTCAGTTTCACACCGGCACTACAAATATGAAGGTTCGGACTTACACGTTCATAGTTTTTCCTGAAGACTAAGAGGATGAACCCTTACAAAGTCGGCTTCAAATCGTCAAATTATATGGCTAGAAGTCCGAGAAAATTTAGTCAAGCAAGTGTGACACATCAGATTTTATGTATAGGATCAGATTATATCAGAAAATAAAGATTTAAAGAACGTATAGATACATTCACAGATGCTTCTATATCAACGTTAGGTGGCTGAATTGCGTACTGAATTCAATAATTAATGAATTGTGCATTTGCAAACACGTGCAATATTTGTAGTTTATATCGAATCCCAGTTCAGAGGTAGACATCCTTGGTGTATGCACTGAAGTATTAACATATTTTCAAGCATGTTCCACTGTATACCTTTATTGTGAGCTTATTTTGTTCTTGCAGTGAAGGTGTTATAACTTCGAAGTGTTGCAACTTCTTTACAGTATTTTTACTTTCTCTACTACGCTTAGTAAGTAGGGAAAACATGTTCCTCTGTCCGTGTGTGTGTGTGTGTGTGTGTGTGTGTGTGTGTGTGTGTGTGTGTTTCTGTCTGTGAACAGCATAACTTAAAAGCAAAAAGTCGACACGAAGATTTTCAAGAAAATCCCGCACCCCTGACTATCCTTTATTTGGAATATTTTCGAAAACTTTTATTTTCTCTAAAATGGCTCTAAAGGTTTTGATTAAAATATTACATGTTTAAGATATTTTTATCCAAAATGAAATGTATATCTTGAATCCTCCGAGAATGTTGCCAAAGGCCCTCATCATTCTGAATGACTTTCGCATAACTGGTACACCGTAAGAGATAAGACACAAAATTCTGCTGCACAAAAAATGTAGAACCAATTAAAGCACACAATTTATGTCATATACAGTTTTATTGTCGAGGAACCATTTCCGAAATGTTCCTTGTTATTTTTTTAAAATTTTCCAATACTTATACTTCTTTCTCAAATGGGAACACTCTATTATTTATTCCTTTCTATGTCCTGAATATACAAACAGCATAGAATGCTTCATATAGCAACCAGCTCTTAAAAGATTTTATTATCGCTTAAAGTCCTTGCACCTAAAAGAAAATTAGCAATATGATTCTGCAAATGTTTATCTCGATTAACCTGAAGTAGATGAAGAATAAGGTTTGTAAAAATAGTTTGTACACGAGTAGAGAAAGTCATGTGAGTATAACACACCAGATTTTATAATATGCAGAATGTGAGAAAAACTTTACTAATTTGTTTTATTGCACAGGATGAAAGGCAAAATTTATAATTAATGGTTCTTTCATAATTGCGTGTGTAGGCTACAGTTGGAACGGAAAAATAGGACTAAAAAAGTTAAATGTAATTGACTGGATTTTAACCAGCGATCTACAGCTTTCCATGCTGTTGCTCAAGCAACTGAGTACGATGGCAAGTGCCGGTATAACATTAAAGTATCAAACTGATTGGCCTTTTTTCGGTAAACTATAAGGCGTTCTGAAGTTCATTTTTGAGACAACATAACTTACACTCTTACAAGTACTTTTAGTCGCCGGCTTTAATATATAACCACTATTACATGCCTGAATAATAATTAATTGTTCTTTCATACTAAATTTGGAAAGATAGAATCAGACTGAAAAAAGTTTGTTCAAAATAGGCTATTTAAGAATGAATTTAAGAATGCCTTGTGTTTTTCTGGAAAAAATGTGCGTCAGGGAATTTAATGTTGTGCCGGCTCATTGCCCTGCTAGTTCAGTTGGTAGAGCAACAGTACGGAAAGCTGTAGATCCGTGCTTTAATCCAGGCAATGACATTGAGCTTTTTAGGATTATTCTGCCTTTCCAAAATCAAAATTTACTCTTATTTTAATAGTCCGCGCGCGTGTGTGAACAGCATACATAAAAAGCAATATCTTGGATAGCTGTCAAACTTCATTAAGTTATGTAAAACTTCAGTAACGTATATCGAAAATAACTTAAGCTATCTCGTATTGAAAATGTTTATTTTAAACGGAATTACATAAGTATACCACAGTCAACTATTTCTCTGCTGCGTAAATATAAAGTAACTGAAATGTAATCTAGCTAATTAATATACACAGCTTTAAACATACTCCTCTACGTAATATATGTATGGATACCACGTATGCCTGAGCTGTTGTGTTACACAAATTATTCTGTTGTATCTGCACATTCAACAGTGTCCATGTGCGTAGTTGTAGTTACGGTCAGTGTTACGATACACCCTGTTGTCATTAGCATCTCCTAAATCATAGTCGTAAAAATCGAATACAGTTCTAAACACAATAGCTCTATTAGTCCACCCAGTGTCGTCCTGTCGTATGTGCGTAGTAAAATATAATAGTGCCATAACACTAGCCCGATATGGATCCTGTAATATTGGGACAACTGCACGTAATGCAGATATGTGTTAATTTCATTCTAGTGGACACTCCCAGTAGACATTATCAGTTGTCAGGAAGAGGAAAGGGAGCTAACCGTCAGTCGATTAAATATTAGGATAAGCTCTTTGATTTACACAAAACAAACGCCAACTCTCGCAGGAAATGGCTTGCCCCTAATACCAATACGTTACATTTGAAACGTTTCGGATTATCCGGAAATCGTTTTCTGCAGTCGGCCCCTTTACACGGGCTAATCAAAAGCCTGTACTGGCACATAATGATAGACAAAGGCAATAAGCCATGTTAAATTACTGCTAACTGCATAATGGAACAGAGCTTATGTAGACGGTTCTGAACCAACATGGCATAAAAATTCTTATTACTAAAAATATCAGCAAATCAGCAGATAAGAGAATTATGCAAGGGTATTTCAAGGTTAACCGAGACTTTCGTGTGTAAAATATTAATTAATAGATGTAGCGCTGCATAATTTCTACAGAACAGATCATGATTCCTCGCGAGTAACCATAATCCTTTACGTCAGTATTCGGCACATATGCAGTAGTATAAACAAAGATTGTGGCAAGTAATTTATCCGTTTTTGTGAAACAGTGATATATAATAAAATGAAGGACAGGTTTAAACCTGCTGAAATTTGGCGTAAACTGCAAGCATAGTCTGCTGAAGAAACACTATCACGGGTGTAGCAATGGTGCCAACAATCAGTGAACGGCAGTCCGGACATTTAGCTAACTACAGTCACACCGTGAATATGGCGTGCGTTGAGCAAGTTATCCGCGTGGATTTATTTTTAAGAGATTGCCACAATTAATACCAAATATTATTCAACACGGCTTAGCAGTGCTGTACGATGAGCGCTCGGAAGAAAATACCTGGAATGTTGTCCAAACATTTAATTATTCTCCATGACAATGCCAGGCCAGCCTATTTGACTCAAGCATCACATTGGCCAATGTTCACTGGGAGGTTTTACCACATAGTTTTCTCCAATGATTTCCACTGTTTTGCGCCTCATAAAGAGTATCTGGACAGGGCGCATTTCCAAACAGATGGCAAGAATGGCATCCTGCGATGATTACGACACCAACTGAGGGAACTTTCAAAAGCAATGACAGCGGTGTCTGGATGTTCAGAGGGTATTGGATATCCAGGAGGAACACTTTGAAACATTGACATAGTTTGTGCTTCTCTGTATGTATACTTTCTGTCTAATAGTTAAAGTTTGGCCAACCTTGAACGAGCTTACTATATGTACACTACTCCATGTCTGGCCTGAGGTTGCAAAGTAGAATATTATTTTAAAAATTCAGGTATGGAACCGGACTCGCATCACAGATCTTGAGCTCACTGGTCCGATACACTAATATCGGTCACCATGAGGACACAGAACTTCTGCTCCTGGAAGTTATTGTACCAGATCTTTAAAGCAATCTCAACGTTACTTCGTTACTTCGACATACGCTATATGAGGTAGAGGAAGATCTATACGTAAGACAGAGTAATTCAAACTGTGCACCGCTCTTCCCTGCGGCCCTGGTGCTATATGATCACTGCCACCTCATTGGCTAATTTTACTTTGATGGGCACTAGTTGTTACGTCTGACGCTGCGTTCTTAATTTCCCCCACACATTTCCGTCTATCTAGCCTGCATCTGCCTTTCACTTTGGCCATTCATTCTGCCTTTTATCATTACATCTTCTCTACCTTTGCTAGACGTAAGAACTTTCTGGCATTTTGGCTCTCGATAAAAAGGACCTCAAACAGAGCTTCAGCGGATATGGATTTCTAAGGGCCTTCCATGGTTTGGCTTATCTACCGAATTTCAGATCAGAATTTTTTTTAATAAAAGTATCTAGTGACTCGGGTAACAGATAAGTTTTGCTAGTAACGATGTGTTATATACAGACTATATTGATAATAATGCCACTTTAATGCATATTCTCATTTCTGCACGATTATGTATTTAAAAACTTGGTAGCCACTGATACTGATAGGGCAAGAAACTTGTCTCCACTGAAAGTGGTAAGAGGCGCCGAAGCTTTTCAGGAGAGTTACGGCAACTTCCCTGTTCTGCTTAATATTCATTTAAACAAATCATTTTATTTGTGTTTAAAATTAAACCTTGAAGAATGTGTTAATTTGCGAGCTTAAAATGTTTCCTTTCGGCACGGTTGTAACGTAATTTCTCTATTTTGTAACCGAGGCAAAAAGTGTAGTAAATTTTTATAGAAAAAAATAAAGCCTTTACCGAAAAATTTACAAATATCTTCGTTCAGAGTTTGATATACCTTATTTTTTTCCAGAGCTAAATATGCTATTTATGTCTACCAGGGAAAGAATAATGATAAATTCTACTATTACAAGAAAATGCAGCCACTCACACGGAAGTTATTGCTTTGGAAAGGAAACCCTGAAGAGCAAAGAGTTTGAACAATGTTTTCCTGCAGATACGTATTGTGATGCAGCAGCTATGGCTCAAGGTTATCGGGAAGTCGGCTCCGGGCATTCGGAGATGAAGAAAAATAAGTAGCAATTGCCAGCGTAAACACTGGAAGGGCTATCCGCAGATAATTAGAATTTTCTGGTAGTTTATTTTCACCTGCCTAGAGAAAGTGCTTCCAGATAGTTCTGGAATGCTCTGTGGAAGATTCCATTGGCTATTCATATAAGCCAGCGTTTACCGCGAGAGGAACCAGTTAGTGAGTGAGTTAGCCAATGTGTTTCTATGCTACATCAGTGCGGTTCTCAAAATGAGTTTGTGACAACTGTGACGTGCAGTGAGTGCTGCTACAGGAGATATTGATGTCTTTCCACAGCGAGTGAATCGTCCGGAAGAATTAGCTATGCCATACATATTGCATTACGCCATTACGTCAAGAATGAAGGTGAAGTGACGGGGAAATTGAACTAGATCATATTGGTGAAGAACAATACCAACTAAGTGAACTCCCAATGAACTGAACTAGATAAACAGTATAGTGACATTGAGTACTTAGAGAAATCAGCAGTTGGAAAACTGGACCAAGGAACAGTATGGAATTAACTGCTCTTCCACACAAGCCGTGTGTTGGAGAAGGCTAGCCTTCAAATCCCGGCGATAGCATTGAGTTTGTCAGTCATCTGATTCTACCTTTCCCACCTCGTCCAACATGCAGCTTGCGTGGAAGAACAATAAATTGCATTAATTGACTTAACTGTGGTGAAACTGTGAAGCCCGGGACCTAAATACTTACAGCATTAAAATCGCCATAGGGGTATGTCATCTCAGTACAATTTGAGACCACTTTGTAATTTACCAGGAAAATGCAAATTAGTTAGAGAATTTAATGTCGTTCGGCATTTTGACATGGTAGCTAAGCGGTTAGAGCAACCGGACGGAAACCAAGATATCCGTGGTTCAAATTCCAGCAATGACATTGATTTGATTTTACTTTACCAACACACGGCTTGTGTGGAAGAACAATTAATTCCATTAATTGACCTAATAGTGGTCGAAACTATGAAGCCCGGGACTTAGACTTATGTCATTGTAAGTCGCCATTGGGGTATGTCATCTCAATACAATTTGAGATCTCCTTGTGGTTTACCGGGAAAATGTGAATCAGTTGGGGAATTTAATGTCGTATCGGCATGTTACCGTGGTAGCTCAGTAGTTAAAGCAGCCGGACGAAAACCGAGAGAATCGTGGTTCAAATCTCGGTTAGGTAATTGAATTTTCAGTCGTCTGGTTCTACCTTTCAAAAGGCACAGTATGTTTAAAATCTGAATCAAATCAAATCAGTAATTGCGAATTAGTGGTCACAATTTCGTATCCATTTGGAGAAAAATTACAGGATACATAGTAAAACTTAAATAGATTACTGTTACATTCAGAGTATTAAATTCCACACCAGCAGAGAGGATCAGCTTTATTGTCTGTTTCTTCCTCAGCCGACACAATGAAAACCGTTTCTTTCTTTATCACTGCGTGAATTTAAACTCCGTGAAGAATGAGCGCCAAGAGTTAAGTATGAAAGCCTTGCGTGTTCTTCTACATTTAGCAAAGTCTTATCAGCACGAGGCTGGCTTTTCCATCGTTATGATCATCAAGTCCAAATTAAACCGAAGACTAAACCTTCAGAATTAAATGCGCCTGGCTATTTACAAAAATGAAGCCAAAACGTGATTACTATGTACTGTCACATTTAATTGCCTGAACATTGTGCCTTTATTAACATCTAAGTTCTTGAAGTTTTAAGGCTCAAAACTAATTGCTTGAAGGTCTCTATGCATCTTTATCTAACCGGGGTTCATTTTAGCTGATTTTAATGTAGTTACAATGCCTGTAGGGTATTTTGTTTCGAGAAGTTGCAAATTAACCATCCAGAAAGTAATAATATATCCAACTATCTTACTGCACATCTGATTAGGAAGAGATGTTTTGAATGCAAACATTCAGATGTTATCAGTTATATAGCTATTCAACAATTTCGCCGGGTGTTCCTTTATTTGCTCATTAGCATTCATTCATTATAAAACTCCTTCTTTGTTTGCAGTAGGTTTGAAGAGTTTGTCGAAGGCTGATGTATGGGGTATTGAAAGTAGTTATGCGACAACCTGTTCGATGTAGCTTTAACACAATAATAGCGTGTATCGTTTTGCTTAGGTGCGCAAGTTGATTAGTTTTGTTCTCTATAACACACATGCAAAAGCAATTAATTTTCGAATGTTTCATTTTGTCCTAATTTACGCCAAATAAACAAGGTACCTACCTAACATCCATAACTTATTCAGATACTATTATAAATTCGTTGCTTTATATAACATAGTGTCATTTAAAAGTGACTTCAAACTTTAAAGTAGTACGCATATTACAATATTTAAGTTCGGAAAAAATAATTACATCATTATGTTGGTCACACAACAAGGTTAGTTTTCATTTCTTTCATTTTGCATTCCATATTTACTACTCGTATAATTACCATTTTGTTGAGTAAAGCATTATGATGTGCATGTAGCACTAAATGTTCGGATTTAGCTGTTGTAATGCTGTAATGAAAGACATTATTAAGGTTTTTATTAACCTAAGACAGGTGGCGCATGTACGTCTTACATTAGTGGTGGCGCGGGGTTACTCGCGACCCCAAGAATAAAACGATTGTTATAAATGGACCGAATTAATAAATTTATCTAATTATTGCTTACATATACCGAGTAATATATTATGTATTAAAATAACTGTTGGTTGTATAAATCTACTTTAAAAAATAAAACAAAAACCTTGAAATGACAGTTCCTTGCAATTTGGACTGATGCGCAGCACAAAAAAAATATATTTAAATGTTCACTTCACTCATAATCATAAAGTATCATAGTTAATGTGTTTTTTTCATCTCGACAGTAAGAACATATGTTGATACTCATATTATAATTCACACAAAGCTCCTACACACGACTACACTATGGTCTTTGCACACCTGCTGCTTGCATTTTACACACGAAAGTTTTGTCCTTCTGTCTGCATTCTCGGACACACATTACACCTCATTCTTTTCTTCACTGGCAATTCCTGTTCTTGATTTTCTGGTTGTGCTGCATTTACAAAATGCCATATTTTCTCAAGCAATAATTCTATAGGATATTTTGCATTTTTAGCTGCAGATTTTACACCTGGTAAGTGAGTCACTATCTTATGGGAGCGAGTAAGTTAATTTTGAGGAGGCTGAATCATTTTCCATGCCGTAACTCGATCCTCTTCTGCACTTTGCTCAATTTCACTATTTGAACTCAGTATTTCAAGTTCATCTTCGGTTTTGCTGCCTTCACCACCTAATGCTTCCTTTTCTTCCACTTCCCTTATTACGGCTAATAACCTTGCCAGATGTTCCTCATAACACATATTGATATAAAAACAGCACTACGTTTAAGACTAAAAAATACGTAAATATTATAACCACAACTTCTCAAAGGTTCAGCTGAAAACACTAACTACAGAAACAATATGTAGACATAACAGGCAACGGGAGAGGTGGCGTGGGGTATTTCCTGCCCTCATTTCAGCCGAAGAACACAAATAGCCTATATTCTATGAATGTATGACCTGTATTTCAATGCTAATGACCTCTATCAAAAGCCAAGGAATGCAGCGAAAGGTAAGGGAAAGGCAAGGTTCAGGTATCCGAAATCATTATATATAACTTGCAAATAAAACTGACCCGCGCCACCTCTCTAGGGTTAAGACCTTCAAGGACATTAGGAGTCATTATTAAGGTCTAAATAAGTTTAGAACTACCAGATTTTTAAGTTCAGGCCTAATGTTCAGCACATAATTGTGGGGATTCAACAAGTGGCTTAAGGAAACGTTTTCTGCTGCTGTACAATGACAATAATGGATTATGAGTAAATGAGGATTGCTACTACAGCATGTTGCAGATCCTCGTTATATCTAGACTGAGTAACCACTGAATGGGAAACGTAATCTTCATGCAAAATGGAGCGTAACCACAAATTTACATTCCTGCAACACAATCCTTGGCGACATTATCATACTAGGCACTTTCAACAATGTTGTTTCTACAATATCCAGATTTTGGTTGGTGGGGGGTTCCAGACACATCCGCTGCAATCAAAACATATTATATCGCAATATGTCCAATATTCTAAAGCGTGAAAAATGTTCTGCATAGTGTCGCACAAAGAAGCGCACTGTTGAACTATAGAGCGACGAACATATTTCCTGCGTTTCTTAAAATGAAATCCCATTGTTTGTCCAAAACAGTGTATTGCTTTTTCAGTCATTAATGTTATTATAACTATATATTATATATTAAAATCTAGAGTGAACTTTGTAACATAATTTAAATATCCCCATTGAGTGGAACAGTTTGCAAGAAACCCATGTTTTGGCAAAAAGAAGTAATAAATCCAACGGTTGTCCAGGTAATGGCTTTACCAAAGATTTGGAAACGCGCAGTGACAATAAACTTTACTGACATTGTGTCATAGGGTCTTTTAACATGCTTCTGTCGCTTTCATTCCTCAACAATCTAATGTAGCATAGAATGAAAATCAAGCAACGTGTAAATGATAGTAGTGTGTCCCTTGGTGCTCTTAATATGCAGGCGCTGTTACATTGTTAGCTAACATGTTTCACTGCAGTAATTTGTGACTGCTGGTTCGAAACTTGCCTCAACTATGTTTGTGTACACTTAGTCCAGATAACTGAAGTATCTAAAAAATCAATATACATTTACTTTTACTGGCATACTGTACAAACTAAAATATAAAAATTAATTCTATACGTATTTTAATACTCAGTAATATGACAGCTAAAAAATATTATGAACCACAAAAGGTAGTGTATTTAGTGAGCAAGAAATATGTAAATTTTACGGCGAAATAGTTTTGTTTTTCAGTCTGAAATGTTCTATATTATTCAACTCAGGTTTCTCTCTCTCTCTCTCTCTCTCTCTCTTTCTTTGTAAGCTTAGCTTCGTTCAACGAAACGATATATATATATATATATAGACAGACAGATAAAGGCTTTTCGACAGGGTGATTGAGAAAGCAAACTCATATGGTACAATCGGCCAATTATTGGAAGAGGCTTTGGCTGACTACTTTTCGAGTAAGTTCGCCATCTGAAATTCTGAAACATTGCATTAATGCATCTTCCTAACAGGGGGATATAAAAGACGGCAGAAAATAAACGTGAGTGAGATATTAGAAAGTTGCGAAGGAGTTACGAGCAATTTGTAATATTGAGCTTCAAAACAGGGCTTGTAAAGCATTTCCCATAATAAATTAAGTTTGGAATCAATTGTTCTTCCACACAAGTCGTGTGTTGGACGAGGTTGGAAAAGTAGAACCAGACGACTAAAAGATTGAATGCAATCGCTGGAATTTGAAGCACAGATCTCCCGGTTTGCATCCGGTTTCTCTAACCACTAAGTTACCATGGCAACATGCCGGTATGACATTAAATTCCCCAATTGATCATTTTTCTGTGTAAACCACTAGGATAATTCATTTTATTGAGACGGCATACCAGAAAATGGCGACTTACAATGATGCAAGTACTTTCAAGATTCATAGTTTCGACCACTGCTATGTTAATGGAGTTTGTTACGAGGGCACCGGTGTTTTATTTGTCACAATATGAATGAGTGAAAGTATAAAACCATACACAAAATATGAGCTCGACGATCGGAAGCGCTAAGGCTATCTGGTTTTCCAAGGACTGGGGAAAATAATCCAAATAAAATCCCCAATCGGATAGAGTATCTTACCAGAATCGGAACTCCATCCAACACCAGAGTTGCACAAATGGTCAAGTTGTACGTAAACATCTTCAAGCTTAATGTACATTGCATTTCAACTCCATTTTTGTAGTAATTAACACCCGTTCATACTGCGTACGGCACTACAGGTGGTAGAAATTAACGACACATGAAATTAAATGATAATACGGGAAGGAAATTTGGCATCGAAACGTTCCAGGCCTAATTTTAGGGTACCTCTCCAGCATTTGGCATTTATGAACTGAGGGAAACATTGAAAAATACATCAGTCACGGAGGACGGCCTTGCCAGAATTTCAAACTCAAACCTTCTGTGTCCGATATTCGGCTCCGTACAGTTAGTGTTTCTTGACATGTTAAATGCGAACAATTGAACGGACGGATTCACCGATGCTAATACGTGCCTTCGTCCGCCAGCAACTTTCCACGCACGGTCAGCATGATTTCTTTAATACACTAGAATTTAAACAAGAAGTTACTTGTGACACTTCACTCATAGCATGGAAGTAGAACTGCGTTACCGGGTTGTATTATAAAGCTAGTAAGCAGTATGAAAGCAAGTGCTATAATGAAGTATAATATGGCAACATGCCACTCCTCAAAATTCAGCTTGTAGACGAAGGGCATGGAGAAGGCGGCACCCAACTTACTAATGCAAAAGCGGAGGGGAGGCTGCCATGAAAACCACCGAAAGAATGCCCCTTCAGTAACTTTTACAAGTCGCTTCTTGTTTAAAATGAACTGTATTCCGTGCCGTCACAATATAGCACTATTCTAATGGTTTGAGGTAATTATGAACTAATGTTTCTCTCTATAACTACTGCTTATTTGAATAAATCTCATTTATGGGTTAATTTGTTCATTTCGCACTTCCAAACGCAATTTGTAGACACAGTTTTCATAGTACAGCTGCCTCCCTATTATCCAAGTAAATGCAGTGTCTTTGTAGAGTATTCCTACTAAAATAACAATATCTGCGCAAATGATTCAGGGTCTTTCCTCCTATTGCAATACCTCCTTCCATACTAGAAGCTCGAAATACATTTCTATGCATAAATCGTTAATTAGAGTAGTTAATGAAACATTTTTCTTCAGTTGTTTTCAATGTGTGCTTGTACGTGACTATTTTCTGCAATTCGTAAGCCCATTTTCATCCTGTTTACTCGCAACTCGAACACAGATTCTGACCACAGCGCGCAGCCTTCCCGATCCAACAGCATGTGCGACAGGAGCTCTGTCTTTTAGATTTTTGGAATGACATTGCTACAGCATATTTACAAAACAACTAGTTTATAGCAACTGGCTTATGTACCACTGTAAACCTTAACATTTTGATATAACGAACCAAATGTTCATCCTGTAACAAAATTTTCATCAAAAGTACTCTTATGATCTTCTATGACGACTATTTTGGAAATTTCAGATAACTCAATAAGTGTGATAAAACGTGTATTTGTATTTCCCACCCAGTTATGCTGTCACTGGGAGAAGTAATTAAAATGTCATATAACCAACTTTCTAACTGCTATACATTCCCTACTGGGTACATAACCAAGTATAGGAAATATGCATTCCACCCAAAGAACTAATACAGAAATTTCACTGGAAATACATGTTTTATGACCCCCTGAACAAAGAAAACAGCTTTTACAAAAACGAAAATTAGGATAAATATTAAACTTGGCATTTAAATTTATTACCTTCCAAAGGTGCGACACAAAGATTTTCAAGAAAATCTCCCAAACCCAAACTACTCTTTACAGGGAACATTTTAGGAAATTAGATATTTTCTCAAAAATGGCTCCAACAATTTTGATTAAACTACCATATATTTACGATATCCACATGAAAAGCAAGGTAATATCTTTAACTTTCTTGGAGTAGCCAAATCTTGTATAACGGTAAAGGTTAAGCGATTGATGAAAAAGCGTTTTAAAATATACAGTTTAATTTAAATAACTTTTTGATAAGCCATTTCCATGATATCTGTTCTTAATGGTTCCAGTTTTTCAATACTTCGTTGTTATTTTAAAGTCCTGTTGATTTTCAGTTGTTTCTAGCGGTTGAGTGGATTTTTAAGGCCAGCATATGGCGTCCTGTTCCTAAAAATTTGACTATCGCTATTTCGTTTGTATCTATAACGAAATGTAATGTAACTGCTTCTGTAAAACGTTTAGTGAATTGAAAAATAAGTTTCCGTAAGAATATATTGTACACCAGTTATAAATAATATAGTATAGTGAATGTAATACGACAGCTGTCTTTTATTATAGTTTGGCTTGCTCAGTATGATGCTTCACGTTACAAAGAGTGAGGAGGTTGTAAAAGACTTACCTATCACCATTTTGTCACGGTTACTTAACTATTATCGTGACTCCGTTTTAAGTTACTGAATGAACCAGTAACGTGCTGGAATTTTGAATCGCAATCGAACCATTGAGCAACACGGCCGGAGCTTGAACCACAATCTTCGGCTCTCCGCGATGACACTCTTACTGCTCGAGTTATCATGGCGGAATACTTATACCCACATTATATCCTCAGTACTTGAGGCGATCTCAATTAAATTTGTCATGTCTGATTCAAATTTCAAATTAGTGCATACATACGGCTTGTATGCAGGAAAAATTATCAAAATACGATTCTAATATGCTGCCATTTTTTAAAAAGACTAAGTCTCACTATAGAGACTTAACGTTATTTGAGTTCTGGCCGGAACATAAATATATTTCGTATCTTTATTTTCTGGAATCTTGGCTACTGTTCGTGCGATGGTATCAAAGCTTGAGGTGTAAGATTAAATCATAATTTGTTGTTCATGTTACATGAATTGGACTTGGACTGTGTCCAAAAATAAGCAAAGCTACTTTGATACAATTTTGGTAGAATGAACATAACTTTTTTACTCTTAAGGAGAGACTAAACTGAGAAAATTGCAACACATTACATTTTAATTTTTTGTGCTGCCTTATTAATTGGAATTCCCGTTTTAATGTCACATAAGAAACTTCATCAATACTTATATTTTAAATATACTTCTAAAATTACTGCGATTGCGATTTTGTACTGTGAGTTGTGCATCACTTCCCATTTTTACTTTCTCTACTACGTATAGTAAGTAGGGGAGGTATTGTATTCCATCCAAAAATTCGATACCGAGATTTCACCGGAAATACTTGTTTTGAGACCCCCTGAATACAAGAAAAACATTTTTGGAAACATGTCCGTCCGTGTGTGTGTGTGTGTGTGTGTGTGTGTGTATGTGTATGTCTGTGTGTCTGTGTGTCTGTATGTGAACAGCATAACTCAGAAAAGAACAGTCGGATAAACACCAAACTTGGTATTTAGGTTCAGTATCTTCCAGAGATGCGACATGAAGTTTTTCAAGAAAATCCCTCCACCCCAGACTACCCTTTACATGGAAAAGTTTTCGAAAATTTTAATTTTTTTCAAAAATGGCTAACGATTTTGATTAAAATATCATACGTTTAAGATATTTTCATGACAAATGAAATGTATATCTCGAATTTTCTGGGAATGTATCCAAAAGCACTCTTCATTTGAACGACTTTTGCATAACTGGTAAACCATAAGAGATAGACAAAGTTTTACTACACAAAAAATGTAGATCGCGTTAAAATACACAATTTATGTCGTATGCATTTTTGTTGTTGAGTGAACCATTTTCGAGATACTGCTTGTTATTCCCTTAAATTTTCCAATACTTGTACTTTTTCTCAAATTCGTTATTCATTTTATTGTCCTGGTAATGCAAAGAGAATGGAATACTCCACATAGCAACCAGCTCTTAAACGCTTAAAGCCAATTCCCCTTGCATCTACAAGAAAATTAGCAATAAGATTAACTCTCGATATCTCGATTAACATGAAGCATATGGAGAATAAGCGTTTGTAAAAATAGGTTGTACAAGAGTAGAGGAAGTCATGTGAGTGTAACACATCAGATTTTTTCTGCATCGTCCTTATACTTACACATAAAAAGATCATAATTCATACACACTTTGGAGTAGAGAAATAAACTTCAGCCCATAGTTAGGAGGAAATTTTGCACTACCAATTGGTGCCATTGTTAAATACAGCAGCTTTTGTTCGTTCTAGCCATTAAAGCAGTAATAAGCGATGGTTCGGCAATTTGAAGCAGGAATGCAGTTGCTACCTTTTCCCGTTGTCCCCAATATCTGCTGTTAATTCTGCTTCCGACTGCTCCAATGGTACTGCTATAAGTACTTTCACTTAGGGTATGCGTGGGTGTATTGTGAAGAAGAGCGTCAGTTTAAAGTGAGTGAGAAATTTATTGCGAACTAATACTTGAGTTCGTGAATTAATTTGTGAAAAGTTTCAAATGAAGAAATAGACTAATTCTGAATTGGAGCATTCGAAACTTATAACAGTTGAATTGTTATACCTGATAATTTCGGCAGGAATACTTTTTTCGGTTTGAAATAATGTTTCCGCAATAAAAGAAACTAGATGCCTAACTCGCCATCAGTCGCTAAAATATTGACGGCAGGATCCCTCACGCTAGCCGCTACTTATACAAGCGGGTCACTGGGCGCTTAAAATATCACACGCGTAAGTACACTCGTGGTACCAGAGAAGAGTAACCCTAGGAAGTAAATGCAACAACGTTTATTAAGTTTAGCTTCACCTACACATCGTTCGCCCACCAACATTATACCTTATATGTTGCCAAATTTCAAAACTGTGAGTATACGAATGTGACACTGTTACTTGGGACTTAGCTAAAATTTTCAGAATTTCCGTCGCCTCTCTAATTTACAGAATTGGCCCACGTACCGTGTAACATGCTGAACTTAACTCTAAAACTGTGTTTTCAGAAATCCTTAAGTTAAAGGTTCGCTCCATCGGCCCAATAATGACTCGGGATAGCCTGACTTCTAATTACCTTTGTGTTTACGAACAAACATATCAACTCAAAGTTGCTACATTATACACTAATATATGGAAATTACTTATTTCAGTTATTTCCCTACCTTACTGTTATTATAATTCCGTCAGTAATTACGGTATCACCATGTAGTTTCTTTCTTTTCAAATATATCCCAGTTTTTCTACATTTGTGCTTTGACCGGCTTTTTCTGTAAGATTTTTCTGGAGTAAATGAACCCTTTTCTCAGAACTAATGGAGATAGATTGATAAATTAAGTTTTAAGATGATAATACTAGCCTCTAATTGCTCTTGTGGACATACTTTGTTAAAATAGGTTACTTTTTAGAAAACAATTACTGATAAATTTTAATCAAAAGAAGGTATAATATTATCTTCCTTAACAAAGAAATTTACTGTGTAAAAGTAGATCAATGAACTGAGAATGCACTCATCTACATCCCGTAAAAATTCTGTCTGATGTCTTAAATAGTTTGATATTACGGATCATGAATTTAGTAGATGCAATATGTGCTCAATAGTGTTTTTAATATCTTCTTAAGAACGAAGATTAAATTTTGAAACACAGAATGGAACTGTTAAGTAAGTTTGTGTCTCACATAACGGGATTATATTCTATACATAGTAATTTCAATTGTATTATTTTATCTGCTGCCTCATAAGGTTTCCAGAATTGGGCATCGTATAGCGAGGGTTATGTTAATGCTCCTTTTGGTGTTAAAAGAAAAGTAAATGTTATAGTTGGAATATCTGTACAACGACATACGGTCTTTAGCTTTCCTTCACCTTTCAGGATTCATGAAAATCCAACAACGGAACCGTCTATGGTTATGTTTCCTCACTGCAACTACTCCGCCCTTCCTTTCAATTCCTTCCTGGTGTAAATGGAAAGCGAGATACGGCGCAGGGCGTTTTGGTATCAGATACGATTCCTACCTCTGAGTTTGGGCCAGAATGTCTCCTCTTGCAGACTCGCAAGCTCGCAGTGTAGCTCGCACCCACACAACAAATGACTCGTCATTTAACCCGCGTTTTGCATCTCATACAAAAGTTGGATCAACTTCTTTACCTTTGAGATAGCCGTGTCTTGTTAGAATTATAACTGTCCAATGAAGTTTGACTCAGCTTACAGAAAACAATTCACGAGTCCTGCCTTTGTGTAAGTCGAGGATTGTTATTGTTGAGTATCTGTGTCCTGCAATTGGCTCCTAGTACCCCTTATACTTTCCAGCATTGATAACCATCGATAAGTTCTCGAATATATCATAAGATACTCTGAAAATGCTTTCCGGTCCAGTTGATGGAGTAGTTAATTCTTCTATAGCCAAACCAAATGTCTTTTCATTACCACGAATTCCCAAATGTCCCGGCACCCATAAGTGACATTGGTAATTTTCAACCAGTTCCGTGGCTATGTGGAGCACTTTTACACTATGCCTTACAATGCTACTGGCGAATGATATAAACTCATGAAAACATTAATTTTTGAAGTCTTAATACGTATGAAGGTTAATGTGGAAGTACAGCAACAACTTTGACAATTCCACCTCAACATTTACTTCCTTCCTTAATTTGGCTTGGAGATTTTTATAGCGGAAAACAATGATATCTGGAGTATAGGAAATTATAGGAACACAAATATATCATTTATTGGATCTTGTGCTTAGTTTCATCCTGTTGCACGTGTTTTTTCTTTCGCTTCTAAAATTTGAATCTAAACAGAGCGGTATTTGTTAATGTTTTAAGAGTTAAATTTAAAATAAAAACGCACATGTGCAGGGTTCAATAGTATTCGATTGTGAGTTGATTTAGAGAACAAAAGAATCCTTTTCTCATTAATGAAATCAAACTTACAAAGCGTTTATTTACATTTGGCAGAATAGCTTAAATTTCACGCAATCTGATTACAGGATTACCGCAATCGTGCCCTTTTATGGTTATACTGCTGATATAATTAATTTATAAATGTCATGAGTTTAAAATATTTTAAATTAATGTATGGTAAGGACATTAAAATATACAAAACACCAGGCGAAAAGATTCCGTTAGAAAGGAGAAAACCTATTAATTTTACAGCACGTTTTCAAAATTGGCTTAAAGACAGGCAATTATTACTTCGTATGTAAGATAACTTATCCGAAATTTAATTATATTTAATAAAATCAAAGCAACAGACAGACTTGAGCCACAGAATTTTCCTTTCCCATTCGATACTCAAGTGTGCAATCGTGTGGAGACATAGAAACACACATTGTCAAATGAAGAATGAGGACTTGGGCCCGACTGCAAAAGCTCCGCAGCCTAAAGGTTTCTTGTGGTAACCCTGTAATGATTGCTTCCGTGCCCCTCACCAGGATGCACAGGCCCAATAATGTATTGGGCTAGTAGTTATTTGGTCCCAAAAACATTTCACAAAGATTTTGTATCTCCTTGATGCTGAGGCTTCAAAGGAGCATATTATATGATAGGCTGTTTCAGTTTAAGAGCCGCACAATCTACAGTCCGTGTTGCCCTGAAACCTTCCTATTATGCCTTCTCATTGGTGCATGCCCAGTGGCAAAGGCTACTGTTGTTTTTGTCCAGAATTTACTACATTTAAGCAGTCTGTCAGTTAAAGGTTTGCATGGTTCTTTGATAAACAATTTCCCACGCCGAATTCCTGGAATCCTCTTCCAGATCAAAGAGAGTTGCTCTTTACACCAATCTATTATAGCCTCTCTAACGGAGTACTTAGGTGTGCTTGAGGTGGCTCTGGTTGGGTTTCAGCTGTGGCAATCCTTGCTTTGTAATTTCGGCAGATTTCTCAATGCCTTCAATTCCTTTATGCCCTGGTACCCATAACAAACTAACTTGATGTTCTGTCAGGTTGGATAAGGCATTAATACATTCACCTACTAGTCTATAAGATGCTAAAGGACTGTTTAATGCCTTTAGTGCTGCCTGGCTGTCTGAAAAAGTGAAGATCTGTTTATTTTACACTCTTCTAAGATTTGTAGAATGGCAAATACTTCGACTTGAAATACCGTGGTTACCAGATCCAGTGAATTACTAAAGCTACACCAGGGTCTTAAACCAACTACCCCAGAACCCGTCCCTGAGTCTGGTTTTGAACTGTTTGTAAACCAGATCAAAGAACACTCGGGTAGGTGGTTCCGGAAAATGAGATTTCCAATTATGATTAAATTCAACGTTAAAGAACAATTACATTATTTTAACCTTTCATAATTCTTAGCTAGAGATTGACAGAGTGGTACAGGATGGTGTAAATAGGAATATTAACAAAATGAATCCTCGGCACTCAACTTTACCTCTCTGATGTATTGCCGAATTTCTTGTTTACAACAAAAATTGTAAATCTTCGTGAATATATTACACTGTTTCGTCGTAATACTATTCCACTCTAACGACCTAAAGCTGATATTATTCAAGTGTTCAAATTCTTAGTTATGGTGACCTGAAATTTTATCAGTCTCACCGTTGCCATAATCAGTAAATGTAAAATCTGCTGCAGCCACTTGTAAGAATATTATTATTCACGTTAATATTACGTGTACTTCCACAACCATGCACCCGTGCTGTATATTATTCAAGAAAAACGCAGCAGGAAGCTTTGTAATTTCTGTAAAATATATATTGTATACCTTCGAAATGATAAACTTCGAACTTCTTGCTTTGCTCTTATGACATAGCATTAACATTTATAGTATGTTAGTAAATTGCAATTCATTATATTGCAAGTTTACTACTTGTGTTTTAGGACGCTTTTATGCATTTTTCCGTAAATGCATCTTGTATGTTCTTTTTTTTCCTTCTTTCCTTCTTTCTTAAAGTTCCCTTGTTTACCCAGTCATTACTGTGTTTTACTGTTATTCATTACCGCTTATTAATGCATTTACACACAAACACCCTTGCCCATAGCGGGACTCGAACCAGCAACCCTCAGCTTAGCGGAGCGCCGAAGCCACACACACTCCAGCGACCACGGCTACGAGGGCCGGCATCTTGGCAATATCTGGTAAATCTGCTATTCAAGCTTCATCAAGTGAAGAAGCTATAGTTAACTTTAAAACTTTCAACGGAGAATGCGTGTAATTTGTCTTTCCAAGTCTGAAAACGTGGAGTTTCTTAAACTTCTCCAATCTGACAAACAGTTGCAGTTCCAAACATAGACCTTCACACACAACCTGCTGTACCTCATACTAGATATTTCTCCTGCAACAACGCCAGAGTTTCCAAGGGTACGATTTGTCATTGCAAGCGTTTAAACATTCAGATTAAATTATAAAAGTAAAAATTATTTATATTTTCATCATTGCAATATAGCTAATCAAAAAAATTTTAATATCATATGTTAGCAATATCATAACATGAATTTAAATTTTGAAAATTAAAGGTTTGCACCACTCTATAAATGTGTTAGAAATTCCAAAGCCCTTGTTAGAGGAAAACTAAGTATACACATTTGAGGAGAAGAGATTTTCTTGAATGTGCAGCATTATTCGACATGGATAGCTCTCAGCAGCCAGAAGAGACCGTCAATGGAGTTGACAATATTAGATTAGTGATTCAATTCTACACAACAAATTTATACTACTTGATATTGCAGGACTAAGTTTATATATATAAACCGTTATCCAATATGGTTTTGTCAATTGTTTAAAATGTATAATTAAAATATTTTTAAATAAATAAAAATATATTTTAGTTACTTGCTTCTTTTACAATTCCTTCATACTCCCCCTCCTGTATGAATTTTGCTTTAATTCTTTTTAACAAAAGGAAACCTTTTACAACCATTAAGAAATTTTTTCACTTCTGTGGCAATAGAGGATCAACAGTACTCGCAAATGCTGTTAGTATTGCTAGTTTATTTATCTGCTCCTTTTTTCGATTCTCCAAAGATGGAAATACACTCATTAGAAGTACATAAAATGCATACGTACATAAAATGCATACATTTTTCTTCTAAACTTCACATTTAGCAGAAAATAACGCTTATGTTTCTCATAGGTATCCATTATTTTTATTATTGTTTACATTTTTCTGTATTTCAAAATTTCAATCTGTATGTGTATACTTAGCAAAACATTATTTAGAGATGTATATCAGTATTTGATTCTCCTCTTGTGGACCATTTAGAACCGGTAAGGACAACTGAAACCCTTTCAGAGTTACCAACAGCACTCTTAAGCCATGTTTCAGTTTCATTTCACTTATTCAGAGAACTTACAATAGTATTTCCAGAAGGTGCCTTCTATTTTCGATTTTCACCATTTTCGAGTTTAAATTAGGTTACTGAAGTATATTTTATTTTAAGAAATAAAGACGAATAAAAAGAAACTATTGTCAAATATATAATATACCTAATAGTAGATGATGAGTGTAACGCCTTTCAGTTCAAAATCACAGTCAATAAATTATAAAATCATAATTAAGTCTTACTCTCATTTTAAAATTATAGTAGCAAATTACAATCTCTAATAAAATTCAAATTAAGTAAATTTATACACGCATCTGAGTAAATTAATGAAACTTTTGGAAAATCATTGACAATTAATTATGAACTTTATATCAAGCTGCAAAACTTGTTCAAGAAGAATGGATATTCAAAAGCTTGATTTTATTAAAAAATAATAATTTGTTATACACACGAAGAGGAAGAGCTATATTTTTCAATTTATCTCCAAATGATTGTGAAGTTTTATAAACCTAATCAGGTTTGCAGTGACCACTCCAAGTCTGAATGTCAACTCCATGTCATAATCATGCTGCTTCTCATGGTAACTGGTTTAAGTACAAAAATATGTTATCCTACCAAGAATATGTTTATTGCAACTCAGAACCATCATGCTTATAAACTTTTCTTATATAACTTGTTTTTCATAAAACTTAGTAATAAGGGAGTACTGAATTTTCTGATTTCGCGCCTGATTAGAAACCTTCCTCCGTTGGAAAATGAATTGAGTGTCATTTAGTCTATTCTCTAAGCGGTATCTAAGACACGTTAAAATTGTTTTATAAAAATTTTTGGTTGATCTTGCATGATGAGGCGCGCGCGCAAACACACAGACATCCACACCCCCAAAAAGTAAAGCTTTGGAGTTTTGGTAGCTCATTACTGACGTTTGTATGAATTATTCAAATTAAATTGAAAAACTTGGGAATTTATTTTGTTTACGGTTTTATTACATGCAGAGTAACTGGATTTGAGGAACATCCAGAGAGATGAAATTCGGGCCGGCATTTGATGTTTATCCCAAAGAGACAATGTAAATATATGTACTATCATGTAACATGATAGCATCATTCAAGAAAGAAGCAGAAGTAATTGTTCACATGTTTCCTTTATTGAATATCAATCACCAAATCTGACCATATAATTCGATTACCCTTAAAATTCTAATCAAATTCCACATTTAACATGTCAAATTTGTCTCTATACACAATAGCATCACAGAATAAGGTATTGGGGAATGATATTTGCCGATTACACCATTGCACTTCTCTCCAAATAATTCTAAACGTATCCATATGTACAAATAATATCATTTAAGAAAGTGGTGAAAGGAATTTTGTTCATTAGCGCCCTTTGTTGAAGGATGTAAAATCTGAATACACCATTCGATCACTATCAGAATTTCAACCCCATTCCATATATTATCTGACTACTTTATTTCTATTTTAATGTATAAATTTAATTACAACCCTTCCACTATCGGGTTGAACCGTAGGCCTCAAAGCATTTAGACATTCTCACACAATTAGCAGTCATTAATCTGACTAATAAATACTGGAATGCTATTAATGCATACTCAAGGTCATATTAAATGTATTTGTTCGCTTTAATAAGTATCATATCGCACTAATTATTTGTCTTATTCTACAAACTATTAGAATGAGTTTCCTTTATATGCTTGAATTGTTATTCATATGTTCCTGCCCGTAATTTGTTACGAACGCAACAAAAATTAGTTTTCGGTAAAGTGTGTTTCTTGTTATTTTCATTAAATTTGTGTAAATTAAAATTTCCGTTTGTATTATAAATTTTTAAGTGAGGAGAAATTAATTTCATTGAAGAATTAACTGAACACTTTTTTACTGAGCATGGGTGTTTAAAATCTATTTAATTTATTGCACTGAATATTTAATACTTACAGTATACTTTTCTTTATGATGTTTTGGATTGAAGCTTCTTTATTAAAATACTTTCACCAATGCTAGACAATCAAACTTAACAAGAAACATTTATTATTATTGTTATTATTTATTTTTATCATTAAGCATTGGTATATATTTTAAAATTTGTATATTGGTTTCGAACATAAACCTACTGTATGCTTTGGATGATTCGCATAGATATGAAAGCAAGGAAACATCTGTTTCTGTACGCGCTAGTCGATTAGGAGGGACACGCTCATTCATTAGTAGATGTGATCCGAACCTGTCAAACCCGGATCCGGTGTGCAGTGAATATTCACGACACTCACGTTCACTCCTGGCAGCAATTAGGAGCGACCATAGCTTCCGAAATGCCGGTCTCGTGTACAGAGACTCCAGAGAGGGTATTTGTCTCTGCTTTAGCAAATTCTAGCAACCAAATAAAACCAAATATTATTTTTATATCAAAAAAAACTATTACAGTTTGAGTGCTGGAATTTTTCAAGATTTTTCAATTTGTTATTTCCATTTCTTTTAATTGCACAGATTTTTCAACTTCTTGTGTGTGGCCTTTACAAATTATTTCACGTCAATTTAGTACCTAGATACAATTTATTCGCTGAAATTAGAGTGACTATTTACTTCATGGATCAAACGTTCAATATCGACCACCTCGATTCACAGCCCATGACAGTTTCAACCAATCACGGTAGACCATTATTGGAATGAGCTTGTTGCACATGATTCGCATTTTTTAACCCTGATTGGTAATAATTTGGGAAATGTCGCAACCAATTCGTATATATTTCATTTTAAGGTGAAAAAAAGAAAACATTGTTAAATAATTTAGAAGGCCTATCTACGTAATCATATTGAAATGCAATCCACTCGCTTATACAACATTTTATAAAATACTTATGGCTGTTTTCATTTTATTAGTATTGTTTATTAAACGTTTCATTCAGGGTATAGTCTTAGCCAACACCACGCCTGAATTCGATATTAATTCAGAACTACCAAAAATACCGAGCTCGCTTGTAGTATTAATTATGAAAATTTGTTTAGAACTGATGAAGAAACAAATATCAAAGCCAGAAATTATCAACGTTTTTACTGTACTTCCTCACTTATCGCTGAGTTTCAACGACCTCAGAAGTGTATTTCTCGATTAATTTAAGTCATAATATTATATCGACAACACTGTTGGATATTGCGTAAAAAGAACCTGCGTTACTAACTGCATATAAAATAGTTTTGTAAACACACACATGAAAAAGTGAAAATTTGGTTGCTATTTCCAAAAATAAATATAAAATTGATAAAAATCAAACTGTAGGGAAACAGAATACATTAAATACAACATAATTTATTCTTCAAACTCTGAGGGCGGAACATGCAATTTGAGAATCCATCAAGTGGAGAAGAAGTAGAATAAAATCTTATTCCTTCTGCATATAAAACATGAGAATTAGCTTTTGTTAATATGACTACTAGAAGTTTTTTAAGATGAAGACGGACGCTTTCTGGAGCGCTGTGTCTAAACTTCAGAAATGATCATTCAATAAATGCCAGGGTTTCAGAAAATTACACAAACAACATTTTAAGCCATGTAAGTAGTTCTAATTATTTTTATTGTAATATTTTAAGGCAGACAGAGCGTCATGAAGATAAAATACACATTTCAATATTTTCATAAATAGTGAGAAGGTATGTGGCAAGGAGGTGATGTACGTTAATTTTGGGGGCACGGATTTGTAAAAATAGTTCGAGTTCGATGCTAGCTCAGGTTCTTGCACGGATCGTGGATCTAGGGTGTGGTGCATAACACGACTGGTTTGTTTTTCTGGCCGTCGGCTTTTATATCTGAATCCTAATATAGCCTCGCCACCCAGACGCATTCCTTTTGGCTCGGCATCTACTTCAAACTACCGCACCTACTCGCCGACACTTTTATATAAATTTGTTTTGAACGACACCCACGGTTTGTTTTGAGAACGGCCTCCAAGGGAACACCAAGAACATGTGATTTTCAAAACTCTCCTATTTCTTTATTTCGAATGTTTCTATCCCCTCTTTTCGTTTCACGTGATTTCTATCTTCTTTTTTATTTGTAACCTACTTTAAGTTTCCACAAGAACTCGTATGGCTGCGGCACTGACCTTTGTGGCACCTAACGGTATAAGAACAAATGGTTTTCTGCCCTTACTTGGCTACAATGTGCAAAACCTACCCTGTTTCCTACCTGCTGCTTTCACTGACTGTCTAACCCATATTCATCTTTACAAGTAACATTCATTTCCCAGGCTTATTTAATAATACCGTTACTACTGTTATCAATATTTACTTCCACATTATTATGGCTATCATTTTATATTTCTAGCTGACCAGATCGCACTGTCTCAATAGTCGCTAAAATTCTCTCAAGCTTTTATGAATGTGAATGTTAGACAAATGTAAAACCATAAACGTTCAGGAAGAAATGTGAAATTAATTTATATATACAAGCTTTTTTATTTTATTTCTTCAAAACCTTTGTACGCCGAATTTCTTAACGCACAACACTCACAATACCACCTAGCAGCCAGCCACATAAGCAATGACACTAGGGGGGTCCAAAATCGTCGCGAATCCCGTTTTTTTCCACCCCTGGTTTAATGCTTTCCAAAGATCTTTCTGTTGCATATTTAATATTTCTTAGATTGAAGTCTGCTTTGGTGAGCCGATGAGAAACTTTGAAAATAAGTTTTGTTTTCTTTCTTTATTTCTACAAAACTTATAGTGCTTTGGCATTGGTAATGAATAGAGTGTACGCTATACATTTAGCTTTATTTTATTTGTTACGTGTGTTTTTTACTTTCTGTACTAATTACCTACCAATGGTAGATATAGTATTATATTGCCTCATTAAGCCCACAAATGCATAACGCCCGCGCATATGCGTGGGGGGAGAGAGGGCATAACTCAGCAAAAACATTTGATGTATATTTTATTTCATACTAAATTATAGGGTTATGAAACGTGCAATACCAGAATTTTCACCTGATTTCTCTGCTCCAAACCATTCCTTGATGTCAAAATTCTCCATATGTTGCTTTCTAAACAAAACCATTAACGATTGATATGTTATATACCTTTTTATGTTTTCTCACTCCTCATAAAAAAACTAAACAACATTTGTATTAAGCACTTTGCAACTGTTCTTACACCGACGTAAATAACAACAAAAATTCTGAATGGCTGAGTTTGAAGAGCGCAATAAATGGTTGAACCATCCATGGTTGGTCATTTGAGGGTCAAGTTAGCTTTCGTAATTGGTAACCTACGTTTACTATTTTATTTCCTTATTCCTTATCACAAAATAAACAGCTTTTTGCAAAACATTTTCTAATGAGAAAACTACATACAAAATGTAAGTTCCTATTTAAAAAAATTAAATTAACGCTAAAATGACCATCACAGCGTCCTCCAAACAAAACATGACTAATAGCATTTACTTTCCCCTATAATATCAAGCAACTTTTATTCAAGTCATTTCTTTCTACAACTCCTAGTTTTGGAGATATTGTACAGTCTTAACTTAAATGTTCTACTTTGTACATATACATACGACATTTTCTGTAATTTTCTTCTGGCTTTTCCGGTGAAATTTTTTTTAATTTTTTATAATTTGTAAATCGTAAGATATATAGAAAAACGTACTGCAGGAAAAATATAGAGCTTCTAAAGTACAATCGCTTCATGTATTTTTTGTTTTTCGTGGTATTAGCTATTCCTTAATATTTTCCTTAACATTGCACATTCTGGTGGCTTTCTTGTGTTTCTCCTGACATCACCAAAACATTATGGAACATAAATACAGGCATATACAAAACAGTTAAGTAGTGTAAGTATGAGATTCCTGTACGCTCTTCCGTACCTGCTACAAAATGCGTGTTGAAAATATTATTAACAGGAAAAAGGTAGAAAAACAAGTTATTGTATGAATAATTTTCAGAATAAATCGGAAACAGAAAATAGAAAGATGAGAAACATACAATGCAAAACATAACCTTTTGTTTTTCTAATAAAAGCTCTGGACTAATCAGAAGATGGAGGGATTTATCTTCATTGTGCTGCATAACACTATATACACTGTGCATTAATGCTAACATTAAGTATTGTTAAGGGTAAAATAACGAGTAAATGTGGGATTTTGAAATCTCAAAATTCTTGGTATAGATTGTGGTTTCAATTTGGCCAAAAGGCACTCTTCATTTTCTGTTGTGTCCATAAACAAGAGACGAAACTATTCCAAACAGAGCTTCTGTATTGGAATATGTTGTTTGCATATGACTATGTTGGTAAGGGACCGTGTTTACATCTCGCCTAGTCTCCAGGGACTTTGCTACCCATTAGTTCCGTTTAAAGCCCCCATTTCAATCGGCATCTACAGCAGTGGAGGTGGGGGAACGGAGTACAGCGGACCAGCAGATAGTAGTTTCAGTAAACTCTCTTGAGGTTTGGCTAATTCCATTCTGCTGCTGTCTGCATGCACCGTACAGATAAGGACCAATCTATTCTCCGTGTGTCTGTCGATCAAAACCAGCTCTAAGAAAACAGCACGTTCGCGTTTGAAAGCAACTTCTTAAGCGGAATGATTTGTTGTTCCTCCACCAATTGCAAGATTCGATGAGTGCTCATTATTCGTTTTTCTAGAAACGAACAGTCTTTGTGGTACACCTATGGTTTAGTATCTTTTTGAGTGTACACTACAGAAGGCTGTTTTAGAGAATCTAGTTTTATGAAACAATTTACAAAAATCTGCATTTACTTTTATAAGGATTTTATCAATTTTGGGTTAATAACAATTTGATGAACGGGATTTGCTGATTAACTCAAATTAAATATAATTCATATTCAATTATAATACAATATAAAATAACACCAGCTCATGTTCAAAAATATTATGACTACCACAGTATTGACACCGAGCCGGATGGCTCAGGGGTCTGTGGCCCCCATTCGGGAGTCCCAGGCGACTGTTCACTCTGACCCATGTGTTTTTCGTGGTTTCCCCGGATCGCCAGGCCAATGCTGGGTGATCCATCTTCTACCACAACCCTCCTCCTTCTCTGGCATCTTCATTGTCATCTTTTTCAGGGTTGTAGGACTAGGCGACTGTGTTCGGCGGGCTGCGACTGGTCGGTGGTTTGCGCTCTGTAAAGGTTTCTTTCTGCCGTTGCTGCGGGACCGCTCAGTTAGGTCTCTCCTCAGAGTGGCGCTCCGCTCTGAGGGTTGAGGTTAATAGCTTACGAGCAGGGACCGCAGTGTCGGATGCGTTCTATCTGAAAAGTTAGAGACCCCATCCATGCTTGCGTCCGTCGTCTTTCGGGTCTCTACCCTCATTCTTCCATCCCAGGAATCACGTTGGAAGGATAAAGGGCCGATTGGCCTGCTTGCGCTGCTCTTCCCTGGTTCTGGGGGCCCCTCCATGATAGGTACCTTTACCTTTACCAGAGTATTGACAGTTATTGCACATTTTCCATTTTCCGTGAAGAACTATAACTTACGACATCTGAAACCCTATATTAGTGTTGCTGCCTCGCTGCGACTGTACCAGAGCTTGTCATATTTTCTTTGTTGAATCAACTAAATACTTCCAGTCTCAGTTCCTTGAAAAACAATTGAGTAGCTACTTGAATGAGAATTAATGTCTCCTTGTCCAATGAATCTCGTTCCATAAGCGGTGGGGACGGCCTGGTGTGCTGACCATATGCCACACTCATTAAGACCCTCTGCTCAAAAGGTTCTGTGTGGGTTGTGACAGAGGTTACAGGAGGGTCGGAGCTATCTTATCAGTATGTCTAAGTTTGCTTAAAAGCCGTCGTCTGGTGTGCTTTGCGATCAACTGATGAAAAACATTTGAAGGGTCTCAGGACCTCTGCCAGTGTATTGAGGAGTTCCGCTCAGGCATTCCCACGCGAGCCTGTTAACAGTATTACCTTTGTTCACTTTTAATAAATGTTTCTTTCCTAGTGGCTTCTTTCAGCATCATATACATACTTCATATCACGTCATTACATTTTCATATGAGGCAGAACAGAAGAGAACTATGAAACTGTTAGAGAAAGTAATGGCAGAAAGTGACGCTGAAGATTCCGAAGTTGGAAATTCGACTTTAAAGAAATATAGGATCCCGAATGCAGGATTGACAAGAGCACAGCACAAGAAAGTGACCCAGAGAGCTATGGTGTAACTTCAGTAGTATGGTCAAATCCGGACTTACGATAACCTCTGTGGGCTGCAGAAGCAAAGGGAAAAGCAGGATATATTTGTAAAACCACAAAAAATGTATTTGAATTGATATTTGATATACCAGGATTGAATAGGAGACGTTTAGGAATGGTGCACATAGTTCAAACACCTGCATCTGTCTATATTTTGTGTAATTCCTTAGTTAAACATCGAACATTTACTTTAAAATATAGCTTACAATGATTCATAATCGTCCTGTTTTATTTTCTAACATTCTTTTACTATGATTTATTACAATGTACATGTTAAAAGTTATATTAAATACTGAGTGTGTAGGATCAGCCGTGTCAGTGGAACCCAGGATTGCAAGCGCTTGTATACCTGGGTTAACATTTTAAAAATTGGCTTATTGGTGTAATGGGTGTTAGACGAAACCTAATATACTTGCACTACAGAACTCAACGAAAATAATGTTACATGTGCCTATTGCAGTTTCAAAAATTATATCCTCAGATTTTCAACTACTACTGATTTCATAAAATCTCTCCCTCACGAGGATATATTTTAATCATCGAAATGAACACTTCAGGAGCTGGCCTAGGCAAATGTAATAAAACTGCAAAAGTTCTGAATATATCCTCATTTTAAATTTTGTTGCCTTCTTTTTAAACTTCTGATTAATTTTGAGGGTGTTTGTAGCCCCACTGTTGTAGAGCCAAACTTGATGTAGTTTATTTTTGTTGCGGTTGCACCACGTTTAGGCGTCAATATGAAGCTGTTTTAGACCACCCACGTAATGGATGCCAATTTGCGGGAGATTGTTTCTAGGAGTGTTCGCCCCACGTACGGTACAAAATTTCCGGTGGCCTTCACATCACGTTTACTTTTCCGGTGGCCCTCGCCCCACGTTTAAAATCAACTTTGCATTTTAATGTTTATTTAAATATTATATATGTATACCTCGGGTGCATTATTAGTATTTTAAGAGCACGTATCTCTTAGCAGGACTGGTACGGTTAAAGAATGAAGACTTACACAAATTATAATTGTACTGTACTTTGTTTGTTAATCATTCACAGATTAAATAACAATTCACTGATATATCCTAGTGTAGAGCTATGAGAATATTGTTTTTGCGTTTTTTAAACATGTCAACTTTATATTATTCTCACCGTTATGAATTTTCCATGTCTCGCACTGAACCTGTACAAAATCTAACTGACTGCTTGGGTAGTCTTCCTTGTAGTGTCTCCCGCCTGAATTTGTACTTTTTCTCTATTTCAAGTCTCTGATTGGATAAGCCTACTCCAATAGAATACTTTTATTCAACTTTAGCTTTTTCTAGTTTTTGATTGGCTATTTATAAACTGTTTTAAATATTGCATTATTGTTCCAAGAATTATTAGTAGCATTTTTAAACTTTCTAACTTCTTATTGTTGCCTTAAGGTTACTTATTAATAGCAAATTTCAGCTTTTACTTTGTAACTCTGTTTGCTACGGAAAGCAGCTTGCTTCTATTCTCACAGCTCCTACATTGTTAAACAACGTAATACATTCTCATACCATTATTATACATGTAAATAATAGTATAAACATAATATAATGACTGTTACATACACTTTTTATATTATTACATGCACATATTGCTTTTAAGGCGGGCTGTTATTATACTTTAATATTATATAATTAAACTGATATCATTTAAATGTTAAAAATACTCCCTCAATTTCCACAGGAAATTCAGCTTAGAAGTTAATCTGTAAATGTACATTTTGCAATGGTTATTTAGGTTGGACAAAAAGAATACTACTGTGCAATATCAGATTATAAACCTAACGTATTAATTTAAAAATGATGCTTTTAGAATGTATAAATTTTAGGCTAAAATACTAACGCTAAACGATCCACAAATAATGTTTTAAAATGAAAACTTAACGAATAAGATGCTTTTATAGTAAACTTTTAGTTAAATGCAGCAGCGGTGCTTTTTTCCTTCTTTCTCTCGTTTTGGATATCGAGATTTCACGGGAAACACGCATTTTGAGACGTCCTTAATCCAGTAAACAAGACTTCTACAGCTTGTCTCAACCTTAAAAGACAGTATGGAGGTCAATGGAATATCTCTGTCTCTATCCAACGCATACTATTCGTGCTTTTCTATACACGCCTTTGCTAACTTGCTAATAAAACGGTGTAAATATTCAGTTGTTAAAGTTATAATTTTAAGCTTTGAACACATTATTCTATGCGTAATATTTTTCTAGAGCCGTTAAAGATTTCTTTGGACCAAAATTGCTAAAGAAAACGTGTTTTTCAGTATATGTATATATTTGCTGCTTCTATGCATACCACGCAATAACTGATAACCTAAGGGTAGAACGCAACAATTTTTTCTCTTAGCTAAAGTAAACCACAGTGCTGCCTGGTTTGAATTGTCTATCCTTAATAAGATGAGCGTTATAATAATTTTTACTTTCTCTACTACGTATACCAAGCAGGGAAAGTACTGCATTCCACTCAAAAATTGGATACGCGATTTCGCCGGAAATGCATGTTTCGAGGCGCCCTGAATCCAAATAAAGGATTTTGAAAATTTGTCCGTGTGTGTGTCTGTGTTCCTGTCTCTGAACGCATAACTCAAGTACGAAAAGTCAGATAAATACCAAACTTGGTATTTGAATTAAGTATCTTCCAAGGATGCGACACGAAGATGTTTAAGAAATTCCCCCTACCCCCAATTACCCTTTACATGGAAGACTTTTAAAAAAGTTTGATTATCTAAAAAATGGCTGTACAGATTTTGATTAAAATACCGTATATGAAAGATATTTACATGTCAAATAAAATGTATATCTTGAACTTTTTGGGAATAGCCTAGGAAGTCCTCTTCATTCAGAAGAAATGTTGTATAATGTTGTATAACTTGCAAATGTTAAGCGATAGACGAAAAGGTACCACATTAAAAATGTAGATCACTTTCGGACACACAATTTACTTAAAATAAGTTTCTTTTTGTCATAAGCCGCTTCTGAGATATCCGTTATTAAAGGTTAGAATTGTTCAATACTTATTCTTTAAAGTTACATCGATTTTCACTTGTTTCTTGCAATTGCATGGAAAGAGTATGTTAATTTATAGGCCGGCATAGTGCGTCCACTTTTTAATCATTTGACTATAACTGTTCTCTTTCTATGTATAACGAAATGTGTAATGTAGCTATTCTTCAATGGTTTATTTGGATTAAATGCAGTAGTTAGAAAAATAGGTTTTAGTAAAAACAGTTTTATACTCACTAAAAAAATAAGAGGGTAGAGAAAGTCATGTGAATGTATCACATCAGATTTTCTTTAAATTAAACATCTTCGGAAAATTCAAATACTTATGCAGTAAAGCGCCAAACAGCCAGAAACCTTTTTTTTTATGGGGTTTACAACGAGTACCAAGCGAGATAAAATGCTGAGAACGGTTGAAGACACTTTTAAAAGAAGCCGTAATCCTGTAACTGCTTGCATTAATTGTGTGTGGCAAACAAAAGTTATCCATCTATTCAGTTAATAGGCGCCAAGCGCGACGCAGAAGGCAGTAAAGGTCAATAGCAGTTGTAAGGAGGCGTGTACTTCTATAGCGTGTAGAACATTGGCGTGTTGTGTAAGCTATTTATTTAACATTTTACGTAAATATTTATAGTTATGGAGGGAGAAGATAGGAAGGGACGTAATGTTAGTAAACTAAAAATATACGCAAAATAATAATGGTGTTACAGTATTCAAGTAAAATGAGTGTTAGTAACCCAGTAATAGCAACGGCTAAGGCTACCGATGTTCAGAAAACTAAAATGAACAGAAGAAGGAACAAATTTAATTATTTCTAAGAATGCCCTAAAAAACGAAAGCAAAAATGGTGGGGGAAACAAAACCACGTTAGGTTAACCAATATGATGGAATACTGCAAAGCGGAGTGTGGTATACTTTTCATGTTTTGTTGTTTTAAAACATTCTACCCATGTTTATGTACCAACTTAAGGCTTTTATAATTTTATACATCAATATTTGTTTGATGATATATATTGTTATGCCTATAAAATTGTGTTTCGAATTACTAATACTACAAACAGGAAAGGTAAAGAGCAGTTGAAATTTTAATATCGCATTATAGCCTTAAATAGCAATGCAGATATTTCACTTTATCGTTATGGGTCATTCGCAAAACAACATTAAATTGGTAGACCAATCGCAGCTGACCGCTAAAGTTACGAGTGCTTGGTGCAATGGGGATTCGCTCACAAGCGTGATGCAGTGAAACTTAGATGCCAAATATGAATAATGTTACATGAAGTTCATGACAACCTATTCACTCTTTAGATTTACTAAAGAGAGTTTTCAAGATTTTCGCTAGAATATTAAATGCTTCAGCTTTTATATAACGGACAAAGCTTATGCCTTAATTTTTCTGTATATAGCCTGTTAATATCATTGAATTTTATGCAGCCTACAAGGAACACACTATCCGCTCGAAACTGGACTTGCGTTCAAGTTACTTAGGTGGCTGGCTGAGGTGGTGTGTTTTTCAGAAATTCAAATGGTTTTAGCCTAATCTATTGCCCTCTCTTGATTTTGCCCGTATAAGATGTTTGCAGGACACCTTTTCATATTCCTAACATCCTTTCACACCAGTGCGTTTTATTTTCCACTAGAGATATTCATAAAACAAACATGCAAGGTTCGATATTTAACTGACTTGTATAAGAAGCGCAAAAGTGTTACGTTATTTGCTTTTGTAGCTGTCGAGAAAACAAAATGTTTGCCAAGTACCATTGACGACATTAACGAACTACAGAGGAGTGAAATACGAAGAAAGGTAGCCTAACCTAAAGAACGGCATTAATGTAGTAATTTTTTTTGAAAGCCTATAACTAGAAGTCATGAAGTACAAGGGTAGAGCTTACCTAACCAGGGGCATCACCATCCGTGATTACAAACTTTATAACTGTTCTTCCTTCTTATGCTCCCCTCACGCTGGTATGTGATTCCATCTACCATCGCAATATGGAAGATAGCGGCCGCGTAATAACTAATATACTTGTAGTTACGAAGAACCACTGATTACCTCACCTCATTGCATCCTACGTGTGCTTTACATTGGATGGCTCGGCTTTTATAAGACAAAATAAGGCTATTAAAGCATCGCCTGTTCTACAATAAGGTTCCTACTTCGTGCAAAGCATGATGGAAAGGCTGAAGTTAGTAGACATTACATCACATTCAATTTCCCTAAAGCACGCTTTAGATACAAATTGATGTCCGACTTATCTGGACTAAACTTGGCTTTCCACTTCGCTTTGGATCACCATTCAAAGCCTCGTAGGAGAATTAAGGATACCGCGTGATTAAGCTTGGGCAAACCATCTGAAGTCGTAACATACTTTGCCATCTCCAACATCTCCGATGCTATCAGAATAGCCGCCCAAGGGCAACCGTTATTGCAGAATACACAAAAATCCTTAATTTTGGTAGCTTAATTTTGCCGCCTTTGCTCTTTTGTGCGTTTTGCGTAATACAAATATATGAATGCAAAGAGCTTTTGTCCTGGAAATGGTAATTTATAGTTTTTGGAATAAACATACGTTACAAATCAAGCAAACTGACTTCAGTCATTGAAGGAATCTGCCGCAAAAAACTGAGTCCATCTTGCAGTGCCATAAAAGCCGTTCATACCAGACCATTTATTTTCGAGGTACTTCTTGAGGTACTGTTTACTACCTATGTGTAACCAGCACAGTATATAATTATATAGAGTTCTTCTAGACAAAATTTCATCCAGGATTTGAACAGGGTACAGTAAGCTAATGATAATACATGAGGTAGAGGAGCTTCAGTAGGGTTTTAAGGATTTTGCATGTACGTACCGTAATTCCAGTCCATATGCAAACTAAAGGAAACAGGAAACCAATAAAACACCCCTCGCATAAGAAACACTTTCAGAATTTACTCACATCGTGCGCATACCTTCTAAAGAGAAAATTGTACAATAAACAACCAAAGGGTATTAACCTTACAGCAGGATAATTCATCCCCACAAATGGCGTACGAAGTCTTGAAAACATTGCATATTGAGATAATATTTCAGCCACCTTACGCTGTGCAACTTGAAATGCTTCTCTGAAATGAAAAGCAGCTTCGTGAGCATCCGTTTGAAAATAAAAATGGCGCTGTAGAATAGATATTCTGAGAGCCATCAGAAGGGTGTTTAACACTGCTTTAAAAATGTAAAATTTTGAAAATGGAATCAGACTTCAAAATTTATTGTCTCGATTTAAACTGGTACAAAAAATCTTAAGAATCCGTGCCCTGTCTCTTTCCTTGAGCTGTTGGATTTAATTACGTGATCTCATTCACGTATCCCCGTAATTTTGAAGGTGATCACGTTATTCCAAGATGTACTTCATTAAAGGCAAGTCACAATGTAGGACATGTTTTTAATTAAATACGTATATATTTTTAAAAGGCGGTTATTAGTAGTGGAGAAATATGCTGACATTTTTAGTGAAGTTGAATCAATTCTGTATATATATATATATATCTATATATATATAAAAGGGATTTATGCCTTGTGTTTCATTATTACTTTCGTACTGCGTATAGTAAGCAGGGGAAGTATTGCATTCCATCCAAAATTTGGATACCGAGGTTTCAACAAAAACACATGTTTTGTGGTGCCCTGAATCAAAATAAAGTATTTTTGTAAACATATCCGTGTGTGTGTGTGTGTGTGTGTCTGTGTGTTTGTCTGTGAACAGTATAACTTAAAAACGAAAAGTTGGATAAATACCAAACGTAGTATTTGAGTTTGGCATCTTCCAAGGATGCTACACGAAGCTTTTTAAGAAAATTACAGCCACCCCAGACAATCCTTTCCATGAAAATGTTTTGAAAATTTTTATTTTCTCAAAAATGCCTCTAACGATTTTGATTAACCTATCATGTTTTTAAGATATTTTAATGGCAAATAAAATTTATATGCTGAATTTTCTGGACATATCCCCAAAAGTCCTCTTCATTCTGAAGGACATTCGCATAACCTTAAGAGAGAGACAAAATTTTAGTGAAAAATCTAGATCCCGTTAAAACACACAATCTGTCATAACTTGTTTTGTCGGGTGACCCATTTCCGAGATATTCCTTGGGAATATTTCTCAAATGGGAGTTCGTTACTCTTTTTTTCATGTCCTGGACATGCAAAGGGAATGGAATGCTCCACATAGCAACCAGCTCTTAAAAGATTTGACTATTGCTTAAAGCCTACTGTATTTCCATATTCCTCTTGTAACTACAAAAATATTAGCAATAATTTTTCTACAAAGTAATTTCTGCAAGTGTTTATCTCAATTAATATGAAGTATATGGAGAATAAGCATTTGTAAAAGCAGTATGTGTAAGAATAGAGAACGTCATGCAAGTGCAACACATTAGATTTTATTACTTTCTCTACTACGTATAGTAAGTAGGGGAAGTATTGCATTCCACCCAAAAATTCGATACCGAGATTTCACCGGAAATACATGTTTTGAGACCTCCTGAATCCAAAAAAAGCATTTTTGGAAACATGTCCGTGTGTGTGTCTGTGTGTGTGTCTGTGTGTGTGTGTGTGTGTCTGTGTGTGTGTGTGTGTCTGTGAACAGCATAACTCAAAAACTAACAGTCGGATAAACACCAAACTTGGTATTTACGTTCAGTATCTTCCAGAGATGCGACACGAAGGTTTTCAAGAAAATCCCCCCACCCCAGACTACCCTTTACATGGAACATTTTTCGAAAATTTTAATTTTCTCAAAAATGGCTCTAACGATTTTGATGAAAGTATCATATGTTTAAGATAATGTCATGAGAAATGAAATGTATATCTCGAAATTTCTGGGAATGTCTCCAAAAGTATTCTTCATTATGAACGACTTTTGCATAACTGGTAAACCATAAGAGATAGACAAAATTTTACTACACAAAAAATGTAGATCGCGTAAAAATACACAACTTATATCATATACAGTATTTTTGTTGAGTGAACCGTTTTCGAGATATTGCTTGTTATTTCCTTAAATTTTCTAATACTTATACTTTTTCTCAAATTCGTTATTCATTTTTTTATGTCCTGGACATGCAAAGAGAATGGAATGCGCCACATAGCAACCAGCGATAAAATATTTGACTATCGCTTAAAAGCTACCATATTCCCCTTGCATCTACAAGAAAATTACAAATAAGATTGACATCACGATATCTCGATTAATATGAAGCATATGGAGAATAGGCGTTTGTAAAAATAGATTGTACAAGAGTAGAGAAAGTCATGTGAGTGTAACACATCAGATTTTTTTTAGCTTGTATCAATTGTTGGAAGGTTCCTTAACACTACATGATGTTTAATTCCATTACCAGTACTCCGAATTTCTCAATCGATTTAATTATAAGACCAAGTTCTAAGGTCTTTGTGATCTGAAATATTCCAACTAACATGTCTTCACTCTGCCATAAGTTTCAAGGTGATTGTCTACTTAAATCGAGGCAGGCATGGTTCCTCGTTATGTACTAAGCACGTACATATATAGAACCGCGCTTCTGGAGAATGGGTAATGATATTCCAAGTGCTTCATTGAAGCAAATATACTGCTACATGCGATTTTCAAAAGTAATTTAAAGATTGTATGAGTATTATCTGTTAAGCAATAAAAGTAATGCATTTCGAAGCGAGACAAGAATAACTCGTTTGTGGAAATACGTCGAAACAGTGTGTCATTCATGCTATATTCGAATGTATTTCAACAAAGAAGTAATTACAGCTGGGAATTGTAATTTCAAGGGATAATTTTAGTACTCTATTACAAAAAGCAATTATTGCGCATAAAGCACTGATAACTATAGTAGATTGTAATTATTTTCCAATAGTCGCATATAAATATTTGTAAAATGGATCATAGGGTGGTAGGGAAAGTTTTGATGGCTAACAAATCATTTATATCTAATAATGAGAGCCGAATTCTCTGGTGTGGCTGATTTATTGCTGGCATACAAATACTTTCTTTTGAAAATTCTGTATTCGCTAAATAAGAATTTATTTCATCTAATCTCGCTGCTAGGTAAAGCATTTTACCTCAAAGTTTCGACTATATCCAACTTCGTTTAACAAAAGTGTGCCCAAGGCGCTTGTAATACTGAAGAAATGCCGTCAGCGCTAAAATGTTCTTCTGACCATGTCCCAGAACGGTGAGTTTTGAGCTTACTAAAGGTATTTTTAAGGTTACAGGAAATGGCTGAAATACTACCTTTCCTACCGATCGTTTCTATGTCTTTTTGAAAACTTTTGGAAGTATCTGCTATTATCATTTGAGCGAGATTGAGCCCCTCGCGTGACAATTTAAATAACTCTTACCAGGGGTTAGCATTATGTTTTGTAACTTTCAATCGACTATTCTTCCTTTAAATTTTTATATTCATGCCAAACCTTAACATGCTCCGGTTTAAAAATAGAGGGCATAAATTCAGATATGCATTCCCGATACGTAGGGAATAAAAAGTCCATTAGAACATGCGTCCGGAAATGCTTCGTTTCTGAGCTATGGTCTTCAAAACAGTAATACTCACCGGAACGTTTTTCTTCCCGCAGGTAGTTGCCGTGGCTGAAGATATTAACAAAATTCTGGCAGTTTATTCCGAGGTGAAGGGTACATTGAGTGTTGTGTTTGACGTTCGACGAGCGACATGTACTCAAATCGGAGCCGGCAGAAGTGCACTTATTTACAGTAATGAAGTGCAATGCTGCGCTGGCTCGTCGTTTGTACCAAGAGAGGTACCCACAGTGAAGATGTCCAGATCGGAAAGCATTTGAACGTCTCCATTGCTGCTGTCTGTGCGCTCATGGGAAGTTTGCTTCCCCTGGTTTGGGAAGGGAACAATCAAGATCTACAACTCCAGATATAGAAGAGGAAATTCTGAATTTTGTGCACACGACTCCTCCTATCAGTACACGGTGCAAATGAATGTTCCTCATACGACTGTGTGTATACTGTTGCTGTAGCAACGTTGTATCCTTATCCTTTGCAACGTGTAAGACTCTGTCACCAGCAGATTACCCTGTTGGATTGATGTTCTGCCATTGGTTCGTGCAACAGTGCTACAAATCCGAACTTTCCTGTCATTATAACTTTCCACAATCAGCATGTCTGGGCATATGATAACCCACATGCAATTGTTTCGTCTCATTACCAAGTGCGATTCACTCTCAGCATGTGGGCCGGTATCATTGATGATCGTTAGTTGTACCCCATGTACTTTAAAACAGACTTACGGGGCGGCGTACATAACTTCCTGGAAAACGTCATACCTCATGTGTATGAACACACTACACTGAGCATTCGTCAAGAAGCTCACTTCTTGCATGATGGCGCTCCTTCACACTTCAGTTGTACCACTCGCCGGTACTTGAATAAAAGAATTTCTGGTCGATGAATAGGTACAGTTGACCCAACTGCTTAGCCATCACGCTCACCTGATTTGAACCCTGTCGATTTCTAATCGTGGGACCATTTGAAAGCGTTGGTGTAATCGTCTCCGATACTTGATATGGAATTCCTTAGAATCAAATGGTAGGTTGTGAGGAAATACTCAATACTTCTGGAATTTCAGGTCGTGTTCTCACAGTTATGAGAATTCGACGTGAAGCAGGTATTCAAGCACTTTGAACGCCTTCTGTAAAGAAAACTCCCTGCGGTAAGAAATAAGTTCCGTTTAATATCACCATTTTGAAGGCCACAACTCGGGAACCAAGCATTTCCGAACACATGTTGTAATGGACGTTTTTATTGTCTGCATATGGTGAATGCACACCTGAACTTGTGCCCTCTTATTTTTTAAGTATCCTGAGCGGGTAAGTTCAACTATGTGCACATTATTTAATATATATGCATACTGACGAATCGCCATAAAATCGCACCGCAAATGTGTATGAAACAAAAATATGAGTTGACCACCGACTTTCCCATGCATGAAGGCAGGAGAGGGGCTCGTTAATGTAGATGATAGAGCTTATTGATATATAAGATGTATAGAAGACGCACATACAACACTTAATATGTTGGGCGGGACTTTAAGGTGAACATTTTTAAAAAGGGGACCCCCAGGTACGAAAATTCATGGTTTGGACGTTGTAGGGTACCGAAATTTGGGAAGAGTTCGGATATGTTGAGGTGTGCGCTCCATATTTCGTTAAGAAACCCAATAATATCACACCATACAGTAAATTACAAAAGCGGTTCAAACCGTTTTCCTTCTACTGAATGCAGAGCGTACATTGGCGGTACAGAGACAGATGCACATGATTAAATAAGTACGACTGCGTGCCCAGTATTTCAGTCGCAGCATGGATTTGTGAGATAAGGTAGTAAAAATAAAGATTCCATAACATAGTAAAGAGGTGTAAGATGAGGTGATAGTGATGGCCATGGTACAGGTCCTCCTCTACCAATCTATTGATTGAGATGTGGCGTCCAGGTACAAATTTCTGGAGCTCCGTCATGTTCCAGCTACATTACCTGACGAACCTACAGTGGCTCCACATGAAGTAGAGTAGAAATAACATCTGTGACGAAAGTGAGATGTGTCGGTCTGTTAGTCTGATTGGCAGTAGCTACAGCGCAATCATCTTTCCATCAATTATCATACGTTCACACGAAGCGTATTGGTTACCTTTAACCACTTGCGCAAGCGGAATTCCACCTGCCAAAACATGAATGTTGTGCAAGTTCACAATGCCGTCCGTCTCGAGTGAACGTGTATTCATGTGAACAGTACCAAAGTTGGAAATAGTGGCTGGACTAAGCAGCGTTATAAATACCATTGCGCAATTGTACTCTCAGTTAGTCCTCTTATACTAGTGCCTGGAAATTCTGCAGATGGCATGGATGTAGCTGTTGGTCATGGACAACACTCCACACGTTAGCGTGGCACTTGACGAGTGCTGGTGGACGAGTCGTATTCGAAACGTTTCAACACGTCCTCCTCAAAGCCAGTGTTGGAGTCGAGCGTGGCCGGCCCACATCCGCTTTAGACACATAATACCGAACAGAAATGGAAAATAATTAATCCGTAATCAGAAGGCCTACCATACGTACAGTAAAATTTCTCAATACCATGGAATACTACTGTACCTACAGTAAAAATGTAAAAAGCAAAACCGTACACTTTACTGTACGTGCAATGGTGGAAAATTGGTTCCGGTTTCTTTAGTCTTCACACAATTGCTGCGGAGTGTGTCTGTTAGGAATCCTTTCCGCCAGCACTCGTGCAGCAGCTCTGCTGTTGCCATCAACTCCTCCGTATGCATGTAGCATATCGGTCATTTCTATATTTGTGTACTGTTACATGCCGTAATGCTGTCAACGTTACTGCACTCGTACACAACACAAACTCTCCATTAGGATGCGAACCTTGGACTATGTGAGGATGTAGTGCATGCGCAAGAACGTTAAGGCACAGTTTGTCCATCTACCTGAGGGCTAAAGGGTTGAATAACTACATTAAAAACCAGCAACATGACAATGAAACTTTGACGCTTCACAGCGTCCAAAGCATGTATTTCCATCTTAAAAGTGTTCACTTTGACATACTAAGCGTTTTCGATGTTTGTTTTTCTATATGCAAATTTAATTAGCAACATAAACCTTTAGTTTAGAAGTTGAAAGTTTAGACTTCGTATTATTTTTGACACTATTGATAATGTGTAAATAATATTAACAATGGGGTTTGCTTCATTGTAGCATGTCAATTATACCCCCAGAAATTGTAACGTGTAGTTGACACTTGAAATACAACGAAACGCCAATCAGTTGCACATTCTAAGGTTCAAACGCGTCGTTGAGTCTTAAGCGCAAACATAAGGTTGGAGTTAATCAAGAGATGATTGATGTATTACATTGTAACAGAAGCGGTTATTAATGTTATTTTAGGACCATTATCAATTTTTCTGGAAATAACAAAGGGTTTTCATTCACAAAAAGAGAAAAATAAATAAAGTTTTTCTTGTATTTCAAGTGCTTTATATCTCAACTTCAAGTTGAAATTTTTTAGAATGTAATTGACCCATTTCGATGCAAAAAAAAACCGCCAGGCTTAATGTTATTTTCCATGTCACCAATAGAGTCAATAATAATACGGGGTTTACATTCCAAATTATTAGTTTATGTTCAATTACTTATTTGATTTTATTTTAGAATGGTCTACATCAGACGTGGCGAAAACGAAACTCGCGAGTAATTTTGACTAGCAGGCGCCGTTCTCCCTCTGCCACTGTCCCTTTGAGTGATGCAGTGCGTGTTGATATTTGGTGACTCACGGAAGGAAAGCGTTTTTGCCACCCTTGGTCTACATCATCTACTTTGAGCCCCTCCCGTAACTACATGATCGTGAAAGTCGTTTCTCCATTCGTATTTTTATTTAGAGAGTCAGCTTTAGCGTTACATATTTATATGTAAATACGAAAATAAAGCAATACACCAGGTGGCCCACATAAGCCATCCGTAGTTGAAGTTAGGTTATACCGGACAGAGCGGATGCCGAAAGATTTGCCTAAGCAGAACTGCAAAGGGGACTCCATACCGACAGAGAGAAGACCGCTAAATGAAAGACCAATGCTTGAAAATAAGACTTTAATTGATATTGCTGCTCCTACCGCTCATTCAATATAGAAATTGCCTGCTATATGAGATTTTCTGTGTTCGATTCCCAGCTGGGCTCCACAAAGTTGTCCTTAAACAAAAACATTTCATGGTTTGCCCACGGTGTGATGTATGACTGTGAGACTACCTATTTGTGTGTGCGGGGTGTTATCGGTTACTTAATAAGCAATTCACTCAACAACAGGAATTCAGGGCTGCCACTTGACGCAAACCTGAGCATATGCATTAAGTCATTTAGTTCCATGACAGTTAATCTATAATAAGTACAACTACACTATATGGCACCAATTGGCCTAAAGGTTAACATATTAATCAAAATTGCATTTTTATAATATTTATGTACCCTTAAAGGTGCTTTAGAATTAAAATATTCTCTATTATACATTATTCATAATAACCATATGCAAAAACATGCCCCCCCTAAATGAACGAATTAATGTAAGGGCCTCTCAGGTCAACATTCTATCTGGTGATCCATCATTTCTTAAAATTATTTGAGTACTTTGAATACGGTTGTAAGGAGCATTTTCTTTAGTCTAGACTATTTCAAATGGATGCCGTTCCCAGATAAAGTAACTTTCTAGATGATCTGTGCCAGCTCTCTTAAAAATAGTCCAAAACGTCTTGTTTATATGAAATCCTATTGCAGCCTATCTGGTCCTTTATTCGTAAGTTTGTTAACGAGACTTTGAGAAATTTGAGTAGTTTCAGGTAGCAAGTAATTTATCAGCACCAGCAGCACCATTCCACCATCATCAGTACCGTCACCACTATGCCCACTGCAAGAAAAGCCCTGTTCCTATACCTGCAGTTTAAAATACTACACCTATACTGAGGCATTCACTGATAAAGTACGAAATTCTGATGGTAATGATACCGAGCGAGACGGCTTCGTGGTTACATGTGAGGTTCGCACTCAGGAGGTTTCAAATTCCGGTGAACGCCCACTGTTACTATGTTGCGATCCCCGGTCTTAGGCGAATGCCGGGGTAGTTACAGTTCTACCACGACTTTACTGTCCCTCTTTTCCTTTGCCTAGCACCCTCATCACCTTTTTCAGGGTTGAAGGACCAGGCGACATGTTCGGGATGTTGTGGCCGGGCGGTGGAGGTGTACTTTGTGAAGATTTCTACCTGGAGTCGGTCGGATTGCTTGCCTAGATCCCGCCTCCGGGTGCTCTTAAAGCATATTCCCCTTAAGGGGACCCCGGAATGGTGGGCTTAAGCGACGTCGCATACTTTCGTACTGGAAACGTTAGGAATCCCGCCCATGCTTGCGCACGTCGTCTCCTGTATCAGTCACCCTTCGGGTCTATCCCCTCATACTTCCCTCCCATGGGTCAGGTTTGAAGCAAAAAGGGCCATTTGCCTTCTATTTGTGGCGCTCAACCCTAGTTTCGGTGCCTCCTCCGTAATATATGCCTTTACCATCTGGTAATGATGAATGTAGTGGGAATAAATCTTGCTGAAAACGCAAAGAAAATAAACAACTAAATAATGGGGGAAAGCACTTTGTATTCATTCCATTCAACGCACCTCTAACATGCTGTTACTGCAGGTTGCATTAAGGGGGAGAGAGGGTTGGAGTAATTTGTTGCATAGTCATTTCCACTGTCTCTCTACCTCTCTCTGACGATGACTGACTTGAGTGAGACTGGAAGAGTGGTCATTCTTTGTCCACAATGCCTTATAACTCAAGGATAAGAAGAGGGGATTCATAATCGGAATATGGAAGTGGGAGCATTCCGCCTTCTATATAATGGAAGCAATAAGTCGAAGTGGTAAATGCATCCACTATTGGACTAGCCGTTATCAAACAGAAATGGAATGTGGTGCTCGTAAGAGAATAGAAAGGAGGAAAATAGCTGATAACAGATAGCCGCCAGAATACTTTTTAACTATCGCTAACTTAAAATATCGCCTAGAATTTAAGAAACAGGTTCATTCACTAGAAATCACCACCATTCACTGGTAAATATGAATATCGCAAGTCTTGAATACGATTAGGCCTCCAGTTGCAGTATATAACCATTCCGGTGTTACTTGCGAATAAGAAGATATTCTTTGTAGATCAGAATGGAAGACCATAGCTATGGAGACTTGAAAACTCCTGTGCCTCCTGTTGGATTTGATGCAAGGGCAAAAACTGCCAGATATGGAAGAATGGCCGCAGTTTTTGAAGGGCCGAGTAGCATGAATTCGAAGGAATACACCGAAGGGCTGGAAATTATATGGTCATGGCATGCAACTGAAGAAATACAGATCTTCAACTACATGCACCGCGCGCTCCTCAGAATTATTAAAGGCACGTTTGCTTGTCATCATGAAATGCATCGTAGCGAATGGTTCTCAAAAAAACCACTCTTAAACCAATAGTGCATTTATGACATTTTAGTTTATTAGTGGAACAGTAGGAACGATAAAAGGATAGCTGCTGTTAGAAGTGTCAGGTAAGAATGCCGTGGGAAAATATCAGAAGAAACCGAAAAATCTGCTCCACTCTAGCTCAGTCCAAACTTGGAAGATTTAAATTCAGTAATTGAGCTTGGATGATGGACCAAATACATTTTCTGGTAAAAATGTATTTGTATGAATTTTCCTTTCCGTTAATCCTAATTTAATCAAGAAGCATCTCATTTGCCTTAAAGGTTTACTTGCATCCACGTACCCAGTATGTGGAGGAAGGATTGCATTCCACCCAAAACTTTGATATCGAAATTTTAGCAGAAATACACACTTTGAAGCAAGTTTAATTCAACAAAAAGTAGTAGTAAAAGGTCCGTGTATGTATGTGTACTTTAGCAGCATCTCAAAAACAAAAAGTTGAATACATCCAAATTTGGTGGTTAAGTTCAGTATCCTCCAAAAATACAACACAAATATTTTTAACAAAATCCCCCACACTAATCTCCTCCTGCGTGGAAAATATTTCGTTATGTTGATTAAAACCGTACATTTACTATATTTAATTCACAAATAAAATGTATTTTGAATTTTCTGGGAATAACCTGTGAAGTCCTCTTCTTTCAGAGATATTATATATTTGTAAACCATGAGGAAAAGACAGAAACATACTACAAAATAAATTTAGATGTTAAAACAATTTATTTCCTATATCTTCTATGGCGTCAATAACATAATTATTATTGCTGTATTTTTTGCTTTTTGGAAGTGCTGTCATTGAATTGTTTCTCGTAATGTCAAGAAAAGAGTATGAAATTTCAAGGCAGTGTATATCCAACAGTTTTAGAAACATTTCTCGTCGCTTGGTCTCTATGAGCCCCACTTGTAACCACAGTTAAATATGTAATAGAAATAATTCCGCAAACGTTCATGTAGATTAACGTAAGTAAATAGAAATGTGAGCTTTCACAGGAATAGTTTGTAGAAGCTTTATAGTAGATGGAGAAAGTCATGTGGAAGTAACACTTCAGATATTTTAAAATAGAAAGTCTCCATATATTTCCAATTATATTCGCTTTCATATACTATCGCATCTTTAGTTGTAAGAAATGTATAATTTTAAGTATTTTATGCAGTATTATTCATAGTTTTTCACTTGTATTTTACTTCTTTTCTAAAGAAATGGCAGTTTACTTTAATTATGTACATTCATTGCTAATGTAGCGACAATACAATTTATCTGTTTATCCGAGAGCATAAAATTTAGGAAATAACATTTTTTCTCTCTGATACGAACAGATAACGTGAATAAACTACTACCGCTGCTGCCGCGATACTGGCATAAATGGCTGAAAGGTTCATTTATCTGTCCGTAATTTTTAGTATGAGGACAACGCACTAGTGCTGTCTTTGATCTATTTCTTACAAGTACCTGAAACCAGAACCGAACGGGATAGCTCAGACAGCAACGCCTATGTCCGGCATTTGGGAGGTCACGGATTCGATCCTCGGTGACCTCCGCTCTGGCTAATAGGTGTTTCGTAGTTTTCTCGGGTCGACAGGCGAGTGCTGGTGTGGTTAATCTTCTAACACGACTCTCCCCCCTCTCATTTCCTTCACCAATTGTTTTCCTTGTCATCTGTTTTCGGGTTTTAGGACCAGGCGATGGTGTTTGGGGGTTGCGGCTTGGCGGTGGCTGTACTGCTGTAAAGGTTTCTTCCCTGACGCCGCTGTGGAGACTCCTTAGTTAGATCTTTCCTCCGCTCCAACCCGGGGAGACTGCCGGAGATTCGGTAGCTTGGGCAGGACCGAGCGGCGTCGAATGCGTTCAATCTGTAAACATTAGGGAACCATTTATGCTTGCGCCCATCATCGAGACCTGGTCGCGGTTCGGGTCTCTCCTTTTATCCCCCACCTGGGGTCACTGGTAGAAGCACAAAGTGCCTGTGTGCTGTGCTCTGTCCCGGTTTTGGGGGCCCCATCAGTTAGTTCGCAACTTTATATTTTACCTGACACCAGAGAGGTAATGTACTGCAGAGGAGGCGAAAAAGTGACTCGCGTGTTATTTTGACTCGCAGGCGTACATTCCCTCTCTGCAACCGTCCGTTTGATTTTCACATGCTGCTGAGTGACGCCGTGCGTGTTGCATATTTGGTGACTCCCGGAAGGAAGTCGTTTTCGCTACCCTTGATGTACTGTATGACTGGAATGGATACTGGCCAGTAGATTGGTTGGCCTACTAGAGCAGGGGCTGTATGCCCTCGGGGGTAGATATTACTGCGTAGATGCGATGTACAGCTTCTTGGTAGACACATGCTGAAACTTGACAACTATGTGGCTCGCGCGTGGTAATAGTGATTAGATCTTCACTTGTGTTATTATGGAGCGGCTATGATATTTATACAAAACATAGTTGATATGTTGTTAATTTTTGGAGACTGTCAATGTAAATAGCAGATAAACACGAGAACTTTATAGCCAAAGATTGATCCATTCGACCTCCCCCCATCAAAAACTACGGAATCATGGTCGGTTGCATACATCAAATCGTCCACTACACGTGTAGCAGAAAGGCATTGTGGTTTAAATGCCCTAAGGGAACGTTTTACCGCCAAATCTCACACCAACTGAAGATCTGTTGTGCATGTATGCATGTGCAGGATGGATATAATTTTGAACACAATCTCTGAGTTCCCAGTTTATCACAACAAATGCCTCTGCAGCGCCCGGAGTAGGCAGCCAACCTACACTCAGTATCTATCAGAACCACCTAGTGCAGTTCCTTGTTCACTTCTAAAAATATCTTAAATGCTGTTATTTTAAAAGCAGCGGTCTCTTTGGTGAGATTTAAACTTATACACCCAGGTAAATAATACATAGGAGAGTGGGTAACGCAGTTACCACGGGATCAATGGAAGTCATGCCTTACACGCGAAACTTGTTGGAACTCAGGAGAATAGGTTAGATCATAATTGAGCGGTTGAGGATATATAATTATTTACATAAATCTAATCATAGGATGCAACTGCAAACATGTTTTCACCTTTTTGTTTATACAGTTTCCAGTGGATGGTATACTGAATACTTTGGGTCCATCGTTGAACTTATATGCCAAAATTTCGAGGACGTGCAGTTCTCTTGTCAGTGTGGCGTCGGACGTAACGTAACTGGTTTGTTTGTAACCATTCACTCAGTAGATCACTGAAACCTTATGGTGCATATAAGTTTTTCATTGTTCCACATTAACGCAGGTTTAAATGAAGTTGACAAATATATTTTTGTTAGTTTTTAAAAGCCTATTGGTGAGATGTTTGATTATACTATGGGTTGAGTCATGTGCTTGCTGTTTTATAAGATTCGTCTCTATATACTTTTGATGTTCTTAAAAATTAATATTTTTGTTTTAACTTACTTTCATTACATACACTTAACACAAGTACAATACTATTAAAGTATTATTTCTGTGACATTAGACATTCCATTTATTAACCACGCCGTGGAAAGTAATATTGCATTGCAAAACTGTTGGTTTATCTATGAGCTTCTGAACTATTTATTGAAACGAGATAAAATAATAGCTAATGATGTAACAACCAAATGCGAATTTCTATGGCTGGAATATCGCACTCCAATCCCTCCTCATAATCGCTTATATAGTGGAACTTTAATTATGCGGCACTTAATTTGATAAGCGTTTTTGGAATAGTTCGGCCAGTTAAAACCATAGTACTAAATTTCGTGTAGTGGCCCCGAATGCAACACTGACTGGATTAATAATTTTGTTGCTACAGCGATGGCAAATTAATGAAGTTATCTGACCCTATAAGCATAGATTCTTTTTACAAACTTAATCGTTTGCTTTACTACATAAAAGAGGGGAAAAGGAGTGTTTGATGTGCAACTTTCTGAGTAATATTTACAAAAACGTATTAAAGATACTTAATGCATAAGGTTATTTTAGAGGCAACCTTACTTCAGGTACAGTTGATTCAACGGAGCGGGACACCTCTTCCACTAAGACCTGCACAGATCAATTGCGGCTACCATCCCTCAGGAGGAAAATATGAGGGGAGGGAACCACGGAAGGCTACAGGCTGTGAGCTTGCCACAGAGACGCGCGGAAGTCCCTAACATTTCTAAGGATGCAGACCCTTCCCACTGCTGGAGCCGACGATAGGGGGTGATGAACGACCCAGTAATCAAGCAGCCCTCTAGTATAAACGGTGAACATTCTTTCCATTGAGCGCGCATCCGCGCCATCTGTCCGGCACCGCCATACACCACGAAATCTAGATACACACCTGAAACATGAGAAGAAAAAGGGAAAACATTATGGAAATCGTAATAGACAAGAAGCCATCCTAGCATTCGCCTGCTGATCCTAGAGAGTCCATGAAAAACCCATGTTTCAGAGTTTCTTCCGAATGCGAGTCACGTGTTACCGCGACGCCACCTCGCTCGGTAGAGGAAACTTTGTTGTTATTCTTGCTTAATCTTTATTGAATGTACTATCATATTTCACGTGGATTAATTATCATTATTTTGAAACTCTATTAGAGCTGTCCAGAAAGATGTGTTAAATATGCTGGTGATATCATTGAGCTTAAAGTTTGGCTTTATAGAACGCAGATCATTAACGGAATAAATACGCATTTTTTCTGATGTTTTTATATAGCTAATTTACAAATAAGATCACGTAGTTCGGCACTAAAGACCAAGACCTTGAAATTAATTCTTCAAATGTACTGTTTTCATTACCACCTTTTTAATGAATGTCAACCGCTTCTATTTTACCCTAAGTTATGTTTAGTAAAGTAGCTAAGTGACACAAGTAAATTTCTACTGCAAGTAATCACATATCGCACATTTCTAAAGAAAACTTATTTATCCTCATAGACCCGACATTGAAATCATTCCACACGATGTTTCAGAAGCAGTATTTATTTCGTTTCATCTGTTGTCGCAACTGTTTCCGATACATCTGTTTTAGAAAGCAGTTGATGTTTCTTATTTCTGCTTGAGGGCAGTAGTGCTGCATGCAAGTGAATGATCAGAATGATGAATCCTTAAGGACTGCTATTTCTCAATGTAGTTCGTATTTCATGCATCAACTGTATAATGCCATTTCCAGGTTTCTGCCAAAACAAACAAAAAGAAATAAAAGTGAGGAGAGAAAAAACTAACTGAACTATACTGCTTGCCAGCGTAGCAAACAAGTGCAGTACCTTGTATACACGTGTTCAAAAGAAGATGCAAATTAAATCGAGGTTTTAAAATAAGGTGCTTATTATTCATAACGTATTTATTTTTTGAACGAGTTATTTGCACTCAATTAATCATACAGTCCATAATCACAGCTATTTCCTCTTTCTTTCTATTTGATTTATCAAATTACCAAATCACTAAAACCGCTTGGTGTTTTGTTCACTGGCAATGTTACTAACTAGGATTCTGGTCTTATAAGAGTAACTCTTGGCAGTTTATATTTTTGCCTTTAATTCTTCATAATAAATATGTTTTTCAGAATATTTCATGAATGGAACTCGAACAAATATTTTCATGATATATATGAAACACTTTTGCTGCCATTTAGGTTTTCTAAAGGCTATTTAAATAATAACCTCATGTGTTACATTGACATGTGATTCTCTACCCACTATGGGTTTTTATATATCTTCTCAAAACGTTCTTATAAAACCTTATTCTTTATTTCATGTCAATGGAGATAAACGCATATAGAAACGATTTTATTACACATTTCATTGTAGGTACAAAGTGGCGAATAGAGGTATCACGAGGAACAAATTAATGATGCCCTAACACTTAAAAACATATGTTGTAAAATTCAAACCAAAAGCAACAAAAGTCTCGGAAAAGGTTCGAGCAAAAGCGTTTGAAATACATTGTGTTTAAACAAGATATACAGTGAAACATCGTGTGAAAGATTCACTTAATTTCGAATATGGAACTGTAGATTATGAATGAAAATTTGCTGAAAATATCCGAATAGAAAGGACATTTCCAACACCTCTTACGATAAGATATGTGCTTATTATCTTTGTAATTGTAATAACTATGAGAACGTGAGGTGTTTGCGGAAATATTAGTTGCTTAGGCGGGACTCGACCTGCGGCGGCCTGCGCACGGGCCGCGCGCAGTGGCCACGGTGTGAAGGGAAACCACTATATGTAAAAGGTAATTTCCTGAAAATCCTGTGTAGCACATTTTGAAAGGTGCAATTGGTTTCCTACAGTGCATTTCCTTATTAAAATTGGTAGAAGTTCATTATCACTTGAGTTACATACCAGCTCTGGGTGAGTCATTTTCTTATTGCTCTGAATTAAAGTCCGACACACAAGCATAAGGCTATGAAAGAAGGTCAGGCCTAGCCTCTGGATGAATCCGTCTGATGCCACTGTCACTCAAATACTAACCTAAGAATACAGGTCACTTTTAAGCTCAGGAGCGAAGGAAAAGGGAGGAGTAAAACAAACATTAAGTGCTAGAACCAGGTAAAGGGTAGGGGTAGGGGTGGGGGCTGGGCGTGTCATAGGCGCTTTAGTATTCCCTTACCAACATAAACCTCTGCGCACTCTATCGGCACGAATTAATGAATTCAACTGTAGATATTCCATGCAATTAAACTATACAATAAAATACAATAACCAAATATTACATATTTCTAAAGAACAACATAAAATATAGCTAACTATTAATTTAAAGGTACACATTACGCACATTTTGCCTTTCTTAGCAAGAACGATCAGGTCTGTTGCTGGTTTGATATCGTCGGTTTCATCCAACGCCTGAAAAGTTAAGCAAGTAAACATAACTGGAAGTAAAAAAAAAATTCAAATAGGCTTGGTAACCTTAGCCTATCTTTATGGATGACAAATGTTTTCTTAAATGCAGGAGTTGATGGTTATTTACTTTACCAGTATAAGAGACAGCCGTCATTTAAAGTCGCACCTATATAAAACGCTGCGGTGAACTTAGCGCCTCCCTTCTGAAAGCGTAATTACCTCAAAAGAATAATTAGTTACGGAAGCGAGGTGAAACTAGAATTACACCAGCACTTAGTTCAGCTTTCTGTACTATTATGATTATTTTTCATTTAAGATAACCATTGCAAAATATGTTAGAGCAAATAGGCTAAGCACTGGGTAAATTGAGGCAGTATTTTTAAAACTTAAATAATTTAAGTCTAATTATATAATATGTAAATTCAATAACAGCCCCCTTAAAGCAATATGTGTATGTAACAATATATAAAAAGTGTATATTACAGTCATTGTATATGTATATATTATTCTATACATGTGTAACAATGCTATATGAATGTATTACGTAATTTAATAATGTAGGAGCTGTGAAAAATAGGTCAAAAGATGCTAACAATCAGGTAACAATGAGTTAACCTTGAGGAATAATGAGTTTGAGAGTTTAATAATGTTACTTGTGATTCTTGGAAGCAATAACGTAAATCTTTAGACAGTTTAAAAATAGTCAATCAACAACCAGAAAAAGCTTTTGTTATATGAAGGTATTGTATTGGATTAGGAATATCCAATCAGAGACTTGAAATACAGAAATTTACAAGCTTAGGCGTTTGAAATCAATTCAGTTGCCGGCAGACAGTGTTTGTAACCGGATGCGAGATACGTCCTTGAGAGATTTAATACGTATTTTGTGTGAGAAAAATAGTTTACGTATTAAAAAGTGCAAGTATTTAATAAAAACATCTCACAGGTCTCTCTCTCTCTCTCTCTCACTCTCTCTCTCTCTCTCTATATATATATATATATATATATATATATATATATATCAGTGAAGTGTTATTTAAATCGTATCAAGTATTAATAAATGGAGTGAAGAAAAACTTAAAAAAAAATAAAAAAGAACAAAACAAAAAAAGCGCAATTTTAAAAAAAAACATACCTACAATACAAACTACTTCAAAATGGAATTAGCAATCAATTCAGCAAATTGCTTAAAAGGAGGTAGCAACACAAAATGCATCTGTAAGCCACAAAATAAGCTGTCCTCTCACATATGACGGATTGAAAAGTACATAAACCAAAAACAGATATAGCAATGTGGTGCTCATTTATGCTGAAAATTGTACTTTAGGATAGAACGGCTGTGACTTAAATGTTCACATCTTTGGGTAGTCATTCTCCAGCAAGCAAGAAGTGAGGAACAAAACAATATGGTGTGTAACATACAATTTTCTATTTTCATTGTGAACTCAAATATACGCTGTTCACATATCCGAATTATTTCATATATGCTATATTATTAACGATAATATAGCATATTATCGTTAATATTAACGATATTATACTTGCTAAGAAGTAATATCAGACTAAGCACTAACGACTTGTATGGGAAAACGAAGTTGTTGGTTGTCACAAATTCATTTTGTTAATAGCGAGCCCATGGGAAGGAAAAAAAACTGATGTGTTACACTTACATGACTTTCTCTACTCTTGTACAAACTATTTTTACAAACGCTTATTCTCTACATGCCACATGTAAATCGAGATATCGAGATGTGAATCTTACTGCTAATTTTCTTGTAGATGCAAGGGGAATATGGTAGGTTTTAAGCGATAGTGAAATCTTTTAAGCGCTGGTTGCTATGTGGCGCATTCCATTCTCTTTGCATGTCCAGGACATAAAAAAAATGAATAATGAATTTGAGTAAAAGTTTATGTATTGGAAAATTTAAGGGAATAACAAGCAATATCTCGAAAATGGTTCACTCAACAACAAAAAATGTATATGACATAAATTGTGTATCTACATTTTTTGTGTAGTAAAATTTCGTCTATCTCTTATGGTTTACCAGTTATGTAAAAGTCACAATGAAGAATACTTTTGGAGACATTCCCAGAAAATTCGAGATATACATTTCATTTGTCATGAAAATATGTTATTTTAATCAAAATCGTTAGAGCCATTTTTGAGAAAATTAAAATTTTCGAAAAATGTTCCAATCTGAGATGAGGGATTTTCTTAAAAACCTTCGTGTAGCACCTCTGGAAGATACTAAACCTAAATACCAAGTTTGGTGTTCATCCGACAGTTCGTTTCTGAGTTATGCTGTTCACACACACACACGGACATGTTTCCAAAAATGCTTTTTTTGGATTCAGGGAGTCTCAAAACATATTCCGGTGAAATCTCGGTATCGAATTTTTGGGTGGAATACAATACTTCCCCTGCTTACTATACGTAGTAGAGAAAGTAAAAAGAAGGAAGAGTCGTAAGTTCTCAAGAGTACACTATATGACGCATTTGAGGAGCTTATTTTTAAAATGCCTTAATTCCTAAACTGCTGATTTTCTATGTTTGTATAGGTGAAAGTAGTTCCCCTATTATATCAACTGTTATATTGCTGTGTTAATGTCTCAAGTTTAAATGGTTCTGAAATTGGAGCTTGTTTCATCATCATCCCAGCAGTTTTATTTCCAATGTGTATTGTGTCCATTTGATTAATACGACTCACGTGATATTATTACTTGCCAGTAGACAATGTTTTAGGACGGGTGGAGAACATATTTTGAACCCAGCAAGCCGTTTTATTAATATAGCACCGCAGCATATTTGAAAATGCTAGACGTGTACTTCTTCTCATTCAAAGCTGGTTTGCTATATGATTGAAAACTTGCTTCCAGGGAGCGTATTAAACCCAAAATAAGTTTGAATGTAACACCTGTGAAACATGTTGAGGTTGCCCGCATCAAAGTGGCTTGCTGAGCTATTTATTTGGCGATAAATGTATGCACTCATACGTAGTAAAAAAGGGAAACTTTTTCAATCTTCAAACCACAAAAACAAGCATTAGATTTTGCAGTAAACGAAATGAAATCACTTTTAAATAAGTTAGGCATAGCTTAGCGGTATTCTAAAATACTATTTTGACAGAAAATATTATAAGTAAGCTTAACCAACGTACCCTCAGATGACTTCTCTGATGATACAAGCTGAATGAACGCAGATAATGTTGCATTTATAGAATCAATCAATGAAGTGCAATTATCTGCACACTGTAGTCTGTATAATCCATCACTTTTGTTACTAAAACCATCTTAAAAAGAACGATTACTCCCAAAGTGGCTTACCTCCCGATCATGTGACACTGATACTGGATTTTAGTAAGTCATTGTATGCATGAGTACTTTTACTTTATCTAGCCCATATATAGCTAAAACCAGTATTGCATTTCGCCCACATATTCAACATCGAATTTTACTGGGAACGCTTTTGAGTTTCCCTGAATAAAAAAGGTAATGCTTATAATTAATAAGCTTGGTATGGTTTACATCTCCCAAGCATATGTTACGTAAGATTTTTAAGAAAACCCTCACGTTAAAGTACCATTTACATGAAAAGCCTTTCCTAATTTTTATTTTCTAAAAATAACTCATAATGACTTTACTAAAGCACAATATGCATAAAATGTGCACATATATAATAACTTTTTGGAAATGTCCTGTGAAATACTCTTTATTCAGAAGAAATTTCTTATAAATTTATATAACGGTAAACTATAGGAGATAAACAAAAACCTTACACAATAAAGATGTAGATACATCACCTTCAAACACACCATTTATTTCAAACAACGTTTTGGTGACATCAGTCATTTCCAATACAACCGATGTATATTCCTTTGAATTTTTCAATACAGTGTTCTTTTTTGAATTGTTGACCATTCAGATGTTTCTTTCGACGTAATAAAAAGCGTACGAGTCAGAGCATGCAAATAAGTACGGTCTAAAACTGGGACTGTAGTACTTTAGAATATTACTTTTCCACATTGTCTACATGGGCACCGGCGTAATGTTGGTTTTGTTTCCGGCTCTCGTACTGAAGGTCCGAAATTCGATTCTAGGTTCTGGGGTGGCGATTTTAAGTCACCACGCCTTCACCTATGGCTTGGTCATGTGAGGTAACTTCAAGGCCCAAGTGGTTCGGAGCCCATGGTGAAAGCTGAAGATCCTCTTATTTCACCTCCGTCCTCATGATCACTCTTATCATTTCGTCCGCTGATGCCTCCACCTCAGAAATGTTTCCAGTCATCTTTTAGTGGAATGAGGTAATCCCGAAGGCCATAGTGCATGTGGGGAGCGTTAGAAATGACGGTATTGCCTATATGCAGCAGAGAGAGTATTGACTATAGTAATGCAATTATGGTAACATAAAGCATGTGCTTGTCTGAAAACATGCATCTGTGTTTTACTTATTAATATTGTACAACAGCTTAAAAACTGATTCTAACCCTTCTGAAAAGGGTGGATATTAAATGTTATGATGCAATAACATTGAAAGATAAAAATAAATACAGATAAACATATTCTTTAAACTATAAAAGTTTCATCACGAAACCTCAAAACAATTCAAGTTATAAAATGTAAACCACAAACCGTAACCAAGGTACCCAGTCCGCAATCCGCCAAAGCCACAGCTGCTGAACTCACATTATTCTGTTCCCCCAAGATCTCGGCGAATTTATTCGAGAGATTTCACACGAAACAAAAAATGTTTTATATAAATGCTGTTTTCCAAACTCGAATTATACTATGGAAGCTGCGCGTTCCTGACAGCTGTTTTCAGTCCCACAATCTCTGTGTATTTAATACCCGGGCATCTTCGTGTTCATCTTTGATTGAGAGTGCAACAGAAATTCCTATCATATTAGTTTGTACCCTTCTCAGGGATCTCCGATGGTTGTCTTCTAGGTTTCCTGAAGGCTGCTGGTCTCTTAACTCATCACATGGGCTTTTTATGGCTTGTGACGAAGAAACGCCACTCAGTAACACTTGAAAATTTCCTCTAGGACTCAGCAGATTAACAAAGTTCTTATTCTTGAATTGACCTGTGCTCTGTTATTGAAATAGTAAATCTTATTTGTGAGTGATGAAAATTGCTTTTGTAGGTAGACAATCGGTTGTTTTTGAAAAGGATGAACTACAGGACTGTCATGAACTAAATATTCTGATATTGAGAAACATGTAAGCTCCATCGTTAGATTTCTTGAAGTAAATAACAAAGGGATAGATAATTGCTTCAGACCTGCTTCAGTGGCATTCTATTTAACAAAACCGCAATCCACAGAGTACTCGCCCAACAGCTTTCAAATGTTTCAGGTACGATAATAGAGCAGTTTTTTAACGTCATTTACACTGATAAAGTCATGTGCACGGTAAATGAACGAAATGATGCTGAAATGACCCCAGGGTCCCTATATATTAGAATTACCACACATTCGTATTTTCAAGATAAGGGAGAATCCCGGGATAAACCTTACCCAACTAACTAGCTCTAACCTAGATTTAAACTCCGGACTTCCTGAATACGAGACAGTCACGCTACTCACACGTCACAAATGTGGGCACCTTAAAATTTCCTTTTTAAGTTATATCACATATAAGGAAGTGATTAATATAATTTTAATATTAGCCATTACCTGGATCATGTCTGCTCTGTCAATTATTTCCTCTTTCTGTACCTGACTTCCACCATCAGATTTTTCTCACATAATGAATTTAGAAATTTTGAAATAATTACACTCCTTGGGCACTTTTTGATCATGTAGATAACAAATTGAAAACGGACTGTGACAAACTATTTTTCGTATTATAAACTCAATACTCTTCATTTCATTTTCGTAATCAAGTTTTTTTTTGGCAAATTCATTAGCGTCAGCTTTTTTTTTTTTTTTGCTGTGGTGTCCAGGTCACACACGCACATGGAGGTAAAAAAGTGACGACCCTTCGTTGTCTTCGTAGAATGATAATTAATTTTGCCACTTTAGCTGAATGATGATCGTGTCTTCTCTCAGCTATTTACGTCGTATCTTGTTGATGCTGGATTCCCTCGTCTGTCGTCTGGGTTGTTGGAGAGTGAGACTGGTCATAGATCTCGAAGGGTGAGGTGCTGAGAAATAATTATATTATATCGAAGAAACGAAAGTTGCTTGTGGGAATGCTAAATAATTCACGTTTCCTAGTACTGACACAAAATGTAGACATGAAAGCACTTTATCATTGACATCGAATTTCTTTTAAGGAACTTCCACTGCTCGTAAAATTAACTGCTACAAAGTTAATTGTTATTGACCGTTACATACCCGTCACTTATTATATTTTTCACGTAATTTCTACACACACGAAAACTTCACAAACGCACTTTGAAAATATTTGATAAACATAACATTTTTGTTTAGGTGTGGAATTATTCCTCTGACGACGTGGATTTGTCTCGCAACTCAAGACATATAATGACTGTCGAATCTTTATGCACTCTACTTGCATAGTAAAATCCCTTGGTGCTCTTTGAATCATTTGTAATTTTCCTATTGGCTACTCTTCAAATTTTGTTAAAATCAGAAGCTTTCTACTTCCTTCTGATTCGCTGTTCTGTAGTCACACGGGTTTGTACAGTAGAAAAATTCCCTAGTTTTCTCGTATTCTGGGGTTCCTAACGCGCCCTGCAGTAGTCTTTCTTACGCCTAACATAGGTAAATGATCTTTGTTAGTGAGACCTGAAGCAAACTTTCTCTCCGTTACTTTTGTGTGAATAAAGTCTAACAGTGGAATATTCCTGTAGAAAGTTACATGAGTTAAGAAAATCTAAAATAACACTAAATTAAATAACCCAATTATTTATACATATATCAGAATCATACAGATGTTATTAAAATAATTACATTAATCCTTACATAAAAAGAGGTACGGATAAATAACGTCTGTTTTTTAAAAAATACTGCATACGCAAACATTAAGAGTTCCATCAGTCTTATGGTAGGTAGTACGTAGTATTTTTGTCTCGGAAATTCGATACGCAAAAAACCGATTTTAACGCCTGTTCCTAATTTACTTGTAAATTTCTTTAAGTTTGGTTAAAATCGTTCGTTTTTATTTTTCACACTCTTACTGACTTAGTCTTCCATACCGGCCACAATTCGACTTATGTCATCTTCTAAAAGAACAGGGTTTTGTAATATCGTCAGGTATGTGTCAATAATATTTTCTATCAGGCACTGACATTATACCCTTATTGTTGTGAGTAATTTTCGCGAGCGAACTACACGAAGGTATAAGTCAAACTAGCGCATTGTTATGTGCTCAGTCAAGCTTCTAGGAAAGCCATAACAATTATGTACTTCTCTTTAGCAGTTTTCACATTCACAACTTTTTTCTCGTATAGTCCAACTGTTTCTTTCCCATCATTAAGGACACTGCACACATTGAACACTTCAGCTTCCTTAACCATAATGGCCTTCTTAATGTAACGTTTGTTAAAACGTAAGGTTTGGCACGAGGGACTTTTCGCTTCGAGATAGGTGATTCCTCGAGAGGAGTTAGAATTCCACTTATATTACTGCTGTTTCCTCCACTTCTGTTTCCGGTGGTACATACTCATCTTCACTTGAATTTTTAGTCCTCGTAATCTGTTTTGGTTTTTTCCACATTAGTACCGAGCGAGGTCGCGCCCTGGTAGCGTGTGCGACTGGCATTCGGAAGGTCCCGCCGACCGCCCACTCTGACCGCCCACTCTCTTTCTGTGGTTTCCAGGGTCGCAGGTGAATGCTGGGATGGTTCATCTTCTATCACGACTTTCCTGTCCCTCATTTTATGTACCCATCATATTCATTGTCATCTGTTTTGAGGCATGTAGGACCAGGCGACGGTGTTCGGCGCGTTGCGGCTGGACGGTGTCTATGCGCTCTGAGGCTTTCGGGTAGGTGCTCCTTCGGGGACCTCCCGTAGGCTCGGGATCTAAAGGGTGGATTGGGGCGGCGTTGGAGGCGTTCAGTCTGGAAACATTAGGGACCCCGTCCATGCTTACGCCCGCCGATATTCGGATCTTGTCGCCCATTGGGTCTCTCCTCTCATCCCTCCCTCCCAGGGGTCACGGTAGAAGCACAAGGGGCCGGATAGCCTGCGTGCGGTGCTCTACCCGGTTTCGGAGCCCCTCCGTTTGTCAGTACCTTTACTTTCACCCTCCACATAAGTCGTTTAATGTACCTTCATACCCAGCGATCACATATCTTATCACCTACGACTAACTACAACAGCTACGGATCTCAAACCAGGAGAAAAGCCAAGAGAGGAATTTGCAGGCTTCTCACTTTCGCTGTAGGCATCAAGTGGCACGCACATGTGTAATTATCGCTATCCATGACTTTGCCTTCCAACCATTGCATCGCATCGCATCGCATGAAATTTTCAACGTTTAACGCAAATCATCCTTGTTTTTATAATTTAATAACTACCACATTTTAACTGGTTCCGTCATTGAATTTAAATGGTGACATTGGGATGTGTTTATCTTGTATAAATTAAGATATAAAATGATGAATTTGAAAACGTCACTTTTAACTGTTATACCAAAACATTTTAAATAATCCATAGTAGATTTTAAATATCCACATTCCGCTTTAGAATCATATACTTGTTTTATTTTTTGGAAGATTTATAACATCATTATAACTTTTTGTTTTGGAATGTGAATGACAACAGCTACTAGCTTCCCCCTTCACTGCAGCTAAACTACTTATGTTACAATTTTGTGCCATATATTTTAGCTTTTCCCTATGATGCCGATGACATACTAAATTTCAAAAGTAATCGGCCTCTTCGCTTACAAAAATTTAAAATGTTGAATGGAATGACTGGTATGAAATTTTGACGCCAACATATAAAGATCTGACTATCATTTCTGCCTTCTTTATCCCTCCTGTACCTACCATTTCTGGGAACGTTTATCTCTATTAACATAAAGTAGGTAGAAAAACAGGCTTTTGTAACAATGGTTATTAGAGGTGATATAAAAATAAACGATGTGGCAAGAAAAAATCATGTAAATGTAACTCTTCTTCTCTTTCCGAATAAGATCACTTCGTATAAACACACAAACACAAGCTTTCCACAGTGTAGAATTCAATAGCCCCCTTCCCTTTTGTAAGTAGACGACAAAGTAAAATGGACAAGAAAGAAAGGAAAGAAAGCAAAATAGCTGATGTGTTACACACACATGACTTTCTCTACTCTTGTACAAACTAGGTTTACAAATTCTTACTCTCCATCTATTTCATATTAATCGAGATAAACATTTACACAAACGATCTTTTGACATGCAAACAGAATTACATTTTACACATAGCGACCAGTTCTAAAAATATTTGACTATCGCTTAGTGCCTACTAAGTTCCCCTTGTTTTGTATTTGCAAGGGCAATAGAGAAATACAGTAGCATTTAAGCAAAGACATACCACTTAATAGCTGTTTGCTATATGCAGTACCATTCTCTTTGCCACAGATTAATACTCTTTGCATATCCAAGACAAAAAGATGAATAACGAATTCCCATTTGAGAAAAAGTATAAGTATTGGAAAACTTAAGGGAATAACAAGCAATATCTCGAAAATGGTTCACTCAACACAAAAAATGTATATGACATAAATTGTGTATTTTAACGCAATCTACATTTTTTGTAGTAAAATTTTGTATATCTCTTATGGTTTACCAGTTATGCAAAAGTCGCTCACAATGAAGAATACTTTTGGAGACATTCCCAGAAAATTTAAGATATACATTTTATTTGTCATAAAAATATCTTAAACATATGATATTTTAATCAAAATCGTTAGAGCCATTTTTGAGAAAATTAAAATTTTCGAAAAATGTTCCATGTAAAGGGTAATCTGGGGTGGGGGGATTTTCTTGAAAACCTTCATGTCGCATCTCTGGAAGATACTGAACCTAAATACCAAGTTTGGTGTTTATCCGATTGTTCGTTTCTGAGTTATGCTGTTCACAGACACACACACAGACACGTGTCCAAGTCCAGCACTCAAGCATCACAAAAGGCTAATATAGACAAGACAATACTTGTAGTTTTTTTTACACATCCGTGAATATTGCTTAAAAGCTAATTGGTGTTTGTATTTTTAGAGCCATCAGCTGGGTTTTTATCCCACCAGGCCTTTTTTCCTGTGGTGACAAATCCATTAATGTGAATGCTCTGCTTTGTACCACGATTCAGCGTTGTCCGCTGGTTTGAAACTCGATCGTCCTCAACTGTGCTTGATTACACAAAACCCCAAAGCACTGTCCTCCGAAGAAATGTAGGAATTTTATTCCATGTTATTCATTTCTTCTTTCCCAGGGAGCCTAAGTATACATTCTGAACAAACGCCTTACTTCTCATAGTCTACATTCTAAAACATGTCACTGAAGTGAGCTACAGGAAAATGAAACTAATAGTCAACCTGCGTGCTGTGTTTTCAGGAACTGAAATACTTAGAATACGATTGCCGTTTTCACTTTCCCTCCTACATACCTGTAGGAAGTAGAATTCCACCAAATATTCGATATCAAATTTCACCAGAAATACACGCTATGTTTCCTGCAACAAAACAAAGTTTACAAAAACGTGTGTATTTCTTACTTTCTCTACTACGTATAGTAAGTAGGGGAACTATTGCCTTCCACCCAAAAACTCGATACCGAAATTTCACCGGAAATACATGTTTTGAGGCCTCCTGAATCCAAATAAAGCATTTCTCGAAAAGGTCTGTCCCTGCGAACAGCATAACTCAAAAACGAAAGGTCGGATAAATACCAAGCTTGGTATTTAGGTTCAGTATCTCTGAAAGATGCGACACGAAGATATTCAAGAAAATCCCCTTACCCAGATTACCCTTTACATAGCACATTTTTCGATAATTTTGATTTTCACAAAAATGGCTCTAACGATTTTGATTAAAGTATCGTATGTTCTGGCAATGTCCCCAAAAGTCCTCTTCATTCTGAATAACGTTTGCATATCTGGTAAACCGTAAAAGCTAGACAAAAGTTTACTATCTAAAAATGTAGATATCGTTGAAATAAACAATTTATGTCGTATTCATTTTTTGTGAAGTGAACATTTTCCGAGATATGCATTATTTATTTTAATAATATTTGTTTATAATAACAGGAATTCGTTATTATTTTTGGACATGCAAAGTGAATGGAATGCTCTACAAAGCAACCAGCTCTAAAGATATTTGACTATCGCTTAAAGCATACCATATTTCTTTTGCACCTACAAGAAAATTAGCCATAAGATAGTTTCTGGAAATGTTTATCTAGATTAACATGAAGCAGACGGAGAATAACCGTTTGTAAAACTAGTTTTTACAAAAGTAGAGAAAGTCATGTGAGTGTAACGCATCATATTGTTCTATCTGTAAAGATCATAGGTTGTAAATAAAAAATTTTAAATCAACGTTCATCTTCCAGTTATGTGATTTGAGTATTTTATTTCTTGTGACATGAGTTGATTGGAAACATTTTGGTTTATTTTACCATGATGATATACCTAGATACAAATCAAAATTACTTGCCTCATAGACACTTCATTACGTGCATTACATTTGTGTTAACATTTTTAATTAGCAATTTTAGATGCTAAATTGTATTTTGTAGATAAAGAAAAACAATTCTTCAATCGAACGAGGTAGCTCGGGTAGTAGTGTCTATGGCTTAGATTAGAGAGAACATAGGTTTAAATTCCGTGTACTTGTCAATCTGACACGGTTGTTTTCGTGTTTTCTCTCAGCGGCCACATAAATAACGGATTGTATAATGTAATTCCATGACTCAAACAAATTAAACGAACAGCTACAAACCAAATTAAACAGAAATAAAATCCGATTCCAGCAGCTCCGTGATTCCAAACTCCAAATTCCCCAAAACCCAATAAAAACAAAAAGACGGCACAAGGAGGCGACTACACAGCTAATACTATCGTTTGACATACAATCTCCCATGGGAACCTCCGAACCTACACTAACCGTCACGATATGAGCAAGAATTTAAAGCCACGTTAACAAATATTACTACTACTTACTACTACCTACTTACTACACACTACTACTACTACTACTACTACTACTACTACTACTACTACTACTACTACCTACTTACTACACACTACTACTACTACTACTACTACTACTACTACTACTACTACTACTACTACTACTACAATACTACTACTACTACTACTACTACTACTTCCTACTTACTACTACTTCCTACTTACTACTACTACCTACTTACTACTACTACTACTACTACTACTACTACTACTACTACTACTACTACTACTACTACTACTACTACTACTACTACTACTACTACTACTACTACTACTACTTCCTACTTACTACTACTACCTACTTACTACTACTACCTACTTACTACTACTACTACTACCTACTTACTACTACTACTACTACTACTACTACTACTACTACTACTACTACTACTACTACTACTAACTACTACTACCTACTTACTACTACTACTACTACTACTACCTACTTACTACTACTACCTACTTACTACATACTACTACTACTACTACTACTATCCACTTACTACTACTTACTACTACTACTATCTACTTACTACTACTACTACCTACTTACTACTACTACTACTACTACCTACTTACTACTACTACTACTACTACCTACTTACTACTACTACTACTACTACTACTACCTACTTACTACTACTACTACTACCTACTTACTACTACTACTACTACCTACTTACTACTACTACTACTACCTACTTACTACTACTACTACTACTACTACTACTACTACCTACTTACTACTACTACTACTACCTACTTACTACTACTACTACCTACTTACTACTACTACCTAGTTACTACTACTACTACTACTACCTACTTACTACTACTACTACTACTACTACTACTACTACCTACTTACTACTACTACTACTACTTACTACTACTATCTACTTACTACTACCACTACTACTACTACTACCTACTTACTACTACTACTACTACTACTACTACTACTACTACCTACTTACTACTACTACTACTACTACTACTACTACTACCTACTTACTACTACTCTACTACTACTACTACTACTACTCTACTACTACTACTACTACTACTACTTACTACTACTGTATCATAGAAATACTTATTGGTGGAATCAAGAAATTGCTAAATTAAGAACAGGCTATACTAGAGCAAGAAGAATAATAACTAGATTAAATAAAAATAATGTCACAAATGATCAAAAAGAAGAAGCAAGAAATAATTATAGACACTGCCGATACGAACTAAAAAGGGAAACACAAAAAACTAAAAGCGAAAAGTGGAAACTTCTATGCGCAGAAGTAGATAACGATATATTGGGTAAAGGTTACAAAATACTGACTGATAAATTGGACTGGAGGTCCCCAATAAGTGTTACTGAGGAAGAACAAATAAAGATAGCGGCGGAATTGTTCCCAAACATGAAAGAGTAAAATGGGAAAAAAGAAATATTCCGGAGACAGAAGATATACCGACATGTACTAAGCAGGAAATTATAATTGCCGGACAAAAAATTAAAATTAAAAAAGCAGCTGGACCCGATGGAATACCGCCTGAGGTGATAAAGGTTATAGCGATGCAAAAGCAAGAGATATTGGTTGATATAATAAACAAGCTCTGTAAATTCTGGAGTGTTTCCAAAAAAATGGAAAATAGGTAAATTGGTTTTGATAGAAAAGCCTAGTTAAAATAATGGAAAAAAGTCTTAC